>CM046450.1:1505100-2835100 GCA_025506515.1 Flaveria trinervia | reverse complement strand
AGTATCACATAAGTTTATAGCCACACTCTGATTTGTTATCCAACGTGGGTGTGACATAAGCCGTTGGTCCAATTAATTCCATTATTTTTTTGGGTTTTACTCACCATTGGTTCAATCATAACTATTTTGTCTCGATCTATTGAGCTACATATGGAAAACCCAAAGAAAGTGGTACCTAACAATTAGTCAAATATCATCAACAAGAAAATTGCAGGCCTTCATTTTGCTATAATATACAACTCGATTAATCCACCATTAACACAAACACCAATCAATTCCAATGGAGAATCAAACATCAAACATCATTCACCGTCACCGTAGAGTGATTCTGTTTCCATTACCATACCAAGGCCACATAAACCCAATGCTTCAACTCGCAAATCTACTCTACTCCAAAGGCTTCAGTATCACCATCCTTCACACCAACTTCAACAAGCCAAAAACCTCCAATTACCCTCACTTCACCTTCCGATTCATAATCGATAACGATCCACTCGACGAACGCTACCGCAACTTACCGTTACACGGCATGGGGGCTTTTTCACGGTTGTGTTGTTCAACCGTTATGGTGCAGATCAGTTACGTCACCAACTGGAACTAGAACTTAAAGATGAAGCACCCGTGTCATGTTTGATCACTGATGCACTTTGGCACTTTTCGCAATCGGTTGCTGATAGCCTTGGGCTTCCACGGGTTGTTTTGAGGACAAGTAGCTTGTTTTGTTTTCTTGTTTATGCTTCAATACCCCTTCTTTCTGATCGTGGGTACCTCGATCTTTCGGACGATAACTCTGCACCTGTTCTTGATGGTCTTGGTTATGTAGATCTTTCTGATGACAACCGTAAGTTAGTTACTCAATTCCCTTGTACCAAGATGTTGATCATTGATCATAATTTTGTTTTTGCATATTATGATCAGCTGTTTGATTTCGTTCATGGGTTTGAAGGTCTGGAAGAAAAAGTGGTAGACTTTCCTGTGCTGAAAGTGAAAGACATCATAAAGATGGGTATCAAGAAAGATAATGATACTGTAGGAGAGGTGATTGGTAACATGGTGAAACAGACGAAAGCATCCTCAGGAATCGTTTGGAACTCGTTTAAGGAACTCGAAGAGCCCGAGTTTGAAACCGTTATCCGAGAGATTCGGGCGCCAAGTTTTTTGATACCGTTTGCCAAACATTTCACAGCCTCATCCAGCAGCTTACACGAGCAAGATCGAACCGTTTTCCCTTGGTTAGACCAACAACCACCTAACTCTGTAGTTTATATTAGTTTTGGTAGTGTGGCTCAAGTGACCGAGAAGCATTTCTTGGAAATAGCTCATGGGTTGGTGGACAGCAAGCAGTCGTTTTTATGGGTGGTTCGACCTGGGTTTGTTGACGGTTCGACATGGCTCGAACCATTGCCTGATGGGTGGGAGTGTGAGAGGGGGCGGATTGTGAAATGGGCTCCTCAGCAAGAAGTGCTAGCTCATAAGGCAGTTGGTGCATTTTGGACTCATGGTGGATGGAACTCGACTTGTGAGAGTATTTGCGAAGGTGTTCCGATGATATGCTCGCCTTTTTGGGGCGATCAACCGTTGGATGCGAGGTATATGAGTGATGTGTGGAAGGTAGGGGTGTATTTGGAGAATGGGTGGAAAAGAGAGGAGATTACAAGTGCAATAAGAAGAGTGATGGTGGATGAAGAAGGGGAAGAGATTAGAGAAAGAGTAAGAGTTTTGAAACAAAAGTTGGATGCTTCTTTGATCAAAGGTGGATCTTCATATGAATCAGTGGAGTCTCTAGTTGCCTATATCTCTTTATTCTAACTTGATCTTCTACTCTACAGGTTAACTTTTCTTGAGTGTTAACTCAAAGACATGGAATCATAATCCCTTTTCTTTGAAAGGTTTTGTTCTAATCATATTTGAGTGTCACAGGTATAAATTATAGAGTTAATTACACAATCGGTATTTGTGGTAAAGTCGTTTTTCAAGTTTAATCCCCAAGTATCGTTTATTGTAAGTTAGCCCCCGCATCCACACCTCCGTCACACCCTTCACCTGCGTATCCCACTCCTAAAGGGAGATATGATGCTGGGCTGGGCTGGAGTGATGAAGTGATGGTTTGGTATCTTCAAATTGTCAAACAAACAAATATTTTCTATCCATAAAAGTTAAATAGGCTTTTATTTTATAATGAACGGGCTAAGTTATTTGGGCCCAGATAGATTTTTGCTTAGATAAAAAACGTAACTTATGTGCCTCAAACCCTCAACCAGCCCAGGCCCAACATCATATCTTCCTTTAGGTTCTCGAAAGATTAAGGTCTCGTGATAAACAAACAAAAATAATCAAACTTTGTGTTTGCCTCTAAAGAATTCGTTCTAACTAAATTAATTATTACATATCACTTTCTCTAATTGATATATGTATGGTACTATATTATTCATGCTTTAATCTTGATTTTTTAGACGATTGGATTATCTAAACCATTATTTATGCACGAAATGATAGAATTAGATCTAGCAATATATTTTCTTTCAGAGTTTCGGATGAGTCGAACCGAAAACAACTAAACTCATGTCACATAGCACGGAGGAAAAGCAACCAAAACCTGTCGCGTAATGTGAAAAAAAAACCTAGTTTTAATTTAAAGGGAAATAATAGTTTAGGGGTATTTTTATTTTTTTGTTTACATTTAATTAAAAGGGTAATATTGTAATTTCTTTCAACTTAGCAGAAAATTTCTAACGGTGTTAACGCATTCGATGAAATTAAAATCAAGCTTGAAACTATTAGATTGTCAGTGTAAAAAATAAATTATTAAACTGAAACCGTAATTTTTGTCAGACCATAGAGAATAAAATAGTATTCACTCTTATATATATTATTATTATTTTTGAATGACAAAAATACGACACTGCTTCAGAGTACATGTGTTATTTTAATCGGGTCTATCCATCCGTTTCCAACCAGGATCACACCCCAACTCATTCAGGAGAAAACCCACAATTGAAATAATCGCCGGCCAAGACCTTCACATATTTATATTTCTTGAAGTATTTCATCTGAAGTATTTCACTTTAATCACTTGTATCATTTTTTCATAATATATTATATTGCCATCACTCTTGTTTGTTGGAGTTTTGTACTGAAAGGGGCGTATTGGCTCATCTAAGGGTCCCCGGTGTGCACTCCAATTCGTCCAATGGTTTCCAATTCTTAGGAGACATCAATCTCTGCTATAAATTACTAAAAAACCAAATTGAAAATGTTAATATCATAAAAAAAAATTAAAATACATCTTATTATTAAAAGAAAAATCAACATACTTTTGACATACTACATTGGTGTCCGCGTAATACGGTGGGGACAACATTTTACATTTAACACGTGCATTTAATATTTTGTTATTTTTATAGTAGTTTTATGAAAGTTTATTATATTTTTCAACACTAAAATTTAAAATACCAAATAAATGATATTTGCATGACGACTTGTATATACGCGTTAACTTATTATACCTCACAAAATATAAATCGTTTTAGTCAAAATTTTGCACCAAAACTTTTAAAAATAAACACAGGTTAAGTTTTAGTCTCAAAACGTTTTTAAATGTGATAAATTAATAGATATAGCTGAAATCTTAAAACATATAAAGTTTTTTTTATAGGCAGATAATATAAAATTTTATGCAAGTGTTAGTATGTGTAAGATTATTATGTAACTAAGTATAAGGTTATTATTATGTAAGTGTTAGTAAGTGTAATGTTATTATGTAAGTAAGTGTAAGGTTATTATGTAAATAATTATAAGGGATAATTGTAAATAATGCTATAAATACTATTTTACCATCAAAAGTGGTTATATCTTATGCATTGAATATAGTGAACGTTCTTTATTTTATGGTGTCTTAAAATACACATTTCATATGTTTTATATATAGTATAGATAAAACACCTCACACGTATAAAAAAACAAAATAATGTATGTTACTTTATAAGTTGTTAAAAAAATCAAATATTCAATTCATTCTTAAAATTGGCCACTTCCTAAGACGTTTGTCGGGCGTGGAGCAGTTGAGACGTTTCTATACATATCAAATGGTCCTATAACTTTACATGGATCAAAAGATACGGGGCTGGATATGATCAAGAGGGGAGGAGCCCGGGTTGGCGGTTTAAAAGTCGATCGAGCCATCGAGGTCACAAGACTCACAAGAGTGCAGTCGGATTTTTCGGCATTCGTAGAACAATTGCGGGTGTGAGCCTGATGCTGTTGTTTAGTTCTTCATTATGTATATAGTAATACATATCAATGCAACTTTTAACCATTCTCAGCATTTCTATTTTGACAAGTCATACGAAAAAACTTGGGAAAAAGTAAAAACACAAGCAGCTAGTCATGTTATGTGTTCCGCAAGGTAGATCAACTGTCAGTTATCAAATTCAATTTGAATACAATTGTCAAAAAAGGACCAATAAACCAACACTAAATGCACATCACTCCACCTGAGGACTTGTGTCACATATACGCCTACTCAATTCACTAGTCCTTCATTTTTCTTGCGGAACATGGAGACCAATGGAAGCGTAACCACCCTCCGGTGCCTGAGAATAATATTATTTCCGCTACCTTTTCAGGGTCACATCAACCCCATGCTACAGTTAGCAAACATTCTCCACACCCATGGTTTTAAAATCACCATCATACACACTGAATACAACTCTCCGAATCCTTCCAACTACCCTCACTTCAGCTTCGAGCCGATCAAGGACCGCTTTTCAGAGATCGCTGACCAGTTGGCTACTAACCGAGACGCTACCTATTTTATTAAGTACCTGAACGAGAGCTGTGCGGATCCCTTTAGGGAATGTTTGGCTGGGTTGTTGGCTGAACCCGGTGAAGAAACGGTTGCTTGTGTGATCACGGATGCGGGTTTCTACTTCGCGCAAGCGCTGGCGAATGACTTGAAGCTACCTCGGATAGTACTCAGGACAAGCTGTTTGGGTTGTGTTCTTGCTTATGACGCTTTACCATTTTCCTCTAAACAGGCTTGCTTTCACCTTACAAAAGAAGGTCGGTAAAAACTTCCATATTTATAAATAACTGCTGCTTATTATATATGCACAATAAGTGCCTTGTGTAGAGAAATAAATTTATGCTGCTAAATCTAATTGCCGTCATTTGCTATTCCTAATAATATAATACGAAAACTATAACATTTCAATATGAATTTAGCTGGGTTTTTTTTTCTTCTCTCTTATTTATTTATTTATTTATTTATTTATTTATTTATTTATTTATTTATTTATTTATTTATTTATTTATTTATTATAAATCAGGTTGTAATGTTAAAAATAAAGTCATACATGTACTTTCGTAAATGTTGGAACGATGTTTCCAGATTCAAATTATGAAGCATCTGTACCAGAATTTCCACTTTTGAAATTCAAAGACATTGTAAAAATCACAACCAACCCACAAGGTATGGGGGAGTTTGTCACCA
Source organism: Flaveria trinervia (assembly GCA_025506515.1). NCBI lineage: Eukaryota > Viridiplantae > Streptophyta > Magnoliopsida > Asterales > Asteraceae > Flaveria > Flaveria trinervia. Next base: position 2,829,609 of record CM046450.1, on the reverse strand, counting down.
ACATGCTTACTCAGATGAAGGCATCATCAGGGATCATATGGAACACCTTCAAAGAACTCGAAGAATCCGCTCTAGAAACTATCTCCCAAGATTTTCCAGTTCCAAGCTTCACTTTAGGCCCATTCCACAAGTACTTCTCAGCGTCGTCGAGCAGCTTGATCGAACAAGACCGAACTATTCTCACATGGCTAGACAAACAACCTCCCAAGTCAGTGGTATATGTTAGTTTTGGAAGTGTTGCACATATAACCGAGTCGGAGTTTCAAGAAGTGGCACATGGGTTGGCTAATATCGGTTTACCATTTTTGTGGGTGGTTCGGCCAGGGATGGTTGTTGGTTCAGAGTGGATCGAGTCATTGCCAGAAAAGTTTCTAGAAAGAATGGGCGATAGGGGACGAATAGTGAGATGGTCTCCTCAACAAGAAGTGCTAGCTCATCCATCAACAGGGTGCTTTTGGACTCATAATGGATGGAATTCGACATTAGAGAGCATGAGTTCCCATGATTTGTTCCCCTTGTTTTGTTGATCAACCAATAAATGCAAGATACGCGAGTGACGTTTGGAAGATTGGTGTTTTTTTGGAAGACGGGTTTGAAAGGGCGGGAATCGAGATGGCGATTAACCGAGTAATGATGGATAAAGAAGGAGAAAATATGCGTGAGAGAATAAGTTGTCTTAAGGAGAAGGTAAATTTCTCCCTCAACGAAGGTGGCTCTTCTTATCGATCATTATACAACTTGGTGGATTATATTTCTTCCTTATAATTTGAAAAACCGAGTTGCAGTTCCTTATAAACATATTCTGGAAAATTAGCCGCAAGAACTAATAATAAACATGTAATCCTTGTCTTTTTTATGTAATTGGAGTGTTTGTGATAAATCAAAGGCTTGTATCTTCAATTGATTTCGATCTTAGACAAATAACAACACATGGTTTCATTCTTAATATGTTTTTTGTTTATCTAGTGAATCTGATAGAAACAAATATTTGATGTGTTGTAGAGTAATTCTTTATCAAAACTATTGTGATTTTAGTCATTGACAAACCCTAGGGTTCAACGGGACAACACTCCTTCACTAGGGGGTTGTGCCCCTTGGTGAGGGGTCTCTAGTGATTTGCTTTCTAGATTTGATATGTGATCTACCTTTATTTATTTCTAATGTTATTATCATCTATGCTATTTAATATTTTCTTATGATTAGCTTATGTTCGAAAGATTGTCATCATATCAGCCTACCTTTTATTTGTGAACTCTAAAATTTAATTATTGGTGTGACTATAAAACCTTGATTTTGATCATCGTGTTGATCTATGATGCCTAAAGTTTGGCTAGATTGTAATTCATTATTCTAGTTTACATTAAGTTACACTTCTCATGCTTTTATTATATAGAAAATTAACAACTTTGGTTCATTTTCTTAAGAAATTTTTTTTGTCAGTTTGTTTATGGTTTCAAATTTGCCTATTTAAAATCCGTTATTCTAGCATCATTCATTTTTTCTACTAGCTTTATAATGATCAAATTACCCTCGTTAATTAAAAGGCTAAAAATTTATAAATACTCCCGTTTGTTTTTCTTTTTTCTCTCTCAAGATACTCTCAAACAATTTTGTATTTTATCATCCTCCCCAGTATATGCATCTCTTCTCAATCTCTTCTTTCTCTTATTCATCTTTATGAAATACATCAATAGGGGTTTGAGCAAAACAAGTTCCTGATCAACATATCTATTTTTTTTAAACGAATCGAACTTAAAAGTTTAGAATTTAGGGTCAAGCAACATAACTAAAACAGAATCAAACAACTAATTAATATGAAGAAACCAAACCATATATGGACACCCATGGTGAACAACAAAAGAGAAACAAAATCGGTGATGAAATTGAATCAAGATAAAAGAATGATTATAAGCCAACCAAATATTAAAAATATTTTTTCTTCTTTTTCTCTGTCCTATTAAAGATATTTTAAAACGGACATCTTTTTTTGTAGTATCTATTTATTTTCTTTCTTTTATCTCTTTAGTATCAACTCAGAAACTAATGTTAGAGAATAACAGGATGAGAAAGATATGAGGCTATTTAAACATTTATTGTTTATTTATTTTTACATATATAGCAAGGCTAATTCGATTACTTCATTAAAATTTTAACGTAACAAGTAGATGGTGTTAGAAATGTGGACTAAAATGGCAAAAAGATGTAAACCTAATAGTATTACTACTGGCAAAATTTTAATTATGACCATTAAATCTACAGAATAACATAGATTGAGTTGTATTCAAGTCACAAGAAAAAAACATTTTTCACTAAAGGAATTCGGCCTATTGCTGTGGGGTGTATTTGGCGAAGGTTGGTTTCTAAGGTGGCGATGAAGAAGGTCGGGAAAGACATGGCCCAGCACTTGGGGGACTTTCAATTTGGGGTAGGGATGCCTAATGGTGCAGAGGCGGTGCTTCACAGTGCAAACAGGTTTCTCAACTCTTGTCATGAAGACGACTCCTTGGCCTTGCTTACTGTGGATTTCTCTAATGCTTTTAACACGGTCGACCGCACAACCTTCCTTCAAGAGGTTCATCAGCATTGCCCGTCAATCTATCGGTGGGTCTAATTTCTTTATGCCCAGCCTGCTAAGTTGTATGTTGGTAATGATTGTATTGGGGCTACTACCGGAGTACAACAAGGAGATCTCTTAGGGCCCCTTCTCTTTGCCCTTGCCTTACACCCCCTTATTCTTCGGGTCCAGGACCGTTGTAACATTTTGTTTCATGCTTGGTATTTGGATGATGGAGCGATTATCGGCAACGCGTCTGAGGTTGCTAAGGCCTTAGACATCATCAACGTGAAAGGGCCATCTCTGGGGCTTTATCTCAACATTAAGAAAACAGAGGTTTTTTGGCCGACATGCGATGGGCGTAAAGTTCAGGACGGACTTTTCCCGAGAGGGATTGGTAGACCAGAGAGGGGGGTTAAGCTCCTTGGAGGAGCTGTTAGCCGTGATCCTAGCTTTATTGAGGAGTTGGCTGGGCGGCGGGCCTCGGGAGCGGTTGACCTCATGAAACTCTTGCCCTGCCTTAGGAATCCCAATGTGAACTACTTTTGCTAAGGTCGTGCATGGGAGTTTCTAAGTTACTTTTTGGGTTGCGCACTTGTCAACCCCATTTGATGGAGGATGCGGTATCTCGGTTCGATGATGGCCTCAGGGAGGCTATAGAAGACATAGTCGTGGGTGGTGGCCCTTTTTTTGGTGATCTCCAATGGCGTTTGGCATCTTTGCCAATGCGTCTTGGTGGTTTGGGACTCCTTTCAGCTCGAGATGTTGGGGTTATTTATGCTTTTGTGCCTCTAGAGCTCAGTCTTGGGAACTACAAGATCATATCATTCGAAACAGTGGGGTCTTCGGGCTTGACCCGGACTATCAGCAGGCGCTTGAACGCTTATATGTCCTTCTCCCAGACTTGGATATTGGCGGTTCTCTAATAAGGACACCGCCCCCTCGAAGCCACAAACAACTTTGGCGAATGCTCTGTTTAGCAAAATCGCTCAAAGCCTGGGAGAAGTTTTTTCTTTGTCATCCCGTCAAAAGGCGGTGTTTGAGTGCCTGAAGGGCCCCCATGCTCAGGACTTTTTGACCGTTATCCCGATTGAAAGGTTGGGACAGTGCATGTCTCCAGTAGAATATAAAGCAATTCTCAAATACCGGTTGATGATCCCTATGTACCCGGAAGATGAAACATGTCCGATATGTCGTAAAGCTTGTATGGATAAATATGGGGAGCACGCCCTTCACTGTAAAGAGCTACCTGGGTTCAAATATCGTCATGACTAGGTACGAGATGTTTTGGGGGATATCCTAAGAAGAGCTGGGATTTCTGCTAAGAAAGAAGCCCATGTGAATTTCCTCACGGACCCTATGGAGGGGAGGTCTACTTTGCGACCAACGGATCTGCTCGTCTTTGGCTGGGCTGGGGGCAAACATGCTTGTGTGGACCTCACAGGGGTTTCCCCTTTGGTTGGTTTACGGGAAAACGGTTTTGTAGCTGGTCAAGCTGCAAGAAAGGCAGAATCAAGAAAGTGGATAAACATGCTAAAGCTTGCGCAGAGAACCAGCACGCTTTTGTTCCCTTTGCCTTTGATACATTTGGCTCCCTAGCGCCAGAAGCTATCAACTTTTTGACCAGGGTCCAACGGGTGATAGACAACCATTGCTCAACCCCGGGGAGGCAAGGATTTGTTTTGGAAGGTTAGGATTTGCTATTCAAAAAGGGGTGGCGGCGCAGCTTGTTGCCCGTCTACCTTGTATTTTGATGTAACTTGACTAAACATTATTAATTGTAAGCAACAATTGAAATTCGAGTAAAAAAAAAATCTATAAAAAAAGAACTAACGGATATTTAAAACGAGTATTTAAGCTTTGTATGGGTTTAATGTAGAGGAATCTTAATATGATGATCAACAACTTGGAAAGTTTGAGAGTCCCAAGTTTCAGATTGAAACTATTTGAGTTTACATTAAATTTTTAATCGAATAAAACCCAAGTTTAGAAACTGAGAATGATTTTTGTGTGTGTCAAAATCGTGAACCAGAAGTGAAGAACACCAAAACAAACCGACCAAATGTCTATTCAAATTCGAAACCTTGAAGGGATGGAGGCTCTGCCTCTTGGATCGTGCCACAGGCTGCTGCCCCTTGAACCCCGCTACTAGGTACGCTGCTCTTGGACCCCGTCAAGGGGGCAACCGCTCCGTTGGAAACCCATTCCTAAGGTGCTTCGCCCCTATTTGATTTCCTCCACACTTTTATCGGCAATTAGCGGATCCCGTGATATCTCTCAACGCTTAACACCACAAAAAATCTCGACCACCATAAATCTACTATAGGTTTACGTGAATAAGTTGAAGATTTGGATCATCAAGGTTAGGTTTTGTGGTGTTAGGTTTGTATTTTCAGCACGTGGTAGGTTTGTATTTCCGTGGGGATCTATTGAAGATTTGTGCATTTCATATCAAACATTAAAAACGATATCGTAATCATCAAATCAGTTTTGCTTTCATACATTTACGGGAAGTGATGGTGGCGGATGAAGAAAACGATGGTGAGGACCAACGATTCTTTTTCATCAATTAAAGCATACATAATGTATATGTAGTATATATATACGGCCTCACCCTCATGCGGTATAGGGCTAAGCCACGTGGGCAAGTCGTGTATACCTTATGAATTCATATGTTAGCGTATAACTCCTCCAACTCAATGCACAAAATATAAAGTTTAAACTTTAAAGAGAAACGTGAAGTGTGATCATTTTCATGGTTTAATGATTGAATGAGAAATTTACGTAGAAAACCCGCCGCCCGAAGGCTAACTGTTGTAAAATCCGGCTCACCACCGGCAGGACTCGAACTCACCACCTTCTTTATGAAGAGTAGTAATAGAGGCTACCACTCAACCAAATGAATCGATGGTTAATATTATGAATATTATTGGAACGTGTAAGTCATTCTCACATTCCTACTTTATCATTAATCACAAAACAAGCAGTCACGTTTTATGTTCAGGAAGGTAGATTATACCGTCAAGTTAACAAATTTAATTGGATACAAGAACTTGCACATGTTATTAAAACAAAGTTGAAAAAGGAACCATATATATAAATATATAATGAATGCAAACTACCCTCTGGAAACCAATTCATTAATTCTTCTTCAATTCATGGAGACCAATGAAAACGTTACCACCCTCCGGTGCCTGAGAATAATATTATTTCCACTACCCTTTCAGGGTCATATCAGTCCCATGCTTCAATTAGCAAACATTCTACACACCCATGGTTTTAAGATCACCATCATACACACTGAATACAACTCCCCTAATCATTCCAACTATCCTCACTTCAGCTTCAAGCCCATCAAAGACCGCTTTTCGGAGATCGCTGACCAGATGGCTACTAACTTAGACACTACCTATTTTCTTAAGTACCTGAACAAGAGCTGCGAGGATCCGTTTAGGGAATGTGTGGCTGAGGTGTTGGCCGAACCCAATGAAGAAAAGGTTGCTTGTGTGATCACTGATGCGGGTTTTTACTTCGCGCAGGCGGTGGCTGATGACCTGAAGCTACCAAGGATGGTACTCCGGACAGGCGGTCTCGGGTGCACCCTTGCTTATCGCGCGTTGTCTTTTCACGTTAAAAAGACATCCTTTTACTTTACAAAAGAAGGTTGGTTAAGTTACTTTCTTGTCATTCTAATTCATATGTAAATCACTTGTGCCTTAGGGGCTTGTGGGGCTAAGTGGTAGGAACATGTGAGATGTATAATGCTAATGTAGTGTGGGGTAAGAACCCATGTTCGAACCATGCATCCTGCATTCCTACTCATGTTCGATGCGAGTCGCGCATTATTTGAGATGTCTTGGATACAAGTCAACAAGTCATTGGTCTATCTCCGGGTCCAAATTACCCATATTTTTTAAATGTAAATCACCTCTGTAACATTTCTGTAACATTATAGTTGGTTTATTCTTGAAAAAGTATAATTAGAACGCATACACAGGATTCTTTTTTTTTCTATAGATCGAATGAATCAATTTTTGTTTTTTAACTATATATTCTATCAATTAATTTCATATATTTTTTATTTTTCTTTAAAACTTTGTAATAGTTTAATATAAAGTAATACTTTTGGCGGAAAAAATCTATTTTTAATAATATTTAGATTGTAATGTCTAAAAGAAAACTAAACAAAACTGTGTATTTGGATTTTTTAAAATTATAAATATTAGAAGTTAAAAAGGGGAAATAAATCTTATAAAATTAACTCATAAATATGATGATTGTAAAGCAAATCCACATCGGCCAACGATCTCAATCTGCTACCATGACTAGCGGATTACCTATATTCAAAGATGGTTTTTAAAAATTACATGGAAAGAATTTCTTTTTTGTTTAACGACCTAGATAATTAATTTCATATATTGTTACTCTGCAAGACATTCTACTTATTCTTGTAACTACTTTTTATTACCCTATTTGACTTATTAAGAACAAAACTATAAATCTACTACTAAAGAATACGATTATAGTTTCTACAGAAAGGGTACTTTCCTAAGTGTTGAATTGATGTTACCAGATTCAAACTATGAAGCATCAGTGCCGGAATATTCACTTTTGAAGTTGAAAGACGTTCTAAAGATTATAACCACCAACCCACAAGGAATGGGGGACTATGTTACTGAAATGCTTAACCAGATGAAGGCGTCATCGGGGATCATATGGAACACATTCAAAGAACTTGAAGAATCTGCTCTAGAAATTATGTCAAAGGAGTTTCCAATTCCAAGCTTCACTTTAGGCCCATTCCACAAGTACTTCTCAGCGTCGTCGAGCAGCTTGATCGAACAAGACCGAACTATTCTCACATGGCTAGACAAACAACCTCCCAAGTCAGTAGTATATGTTAGTTTTGGAAGTGTTGCACATATAACCGAGTCGGAGTTTCAAGAAGTGGCACATGGGTTGGCTAATATCGGTTTACCATTTTTGTGGGTGGTTCGGTCAGGGATGGTTGTTGGTTCAGAGTGGATCGAGTCATTGCCAGAAAAGTTTCTAGAAAGAATGGGCGATAGGGGACGAATAGTGAAATGGTCTCCTCAACAAGAAGTGTTAGCTCATCCATCAACAGGGTGCTTTTGGACTCATAATGGATGGAATTCAACACTAGAGAGTATATGTGAAGGGGTTCCCATGGTTGTTCCCCTTGTTTTGTCGATCAACCAATAAATGCAAGATATGTGAGTGACGTTTGGAAGATTGGTGTTTTGTTGGAAGATGGGTTTGAAAGGGTGGGAATTGAGATGGCGATTAAACGAGTGATGATGGATAAAGAAGGAGAAGCAATGCGTGAGCGAATAAGGTGTCTTAAGGAGAAGGTAAACCTCTCCCTCAATGAAGGTGGCGCTTCTTATCGGTCCTTAAACAATTTAATCGATTATATATCATCATTTTGACTTGAAAGACTTCTTTGTATTTTGAAACAAAAGTTCAAGAACTACTTTATTATGCATGATATCCTTTTCTTTTTCATGTAATTGGAGAGTTGTGAAGGAAAGACTTGTATCTTCAGTTAACTTCAATTTCAAATAAATAACGTCTAGTGATTTCCTTCTTAATCTGTTTTATGTATTTGGTGTTTTTGATTACGACAATTTAGATAAAGTTGATAATTTTGCTGACTATTTATGTTTAATTGTAATTCTAAATGTTGAATGAAGCATGTCAGATATATCATTTATGTACAGATGGACGACAAATAAACAAAATCTCATATTATTTAAACTCAAAATATCAAAAAGTAAGATGGTGGAATCCAAAGAAGTCAAAATTAAGCAAAAACCAAAAGTATGATGTTCATGTGCGAGTTGTTTGGGTTCTGATATCCAATGTTGAATTCGATTGCACTAATCTGATTGAAGCCGAGCCCCAACTCAGAATCCACCCTAAAAACATATATTTTAACTATTTAATGTATCCTGAAATCATCTAAGAAACAACATTTAATCAATTCATTTAATAATTGCCTTGGGAAACACACATAAATCTGTATACAACATCACAAATGAAAAATATTGGAATCCATTTACACCTTTCTATTCCCTTTTGATTTCATATAAATATTATAATCAATTTTACCTTTTTAGATTACTTATTATGTTTAGTAATTATTTTACTTAATCTAAATATACCTATTCATTTAATATATATCTAAGATATATTAAAGCATACACACTATACTTCCGACATTTTATTCAACAGATTTCATAAATTACCTACCGTCACTTTCCCATCTTTAGTTCTTATTACTATTTTTGATTATTTGTTTTATCTCGAATTTTCAATCATTAAAGGTTATTAGTTCAAGTAATTTGTCATTTTCTAACAATGTAGGTGATTATTCATCAAATAGAGATATTGGACCGCTTTCTGTTGAGTCAATAAATTATACAATCAATGGCGTATCAGTATCTGGGCTCACAGCTTTCAAGTGGCCATTGCACTTACATTTGTACACAACCCAACGCAAAGCTAACCATGATAGCCATGACTAATCAGGGACCGGTGACAACCGTTGAACCGCGGTCACACAACCACCAGCTGGTGCTGTTTCCGTTACCATTTCAAGGCCACATAAACCCCATGCTTCAATTAGCAAACATTCTTCACACTAAAGGCTTCAAGATTATCATCATTCACACTGATTTCAACTCTCCAAATACCTCAAACTACCCACAATTCACCTTTAGATCAATCTCCGATGGGTTGTCTAAATCCAACGGCTGGGGACTGAATCTGGAAACTACTAATCATGTCATCAACTTCATGAACAAAAGCTGCATCGAGCCGTTCAGGGACTGCATGACTAAGCTGCTAGAAGTTGAGCCTGTGGCATGCTTGATCACAGATGCGCTATGGCATTTCACTCAGACTGTTGCAGACAGTTGAAAGTTAAAAGGATTGTGCTAAGAACAAGCAGTATGTCATGCATCCCCGTTTATGCTGCTCTTGTGCTTGGCGAAAAGAGCTACCTTGAGACCGCCATTAAAGAAGAGATTGCATTGATGACAGAAAAGGATATTGAAAAGATTTACAAAAGTGGGTCGGAGAAGAGTAAAGAAGAGTTGATATGCAATATGATCAAACAAACAAAGGCAGCTTCAGGGATCATATTCAACACTTTCAAAGAGCTAGAAGAGCCTGCATTCTCAGCCATATCCCAAGAGTTTCAAATTCAAAGTTTCCCCATAGGTCCATTTCATAAATATATTCCAGCTTCATCAAGCAGTTTATTAGAACAGGATCCAAGCTCTATTTCATGGTTAGACCGCCAACCAGTTAGCTCTGTGGTATATGTGAGTTTTGGGAGTATTGCTCAGATGGGTGAAGCTGAGTTTACTGATATAGCTTGGGGGCTAGCAAACAGCAAGCAGCGCTTCCTGTGGGTGGTTCGACCTGGTTCGGTCTCCGGCTCTGAATGGCTAGAGTCGTTGCCTAAAGGATTCATGGAGGAAGTAGGTGAAAGAGGATGTATTGTCAAGTGGGCTCCTCAACAAGAAGTACTAGCTCATCAAGCTATAGGAGGCTTCTGGACTCATAATGGATGGAACTCAACTTTGGAGAGCATTTGTGAAGGTGTTCCTATGATCTGCTCACCTTGTTCTTATGATCAACCGATTAATGCAAGATATGTAACAGATGTTTGGAAAATAGGAGTGATGCTGGATAATAAGATGAACAGGGAGGAGACACGATTAGCAATAAGAAGGTTGCTTATCGATAAAGAAGGTACTGAGATGAGACAAAGATCTAAAGCTCTTCAGGAGAAGGTGAATCAAACTCTACAAAAAGGTGGATCGGCATACGAATCCCTGGAGAATTTAGTCAACTATCTCTCTTTCTAGTGTGTTTGATTCCTGTTGAACATGTTTTTATGTGTCAGAATAAAGATGAATATATCACAATAAAGATTAAAATATTATCTAAATTTCCTATAAGCTTTAATTAACATGAGGCTAAAGTGTATACCTGGCTTAGAAATGGTGCAATATAGTGTTTACATTGCTTTAATATCTTTAGCTAGACACTCTAAATTACAATAAGACGAGGATGATTAACAAACTAGCTTGTACTCAAGATAGGAGTGCAGTGGGCCAATTATGTATCGATTTGGACAGAACGCGCGTGATTGAGCAAGTTTTGAACCCTCTACATCATCAGATGTGTCAAGTATAAGCACCAATAATATGAACATATATAACAGGTAATCCCATATCATTAGCTACATCATAAGCACACTCTAATAATTCCATTTGCAATTATACAAGTTACATGGCTCTGTGAATCTGAATCTATAGATACATAAACTCAGCTATTTTGAACGTGGGGTGTGTATAGGGCCTAGTATATTAGCACATGGCATGAGCGTGTTTCTTGATCCATATCTGAACTGTTTTTCAAGTGTGTTGTTTATGCCTTATGGCTCTGTAGAAGGAACACAAACAACTTAATACATGTCATAAATCTACCTAAATTTAGAGAGCTAATAGATTTAGACTCTAGAGTAATCACCTCTAATACTTCTTGCATTATTTTTCTCAGGAAAAGAAACTAAATCTTTAGAGGCAAGTAGGCAACAAGGAATAATTTAAATGCCTTTAAAATTAGCGAATCGTCTTAGAAATTTACTCGAACAAAGTGTGTGACATTGCCGACATCGTTAGTCAGACGCCTCCCTAAAGTCATCACATGTTAGTAGACCCAATTACTTATTGGTGGGGATTGTTTTCTAGCCCAAAGAAATCCATATTACATGGCTTATTTTCATAGAAATCCAAATTACTTTCTAAAGCCTCTTATTCCTTTTTAATTTTGATAATCTTTTTCTAAATTTTTCTTCATATATGCTCTAAAGATAATTGAGATTATGTTCAAGTAAATCTTTAAGACGTTGATTCTTTAATCTCACAGCTTCAAATTCTTTCTCTTTCACCTCTAAAGATTGTGTTCCTCTGTTCTTGTTGCCGGATTTTTAGTTAGTACATTCTCGTAGTGTAGGGGATGGTGGTAGGGAAATCAGAGTAATTTAGGGCAAGGGGTGGTGTCATTCATTTCTAGACCAGATCTAAACCAGGGTAGTAAGATTATTATTTGATCTCGCAATTCAAGAGGAGTTTATGTATTTGAAGGATTCGGTAGAGGAGAATGATAAACATAACTCCTAGGGTTTCAATGATTCAATGAAAGATGGTTAATCCTTGATATAGGGGGATAAAGCTAACACTAGAAAAAAATCCATAACATTTGAATTGAGATACTAGATAATGATAAGAGAAACAATAATAGATAGATATTATCTGATTAAATAGATAAAGATAACAGATTTCGGCTAACAAATCTTTTAGCTAATAATGTTCCCATATTGGAGATATTGATTATACAAATTGTATATAATATATTCATCAATTCTCTCTCGATAACTAAAACAATATCCATAGAATTGCAGTTAAGATCTAACACAAAACAATATCTATATAATGTTATTCAAATCACTACCTGAATGCCGCTTGTTCTGTTCAGATGGATTATAGTGATTACAACATTCACCCGAATTGAGAAGTTACCTTGATTAAATTTAACCTAGAGAGATATAAATAAGAAAGCGAATAATCATATTACTAACCATAAACCTAATTCGAAGTTGAAAACAGATAAACAGGAAGAGATAGTCGTAATTTCATTGAGGGAAGGAGGTTACCTGGGGGATTCGACGCCCTAGGTTTATGTAATTGGGGAAGTGAAGATGATGAGAGTTCACGAAGACTCTAAGGGCAAGGGCAGCAGAGTACATAAACTATTATTGTGTTTTATACATTTTAATGTTTACTTTTTCACATTATAAAATTTAGTTTTAATATAAACTAATATCAAGACTCCGTATTGCACGGGACGTACAATCGTGAAAAAAGTATCGTTAAAATGCTATCACGAACACACACCTTGAGGTAAGTGATGAAACGTGCGAAACTTTATATATAAAAACCAAATTCGTCACAAACTCGTATGTTGCTGGAAACCTGTTGATAATATTTAGAACTTAGTATATAAAAAGAACACCATTAAAATTAATGTCGAGACCCTAATAAAAATATTGATGCCGTAACAAATAAAAACAAACAGTTACAGATATTTAACGTTGATAGAAATAAACATGTAGTAATGATATATTCAAAACTTCGAAGATAAAAACAACGTAAAGATTTAACACGAATTAAACACGAAATGGTTTTATTTTACGATCCATTATGCATGAATCTGATATCATCTATTAGATGGTCTAGCATTGAATAAGATGATCCACCTTTTCTTACACTTTTCCTACCCAAATATTTTAATTTATTCGCTTTCTCAATCAACTCGCCCTTCGACTCCATAACATCTCTTATCATATTCTCGATCACCTTCCTCTCCCATCTCCATTCCACATCTAACCCGATCTTCCATGCTTTACACACAAACCTGCTATTAACTTGTTGATCCAGAGAGGATGGACAACAGATTGTTGGCACACTCTCAACAATACCTTGAATGATCGAGTCCCATTCACCACAGGTCAAGAACCAACCAATGGCTTTATGTGCCAATACATGCACGTTTGAAGCCGATTCAACAATGCAACCCCTCTCCTTCGTGCCCTTAAGAATCTTTGATGGCACTCGACCCTCTTCATGCATGGACTCAGGTCGTCTCACCCATAAGAACCTCATCCTGCTATTCACCAAGCCATGCCAAAGCTCAAGGGTTTGAACCCACTTGACTTTTGCTTGATTTTTAATGTTCACATAAACAACGGATTTGGGTTGTTGTGTGTCGAGCCACATGATGTAATTGTTGTTTTCTTCAACAGAATAATTTAGCAACGGCGTCATTCTTTGGGCTTCTTGCCTAACGCCAAGGTGTGCATGTATTGGGCCGATAGGATACACGTTTGGACAAATGGAGCTAATTTGAGAAAGTATGGGCCCATCTAATGCTTTAAAGGTGTTAAGTACGAGCCCATGGGCTCGAGAAAGCTCGTTAATTTGTTTCCAAAGATGCTTCATGGAAGAATGGTTCAAGTCATGTGATCGGCACATGCTTGCAAGATCATCGTTGTTGAGAATCCCCTTAACGTCGGGAACATGTTTTATAAGCGAATCCCCGTTACTTTCTGAATTAAAAGCAAAACGCACAATCATATCAAAATTTTAATATCACGAATTTTTAATTCACATAACCCAACTCTAGCTACTTGGGTTGGAGCACAAATGTAAGGGCGTTCAGTAAGACAGAAAATAAAAAATAACCAAAAAACTAAATATCTATATCCTTAATTGAAAAAACGAACTGAATCGTGATTTTAGTTTTCAGCTGGTTACTAACCGTATCCGAATTGTGAATTCGGTTTTCATCGATTAATGATTACACAAAATCTTGGTTTTTTGGTTTGATTAGATGAATTCACTTCGTTGAAGTAGTGGTTTAATTAGTTGAATTCACTTTGTTTAGTCCTATTTCTAGTACGGTTGGTTTGGTTAACAGTTCGCACCAAGAAATTTTCTTAACAACTGAACCGTATAAACCATAAGAGTCAAACCTCTTTTTAAGTAAACTCAGGTTTAAAACTTACAGGAATTGTTGTTTATAATGCAGTCTCGTTAGAAACATAACATACCTGAAACTTCATTGGTTGGGTAAGGAAGATTGGAAAGAACCCAAAGGGAACAAGGGCTCAATGACAATACAGATATAACAGGAACTTGAATCTCCTTAGCAACGTCGTACACAAAGGTCATGAGTCCATCAGAAACTATGCAGTTCACGGGTCCACGATCATCATCAACCAACATTCCAGAAGTCAACAAGTCTGTAAAAATGGGTTTCATTAAGGTCTCCATAGATTCCAGCAGCTCCGTTGCATCAGATCGTGGGTGATCTGGTGGCAGCCCATCGGAGATGGTGTGGAGGCGGATGTTTGGATAGTAATCGAAGCGAGAGTCGATGCGGAAGTGGTGGAGGAGGAGGGTGTTGGTGTAGGGGGTTAGGAGAAACGTGACGTCAAGACCAATTAGGCTGAGGAGTTCTGCTGTATCAAACATGGTTGTTATCGGCCATTGGAGAGGCGAAGGGAAGACTACGATGTGAGGGGGAATGGAGATGGTTGCATCATCCATTTGTCTTTGTTGAAAGAAAGTATTCATTCTGTATGTAGCATACTATGTTAAAGCTTGATTTGGTTTTAGTCAACTTATGATTAAACTAACTTGTTATTGGTTGTGTTTGGAATTGTATATACTATAGAAAAGAATTGAGATTTTATTGCCCGGTTGTTGATCTCCTAATCTTGTATGAGATTTTCTGGAATAAACAAATCACCTTAATATAGTAGCTTTAGTTAGAAGTATTTACCCAGTCAACACGCTTTATTTTATAAATTTTATAATTTTGTATGGTTTACTTCATTTATGGTTCATATTCACTTTATTTTGTATCCTAGTCAAGGAGCGATGATAGGTCAGAGTGCAAAAGGACTGACATACATTATTCAATTGATAATTCAACATGTTTTCATTTCTTCAACATCTGTAGCATTACTAGGTTCATATTCACTTCCAAAACTAAAGTAAAGATTGAAATTTAACAAATTAACACGCGACTAAAGCACATACCTTGTTCACACATCCTGCATAATTGCATATGGCATTTACATAGCTTTGATGTCCTTAACTAGCCGCTCTAAATTACAATAAGAAGATCCACCTTCCATCAAGCACTGGTTTGCATATTTTGCCATCTCATCTGCTGATTTCCTAAATTCGTCTTTCCTATCTTCCATCAATTCTCTCACCGTCTTCTCTACGATCACTCTGTCACAAGTATCCTTCATGTCCAGACCCACCTTCCAAACTTCCCCCACAAACCTGCTATTCACTTGTTGGTCTAGAAAATAAGGCCAACAAATCATTGGCACGCCTTCAATCACACTCTCCAAAGTCGAATTCCACCCGCTGTGTGTTAAGAACCCACCCACAGCCTTGTGGGCCAAGACCTCCTCTTGTGGAGCCCACCCAACTATATACCCTCTCTCCTTTGTACCTTTAGAAAGTTCCAACGGGATGTCGGTTGGATCACTTGTAATTGAGTCAGGCCGTATGACCCACAAGAAACGGGACCCACTGTTCACCAGCCCATGCCAGAACTCCATGTATTGCTCCTTTGTCATTACAGCAAGACTTCCAAAGCTAACATAAAGAACAGATTTTGGTGGTTGTGAGTCCAGCCATGTAATACAACTCATATCTTCTTTCCACAGACTGTTTGAAGAAGGCAGTGATGATGTTGATTGACCCAATAGCCTGTACTTAAGATGAGAGTGCAGTGGGCCAATTGTGTATAGATTTGGACAGAACGCTCGTATTTGGTCAAGTATTGGACCCTCTAAATCATCAAATGTGTTAAGTATAAGCCCATGGGCTCTTGAGTTTTCTGTAACTTCAGGTAGATAGAGGTTCAAGTTCGGGTCTGACAAATCACCAGAACGACAAAACATTGGAAGATCACGGCGCCTAAAGAACCCTTCCATACCTGGTATACTCTTTATTGGTGTGTCCAAGTCATCATCTACAAGAAAGTAGTCTCTATTTAAGTTGGAACGATAAGAAGTAACTAAATAACAAGATAACTAACAACACACCTGCAAATGGGAGTTCACCAGATTCAATGAGTTTAGGAAGACAGAAGAAAACCCACAGGCAACACGCACTGATTGTACGAACATATATAATGGGTAATCCCACATCATTGGCTACATCACAAGTGAACCCCATTATTCCATCTGCAATTATACAAGTTACAGGTCTTCGTGAACCTGAATTTAGCTTGCCAGATGTCAAAAGATCTTTAAGAAAAATCTTGGTGTTCATTTTTAACGAGTCGAACATTTCCATAAGCTGAGCCCCTGATCGAGGATGGTTTTCTGGAAGGCCATCAGATATGGTTTCTAGATGGAAACCAGGGTAACCATCAAAGCGGGACTGTATGTTCGAATATTGAGAAGTCGGGTGTGGATATGATCAGTGACAAGGAAGGTGACGTGAAGACCCGAGAGACATAGAAGCTCGGCTAGCTTGAACATGGAGTTCACAGGGCCTTGTAATGGCAAGGGGAATATCAGTACATGAGGTGGGAGTGTTTCTTGATCCATATCTCAAATTGTTTTTCTGTTGTATTGTTTATAGCTCTGTAGAAAGAACACAACAGCTTAGTAATTAATATATGTTATAAGTCACAAATCTACCTAAAGTCCTATATTGATATAGAGATATCACATCTAGTACTTTTAAAAATTTGTATTCTGTTAATGTCTTCAGTCCTATAAGTCTTTAGGCTCATAAAGTTCAAGCATTGAGGGGTTCATTATACAAGTTATATAGTTTTCAGTTCTTACTCTATAGAATTTGCAGTTAGAATCCAATACATTTGACAATTGAGGCATTAAACTACATACTACTGAACCACATAAACGCATATTTTGGATCTTAAGCCATAGTACCATTGACTTACCGCCAACATGAATTCATCAATTAGCGCCTGTTCACTGTAATGTCTCCCATAAGCCTTATTAAAGGGTAACACATGATACAAAACTATGATGCTGAATCCTAAGGGGATGACACAGCAAATCAGGTAAATAACATATATGAATGCACGATTCAGTTACATATAGATCCTAACATAATCCTTAACTGAAAGCGATTAACTTAAATCAACTGTTCTGTTCAGACTGATTAGAAGTTTCAATCCAATTGGGATTTGAGAAGGAGAAGTTGATTAAATCTAAACCTAGAATGACAGAAAGGTAGTGATAACAAGTCAAATGATCATCGCCTTAACCACAATCAAAAATCGTAAACGATTACAGATAATAATAAGACGTAATCGTAAAGTCGAGGGAAGGATGAAGATCACCTGTGGGATTCAAGGCACCTGATTGATGTAACTGCAATAGAAAGAGCGAAGACCGGAGTTTACTAAATATTCGTCTAAGTGCGTCAAAAACATTTTAGTTTTAATTTAATTTGGTGTTAAGAATTTAATTTAGTTTTACATAAGAGGATCTAGAATTCGTTAATCGTTTACATCATTATCTATATCTTGATATAATAAAATGATTATATGTTACATGTTATTTTTTTATAATTATTATATCACATGTCACTAAAATAGCAATTTAACCTTAATGCTTATGATATTATTAGTATGTTTTCAAAATGTAAAATAGTTTTTAATAAATTTAAACATGGTTTTTGTTAGAACATAATTTTAAAAATGAAAATTAGTTTTTTTAGTGCAATGAACTTTTTCTATAGAAAGCTTAAGAAACAATTAAAACATCTTTTTAAAAAATAGAAAGCTTAAGAAATTATCTATATCTATATTTATACTACTATATAATACATCTTTTTGGATAGAGATGTAATTTTGACAAAAATACAAGTTTTAAAGCAACATGTACAAATGAGTGCATCACATTTAAAAAACATAAAATAGGAATTTGATTAAAATTTTAAGACATTTTAGGGGTAATATAGTAAATTTATTCATTAAATTTTATAAAACATGATATTTTTACCCTTGTCTCTTTCATGTATTTAATCAACATTATTAATATATTATTTAATAATATGATATTATTTATTTCATTTCATTAAATTTTATTTTATTTATGATACTATAAATTGACATTTGAAATTATATTTACTAATTATACTTTTATAACTAAATAATATTTTGATGAAGTATATTATTTTATTTAAATATTTAAGTATATAACTTATATAAATCTTCATATTTATAATATATATATATATGGATGTCACGATTCCTTCCTGTAGGTACTAGGTTGCTTGATGAGGTTCCGATCCAAAAATAATGAAAAAACCAACAAGTATGATTTTTTATTCTAATATTATTTGATATATTGATATTGTCAAAATCAAAGACAATGTTAAAGTTGGTCGATAGAGCCATAATGAATTGTAGTATATGGATATCACGATTTCTTTTGAATGATCTAATCTATATTTATTTAGTTGTTATTTCAAATAAGGATTTTTATATTGAATTAGGATAAATATGAAACTCAGATGTAGCAAATTCAAAAATTAGTTATTAGATAAATGTTTTGTCAAAAAAAAAAAAGATTAAATAGTAAAGTTTTCCAAAGAATAAACCAGACTTATCTCTAATAGATTAATTGTTACTATTAGATCGAGATTTAGTAGGTTAAATGGTGAATTCTACTCAAAATGTAGTTTCTTTTTCAATAGGCATGAATGATAAAACTCATTAAAGTTTATTATTTATTGAACCGAATGTTTACTGAATAGGTGTCTCCATGATTCTCCCCATAGATCGAGTGCTTATACGCAATCTATCCTTCAACTAAAAAAGTTTCAAGTTGAGGGTTTGATGGGTTACAAATCAGTAATGGTTAGTCAAATTTTAAATGCACATGCGGGTGCTTATAAAAGATCTAAAACATGAGACTCCTCATACTAGAAGATTGTGATATAAAAATATAAGGTTCTTAAAAGGTACTGGTTGCTTGATGGATGTAGGGAGGTTTTTAATTCTTCATTGATGATTGTTTGGAGTTATTCATCGTGTATTCATATGAGTTCTCATTGAAGGGGTACTTGGTTTTTTATTATATATTATCGGGAATCATAGAATTTAAACTACGTCAAATCGATCATTTGATTAGATAGTTGTATGTTTGGCTATATTTGAAGGATTTTTCTTATTCAAATGAATCACCAGTAGCTCACAACAGGACTTTAGTCTCTTTTGATCCATCCTCTTTACCACTAATTTGTTTGTGTTTGATTTTTATGTTACTATAATTAGGATTGTGGTATTTGTAAAAATTAGTACGTAAACCAGTATCGTGTTGTAAGTTATTACTGCCTTCGCATTGCGCAGGTCTTCTACTAGTTTTTTGTAAAGCCAAAGTATTTTTAAATACGCAAGTTTGAGAAAAGAATGTTATTCTTTATTACCTAAAGTAGTTATTATACGTAAATTCAATCGTATTTTATCTGAAAGATTATTTTATATTTTCTAAATATTAATTAATAACTACTAATTTAATATTTCATTCAATCTGTGTTGTACAGGGGTTGTTAAACTTGTAATGTATAAAATAATCTTTATAATTTATTAAAGAATAAATTACGCTTTTAGTCCATGTGGTTTGATGGTTATAACGCTTTTCATCCAATAGTTTAAAAACGTCCGATTCAACCACTGTGGTTTAAGATTTGTCACAATCAAGTCCAAATCGTTAGCTCCATCCAATTTCACCGTTAAATATTTAGAAAAAGACTATAATACCCTTGGATTGAAATGGTTACTTCTACACACACATGTATATATGTATGTATGTATGTATATGTATGTATATATTGTATTCTTCAGAAATCCAACGATCAACACCACCACCTCCACCACAACAATACCACCACCACCACTGCCACCGACACCCTAACACCAACCCACCACCCCAACACCACCCCACATTACCATTCCCACCGCCATCATAACACCACTGCCACCACATCGCCACCATCACTTCCATCATAACACCACCACCCCCAAAATCAAACCTAAATTAAACCAATGACCTGCCTTGAAAATAAATCTAATCAAGAAAAACACAAGAAGGAAAACCAACCACCACTACTCAAGATTCAAACCACCACCAGCATGTCGTCGCCACCGCCACCATTAGAGTTCCTTCATCATCTGATCGACACAACCATAGCACTAGTACAACCAACATCACACCACCACCACATACATGAGAACCACCAAAAAATTAGAAACCCCAACCACAACCTAACAAATTTTTAATCCCAAATTCAAATATTCATCTTCTAGATTCAAACCCTAAACCTCAATCGACGCCCTGATTAAGGTTTGGTTTGCGATTTTTAGGTGGTGATCTATGTGAAGCTTCTCAAATCCATCTACAACCTAAGATGCATCTTCGTTTGGTAGTCTCTAATTTTGCTTGTATAGAGAGAGAGAGAGATGAGGCCAACGGTGGAGGCGGAGACCGGCGGTGGGAGTCGGTGACCGGCGGGGGGAGGTGCAGACTGACGGTCGGAGGTAGAGACTGGCGATGGGAGGTCCAATAGGTGGTGGGTGGTTCGACAGGTGGTGGCTTGTGGTGTTGTGTATATACAATATATAATATTCAAGGGTATTTTTGTCTTTTTACATACACTTAACGGAATAAATGGATGAAGGTTAGTGACCCGGACTTCATTGTGACAATCTTAAACCACGTTGGTTAAACCGGACGTTTTTAAACTATTTAATGAAAATGGTCATAACCATCAAACCACAAGGAGGAAAATAGTAATTTACTCTTTATTAAATAAAATACTATTTTATGAATTTATTTATTTTTAAACCTTTTATATCTCATTCCCCATATATATTTTTATCTCAAACAAGTAGTACTATTTTATTTTTTAATCCTATTTTTGATCACTCAAATCCATTTATAAAAAATATAAAAAAAGCGATGAATCAATAGTATGTTGATGAATTTGTTTTTTTTAATGAAGATAATAAGGATGAAGATTTCGATAAATAATTGATTGGGAATGCTTTCAACTGATTACACCAAAACTTAGACCTCTTGAAATTATGGAAATTAGAGGGTTTTATCTTGCGACTCTAAATAGCTTTAAATTAATTTGTTCAATAATACATTTAAATGTACTTTTCAACTACCCCTTAATAAGTAGAAGCCAATAAGATCCTCTTCTCAATTTACTATTACCGTTTTAAAATCTTATTTGCTGCAAAAGAATCCCATATGATAAAAACTCACATACCAATCACGTGTCCAGCATATAGACAGTAAGTTTAGAAGTAACACCATTGAAGGGGAAAACTATATGTATTGCATGTTTAAGCCTAGGTTCAACACGTAATGGATACTTTAAGAAACAATAATACAGAATGTGGTTCTCAGCTACACTAACTTTAAATTCAAATCTATAAGTATAAGCCTCACGCTTACAAAATTTGAATTTTTTTAGAGTTATTTGCGGATTTGAAACAAAATGAATGCCACTAAATTAAAATAACAATCCCCTCTTTTTGGAGGTTTTTATATCTCCGATTAAACGATTTAAGTTATTATAAGAATTCCCATCCTTAGCAACTGATCTTCGTGCCAACTTCATCATTCGATCAACGGGTCTACTTAACTCACTCCTTTTTATATCCATTAAATCCCTAATGAGTGTTTCAATAACTATCCTGTCACAAATGTCTTTCATGTCAAACCCTAACTTCCACACTTCTCCAACTAACCTACTATTAACTTGTTGATCAGCATAGTAAGGCCAGCATATCATCGGCACCGCAGCCACAATACTTTCTAACGTCGAATTCCATCCGCTATGCGTTAAAAACCCACCAATTGCCGGGTGAGCAAGAACCTCCTCTTGTGGGGCCCACCTCACCATATAACCTCTCCTCATCGTACCCTCTAGTAACTCGGCCGGAATGTTTTGACCATCTCCGGCCACAGAGTTGGGTCTCACGACCCATAGAAAGTTTTTCTTTGAATTTACAAGGCCGTACCAAAGCTCGATTAGCTCCTCTCTACTCAACATCGTCATGCTTCCAAAACTAACATAAATGACAGACTTTTGTGCCTGCTCATCTAACCACGTCATACAAGTACGATCCTCCTCCCATAGACTGTTTGACGATCGAAGTGATGATGTCATTCGGGCTTCCAATCGAGATTTTAGATGGGCATGAAGAGGCCCGATTGCATATATATTAGGAATGTGCTTACGAATCTGGACCAAGGCTGATTCTTCCAAATCTTCGAAGGTGTTGAGAATGAGCCCATTTGCTCTACGTGTCTCTTGTGTCTCCGATGCGACAACTTGGAAGGCTCGGTCTGATAGATCACTAGCTCGACAAAAACTAGGTAGATCACGAAGCCGTATATACTTTTCCATCCCGGTCACACCAGTTACAAGTCTGTCCATTTCATCATCTTCTGTAAACCATAATTAATTCTTCATTAATACATAACAAACCAATGTACCACACAATCATATTTATAACATAACTACGATAGAATCTGATGTCTGAGACAAATCTTACCTCCTCTAACTCTAAGAAATATAAATATGATCCCATTAACACCCCCGACTCCAAAATCCCTCTTTTTTATTATAATGTATAGGATAGTAAAAATCTAGCTCCAAACAAGTTTGTATTACTAGAAGTACCAAGTTTAATGATGACGACACTTGGAAATAAAAACATTAATTAAAGAGTTTAGTAAGGCTACGAGTTAATTTATATTACTATATAAACCATTTGAAAACGACACCTAAAATAAAAATATAAAAAGTTTGTTCAAGCTACGAGTTAATGTATACTACTATATAAACCATTAAATACTATTAAAATCAAGTATTGTTTTATTAAATACTTATATGATTATTTAATATTCTCATAGTTAATAATCTCCAAATATATTAAGTTTTTAAGACAGATCGGGTTAAATTCTTTAAAACAACACACCGGTGACACCCGCACATCATGTATCGTGCAGGGCAACCCACTACTAGCTATAAATACAAGCAAAACTTATAATAAGCTGTCAAGATCACCTTTGATCGGGATATCGCCGGATTCAACGAGCTTGGGATGCAATAAAACGCCCAAAAACAACTAGCACTAACCGTACGGAACAGAAACACAGGAATCCCCATTTCTCTAGCAACATCAATGGTGAAACACATGATCCCATCAGCAACGACACTAGAAACAGGAGGCCTATTAGCATTCCCACAGTTCAAACAACCACCAGGAAGAAGCATCTCCCTAAACATGGGTTTAGTGACCATCTTGATGGAATCAAAGATGTCCACAACTCGATTACCAGAGCGCGGGTGGTCCGGCGGAAGCCCATCGGAAATGGTCTCGAATCGGAAACCGGAGTATCGGGAGAAGCGGGAGGCGACGTCGGTGTAGCGGAGGAGGCGGCGGTGGATGATGTCGGAGTTGAGGAAGGTGACGGTGACGCCGGAGAGACATAGGAGCTCTGCGAGCTGGAGCATGCAGCTGACGTGGCCCTGCACGGGGAAGGGGAAGATGAGTACGTGAGGATCCATTGGGGAATTGAATTGAAGTTAGATTAGATTAGATTAATTAGGTTAGATATAATATGATGTTTTAGGTCCTGTGGATTCGGTTTCTTGATGAAATGCAAATGACATGCATGCGATGAAGAGAGAATCATCATCTTTGGTTCTTGGATTTGTTGAGTGGAGTGGAGTGTTTCTTGTTCATGCATCATATGCTTGTTTGGGTATATATTATATCATAAGTCCAGAAAAACAAATGGTTTTTTAATGAGTTAATGAAAAATAATAATATTTGGTCCAGTATTTTTTTTTTATTTTATGTAAAAGATTATTTAGATGATTAATAATAATATGTTTTTGTGGTTATGTATATGTAACTCAAAACATTCTCTCTAGTCAAACAAACAGTCGAGCTCGAGACTAGATTATCTTGATTTGATAACATCCCTAACCACATATGTGATAAGGATGGAAGGACTGGCTTTGGTGCGGTAGCGATGCGTTGAAAGAAGGCTATAATTGGTAGTGATATATACACTCCTCTTGAGGGTGGAGGGATGGAATCAAAGATTCCAAAGGGTTGTTTGTTTGAAGCTGATTCAGATATTTAAATGATTCAAACTATTTGTTTCGTGAGCAATTGTCTAAACGGTTTAGACATTGCCTCTGAATGATTAAGCATTAAACTAATGATGAATAGTTAAAGACTTATTGTCTGAATTGGTTGGATATTTGTCTTTAAATAGTTAAACGATATAATAGGTTTTAATGATTCAGACATCTTATTGATTCATACTTAATCATTTAGAAATTAACAAACAACCCTTAAGTAAAACTAAGCCTTGAACAAATAAAAAACTGACATATTATTTAAACTCAAAATTATCACGCGATAAACCACAATTAAAATGATAGCAAGGACTTCTACAAGACGCACGATATCTAAGAAAACAACAATCAAGATTTAAGTGTGTTGAGCTTTGATAGATCTTGAAGGATTCTTCCAAAGACTGAATTGCCACAAAGATCCAAACGATACTTCACAATTTACAACTATTACAGTCATGTCTCCATTCTATTAACTGAGTTCTTGTTTAGGTTCTCTCGGATTTTTGTTATCAATGTAGCGGACTAGCGGGTCAAAAACTCATGAGTAATTAGGTTAAAAAAACTCACTGTTTCCAATAGATCTAGGGTTGTAATTCATAGGCTTTTCCGAGTGTATCTTGCTACCACCATGGATTAGGTTGTTCAAATAGTTCGGCGTTCGAAAAAAGTTCGGATTTTTACTCGTTCAAATTTTGGCTCGGTTGTAAACGAACCGAGCGGCTCGGTTTGATTTGAAAACGAACCAAGCATGAGCAAAGGTACGCTCATTCGTCGCTCGGTCGGTTTCGTTCGAATAACTTTTTAGATTTAGTTTCCATATATTATATAATTATGAATTTATTTAGTTATTTACCACCTACCACTATTTTAATTACTTAATTAAAAAAATCAACAATCCTAAATGTAAAGCTTTAATGATCTAATCAAATCATCATTTCGCATTTCAAAATCCTTTCATCATTCCACCCATTACCACTTCCCGGTCGTCCCCTGTATCCCCCACCTCCCTACCGGCTGTCGAGGCACTGACCTCCGGCACTCAGACAAGTAACCCATGACCTCCAACACTCTGACATGCGACCATGACCTTCGACAGTCCGACATGCAATAGTCTGATCGTGCATCCCGCCTTCGACAATCAACCTCTGAAGTCTGAAATCCGACTTTATTCGAAGCCTGACATTGTTTAGTTGTTTATAATTGTGATATCTTGATGTTAGATTTTTTTAATAATTTGGTTCTTAAAGAACATTTACACAAGCATTGGTGAAGATACTATGAGTGAAACTTAAAATTTAAAACTTTCGAATTTATTATTAGTTTTGTTATAAATTATAACACGAAACCAAACAAAACCGAGCGAAACCGAGCGCTCGGTTTAAAACCGAACCGAGTTCGAGCATGAAGTTTGCGCTCGAATTCGTAAAGTCGAACCAAACCGAGCCGCTCGGTTTAAAACCGAACCGAGTTCGAGCGGAGCTGCGTTCGGTTCGGTTCGGTTCGTGAAAAGCCCTACCATGGATGACATCTTTGAGGTTTACAATGGATCTTAAACAACCCCACCTACCGGGTTTTTGGGTTAAGATTGCTCCTAAGTGTTTCTTGGATTTCGAGTCATGGACTTCTAATGGCTTCCATTTACAGTGAAGGGATTTCCAAAGAAAACCAAACTGTTGACATATTTTAACATTATGTTTTTGGGTGGTGTTGGTTTTCCCCATTTGTGAACTTTTTAAAAGTGAGATTGAAAGTGTTTTGTACCCATTTCCCAAAAGCTGAAAACTTTGAACATTAAATCAAGAAAGTGGAATTGAGGGTTTAGAGTGGATGGAGGAGGTCATCGGATTGGTGCCACTATATTTAGTATGAGACAAATTTGTCTTGTCAGATTTGTCTCTAGTACGAAAGCAACTGTGTTTTTAGTTAGCTGATTATTTGCATATGCGTATGAGCATAAGAAAAAAACTGTTTAAATGAGCTATAAATCTCTTTACTGATTTGTCTGTAAATGAGCTATAAAATCTTTGGAACTGTTTAAATTTACCACTAGGATGAAAGCAGCTGTGCTTGAGACAAATAAGCTGCATGTGCATACATTTTTAGTTTGAGACATGTTTTAGGTTGCCTTAGGTTGGTTTATACTGGTTTATGTTGTTTTAGACCGGTATGGATCGCACAGATACAATGATTAACTTGATTTAGGCTGCCTTAACTTGATTACATGAAACATTTGCATTCCTAACTTATCTTTTTGTAAATTAACTTGCTTAATCCTATCTATGTGCATAATTACTTTTGAGTTGCAACCGCTCTAAAAGTAATCGTTGATATTCTAATTGACTATAAATAATATTTAAGCATGTATAACTTGTTTCATCTTTTGTTTATGAGTTGTGATTCAAAACTCAAACTTTGTTAATCTTTTGTTTGTGTATTTGCAACTAGTAGTGTTAGATACTGTTGTTGGAAAGATATTTATAATTAGTTTGCAAGTGTCATTTATGTTATTAACCCGTTTAGCATAAGTCAAAATGATCATTTAGATGGACCCATCATGACTAAACTCGTCAACTTCTTTATACATTTATTAAATATAAATGATAGTAAGACAATAGTTGATTGTTAAAAATGTTATGAAAGAAAGAGAAAAAATTAAAGATAAAAATAAGGAATGTCATGTAGATGTTTTTATAAAATAAGACATAATATATGGAACGATGATTTTAAAATAAATTATATGGATATGAATATAGAATGAGTTATGAATGCTCTTACAAAGATTTACAATGTGGAAGCGAAAACAAATAAGTGTTCATCAATATAAAAAACACAACTAAAGTTCACGAATACAAACAATCATATATTCATTATAAAATAAAAGGACATTTTCTGTCACAACTTTATGCAAAATCTATCAAAATAAATAAGTACATAACATAATTATTCGAATTATCATAATTATCATAAAATTAAGAAGTTTGTCAACTATTAACACAAACTGAAATCGAAATGGTCAACTGGGGAATGTTGGCGGAGGTGTAAAGTATCACTACAAAGGATGTTAGGAAAATAGATTGCAAGGAAAACACAAATGATGCAAATTGTACCTATTTGTTTAGAAAAGAAAAAAGACATCTAACGTGTCCTTTCTGGATCATATAACCTGTACGCCTTTGTATTCGGTTGTGTGCCTAGATGAATCATCTTCAAACTTCTGTCATCCAGCTTGGTTAACCCACTGGTTAGAACCTTTACATGTCCTAGACAGCCAAACACCCTTAGGTTTTCCAGGTTCGGTCGCCTTCCTTTTAGAACCTCATACGATGTCTTGTCTTTTAGTGCTTGTGTGGGTGACCAGTTTAACAAGTAGACAGCATGTCTAATACCTTCTCCCCAAAAATTTTGCAGGAGTTCCATGGCCTTGAGTAAACACCAAGTTGTGGCAAGAATGGTCATGTTTCTCCTTTCCACAACCCCGTTTTGTTGGGGAGTGTAAGGAGCAGTGAACTGATGTGTAATGCCTGCTTCATTACAAAAGTTAATAAAATTTTGAGATGAGAACTCACCTCCGTTGTTTGTTCTTAGATTCTTCACCTTCAGGCCTGGATTTATCTCGATCAAACTTTTAAACCTTTTAAAACTGTCCAGAACTTCATCCTTTGTTTTAATCAAATATTCCCACATGAATCGACTATAATCATCGACAATAAGAAACATGTACCTGTTTCCTCCTTGTGTGGTAGGTGTGATTGGTCCACACACGTCCACATAGATTAACTCCAGCGGTTTAGAAGCTCGATAGTTTGACTGAACAGGGAATGGAAGGCGTGATTGTTTGCCAGCCAAAAAGCAGTCACAAAGCTTGCTAGTATGTGTGATTCTTGGACTCCTTGTACCATATTTTTTGCTACTAATTGTTTGATGGAATCAAAGTTCAAATGACCAAGGCGTGCATGCCATAGCCAAGCTTGGTCATCAATATTAGCAAGCAAACAAATCGGTGAAGCAATTTTTAATTCAATTTAATAAAGTCAGTTTAGAGATCTTGGTACCATCATGAGTAAAGTTCCATTTTTCTCATACAACCACAGTAAATTGTCTTTCATCAGTACTTTATACCCAGATTCTGTAGTTTGAAGATGATTCATCTAGGCACACAACCGAATAAAAAGGCCTACAGGTTATATGATCCGGAAAGAAGGAAGATTGTGGTGAGCCGAGATGTAATATTCGAAGAAGACAAAAGGTGGGACTGGAATTCTTATTTGGAGCAGCATGATACAAATGGTCCTGAATGGACTGAATTTGTAGTTCAGCTGAACTCAAGCCAAACAATGGCTGGATCAACTGAACAAGTTGAAAGTGAAGATGAAGTTCAGTTTTTTGGTCGAGACATGAGCAACCCTGTTACGGGCAGCAGCTCAATCGCTAAAGGCAGCTCCCTTGAAGTAGATACTGGGCTTAACAGCCCACTTATAGCATATGCAATTGGGCCAAAAAACCCACTTACAGGAGATTTACCTAGACCAATTGAAGGCTCTATTGAGAGTGAAAGCTCAACAACCTTTGGTGATCTGAGCAGCCCACACTTCATTCAGAAGCGTGGGCCTATTCAACCAGAAAACAGTGGATCCAGCAGCCCACTTCCTCTTGATCCAGATGCGTATGATGATACTCCACCATGGGGAATTCGGGTTGTGGGGGATGTGTATGCGAGGGCCTCACGGTTAAACATTGAAGATGCTAATCTTCTATTGTTGGAGGGTGAGCCTCTAAACTACCCTGAAGCAGCCGGTCATAAAGCTTGGGTAGAAGCCATGACAAGTGAAATTGCATCTATCATGAAGAATAACACCTGGAAGCTAATGATTTTACCTCCCAATCAAAAATCCATAGGGCTGAAATGGGTTTACAAACTGAAGAAGGATGCAAATGGCAACGTCACTAAGCACAAGGCCCGACTTGTAGCAAAGGGTTACGTGCAACAACCCGGAGTGGATTTTAATGAAGCCTTTGCTCCGGTAGCTAGACTCGAGACAGTTCGTCTGATCCTGTGTTAGCAGCTCAAGAGGGTTGGCAAGTGCACCACCTTGATGTGAAGTCTGCTTTTCTTCACGGTGAACTCAAAGAGGAAGTTTATGTTTCACAGCCAGAAGGGTTTGTTCAAAAAGGAAGGGAACACATGGTTTATCGCTTGACAAAGGCACTATATGGCCTTCGTCAAGCGCTTAGAGCTTGGAATATTCGGTTAGATAATGTTCTAAAACAGATGGGCTTTCAGAGATGTAAACAAGAGCAAGCTGTTTACAAAAGAAACTCAAGTAAAGATCACTTGATTGTGGGGGTGTACATAGATGATTTAATCATCACCGGCAACAACCAAAGTGAAGTAAGAGCATACAAACAACAAATGAAGGCTGCATTTGAAATGAGTGACCTCGGTCTCTTATCCTACTACTTAGGAATCGAGGTAATTCAAGGTGTTAATAGAATTTCGATAAGGCAAAGTGGGTATGCAAAGAAGATACTCAAGGAGGCTAGATTATAGGAATGTAATGCAGCTAAATTTCCTATGGAACCAGGGTTAAAGTTGTCCAAAAATGAAGATGGATAACCTATCAATGCAACTGAATACAGAAAGCTGATTGGCTGCCTGCAATATTTGACTCACACTCGACCAGATCTGTCCTATTGTGTCGGGTATGCTAGTCGTTTCATGCAAACGCCTAAAGGTGCCTACTTGCAAGCAGTAAAACAAATTTTGCGTTACGTGAAAGGAACAATAGAATTAGGAATCGTTTATCAAATAAGCAACAAGAGAATACTGCATGGTTTCAGCGATAGCAGTCATTCGATAGATGCTGATGATGGAAGAGGTACAACGGGGCTGATTTTCTACTATAATGAGGGGCCAATAGCATGGAATTCACAGAAGCAAGGAACCATGGCCTTATTATCTTGTGAGGCTGAGTTTATGGCCGCCACTTCAGAGCCGCTTGTCAAGCAATATGGCTGAGAAGTGTTTTGGCAGAGTTAACAGGTTGGAAAGAAGAGCAAGTGGTGATTAGAGTTGATAACAAATCAGCCATTGCACCGATGAAAAATCCCGTGTTTCATGGGAGGAGTAAACATATCGACACTCGTTATCACTTTATAAGGGAATGCGTTGAAAGAGGGCAAATTAAAGTGGAACATATTAGCGGGGATCAACAAAAGGCCGATATTCTTACTAAAGCATTGCCAAGAATCAAGTTTGGAGAAATGAGAGACCTTATTGGAGTAACAGTCATAAAGTGAAAGGACCTGACGAAGTGAAGACCGAAATTAAAGGGGTGATTATTAACTAATTTCGGTAAAATCAATTATGGAGTGCAGGATCTTCTA
The DNA here is from genome assembly GCA_025506515.1 of Flaveria trinervia. Lineage (NCBI taxonomy): Eukaryota > Viridiplantae > Streptophyta > Magnoliopsida > Asterales > Asteraceae > Flaveria > Flaveria trinervia. Next base: position 2,798,835 of record CM046450.1, on the reverse strand, counting down.
TCTATGGAATACCGTGTTTTTATTATTTAGGAGTCTAATCTTTAGTATTTTACAGCTGTCTTATTTATGTCTTTCCTTTTATATAGAGTAGATATTCTATGTAATTTTTCACTCAGAAATTCAGGTTTTACTCAATAAGAAACAGGCAAACAGTGCCAACAGTTTTCTTTCAATTGTTCTTCTTTGTTTTGCTTGCTGATCTGATTGTTATTTTCTAACAAAACATGCCTTGCAAGTCTAGTGGCCTGAATCACATCATTTCTATATAATAATCAGAGTAGAGAAGAAATAGAAACCAAAGACAACAAGAACTAAAGTTTGAGAAATAACTATAACTCAACTGCCAAGTAATTGCTTAAGCTGGAATAACAGGAAAAACTCCACATTGCATATGCACGTGAGAAAAGAAACGATAGAAAATGAATGGGAGAATAACCCAAAGAAACGATAACGTGAAGCTACTATCTTATATGGCTCATTGAATACCAAAACAAGCTATTCTAGTTAAAGATCCATAATTACCTTCTTCCTTAAGTCAGCTCACACCCAATCTCAGCACAATGTTGCTGATACACAACCCAAAGCTATATTCTTAGACCAAAAAGATCCCAAACACAAGACAAAACCAAAAATCTCCAAGTTCAAAATGACGAAACTAAGTACACTAATACCTTGCTTACACAATTCCTAAAAACTAAATTTGAAACAAAAGATTTAGAAGGAACAATAACCATCAATATAATGATTAAACCTTACCTTATCTTTTGAAGCATGAAAGCGACAATGACCTTGATCTATGTTCAGATTCGGCATTAAAAAGAGAAATAACACAAAACAGAGAAAGAACATTATAATTATGGAAACACACAAAGCGATGATCATGATTATCAAAAAAACATACCCACAAACAACGCACCAAATGGTTATCATTATGGAAACAATAACCGATCAATATAATGATTAAAACTTACCTTATCTTTTGGAGCATGAAAGCAACAATGATCTTGATCGCATTAACAAGAGAATCAACACAAAACTGAAAAAGATCACTATGATTGTGTAACAACACAAACGATGATCATGGATTATCAAATAACATACCTACAAACAAAACACCAAATAATTAGGAAACAATAACCAATCAATATAATGATTAAAACTTACCTTATCTTTTGGAGCATGAAAGCAGCAATGACCTTGATCTGTGTTCGGATTCAACATTAAAAAGAGACAAATAACACAAAACAGAAAAAGATCATTATAATTATGGAATGACAGAGAACGATGATCATGATTATCAAAAAACATACATACAAACGATACACCAAATGGTTGTTATCATTAACGGACAAGTGCCAATGATCCACAAGAAAGCACAACAATGAGAATATCTTCAATTATGTGTGAACCTGTGGCACCAACAATGTACCCTTGAGCATCAAGAAAGTTATCTAACAATACTTAAAGCAACATGATACAACCCCAGGGGGTCAACCTAGGTCGGGGCAGACCAGTCAACCTGGGATGGCAGGAAAAGAGGGCTGACTTAGGAGGTGGGGAATGATCCCTCATATTCAGGGAAAGTGGGGTGGAACTTGGTGGGGTAGTTACATGTTATCTTCTTTATATGTGTTTTGAGTATTCTAGTAGTTAGGATTAAGTATTTTGATTTAGTATTTCTGGTTGTGTGTTGGAGATTGGTCCCTCTCGAAGAGACTGGACTGTTCTGTTCTTGTTTAAGATTTAATCAAGTCGACTAGTGTTCTATCATTGGTTCCATTTCCGGGAATATGACGATGGTGCAGACCCGGAATACATCTGGAGAGGGAGACGGTTCATCTCAAGACCCTATTGCAGCTCAACTTGTAGCAATTGCAGCAAGACTGGATTCCATGGAGAGCCTAAAGAATGATGTTGTAGCCTTGAAACGGCAAGCACTTTCCCAAGAGAAGGCAGCCTCCTGTGGTTCCCATTTTGAAGATGGTGAGTACTCATGGAAGCAACAGCATATGGGCAGGCCTTATAACAAGATCGAATTTATCAAGTTTGATGGAGGTGATCCACAGGGCTGAATATTGAAGGCAGAAAAGTATTTCCGATACTACCATATACCCAATAACGGAAAAGTCAATGTGGCTTCTATGCATTTAGAGAGGGACGCATTGGATCTCTTTTCATGGATCTCAGCCGATCGACGAATCCTATTTTGGGAAGATCTCGTGCGTGCTTTTCAGAAGAATTTCGGACCTGCCGAATTCCAGAACCCAGATGAGTATCTGTGCAACATCAACACACTGGAACTGTTCAGGAATACCGACAAGAGTTTGCTAAGAGGTCTGCTCGGGTTTCTAATTGGCCTTATCACTGCCTTCTCGGGGTATTCTTAAATGGGTTGAAAGAAGAATTGAAGACAAGCGTAAGGATTCACAAACCCCAGACTGTTAATAATGCTATGAGTCTCGCGCTTGAGTTTGAATCCAAGTTCCTTCTCAATCAGGGAAAGTTACTAGTGCCTCTGCTAACACAGACTCAAAGTTAGCTTTTTCAAGCGATGTCTACGCGGATGTGCTCTCCAAAAAACTTTAGAACATTGTCTTACTGATGCAAAGAAACAGGGCAGGTACCTTCGCGGGGAATGCTTTCGATGTGGAGACAAATACGGGCCCGGGCACCGTTGTAAAACAGGGACGTTCAAACTTCTCGAGGCTGCTGAGGAAGATGAGGACCAGGTCATCCATTTGGGCGATAATCAGTCCAAGTCTCACGCGAGTTGCTTCCTCTCGACTTGATGGCAAGTCGGTTTGATAGAAACCTAGGACTTGATTGAATTTAAACAAGAACCAACTGCAGTCCTCTTCGAGATGGACCAGTCTCCAAACTACAAACCAGTGAAATATCAAAAGTAATCCCTAATTACCAAACAAAAACAACTATTAATACTACTATTATCAGTTAAGTAATCACTTCCACTTCCCCACTCAGCCACTAATAAATTATTGCATTAATACTACTATCAATTATGTAATCTCTTCCATTTCCCCACTAGTCCCTAATTGGTTCAATAACCCACTGTTCAATAACCCACTGAAGTGCCCATGGGCTGCTGGGTTGACCCGTGGATCCTTATCAATTCTTCGGCCCCGGAGAAACGACTTGTCCTCAAGTCGGGTAGGAGAAAAGTTGTCTGCAGCTGTGTTTACCGGTTCCTTGAATGGTTCAATGGTAATGTGGTGAAAGGTAGCTGAATTTTGCACACCCAGTTCCACTCCTTGCAGCTTGTATTTTTGACCATTGATGAAGAACATCAAAAACATTTTACTCCAGTTTGCTTGAACGGTATTCAAAGTGGCCAGCCATTCAATGCCGAGAACTACATCCGCTCCCCCTAAAGAGAATGGATAGAAGTCTTGTATGATTTGAAGATCATCTAGCTGCAACACAACATTCTTGCAGATTTGGTTACATTGAATGACATCCCCATTGCCGATTCGCACACCTAACGGGGCTACATTTTGTGTGGCCAACTTAGCTTTTTCGACTAGTGTATCAGCCACAAAATTATGGGTTGATCCACTATCGATCATAACCAAGACCTTGGAGGAGTGAATAACACCGTGAAGAGTCATAGTTGAAGTATGTGACTTACCTAGCAACGCGTGAAGGCTGATTTCAGCAAGTCTTCTTGATCAGTCTGCTGTTCATCCCCTTCTGTGACTGTTGGAGCTGCTGCCAAGAGTTGAAATTTACCTGTTTTGCAGCGACCTGGTACGTATTTTTCACCGCAGCGAAAGCATTCTCCCTTAAGAAACCGGGACTGTTTTTCAGTCTCAGAAATACGAAGGGGTTGATCTTGTAAAGGGGCTGCAGTGGAAGTGACAACTGATGAAGAAAATTTGGTGTTTGTAACCTCACTCGAACTCTTACCGGCTTGAGCCTGTCCTTGTTTAGTTTCATACTCCATGGCCAAACTCATAGCGTTGTAAACCGTTCTAGGCTTATGAATACGGACATCCGATTTAAGTTCTTCTTTGAGCCCGTTTAGAAACACCCCTAGTAAGCAATGATCGGGCCAGTTGGAAACCCGTGCGGATCTTTTTGCAAATTCTTGGCGATACTCCTGAACGGTGCCGGTTTGTTTGATGGCACACAAGAATTCATCTGGATTTTGGAAGTTGGCCGGACCGAAGTTCTTATGCAAGGCATGGACGAGCTCTTCCCAATAGGCAATGGACTGATCTGCGGATAGCCATGAATACAAGTCCAGCGCCTCCCCTTCAAGGTGCATAGAGGCTATATCCACCTTATCTTCATCTGAAACATTGTAGTATTTGAAAAACTTTTCTGCTTTTAGTATCCAGCCCCTCGGATCACCACTGCTGAAAGCCGGTAGGGTGATTTTTGTTGAAGGTCGGTGCTGGTTATGCTTCCACGAGGACTCACCATCTTCAAAGCGACTAGAATTACCACTGGACTTGTCCCTCGCTGTTCCCTTTGTTTTAAGGGCAGCCACATCTGCTTCGAGTGACTCGAACGTCTCCAATCGTGCGGCGATTGCCGCCAATTGAGCGGCAATTGGATCTGTTTGACCGCTGCTGCCATCAGGATTACTCCGGGTGTTAGGTGCCATTTCGATTTTCCCGGCAATGGAACCAAATGATAGAAATCTAGGGACTTGATTGAATTTAAACAAGAAAACAAGAACACAACTGCAGTCCTCTTCGAGATGGACCAGTCTCCAAACTACAAACCAGAGAAATATCAAAAGTACTCCCCTAATTATCAAACAAAAACAACTATTAATACTACTATTATCAGTTAAGTAATCACTTCTACTTCCCCACTCAGCCACTAATAAATTATTGCATTAATACTACTATCAATTATGTAATCTCTTCCATTTCCCCACTAATCCCTAATTGGGTTCAATAACCCACTGTTCAATAACCCACTGAAGTGCCCATGGGCTGCTGGGTTGACCCGTGGATCCTTATCACGGTTCTTTGGGCGGGCAGTAATGACACAATCCCAGGGGGCCAACCTAGGTCGGGGCATCAACCTGGGATGGCAGGAAAAAGAGGGCTGACTTAGGAGGTGGGGATGATCCCGCGTATTCAGGGAAAGTAGGGTGGAACTTAGTGGGGTAGTTGCATGTTAGCTTCTTTAGATGTGTTTTGAATGTTCTAGTGGTTAGGATTAAGTATTTTGATTTAGTATTTCTGGTTGTATGTTGGAGATTGGTCCCTCTCGAAGAGGACTGGACTTTTCTGTTCTTGTTTAAGTTTTAATCAAGCCGACTAGTGTTCTATCACAAACAAAGACAAAAGACAAAGTGAAACGCATAGAGAAAAGCGATAGTCACAGAAAGAGAGACGAAGTCATCGCTCCATAGTGTATTGGCATGTACCGCTGCGCTAGTCACAAGAAACCTACAAAATAAAAATACACATTATATTAAATGAGATAAAAAAACAAGCTAATCACACATGAGATTGAAAAATGCTTTCATATGCTTACACACATACTCAAGTGTCTAACCACTGGTTCTTTGTTGTGAAGAATTTATTTGATTCATTTGTTTGGTTCATCTTCATCAATCATCAATACTACATGGTCCTTAAAGACTTGGATATCCTATGTGTCTAGCCACTAGCTCTTTAATTTGAAGACTTTATTTGATTTATTTCTATCTGGTTCATCTTTATCATTAACACATTTGCTTCACAGAGGTTCTGTCACCAGAATCAGATGTGTGTTCATGTATGAAATTAGTGTTTTAACTGCTAACTACAAAGAGTTAAATTTGGTTGCCAAATTAGTAAATGAGACAACACAGTATACGAACTAAAATCATGTCTATACCTTGATATTGAATTGTGTATAATTCCTCCGAGGACTTCCACTCTGGTCATGTACTCATGTAACCTGTTAGACAACACACATAAAGATAGGAATTAAAGATAAACAAACTATTTGAAGATAATCTAGTAGCAAATGTGATTTCTATTTAATAAATTAAGGTAGTTACCACTAAGCTGCAACATGTAACATGCCATCTGATACAATTCTAGACCCACATACAATAGTTTTTAAGACTAATGCTGCTAACATTTAGTAAAGATTAGAATAAATTAAGAAATATGAGAACTTTTAAACAAATGACTGAAAATAAGATACCCAGTAAAAAGATGCATATTGTTTCATTTGTTATTGCAATGGTCAATATGTCCATTTCCTGTAGGGATAAAAATAAATAATAGAAATAAAAACTCTTACCAAGAAACTTGTTTGGAGTTGGGCTGTTTCAACTGTAATAGTTTCTAAAAATACTATAACAGCATAAAAAGTAAAATCTTAAAAAATAGATTTAAAATAGAAAATTCCAAGTCTATCCTTTTTATAACAAACTTCTAGACACCAAAATTAGGTTTAGCGTAGTCAGCTTGCAAATTTTAAGTACTCATAAAAACATATGTACAAGTGAATATATAACTCATAAAAAGTTAGGGGTTTGGTGCACCATAATAGGCGAGAGATAGAGTAGCTTGTGGTGAGGCTGGTGAGTAAAAAATAGGTAGAACTTGGCCTGTAACCATCAATGCCAGCGGATCTTTATCTTAGCCAATTAGTATTTGATTTGATTTATTATTGTGTTTAGATATGCATGATCTCTTATCTTTATCTCTTGATTTGGTTTCCTACTTTAGAGGAGAGTTAGTTTTGTATTCTCCCTATTTAAAGGGCTTTGTTTGATGAATGAAAGGCAAGAAACCATAAACACTTTTATGGTATCAGAGCTTCGGTTCTGATTTTTTACCACCCTCTTTTCCTTCCGCGGCTTCGACCACACCATGACAAAAATACCGAAACACCGCCCCCAACCTCACCACCAATGACACCCAAGCCACCCACCAACCTACATCCCGCCTACTCTGTCACCAATATACAATCCAAAATTCGCACCCTTGACGGCACCTCGGTCACGTACTCCTCTCGGGTGAAACTATTCAAGTTTCACTCAGTCGCGTATCGAGTCCTAGATCACATTGATGACACACCTCCGCCGGATCCCAAAGAGCCCACATACTCGGCCTGGAAGGAGGTCGATGCCTTAGTCTCCCAGTGGATCTATAGCACCGTTTCGGACGATCTGTTGACCCGCATCCTCGACGCCGAGGCCTCTGCTCGGTCAACATGGTTAAAGCTCGAAAAGATCTTTCTCAGCAATAAGCAGGCCAAAGCTGCAGCCCTCGAGACCAAGTTCGTGAATCTCACACTCGCGGCTTGCAGCTCCGTCGATGACTACTGCAAACAACTCAAAGATCTCGCCAATCAACTCACCGATGTCGATCAACCTGTCCCGGAATCACGCCTCGTGCTTCAGCTTGTTCGTGGTCTCTCCGCCGAATTCAACACCACCGCATCCCTAATCAACTCTCAGAAAGCCGACTGGGATTTGGCTCGCGCCATGCTCACGGATGAAGTGCTCCGCCAAGAGGCCCGCCAATAGCAAACGTCATCCGTTCTGGTTGCCCCCACCGTGCCACCATCTTCACACGCTCCTAATACCTCCGCTCACACTTTAGACTCCGACAACAATCCGGCACAACCACCTGGCTCGACCCCACCCTATCGGGGACGGGGTCGCGGTCGACACACTCAACCCTTCCGCGGCAGGGCGGTCGCGGTCGGGGTTTTAGGGGGAGCCGCACCGGGCCGCCATGGGCCTTCCAAACCCAACCGTCCTACCCACAATGGGCTTGGTGGAACACACCTCCTTGCCCATATCCGACTCAAACAAATTGGCGGCCCAATCCGCCATCCAACACTCCTGCAGCCCATTACACCGCTAACTCGTGCCCATCGTCTTTTAGTCCAGCAACCGGGTATGATGCATTGAGCCCATCGGACCTCAGTCAAGCTTTTAGCACCATGCAACTCAACTACACCGACCCGAACCTCATCATGGACACGGGAGCTGAACGCCACGTCACTGACAACAAAGGTATGATTCAACACCATGACTCGTTTCCTATAAATACTAAACTTTTAGCCGGCAACGACAATTGTATACCAATCGAGGGTTCGGGCACCGGCTACCTTCCCATTCACAACCGTACCTATATCCTCCCTTATATACTTTATAGCCCCCATATTATTAAAAACTTGGTGTTCGTCCGTCGTTTTACACGTGATAATAATGTATCTGAGGAATTTGACCCGTTTGGTTTTTCTTTGAAGGACCTCAAAACTGGACGACTCCTTTCCCGCCACAATAGCACGGGTGATCTCTATCCAGTCTCTTCGCCTAGCCTACCACCACAAGCTTGCTCCGTTACCTCCCCAATATCACCATGGCATGAACGCCTCGGCCACCCCGGCACACAAGTTTTTGATGTTTTAACTAGACATTTTGGTTTATCTTGTAATTCAAATAAACATTCTTTTTGCAATTCATGTCATTTATCAAATAGTAAACGGTTACCTTTCTATGAATCTAATTCTTTTACGTTTTCACAGTTTGACATCATACATTGTGACCTATGGACATCACCAATCCTAAGCCAAACCGGATACAAATACTATATGGTCTTAATTGACAATTTCTCCAATTTTGTTTGGGTCTACCCGCTTAGATATAAATCTGAGACCTTTACTACATTTACTAAATTTCACCGTCTCATAGCCACCCAATTTAACGGACATATAAAAACCTTCCAATGCGACTTAGGGGGAGAATTTGATAACCATGCCTTCAAAAACTTCGCCACCCAACATGGCCTCCTATTCCGTTTCTCTTGCCCACAATCCTCCCCATAAAACGGTCGCGCCGAGCGTATGATTCGCCGTCTTAACGACATCATTCGCTCCCTCCTAATCCACGCCCACTTACCACCGCCCTTTTGGGTCGAAGCCCTCCACACGGCCACCCATCTACACAACATTCTCCCAACTAAACGCCTTAACTTCTTTACACCCACCTTTGCCTTATACCTTCGCCACCCCACCTATGACCACTTGCGGGTATTCGGATGTGCCTGTTACCTAAACACATCGGCCACCCAACCCCACAAACTCCACCCACGTTCCATCCGACATCTTCTTAGGGTACCCCCCTGATTTTCGGGGGTACCGGTGCTTTGACCCTAACACCCGGCGGGTCATTATCTCACGCCACGTTACCTTTGATGAACACTCTTTCCCGCACCACAACACCACACCACCCCCCTCTTACTCCTTCCTTGATGACCACACCCCCCCGGGTTTCACCTTCTCCCACCCCTCCCGACCTCCTCCACAGCCCACCCCACCACTCCAACAAAAGCCCCCGGTAACCGTTACCTACTCCCGCCGACCGAAGCCTCCTCACACCAACCAACCACCTACACCCACCCCTACTTCAACCCAAACGCCTCCCACGGCAGCCCCACCTCCAACTCCTGTCCGCCCGAAACCAACCACCAACACCCACCCCATGACCACCCGATCCAAGACACACACCACCCTCCTATCCACATCAATTTCCCCTGTTCCCAAATCCTACGCCAAAGCCTTTGCCGACCCTCATTGGTTACATGCTATGCAGGCTGAGTTTAGTGCTTTACAGGTAAATGATACATGGGAGCTCGTACCTCGACCTTATGACAAACCGGTCATTCGATGTATGTGGTTATTTCGACACAAATTTAAATCTGATGGGTCCCTCGAACGCTACAAGGCTCGGTTGGTTGTTAACGGGAAATCTCAAACGGTGGGCATCGATTGTGAGGACACATTTAGTCCAGTTGTCAAACCTACCACAATCCGCACAGTGTTATCTCTTTCAGTTTCTCGGACTTGGCCCGTTCACCAATTGGATGTCAAGAACGCCTTCCTTCACGGCACACTAAATGAAACTGTATATATGCATCAACCCCCTGGGTTTGTCGATCGGCGATTTCCCAATCATGTTTGCAAGCTGAAAAAGTCTCTTTATGGCCTGAAGCAGGCCCCTCGGGCATGGTATACCCGCTTTGCCACCCACATCATGTCGCACGGCTTTCGCAGCAGTGTGTGTGACAACTCACTTTTTATCCACACTCGCGGTGATCAAACTGCCTATTTACTTCTCTATGTTGATGATATTGTTCTCACTGCCTCTTCCAATGAGTTGTTACAGGACATTATTCGCATGCTCTCAGGCGAATTTGCAATGACCGACTTGGGTCCCTTGCATCATTTTTTAGGGATCAAGGTAACAAAAACAACCAATGGCTTATTCCTCGATCAGTCGCAGTATACTAAAGACATCATTGCCCGAGCATCGATGACTTCTTGCAAACCTTGTGCTACTCCGGTTGACTCATCCGCTAAGTTAAGCGCCACGGACGGCCCTCTCTATCATGATCCTACATTGTACCGTAGCCTTGCCGGTGCATTACAATACCTTACCTTCACACGACCGGACATTACCTATGCTGTCCAACAAGTTTGCTTGTTCATGCATGCCCCACGTGATCCGCACTACGCTTTTCTTAAGCGTATCTTGAGATACTTGCAAGGCACGGTTGATTATGGTATTCGTTTGGAAAAATCTAATACACACTCGTTGGTCGCCTATTCGGATGCAGACTGGGGTGGTTGCCCTGACTCTCGGCGCTCCACCAGTGGCTATTATGTGTTTCTGGGTGATAATCTGATCTCATGGTCTTCCAAACGTCAACCCACTATATCTAGATCCAGCGCTAAGGCGGAATATCAAGGTGTCGCCAATGCCGTGGCTGAGGCCACATGGCTCCGCAACTTACTCCTTGAATTGCATGCTCCACTACGCCAAGCCTCAGTAATTTTTTGTGACAATGTTTCTGCGGTTTATATGTCCGACAACCCGGTTCAGCACCAACGAACCAAGCACATAGAAATTGATATACATTTCGTTCGAGAGAAAGTTCGAGTTGGCCAAATCCGGGTCCTGCATGTTCCTTCCGCCCTTCAGTATGCCGATATTTTTACTAAGGGACTTCCTCGACAGCCATTTTAGTCGTTTCGATCCAGCTTGAGCGTCGGACTACCACCCCCTCAAACTGAGGGGGAGTCTTAGCCAATTAGTATTTGATTTGATTTATTATTGTGTTTAGATATGCATGATCTCTTATCTTTATCTCTTGATTCGGTTTCCTACTTTAGAAAAGAGTTAGTTTTGTATTCTCTCTATTTAAAGGGCTTTGTTTGATGAATGAAAGGCAAGGAACCATAAACACTTTTACTTTAATCCTGCAATAAAAAAAGATAGAATACGTTATCGTTATTACAGTGAATTGCGTTTAAAAGGAAGTGTAGTTTAGTTGGTTTTCTATTTAGGTCAAATACTCAAATTTCCCATGTCTGGGAGAAGGGATTCAAGTTTCACATCCGGTAAATGCTTGCAGCCTTTTGTTCTCCGGCACTTGTTCTGACAAGCTTATCATATATGATTCTTTGAGCACTATGACTTGGTATTGCCTGTAAGACAAACATTGTAAATATACACTCCGTAAATAAGAATTAAAAAAACTATATAATAAGAACCAGAACTCAAAAAAATAGTCTGGTTCATTTAATGTTTTCTTTAGAGACTAATAACTGTCTTACACAATACTCTTATCGTATTCTTCTTTCATGTTGGTAGCCTAACAAGTGAAACTTTAACTTGATAAGCGGATCAAATGCAAATTTAGGAAGCCCATTCACCACACGCTCCATGAGCATCTCCTGGATACTTCACAAGTAAAAACTTAATATAAAAAGAAATAAGATTTGATATTATAAGAAATAATATTAGAAAAATAATGGTGTCATAATTAGGACAATTTAGAGAACTTCCCTCTAAACAGTGTGTAAGGAAAAGTATAGCCTTCAAGGTTCTTTCCACCAACTTATTGCTTTTTACTAGAATAAATTATAATAATCATGGAAAATATTAACAGAAAAAATGGATATAACAAATCAAGTTGTAAAATGTATATATTTTAGCTGTTTTACCTTAATAGAACCATCTGAAATAGATCATAAAACAAATCAAGACACTGATAAGAATAGAGAGGACTACTTATCAAAGATAGATAATTAATACTCTTGTCTATCCATGTCTTCTAAATTATGGTCAGATTCTTTTGACGAAGAAGCAATTTTGTCTCTTTCCATGTTCTTGTTGAAACCTACAGCAAGCCTTATCTTACTGTGAACAACATCAGATAGTAAGGGGTACGCCTTTCTGACCCCGACCAATTACGCAAGACACTAATAGCAAAAAAATAATGCTTGAAAATTACCTTGTCTTATAAAGCATTAACGTCACACTGACCCCGACCAATTAAGCAAAACAGGAAGAGATCATATCACTATGGAAGAATACCAAGTGATGATCAAGATGATGAATCATAAACAAACATACCTAGATACAAAACACCACATGCTTTATCATGATGAATAGACAGGTGCTGATGCTTCTCTTGGGTCATGTTGCCTGCTAGTTTTAATACAACATGCACAATAAAAGGTTAACGATACAACAGACTACTTGAAAAACAAATCATACTAGAAAATGTGCTTCCTGTGGAAGATTTGTCACTCAATTGATGTTGCCTTGAAAATATGGACATGAGAACCCTAAAACCAACACAATACCAACCCACCAATTCAGCCCAAGTTCAATTAGTGAACAAACAATAACCAAAACAGATTCAAGAACACCAGACATGAGGATAGAAACTCTCAAAAACCTCAATATGGAGGGAAATGCTCAAAAAAATATTTGCCAGAAAACTTGTTTGAAGTTGAATATTTACAATTGTAATAGCTTCAAGCAAATCCAGTTTTTGTCAAGCTGTCTTTTTGTTTAAGAAAATCTATAGTAGGAAGAAGGTTAGATTTAACACTTAATTCAGTATGTTACAACTAATGTAACCACGACGTATTAAATTAGAAGGCAGTGTAAATACCACTTCCGAAAAAGAAATTTTAGGAAAACAGAAAAGCTTATCATGCCACCTCATCTCGCTTTACCGTTGCTGCCCAGCTTCCATGCCGGACTCCCTTAGCTCAGTGAGGCTAATGCTGCTAACATTTAGTAAAGATTAGAATTAATAAATTAAGAAATATGAGAAGTTTTAAATGAACGACTGAAATTAAGAACATACCCAGAAAAAAAGATGCATATTGTTTCATTTATTGCAATGCCCAGTATGTCCATTTCCTGCAGCAATAAACACAAATAAAAGCTCAAAGTAAGTCTTCCCAAAAAACTTGTTTGGAGTAGTTTGTGGTGAGGCTGGCGAGTAGAAAATAGGTGGCACTTGGGCTGTAAGCATCAATGCCAAAAAAACATCATACGCATAAGTGAATATACATACTATATGTCAGGGGTTTGGTGCACCATAATAGGCGAGAGGTAGAGTAGCTTGTGGTGAGGCTGGTGAGTAGAAAATAGGTGGAACTTGGGCTCTAAGCATCAATGCCAATGGATCATCAATCCTGCAATGAAAAAAAATAGAAATACGTTATCGTTTCTAAAGTGAATTGAATAAAAAATACGTGTAGTTTAGTCGGTTTTCTATTTAGGTCAAATACTCAAATCTCCCATCTCCAGTAACTATTTGTAACCTTTGATTGCAACCTCTCGTGCTTTGGCACATGTTCTGACTAACTGATTAAATATGGTTCTCCGAGCACTATAACTTGGTATTTCTTGTAAGACGAACATTGTTAATATACATAGTAAATAAGAACTATAAAAAGCTAAATATTTGAGCACTAGAACCCAAAATTCATAATCTGGATTCATTAGTTAAATGTTTTTTTCACAGACTAACAACTAACTACAAAATACTTTTATCATATATTTTTTTTCTCAATATGCACACTTAGATCATTTTGCAACTTCATATTGCAGTATTGCAAACGACGAATGGCATGAGAAGATCAACAGCTGAAACTACATATTAGAGAAGTACAAACAGCAACAATAAAAGATCACGTTGGTACCTAGCATGTGACGAACTTTGGACCTGATCAAACCTTGAAATGTGGATCAAAGTATCAAACACACATTTAGGAATGCTACCGATGTGGGAAAAAATATGGTCCTGGGCACCGTTGTAAAACAGGGACCTTTAAGCTCTTAGATGAGGTTGGAAATGTGGAAGACCAGATCATTCTTTTGGGTGACGACCATTCAAAATTTGACCGCACTGCTTCATCTCGACTTGAGGACAAGTCAGTTCTTCAGGCGGGCAGCAGTGATACGATCCCCATGGGTCAGTCTGGGTCAGGGCAGACCCAGTCAACATGGTTTGGCAGGAAAAAGGGGGCTGGTCCAGGTGGTGGGGGTGATTCGGTTATCTAGGCTTAATGGGTAGGATTTAGTGGTCAGTTAGTAGCTATATTAGTCTATATATGAGTGTACAAACGCATGTATACCTTCGTCCCTATACCCATAAGCTAGAGAAATTAATTAGAAACAACAGTGCTAATACATATTACATAGCCAAAATTGCATTTTTATACAAAATTCCCAAAACACAAGACAAAACCAAAGATTTCCAAGTTCAAAATTAGTCACAAAGTAAACAAATTAAGTTGCTTACCAAAATTCTAAAGCTAAAACAGAACTTTCAAATTTAAAAGAAACAAGAACATTAAAATAATGCTTAAAACTTACCTTGTCTTTCGAAGCATGATCGTGACAGCAACCTTGATTTCAGATAATGTGTTTGACCGAGACCAATAACGCAAAATAGGAAAAGACAATAATAACTATGGAAGAACACCAAGCGATGATCAAGATAATGAATCATAAGCAAACATACCTAGATACATAACACCACATGGTTATTATGATGAATGCACAGGTGTTGCTGGTTCTCTTGGGTCATGTAGCCTGCTAGTTGTTTACAACATGCACACAAACAAAGGTTAATGATACAACAACAAACTATCTGAAGATGATCAAAGTAGAAAATGTACTTCCTATGGCTGATTTGTCCTTCAGTTGATGATGCCTTGAAAATTTCACCACTAGAACACCCTGAAACTAGTACATAACCAATAACAAACCCACAAAAAACAGCCTAAGTTCAATCTGTGAACAGACAATAACAAAAACAAATTTAAAAACACTAGAGATGAGGATAGAAACTCTCAAAAAACTCAATATGGAGGGATATGCTCAAAAAACTTTACAGGAAACTTCTTTGAAGTTGAATGATTATAATTGCAAAAGCTTCAAGCAAATACAGTTTTTGTCAAGCATTTTTTGGTTAAGAGAGTCTATAGTATAGAAAAATATTAGGTTTTGAACATGTAATTCAATATATATGGCTAATGTAACCACAATGTATACAAAAAAGCCGGGTACAAACCACTTTGAAAAAAGAAGATCTAGAAAAAAAGTAAAAGCTTATCATACCTCTCCATCTCGTTATATCCTTCGCTGTCTAGCAAATACAGTCGTGTTCTTCTTCTAACCCTATCCAGCTTCCATGCCAGACTCCTTTAGCTCAGAAATATAGTCACTAAATATATGTTTCCTGTCCTCATTACTTAGCATAATAAATCATCAGAATCCTCAGCATAAATAATTAAGAACTATAAAATGAAAAGATTTGAAAACCTAAATATTGAACATACAATACCATAATAAGATATCATATTTTGGTAATCTAACAAGTGGCAGAATTTTCACTATAGGGCAAACCTTAAAACACAGATTAAACACAAATTTAGGAACTTCCTTCTCTCATTTTGAAGATGGGGCCACCTCATGCTACTTGAGCATTCTCTTCGATGTTCCACTGGTAAACTGTATGTTAGAAAACAAAAACAAAAATGGTTTTACAATAACAATGGTCAGAAAAAAGATAACCTTAAATTGGGTAGCACACTAACTTTGATTGATCCACTGCCCACATCATCTTTTACCTTAAAAAGATACAATGTTCTTTTTCCATTCTCACTGTATGGGTCTACCCTACTTGATCAACTGGATTGGACCCATTTAAAACAAACTCAGTGACAGCAGGAGTTCTAGAATCTTGCATTTTCCTTTATCAAATCAAGCGCAGACGGTGATACAAGAAATATGGCATCACGACCACCTGTGATACAATAAAAAATAATGCAAGTCAAGATTTACCTTGGTTTTAGCATTGTTGAAGTATTTTTTTCATTGACCAATCTGTGCCAGCACATTTCTCCATCCCAAACAAAGTATAAAATAACAAATTAGGAAAACAGAAACCTACAGTTAAAAAATAACATAAATAGAATGATATCAAACCAATTTTAGGAATAAACATGTTCAGTGGAGCAAATGAGTTTCCATCAATAAGTTTCTTCGGATCTGCCTCATTCCTTGAATGCATACCCCACTTTGCAGGTGGTTCTTAACCTCTCACTCCAGCTTCATCCAACCAGAAGTGTATATATACACATAAGTACCAACATAATATCAATGCATTTCACAAGGCTAGAATACAGAGGAATTCACCAATCTATAATTGGCAAGATGGGTTCTAATCAAAATAGGTATCAGGGTACGGTTATAGTCTTGAAAATTTTTAAATGTAAAAGGAACATTATATCAAATATGATAACAAATGTTTTATGTAATCCAAATCAGCCCACTAATATATATATATATATATATATATATACACACACACACACACATATACATACATATATATAGTAAGCAGGTGGAATTGCCAGCTCCATCTACCATGGTATTTTAAAAAACAACAATACACATAAGAATTATACAAGTTCATTACATATCTATGATGTGAAAAAAGGAGGGGTGAAGGGTATGGTTATATAAAATTAACTTTATTGTATGAAGTTAGAAGAAAACTGTTTGATGACAGAAGAAAAAATATTACCTTCCAATATCGTATATGTGTGGATTTTCCCTTTCCCAAGTTTAGATGCACTTTTATGTTCTCATGAAGCGCTTCCATCCATTTAACAGTCAAACCCTGTATTAATCTAAAATGGACTTTAAAATAGAATAGAAAAGATATCATCAACATGAAACGAGAGCCACTATGTAATACAGAAACACATACAACTTCTAAGTTTAAACAAGAATGTACAACTTCTAAGTATAGACACGTAACCACCCATATTATTCAACAAGTCTTTGTTTTGGGATCCAGCTTTTAGAAGAAAAACAATTAAAAAGCACAAATACACATCTTGATTTATAATACCATTAGAAAATTGTCCAACCCCTACTAAAGACAAAGTGACTTGTAAGGTTTTATGCATATGAATACATTTAAGATGATTTTCAACTTGTTTTACTAATTTCCTTTTTAGTCAACTCTTTTAGCTTGACCCATATGATACATTAGAGAAAAAAACATAACACAAATGAGAAGTTAAAGATACAACATACTATTTGAAGATAATCCAGTAGCAAATGACAAATGTTATTCCTACTTCATAAATTAAGGTAGTCACCACTCAGCTGCAGCATGTAACAGGCCGTCGGATACTATTCTAAAGCCACATACAATAGTACTGAGACCAATGCTGCTAACATTTACTAAATATTAGAATAATAAGAAAATATGAGAACTTTTAAATGAATGACTGAAATAAGAACATAACCAGAAAAAAGATGCATATTGCTTTATTCATTGCCAATATGTCCATTTCCTGCTGCAATAGAAATATATAAGAGCTCAAAGAAGTCTTCCCAAAAAGCTTGTTTGGATTTGTGTTGTTTCAACTGTAATAGCTTCAAAAACAACTGGTTCTAACAGAATAAAAAGTAAAATCTTATAAATTATGTTTAAAACAGTTTTTGCCAAGTCAATCTCTTAGGTAACAAGTCTACACACCAGAATTAGATTAACGTAGCCAGCTCACAAATGTTAAAAAGTCATAAAAAACGTATGTATAAGTGAATGTGAATATACATCTCATATAAAGTCAGGGGTTAGGTGAACCATAATAGGCAAGAGGAACAGTAGCTTGTGGTGAGGCTGGTGAGTAGAAAACAGGTGGAAGTTGGGCTGTAACCATCAATGCCAATGGATCATCAATCCTGCAATAAAAAAGACACAAATATGTTATCGTTTCTGAAGTGAATTGAATAGAAAAAAATAGTGTAGTTTAGTTGGTTTTCTATTCAGGTCAAATACTCAAATCTCCCATCTCCAGTAACTGTTTGTAACCTTTGATTGCAGCCTCTCGTTCTTTGGCACATGTTCTGACTAATTGATCAAATATGGTTCTCCGAGCACTACAACTTGGTATTTCCTGTAAGACGAACATTGTTAATATACATAGTAAATAAGAACTATAAAAAGCTAAATATTTGAGCACTAGAACCCAAAATTCATAATCTGGATTCATTAGTTAAATGTTTTCTTCACAGACTAACAACTAACTACACAATACTTTTATCATATATTTTTTTTCTCAATATGCACACTTAGATCATTTTGCAACTTCATATTGCAGTATTGCAAACGACGTATGGCATGAGAAGATCAACAGCTGAAACTACATATTAGAGAAGTACAAACAACACAACAATAAAAGATCATGTTGGTAACCTAGCATGTGACGAACTTTGGACCTGATCAAACCTTCAATGTGGATCAAAGTATCAAACACACATTTTGGGAGTTCTTTCTCCCATTATGAAAATGAGGCCACCCCAAGCTCCTTGAGCATCTCCTGGATATTGAACAAGTAAGAATTGAATGTCATAAAAATATTAATAAAAGAACAATAATGGTGTCACAGTTAGGACAATTCAGAGAACTTCCCTCTAAATGGTGTGTATGGAAGAGAGTAGTCTGGAGGTTATTTCCATGAACTTACTTGCTTTTACCTGAACAAATTCTGATAATCAAGGAAAAATATGTAGATACAAAAACAGAAAGAATATATAAAATAAACTTCCCTTCATCTCTGTGGACCTCTTGAAACAGACCTTCAAAGAGAGAAGATAAAACAGAAATTGATAGAATGAGAAACCATCAGCGTCATTGTCTAATAGAAGAATAGAAAAACACTTAAAACAAATAACAATTCCGGTCAACAAGAACTTAACAAAAAGAATAAGATAACTTACAGTTTCTTCAGGCAAAAACAATAATGCTCAATCATAGGGTTTGGAACGCCCTGTTCCCGTGGCTAATATAATCATTGAAGAAAAGAACATTAGAAAACAGAAAAAGGAAATAACAGTTCAGAGTACTTCCTTATAAATGGTGTGAAAGGAAGTGTGTAACCTTCGATTGCTTTTTACCTTGAAGATAACGGTAGAATCCTGAATGCGTTCTAACAATCACTGAAGATATGAACATCAGAAAACATAAAAAATAGATAAAATTGAAAAGCTTAATCAACATGACACCAGAACCTTCAAATGTCACAAACTTGAAGGTGAAACAGAAACGGATGGAAGAAGTGGAAACCATCAACATCTCTGTCTGATACAAAAACACTTGAATGATAACAATTTCGTTCGACAAAAAGAGGAAAGAATACTTACAGTTTCTTCAGCGCAAATACCACAATGCTCTGGAACACTACAGTAGCAGGATTTGATCTTCAATGTACGGTTTCATCAGCCCATAAACAGTAATGAGATTGGAGCCCTCACTCACTCGATTAGGGTTATAAATGGAAATCGCCGGAGATTTCGTACCAAATCAAACGAAATCTATAAGATTCGCTCAGGGACGCGGGTTTCAACGGTCCGACTGACGTTATACGATTCTCGTAAAAATATTTTCCTTTTTCATATTTTCATCTTTTTTCCATTTTTAATTACCATGTTAAAAACTCCTGCGTGACGTAAATTAAATTAAATAACTACTAACAGGTTTAGTTATATACGGGTAAATAGTTCAAGAAATATAAATAATTTAAAATAGTATTTTTATACTTTATAATCTAAATAATTGTATTTTTAAATATTCGTTTTATAAATTATTACGAAAACGAAATCATTAAAAAAGCTTGTTTATTAAAACCTACGAGTTTTAGATATTTTGGTTGTTCTGATAAGTATTTTAGGCAATTTCTAAAAGGTTTAGTTGTTATGTGGCTTTAAATTATTGAAACATATAATCTATGCTCGTGAAGGATCTTCGTGTATCATTACCTGTATTTAATTATGTATATACTAATTAGTAATTATGTTTTTCGTTATATATATTTTATATTTTTTACAATTTAACCTCAACATTTATTTACTTTTAAAATTTATCCCCTATAGTTTTCAAATTTTAAAACTTTCTCGTTTCACATTTCAGTCGATATTTTACGAGTTAAAACACCATAGTGTGCGTGTTGATTCAATATTTTTACATTTATTTTTTCCCCATTTAACGGTCTCATTGCAAGGCATAGGACTTAGATCGATTTATTTATTGTTTTAGATGTTTTACGTTTCGTCTGTGTGCTTCAACGTTTTTCCGTTTGTTTTTCATTCGATTTTATTTTTTGGTTTTTTGTTTTGTTAATACGAAGTTTTTAATTTTGATGGTAACTAAATATTGTGTGTCGTTAATGCTACTTGACATGACTTTATGTCAGTGTGTGGTTTTAATATATGTAACAATCAATTAAAATGGTGGATATTAGATAGTCACGAATGTATTTGTAATGTTAATTTCACCTTTAGCTTCTGGCTAATTGTTATGTTTAATATACTTTCCAGTCACTATTATAAAAAATTAACAAAAATATAATGTCATGCTTATTACATCTAACATGGAATTGGTTAAAATAAAAATGAATTTTCATTGAGTAAGATTCTATAAAAAAATTTAAATTCACAATTTTAAAGTGAGATGTATAAAAGAAATTATTTTTAAATATCTCATGAGCTTTCAACTAAGATTATGGGTTATTTTAACCTTGTAAGCTTATGTTATTAAGGTCTTGACTAATATAGTATATTATTTTAACCTCAAAGATTATGTTATTAAGATCTTGATCAATATGTTGGGCCTTTGCGCCATTTGATAATCCTTTAATAAATTCTTATGTTTGCGTGTTGTTTTTGCATAATCATTTATTTCATTGCGCCATTTGATAATCCTTTAATAAATTATTATGTTTAAAAATTCAATTCCCACACATGAAGACAATATATAACAATGTGTATTAAGCCAGGGCCTCAGGGTTGCCAAAAGTTAACAACATCAACAGACTTGTTTGTGTTTGTTCTTTAGATTTATCCGAAAAGAAAACACAAATGTAAACACTTAAACGAGTCAGATTTCCTTGTTAGTATGCCGGTAAAATATGTGTGGCGATATTTGTTTTTTTAATTGGTTAACAAACATGAACAATTTACATGCATAAGAAATGAAAATTCAATAAAAATATAATGCAAAAAAATTAATATAGATATATAATATCTAACCAACAGTATATCGAACATATGAGCTTGAAAAAAGATTTGTTATTAATATTAATATAATATATGGTTCCCATAATAATGAAAATACATGTTTAAGAAGAAATTATATAACTAGCAAATTGCAGTATGGGCCGTGGCCCGTGAAGCCTAGAAAACGTTGGGCCATTGTCAAACAAGAGCGTGTAAAGCTGAAATTGTTAATTGAACTTTCTAAAATATAATCTAAATGCCATTCACATGCTTGATTTGGGTCTATTTGGTCACTTTACAATGACCAATTAGCTACTTAACCTGTTAACTTCTTGTGCCTCCATGAGTATTCATGTGCTTCACTGTTAGAACATGTATTCATGGGTCTATTTGTGTGCAATCTTACCTTGTGATAAAAACTATCTGGTTTACACAAGTCCTCTGAAATAACCATAATCGGTCTCTTGGCCTCTGATCGCCTTAGGCAAACCCAATGGTTGAGCACAATAACCAAGCCCTGGATAGTGGTGTCAAAGACCCCCCAACTCCAACTTTAATAAAGATAAATGAAGAAATATAAGAACGTTTAAATAAATTACTAAACATTAGAACTTACTTTAGAAAAGAGATGCATATTGTTTCCTTATTGCAATGGTTATGCCCACATCCTGCACAAATAAAAACAAAACTAGCTCAAAGTAATCTTCTAAAAAAACTTGTTTAAAGTTAACTAGTTTAAGTTTCAACAAATTAAAGCAAGAAACCGTTTCTTAAACTATAAACGTAAAAATCTCAAAAATAAAAGATGAACCAAGATCCACATAAACGGGTTTCCACTTGAAAAAACATCATCAATGCTTCTGGAGGGGTGCATTTAGATGTCATAAACACAATTAAAGCCGTCAGTCTATTGTAAAAATTATACACTATACCTCCTAAGAACATAAACATGCAATTGTAACACACAATCCAAGGAGTACATCAAGCTTTACATCCAAACAAACAAAGATCTATGCAACATATATTGGTTCAAAAAATATTAATTAAAATAGTAATTTTTCTACTGGGTCATTCCACGTAGTCGTGATGCTTTGATTGTTATGATGATATGATGTCTTCATTTTATCAAACACTTTGATAGCTTAGATTCTGTAAAGCGAACATAAATAATCAATACAAGTTTTCCTTAAAAGAAACTTGCTACGTATTCCGATATTCCAATTGGTAAATAAAAATTTAAATAACTTAAGAGTTATTTTTTAGGTTCATTTCAATTAAATAAAACTAGAAATGTGTACGTGCAATGCGGCGGGACGATATTTTACATTCGATACGTGTTTTTAATTTTGGTTATTATTGTAGTAATTTTACAAAAGTTTATTATATTTTTTAATCTAAATTTAGTACACTAAATAATTGGGTTTTGCATGACGACTTGTATATTTACGCATTAAGTTATTGTACCTCACAAAATATAAATCGGTTTAGCAAAAAATTTACACAAAAACGTTTAAAAAATACACATATTGCAATTGTAGTCTCAAAGAGTTTTAAAACATGATAAATTAAAAAATATAACTGAAATCTCAAAATAAATTAAATTTTTTTGGTTTATAGACAGATAATGTATAATTTTATGTAAGTTACAGTAAGTATAAGATAATTATGTAACTAATTATAAGAGTTATTCTTTAAATAATATTAAAAATATTATCTCACACTCAAAAGTAGTTATATCTTATGTATAAAGTAAAGTAATTGTTATTAATTTATGGTATCTTAAAATACATCTTTCATAAACTTTATATTTTATATATAACATATAATATAAATAAATAAATGGATAATTATTTGATCAAAAAGCAATCATCGGACCCTTCGAGACAATAATATTAGCCCAAACAAATTAGTAAATAAAAAACTGGTCTATCCAATTCTCTCCAGATAGATATGGAAGCTCTTAGAAAATCCGAGTGTTGCAACTCGAGCTCGCCACCTCACTCCACCCTTCCTATAAATAACCCCCCTCATCTCTTCACTCTCAGATCACAATATCAATCATCACACACTCGAAAACAACAACTTCATTTCACATTTGATCAACCATGTCGATCATCCCAAGCTTTTTCACCGGCGGTCGAACCAACGTATTCGACCCATTCTCCAGCGAAATCTGGGACCCGTTTCAGGGGTTCTCCAGCGTCCTCAGCGAATCATCACGCGAAACCGCAGCGATCGCGAACGCGAGAGTCGACTGGAAGGAGACACCGGAGGCTCACGTGTTCAAGACGGACTTGCCTGGGCTGAAGAAGGAGGAGGTGAAGGTGGAGGTTGAAGATGGGAGGGTGTTGCAGATAAGTGGTGAGAGGAGTAAAGAGAATGAGGAGAAGAATGATAAGTGGCATAGGGTTGAGAGGAGCTCAGGGAAGTTCTTGAGGAGGTTCAGGTTGCCGGAGAATGCCAAAATGGAAGAGGTGAAGGCTGCGATGGAGAACGGTGTGCTGACGGTCACCGTGCCGAAGGTGGAGGAGAAGAAGCCGGAGGTGAAGGCTATTGATATCGCTGGTTAGGTTGTTATTATGGACTTATGGTGGTTTTGGTTTGTATGTATGTACTGTGAATCTGTGATGGAGTGAAATAATCTATGGTTTGGTGTTTTTGTTTTCGATTATGTAAGGTTTAAGGTTGCTTGTTTCTTATGTGGTTTTGAGTGAATAAAAGTTTTTATTATATGTAGATGTTGATTATGATGTCTTTTCTGTCAAAGTTAGTTACTAGTTAGAGCATCTTTAATAAGACCACCTCGGGTTTGTTTTGTTGGAGATGAACATCAAAAATCATTCCATATTTTTAAAATATTAAGAAAAAGAAACAAATATATTTATATTAATAAAATATTTAATTTTTTAATATTAAGTTAAGTATTGGATGTTTCAAAGGCAATTTCATGCGCCTGAAAAGTCCCAAGTGCTTATGTGTTTGAATAGTAAATTTATTTTAATTTGTTACAATAAATTATTATTTATTAAATTTAAAGTTTAAATTTTATATTTTAAAATTTTAAAATTTTCCTCTAAAAAATTATTAACTTTATATATTAAAATTTTAAAGTTTTAAAATTATTATCTAACAAAAGACAGATAAATAATTTATTTATATGTTTTATTAATATATAAGATTGATATTAAAAAAATATAAAATGTGAATGATATGATAATATTTTTTAGGATATGGCTCTTGACTAAGTATGTTTTTAAATTTTTTTATTTTAGATTTTTTTTATTTTATCATTGATGATGCTCTTAGGTTTTAAAAAGAGATCATAATTATAGAGTTTTTTAATCAAATGGTAAATGGTGTAAATTCAAATTTTATTTACCATATCTTCAAAATTTATTATTTTTTCACTTATTTTCTGGTTGGATACTTTACAACTTATTGTAGATGTTTTTAGATTCTTTCAAAAATGATTTCTTTAAATTTTAGAAAGTTTTTCAAATAGATTTTTTAGAAACATTTTTAATTTCTTTTAAAACGTTATATAATAATGAATTTTTAGAATGTTTAACCACTGTAAAAGACATAAACTTTATTATATAACATGTTGCTTAATTATAAGTTAATTCATTGCTTGTGACTGTTTTTTTAACCTGAGGTGTTATAGATTAATTTACGACCAAACCATGAAATTTCGTTTTTGTCATCTTGCTAAATATTTGAAGTAAATAACTATTTTTTTATAAAAGTTACTAATATACAAAAAAATAAAATTTGGTTGTTCGAAATGAAGACTGGTTTTAAGTGGAATATATTTTTAAATATTTTTATTGAATATCTAAAATGGTTAGTAAAATAAAAATTAAAAAGGTGGGGTGTAAAACTTTTAGTTTTTAACATAAACATAATCTTAAATGATATCATCGTAAATGAAGATATGTAAATATTGTAAAATTATAGGTTCAACTATTACTTTGAACAAAATATTCAAAGTTGAGCTAGAAGATTTTTTCAGTAATGCGTTTTCTTCTGAGAGGGTTGAATGTACGGTCCTAGCTAGAAAATAAATATATGAGCCCGATTAAAATAATACTTATTATTCAAATCAGTGTCGCACATTTGTCATTCAAAAAAAATATGATATAATTTATATGAATTATCCGGTACAAAAATTTTAATATTAAAAAAAATTGGTATCTTTTTACCTACGTATATTTATTTCTTTGAAAATATTTCACAGAAATAAACAAATTTTCTACTTTAACATCATGGTTAGACAATGTAAAAAATGATTTTTACAAAACAATTTAAAATTTTGAAATATATTCTGGAACATGGTTTATTTGAAACAACATTTTTTAAAATTTTAAGGAAATCGTCCTTGAAATAAATAGAAGGAAAACATTTTAAAACAAAATATTTTTCAATCTACACCAATTTAGTAAATAAGTTTTTCAACTACACCCTTATTGAAAAAACTCCACAATGATGGATTGGTGATAATTGGCTTGTTGTTAACGTTATCATGTAATGAATACTTGATTTTCATGTGTTTTATGTTAAAAGTCATAAAAATTAGAAGTGAAAATACTGTACTAAAATAGTGCTTTTATGATCTATTATTATCGTAGTTAATTATTTATAGAATTGGGGTAACACTGGGTCATACAAAAGAAAAAGTTAAAATAAACATTGACCAAGCTACTGTTTAGTTGGCTTTAGCGGGGAAGAGACGGGACGGTCACAAGCCACACGAGTAAGTTTACCGTGTTTAATCAGGACAATAAAGATTTTGTTTAGGTTACAATATTTTAACCAGGCTTAGCTGAGATTAGCTTGAATTAGTCGGACATGTATTGGCTTCATGTTAGTTTGACATGGGATGATCAAGTGAATGATCGGGTCGGCTAAGGAGATATTAACTTGGTCTGCAAACGGTATTTAATCATTTATTTGCTGGTTGAAAAAAAATGAAAATAATTTAAAAATCAAATGTTTATTTTGATAAACCTGGTTGGTCAGATGTTGTAATACAAATGACAGGGAAATGACTATAGCACATAGGTTAAGGTTGTGTCAAGTTGTACATTACTATTAATGAACATTATAAAATCATATTTATTACTATTAATATAATTTAATTTTCTTTAGATCTAAAGTAGTTTTATAAATAAATTACAAAAGTGATCCTTTTATTAATGTTATTTCTTAAAAACATTTTTTATAAAATAAGAAAATTTGTAATACAACAAACATTTTTTAAATATGAAATTTTTTACAGTTTGATGTTTTAAAAAAGTGCAATTTTTATAAATAAAACTAGTTAAAATTAAAAGTTATAATAAGAAAATTTTTATAAATAACAACTTTTAAAATGATTTGTTTTGAAATAAAATTACAAATTTTTTTAAGGAAAAACCAAAAGAATTTAAAAAAAGTGATATTATTAAAATTGAAAGTTAGGTGTGTGGGCCACACGACTTTTTGTTTTTGTATTTAATATAATTACTTTCAAATGTGACAAGAATTCTCATCTAGATCAAGTGGTAAGTTGTTTCTAAAAGATGATTGTTTTTAATGTTTTCAGAATCGGATCGGACGTCAAACCGAACAAGTCTTATTAGTTTAGTGGTCAGACCGGTCGGACTGGTTGAACTGAATTTAACTATATTTTAATTATATTTATATATGTGATTAATATAAGTAATGTATATATGATTTATATATATATTTTATAGTTATATATAAAACTTAACTATATTTGTATATCCGACGTACTAATTTATGGTTTAACACTAGTTTTTACCCATTAAAAAAAACAAAACCAATCAAGTTTCCCGGTCCGACCAGCGTTTCAGGACGAACCGCCCGGTTCGACCACTAAAAAACGATTCACACAAGACCGGACCGGACAAGGCACCGATTCCTGGTCGAACCGGCCGGTTCGATCCGGTCTAAAAAACACTGGTTTTTTTTCTTTATTCTCTCAACCCATTTGTGAATTTACCAAATTGTCCCTCTTTTTGTTTTTGTCTTTCTATTTCTACTGTAACAGTGGACTTTGACATTTCATTCAATTATTTAATGTGGTTAACATATACGTTTTGACGTATGTGTTTGTTTAGAAATGAGTCGAGTCAAATATAAAATGATTTTATGCTTATTTTTATGTATGTTTTGATATGGTCCACGTTTCAACGTAAATTATTGAAAATACGTCAAGTCAAATATAATGCATTATCATTTGACGGTATAAACTCGAGTTATTTTACGTTTCAACATAAATTTAGTTCGGATCTGAGTCGGGTGATTGTAATTTATATATTATTACGCTGCATACGTTGCACACGTGTTTTTTTATGCATGTTTTGAGTCGGTCTACGTTTTGACACATAATTTGTGAAAATAGGTGAAAATCGAATATAATATGTTTTTATTTGACGTTATATATTAGAGTTATTCTACGTTTTGACGTAAATTATTTAATATTCGAGTCGGATCAATTGTAATCTATATATTATCACGTCACGAACAATACAGGCGCAACGCGCGACGGGTCAAATAACTAGTTTATCTTAAAACATTGTTTTTATAGTTAATAAGTTTTTATTATATTTAATATTTTATTTATTCAACTCGAATGATAAATAACTTGTTAAAATTAATTTGTTATAAAAAATAAAAATAAAATTGCTATAGAAGAAATATAAAATTGCCCATAATAGTATGTTGGGCCAACTAAAGAAGCCGAAGATCAACGTATGGACTAGGGGCTACGTGTCATCAAAAGCCCACGTCACTTTTCCGGAACGTTTCAGAAATATCCATTTCATTTCTTCAACTTTCAAGACAATCCTAGAAATTGCCACCCCCTTCTTCCCCTTCTATAAATACCCATCTCAAACCAATCTTCCACCATATCAAACAACACAAAATCAGCATTGACACACGACTAAATACCCCAAAATCAACCAACAAAACTACCAACAATGTCGATCATCCCAAGCTTTTTCACCGGCGGTCGAACCAACGTATTCGACCCATTCTCCAGCGAAATCTGGGACCCGTTTCAGGGGTTCTCCAGCGTCCTCAGCGAATCATCACGCGAAACCGCAGCGATCGCGAACGCGAGAGTCGACTGGAAGGAGACACCGGAGGCTCACGTGTTCAAGGCGGACTTGCCTGGGCTGAAGAAGGAGGAGGTGAAGGTGGAGGTTGAAGATGGGAGGGTGTTGCAGATAAGTGGTGAGAGGAGTAAAGAGAATGAGGAGAAGAATGATAAGTGGCATAGGGTCGAGAGGAGCTCAGGGAAGTTCTTGAGGAGGTTCAGGTTGCCGGAGAATGCCAAAATGGAAGAGGTGAAGGCTGCGATGGAGAACGGTGTGTTGACGGTGACGGTGCCGAAGGTGGAGGAGAAGAAGCCGGAGGTGAAGGCTATTGATATCTCGGGCTGAGTTGTTTTAGTGGTGTGAGTCAGTGAGTGTGATGTATGTAATAATGAATATGGGAGAGGTGTGAGATTGTGATTCTGTTTGCGTGCTATAGCACGAGAATCGGTTTGGTGATGCTTTTGTATTTTGTGTGTCAAAGAATAAT
This sequence comes from Flaveria trinervia, assembly GCA_025506515.1. Taxonomy (NCBI): domain Eukaryota; kingdom Viridiplantae; phylum Streptophyta; class Magnoliopsida; order Asterales; family Asteraceae; genus Flaveria; species Flaveria trinervia. The sequence continues at coordinate 2,769,866 of CM046450.1, read as the reverse complement.
ATAATGTAAAATTTGTGTTTTTATTATTTCAGTTACCAATTTCATTTTATGTGTTTTTTTAGGGTCCTAAGAGACTCTTCACTTTATAAATCGACACCCATCTATACGTCAAGTATAAGTCCATACGCGGCGTATAGTTCTCCCACATAAATGTCAAACATTTCACGTCACATCAGTCATTCACTTTATAAATCGACACCCATCTATACGTCAAGTATAAGTCCATACGCGGCGTATAGTTCTCCCACATAAATGTCAAACATTTCACGTCACATCAGTCATTCAGCGGGACTATACGCCGTGTATAGGCCCGCTGAATGACTGACTTGACTTCGACAGTTTTGTCGTCTAAAAAGCCTATACACGGCGTATAGGCTTTATTTCGAATTATTTTGACGCGACTTAAGATTCATTCGTTGATATATAAACACACCGAATATCAAACGAATGTGTTCATATTTCGTTTGTTACGAATGAAACGTTTGATACTTTCACTAATTGATAGTAATCATAACGTTTAATCGTAATCGGAGGAAATTAGCGTTATGTGGTTTAACATTTTCTTTTGTGACATAATTACTCGGTAAACATTTGATTCTTGTTTCATTAAGTTTTTGCATACATATATACATATATTTGAATTGCATACTTAAAAAATCGTTTCTGTTAGATAGATTAAATAAGGCTATAGTTGTTTTATAATATTTATTAGTATAGGGTGGTTTGTGTAATTATGTAACCCTAATTTCTATACTCTGTAATTATAAATACTGGTGAATACAAAGCTTATACCCTCAAGGAGGGATTCTAATGTATTATTTCATGGTATCAAGCCAATAAAAATAACCCTCAATACGATCGTTCCTTTTTCATCCGTGTTTTTTTCGGCTGTCTTTTGCCGCCGATCTTCGCATTAACAATTCAGTTATCTTCTATATCCTTCACGCGGACCAAGACAAACTTTCTATTTGTTTGTTTTGATTGTTTCTCTCGAGTGAAGCATATAATAATCACTATCATTAAAATAGTATTTCTTTGACTCCACTCAAGGCAATATTCAACATTCTTGGTGATTCTTTTGTTCTGACATCATCTCCACAGAAGCAATAGCTGCGCCTTCTTCCTACGGTAAAGCTCCTTCCTTGTCTTGGGTTATTACTTATTTTGATTTCTCCCTACGGCAAAGCCACTGCACCCTCTTCTACCCCTTCTGCCCTTAACCTGGTTTATTCTATTACCAATGTTCACCAACAGTTTGGATTTAAACACAATGTAGACGGTACGCGTTATAAACTTTGGCGTATTATTTTCAATGATCTTTGCATTGGTGCTAAAGTGGCGGGTCATCTAAACGGTAAAAGTTTACCAAAAAATGCTAACGATGATGATTGGTACTCCATGGACGCTAAAATTAAAAGTTGGTTCTATAATACCTGTGAACCTAACCTTTTGAAAATTGTCACATCTGATAATTGTACTGCTAAAAAATTATGGGATAATATCTTACAATTTTTCCTAAACAACAAGATGTCCTGTATGCTCCAACTTCAGGATACATTTCGCAATACAAAAAAAGGTACCATGTCCATTACCGTTTTTTGTCATCACCTCAAAAACCTTGCTGATTCGTTAAATGATGTAGACTCCCCTATCACTGAACAAGAGCTAGTTATGCAAATCCTTAGACAACTACCATCACCTGACTACACTAGCATTGTTGACGTAATCACTAATAAAACTCCATTCCCCTCTTTTTAGAAGCTAAAAACATGCTTCTTCTTCACGAAGCTCGTTCTGAAACCATTGAGTCATCCCTTGAATCCCTTCAAAATTCGACCACTGCTCTTTACTCCCACCAGGTAGACTATAATACAAATAGTAAAGGAAAGGGTCGGAATAATAAAAACCGGTCACAAGGACGTGGGGCTTCCAAAGGGGGGTAATGCTACTAACAGTTCTGGTATATCTCAGTTTTCTACAGGTTAAACAGGTCGACAACATCACCCACAAGTTCCACCACATCAATTCATGCCTCCTCCACCAGGGCATCAACCCTATTCTCCTTCTGGGCATCTTTCCACTGCATTACAACAGCAACTGATGCACTTCCAGCCTCCGCAAGCTCAGTTGTCACCTCTCTACATGTCGCAACCTCAGTTCCAGCTACAACCACAACTGCCATCTCAAATGGTGACTTCGGTTCCACAAACGCCGCGACACTCTCAACCGTCTCTCCTTGGTCCACCACCAGCTTCTTTTGGACAGGCCACCCAACCTTCAACTTTTGCTGGTTATGGTTCCTCTACTCCTCAATTTACTGATCTTGCATTTGTCTTTAGTGCTATGTCTGTGCAGCCACCTACGCAGGATACTAATTATTATATGGATACGAGAGCTAGTAATCACATGCAATTTAATCAATGTAACTTAGTTTCTCTTACACCATGTGATAACTCTAAATCTTTAATGGTTGGTAATGGTGCTTTACTTTCAATCACGCATATCGGTAACACTTATTTTCCATTTTCACATAACAAATTGGCCCTAAATAATATTTTAATATTTGATAAAATGGTAAAAAATCTTATTTCGGTACGTCGCTTCACAATCGATAATTCCGTATCTGTTGAGTTTGACCCTTTTGGTTTTACTGTGAAGGATCTTAAAACAGGTGCTCGTCTTCAACGGTGCGACAACGTTAGTGATCTCTATCCTGTCTTACCATCTCCTCCAGCTTCTCCTGCTCTATCACTTACTGTTGTCTCCCCGGAAACTTGGCATCGTCGACTAGGGCATCCAGGAGCTTCTATCTTTAATTATTTAGTGTCTCATAAACTTGTTCCATGTTCTAAGTCTTCACTACCCGTTTGTCATTCTTGTTAATTAGGAAAACATTGTCATCTACCATTTTCCAAATCAACTACTACTACATCTCATATGTTTGAAATTGTGCATTCTGATGTTTGGACATCTCCAGTTGCCAGTGTGTGTGGTTTTAAATATTATGTCTTGTTCTTGGATGATTTCTCTCATTTTTATGGGTGTTTCCTATGCGTGCCAAATCTGATGTGTTTACTCGTTTTCTTCAGTTTCATGCTTATGTTGTAAATCAATTTAAACTTGAGATTAAAGCACTACAATGCGACAATGGACGTGAGTATAATAATCGGTTTTTTCATGATTTCTTTCACACTCATGGCATCCAATTCCGCTTCTCTTGCCCTTATACATCTCAACAAAATGGTAAAGCTGAACGTTCCATCCGTACAATCAACAATGTCATTCGCACACTTTTGTTCCAGGCTTCTCTTCCAGCGTCCTTTTGCGTTGAAGCACTCCACATGGCAGTACACACCATCAATCTTCTCCCCACTACCACTCTCTCTTACACACCACAAATCACCGTTTGAAATCTTGTTTGGTTTCTTCCCCTCCTTTCTTCACCTTCGTGTGTTTGGATGTCTTTGTTACCCCAACCTTTCTTCTACCGCTACACATAAGCTTTCTCCCCGTTCCACGGCTTGTGTATACCTTGGTCCGTCAGCTGACCATTGTGGCTGTCGCTGCTTTGATCTTGTCACCCAACGAGTCATCATTTCTCGGCATGTCATTTTTGACGAGACACATTTTCCGTATGCTTCATTCCATCCTTCTCCTCCTGTTTCCGACTACCCAATTTTTGAGTCTTCAAATGAAAGTACTTTTCCTCTGCCGTTCCTGGCTGACCTTTGTCTTCCATCCATCCCTTCTGTACATACACAGGAGGCTCCAAATCTCCCAAACACTTCTCCCCTTGCACAGTCGACATCTAATGTCCCTGCTTCCGCTAGCCACCCCACTCAACCCTTATCTTCGTCGACTACCGGTCCTAGTTCTAGTCACCCTATGGTCACTCGTTCCAAAACCGATTCCTTAAAACCACGAGACATTATGAACCTCTCTGCCACTTCCCTTATTTCTCCAATTCCACGAACAACAGCCCAAGCCATGTGTGATCCTAACTGGAAAACAGCTATGGACTCTGAAATATCAGCAATTATTTCGAACGACACTTGGGAACTAGTTCCACGCCCCACGAGTGTTAACATTGTTGGTTGTCGTTGGCTATATTGTCATAAACTTGATAGTCATGGTAACCTTCAACGGTACAAGTGTCGACTAGTTGCACAAGGGTTCTCTCAACAACCCGGTCTTGATTTCGATGAGACATTTAGCCCGGTTGTCAAACCGGCCACTATACGTATCGTTCTTAGTATTGCTGTTTCTCGTCATTGGCCAATCCATCAATTGGATGTCAAAAACGCCTTTCTAAACGGCGATTTGACAGAGCCTGTCTATATGAAACAACCTCCAGACTATATTGACCCACATCACCCTGAGCATGTGTGTCGGCTTCGCAAGGCTCTCTATGGCCTTAAACAAGCCCCACGTGCCTGGTATCATCACTTTGCTCTATACATCACCTCTCTTGGTTTTGTTAGTAGCAAATCTGATTAATCTCTCTTCACCTTTCGTCGTGGCAGTGATATCATCTACCTCTCCTTTACGTTGATGATATCATTCTTACAGCCTCATCTCCCTCACTGATTGCTCGTGTCATTGGACACCTCTCCACTGAGTTTGCCATGATTGATCTTGGCACTCTTTCTTTCTTTCTCGGCATTGCTGCCACACGTGATCAGTCAGGTCTATTTCTCTCCCAGACTGCCTTTGCCAAGGATATCCTCGCTCGTGCAGAAATGCAATCTTGCAATCCTTGCAGCACTCCTGCGGACACCAAGGCAAAACTGTCTATGCATGGCACACCGGTCGCTGATCCTACTCTTTATAGGAGTTTAGTTGGCGCCCTACAATATCTTACTCTCACTCGTCCAGATATTGCTTTTGTTGTTCACCAGGGTACTCTTTCGTCAGGACTGCACATACGTCCTTCTTCTATTAATCGTTTGACTGCTTATACAGATGCTGATTGGGGGGGGGGGATGTCCTGATACTCGTCGATCGACATCTGGTTTTTGTATCTTTCTGGGTGATAATCTCGTCTCTTGTCCGTCTAAGCGTCAGCACGTCGTCTCGAGATCAAGTGCTGAAGCTGAATATCGTGGTGTTGCCATGCTGTTGCCGAAGCGGCTTGGATTCGTAATCTTCTTATTGAGTTACATTGTCCAATGTCTCGGGCCACTCTTATGTTTTGTGATAATGTCAGTGCCGTATATTTAGCGTCAAACCTGTAAAGCACCAACGCACCAAACATGTGGAATTAGATATACACTTTGTAAGGGAACGTGTTGCCATTGGTCAAGTGCGTGTGTTACATGTTCCCTCATCTCACCAGTTTGCAGATATATTTACCATAGGCTTACCATCACAGTTGTTCATGGAGTTTCGTGACAGTCTTAACGTTCGAGTTCCCTCCGCTCAGACTGCGGGGGGTATGTTAGATAGATTAATAAGCCTATGGTTGTTTTATAATGTTTATTAGTATAGGGTGGTTTGTGTAATTAGGTAACCCTAATTCCTATACTCTGTAATTATAAATACTGGTGAATACAAAGCTTATACCCTCAAGGAGGGATTCTAATATATTATTTCAGTTTCAACTAACTCGGGTACCATCGATGCTAGTCGGTTACGGTAAACTTAAATAATTTTCAAATTTTTTTATCATAACCGACTAGTATTGTGGAACCCGAGTTAGTTAAAATGATTATTAAGTAATCAAGACATTTATGTGTACGTAAGTATGTATATAAAAGAAATAAGAGTTATAGTTTTAGAGAAAAATTATTATTTTGAAGAAATAGTTGAAGCACAAAACTCTATTTTTCTAAAAATCTCATTTGTCTTATAGGGCTGTCACGGAACGTATAGCACAGTTGAATTTGAAGCGACCCAAGATTCTTTCTCGCCATGTTGCTAACGTATCTCCTCCGATCGAGCTGGTGAGATTATATCGTCGTACGTTATTCGACATTTGTATCACACGCTAGTTTCCAGGTGGCATACGGTTCTCTCTTCGACCCGGTGAGATCTGGCATCCGGCACCAGTTCAGGTCGGAGATGACAATCCACAACAGCAGAAGGAGTATATTCCACATGATCAGCCGTCACACGACCAGTCCCCGCCTCAGCCACAGTTCCCTCGACATATTTATAGAGATGTGAGGGTGCCTGCACGTATGGAGACATTTATGCAGGAGATTACTACGAGATTACGGGATTAGGTTCGTTGCCTCGATCGAGTTGAGGATCTTATGGATTGACACGTTCAACTTGAGATTTCATGAGCCCGTGCTGCTGGTATTGATCCTCCAGACTTGTCATCGCCTCGACATTATTCATATTCACCGTAGTTTTTTATATTATTAATTGTACTTTTATTTTGTTATGTATTTAAAAACTTCGTTATTTATTTATATTATCATTTAATGTTTGTTTTGTTTTATATGTTTTATTGGTTAATTAAGATTTAAAATTGTCGATTGATATGTTATAAAATATAACTTATACGCAAAGTGTCAACCTTAACGTGCAAAATAGAGCCGACACAAATTTTTATACGCAAAATTTTTATAAACAATAATATATAAAAAAACATCATAACCTATACGCCGCGTATGGGTCCATACTCGGCGTATAGGTTCGTCACCATACAAAGAAATTTTGTAAAAAAATTTGGGAAACTTATACGTCGCGTATGAACCCAAACGTGGCGTATAGCTACCCCGAAACGAGTCTGACACGAGTTTGCTATGGTCTTGTCAGAGAATACCCTCTATGCGGCGTATAGGTCCATATGCAACGTATAGAGTATGTTGACCCTCCCGTCGATCGACTTTATACGCGTCGTATGGATCCATACGCGACGTATAAAATCCACGGATGTTGATTTAAAATTTTTGAGGTGTACAATAAAACAACCTTTATTTATTGTTTCTGTAGCATTAGGTCTTAGGTTGACTGAAGAAGATTTCTCACGTGGTGGATTTTAAACTGTTATAAGGTTGATATCATATGTATTTAGTTAAAATTATATTTCTAATTATACGAAGACCAACAACATTCTGACTTTTTTTCAAAAGAAAGGTAGTTGAGAAATTATTTACTAGTTAGAATTTTATTTAAAATGGATGTTTTCTTGTATTTCTTTTTTGCATTTTAATCTAGATTTCTTCTATCTTTATTTAACTAACCTATATAATTTATTTATGTTTTTCTTTGATTAACACGAAAAAAAATCAGCTTTATGCACTTATGTTTCTTGCTCAATTTTAGAATTTCAGTTTGACCTTTTGTGATTTTTCTTCATTAAATCAAATATGAGGAGGTACGTAGCTAGTGGATATGATTTTACAAGAGGAGACGATTAAGTTGGTCACCATTGTTTCTTCATCTTTAGTTTGCCAAAAAAAAATTCAATTTTCATTCACTTAATTTAGCTACTTGATCGATGTGTTTAGTTCAGTAAACAAAAGTCACATATTTCTTTGTTTCTGTATCCTCAATCAAATTGATTTTGTTCCCCAGTTATTGATTTAATTTGAAGTAAATTGCTTGTATTTGAATTGTAGTTTATAGTTTGTGAAGAATCGAGTTCAATATCTTCTCAAGATTGCGCGTGTAAAAATTTATTTGATCTTTATCACTTCTGGTTGTTAATTAACTATAATATATTAATTAAAGAAAAACATAAATAATTATATAGGTTAATTAAATAATTATTGGAAAATAAATACTAGATTAAAAAATACATAAAAACACCCATTTTAATAAATAAGTTTTCAAATACACGCTATTTGGTAAGTAATTTTCCTAACTATACTTTTTTTTGGAAAAAAGTACATGTTAAGGTAGGCAGCCCACTGGCCTAGAACTATAAGTAAGCTTACACACATTTGCTTCCATCCTTTGGCTATTTTGTATTATTGGTAAAATGGGCAGGGCGGGGCGGGTATCGGATCAAGACGAGTTTGAGTTAGAATGGGTTTGGGTCAAAACGGGTTTGTGTCAAAACAGGTCAGGTGAGTTTGGGTCAAGATGGGTCGAATCAAAAAGTTACAAAATTTTCAATTTTTCAACAAACACCATAACAAACATCAAAAACTCAAACAACTTATATTTATACAAATTAGTAATCTTATAATCTATACTTGATAGAGTTGTTGCAACAACATCAAAAACTCGAACAAACCACAAAAATGATGGATTTAAAGGCCAATTGGAATACACATGATCTTAAGGCTAATTATTAACATACATTATACATAAAACAAATTAGTGAACAAATAAGACCGACAAACAAAAATGAATATAACCTGAACGGAATACTTGACAGCAAGGTTAGGATTCCCAATTGTTACGCAATTAAATAAAACCTAAAAAATTTACGCAAATGAATGACAACAAGGCTAGGATTCAATTTTAGATATCACCACGAATCAACCGATGCGAAATCGTGAATTGCGTAAAAACTACCGGAGCTAGGATTCCCAATCAAAACCTTCGGCTTCCATGGCGCCTTGAAATCCCTAACATAAATCATGGCCCATCCTAACCCTTTATGTATTTACATTAGATTTATTTATTTAAAATGCCCATAAGAGCCCAAAATGATAAATATGAGCAGGTTTTGTCAGGTATATTATTTTGACATAACCTTCAAAGCTTCATAGTACATGCCACTACTTCATTGAAGTAACATGCATGTTTAACTTTGCAGAGGGGTTTTAACTTTATAGTATGCCTCTGGATTTGTCCCTGGGGATTTGCTGCATGTGGTTTTAGAAGGTTTATGATAGTTTTTAGTTGAGGTTTGTATTTCCAGAAAAAACTGTACATTTTAGATGTTAAAGTGATGTTACATGCATAATTTTAAGCAAAAAATTCTCCCTCCCATCCTGAGCTTTTTTCTTCATCGTTACATCCTAACCAAACTCATCTTTTCAAGACCCAACCCAATGTAACCTATTAATTTGCCACCCATACATAATATCAATATATCTTGATTACAAAAGTTAGGTTACTATGGATTCACATGAATATTACCAGTGTTGGTGGATTTATTAATTTTTAATTTATCAGATTAAACACCACCCCTGGACCAACCTCAGCTCCTGCTGCACTTAAACAACACCCCTGCTGCACTACATTGTAAATTGCCACTTAAAAAAATAACAATCTAATAATCTAAATCAGTTCTCTCTCAATAGCCATACCAATTAAACAATCCAAATAAAGTTTGACCTGCATCAATTGCCATAACTATTTTAGCAACACCAACACTCGTTTGGTTGATCAATGATCCCCTGGCTAATACAAACTTCAGTCGCATAGCAAAACAATCCTCATACCTCTTAGATATCAGACACCAAACATCTGAGTTACATCTAAAAGCTCATAATCAAACCGGAAACATTTAGACACAAAAAGTTACAGATAAACACTAGTAATAAGATTATTCAGAAATTCATCTCCATATTAACTAAACATTTACAGCAAACACACAGACACACAGTTTCAAAACCCTAACCAACCTACTCAATACTCATCCAACAAAATCAAGCCATTATTTGAAGACACATCAAAGCACTTCAACCAGATACATTATTTAACTACTAGACTTGATGATTTGTTATGATCATATGATATCAAGAGGTATTACCGATCAAATTCAACCAGAGATCTGAATCGACTTCACATCAGGCTTCTTCACTTCAGCTTTCGGCACCGTAACCGTAAGCACACCGTTCTCCATCGCCGCCTTCACCTGATCCGCCTTCGCATTCTCCGGCAGCATAAACCTCCGTACAAACTTCCCACTGCTCCTCTCCACACGGTGCCACGTGTCACCTTTCTCCTCACTCTCCTTGTTCCGCTCACCGCTGATCTGCAACACTCGATCGTCCTCAACTTCAACCTTCACTTCCTCCTTCTTCAGCCCTGGTACATCGGCCTTGAAGACGTGAGCATCTGCGGTCTCCTTCCAATCGATGTTAGCGTTGACGAACGATGAGGTTTCCGATGATCGGAGTTGATCGGAGAGTGAACGGAAGCTGCTGTTGTTGTTGAAGGGGAAGCCTTCGAAAGGGTCCCAAACGTCGAGGGAGAAGGGATCGTAGACGTTTGTTCGTCGGCGACCGAAGAAACTTGGGATGATTGACATGTTTGATGATTGATGATCGGTGAATTGAATACGATAATGAGAGTGAACGATTGCTGATCGGAATGTTTAATCCTGTGGTCTGATTGAACGGTGATGGTGGTTTATATATCTGCTTTTAGATGGTGTCTTGAAGGGTCTAGATGAATCAATGGGGAACGTTTCTGGAATGTTCTTCTCGATTTGTTGTTGTTAAAATGGGCTTGTTTATTAATCTCGTTGGGCTGGTTGAAAATTTTAGCCCAACATTTCTTTTTTAAGTTTTCTTCACTATTTATGTTTTACAAAGAATAATTTACAAATACTAGTTGGTGTGCAATACAATAGTTTTATATTTTATGTTTTCTTTCCTTAATTTATAGGGATATTTATGTTCGTTGCTAACTTGTCAAATGATTAGGCCCATTACTTGGAAACAAATAAAATCATGAAAATTAGAAGAATGAGTGGAATAATCAACCTGCGATAAATCTTTTACACCAATGCTTGACTTTATTGATAATAGATGAGGAAGACATATGCATTTGTGAGTTAATTACGTTTTTTAGAATTAAAACTCTAATTAAGCTTTAACATAAAGACTTCATTCATGTTTTTTTTTTCATATACAATCTAAATATGTAAACAAACTAGCCACTGACATAGATTGATGACGTATAATTGACGTAGATTGATGACGTATAAATACAAATGTTAAAGGAATAAACATCACGATATGTAACTATAATTAAAAAACAAACCTATATGATCAATGGTTATAATTTGCAACTAGACTCATGTGAGCCAAAACCATAACCCTTGAGTGGACATACGTGGTTCGAAGTTAGAATCTTTGGTTGGGTTATGGTTTAAAACTATAATCTATGACGGGGTTAACATGGCTTGAAATATGAACACTAACCAGATTTATATGGTTGTATCATGATTCTTGATTTTGGTCTAGAACTTAATTCCTAACATGAATCAGTGTGTTTAGACATAATAAGTCCTTAGTTGACCTATGGTACGAATCGATCATTAGTATCTCTATTCTCGTAATTAAGCCAACAAAAAGAAGTGATGTGATTGGTAGCTTGAAGCACGGATAGACATCGTGTTAGCAATGCCATCATGTACGTACACCCTTCAATGGATCCCATGCATGCGGAGACAACCACCTCATCACAAGGCCCACATTTCAATCAGGGGCGGAGCATCATAGGGACCGGGGGTATTTCGTCCCCGGCCCCCGTACAAAATAGTTCAAGCTCCGCCACTGATTTCAATTGGATTATTCGATCTGCTATTTGAGTGGATCAATTTCTTTTCATTTATTATCCATGATCTCCAGCACTATGTTGGTTTATGTTTATTTTAGAGTTAATCTCGGATTTCATCCATGGGTTTTGCAAATTGTCTCCACTTGAATACCAACATTTATTTTGTCTTCATTATTGGCCTGAGTTTTACGAATCGTTTCAATTTTCGTCCTTTTGACTAATGGTGTTAACATTTTCTGTTAAGTGGGTGTTAAAAGGACCAAAATATCCCTCCACCTTCTTTACTTTCAAAACTAGCTGGACCCCACCACCTCCCTCATCTCCTCTCCAACTCCACCGTCACCGCCTCCTCCACCAACCCCTCCTCCCTCAACACAACCCTAACACAATCCACCACACCCTTGTACGGACTCCCACTCTCCAACTGCAACCTTTGCTTCACCATATCCATCGGTGTAAACACCACGTCACTCGTCACCGTTGCCACCACCCCCGCTGTCGCGTGGGCGGCGGGGCTATTAGGGTTCCGCTACGAAAACGTGAAACAACGAAATCGGAAACAACGAAATCAGATGAGGTTCAGGTTGAGTGGAGTTTTCACCTCGATCGAATTTGCTATGGTATGAAGTGGCGGTTATCGCGATGAAATTCCGATGAGTTAACTCCACACCTTTGATTCTACCAGTTGTACCAGAGGAGTACAGAATCGCCACCGTATCGAACTGATTCACTCGTCTAAGCAGTCTAACACTCGATTCAGATCCATGAGATTGCAGCATTGAAACGAACTGAGGAGAATCGATGATAATCGTACCTAACGGAAACGACGACGGAAGTTTCTCAACAACGGAGGATGTAACGAAGGCGGCGACAGGGTTACTGAGGCTAATAAGATCCGATAACTCCGATTTGGTGGAGATCGGGTTAACAGGTGACACGGTGACGCCTAGGGAAAGAAGTGCGAAGTAGATGACCGGAATGTGTACGGACGTCGGAGAAGGTGGTGGGGTCCAACTAGTTTTAGAAGTGAAGGAGGTGAAGGGGTATTTTGGTCTTTTTAACACCCACTTAACAAAAAATGTTAACACCGTTAGTTAAAAGGACGAAAATAGAAACGATTTATAAAACTCAGGCTAATAATAAAGACAAAATAAATGTTAATACTTAAATGCAAACAATTTACAAAACACAAAAACGAAAACCAAAATTAACTCTTTATTTTATATTGCATTTCTTTTTATGTACTTTTGTTTTTGTTTTGTAGTGGGTCAAAGTGGTTACCCCACTTGGTATTTGAGTGGACCAATTTCTTGACTGTATCTAATCTTGGTATTGGAAGCTACCTTGGATTTGTATACAACACATCGTTTCAACGCCATAAACTCCCTGACTATCGCAATCAACTCAATTGCTGAGAGAATTCCAGCCACAAACATTGGACAAAGCATTAACAGCTCTTATTGACCACATGAACACTATAAATAATTAAATAAGACATCAACCATTAGGTATGTTTTTAATACGATTCAGAATACTCAATATATAAATATTTAAAACAAACAATTATTCTCATACAAAAGTTAGTCACACTCCTCATCCCACAACAAGACTAAAAGTTGTTGATTACGTTGACTGAGTAAAATCTAATTAAGTCAGAAGCTATCCAGTTATAAGTTTTGACCGGGTAATAATCTGATTGAAACTTAGCTGTTTGATTCAGTATCTGACCAGAACCAAATCGATTCAGTATTTAAGTAACAAAACCCATCGGGGCACCAGTCAAAACCACCACTATCACCGTACACATTCCGACCACCACCGCAATCCACTGTACACAAAGGCAGTGCCGAAGGCGGGCTGCGGATCGCGAGGGGGTGGTGTGCTGCGGGTCGCGAGGGGGTGGCGGGGTGCTGGTCGGGAGGGGGTGGCGGGCTGCGGATCACGAGGGGGCGGCGGGTTGCGGGCTGCGTGTGCGAGTCAACCGGTTAGCAACTTTATTTTAAGGTTTGGGTCAGCAATGGAGACCCGATCAACCGGACCTGAAGCCAAAATCAAACGGACTGATCCGCTGACCGAGTTAGCCGGTCAGCCGGGTTAACCAAAAAACAAACAACCCCTGACAATATCAAGTATCGGATCATAGGGACCCTCCAACTTTAGATTATAAAATCTTATGTTTCTAGTCGTAAAATAATAAAACTTTAAAAATATTATTACACCAACAAACCGAAAACATACTAACATAAAATCATTTGATATAAAACTAGAAAGGTTTTCATTATTGCTAATCGCTCTTCACTTATAACGTTTTCAAATTACAAAGAATACATTACAAGTGATAACAACAACATAAACCCAAAGATGAAAACTTTTACTCCCAATCCTCTTCAGCAAATTCATTCTCACTATCTTCCTTCGGTGGTCTAACGACTATCACTACACTCCCAAGACTCTCCTTTCGACCCTTTTCCTTCAACGTTCTTCCTCTTTCAACCTTCAACTCATCTTCAATCAACACCAAATAAAACCCATCATCCGCAACCACCTCTCTCCGCCCTCTATCCGCCACCACCAGTATCGCCTCCTCCTTATACCACCGGTTCACCCTCCACGGCAACGCCCTAGCATCCGCAAACGCCACCGCAACGCCGCCCCTCCCCACCCTCACCACCGGCTCCCACGCCGGCAGCACCACCCACCTCCGCCACCCCTTCTCCGCCTCCACCACCCCAAATCCCCCCTTACACCCATGCTCCCACGGCGCCTCCTCCACCTCTTTACCCCTGTCATCAGTCCCACACACCGGCAAAACCGCCACCACCGTCGCCTCTGCGATCTCACCAAGATTCAACCTCACCACCGGAACTTTAACGCCGTCAGCAACGCCGCCGTCTCTTCCGCCTTCAGCATCCTCATCGTTTCCATCAATTCCTTCGTGATCCATGATTTTGCCTCATCGGAAACCGCCACCGATAAAGCTTTCTCCAATGCCGATGTTCTCAATTCTGAATCACGATTCTCAAGGGCCTGTCGGTAGTACATAAACGCTAAACAATCCGCCGGAAGTGTGTAATCGAAGTAATCCCACCCACGATCGCCTTTCCTACGAGGGAAATCTTTGATAGCTCTAGCAAGTTCATTCGCATCATCTGTTTCGAACTTATTCTCCACCATGTATCTGGCAGCAGCAACTCGTTGGCTCGCATTTAACAACCGAATCTCGTACAGCAATCCCGCACCATCGTTGTCGTAAAACGCAAGGGTTTCATCATCAACACCCGATTGAACCACGACTCTCTGACTTGGGCTCCGACCACCAGCCGATTCTGCTCAGCTCCGGCGATACCGGTGATTTCTTCTAGCATCGATGGGTCGAACCCTTCTTGAAAGAGGGGTGGGATGAGAGGGGCGTATTCGTACCACAACCCGAGGCGATTGGAGAGGACGTCGAGGCGTTCAGTGGTGTCGAGGTCTCGGAATTGAGGGGGATTGGGGATTGTGACGGTGGTGGTCGGAAGGGTTGGTAGAGTTTTCCCGGCGGTGGTTGGGGGTTTGAGGAGGGGATGATGGCGGCGGAGATGGGTTTCCGGTGGAGTTTGGTGGTGGTGGTGCGGTGGGAGTTGAGGGGGAGGGGGATGAGAGGAATGGTGAGTGGAGGAAGCTGGTGGTGGGTCTTGAAGGATTGAGAGTGAATGAGAGCATGATGATGATGATGATGATGGTGGTGGTGGTGATGATGATGAATTGAATTGGGAGTTTGAAGAAACGTTATCCTGTTATGGTTGTTGGTGGAGATTTGGGAGAATATACGTTCCTAAATTTGGAAATATCTTTTTACTCTTTGAGTCTTTCTCCCCCAGTGTGATTTGCACAAGTTCAGGATTAAGGCCTGTGGATTGGGGATACTGAAATAACAGTATTGCCCTTTAGTCTAGTTATGTTATTTCTTGTTGAAAGGTTGAAGCACGTAATATTATAAACAGATGTACTTTCTGCTTGTAGTTAATGTGTTTAAAATCGGATCGTATGGTATACCATTCTTTTTACCGATCCACTCGTTGGATTGAACGTATCGGTGTAACTGGATTTAATAATCAAATGCATAAATGTTAGAAAAATCAAAACTATTTGCATTTAAGTAATTTTGAACAAAATATGAAAATGTTACATTTGTTGTTGTGGATTTGTGATTTTAATAAAATAGAAGACTTATATGACTAAAATATAATTATGGAATACAAAATAATAAAAAAGAGATTTGGGATAAAACATTTAAATGAAAAAAAATTCCAGCCCAACTACACAATCCAGTTTAACATATTCACTATTTCAACCGGTAAATAATCGGTTCAAATCGAAACACTTTAAATAAGCATAACTGGACTAGTATCCAGTCACGTCATATAGTTATTGAGTAACAGACATCCTATATCCTATAGATATAAATATGACTGGATATTGAACATGTATTATAATTATTATTGGATTAGAGTCGCACCCATACCTGACTAGTTATCATCTATACCGATTTGCAAATCATGAATCCTATGAACAAAAATTGTTGCAACACAATATCAAATATACATATTTAACTGTTATCTTGTTTGTTGTAATTTTGCAAATAATTTAATTAATTCGTTATAACAATAGGAGCGTTAGACGCTAGTTCACGTATGGATGTTCGTATTTTCTTTAGGTGCTGTATTTATTTCTCCTTGTAATTGGGCCGTATTATATCTGCCATCTTTACTGTGCCGGTCTGCGGAAGAAAGCCCATTGGGCTGTAAGATAGAATTAACAAAATTAGATATAAAGGTTTAAGCCCAACATTAAGGTTCACATAAGATAAACATCATGTTTTAGTACAAAACAATTTTAGTAATGGAAAAGTTATACCAACAACCTCTATATAATCGTCATAGAGCACATACAAGCTCAAACAATTCAGTAATTCACTATCTATATACATTATACAACTTGTACAACGTTATATATACACAACATGACATGAAGAAAAATAAAAACATTTCGTCATAAATCCCCGAAACTATTGGAATCGATCGCCACAATCTTAGGAACACCAAATCTTGATGAATTTCCTCGACTCTTAGAGGCTAACCTAGCACTTCTGGTGAACTTGTCACCACTCTTGGTCCGAACTATTGGTTGATCGTCCTCTTTTTTCAAGTCGCTTGGTGGCAAAAAACAATCCATCGAAAGACCTTTTATGTTAAAATCCACTTCCTCAATCGTCCAAACCTCCTCCATTCTTGTTTGTGAATGGCCTTCCGCATCCTCCCCGAATCTAAACAACGAGACCGTTGTTTGACCACCGTGCGCGATGTTAACTCCGTCAATGGTCCGGTAATCTTGAATTAGTGACTCCATGGTTGTCTCCCAAAACACACTATCACTTCCAGGGGTGTTTATTCTAATTAGATGTGAGTCTTTAAGCTGGTACAAAAGACCTGTCTTTTGACTAAAATACCCCCAAATTGTGTGCTTCATTATCTCCACATTGTTACTGCTTCTTAGCTTTAAAGTTTGAAGCTCTGGTTCAAGCTTCAACACAAAGCAATCTTCTCCATTGATGGTCTTCTCTCCAATACAAATTGAATTCGTGAACAAATTTGCTGTTGACTTTGGATCAAGACCCTGTCATATAAAGATTTGACTTTTAATCTTTGATTGACTTTAGTTAAACAAAATATTCAAACAATTAGCACTTAAGGCATATGAAGACGTGCTCCACTCAAAATATGGTAGGTTGATGACAATGGACCCACTTTTTAGAAATTTAAACTCACAAATTGGGTCTCAAAGACTTTGTAGTTTTCTTTACTTGTAAAAGTCAAAAGTAAAATCAATTTGGTATCCAAGGCATCTAGTCCATTGGTATCTAAGTCTTCGAACGTTAATTTTGTTATGAACAAATGACGTAAATTTAACAACAATATTTTAGTGCGAACAAATGATGTAGATTTAATATTCGTAAACCGATCAAATCGGTACCTGTAAGGAGCGGCGAAGGGGTCTAGGCGGGCCTCGAGACGCATGAGAATGGTGCCATGGTGTCTGTCGCCACGCCACCTTCCCATCGCTACCGGCGGTGATCTTGTGACCGGAAACCACCAGTTCTAAAGACCATAGGTCCGGCCTTTTTTGCCATAACACAAACCCACCCATCTCACCACCACAATTCTTCACGCCCTTGGCCTTCACCGCCTTAACGCCACCGCAGTTCATGGTTACTCCGTCACCGGCGTTAAACTCCGACGCCACCATCTTCACCTTCCCTACAGCATACATGCTATCAACCAAATTCAAAGCCTTTTCTCCTCCCGCAGCTGCTATATACTGCTGCACGATGTATTTAGCCATTGAAGACTCCTACATAATCAACACAAACAAAAACTTAACAAAACCATAACTTTAACATTCAAGATTCATCCAATTGAATCAATTGATCATGAAACTGGACTTACGATAGGATGATCTTGAATAATTGAATTGATGGTGTTATTATGGGAAAAGATCGGAACAGGGACAAGAGGAGCTCCAACGACTCCAAGCAACAGCTGAATTCAGCATTCGGGCCACCGAAGTCGGAAAATTGTCTTCTCTGATCAATTGAATGAGGTTTCATCCAAGACTTCATGGTCTGCCAAGAGGTGATCATGTGGTGATTAATCTTGGTGTCATCGAAGCTTTCCTCCGGTATCGGGACCTCGAGGACGGTGTCGAGACCGTCTTCGTTGTCTAGATTTGGGCATAAAGTTCTCATGATTGGATTGAGAGATAGAGAGAAAGAGTAATGGGATGAAGAAGAAGAAGAAGAAGTGATAAATGATAAATGATAAATGGTAAACGAAGAGTGTATTGGGTTCAAATGGATTGATAAAGGGGGGAGTAACCAACCGACCAAAGGCCGTTTTATAACGTGCAAACTCTTTGTGTAATGTACTAATGTCGTGTCCGCACGCTCACCCTTTTTCTCTTTCTTCTTTTTATCTTATAATAATTCAATCTTTTATAAGAGCATATCTTTATGATAGTTTTATTAATAATTAACAATTTAACATGCATTATAATATATTGTTTTGATGGTCTCTCCTCGAAGTTGCATTTTTACCAGACAAGATATGTCTTAGGCTGTCAAAAGTTTCCTTTTGAGACAACAAAATCGCACACTTTCTATTTATTTTTACAAGTGTGTATACATTTGCTCTTTCTTCCAAGCGTATTACATGACATCATAACAAGTTACAAACAAAATGGCACACTTTCTATTTATTCCAAATGTGTATACATTTACTTTTTCGAGAGTTTGTCATTTGAAAAATCATATAAAATAAAATATAATTGTTTTTTAAACGGTTAGCTTATACATGTTTTAAAATTAATGCTACATCCAAATATATGTTCGCTATGAAGAGAGTAGGTTTGTTCTTTGATACTTTCTTACTTTCACATCATCATATTATTTTTTCTCATCTCATCCCCTTACCGTTGAAATCTTCGTATTTATCATCCCTCTCATCCCTAAACTTTTTGCATTGTACATTGAGTCGGGCGAGTTGTACATCAACAACAGATTCCTGCGGTATAAATGGCTTGATCATGTCACACATCATTATACTATACTGCATGTGTGAGTTTATGTTCCCCAGTGACACCCCATGCCACGTTTGCCTTCCTAACGACACCCTCTGCAGTGAAGCCTAAACCCTTAATCATCGAAAGAGGAATATTTTTCCCGTACACTATATAATCATTAGGCCATATACCCTTTGTAAGATAAAATATCAACTTCCATATAAGTCATATATTGTAATGACCATATAAGTTGTTGAAATGATGTCCGTACCATATGGTTGAGAGTTTAAGATCGATTATAATTAAATGGCATAAAACTAAAGAAATTTTTTAATAGCAAGTTAATTCATCGTTAAAAAATAAAATAAAACATTTGAGAACTACATAAAAGATATATATTTTACCGTTCAAAAAGGAAAACATTAAAATTTATAAATTGCTTAGTTGAAGGCAAATGGCAGCAACATTAATGGTTCGATTTGTAAAGGAAAAAGGGGGATTGCATTTGCATTAATTGGCAGTGGGTTGGAAGACATTCATATAATCTGGTTTTGTCTTTTTGGTGTTTAATGGTGATGCAACCGGTGATTGGTTTGGCGGTTTGCAGAGGTTTAAATTTAAATATATAATCGTATCAATTATGTAATACACGTTCTCATGATATTCTGGTGATTTAGTTCGGCGAGTTTAAGCTTCCATCCAAAAATCCATCACCAAAATAAATCGCCTTTTCAGATTTATGTTTATTCGCCATCATAAGATTACAAATTTAAAGAATAATATCATAATATATAATCAAAACAATTATTACAAATTAATGTTCAATAAATCACTTAAAAATAGAAATAAAATTATATAAATAAAGGAAATATTCATTACCCAGTAATCTTATAATATCTTAATGAATCGTAATTAAAGGGTACTATTACTAATACTACATTTTGATTCACTTTGCATGCTTTATTTCATTAGCCGCTATATATAGGATTTTTTATTTATTTTCCATCTTTTTCACAGTTGAATGATAATACGTAAGCCCAAATCAAAATTTATGGTTAAATTGGCTGAGAACGTTACGCTATTCTACGTATTAAATATATGCAATTTTGTAGTCGACTTAAAGTGATCACATGATACTTCACTTAGACCTTTAGGTTTTCTTAACAGATAAGTCTTGGTCGGTTTATTTAAAAAAAACCATAATTCAGTTCATAATTCTTATCATCCATTAAATTACGAAAAGCGAGAAATTAATTAGTGGGTTTTTCTACAAAAAATAATGTGACAGTATTAAAAGTGGTTTGTTAAAGAAAACAATATTAACCTTATATGACTGTGATGGATTTTAAAGAGAAAACGTTTTACCAACCTACCATTCTTGGAGTAGAAACTAAAGTTTGAAGATGTAGTTGGTGACAGGTAATTTCCAACTACATTAACCATGTCTAATTTTGATGGAATGTTTCTTCTGAGGTCAAGTGGTTAATACACGGGGATTTGACTCGTATGAAAAAAAAAACTTGCTATATTCACTTATTAAGTGTATAAAATGACTAGACTTATAATTGTTTCTGGAACAAAATAATCAAACTTGGAAAACAATATAGTTTTTGGAATGAAAACTGGCACATAAAAAGGTTCAAGTATTTGAATACGTGATGTTATAATATAGTGAAATTCTATCGTATAGACATCTTGACCCCTAAACTTGTCGAAATAGACCTTTTTAGCCTTGTCATGATTAAAAATTACTAAAAAACCCTATCAAACACTGACATACACACTTCTAGGGCTAAGGCGACAACAAACACTAGCTAATCATAGGAAGGGGGTGGGTCCGTATATAAGCAAAACCAATTCCATCACGACACGTGTACATTACCCTACTTTTTTAAACGGCCAGCAAAACGTATATATGTATATTAAATAGCTAACAAAAGTTAGCAAGGGATACAAAAGATGAATACAAATTAGACAGACCAAGACTAGTACATGTTAGTGTACCTCAAAATTCCACCATTGTTCCCGCGTTAAATATTTCATTTTTGACTTGTTTTTACCCAAAGGAACCCTATCCCCTTGATTTCTTCTATTAAATTGTTTGAGGAGATCTGAACTTGGTTGAAAATAAGATTGTTCCGTACTTTCCAGATACACCACATTGCAGTTAAAATTATGGAATGAACAACCTTCTTTCTCAATTTTGATCCAGGAAAATGCTTATAAATATTAATAGCATCTCTAACCACAAAAATGTATAGATCAGAGATGCTACACCATTGGGAAATATGATCCCAACAAGATTGGACAGCACCACAACCAAAGAAGAGATGGTCTGAGGTCTCTTCACAATCCCCACAGAAGATGCAGAAGGGGGAAGCAACGTTTACCAATTTAGATGTCAATGAAACTTTAATCGGAAGACGATCCAAATCAGCCCGCCATGCTAGGATATTAACTTTTATCGAAACCCAATTATTCCAAGAAAAGACCGAGTCCGGTGTAACAGAAATCCTACTAAGTTGTACCATGTGTCATCATAGACTAAACCCTAGTCTTTCAAAGCCACACCTATTTAGTTGGTTCTTACCCTATCAACAATACCAGATGATTACTTTTTGGGTGGCTAACACATAATCACCCAAGAAGTTAAGGTCATTTGAAGAGTGTCTCTTTAGTGATCGGGGTAAAGGCTATCCATTAAAACCACAGGCTACCTCAGCAGTCACTCATGTGATACTTTTTAATAGTCTTAAGGTTTTAGGTGGTTGTGTGTTATTCTTTCGAAAGAAGCCTACTAATATAAATTGTTGGGTAGCAATCGGCTAGATAGGTGAGGCTTTGAATGACTAGGGCTTAGCCTATTGTAATGCATGGCATATTATTAACCATTGTTTTGGAGACCGGATTGGACCGGTCTGTCCGACCGGAGATCGGTCCGGTGGCTGGTCCAGTCTGCTATGAATCGTTTTTAAGTGGTCGAACAGGGAAACCAGACCAGTTCGGACCGGTTTTTGTTTTTTTATTTATTTTAGTGGGTAAAAACGGGATGTTAAACATAAATTAGTATGTTGGATATACAAATATAGTTCAATTTTACATATAACTATAAAATACATATATACATTACTTATATTTAATTTCATATATAAATATAGTTAAATCCGGTCCGACCACCAAACCAGTAAGGCGTCCGGTTTGATGTCCGATCTGGTTCTGAAAACATTGTAACTAACTACATGAGCATAGCCATTGACTATGGGAACGGCTAGGCTTAGTCTGCTGACATACACGTGGCGTGAGTAGATTGGTTCAGCCTATGGACCCATCTTTATTCCCGATGATATAACCAACAGCTAAAGGCTTACCACCATAGCCGTACGGTGTGTCATGCGTGGATAGCGATGTTTTGATTGGTCTTGTTAGAGTTGATTTTTTTAACGACCAACGAATAATTATTAAGCCCGGTCACCCGGGTAAACCCATTGCCGAAAGGTCACCCACGCCCACAAACACAACAAATGCTGGTGACTTGGCTCGCCCACCATTCCAAAAGAAAATCACCACTCAAAGTCTCACTGTGGTAAAACTTTTGATCCACTTGAAGAATATTACATCTAGTGAGACTCGACCCCATGACCCCCACTTTGAAAAGTCATGGGATGCTTTCTTTTAAACCACTTGATTTGCGATTCATTGGCTTTGTTAGAGTTGTTTAGTGGAGGAAAATACTACAAATGGATGTTTATTTTGACGATTTCAATAATTAAACTGTCTATTTTGGTGATTTTATAGTTTATTAACTAGTATGAAAAATCTGTATTCAATTCACATCACATATATTATTCATTCATACTAAAAAATGATGAATCCGTAAAATGTCACCTTAATAAAATGTTGTGAATCTAAACTTGTCAAATTTTTGTTGTGAGTTGTAGAAGTCATAAAAGAATTTTATTTTAGAATTAGAAAGCATGCTAATATGTGATATATTTAATTTTTGAATGTCTAAAAGTATCAAGATCTGATTATCATAATCTTAATATAATCTTTAAGAAGAATCAAATTTTACAACCAACCACACCTTTCACGTTTGACGTTTGCTAATATATCTCTCGTGAGAATGCTTCCAAAAATACTATCGAGTATAATACATGAGTTTAGATCAAGAACAATCATTTGTCCGTAAATAATTCGTTATTGACCAAAAAAATGATTATTGACCAAAAAAATGAATCAAGAATTTTGGATATACATCTAACACGCATGAACATACCTTTGTCAAAGAAGTTTGCATTTATAAAAAAGAAAAGGAGATGAAAATGATACTTAAACATAGATATTTATGCACTTTTTCTAAAGTATGTGTAAGTAGTACATGCAAAGTGAAATGATATATCTGGTGTGGTAGTATGGTGTGGTAGTAAGCTCTAATCACAAAATGCATTTTAGTTTATCTCGTTAGTTAACAGGTATGTCGAGATCAATTAGTCAAACAAGTGTTTTTATGACGTTCCGTTTTCTTACGGTTAATAAAACCAGTTAATAAAACTATATAATAATTAACATCTTTTAGCTAACCAATAAAAACGTATTTTTTTGTAATTTATGTGTGAAATAGTTTAAACAATATGTATAAACAATAAAAGTATGTTATCAGTATTCCTATATCTTCTTGTTTAATTAATAAATATAGAATAAATAAAAGCAAAATATCTTGTTTAAATTTTCATTATGATTCTGTGAATCGGAGCCTCCAATATATGGTAGATTTATTGGCCTCAATTAGTGACTCAAGTCATGAAACACACCCTGGAACATTATTAACCAATACAACAGTCGCTTTTATAAAAAAACAATATACGTGATGGATTTTGTTGAACTCTAATATTATTAAAAAGGATTATATATATTTGTTTTTTAAATCAGAATATATTATTCTTCAAATGATTTGAGTTGAAATTTTGTACAAAATTATTCTTGAGGTATATATAGTCAGCGTAAACCCTCACTTCTTATTAATTAGTTTATCCAATTATAGTATGGTTATTCATATTTATTGTATCATCCTTATAATATATCTGTTTGATCATTTAGTTTCCTAAATTGATTTTTCTATCATTTTTAGAGATGTATTTATCTGTTGTAAGGAAATACAGGTAAAATATTACGAGTAACTAGATTTTAACAATTTATACCATTGGTCATACTAAAATTATATGATTAATCATACGTTTAACTTTCATTATATTTGACATGAAGTGCAACCTTGGTCACAGAGATTAATTCTAACTCTTACTTGATTTCATTACATTGATGATTATAAGCAAACTTGAAATTGTAACCCTAGTAAGGCTAATATGTAACTTTCTTGTAAATGTAAATAAGAGTAAACTAACGGTAATTATATATCAAATAGCTTTATTAAACCCGTGTATTACACGGGTTGAATGAATAAAATATTAATTTGTTTATACAAATTTTACTTTTCAAAGAGACCAATTTTTAAAGTATATGTATTTTTAAAAAACTATGATGTTTTAGAAAAATTCTTATTTTGTAAAAAGTTTGTTAATTGGAAATAAAATTAACAAATGATATTTTAAAAATGTATTAAAGTAATCTAAAAATAATTAAATTATATTATCAACATTAGAAGAAAGAAACGAAATTTTTTTGATGTAACGAATATGTGTGGTCACGTATCCCTCTAGTTATTATTTTATTATAGTTGAAAGATAAACTTGCATTAACCAAAGAGAGTAAAGTTGGATGTAACATTAATTAAATTATTAGTATAGATTATAATTGGTTGATGGTTTGAATTATTAAAATTTAAATTTTTTCTCTACAGATAACATATCACCGTAAACTTATCCATAATTTATTATAATCGTTGTTTTTATTAAATAATTAATTATAATAATAGACGCTATTTTGAAAATCTTTCAATAAATTTCAGGAAAAAAAAGCTGTTGATATTTTAATTATGTAAAATCAAAACTAATAATAAAACAAAAAAAACAAGTGTCTTAGATTTAGCAGTACCCAAATGCTTAAAGCGTTCCCCTTTCCTAGAGGAAGAGGGGGATCATGCATTGGATAATAGTGTTGAATTAAAATAATTTAGATTGCTATTAAAAGAAAAGAAATGATAAAGAAAAAGTGGTCGAACCAGTTGGACATTCCATGTGATTTGTTGCCGTATGAACAAATGTCAAGACTTGAAAGTAAACAAAATCCAACCACAACTTGAAATTAAAAGGCAAAACGACAGACAGCCGAATTGCACTGCTTTAAATTTCTTGCAATTAAGTAAAATCATTAGCTGTTAGATACATAGTTTATTTAATCAAAAAAATGATTATTTAATACGCATGAAAAGTTTGTGAATTTAGTAATCATCGGACAGATTTTCTTAAAATGCAGTTATGAATATATGTTCGATTAAATTAGTTGTAACTATAACTAGACTTTGTAATTATACTTAAGAAAGAGTAGTTGGGATCAAAATGATAAGTTTTTTGTATTAGAAGTAATCGTGTACTTTAAAACTACAATTCATAAATTATTTTCTAGAGGAAAATTAAAAGCTCTCAGATTAGAGATTAAGTTGCTTTTAAACATAGCCGGTCTATGCCTTATTTCATAAGCGTATATTATATGATATGGGCGGACCTATTAAGAGCCGAGGGGTAGCCTCCACTACCTCTCAATTTTTTACGGGTAGCGCAAAGAGAAAAAATTACGGTTTTATGTAAAATAAAAAAAATAAAAATTACGGTTTTACCTTACGCCTGAGAAAATATTACGTTACCCCTAAAACTTTTTAAACTCAACACTTCATAGAACATTTTAAGGTTTATAAAAACTAATCTTATGTTTTATAAATAAACATTACATTTTATAAAAACATAAATAACTAATAAACCCAAAACACTCAACAATATGATATTATAATTAACAAGTTTGAAATGAATATAAACCCAAAAAACATTAAACAACTTAAAAAACTAACCTAACTAATTAATCTAAATAACCATAATCCAATCAAATACCATCAATCACCCCATGCTCCTATCGACCCTTCGTCCCTTTCCACAGGCCACAACCAGTCAGCCACCATCCACCCACACCGCCGATCACCCCACATCCCCACTGCCGATCACCCCACATCCCAACCGCAGTCCGTCTAGCCGACCACCACCGAACTATCGGTTGCTCGGCCCTTGCCATCGCCCACATGTAATCTTTCACCAAATCACCAACTACTTCAAGTTAACATTTCTAGTTTTTCTTCTCTATTACACTATGAAATTAAGGATTTAGAGTTTATGTTGTTCAACTTTAAATATTTAAGTGTCATTTGTTATAAAAATTAATAGTTATATGGTTCAATTTCTAATATTTATGGTTTATGCATTTTTTTTTTGAATTGCGGAAATTTCATTAAAAACTAGCGGAAAGCTAGCAATAAAATATTACATAAAGAAAGAGAAAATATTGAAATCACACTAATTTTTCCAATCTAAAAGATTAATTTTTCCTCTATGTTTTATCCAAATGAATGATGACACCAATACATTTTCGAATATCGCATCCACTCTAATATTGTCATCCTTAAAAACACGATCGTTCCTCCATATCCATATGTGCCAAATGGTAGCATGTAGAATCACCAATTTAACTTTTTTAACCAAACTATCACCATTCATATTAGTAGAAATATGGAGCAAGTCTTGAACATTATCCACACTGGTAAGCTTACATCTACACCATGATTGAATTTTGTCCCATAAAATTTTCACCAAGGAGCATATAACAAAGAGATGGTCTGTGGATTCTAAATCAGTTCCACAAGCTTTACAAACCGTAGATGACACTGGAACATTTTTTTTTTGCTAGAGCCAAGAGGGATGGTATTCGTCCCTGAGCCGCACGTCAAACAAAGGATGTGATCTTTATTGGGATCCATTTCAACCAAACAAAGTTCATTATGGAAGTGAGAACTAGAGCTCTATTTATTTTTACTTTATAAGAAGCCACCGAGAAAGAGCCCGCCCCGCCATCATCCCAAACCCAACACATTATCACCTAAGTTGAACTTTATCGAGTGCAGAAAAGCAGTGAAAGAAATAAGCTCCTGTACTTTGGAAACATGAGAGGGGGATTTTCTCCAAAACAACGTGAGTGTTCTATTCTCCTCAGGACCGTTACATCTGTCAATAGTCTTAACATTTTTGTTTTTTCCAAAGCAAATAGATTCGGGAAAACATCTTTTAGTACCCCAATGTCACTCCAGTTATCTAACCAAAATAGTAGAGAGGCACCATTGTTTAGTCTTCCTTTAATCAAGTTATTTAAATTGATATTTACATCTTGGGAATCCTCTGTTGATTTCATAATATTCCACCAAACCCCAAATATAGACTTTTTTCATGGGATTGCTTCAATCCTCTGTTGATTTAAATCAAGTTTATGCAATTACGTATATAAAGTAGGGATTTGAAAGATGAATCGAAGGTTTGATATTGACATTAGGTATTTGAACTGTGTTATTTTGCAAATGCAATTTGTAATTTTATTATATTATGTTATAAAATTAAGGATTTGAAAGATGAATAAACAAGTTGTTATTAACAAATTTTTTAATTTTTTTTGCAACAATTGGATATTGGTTCTAAAAATGATTATGATATTTGGTCAACAACTACTTTGATTTGAATGATCTTTATTCGAATCTCTTTATTAACATAAACGTATGACAAAAAAATTACGTTACCCTAAACTTTACTTCTAGATCCGCCACTGTTATATGATAAAGATTAAACAAATTATGATAAAGATTAAATAAATTTGTCTACGACTGTACTGTTAGATTAGTGGATAAATTTTATGGTGTAGAACATTTGGTGCCATAACAAAAATAAACTTTATTAGAAAAAACAACATACACTACAAGAAAATTACTTAAGTCCGTATATAACAGAAAGAAAACACAAATGATTAGATAATTTTTTATAGTTTTACGGTTAAATTCTCAAGAATGTTATTGTTTTGAGTAAATTGTTATTTTTCTTTTTGTGGTTTGGTCACATTTGTTATTTTCATTCAAATTTTTTTTGTTTGGCTTCTTAAGTTTTGGAAAACGTTGTCATTTTCATCCAAAAATCTTAGCTACATTGTTTTAAATGTTAAATATTCATTGTTAAAAGAGTACTTACGTAAATTTTTATATATAAACGAAATCGTAATTTATGTTTGCGTGTTGTTAATAGAAAATTTTACCACAATATTCATGTTTTGGATGAAAATAATAATTTTTCAAACCTTAAGGAGTCAAATATCAGAAAATACATTTTTGAATGAAAATGACAAATATGACCAAACCACATGGAGTAAAACGACAATTCACTCTATTGTTTTTTTGAACGACATTTGAAACTTATCGACAATACACGAATAAGTTTTTTTGAAACGTAACGTCATCTGTTCATATTAAATTTTAGGCTCCATACAAGTCTTATCATTAAAGAAGAAACTCATTACTTGAAAAATAGCCATTTGGATTGAGTTTAAACCTAAACCCTTGATGATCACAAGTCAAAGCCATCATTCTCATAGGAGTAAAAGGTCATTTTGTTTCTAAAATATTTTAAAATTTTCATTTTAATCCAAACTGTTTCTTTACTATTTTAATCACATGTACTTAAACAAATGTTATCATTTACATCTATTTCACTAACACCGTTAAAACCTCCATTAAAATTGATCGTATTTTAGTTTTTTTTAAACACCCTAGTTATTTAATTAAAACAATTTAACAAATTAATATTCAACTGAAACTAAAAAAACATATGAAGTGACTAGTGAGACCAAACGTTTCAATTTAAAAGTTATGATTAACTCTAAGCCATATTATTCGATTGAGGTCTGCTATAGGTTTTCAATTAATCATAATGTTTTGTTTAAACGGGTACCATTGTTAGATTGAGGTATGATGTTGTCATGCTTTGTTTGATTGAGGTACGTTGTTGTCACATTTTATCCGATTCAAGTCTGATGTTGTCACACTTTGATACATTGAGGTCTACTCTGAAACTGATCTTATATTTTGATTAGGCAAAGAACCATTGTTGTTCGATTGTGTTCGATTGTGGGAGATATGACTAAAGTGGGAAAATAGTGAAGATTAATTGAAATGCAATAGTAAACCGCAATCGAACAACATAAATTAGGGTTAATTAAACCTTTTAAATTAAAACGTCCGGCCTCACTAGTCGCTTATATGTTTTTTAGTTTTAGTTGAATATTAATTGGTTAATTTGTTTTAATTGGTTAACTACGATGTTTATAAAGACTAAAATAACTCCAATTTTAACGGAGGTTTTAATGATGTTAGTGGAGGGTATGAAAATGATAACATTTGATAAATACAGTAATTGAAATGATAAAGAAATAATTTTTAGATTAAAATGATAATTTTACAAAACATTAAAATTGCAATCTTCCCATAGCATTAAACCAGAAGAACAACAGGTATAGTTGCATATGGCAAATTTAGTGTGCCGTCGGGAAAGTCATTTGACATTGAAAAGGACATTCCAGCATTTACAATTATGTTTGTTGTTTTCGTTTGCAACGGCGTGATTGGCGAAAATAAACTTTTAATCAACGGCACATTTGGTCCCACTAGTTTAGATGTCATCGAAATAAATACTAACAATATAGTTATATATATCATATGTGTTATTCTAATTTAACAGCTATTTGATGTTAACGAAATAAATACTAACAATAAAGTTATAATATATCCCACTAATTTCAGCTAATTGATTTTAACTTTTTGTTCATGTTAACTTAAAGATAAAATGATTATTTTAAACAGATGACAAAAGTGTAATATTAGTTAATTACATAATCAGTAATTATTTAAACATTTTCTTTTCTACTATACATGATTAGCAATTTGTATTAACTGTCATTACATGGCTTTACTATATTCAACTCTTATAAAACAATGCAATTATTCATCCTTGTAGTACAGTACCTTAACTTATTGAACCGAGCTAATAAAACGACAACTTATGTGCAGAAAAACTGTATGCAAATGTGGATAGAAACATATAAAGTTTGGTAAAGGGGAGAATGGCTGTGTCTTTGTAGGCGTAGGGATATAAAGAAAGCAACAAATATAGTTAAATGCATTAAAAGTAAAACTAAAGAAATAAAATAAAAAGACAAATGCTCAATTTTCAAAGGGTTGAAATTGAGCAACAAAAAGATATTACAAATAACATTACAGATCAAGCATGTCATGCATCCAGATGTATAAAGCAAACATTGGGATTTTTAATGCCAGTCAATCATATTATTGATACACTTTTCAATCATCTTTATATAAGGGGCCCAGTTTATTTAGGTAGTTTTCTTATGTTTTTTTATAAGGAAAATCTTATGGGGTTGTTTATTTGACGTTTGTCAAAGAAAATAAATGGCGCGCATGTTGTTGGGGGAAAAGAAGTTTGCAAAGTGCCCGTTAAAACTTTTTAGAAAAAATATATAAATTATTAATGTGTTAGGTAAAAAAACATTATAAATTTTATGCAACTTTAAACATGCTTGGCATATTTAATTTATTTCATGTTTTATATTTAGAGCAAGGAACGAATATCAACATGAAAACCTATATCAATTAATCATATATAATTTCTCACATAATTTTTGTTAGTTATATAGAAGGTATGTATGTAAGATTGCACTCTTTTCCTTTGGTAGTGATATTTCCTTTTCTTTTCCCACTAAAGTGGGCTTTATTAACTCTCCTTTATGTGTTTACTGTTTAGTCAATCATGTATAAAATAAAAGACTATCACTAGGATTGGTGGTTTAGTTGAAGCACTTAGATTAGAAAGTATTAGATTCATGCCATTGGATTCATGTCTCACAAGAGTAAACAAATTCGTTGTTAAAATGTATAAAACAAAAGACAAATTGGCTCATTTATTAGCATATAAGACAGTCAACTTTTTTCTTGAAATTATAGTTTCTAAAATAATTTTAGATTGGTGCAATTTTCTTTTGTTTTTAAAGTGTAATGACTGCCTGGGTTCTCTCCTGCAACTTACACAATTTGAAATGGATTCTTTAATATAAAATTTAGTTTTTCCTGTACTAAATTGTAATATTTTGTACCTTAATTTTTTACCTATATTTTGATAGAACTTTTTAGAACTCTGAATCTCTAAGTTCTATCCTAAATAAGGTCTTTTCTTACTACCACTTTTGTACCCTCACATGTTGAGAGGAATATGCTAGCCTACTTTATCTCATTTCATCCTAAAAATATTTATAAAATCACATTGTAGCTTTAGAACATTGTATCCAACGAAATATAGCTAATATATAACATCTAAACCTTAAAACAAAAAAAAAATCTTAACAAAATTGCTTAATTGTTAACTTCCGGTTGTAACACAGGTTGTAGTTCTAGAGCCTTGACTTGTAGTTTCGGACACTAGTCAATCACAACAAGTAATTAGACGTTAAGTTGGTAGCATAAAAATGATTAGTAAAAGTAGTTGTGGAACTAACTACACCCTGGCGGTCAAGGGTCAAGGTCGTGGTGATGGTGGTCATTCTGCACATGCTGGTTCATGGAATGGAACTATCAACTATGGGTCAGGGTTGTGGAACTATAGCCTATGTAGAGACCTTGTGCACAAACCAATTTCAGATTTGTTCCCAATCTATATATTCCCTATCATTTATGTTCGAGATAATCTATGATGTTGTTGTATTAGACGTCCATGGATTACTCTATGTTCGGCATGGGTTATAATTGTGATAATGTTTTATCATTTTTAGGAGATATGATTTGATTATATTTACTTTGTAATTAGTCGCAAGGTATTTCTGTAAAAATCTAGTAAATAATGCATAATAAAGGTTTGTAATCAATACAATCAGACATAACATCTGGACACTTTGAATATGTGATGTATTGTTAGAAACGGCTCGTAATGACATGCATTATATCAAATCAGCCAGTTTATCAACTTTTACGGCCCGTAGTGAATTTAACTTACGGGTTGTAATGAGCCTTATAACCGTAAATAAAATTTCTGATTTTTTTTTATTTTTAGATTTAAATTTTCTAGATTTATTAAATTTGATTATTTCATGGGTTTTTTTCTATCATAAACTACTTATTTACAAATTTGTATATTGGTTCATCATATTGAATCAAAAAGGTAAAATTATAACATGTAACTATACTAATTACCAAAATTTATTTTTAAAGTTGCCTTAAAAGTCTCTAATTAGCTTGAGTCAATATACATGTGTATGAAAGATATAAAAATATTTTAATAACAGTAACTTTACTAATTTGTAAAAGTTTATTCTAACTTTTTTTTCCTCCAATTAGCACATATGGGAAAATGAGATGCCTTTATTTAGTTTTCTATTTGTATTTTGTTATGAGAAATATGATTTTTCTTATGAAAGATCTCCTGCTTTAATCTAGCTTATATAAATTTGATCCTATGAAAAGTGAAAAGGATATTATTTGTTAAAATTCAAGATGTCCAGTATAAAATAGAAGTAAAGAAATAATTATACGGGGTCAATAAAAAAAGCGCAAGTTGAAGCCCAAGTAAAGAAGAGCCAATGAGGCTTCAACATTGGCCCACAAAATATCTTATGAGGTTGTGATCACTAGATACGTTTACTTGACCCATTTTTAATAGATAAATTATATATTTTTAACATGCTATCAATACAAGACAACCGTAATTAACTCTTTTTATTTTGAATGAACTTCAATTCTAACCACCAAGTTAACCCAATAAAAAAGCCCAAACCAGTAAACAACGGCCCAAGTGCGCATCCAGATTGACAATTAGCTCGAAGGAGCAAGAGGCCCACATCGTCCATGACAAAGTTGACAACCCCTCAAAACAATTATTAAAATAATAATGGTATTTTTATATGATAAGAATCATAATAATAATTATTTAATAAAGTCACAATTTCTTTTTTCTTTTTTCTTTTTTAGAATAAAAGCTCTCAAGTTTTAATATCGTTACATCCTTATGAAATTTCTTTAAAAACGTTGAAGTGAACTTCATGAAAGACATGAAAATTTATCACTATTTGTGTTTACTTTCTACTTAATTAGTAAAATTTTTCTCTTTACAATTATATTCTGTTTTTATATCAATTTAAAAAAACATTATCATTGAATAGTAATCAAGTTTCATATTTAGATCAATTAAGAAAATCATTTTAAGGAAATTTAAATAACTGAAAATATATTAAAGACTTGAGTGGTTGTTAGAGATATATATTGAGTGACTTCAGTAGAAAACTAAAGTAATTTGATTCCTATTAAATAAAATATTCCATAATATAAAACAATCCACATGACCCATAAAAAGGAGGTCATGCATCAAGGAGCCTATGAACATAAATTCTATGCGAATCATTATACAATATAATACTCTCTTAAAAAGACTAAAAGTAGAAGACATGAAACACAAGCATATAAGAAGCAACATTAGATACACATCATAAAGTTACACACACTAATGAAGCCACATGAATGCAACACCATCAATTATCAACAACGAAAACAACAAGAAAGATTCATTTGATTTCTTAATGCTACAAAGAAATGTTCAAATAATAGCTCACTGAATGCTCCTCATTAGATAGAATCTACCTGTTTTCACGACGGGACATTAAAATGAAACAGCCAGGAAATGACAAAGGCAAAAACCATACACGCTAGCAAGAAGTTGAGGAACCGGTGCCCTTGCCAGAAGTTACGGTTATCTGATGTGGCAGTTGTGGTCCCGCCAGGTGTGGTAGCAGATGACATGGCATCATTAGCTTCGTTCCACTGTTCCATTAGTTCAGCCTCGTTTGCACCAGCAACGTTATGTGCAATCGATCCACATATCTCACATGTTCTGAGGTTGTACCAAGTCAAATTACTAAATTAGTATATCATATATCATATAACAGATGAATATATTAGTTGGATTTATCTATTTGAATGTAAATTCTAAGAGGATTAAACATGTACAACAAGGTTCATACTCCATCGGTGGTTAGGCCATTAGTACATCCGTCTTTTCATACCAAACAGTCCATCTTTATTGCAAAATGAAAAAGGAAGATATACTTGGCTAAAAATGAACAATATTTGATCATAATTTTATATTCATGTACATGCTGACAATTACTAATGAGTAATTTCTGGTATCTAATGAGTGTGATTCAAACTAAAACAATGGGAAGTTAGGTGCAAGAATATCAAGCACACAATGACAGTTTATTTTTCTTGTTTGGAAAGTAATAATATGACTTAACTTAGAAATTATCCAAGATTTTGACAGATTTTGTAGGAACTGGCTCCAAATATGATCTACTTAAATTCAAAGAAAAAGCAATGACAAGAATGAACAGCAAGAATCAATTAAATTAAAAGGTATACTTCATAGATAGATTTTAATATGATCAAGTGCTGCATAGTATCTGATGCCAAGGAAATGTTCAAAAAGTTTCAAGATTGCATAATAAACAAAACCAACTATAAAAACGATCGATGTAGGTGACTTTGTCCATGAAACCAGGACCCAATCACTAGGAAAGATGTTGCCTTTAAGGATAAATATTGCAAGAATCATATGTCTATCATACGAATAAGCAGATATCGAAAGAGTCTGTAAGCTTTTAAAAGTGGTCATGTTGATTTGAGTCAAAATACCACTTGATCTAACAAAAGAGAAAGCAAAAAGTAAAGGAAGAAAGCAAACAACACAATTTAAAGGACGAATAAACCGATTCTATGCTTGCATACATAAAACACACATAGGATTATTAGTTGGCAGCTTCTTTTTAGCTATGAGAATCTTTTCATTTC
Organism: Flaveria trinervia; assembly: GCA_025506515.1. Classification (NCBI taxonomy): domain Eukaryota; kingdom Viridiplantae; phylum Streptophyta; class Magnoliopsida; order Asterales; family Asteraceae; genus Flaveria; species Flaveria trinervia. The sequence continues at coordinate 2,734,921 of CM046450.1, read as the reverse complement.
ATATAAACAGCTTTTTAAACTTTATTTCTGAAATTATTCCCTCCTTTACTTCTCCAAAGTGTTGACTACCCATATGAAGTATTCACTGCTCCACACTTTAGACCTTTTTTCACCAAGATTTGTCACTGTTACTTCTTACATAGTACCTGAACCTGTCTTTTTGGCTGCTTATTAATCATAAATGATTAATTACCCACATTTAACTCTTAATTACCTCAATAATTGAATGAAAATGAAGGTCAATGTAAGCTAAATCCAACAATCAAGAACCCTAAAATTGCAAGAATCCACAAAAAAACACACCAGAAAGCATGGTTTTTGAAACAGAACAAGAACCCAGAGTCCCAAATCAATCATAAGTGCAATTTGAGCAATTGACATTTTAAGAAACAAGAAAGAAGCATATGAACGTTGACCGGTCAATAAAACTGAATCTTGAGATGATATTTGCTACTTTTTACTCTTGAAACACAATTTTTGACCATGAGAAAGATGAAAGAAGGAACTGGGTGTATGAACAAAACACCAAAAATGTAATCTTGTTAGATAAATATGATCAAAACTTACTTGTTCCCCTTAATCTTGAACCAAGCTTCAGCACAATGTTTATGAGCAGCAGCTAAATCATCTTTACAAGAACACCCTAACTCAATAGGAATCCCATTCTCAGACTCTTGATTGGTCAAATCAAGACTCAAATGACAAATCCTACAATCCCTTTCGATTCTTGACAAATGTACCTTACTACCCTCATCACCATGGACCCCACCACCACCACCACCACTTTCCAGATCCACCACCGAGAACTCTGACACTGAAGATTCCCTCTCTTTCTCCTCATCATCTTCACCGGAGGATGAAGAAGACACCATCCCTACAATCTCAGTGGTAGCTGCAGTATCATCATCACTAGCATCTGACAACCGTGAACCACCGTCTCCTCCGCCGTTGACGGTGGTTGGTTGACGGTGGTTGTGATCTTCACCGCCACAAGAGGCCTCCAAATCGATATGGGTTTCTTGTAAAGGTGCCATTTTGGGGTGTCAAGAGAGGAGAAGATGTTGTTCATGTAATGGGTTAGTGAAACTGATACCATGAATGCTTGAAAGCACCCTTTGATCTCCTCTGTCGTGATGCAGTTTCTTGTGGAATAATAGTGTAGATCAGTCGATAGCCATTGTTGAGGGGAAAAAAGCTTGAAAAACTGGTGAATCTATGTATGAATTTAATAGTAGTAGCACAGGGCACGGGAACAGATAGGGGGAAAAAAGAAAGATTTTATTGCTTGTGATTTTGTATTCTCAAGTTTATTTTTCTTAATTTAAACATCCACTAGAATAATATTGATTTCTTCAATTTTCCAAAATATTACGTGGTATTTCAAATATATTAACATAATGTATTCGATAAATAAAAAAAATTAATACGCTATTAATCAAGTTTTAAGTGTTTTCTAGAGTTAGTTAAACTTTTTTTTTCGAGTAAGTGACTCAATTTTAATAAAATAATACCTCTATAATTTAATACTCGATAAATTAATAACTCAATAAAATTAATAATTTGTCCGGTTCAAATTCGGAATAAGTATAAAATTGGACCCCAATCGATAACATAATAATATAGTTTTTTTAAAATCCCAATGTAAATATATTGGTTACTAGCGAAACTATAAATTAATAATTATTAAAATACATCGAAATTCTAGTATTATCTAGTAAATACACACGGTAATCTAGAGCTATGTACATTAAACTTGACAAATTCATTTATGTGTGAGTATACATAAGAATTTTAAATGTTTTTGTTTTTGTTTTATTCAAATAGTTAAAATGAACGGACATGAAAATTTTAAAGATCGGTGCATTAATTTGAGAGTTATTCATGAATATAAGCTAAATATTTGAATTAATAATTATTATTTTATCGATATAATAATATATTACTAAATTAATAAAATATTTCGATTTCAAACATTATTAATATATAGAGGTTGTACTGTTTTGGCTTGTGAAGCTTCAAGATATTATTAACTTTTCCAAAAATTATATAGCGTATATGAATCTTATTACAAGTTAATGAATCGTTTTATATTGTTTTTGAGTCCTAATAAAAAGACACCCCCCATTATAAATCGACACCCACTTATACATCAGTGAGCCTATATGTCACGTGTAGGCCGATACGCGCGTATAGGCTTTTCTAGAAAACAAAACTGGCGAAGTCAAATCAGTCATTCAGCGGGCCTATACGGGCGTATAGGTGTCGGTGGAGATGCGTCCCGCACCCATACGACCCAGGCATATACGCAGCGTATGGGTCCATACGCGGCGTATAGGCCCGCTGGATAACTGATTTGACTTCGCCAGTTTGTTTTCTGAAAAGCCTATACACCGCGTATGGGCCTATACGCAGCGTATAGGCTTTATTTCGAATTATATTAACACGACTTGAGATTCTTTTATTGATATATAAACGCACCGAATATCAAACGAATGCGTTCATATTTCGTTTGTTACGAAGGAAACGTTTGATCATATAATCGAAGGAAATTAGAGTTATGTGGTTCAACATTTTCTTCTATCATATAATTACTCGATAAACATTTGATTCTTATTTCATTAAGTATTTGCATACATATATACATATATTTGAATTGCATACCTAAAAAATCATTTCAACTAACTCGGGTTCCATCGATGCTAGTCGGTTACGGTAAACTTAAATAATTTTCAAGCTATTTTATCATAACCGACTAGTATCGTGGAACCCGAGTTAGTTGAAATGATTATTAAGTAATCAATACATTTATGTGTACGTAAGTATGCATATAAAAGAAATAAGAGTTATAGTTTTAGAGAAAAAAATATTATTTTGAAGAATAGTTGAACCACAAAACTCTATTTTTTTAAAAAAAATTCTCATTTGTCTTATAAGGCTGCCACGGAACGTATAGCACGGTTGAATTTGAAGTGACCCAAGATTCTTCGTTTGTTATGTCGTTTTAGGATGGTAACTATTTGTTTGGTGAATATTCAAGCATTTCATACGTGGCAGATAGTAATCAAGATGATTCGTACGTTCAATCTGCTTACGAATTGCCAGATTTAAATCAACCTTATGTTCCGGATGATGAGTTTGAGTTTTGCCGAGAATCAAGTAATGACCCGTAACAAAGTAATATAAACTATCTTCGAGTGCTGAAAATCAAAACACGAAAATAACGTTTGAAACATGTCAAGAATTTTTATCACTCGATGAGCTAGTCTGTTGGGTTGTTAACATGGGACGTGATAATGGTTACGTTATTATTACACGAAGATCGAAGAAAAAGGAAGGTCAGGTCATAAAGGTGTCGCTTATTTGTGATCGTGGTGGTGAACACAAAAGTAAAGCAACAATTAAACGATCTGGTAGCAAAAAAATCGGATGTCCTTTTAAATTAGTGGGGATATACGACAACAAACATCGTTCGTGGAAATTAGAGGTGAGAAATGACAAACATAACCATGATCCCGCTCAACATATGGAGGGACACTCATTTGTAAGAAGGTGTTCTCAAAACGAATTCAATTTGGTGGAACAACTTACCGATCATGGAGCCTCGTAACATCTTATCAGCTTTGAAAAAGCAAAATCCAAAGAACGCATCTATAACCAGAGACGTATACAACGCTCAATATAAGATAAGAAGTGAAAAGAAAGTCGGTGAAACACCAATGCAAGTTTTAAAAAACCTTTTATCTTTTAAAAGATATGTTTATTACACCCGAGAAGATCCCGATACAAATACCGTAGAAGATATATTTTTTTGTCATCCAATATCATACGACACTTGGCGTGCATTCCCGCACGTGCTGATAATAAACGCGACATATAAAACAAACATGTACAAACTTTTGTTTGTTCAGATTGTTGGTGTGACCTCGACACACAAGACATTTTGTGTTGCTCATGCGTTTATTAGTAAAGAACGAGAAGATAATTTTGAGTGGGTGCTTAATAGATTGAAAGATACATTAAACAGGTGTATGGAGCCGCGAGTCATAATAACAGACATAGATCTTGCTTTAATGAACGCATGTGTTAAAGTATTTCCAAATGCTTCAAAGTATTTATGCAGGTGACATATTAATGAAAATATCGCGAAACACTATAAAGCAAGTTTTACGAAAGATGACTGGCGAAAGTTTAAATATGCATGGGCACGTTTGTGTGAGTCTCCCACGCCGGAGATTTACGAGTATAACTATAACTTTTTTTACGAACGACTACTTGAAGCGAAGCGAGAAAGTAAGTTTTTCATTACATACATACATACAATACTGTTAAATATAACACTTAATTTAATTTTGTTTTAATATATTTTCAGAAGTATTGTCATATATAAACAAAAACTGGCTAGAGAGTTACAAGAAAATGTTTGTATCAGCCTAGACTAACTCAAACCGCAATTTTGGCCAACACACAACAAACAGAGTCGAGAGTCAACATGCAAATTTAAAAAGATATCTTAAATCAACAAATAGCTCACTGGATAGACTTGTGGAATTTGTAGATCAATTGGTAAACACACACGAGGTAAATTTAAAAGAAAGCTTTGAGACAAGCAAAATTAAAATTATGAATCATCATAATCTTCCGTTGTTTGATTACCTACGAGGCAAAGTGTCACACAAAACTCTTGATTTATTAGTTTCCGAAAACACTAAATTGCATGTGATGCGCTTAGCAAATGCAACATGTGGTTGTCAACTTTTCACTAGTTATGGGTTGCCTTGTGCTTGTCGGCTGGAAAAATATGAACATTCTGGTAATAATTGTTCCATATTTATCATTTTTCTGTTACAGTAATGATTTAAAGTTAATTTATAATTTATAATGCAGACACTAAAATTCCATTGGATGCAATTGACGTATTTTAGATGAAGGTTGATAAAATTAAACCATCATTTATGGAGCATGAAGAAGTCGATGTTGAAGAAGAGATGGAATGCGTGAAACAACAAATAATGACACAACCCGCCCCTGTAAAATTTAGTTTGGTGGAAAAAATAAAAAAATTTGTGTATCCATGAAAAAATAACAAAAAAACGCCTGTTATTCAAACAGATATTCATGGTCGTCCAACGTTAAAGGTTCAACAGCAAAAGCTAGACACTTAACATAGTATGTGTGACATACCAAGACATAGCTCATTTACCGGAACAACAACTTCAGCAGATGTCGCTTGAGCAGTTTGCGGTTTTCTCGGGATTTTATTATGAGCCGGAGACCGTTAGCCCTCTATTTAACGAGAGAATTACTGAGATTGAGGAGACATGATTGAGAGATTGGTGACCTCAGATTGCCGGAGGTCCGTTTTAGAGGACTAAGGGCATGGTCACTGGCATTCGAGATCCTCTCATTCGTTACTTGCATCGCATGATCGCCACATCCATCACGACACGTGGCAAGAGTCGGGAGTGGTGTACCATTCCCGACTTATTTTACTTATATTGTTTGCTTACGGGGACCAGGTGCAACCTGGCGAGATGTTTGGCAGAGTATTACGCTTCATATTATCATCGCCAGGAGCGAGGAGCGGTGTATGACGGCGCCTACATTACGATGATTACACGTTGTCTTGGTTATCTTCCTCGCCATGCTGCTGACATATCTCCTCCGATTGAGCCGGTGAGATTAAATCGTCGTACGTTATTCGGCATGCGTATTATACGCCAGTTTCCGGGTGGCATACGGTTCTCTCTTTTACCCGGTGAGATCTGGCATCCGGCACCTGTTCAGCAGGTCCGCGATGACGATCCACACCAGCAGCAAGAGCATATTACGCATGATCAGCCGCCACACGAGCAGCCGACATCACATCAGTCGCCTCCTCAGCCATAGTTCCCTCGACATATTAATTGAGATGTAAGGGTGCCTGCACGTATGGAGACATTTATGTAGGAGATTACTACGAGATTACGGGATTAGGGTCGTCGCCTTGATCGAGTTGAGGATCTTATGGATTGACACGTTCAGCTTGAGATTGTACGAGCCCGTGCTGCTGGTATTGATCCTCCAGACTTACCACCGCCTCGACATACCCAGATTCATCGTAGTTTTTTATATTATTTATTGTACTTTTATTTTGTTATGTATTTAAAAACTTAGTTATTTATTTATATTATCATTTAATGTTTGTTTTGTTTTATATGTTTTATTTGTTAACTAAGATTTAAAATTATCGATTAATATGTTACAAAATATAACTTATACGCAAATGGTCAACCTTAACGTACAAAATAAAGCCGACACAAATTTGTATACGCACAATAATATATAAAAAAAACATCCTGACCTTCACGATACATAGAAATTTTTCAGAAAAAAATTGGGAAACTTATACGCCGCGTATGGACCCATACCCGACGTATAGGGAAACTTATACGCCGCGTATGGACCCATACCCGACGTATAGGGAAACTTATACGCCGCGTATGGACCCATTCGCGGCGTATAGCCACCCCGACACGAGTCTGCTCTGGTCTTGTCAGAGAATACCCTATACGCAGCGTATGGGCCCATGCGCGGCGTATAAGGTATATTGACTCTCTTGTTAGTCGACCCTATACGCGCCGTATGGACCCATATGCGACGTATAGGGTCAACGGGTGTTGATTTAAAATTTGAGGGTGTCCAAATAAAACAACCCTTGTTTTTTTGTTTTTATTTCTATTTTACATTTTCCTCCGGTTAACTGCTTTTTATACCAATGCTGCAATGCATCTTCAATTGTGGTTAAATCCAGATTGTTTAGTGTTTATAAAATCCTTAAACTTCTTAAGTTTAGAGAGTGAAAATTTCAACTAAACCCATAAAGTTACGGTGTGTTATCACTTATATTTGTACATACATGAGAAGTGGGGGTGGATGTGCCTTGTTACATAAGTTACGTTCTTTTCATTCCTATAAACAAAGTATGCCTTAATAATTATAGAATAATGGCACTGATATTATTTGAAAATGTCGATGTCACTAACACTTGCCATAAAACATCAGTTATTCTTAGCATCTATATCTTGATGACACAAGTTTGAGACAATTCAATGTTTTGTTATATTAGAATATTTGGGACTTAGTTTTTAATATCAAAACACATATAAAAGAAAGATTCATGAAAAAATTACGCCCTTTTACTTTATAAATTTTTTTATTCTAAAGTTAAAACTGTGTAAAATTGCACTTAAATTTAACATCTTAAGAAGATTATTATTAATCAAATCATTTAAAAATTATGTAAGTTAATTAATAAAAACATTTAGTTAACTAACAAAATCGCAACCAACCTAGCTGGTTGGCACCCTTGCTGAACAAGGGGAGGTTTTAGGTCCTGCATTGTCGACTCGTATGACAACTATCTTTTTCTTCTTCTTCTTCTCATGACTTGCTTCAGGACGTATTGTACACACGTTAGATTTACTTATCTTCTTTTACTACCGCAACCATGTCACCAAATCGTAGCTTCAGACAATAATTATATGTTGCGCTACCTCAATTATGAAAATAAGGTTTATTTTGATTATCTTTACCACTAACTATGACTTATTATTAAAATAAAACTATATTTGTTGTACTCTGTAGATTTCGAATCCCTGTGTGACAAGTAAATATGTGCCCCTAAAATATTTTTAAAATATATCATAAGTATTTTTGTTTTTTCTAAATAAAAAGAATGGCATCAAAGCACAAACGGTTGGCAAATAATAAATGTTTATGACGTTAGCATTATTCGATATTTCTAGGTGAATGTATTACGATAACATTATTTCATTTTTAGTTGCAAATTGGTTAAAGATGACTACTTATGTCTAGGTGAATGAATTAAGGACGACACATTTTGTAAAGATTTGTGATGGTGATCTATCCATGTGGCGTAAATAGTTGGCAGACTTATAATATGTCGGATTATGAAGTGTTTTCTTTATGCCCATATATGATTTTCATTGAGACATCTAATCATTGTTGTACATAAATAGTATTCCTAATATAACTTTAAAGTGGTTTTCTTGTTTATAGTAAATCTAAGCGTAATTTATTATCCACAAACAATAATCTGGATTTGTTATAAACTTCAAAACGCTAGTTTGTTTATATGCTGATGCCCATTATATGTATAATATAATTAACATACGTATTTATAGTGTTTAATAAAAAATTTAAGTGTTAATTTTCCTCCCAAAAAGAATAAAGAAAGAAAACCTATAATTAGTGTGTTAGCTTCAGTTCAATGTATTGGTGATGGAAACCGACGATGATTGAATTGCAAGATGATTTTTAAAGTTAATAATGATATGAAGTCTTTAGTTTCGAAAATCCCTTCAATGGCAAACTCATCTATGAGACAAAAGTGAAAAAGGCGTGAAGCCTTCTTCAACATCGGCTTCCTACGAGACAAAATCTTTGCAATAAAGGTTTGGATATTCCTTGTGTTACGTGCACTTTTTGTTCTTTCGAGATTAAGTACATGATCCACAGCTTTGGACATTCGTGTTCTTCTTGTTCCACGATCGTTGTTTAGTTAGATTTATCCGCCCTCGGATCTTGCATCTACGAGTGTTGTTGGATTGGGTCGCTACATCTTACTAAGATCAAGAAATAAAACCTTCAAGGTATTATCTTCACTCTTTGGTGGGTTATTTGAAAAGCTAGGAACCAACTTACGAGTGTTGTTGAATTGGCTCGCTACATCTTATTTTTAAGTCTATTGTAGATATCTCATTTTCTTGAATTGTAACGAAGAGGTTAATATCTATCGGATCAAGTGGTTAAAAACCCTATGTTATCCATGTAATTTTTATGTCATGCTGGTTAGTTTTTCTAGTCGACATTGGTTAATTAATATACCTTCTTTGTTGTTAAAAAAATTTGTTAGCTTCTTTCCCTTTCGAATATGTTCTTCTCAGTTCACAAATAACATTTATCAAATATTTTTATTCTATATTGGAGTTTTATGTAACAGAATCTTGCATGAATAAAAGGGTATAAATGGAATAAAAACATAAAGTTAAAAATCCATAGAAATGACATAACACAACACATGGGAATAGTCAGAAATGCATGACATGGTCACTGTAGCATGTGTGCTGCCTATTGTCTGTTCAATTCACTCGTTTATAGTTACCATTTTATTGCTTTTTTGCTTCTTTAGCTTCCATTTTTATTCCACAATTATATATGTTTCTAACTGCACAAAATATGATGTTTACACCGCTATCTCTTCAGTCATTTTTAATTCTAAACTTTACCAAAAAAACCCAAAATTTTCCAGTGATTTACTAAAAGCTCATATACAGAATTTAATGTTGTCCTAATCTTCTGAATTCTTTATATAAATCTTGATTCTTTTAAAACTTGAGTAACTTAATTGAAAGATTAGTGAAGTTTGATTATTGTTTAATGATTAATTTTCCTAGTTTTCATAAAATATGAGGTAATAGTGAAAAAAAAATCACTAAAACAATAACCGATTCCATGATTATTTCATTTAGTAACGCACAACTCCACAGCCATCAAATTAACCATTAAAGTCTCATAAGATTATTTTCACTACATAAAGATTGTGGAGGTTCCTGAACGACCCTACGTTCAAATTTGAAGGAAACCATTTGTTATTCTATTGAGAGTTTTCATATTTACGGTTTGCTAATATAAATCGAAATGCATTATTGATCGAGTGTCTTTGTTACAAAGCCCTTTCTTCGGTTCTTGACTTTGTAAGTGTGGTTTTTTCTCATGCTAACTTCGCTAGTTGATGTTTGGTCTTATCTACCGTTCAAAAAAAAAAGTTAAACCATGCGGTATGTTTCTTTGTTAAGAAAGAGAAACAGTAAAAAACAATGAGTCTGATTCCAGCGAATAAAGCCAAACCATCTCTATGCAATTATTAGGTCCCAACAAAATTCATTGTGAGGAGAGCTGTCGTTTTTCCTCTGCAACTATTTCCATTGTTTCTGACCATCTCAACAAACTACTGTTTTTGTAACATTATACCTAGTACCATCTTAAACAGAATATGTTACTCATCACAAATATCCAAGAACAAGGTACAACCTCATAATGCACATCAACATTAACTCACAAGTTCAAAACTCAGATATTTCATAGTTTGTAAACAATCATGGACCAAAACGAAACTCTATAGATAATCATCTTTAACCAAAAATGTCTCAACTCAGGTTTTTGTAAGCCTGTAGCTATGTTATGTATATATATTCATAAAAAAACCATAAACATTAATTAATACATGAATGTTTCAACTCAGTCCTTCGACGGGGAGAGAGATTTGAGTTTGTGTCTGGGTGGCTTCGGGTATTTCTAGGCCGCTTTTGATCCAAGCAATGGTGTTAAGATCTGCTGCAATGGTGGCTAACTCCATGTTTGACAAAGGTTGAAGTTCTTCATATTCGACAAAATCAGGACCTAGTAATGAGGCTTGTGAACCAGAACAGCAACCATGGCCACACCTTGATGGAACCATAGACTCGGCAGAATAGCCTTTAAGAAATTTACACCCTATACTTTCTGGTTTACAGGCCTGGATCATAGGTCCCTGTGTTGGTACAACCATCTTTGATTCCCCATTTTGAATTCCATTTGTAGGGGTATAAGCAGAAAATGCTCCAAAACGTGGGATTGGACGAGAAACGGTTTGATGTGTCAAAATTGGTTCTTCAGAGATGTAATGAGTAGTGATGGCTTCGGTTTCTGCAAGTTTTGTGGGATTAATGTTGTTTTCATTTGATAAGGTGTCTCCACAGGATGTTTTTGTGGTGTCAAGGTTGTTGTAATTGATGGTAGATGGCACAATGGACAAGTTAGAATGGGTGCCTCTGCGTCTCAGGGTGGAATTCCAGTGATTCTTGATTGCATTATCTGTTCTACCTTGCAGGAGTTTTGCAATTAACGCCCATTTGTTACCATGAATCGCATGGGCTTCTATAATAATCCTATCTTCTGCATCTGCTCAACATAAAAATAATAGGCTCTTCAATAATTTTGGAGATAGCATTCAAACATTAATGTATCATACACAGTTTGGTAAGTAAGCTTTGGGGTCTTATCCCCATTAAAGGTCACATGTCCAGCAGCCAGCATAAGCTGCACTTGGTCCCACAGTTAACAATAATTATTGTTTTTTGCTTAATAGTAGAGATGGAAGCCTTTTGATCTGATAGTCTCATAAGGAATATCATTTAACGTTTACAATAAGAGTTAATTATGGCAAATCCTTTTGAAGACGACATTAGTGTGAATGCACGCAGAAGGTGTTCACATTAACTCTTGGCCATGTTTTGTTATAACAAATTCAGATAAGTTAGTAGTTGTGATATATTTGCCCTAATAGCAACAATATAGCCTATTTAATTTGACATACATCCAGCATGAAGATGGTAGTCTACAACACTTACGTAAATCAAATCTACAAGAAAATGATTGTGTTACAAGAGTCAAGACTCACTTAAAACTAAAACATTAGCAGAGTGAAAAAATTGTGTTATTTATTCCTTCCATTCTAACTCTAACTTCACAAAAGAATTCATCCAAATGAGTTTTGGTATGTTTTTCATTCATGTAATTGCACAATATATATCTCAACAAAGAAGATCCACTAATGTTTCTAAACTGACATTCATGTACGCAAAGATTATTGCCAGCTACCATTATCCCAAAGAGTAAATCAGGGGCTCAGGCAATGAAGATAACTTGAACTATAAAAAAGAATTATAAGCACAGTGTCTGCCATATACTAGCCCTTTTAGTTACAGCACGTCTATTTCATCGAACAAAAGTATTGCATAAACCTGCTGCTTGACAAAACATGGACTCCATTCAATCTACACAAACTGTTTAGCTAGAAATAAACTCGTCACTTCTCTACCTCAAGGAAACCACACACAAACATTAATGCATCTAAGGCATGTTATTGACATATCTCGTGATGACATGTTATGTGAGCAGAAAAAGGAAAAATAGCACAATATTAGCTAAAACCATGAGACGAACTCCTACATTTAACACTCTTAACATATGTACATCCATGTCAACAAGAAACAGAGCTCCACTAAAAGATTCCCAGAGGATTAAGTATGCCTTTAACTAATGTCTCTTACAAACATCACCAATTCCAGGTCTCTTATATTCCTATAATATGACTTTTTCACACAAACCAGATATAATTTAGCCTAGGATTTGAAATTGAAGCCTGTCATATCGTGTAATCCCCAAAAAAACACATAAATATCGGGACTCTGACTTCAATGTCATCGTTCATCTTACCTCAATACAACAACTTACAACCTAACTTATGGTATTCACTCACAGCATACAGATACCACAAGACTAGCTAATCACTCAGGCGTAAAATCGAGAACGATGAACCCTAGTAACAAGCCGCATTCGTCATCGACGGTTAAAAAAACGCGATCGATTCACGAGCATTAAAACAACACTAAATCCTAAAACAAATGCATAAATATATTAAGAATAAGACTCGATTACGACTTCTAGGAGAATTGAGGTGGTTATTGTTACCAGTAAAGGGCTTGCGCTCAACGGCGGGATCTAACTGATTACACCACCGGAGACGGCACGACTTTCCAGACCGCCCGGGGATCCCTCGGGCTATTAGGCTCCAGTTCTTCGCCCCCAATTTGCTCACGAGATCGCTCAGAATCACGTCTTCCTGCGGCGACCAAGGTCCCTTAACTTTGCTCCTCCTGTCAGCCCCACCGCCACCGTCGACCATCACCTCATCGACTGCTTCTTCTCCGTCATCGGGGCCGTTGGAGGAAGCTTTGTTCATCTCTTCGACCATCATCGCATCGGTTGCACCATCGTTCATCTCTTCACCTTCACCCTCGTCCCCTTTGGCCTTTGTTCTTCGGTTTGGAGTTTGGACTTCCCCTCGCCAACCGTACCAACCCCAGTAACTGTAATTTTTTTATTTTTCTCTTTTAATATGATTAATTGATGTTACACTTGCCCCCTGAACTATATCTTAACTACGTTCCTTGTAATTTAATTTAAGGGGTGATATTGGGACAACTCGACATTATAAATCAACAACTCAAAACTTTATACGGATCGCATATCTTAATACGTGTCGTATATAGGTGTTGTATAGTTTTATACGGGACGTATAACCACTCTAACAGCCTCCTGGAATTTTCCTCGTATATGTGTCATATAGGAAGTCGTATAACTCTCTGACAACCTCCTGAATTTTTCTCGCTTTCAGAGTTTCGACCGTATACACCGTGTATGGTGTCATACAAGGCATATAGGATAGTATCAATTTATAATGTGATGTGTTTATATATTACGACCCCGATTTAAAAGTAATAATGTATTCATATTTATTCTTTATTTTGATTTTACAGATTCAAAATAAGAAACTATCATCCTATTTTTCACTAATAATCACTTACATAAATAATTAAATATTAAAAAAACTTAAAATAATTTAACGGTGTTTTCTCAAATATACAGATTAAAATAACATTTGATCATTGATCTATTTGATCAATGGTTGATATAAACAATGGCATTAAGGTAATTAATCCAAAATTAAATGAGACCATACTAATGATATAAGGGCAAATTTGGAACAAAAAATAGTTTTGAAAACCTTAACCAAAATTCCTACATTCGCTCTTCTCTCCCTTCTCTTATAAAAAATACGTTTTCAATGATCTATCAACTCAATCACCTTCATATATCCTTCATCTTCATCGTTTTCAAAAAATTCTATCAGCAGTGAGTATGTTCAAGCATATGTAAACCTGCTTACGTATACGTAAATACATAACCTACTTACATATGTATACTACAACCATATGTATACCTGATTACGTATATATAAACACATAACTAACCAAAATACGTATATGTTAGCATGCATTTTAACCTGCTTACGTATATGTAAGCACATATTAGGTGTATGTAACTTGATGAAAATGAAGCGAAACACATCATGGTTGCCCTATGTGTCACTTTACGTATATATAAACACTTAAGCAACTTGAATATGTATATGTAAGAACACGTGTTAATATGTTTACGTATACGTAAGCATGTATGCTTATTTGCTTACTTATATGTCACTTGAAGAAGATGAAATCGAACCAAACAGTGCTGCCCTAGCCACCACCTTCAATCTTAAAAAATCCAAGAAATTCTCCACCTAAAAAAGGTTGGTCCATTCCTAACCGATGTAAGCTGCCATTATAGTGTTATAATTAACAAATAAAATAAATAATGCAATAAACAATCCATGAATATACTTATGATATTATGAAAGGTTGTACCTTTTTTATCAAATGAAAACACGAATGTGTGAGTTAATTAAAGTTTCTCTAAAAGTGGCCATGTAGAAACAAATGACGAAACGATCTATGACGAATCAAATTGGTCAAGCATGTGTACGTAACTCATACAAGTTATGTATGTAGTGGGTTACGTATACGTAACCAAGGTTTTCCATCTCCTTCTTTGCTTTCACTGTTTTTCTTCTCTTTGATGATACCTCGGATCCTTTTTTTGTTCTTTATTTGCTTTATTCTTCGGTAACGTATACGTAACCCAAGTTACATAACAACTCTTCTTCTTCTTTCTTTAATCACTATTTATGGTTGAAATAAAACAAAGTACTCGTGAACCCATCCATTGATCAAGTCTACGAAGAACCAATTAAATAGTCGCTAACATCTACCTTGATTTAATCACCATAACCCCCTCACTCTTTGGTTATCTAACAAACCATGCGACATCTTAGGTATTTCATCATCATCAGAAGCCTCGTACTTTGATTTTCGAGATATCATCCATATATGGTTGATGAATCGGTCAAGAACTCAGTTGTTCTATATGAATTAGGTTTTTCAAAAGCTCTGTATATTGATTTGTTAATTATGGAGAAAAAGATGGGTTTTAGTCAACAATTAGTTACTAAAAACATATTACATATATAATTACTAAAACACCCTGTAGAGATAATAAATATAAATATATAATGAAAAATTATGATTGGTTAGAAATGGTTTTCTTAGTTTTCTCAAAACTTATTGGTTTTTTTAGGATCCCTCCCCGTATATATATATATATATGTATGTATATATATATGTATATATATATATGTATGTATATATATATGTATGTATATATATGTATGTATATATATCTATGTATATATATCTATGTATATATATATGTATATATATATATATACATATATACACACATATACATGCATGTGTTTGTGTTATGTCTACGTATAGTATGTATTGCTTTTTTATGCATGGTTTATGTGTAAGGTATAAACTTTAAGTTTGTTATCTATAAAGTATATGAAATGAATAGTTTAAAATGCCTTAAAATAAAAAATAATTAACTTATTTGATGCATACGATACAATTATTTTTAATGATAAAAAATAATTATATCATTATATACAAATTATCCCATTACAACTAGTTACATAATAACCCTACGCTTACTAACACTTATATACAAAAATTTAAATATTTGCACTATTTTAACTTTGTATTATTTTTGGAACCATACACACCTTTAAAAGTTGCATTATTTTATAAACTTTAGGAATCATATAAACTTTTTAAATTTGTATTATTTTAGTATGCGTTTGTCCTCAACATATTATTTTTTTGTAAAATACTACAAAAATAACAAAATTAAAAAAATTCATGCAGAATGTAAAATTGTTGTTCCATCATATTGCGTATCCCGCATCGTGCGGACACTCTTCTAATGCATTAATAAAACTATATGGTTTTGTAAACGAGTTATTTAGCTATTGAATTTGAAATCCCAAATTCATTTTAATGAGTAACAAACTTTTGTTTATACATGAAGTTTATTGATCGACTCAATATATATTCCAGTAAGTTATTGGAATCATTGTATGATCAAAAGTATAAATTTATACAAATAAATGATTACATGTGATGACACATGTCATCATTAAATTTCACCTTAGAAAACATTTTCCGTCTAAACTTCTTTAACAAACTTCTACAAATCATGCTATATTTTTTAATTGAAGTTTTTATTTTATTTATTTATTTTAAGCGACAAGGGTGAAGTTATTTATTTTTTCAACTACCTCAATCACCATCAATCATTTCAAGGATATTAAATTTAAAATATCAATCATCTCAAACATTATTTAACCCTTTAAACCTTATGATTATAATCCCTTATTTTATATAATTAATTTAAAATGAAAACCATAGAGTTTAAATATTTTTGTTTATATATTTGAATTATATATTTATAACTTATAACCCGTGTAATACACGTGCTAATAACTTAGTGTTACGGATAATCGGTATTGACACGTGTATATTTTACAATCTGAGTTGTATTCACAATCGTACATTGTCAACACGGGTGTTTTTCCTCCGTCATTTGGGTATAACCCATTAGCATAAAGTTAAAATATATGCACTCACTAACTTCACTTCAACTTAATCTATTCCATAACAAGTGAATTTCTTACGTTCTTCCACCACCTTCACCTCCTCAACCAATCAAAATCCTCCATTTCTTCACTCTTTTTCCCATTTCTTTCGTCCAGTACGATACGTGTCCCCTACGTATAATTCAAGTCCCCACCGTTCTTAGTATACTTCACCAACTCGATAGAAAAACAAGAAGAAGAAAGTTTCATCGCAAAATCGCCATTGATGATGGCTTCGTGTTCAGTGTTAATCGTAACTCTGATGATTCTATCTCTATCTGCAAAACCCACTTTCGCGATCTCAATCCCATCTCCTGATCGCAACTTCCCACCCGAAGGCGACGATCACCTCATCGGAGATGCAGATGGAGATTCCGTTCAACTCAGCCGACCAACGCCTTCAAGCTTCGGCATTATTAGCCAAAGTACGCCTTTCAACTCTAGTTCTTCAACGTCGGTATCCTCACACTTCACCTTCGAAATCGGCAATGGAGTTGCACTGGTAATCATTCCCAATGATTTCAACTCTAAGTTAGATAGAAACAAGTCCCTTGGGCTTTTCGACGCCAATCGATTCCTCAGTATCGAGTTTTATAACAATTCCTGTCAAATGTCGTCTTCTAGGGTTATCAACATTTCTAAAGTTGATAATCTTTTGAAGGATGGAGTAAATCTAGCAGCTTGGGTTGATTACTGTGGAATTTCAAAACCGCTAGATGTTTGGTTAAGCAAATTAGGTGATCCCAAGCCTGTTGAACCACTGATTTGTTATCGCATATATTTGGGGGAAATGTTCCAAGGAGAATGGGTTATATTGGGTCCTTGCATCTTCTAATGGAAATCAAGGGCATTTTGACATTACATCTCTCGAAATATGGAGTTCTTTTCGTGAAGGTGGGGAGTTAACGTTTGCAGGAGAAGAGGTTGTGTTTGGTGATTTGGGTCTAACATCTTCTAATGAAAAACATGAGCAGATTACTGTGTACTCATGGGGTTATGAATTCAAGATTGCTCCAACACGGCTGCATTCAGTTCCTGTTAATCCGAATGTGCATTTGGTTGTGCAAACTAGTGTTATTTCATGGTTCATATTTGCTACTTGTTATGGAGCATTGGCAGCTTTGATTGTGTTCTTTGTGTGGTTATATGTTGATGATCAGCTGAAAGTTCAAGTGGGAGCTTCTGCGCGCCCTGTTGATTTGAAATATGAAAAGCTTGATGTACTTGAAGTGAAGAATTCCCAAACTGCTATGAAGTAAATAAATGATATGCTAATTAAGTTGACGCGTAGTTTGTTGATCTAATTAGCTTCTAATTATGTAAATCTTGAAACTGTGATTTCAAGTTATTATCTTGATGAGATATGTGTTGTGGTTTGCTCTTCTGGGAATCTGCAAACACATTTCTTGCTACTTTGAACTTGTAAGGCATTGAATCAGTAATCTATTAAAGACGCTAATGATAATATGATATCTATGTTTATACTACGGTGGAAAGGTAATGTTTGCTTTTATCTCAGGCCCTACAGTCAACTAGTCGAGTGAGGGTTATGTTGGGTTGTTCGTTTGTTTGTTGTATGGATCATGTTCTTTCTGAATGAATGTTGAATGCTTGCATGATAAGAACCTTGTATATATGTTGTGGGATTTTCTTGGAAGTTGGTGTAATGGATGCAGTAATGAAAGGATGATAATAATGGGTAATAAAAAATATAGGGAAATTAGAAAATGATAATTTTTAATAAGTTTCTCACGTCTTTCGTGTAATCATTGGTAACATCATATCTTTTAAAACATTAATGATTTGGCTATTTTAATTTTAAAAGGTTATACAAAAGATAATGTTTGAAGGTTGTCCGATCTACATTCAATTCCAATAGTTATGGTTAAAACGAAAAAAATTGGAAACAAAGAGATCGAAGAACAAATCAGCTGTTTCGATTTTTTAGGCTTCTGCCTCGCTTCCACTGTAAGAAGTTTGTTATCTTCATCACATGATTTCGATCTCCATAAACACATACACACTAAACAGTGATTTTATATCAATAATTATCTGTTAATCCACGTATCTACATACATACATTCTCTGTAATTTTACATCTAATCTCCATCTATGTTTTCTTTCTGTTCAGATTTCCATTCAAATTAAACACAACATTTTCTTTTTGAGGTTATTAACGCCATAATTGAGTAGGGAAAATTAAATTTGAATATCAGATTCAAAACAAGGGAGGATTTGTCACTGTTATTAATCAACGAAGACGGGGGATTCTTCTTCTTCTTCTGTAACATTCATGGACGTCCAAAAAGATGATGACGAGCCGGGAGGTCCATTGAAGATTTACAATAACGAACAATCAACCGTTGAAATTCCTGAAACAGCTCATAAGATCAGCAGCGGTACTCTTCTATTCAGTTTTTCTGGTTGTATTATGTTGAAATCTTTATTAGTTTAACTCATGATTGATCAATCAAATTGGCTTTCGGTTACTGTTTCATCAAGCTCATGAACTGCTCCGTTCTGGGTTAATCTACTTGTTTTTGATCACGTAGATTCATGGTTTCAAGCGGGCTTTGTTCTTACAACCGGTATCAACAGTGCATACGTGTTGGGATACTCGGGTGCAGTCATGGTTCCTCTTGGTTGGGTAGGTGGGGTGGTGGGTTTAATATTAGCTACACTCATATCACTATACGCAAACACGCTTATCGCAAAGCTCCATGAATTTGGTGGGAAAAGACATATCAGATACAGAGACCTTGCAGGCTTTGTGTATGGTACTCACCAAACCTCACAATTGTGGTTTCACATTCTGCAACTTACACATTCTTCACAACAAGAGTTCATAGAATGATCATTTTCAGGTTCAAAAGCTTATTTGCTCACATGGGTGTTGCAGTATGTGAATCTTTTCATGATCAACGTCGGCTATATCATGCTCTCTGGTCAGGCTCTAAAGGTAAGGATTATGTCTGCATATCTTTATTCATTCTCTATTTGTTAACTACCGTGGTATGATCTTGCAGGCTATTTATATAACTTTCAGGGATGACAATGCCATGAAGCTCCCATACTTCATTGTAATTGCAGGGTTCACTTGTGGCCTTTTTGCAATTTGTATCCCTCATCTGTCGGCTCTAAGAATCTGGCTGGGGTTTTCGACGTTCTTGAGTCTAGTATATATTGTTACAGCTGTTTCCCTGTCTATACGTGATGGTATAGTCATGTGTTCTCTTATCTTTGATGATTTCCTTCTGTTAGAATTGTTTTTCATGATCTAATTCCAGGAATTAAAGCTCCAACGAGGGACTATAGCATTCCAAGAACACACGTGGGCAAGATTTTTACAACCATAAGTGCTTCTGCAAGTCTTGTGTTTGCATTCAACACAGGAATGCTCCCAGAAATACAGGTAAAATTTAGAAATCACTCATGACTCTGTTATAAAGATGAATGATGTTTTCTATGCTGTAGGCAACAGTGAAACCACCTGTTGTTAGTAACATGATGAAGGCCCTCTACTTCCAGTTTTCAGTTGGGGTTTTGCCCCTATATGCCGTTGTCTTCATTGGTTACTGGGCTTATGGCAATGGTGCATCTTCTTATTTGCTAAGCAATGTTAATGGTCCGGTTTGGGTGAAAACGTCCGCCAACATATCTGCCTTTTTACAGTCTGTTATAGCTCTGCATGTAATATTCTATCAGTCTACTTACAAGATTTCATGTACAGTGTACAACATATGAAACGTCATTTCTGATTTGTTTGCTGGTAGATATTTGCAAGCCCGATGTACGAGTATCTGGACACTGCATATGGAATAAAGGGAAGCGCCTTGGGGTTTAGAAACTTATCATTCAGAATCCTGGTTAGAGGAGGTTACATTACTATCACCACCTTTGTATCAGCAGCATTGCCATTTCTTGGAGACTTCATGAGTTTAACAGGGGCAATCAGCACATTCCCACTGACATTTATTCTTGCAAATCACATGTACCTAGTGGCCAAGAAACAGAAGCTAAATTCTTTACACAAGTCATGGCATTGGCTCAATGTTTCGTTCTTTGGTCTCATGGCTGTTGCAGCAACAGTTGCTGCTTTAAGACTTATCGCTGTTCACTACAAAACTTATCATATTTTTGCTGATATGTAACTGTAAGATAATGGAATAGTTGAATGATTATTAATGTAAAGAATGATTATAATATATAGAGTTTACAATGCAAACCCTAAACACCTAATGGACGGTGGACTCATACTAATAAATCTAAAATCTAATAAACCCTAAATACCTAATGGGTCCGTGGGCTCATACTAATAAATCTAATATCTATTATCTAATAGTAAGTTTATTTACGTTGTAAAACTATGTTAACCCGTCGAGTGTTTTCCAGACCAGGGTCTTAATCCAATTTTGTTTTAATTGGACACAATGAAAAATACAAAACTGTTTGATTTGTATACACATCTAATTTGGAAATCTTTAACAAAGGAATGAGGTTTATAGATATAGGTTAGGAGTAGCTACATGGCGGAAAAGATAAAGGGAAATTAAGATGGTTTGGCCATGTTAAGAGGAGACAAATGAAGGCGCTAGTTAGAGCAATAGATACCCTTAATGTCAAAGGGAGGAGGCCCAAACCAACTTGGGAGGAGAAGATTAGACAAGATTTGCTCGAGTTGCAAGTCTCGGAGAACATACTCCAAGAGAAAAGTATGTGGAGACCTAGAATTAAGGTTAAGGACGTCTAGTGGAGAGTTTAGTTGTCTTATATGGGTCTCACCTAGTAACCCTTGCATGTTAGTACTTATTACCTATTTGCTTATTGTCACTAGTTAGTGTCACTGTTTGCTTCTTTTTGATCATGGTATATTGTAGTCCATCTTTTGTTTCTTGCTAACACTTGTATAGTGATCAAATATTAATCCTAGTATATTGTTGATCATTGTGTGCCTTTGTTCTCTAATGTATAATAATTGCTTAGTGTGTGTTATTTGATCGAGTATTGCCAGAGTCTACCTTTTGTGGTATACTGTATATTGCTTGCCATGCTGAGTATTGTGTTTTCTTCGTATTGGGTGTTTAGATCCTAGTGTGTGCATTGGAGTTGAGGGTCTCGCTAGAAGCAGCCTCTCGCCCTCTCCATCCTCTAAGATAGGGGCAAGATTTGCCTACATCTAATCCTTTGTAGACCCCCTCAATAGCTTTGCTACGGATAGGATGGATGGGTAGTGTTATGGGTAACAAAGGAAAAACAACTTAATCCAATAACCAAAACACGTTACATAAGCTAATTGTACGTAAGTATATATGCAAGCAGCATTAGTATCTTTGCAAGAAAATCCACTTGAATTTTCTGTGAAAGGGTGTGTGCGATCTTCAAAAACTAACTGGTCTGATATGCAAAATAGACGTAATCACGTAATATCAAGATACATGTGGGAAATAGAAGCGAAACAGAAGCATAATTAATAATAGAAATGATTATGTCACGAGAAATATTTAAAAAAAACAAACATTTGTGCACTTGACCTATGCTTTTGCAAGTACATATGATTTACTTATCAAAGTTTCCACAAAAAAATCGATGATTAAAATCTGAAAATAAAACGAATCCATTTGACCTCAAAAAGTGTACATCTTCTAATAATATCTAATTTAAGAGAAAAAAAAGGCATTGCAGGTCTACTCACTTTGAATAATCATCCAGAAACAAGCTTTACAACAATGCAGAGGGAGTTGAACATTATCAATAAGACTCTCAAATATTGAGTTGCATAAATGAGGCCGATGATCTGTCCCTTGAGGGAATTTCTCTTAACCCCTGAGTACTCTTGGAAGCTCCATCCTCTAGGTGCAAGAAAACGATCCTCATTCAATATTGCCAGTGCATTTGCAATAAGCAGACACCCCTCTAGTAGTGTCCAAAGACCCATATTCTGCATTTATGTACGGCTTAGTCAACTTTAAAATAAAAAAACTTAAAAGGCCAAAACCATATATGCTTGAAACTGAATTTTCAGGTTGTATCATTAGAAAGTCATATGTTACAGCTGTTTCCATATGTTATTGAAAGTCCCAAATCTGTTAAGCCTCTTCACTGGTGGTGATAACCAATTCATGTTTCAGACGTTTCTTTCTCTTGAAAACTAACATCTTTGGCCCCTTAGTAATAGCACAAGTGGTGTTTTAGATTATTTTGTACGCACTAGAGGCTTAATTCTTCATTAACTATGTACTGATTCAATCCCATTACAGTTAAATCACATATCAATTAGCGAGCAAATGCACTGTGTCAATCTCAACGCATTTCATACACACTTTGAATAGTGAACCAAAATGGCAAAAGCTAAATGATTATAAGTAAAGCTCTAAGAGCATCCGGTATTTTTGTACATAATGATACTTTTAAGGCAGACAATGTAAATAAAGTCAGCTACATGGATTCAAACAAGTGAGTTTCAAAAGCTCTTATGATCAGTAAATGCGATATAGATTTTATTGCCTTATTGGCATTGGTCATCATCAATGATGGGTTTCATAGTTCATCCTGCTGATCATGTTTGGCAAGCCATCTAAACTAAGTTATCATTTTGTAAATACTTCAACAGATTCAGATCAGAAAGATCAATAGCATATCTAAAGAACTTTCCCGTCTGCTGACTTGCAAGTTATGTACGCAAATGCTTCTATCTACCTACCGTAACCTAACAGCAACTATAGATTAATAAGGTTAACTAAGTTGCACAAATTCCATCTCCGAATTCATGATTTCTCTCTGTAAATGAAATAATCGAATAAAATTTTCAAGCATGTTGCTTTCTCGTTTAAAACCCTAAGTCGATTAATTAGACTTCTAGATGTGA
The DNA here is from genome assembly GCA_025506515.1 of Flaveria trinervia. NCBI lineage: Eukaryota > Viridiplantae > Streptophyta > Magnoliopsida > Asterales > Asteraceae > Flaveria > Flaveria trinervia. Next base: position 2,711,537 of record CM046450.1, on the reverse strand, counting down.
AACACGAAGATCAAACTGAACTTCAACATGAGAAAATTAAACCCTAAAATAAGAGTAACCGTAGAAGAAAACAATAACTCACCTTGTTTAATGAATCGGAAGATCAAAAGAGTTGAATCGAGAGATGATAACGATCGATTCGATTTGATGCGTTAAAACTTAACGAATAGGCCAATTTAAAGGCTAATTGCGATTTAGTCCCCCATCTTTTAAGTTTGAGTAATCTGCATCCCAAACCTTTTTAATCGTTTTGATCACCTGTTTTCCTACATAGATACTATTACTTGTGTTTTTATATTTTTTGTTACATACTTGGACAAAATAACTGATGGTTGTATAGATATACTCTCATTACTACTCCTCTAAAAGCGTATGCCATTCGGGCTTCATGATGTCCTTGGCCAATGTGAATCCAACATGACTGATGGCAGGCGACTGACGACACAAATTGCTGAGAAGAGGTATATGACTATGAATTGGTACGGACGAGAGTTGTGAAAGGGATGAAAAGGGAGGGAGGGGAAGAAAAATAGGGCTTGTGAAGCTTAATGTGCATATACTCTTAACGTTAATTATATCTTATGTTCATGAGATTTGTTCACCTATTCTTAAGTTCGGTTCACTAACATCATATATTCATCATCATGTCACATTACATATGAGTAAAGTTTTTTCACTTTGCAACCACTCTATAACTTCCTTCTGCACTTTGCAAGTGAGCCTCTTTCTAGTTCATGTTGTTTTTCTCATTACTTGTTGCTTGTTTCTATTATCTACTCTATCTATTCTCACATATGCAACCAGGGTAAGGATTAGCATAGAAATTCTCCTCGTGTTTCGGCTTAACTCCACCCAATCTTCGCCTCGGCCTGCTCGTTCTGTTTGCATGAACCTTCTTCACTTGCAACGAGAACTCATCCCAGCTCATACGTCCTTTGTCCAGTTCATCAAGCATCTTTATAAACTTTCTTCTGCGCCAAATAGCAATTACAAATATCAAGAGTCGGTTTTGTTTAGTTAGTAGAAGGGAGACACCAGAAATAAATTATTTATTTAGGTAAAATGTTTATTGCGTATAAGAAGATAATAAGTCTTCAAGAGGTGACGCAGTACCAAGCGTCTAATTTCCCTCGGATAGAGGTCTCAAATTTAAATCATGCTTTTGCTAAATATACTCTCATGACCTCTTGAAGCTCACTAATTTCTAACTATTGGGTAAATAACTTACTTATGGGGATAAATAGTTTTCTGAAACCCTTTAAACATCCGATGCCCACGAATAGCCTTAGCCATGTTCCCATCATACGTATACGCGAAAACATCACTTGCAAGTGCTATTGTATAATCCAATGCAGCAAGCTGATTTTGCAAGTCTTTAAAAGGCTTCAATTCATCTTCTGTTGCTAAAGTGGAATGTGTGTAGACATTCATATACTTTGCCTTCAATTCATCAAGCCCGTGTTCTCCATAAATATCACCTGCAACTATATAAATCTTTGTACTCAAAGGAAACCCCATAGCTTGAAGAAATATAGCAGATTCACGAGGTGTCAAAGGGCAGTTTCCTTGTTGTCTTTTTAGCGCGCTTTTGATCTTTTTAACCTTCCAATGCTTAACACTGTATCTCAGTGATTTTATCTCATCAGCCTCATGCTGTGAGAGCCCATGTGTGCAGCCTGTGAAAGCTAGAATATCCTTTTCAAATCTACAAATTAAATAAAAAACACATATAAAACATATATTTATTGAATACATTAGTTATGATTTGATAATGTATATTATTCAGAGTTTTCATGATAATATTATTTATTGTCATTATCATTATCATGATTAGGAGTTATAATTTGATTAATTAGTTTTCTTTCACAATTATGTGTAGAAGAGAACTATGATGTAAGTTTAGATACCTCAAATGGAGAGCAAGATAATGGTCATTGTTTTGTTTAAGTCTATTGATTAGCTTTCTTGCAAGCTCATTGATGTTGTTTGTGCATTTTAGAGCCTCATACATGGTTCGACACCGGAGCTTTTGGATGGAATTGGGGATGCCATTGTTCGCGAGCCGTGAATCCGTGTGAAGAAAGTTGATCACTTTGTGTTGCTTCAGTAGTGAAAGAATCTCACCTTGGTAATAACTGGGCTGCATGGAAACAACCCATTTGTTTAGCATGAAAACTAACAATTTGTTACAAGTTTTTGACCAAGTATGTATATATAGACGTGCCTTTGACCACGAAATCGGATCCTTTTGATGGATTTCTACTTTTGCAAGATGTGGTGGAAGAGATTCAACTATATCAGTGTCGTCTTGAAGCGTCATCTTGAACTGCTCGAGGTCAAATATATCTTTAAAATCACTGGAAACAAATCAGTTTCAGAAAGAAAAAACACAATGAAATTGTTCATATTATGATGTAGGGCCCTATTCCTACATCACCCTCAAAATCAAATACGCCACTTGTCACGCAGTTTAAAAGTAGGGGCTATAACGAAAGCCCTAACCTTCAAGCAGTTGTTTAAAGTGGCCTTAACGGGTGTTTAAAAAGGGTGTAGGATTATATTGTCAGTGGTGTAAGTATAGCAGACCCTATGATGTATTCTATATCTTATGAGTATCACTTATGGCACCTTGGATCGGTCCAAAATGATTTGTGATCTAAAGTTGGAAGAACCAATGTAGCATCCATGAGTTTCGCAATCGCCACCATGTCACTTATCTGTAATGATATGATAGATTAACAACTATATTATCAAACTTTATAGTTTTGTTAATTAATCATATGCTATTTGGAACAATGCTAACCCCCATTTTCATTTGGTTCAACCCACCATTTGCTTGAACTAGAATGTAACCGTTTGTTGGAGCACTTCGATTCCCTGATGAGATTCAAAAACTTGCCAAATTGGTAATGAGTGAATCGAATATTTCAATCTTCGCGAAAAACGTATATGTGAAATGAGATTAGTTTGCATACTTGTTTCGCTTGTTAAACGATCAATACAACCATGATGTTTATCACTAACAGGATTCCTCCATATGTAAGAATCCTGTCAACAAAAATGTCTTTAAAATCCCAAAAAAGGGGGAAAACAAAAGGAGTTCATGATCGAAAACCTGTGCATATTCAGGATTTGTTTCAGAAAGAATTTGACGCCTGCTAACGATATGATCATCTTCGTCTGCACGCGTTTCGTTGTTAAATCTAATCATGTGTAAATACTTCATGAACATAATGATAACCATTATCAACATCAACACGGTGAGAATACAGTTGATCTTATTCCTTCGTGGCTTTATACATATCAATAAAGAAACTGTTCTTCTGTATATGATGCAACAACCGTCTATAGGCGCTTTCCACCGGTGGTGATGATGGTGATATTTGTTAAAATAACCACCGCCACCGCCACCTATTTCCGACAAAGATCCTGTTGAACGGGCGATAGTTTTTTTTCTTGTTGATATGGGCAAAGTGTTATGCTTCTTGCACTTGTTTCCTCTTGATGGCATTATAACGAGATCAATGTATAAAAGAAATGGGTGTAAATATTGCATTTATGCATGGAGTTTTCGAAAATTCAGAGTTTTGATTCATGGGGAAGAAGGTTAATGAAATAGATAACTGTTTTATTTTAATTTTCTAAAGATGGCCGCTCTCAACTATTTGTTGAATATTTTTGACATGGTCGCTAATTATTCTACAGAAAACCATAAAAAGTGTATTTGTATCTCAATGTTAACTTCATAAACAAATGATTTATGTTTTTACGCGCATATCATACCTTTTTTTAATAGAAACTCGCATGAAGTCACACTACATGATGTCACGTACAAATCTATACGTATAGTCAGGGCCGGCTTAATATTTTGGAGGCGTAAAACGAAACAAAATTTTAAGACCCTTATTTATATGTTATTTTTAAAGATCTGTCTTAAAACGGTGACAAACAAATTTGTTTATAGTATGACAAAAAACAACTTAGGATAGAAAACAACATAATTAAATTAAACATAATCAACTAAAAAAAGCATATTAAATCATAAACAAATAACAATTAATTAAAGTAAAGAAAAAATAAATTGCAAATGTAGATTAAAATCAAATCTGACAACAATAAATTTACATAAGTAAAAGAACAATGATAGATTAAAACAATTGAGTATGAATCAAGATTAGACAATAATAGTTAGTAGATCAGATGATTAATTGTAAAAGAGAATTTAGAATTGATGAACTTAAAAGAATCGTTAACATTGAACACTCAATAGACTTTTGGTGAACAAGTTTTGTAAGTCAACCTCGATGAACCAAGTTTTGTAAGTTGACCTCAATAAACCTTCAATAATTTGTTATCTTTCAATAATTTTTGTTATCATTATCATTTATCTCTAAAAACATATGTTTTTATTTTAAAATTTGGGGGCCCTTAAACTTTGGGGGTCTAAAGCGATTGTTTTAGTTGTTTATACTGTAGAGACGACCCTGTATATAGTATAGCTTTATCAAAAAGGTTTTTAATTAGCGACAACTCATGCGATGTCTATTATTTAATGTATTTGTTTTTCTAGATCGAATACCCTCTTATAATAATCGATTTAAGATGAGTTTTGTTGCAGAAAAACTGACATCACCAGTCAACTTATCATACATTACGATATGTATGCAGTATTGGTATCATGATATGTGAACACAAGGGTATGTTTCGCTTACTCTCCTTGTCACAATTTCATACTTTTATAACAATTTATTGTTTTAGTCATACTTGATTTGTTTTCAAGTATTTGATGGGTTTGTTCCTATCTATAAACAAGTTTGATAACCAAAAAGTGTTATGATTGGGATTCTCATCTTAAACATGTGAATTACATTCATGTGTAGAATTACATTCATGTGTATGATATTTTTTGTCACTTAGATACTAGGTTATTTCAGTAATGCTACGTGATGATAAACTATTAAATGTTATAATATCTATCGTCTCATGACTAACTTAACAACCATAGATACATGTATGATTAAAAAATATCAAGACAGTCGAATAAACTTTCTGCCGTTAGTATAAAAGTACACAATATAACCAGCATAAGATAATAATAATAATAATTATTTTCTCGTTAAGTTAATCTCTTCTGAAACAAGAGTTTGGGCCGCGTAATTCTAAAACCAATCATCTACAAGCCCATATAATCACGCCCCAGCCCAAACAGTTAACCCAAAATCATTCACACCTATAAATACTCATCAGCTCTCAAGGTAAGCCGATCTAGGGTTTATTGCTTCTTCATCAACACAGGCGGTCGGCATCTGCTCAAGCAAAATGGTGAAGGATCGTCAAGGAGAACGCGTCAGGTATAATGCATTCGTGTAAACCCTAATCTCCAATTCATATTCAAATTATACAAAACTCCCCTTTTGAGACATTTTGTATTTCAATTTTAGACTCTACACCAGAGGAACGATTCTAGGCTACAAGAGGTACAATGAAGTTCACGATCGTATTGCATTTGATAAATTTGTTATTTGTTTATCGATATTGAAATTGAAATTGGAAACTTTTGTTTTTTGCGTGATTTTGATTAGGTCAAAGTCGAATCAGTATCCAAATACGTCTTTGATTCAAATTGAAGGAGTGAACACCAAGGAGGAGGTAACATGGTACGAAGGGAAACGAATGGCGTACGTTTACAAAGCTAAAGTGAAGAGGAATGGATCACATTATCGGTGTATTTGGGGGAAAGTTACGAGGCCTCATGGTAACACTGGTGTTGTGCGTGCTAAGTTCAAGTCTAATCTCCCACCCAAATCTATGGTATTATGAACTTTGAAGTTATAACGTTTAGTTGCGTTTGGTGTGCTTTTTTGTTGTTTGAAAGTTGTATTTTTGTTTTTGCAGGGAGCTAGGGTTAGAGTGTTCATGTACCCAAGCAATATCTAAGGTACTACTTGTTAGATATCTGTGTGATTGTAATCTTGATAAGAGTTTTATAGGTGCTTGAATGAGCTATTAAAGTTTTTATAGCAGCTTGATCATTGTTATGGTTCTCTGGGTAGTTAGAATAAGAAAAATATTAAATTTGTTTCAAGACAGCTAATTATTGAGTTTCATGTATGATTTCTATTTTCCCTAATCTTGATTCATATCTGTAGTTGACTGTTTATGTTGCAATAATTCATTTGAAACCCTGTTTGGTTAGACTAGTTATTGCCAACCATGCAAGAAACTGTTTTTCATTAGGTTGTGAATGACTTGAGAGATACAAATCTATGGGCTTTGCATTTTGAATTTCCTCTTATATGAATTATGTGCTCGAACTAATAACATGATAGAGTCATATGTTTAACGATCAGCAATTGGAAACAGTGTGAACCTTGCTTGTAATCTTGAAATAAAATGACAAAAAAGCCAATTGATTAACTTTGCACATAATTTTTTTGATCTGCAATGCAATGACAGTGCCTGCTTGAAGTTTTGCTGACTGCACTGTAACCTTTGTGTGTGTGCAGTTGTGATGCAGAAGAGTAAGATACAATGATGATTGTTGCTGCTGGTATTTTAGTTGTTCTTGTATTAGTTGTGTTGACCATTTGTTATGAAGGATTTTTATTTCTTACAAGGAACATCACAAGATCTTTAAAACATCTTGTACTTTTTTTGAATGAATCCAAAACCACCTATCTCTATTTGTCATAATCATAGTCAAAGGTTGTGCATTTGAGTTTTATTGCATAGGAACCTCAAAAACGACCTTTTTAAATCATTTAACATGATTTCATCAGCTTTGAAATGAACATTTTTTATTTAATGAACTAAAGGGTGGCTTTATTTTTTGTTTTGAAAATGATGGTGTTTCATTAATTTAAGTAAAAATTCATCAGTTTATGTGATACTGTTTACACCAGTGTTGCAAAAATCATGACTAGCTTTCAATTAGTCGCTAATTGGAGGTTATCCTCTTCAATTTCATCAAATCGAAGGGGCTAGGCGGTAGTCGGTCAAAATTAGTCAAAGCCAGACCAAATTGTTCTAATTGGTGGTGTTCCAGCGATGTTAACTGCTGGATTTCCCATTTTGATGCCGGATGGCGAAAATGTGACTCCAGTGACCGGAATGACGGATTGCTGAGATTGGCGGTGATGGAACAACGGAAGGGGAATGGGGTTGTTCTGTCTTTAGGGTTAGATTATTTAGTTAAGTTTTTGAATTTTTACATTTAACCCCCTCAATATTCATTGATTTATACATTATCCTCTAAACTTGCAAATTTTTTCATAAAAAAGTATAAAATTATATATAAATTTACAAAATTATACACAAAAGTCTGATTCAGTTAATCTCGATTTATCTCTAGTTTTCAACTCATTGCCCGAGTAACGATTATTGATTTTTTACAATATTGGTTTACGCTATGTTTTTTGCACACTTTTAGCCACATTCTATCCAAATTTGCACACTTTTAAATTTGTTTAATGAAACTGGGTTGTACTCTTTTTTTATACTTTTTTATTTTTTAAAAACTAAACTAAAATACCAATATATTAGAAAGTTGTAAAAGGAATCATTCAAAGGAATATCATAACAAAACAAAGTAATCTCATTCATAATCAAGTTTGATAAAATCTAGAGAGGGTGAAAGGTTAGCAAAGTTTACCTCTACCACAAGAGATAGAGTGCTTTTAGAGAGACCATTTGTTCTAAATCAATTAAAAGAAACGTGTTATGCAATCATTTTAAAACCACCTATCTTTATTTGTCATAATCATAGTCAAAGGTTGTGCATTTGAGCTTTATTGCATAGGAACTTCAAAAATGACCTGTTTAAATCATTTAAAAGGTTGTGCAATTTGAGCTTTATTGCATAGGAACTTCAAAAATGACCTATTTAAATCATTTAACATTATACCGTCAGTTTCGAAATGAACATTCAAACATTTCAGGATGTTTAACTAGTTCTTTTTTGTGTATTGGTCTTTAGTCAAATATTCTCTTATGTGAATTACACTCTTCATGGCATACGTGTATCAAGCATTATACGCTAAAATACATGTCATCTATGTATTTCATATTGGTAATGATTTGATGTACTTTATTTTTATACATTGTTGATAAATTTCATAAAACTTATAATTTGAATTGAAAGCATTACTAATCAAGTGAACTGCTCAAGATGACGCAAACACTTTTTGTCCAATTTTATAGTTATATCACATGCTGGCGTATCTCACACCATACTTTAAATTGTCATGTGCGGTCAAACGAATGGACATAACCACATAATACATAATATATATTTTTTATATAGAAGTGTCTGTTTGTTTGATTAAACTTAACCAAAAAGCATGAACAATCATTGTAATGATTGATTCATTTATGAGACCATATTAAAACAATAAGATGATACTCTAAATGGTTTGTTAGTGAAGTTATAAATGCTTATATCTAGTAAACGAGAACATATGCTAAAAGGGTTTGATAGGTTAATAATTTAGTTGCTACATAAGTTGATATAACAAATTAACAATAAGTAGAACTTAGATATGTCTTAAGTTTTTCCCTCGATGTTAGCAACTATTATAATGACTAGTAAATGAATCCTAAACTGTTTAACTAATACAAAAGTGTTTTTATATTACTTAATAACTTTTACAAATTCAGTCTACACACATAAGGATTATATGTAGACTGAATGCAGTGAAAACAAAAAAAACATGCCATAAACGAAACACGTGAAGTCCCCACGAAAATAGAAGAATTCAAACATTCTTTTTTTTAATTAAACCGATATACATTAGCATATGTGGTCCTCGTTTCATTGATTGATATACTGAAAAATAATAATAATTATAATCTCTTCTTGACTTCCAATCTTGTACCCAAAAGCTATACGCACTAGAAACTTATATACATTGCTACAAAAACTCATATATTGCTCTGAGTTGCAGCAACAGGAAGGGTGTTAGGAAGCTTGAAGTTTTGAGTGTTTGTAAATGGACCTATAAACATATCCATATGGCTGCTAATCACAGCCCGAATACGGTAGCCCTCCGATTGAATGCCCACTTTTTGTTTCAGAAAGTAATCACGGGTGTCAATGCTCATCTCGTCATTTGATCTGCACCATAATAATAGATTTCGGTTAAATTTTGACTTGTTTACTTATAAATGCGTTCATTCATGTTACATTGAGTACACTTAAAAATAATGCCTCTAAAGAGGATACAGGACAAATGGGACCAAAACGAGCCTAAGATGATTTTTAATGAAACTTGAAAAAATCATGGACTAGAGTGTTTGGGTTTAATCCAATGTGACCTAGTTGTTTTAATCCGTTTTGACCTGTTATCCAACTAACTTATTTTGCTATTGTTAGTTTATGCAAATAGACAACATTACCTCATGATCAATCTTAACCAACCACCACATCCAGCTGACTTAAGGCTCTTAGTGATGGCGTCGCGTAGCTTTTCAGGCTTCCTTGATAACAAAATTAATGGCCATCCACCAGATTCAAGTTTTTTATACAATTCAACCAAGAAAACATGTTTCATATGTTTTGCCTCTCTAACACAATCATCGCAGCCATATCGATTGTATCTGCACAATAGAAGTTACAAGACATGTTAGTTTTTTAGTCCATAGTAGATTTTATAGCTCTCATTTACATGAGCTCAAGATAAACAGAATCACGAGTACCCATATAGCAGTGGATTAGATTCCAAACAGCTGGTAGAAAGGAAGTCATCTATGTCCATTAACACCATATCATGACCATCATCATCTGGTGTAACCTCATTGAAGTAATTCTCAACTAATGACACTGAACTGTTCAGTTCTCTCATGTAATGACCTTCTTTTATGTACTTAACAGCAACATCCTTACAAGATTCAGGCAAAGAATACCCTTCAAAGCTATTAATCTCTGCGTTTAAAGCAGCCATTTTGCAATAATCATCATGATGATGATGGTGGTGGTGATGATGATGATCAGATTTAAATGCTTTAACAACTCCACCTTCCCTATTTTGGCATGACTGTAACATCACAGTCAATGCAGTAAGCAATGTCATCAACAATATGCCAACAATCACAAGTGCACCAATGAACACAGTTGCAGCACATGATGACATATAGATCACTGACTCCATTTCAAATTGGCTTCCCATATCTGCACCAACACAAAAAGAACAAGATTTAGTAATCAAATGTAAACCTTTTTGTCACAAATAAAGCGTACCAGTTCCGTCTTCACTTGAAATACTTCGAGCAGAGTATTCGCGCTCCATCTGATGGCCATATGCAGACATCGTAAGGGACAGGAGCTCTTACAACTTTATTAGCACAACAGCTTTACAAATTAGCCTCTTATATCATAATCACCCACCTGCAAACATGAACAATAAGCTTACAATTACATAACCTCCAAACAGATCAAAAGTTCTATTTTCACACAATTAAACAGAAACAGTATATACCAGATCCATTTTGTCTCTCTAAGCTGCTGAAGCAAGCATCTTCAGATTTCAAGTCACCTACAATAGGTCAAACACTGTTTGATTGCGTTTAAAAATCTCTACACAATAATCATCCGCATACAGTTTTCTTTAGTTGATTTTCATCGATTTTTTATAATCATGGACAAAACTTGAAACTTTTCAAGAACATAATTCAGGTCAAATTGGGACAAAACTGACGAATCTAGCATCCGAGTTGTCAAACGATGAAAAAAGTGAAGTTTAAAAAGTCAATCACTGTGATGAAAAGTTTAAAAACAGATGATACAGTAGAGAAAAGACCTTGATAACGACATTGAAGTGGGTGGAAGATGTAAATGGGATTGAACAAGAGATGCAATTGGGCAAGTGATCTCCATTAAAGACGATGATCAAAACACATATTGAATGTGGAGATGTAATAAGACAAAGTGTTAATTGACCTCCAATAATACTATATCAACATATCTGAATCGAATTGACACGAAGGAACATGTAATCGGATAACGATTGAATCTTCATGTGAATTGGTTGATGGGTGTGATTTCGGGTCGTCTGTAATGAAACGGGGCTTCTGGAGCTTCGATGAGTTGCCACTAGCCACCAGCCCATTGGCCCCTCTCTTTAATTATTGAGGAATCCTTTTGTAATCTATTTTTGGAATTCTTTATTCTTTGTTTTTAATAATGATTGGCCCTGCCACGTATTATTTTTGAAATGTTTGGTTTGCATATTTGAAATTTAGAAGAATATAAATTTGTTAGAGTAATTAAAATTTGAAAAGATAACACCTATTTTTTGAACCAGAGTTATACATTTTTCGTTTATAAAATTTTTTTTGAAAGGCGTAGAAAAATTGAAATTTATGAAATTCGACATCTATACTAAAATAGTTATGGTTTGGTTTGTAAACATGGTAAAGATGGTGGGAATGGTAGTGGTGATGATTGTGTTGACGAGGGGAGGAGGTTCTAATTTTTTTTATTTAAATCGCACACCGTATTAATTTCAAGTTCCTACACGTGGAATTTAAGGGATTGATTTTACTTTCCATTCTATTTTTTAACCAATCATGTAATACCTTCAATTATCTATCTATATTATATAAATTTGTGAACTAAATATGTTTGGCAGTGGTGAATTTAGAAATTTTTTTCCTTGAGAGCCAAATAATTTTAAGAGTAATTTAGCTATTACAATATAAATATTTTATTGGTCGGTTTAAGGTCAAATTAGGCTGGATCCGGTTTATTACCGAAAACATTGTTATAATAGTCCCTAAAATCTTGTATCTTCATATATATCAAGAACTACATTAAAGTAATTATAGTCATAAAAGTGGTTATATATGATGTTTAAAGCAATTATACTCATTAAATTGATGATATGTAATATATGTGAAACAATTATACTTATAATCAAAATGGTTTCCAAACTCTTTAATGCTGAAAAGTATATGTTTGAAAACAATATCAGCCAATATAAATTTAACTTGCTTAATAAATAAAACTATTTATCTCGATATAATTTTTTTCCCAACTAATTACTTGATTATTTAAAGGTGTAAGTACTAAAAATCTATTGTGTTATAGACCCAGGTTAACGAGAAAATATGATTCGTTAAATTGTAACTCAATTCTACCTCCTTCTTTTGTCGTGTACCAAATTCTCCATATGACTTATCATTTACATTATACACTAAAACAACCAATCTCCAAAAACCACGGATGATCACACATCTTATAAAAACATAAAGTTTGCATTTATTCAACTTTTAGCCATAAATTTAAGAATCACAATAAAAAACAATCTTTCCTCTTAAATAACACGCTAATACCTCTAATGTTCTTCATATTCATCAATGCTATTAGGAGTGTATAAATTACTTTATTTTAGTACTATATTACTACTTAACTTTTAGTCTTAAAACTTATTAAATACACGTTGAAATGAATTAGTTTATGGTAGTGAGTGTGAAAATTACCTTACACAAATAGTCTCGTTTTTTAAATATCATTGTAACAATAACAACTATCGTAATAGAGCAAAACATGATACATGTTATTTAAACATGATACATATTATATAAACCAAAAGTTACACATAACACACTTCCCCCTTATAATACCCATCTTTGAATTACTACGTTAATTTGAAGCATTAGGAACATTGTTTCCAATATGTCAACCGTTTAATATATAGTTTACATAAGTGTTTAAACCCTATGATGAGTCTTAAAACTAAAGAACATACACACATAAAAGGGAAAAATATTGTTAAAAGGTGATTTGATAACCGATCTGATTGTTAAAATTTTATTTTAAGATAATAAGAAAACAGGTATTTTAATAACCAATCTGATTCTAAAACATTTTTGAGATAATTAGTTATGGCGTTATGGTCCAAAGGCATATATCAGAAACTATGACCGGTTAGACTGTTCCCAACGTTACAGCTTATCCTTCCCATAAACAGTCTTAATCAGTATGACACGTCAGTTTTTCATTTACTTACACTCATTCTTCCACAAACACTTTTTACCACCAACATTATCTTTCCCACAAACACTTTTTACCCAAACATTATCTTTCCCACAAACACTTTTTACCCTCAACACTATCTTTCCCACAAACACTTTTTACCCCAACACTATCTTTCCCACAAACACTTTTTACCCCTAACACCATCTTCCCAATAAACACTTTTTACCCCCAACACTATCTTTCCCACAAACATTTTTTACCCCCAACACCATCTTTCCCAAAAACACTTTTATTTTTCCACCTCATATTTTCCTTATTAATTTTCCTTAAATAAAGATATTAAATTTATTGTAAGTATATTTAATTAAAATAAAATAAAAATAACAACGTAAAACAATAAAATAAAAACGACGATACAAAAGTAATAGATAAAAACAATAATAAAACTACTCCTAATCCTCCTATTCGCCCACAAATATTCTATTAGATCGTTCCGCAATGCATAGTGTACGTCTTGGTTACGTAAGCTTCTAAATCTCGATAGGTGTGTTTGAAATGACGATGGTGCCTCGCTATATTGTGTTGCATTCCCCTCTAATATTTAATTAAAGGCTAGGGATTGATCAAGCACAATGGTATCGTTGTTTGATCAAGCTACTCTAAAAACTACATGCCAAATCCAAAGTTCATGTGATATAACCACTTCTAGCAAAATGGTGGGATGTCTATGATCACCACGAGTATATTGACCTTTCCATGCAGTTGGATTGTTTCTCCAACTTCAATGCATACAATCAATGCTTCAAAGCATTCCAGGAAACCCATGATGACCTTCATGTTCAGCTACTAACTGGTCAACGTCATATTGGGCTGATCTTCTTAAATACACAGATGAATAATTTTCTACGATAGACCTGCAAAATTTTTATAGACATTCCATACGAAGCCAGCTGAAGGAAGGGCGCTAACGAGCAAGAAAACGGATGCGCTAACGCGCAACGGCTTTCCTTTCTCTGATAGAGGCTCGCTTCTTCAATTCAAGCAGTACTTTCACCAATGCGTAAGTATTCATCACATTGGTCAACTATTATGTCATATGCCAATTGACGAATGACACTTGTGCATTTTTGTCTTAGTGACAAACCCTTTCTATATACAACATCATATTTTTGTGTAAAATATTCTAGTGTTCCGATTTACTTGGTTTAGATAAATCTGTGACGATGCGATTAAAAAGACTAATGCACATCTTGAATCGTCGTCTGAAAAACTATCATTGTACACCGGCTCTAGAGCAAGTTAATCAGTCCACAATAGTGCGTCTCCATCGTTACAACCTTTATCTATCTATTTGCGCTTCTTACGTTGTCGGGAAGAATTTCCCTTTTCTTCTTGGTCAAGCTCAAACAATTGATTAGCAATCACTTCGATATCATCGGAAATAAGAATTTGAACTTTTTTTGCGACCATTTGAGGAATGTTCATAGGTATTCTATTATCATTGATGCTCAATTTTAGAATTTTGAATTCAAAGTATTCATGTGAAAAATGAGTGAAGTGTTGTAGTGATCGTGGTGTACATTGTGATATTTATAAAAACAAGGAAAAACTAGCCGTTACGAATAAAACAAAAAAACAAGTTGTTATAAATAAAACAAAAAATAGCTGTTATAAATAAAACAAAAAACTAGCCGTTATGAATGTAAAAAAATATTTAAAATATTTTAATACTATAAATGTTTAAAAAAATTAAAATATTATATTTAAATTATTATTTAATTAACTCATTTTAAACTATTCTTTAATTAAGTCTAACTAATTAATTTAATACTAGAAATGTAAAAAAAATTAAAATATTTTTATTTACTTAATTCATTTTAATTAAAATTTTATATTTAAATTATTATTTTAATTAAAATATTTTAGAATAACTTAATTAAAAACATTTTAATTTAATTATTTATGGTTGAGGGCCCACTACCCCCCTTCTTTCTCCGGCTTTTTCGGACGGGCGGCCGCTATACAAGCGGCTCTCCCCATCGCCGTCCTGCGGTCTGTGTCGGCGTTTGGCCGGATGCGGGCGCACGATAGGGGTAGTCTTAAAGCTTAGAACCACGGCCGCGTTCCAAATGATGCCTTTAACCACTCATTTATTGTTTAGTATTTTCATTTATGATTCTTGATATATTTGAGAAGATTGCTGAAATACAAGGGCCCGTCTGTAAAATACACCTTCAATCGGAGGACTAAATCAATAATACTGAATAGATAAAGGAGGTAAATTAAAAAGCATAGAATTCAAATCACATGCCCAAAAAACCCCCAAATTGTTGGCGGTCACACCTCAATTTCCCATCTTATATCGCTCAAAAGTCAAAACCCTCACTCCGATCACTCGCTTCTCTGTTTCTCCGGCAATCGATCTCGTCGTAAAGCTATACTTTTCTCTGCTTCTTCATACTTGACGTTTCTCCATAATTATTCGTCTCAGCGGCTGCTTTTAGGTCTCCGTCGAAGGTAACTTCTAAGCAGATCTTATTTGACATGTAAAGATGATGGGATTTGAAAATTAGGGGTTTTGGGACATCGGAAAGATGCTGTAGAAAATTTGAGACCACATTTATGGATAAATTCTAAATTGACTTTACAAATTAGTAATTCAGCAGAATGAGTGAAAATTGCGCTTGTAAAATGTTTAATTTTCAAGCTTCTTTGTTACCATTCTATCAGGGTAAAGTAGTAATTTGTAATGTCAAGTATGCGGACTTGGAAATGGTGAGATGTTAAACGAATGAAGCTGTTTGATGAATGTCTGAGATAATTCATATTTACCGTGAATTATATGTAATAATTTTCCTTAAGCTACGATATATGATTGAATCAAATGAAAGCTGTTTCTTTCTCGATTTGAAACTTTCTTAGTTTGGTTAAGGTAACTGCAGAATATTTTGCTTGTTGCTAGACTTTACTGTGATCTTCAATTGATGGGGCAGATGACTTTTTATTAATGCAGGCTAAGGATGATGCTTATTATTGTTGCATTGCTTCTTGCAGCATAATGTATATATATTATTGTATCTGAGTATTTATTGCTGTATTTGAGTTCAGCTAAGCTGTGTTGTGAGCAACTTTTACGCAATTCTGATGCCTAAACGGAAGGCAAAGAAGGATACTAAACAGTATGCGTCATCTCAGTTGAATAATTCGCGATCTAATGTTGACACAAGTGTGCTACCGGAAGAAAACACATTCATTGACCAAGAAGGTGTCTTCTTTTGCTATATAATTTTTCTATCATAATGTAGTCTGGGTTATGAAAATGTAAAAGAAAAATAAATGGTTACTTAATTGGTAATAATTTAGTGGTCCATTTGTCTTTACATTTGTTAAGAACTCTTTGTTTTCGAATATTTATATATTTTGCTATTGGCTGATGAAAATTTGTCTGATATCTGTTCAAAGTTCAAACCAATCATCCGTGGCTTATCTTAGATTGTCAGGCACTTTATTTACTAATTAGCATTCCAGAATAGATGTTAATTTTTGGCCTTTTCAGAATCAGCATTAAAAATTCTTAGCTTCTAAACTTGATTTTTTAGTTACGTGCCTTATAAAATTGACTAAGACTGTAGCTGTGTTACTGTAAAGATACCATGTTTTAGTTTTACTGTTTATTATTCTCAATATATGTTAATATGATGAATGACTTGGTGATATTATTCAGTTGAGCGCCAGTGTGCTGCAATCAGGACGATTCGTGATGTGGAAATTGAAAGATTACTCACTGCCATACGCTTGCTAAAATCTAGGATAAGCAAGGAACAACTACAGACCCCATTACTTCAATTCTTTGAGGAGAATATTCCAAACCTATCAGTTTCAAGAACTGAGAAATATGGACCGATTGAAGTTAAATGGAAAGATAAGGATGGCGATTTATCCACGACCACAGGTGATGGAGGAAACATGTTCTCTTATTTTCTGCAACATATGTCCTTGGCTAATCCCGAATGCTCCACTGCAATTTCATCTCTTAGTGGCTTTGACTTTTCAAGTAAAGCTGGTAAATTCGTATTAAAAATGATTAGAGTTTGTTCTTATCTGATGTATAATAGCTTACTTATCTGCTGTTGTTGGCAGGAAAAACAAGCTTCATTGGTGCTGATAATCTTCAGATGAAGGATTTTGTATGTTCTTATGCATTTTGCTATGGGTTTTTTCATCAGTTGTTCTTTATCTTATTCTAACACAAGTAATTTTTGGGGTTTCCTTATTTGGTTCATGCTTTAGGTTCTAGAGGAGCCATCTGACACTCATATTCTTGGCATTGAAGATTCAATGCAAACTCCTGGGGTATGCTGCTTTAGATTACTTTTATGTGTCCTTGTTACATGTGACTGAGTGTTCATTATGCATATGGTTAACAGCAGAAAATTGAGGAATTTTTTTCTTAGTTTCCATTGGTTAATATGAATAATGCTTATTAACAGTGCCATCAATGCCAAAAAACTGCATAGTTCTTTTGTATGATAAATTTGATGGCCTTGTCGTCATGTTAGAAAAATAAATGTGCATGGGGGTCTTGTGTCTTTGATTATCAGTTATTTAGTATTAGGAATTGCTACAATTGCAGGTGAGTAGCGGGAGGTTATCTGTGGGCATGACACCTAAAACACTAAGGCTTCCAAAACAGGGTGAGATGCTTCTGTCTGTTCATGGTTCACCCCTTGGCGTTTACAAGGAAAACAACATGGATGCAATACATGGTACACTTCTAATTTTCTTTTTAAATGCTAATTGGTTTTTGTTTTGGATCACAATGTAAGATTTCACCCATCATTTGATGATTTCATATGCAGAGACGGAGGAAGAATGAGCTGTTGCCTGCAGGTTAGTTCTCATTAAAGGTGCTTTTAGGGCCGCTTCTAAAGATACTGGTATAACACAATTCATCATATAAAAGATGTATGTTGCATGTTGTTTTGTCAGGATTAGCTTTTAGCGTTATATTATCATGATGCTACTTGTTTGTTTTTCTTTTAGTCTTGTCATATAAGGGAAAATGATCTATCTGCAGTAGGGAATTTGGGAATAAGTTCTTAGATGCCACCATTTTGATTCATACACTTTTAAGCAGGTCAACTCAGTTTTTTTTTTCTATAATAATTGTTTCATGGGTCAAACGAGTAAGCTCGAAGAGACTAACCTGAAATAAAATACGTCATATTTTCTAAAATACTTGAATTAACTTCGGCAGTAATAGCATCTTGATGTACTCGTGATGACCGAGCGTACTGAAAGCTTCTAGCAAGAACCTTTTATTCTGTTCAATTCCATCTCTGTCCATATGCTTCAAAAGTTTTTGTATTAACCCCTTCATGTCTGCTTTTGTGTATGCTTTATAAAGAAACTTGCAAATAGAACTATAGAAGCATCTACGTGAAACATCCCACATCTACAAGAACCTCTAATTTAGAGTTCATTTGTGCTTATGATTATTTTATGTTTATTATAAATTTATAAAATGCTAAGCCTCTCCTATTTAAACATTGTGTTCATTTAGCAGTCAACTACTTGTAAGCTTCTCAAATCATTCAAACATTATGTTTATTTATTTAAATTTGATTGTTTAAGTTCTTTTGCGTTCATTTAAGTTGCTTTAGAATATTAAAGAAGAAACATAAAATGAGTTGAACACGTACATTTTTAAATGAACAATCATGGGTGAGAAAATCAGTGCGTTTAAGTGTTAAACATGCCTCTTGTAACAAAGAATTAAATATGATTACTGAAGTGATCGCATAGAATTCAGGTTTTCGCATATGCTGTAGATGTAACGTTGTGATTTGAAATCATAATAATAGGTCATGTAATGTTTGGCAAAACTGATTCTGATTTTGATGACCAATTAATCTCTGTCAAAATAATCTTATTTTTTGATAGCTGAAAAAGAAGCACTGGTTTTTGAGAATTGATGTGAAGTTAGAGTTATCTCTAAATTCCTTAAAATGATTATTTAACGAGATAATAAAAATTCTTGAAAGTCGTAATAATCAATGTTGCTTTCACTTTCATTGTCATTCTATATATCTTTTTAAGAAATATCGTAACATAGATTGCATGGCTTTCCTGTTTCTGATGATGATGTTGGAACCAATTCATTATCCATAAACCTGTATGACTTGGTCTCCACAATGGTAAATATGGAATGATACTGACTTGCAAAGTAGTGGGAATCTGTGTCAATTAAAATGAACTAAACAATTACTCAGTGGGGTTTAAACATGAATGTTTTTCCCGAATAGTTCTTAATGAAGTACCCATATCTATATCAATATTACACGACCCTGACTTCACTTGAAAGGTCAAAGAAGCTTAAGCATGAATGTCTTCCATCGGGTGCTTCGAATGTCCTCTTCCTTGCACACTATTGGTTAAGGTCGGGTAATATATTGTGTACAAGCTTAAGAGTGTCAGTATTGCATGTTAATAAGGCCTTCTAATGTAGTAGGTCATCAAGGCATGTGGTGTTATCAAACATAAAGACAGGCTAACATATAGTAAAAGGTAGGTCTCCATTCTCCAAGACATGTTATAGGATGCTAAGAGCAAATCAAAGGACCTTTAGCTCAATGGTTTCAAGGTATATCATTATATACTATATACTAATGGTGTTGTTTCTCAAGAAGTTGAGTGCTTAAATCCAATGGTGGATAATTGGTGTAGATCTAGGAGTTTGTTTCTATAGCATGTGAGTTCACCATAAAGAAGAAATTAAGCGTAAGAGGCTGTTTGTCAAACTTGTGTTGAGTCATTAAGAAACCTGACCGAATAAAAAGTAACTTATGAATCAGTTAGTATGTTTCTAAAACAAACCTATTAAGAGGTTTTGAAAACCATTAAGATGTGTCTTTAAATTGAATCGAATACACTTCATATATGATAGATTTAGAAGTAGCCTTTTGATGGGATCGATAAAAGTCTACTAAACAACTTCTAACCTTGTAATATCGGACCTACCCTGGTATGGGTGTTATCCCCAAACCTAAAAACATCTTACGACGGCCAATGTGAGATTCCCTCAAAAGGATTTCCTTCTATATATGACAATGGTAATTGGACATAGAAAGCTCACACTTTCAAGTGTCTTTGGCAACGTCTGCTAACAAGAGGTCTTCATCCTCAAGTGAATCTAAAAGAAAGTTAATTCACTACATGCATATTTTACATGTTTCATTACCAATTTAAGCGTTAGACTCGTTTACAATATGCACGCCTTGTAAGCTCTCTAAAGTTTATGTTTTTTTTTTCACAAATACAAGTGTCTTTCACTTGAATCAAGCTGACTTGTAACTTAGCTTGAGAGTTCAAACTCATGCATGATCATTCGTCATCGAATATTTAGCTCTTATTTGATCGAGAGTAAGTTAATATATTAAACAAATTTTATATATCTATACGCAACAAACAGTTGATAAGAAGCTATGAGTAAGTACTTTCAAACATATCCAAGTGTTAAGTGTGATTAAAACTAGAATTTCTATATCATTACTCAATACTCATTTGACAAAACAACCCCTCGTATAAAAATTAGAAAAACACTTGCTTATGAAATGTTGCTTCTTCCGGAGGTAACTACCAAAAATTAAAGGACCATTGGATCATGTATATAAAAAGTAAGCAAAATATTAATAAAAAGTAATAAAATGTCACAACTACTAAATATAATTAATGGGGTCAGAAATGGACAAAAATACCTGAAAAAGTGACTATTGGTGTTTTGTTTTGAAGGGTTAAAGACAAAGCACCGTTCTTATAATTTCAGCCATGAAATGATAGAAAAGTATATATGTGGAATCCCACTTGTACAAACGCATGAATTTGGGTTTGAAAATTATAAAGTATTGGAAGCTAGTGCTATTATTCGGATATTCGGGGTAGTTGTGTCATCGATGGATAGTTTGTTCGGTGACTAAAAGTGGTTTTGGGTTTAAATGTTTTGATGTGCACATTTAATAATTATATTCTGATAATAACAATTGTTAGTTATAAATATTTCCGGGTTTGTTTTCATTTCTATAATTTCTGAATTGGAAAAAAATTGGGTCAGGTAGTCGTATTATATTATAGTAAGAAGATTATATAAACTTAAAAGTCTAAACAATATAATATTAGATGGAATTACTATATTAAGTTTTAAACTTTTAGTTAACTTTAGAATATCATAACTTGCAAATTAAAGTTAAAGACTAAAGTCAATTAGATCATTCTTAATTGACGTCTCTACGTATCTCCTTGTATGTTCTTTTATGAAACACAAAGATATATACAACATTTTATATTACTAGTGACGGATTTAAAATTTTTAGTTAAAAAGTCATCGCAAAGTTTTTTTCTTTTCCTACTAACTACAACTAAAAGGTTCAAATCATTTATTTTATAAAAAAAGTTGTTTATTTTAAATATGTTTTGATGAATAACGGTGACTAGAGGGCTATGGGCTACCGGACCCCTCTCACCCTAGGATTCTCGACGGTCGGCCCCCCTCTTGCATGCTGGCTTTTATGTTTCTCAATAGAAAGAATATAAGGTAGCTCAATTATAGTTTTTAAATTTATTTATGATCAAAATTCTATTCAAGATCCTAAACGTGTAGAGATCATGTTCAAGATCAATGTGGTTCGTCACTCAAATTTAAAAATCAAGATTAAGATCTTAGAGACTATAAACCAATAACCAAGACTTATTAACTATCACAATTTATTAGTTAGATGAAACCAAGAGTTATTAACTATCACCATTCATTAATTAAATGCGCATGTGATATTGTGATCTATGAGTACTACTTTATCCATATTGGAGTTGATCACATTCGTTAATCATTACATAATTTAAAATTAAAAACCTTGATGAATAACTTAGTTAAATATATAGATATTATAGGATAGATAGATTTGCCGTTCAATTAAAAATAATATGATCCATAAAATCCTATCACATTTAATATGATTAAAGGCTCGTTAATTAAATTTGATAGTCATGTCTCATAGAGACCTCTTGGATTCCACAATTGAAGGCTTAGATATCAAATTGGATTAATGGTAATCAATTAATGATGAGGGCCACTAGAAGACTAATGGTGTTTTTCTATAACCCAAGTGATAACAGTGATGTGGACCACTATTAAATCAGGCCTTATATAAAAGGATCTAAGATATATGAAAGAGGAACTCATTTATACATTATTAAATTTATTTAAGGGCCATTATTTAATGCTTCAACGATATTCTATGCTATATATGCGTGTGTTATACACTTATCCTACTCGTGTGCTTGGCGTTATCTGATCGGCTCATTGTGGACAAGTCTAGTATGAAAAAGGCTGAATGCAAATTTTATTTGGTAAAATAATTTGGTGTAAATGTTTAGTTTAATGATTTTAATGGGTATGTTTATTTGTTTCAATGTATACACAAACGACTTTATCTTGTGTTATTGCGTGTGTTTTTCCCCCTTTTTTTGGGTTTTTAACTAGATGTGTTATTTAGTTTAGTTTTACTTTCAAAATCACACTATAACACTATGGTTATTACTTTCATATAAGACCTACTACGATATTTAAAACATGCTCTTTTTTATACTATATTCACTTCTCTTATATATTATAATCCGTAGGGACGTCCCAGAGAAACCAAAAAAAACTTTGAAATCAACGACTCGTATGTAAAAAGTCTATAATATAACAATAGCTGTTATATAAATAAGCAATAGTATTATAACAAAAAAATTAATTTACTTACTTAAACGAATCGTTAGATTCTCTTAATGTTTTTAAAAAGTTTTGAGATTGGATATATGGTAGTGAAATAAACCATTTAAAATATTAATAGACCTTAAGGTTTAATAGACTAAAATAATTAAATTGTTATTGGGTTTATTAATGGCTATTATTAATTTTTAAATATGTAAAAAAAGTTTTAAAAATCTTCGGGCTCCGAAGAGATTTGAGCGGTCGTCCACACCGCCCCTCAGGGTCGACCATGATAACTTGATACATAAACATTTGTTAGCGACCCTAAGGACATCATGAAAATAGGTGTCTCATGTTATTTTGGAGATGAATGATCCAAATTTTATAAACAACGAGCATAAATGGATTATGGAATTAAATTATGAGCTGTTGAAAAAATACACAATTTTAGTACATTAAGAGATATATTCATTCCGCCTCCACTAACTTGATTCCTCTTATCACTGATGTGGATGAGACGAATTGATCCACCAGTGATGTTTATGTATCACTATTTACTAGTACACTTCAATGATGTTTTATCATTTTTACTAATTGAGATATTTTAAGGTTAGATTGTTATTTTGTTGAATTTGAATTGAACTTGAAGTTGAAGTTATTAAATAAATTATTAGTTTTGTTTTAAATTGTAACATTATTAGGTGTTGAATCCAACAAATAAAAGATTATAATATGAACCTACCATTACACACACTAAAAATAGTCATGTCCTTAAGGATACGTGTCAATTATTTTATATCAAAAACGTTTTAACACAGTTACTTTGATTGATTATGGACTAAGGAGGGTGAGAGTTTTAATTAAAAACTAAAATCAAAAGTAAAATGCAAAAAAGTAGAAAAATTCCAGTAAGCTGACACGACCGTGTCAAAACTGTAAAGGAAATTCCAGACGCCCGTGTTAAGGTTCTGCTGGAAAAACGTAAATTGATATTTTAAAGTGTTTATTTTAGTTATAAAAAAGGAATTACAGAAGATGTTAATTAAATTATAAAATAAATTCAAATATGAAGACTAATTCCAATACTAAGGTAATTTCTTGATTTGATTTGTCTTATGATCATTAATGATTATGGTGCAATGATTATTTTCAATTAATGATTTGTATCAATACTAGACATCACGTCGTTCGAATATTCACTGTATCTAATGTCCAATCAATCGCAGTTCGTTGATTAGAGCCAACCCGCTACTCTAAGCTCACACCATTCAGATCTTAACATACGGATTGCAACGATAGAAGTATCAATTATAATTAAACACACACGTCATTCGATATGTTTAACTAGATTGTGTGATTCTATATCGAGAATGAATTCATAGACAAACTCAAACCGTTAATTGTTCTATATATCAGATATTAAAACTTGATTAGGGTTTTAAATCTTAAAAAACTTTATTAGAAAATATAAAACGGTGATCAATTTTATTAACAATCTAATATATACCGGTTAGATCCGGTTTAAAATTCAAAATCAAACAAACACACCATTAAAATAAAAAACATCTCATAAACGTTTCAAATAAGTTCAAACCAAAATCAAAGAAATTAAACTTTAATGTTGAAACTAAAATTGTTTAGCGGTACATTGACAACTAAATCAATTAAAACTAAAATAAAATAAAACTTATGAATTGAAAACAAAAAAAACAACCTAAATTACTATTGCTTTTTATCGCTTCTTCAACTAGATTCTCCAAAATATTATCTTCAAGATCCACCTTTAATTTTTCCAACCATCTTCTATTTATCATCATTATTTAACTTGCAGATTTATATTTTTGGGTTTTATTGTTTCTTATCTTCAAAAAATTTAGAGGATAATCATCTTCAATAAAAATTCCTAAACTTTAGTAATTTTTATTAACCCTTTAAAATTCAGGATTTTTTTTAATAATATTTTTAAGCTTTTTCCTTCTTTCTTAATTGAATGCACACAAAAATAATCAAAACACACAAAAGTAGATTTTATCCTACAAAACTACTATACTATTGCATAAAATAATTGAAAAATACATGCAACTAATATAAAATATATGCTAAAATATACTCTAAAATTACTATAATTTATAACTAAAAATATAACTAACAAACACGAAACCGAGCAAAACTGAACGTTTCTTTAAAACTTAGCCGAGTTCGAGCATAAGTTTACACTCGAATTTGTAAATCTGAACCGAACCGAGCCGCTCGTTTGAAACCGAACCGAGCTTGTGTATAGTTGCGTTTGGTTCGGTTCGTGAACAACTTTAATTAGTATTGTATTTTTATTGATGTTTATTATATATTTTAAACATTATTAAGGTTTACGATGTTTACAATATGCCATCCCCTTTACCTGTTTACGTATTTGGCGAAACAGGTTATTTTGTGCATAGATTACATGCATAAGCGTTGAATATATAACAACATATATGCTAGGCTCTGCAATGACAAAAATACTTTAGAAGCATTGTAAGTTTATAACAATAAAGATACATAATATTGAAAACATATATTAAATAAAAGGGTAACGCACATTAAGTAACATGAGATTTGAAGTTTCAAAAGATAATGTAAAAAAAATACAAGTAGTTTTAAACTTCATACGAAGTTAATTATCCTGTTAAACTGTTTCAATAATATTCTAGTATAATTCATATAGACACGCAATCTACTCTATCTTTATAAAGAGTTAATTATACAGTGATTTTAATCATTTAGGTAAATTAACAAATTTAGATACTAAGCGTAAAAAGTAACAAATTAATGTACTATTTCTTTGTTAAGTTATGATGAAAATTTAGCCTTTATACTTAAACTCAACAAAACTAAAATTTAGTATCCAAAACTGTTACACTTTTTACTCGGTACTCAAATAATTTATTTTACCTTTATTTGGTACTCGAATTTATTATTTTATCCAAACCATAGAACCATCCATGTAAATAACTCTTAAAAATATTCAAATAAAAACATTCTAAAACTTAAGACGTGTAAAAATTAATATCAACCATCAATCTATATAACTAATCAATGGTTGAAATCAAATTTTAATAAAAAAAATTTAGGGTGATATTAAGGAATAGTCAATTTTGTCACTTTTTGCAAATTTCCCCGTTTTTTTAAAACGTTCATAACATTTATAAGTACAGTATAATTATTATATAAGAATATATAAAAAGCTACGTTTTTAAGCCAAACTCTCATCATTATGTATTTAGTATAATTCATTGTGTATTTTTATTTATTGTGTTTCTTTAAATACTATTGTGTTTATTTAAAATGAATTTTATAGAAATATAATGATGGAATAATAATGTTATGTATCTCTAATATACAAAACATAATAAAAATTACAACTAATTAATCTAATGCATTAAAAATAATGATAAAATAACATATGTCTCGTTGTGTCTTTTGCACTATAAGTTTTGAAAAATATATTAAAGAAATAACATATTTGTGTACTTATAATGATAAAACACAATGAAAGAAAACAATAAAATTATGTAATCTACAAAAAATAATGACAATATAACACATTGTGTTATCTTTAACACTATAAATTTTAAAAAATACTTTATTGAAATTATCATTACGTACTTCTACTTGTAAAATACAATGGTAGATAACAAATTTAAATGATAAAATAACACAAAGTGATGTAAAATATAAAACATAATAATAATACACATAACAAATATATGACACAAAAAACATATAAGACATAATGAACTGGTATATTTAACATAATAATCAAAATATCATCATTTTTAAAATAATAAAATGACACGTGTCAAATCCAAAATAAATTTTTAGATTTTTTTAATTAAATATAATTTTTACTATAACTCTACCCAAAATATTAAACAAGCTATCCACGTATGACTTTTTGATATGAGATGATCTTATGGAGTTTTTTTCCCAAAAAGGTGTAAATAAAAAACTTATTTATTAAAATGGTGTAGTTTAAAAAATATTTAGCAAAATAATGTTTTTAACTTTTTTGTTTCTCACTCTTATTTCTATTGGATAGTTTACAAAAGTTTTTTTTAATGTTGTTTATTACTTTTAAAGATAACTTCTTCATATTTCTATAATTTTTTTTTCAGATGGGCCATTTTTAGTTATTGAGAAAATATTTTTTATAAAAATGATTTTCAAAATTTTTAATCGTGATATCAAAATAAAATTGCTTTTGATTTCTTTAACCTTTTGAAATCGGAATGTTTTTTGGTTCCTTAAAAAAGCTCAAAACAAAAGTTTCTTAATTTCTTAAACTCTTATATTATAAACACATTTTGAAATTTTTAATCATGATATTTGCAAATGTTTAAAAAAGCTTATTCTATTATGACAGCAACATGTTTTAAATGATTTATTTTAGGGTTGTTTCATTAACCATTCATACTAGAACGCATCGAGTGAGTTCGGTTGGTTTAGTCAGTTTATAACCTGACGCGGTTTGGTTTACGATTTGCGTTTTGAGAGACCAGTTGGTATGGTTAGTTGTATGTTCGCATTTTGGACTAACACGTATTGAAGTATAATTTACGACCAAAAGTGTACCGGTTTACGATGCTTTTAATTTAACTTTCATTTGATATTTTTATGAAGGTATTGAAGTATAATTTACGACCAGAAGTTGAATTTTTTTAACTTTTATCTTGGTAAATCGTTGAAGTAAAAAACACATTTTCTATAAATATTTTAATGCTGAAATATAAAAACGAAACAAAATATGTTCCTCAAAATGAAATATATTCGAAAACAAAGTAAAATGTAAAGGATTTATATTCAAAGTTTTTTAAAAATAAATAAATAAATACCTTGATCAAAGACTTAAAGAGAGAACACGATTAAACATAGTCAAAAATGATTTTATAAAACATTTAGAAATAAATTTAAAAGATCTAGAGAACTATAGAAAGTTTCAATATCAAAAACATTTTCTTAACAGTATAAAGAAATAACCTTTAAGAGAATCAAAAAACATTTAAAAAGATAGTTTTATAAAGCATCTAATAAAAATAAGAGTGAGAAACATAAAGATTTAAGTCTTTAACTAATAAATTATATTGTTAAAAAATTTCTTAACTATATCATTTTGATAAATAAATTTTACACCGCACTATATTTTGGAAAAAAACTTTGATCATGTCCTCGTAATTTGTTATGCTCAAATGAGAAAATGGTCTTTAATGCATTTGAACAACGCTTTACGAAAGTTACGCCGACCATTGACATTAGGTTTTCCAATTAAAAACGTTATGAAAATGTGACCTGCAAAGAGAAAACTAACTAAACCCATAACGAGGAAAAACTTATGTTTTGGTTAGTAGGTTAGAAACCCTTTGCAACGTTTACAATGTTATATATTTAGTAATAATATTTACATATTACATATTTATAACATATTATATAGTTTTTTAATACAATCAAATTCGGTAAATGTTATACATTAATATTTTAGTGATGTTATATAAAAAAGTAAAATAAATGTTCAATTTATAAGAATGAATTATGAACAAACATAACATTTATTTAAAAAAGATATTTTATAAAAAAGGTATAAAAGTTATTATTATTTCATAGACGATAGAGACGCTAAACAGTAATTATGATTTAATAGAAAATTTTATTAAGATTCGTATAAGGGATATTCAGTTTTTGTTAATTTTATTTAAACAAAAGGAAGATAATACACATGTCAAGAAAACCTAAAATAAACCAAGTTATCTAACACTTGACACGTCATATAGTGTTTTTTCTTGTCATCTTTTCCTTAAATTAATCACATGTCTCAATTTGATTATTAGAGTTTATGTTGAAGTTAATATTGTTAGGATCAGGTATCGTGTTTTGTTATGGCTATATAATACGTGACAACTTGTTCCTTTTATATACACAATTTGAGATTTTGACAAATATTTCATGTTTTAGTAATTTTATATTGGTTTTCTTTATTTAAAACTTCTAACGTAAGTTCTTTTATTATTAATTCTATTATTATTATTATTATTAATACTATTATTATTATTAATAATACTATTATTATATTATTATTATTACTACTACTATTATTATTATTATTACTATTATTATTACTATTATTATTACTATTATTATTATTATTAATATTATTATTATTATTGTTATTATTA
This sequence comes from Flaveria trinervia, assembly GCA_025506515.1. NCBI lineage: Eukaryota > Viridiplantae > Streptophyta > Magnoliopsida > Asterales > Asteraceae > Flaveria > Flaveria trinervia. The sequence goes on along the minus strand of CM046450.1, from coordinate 2,682,607 downwards.
TTATTATTACTATTATTATTATTACTATTATTATTATAATAATAATTATTATTATTACTATTATTACTATTATTATTATCATTATTACTATTATTTTTACTATTATTATTATTATTATCATTGTTATTATTATTATTCTTATTATTATTATTATTATTACTATTACTATTATTATTATTATTACTATTATTATTATTATCATTATTACTATTATTATTATTATTATTATGATTATTATTAATATTATTATTATTACTATTATTATTATTATTATTATTATTATTATACACCCTTTCTTACACCCAAATGAGGTTCCTAATGGAAATGACTGCTATTAGTTTACTTTATTTAATTTTGAGAAAATTACAAAAATAGTCCCTGTGGTTTGATCAAATTGCAAATTTGATCCCCAGATTTTAAAAATTGCAAATTTAGTCCTAACATTTGTAAGTTTATTGCAAATTTATTCCCCACCGTTAGTGTCCGTTAGTTTTTAACGATCTAGGGACTAAATATGCAATATGATCAAACCATAGGGACTATTTTTGCAAGTTTCCCTAAAAAGTAAAAAAACTAAAAAAATCAAATAAAAATTAAGAAATTAAAATTAAATTTTAAAAGATTCAAATAAACTTTAATAAAGAAATTCAATAATCGTTAAAAAATAGAATAAAAGTTAAAAAATCAAACCAATTTTAAAAAGTAAATAAAAGTAACAATAGAATGCATATAAAAATAAAAAATGAGCACTAATACCCTGCGTATTATAATAATATGTCTATTAGTAGACTAGTTTTTTAAAGACTCTCTAAAAAAATAATAATAGTAACTTTTTTTCCATAAATGATATAATTAATTTATAAAAATTATAAGTTAGTTTAGATGGCCAAAAATGTATATATATTTCGAGTCGGAGGATAAACGAGGTCGAATCCCACTAAGGCTGATTCTATCTAAAGAAAATATTAATAATAATTTTTTTTCCATAAATGAGCTCCGAGTCGGAGGATAAACGAGTTTGAATTGAGTTTTTTAAACCCACACAACTCATATAGTGTCCGTTAGTTTTTTGGATTTATACTTTCGAAAGGTTTTTGAATTCTTCGATTTAAACATGACATATGAACTTCATAAAAATAAAATTTTACGCATAATTCTCATTTTATATTTTTATATGCATTCTATTGTTACTTTTATTTACTTTTTAAAATTGGTTTGATTTTTTAACCTTTATTCTATTTTTTAACGATTATTGAAATCTTTATTAAAGTTTATTTGAATCTTTTAAAATTTAATTTTAATTTCTTAATTTTTATTTGCACAATTGGTCCATGTGGTTTGACTATATTGCATATTTAGTCCCCAGATCGTTAAAAACTAACGGACACTAACGGTGGGGACCAAATTTGCAACAAACTTCCAAATATTTGGACTAAGTTTGCAATTATTAAAATATGGGGACCAAACTTGTAATTTGATCAAACCACAGGGATTATTTTTGCAATTTTCTCTTTTCTTTTTATAAACACAAATCTATACTAGTGTGGTGCTGAAGCAGATACATCTATTTTCTATACTACTGTGGTGCTTGCATACTAGATTTAACATCAGTAGAATAATGGGGAAGTTATTCTCCGACAGTTGTTTTCCCCATTCATTTATTTGAAGTTTCGTATATTATAAGAAGAAATATCACTGCACCATTTATTATTAACAGTGGAAATTCCAACTAGAAGTTGGAATATTAATGGAACCATAAAGAACTTAACTTGCCAGTTTTAAGCCCATAGTTGTAACTGCTCTATTTTGAGATAAATTATATATATCACTGATGACTTTGGATTGTTAGCTCTACAAGTTTTGTTGTAGATAACATTGTAAAATAAACGACATGTTAACCGGAATCTTGACGAAGCGTGGGTATGATCTTATTTTATTTGATTATTCTGTTTGATTTATTTATTCTAATTAAGTTTTAGTTTTGGTTTTAGGAGCTATTATCTAGAGTATATTAAAGGGAATGCTTGGATTTTTTACAGGGAGGCTTTAACCTTTAGACTTTAAGGTTAATGGATTTAGAAATAAGAATTCTTCACAAGGTTACTCTTGATAATATTGAAAATGATATTTTTAAGAATGTTTCAACCCCACCCGTGATTATAATAATAATTAAAATAAAAATAAATTCTTAAGAATACGACAATTGAAGGGGCTCGAACCGAAGCCATGCATTTGTAAATGGAGGTCTTTTGATTATTGCGGACAATGTTTATACCTGTTAATGTTTTGCTTTAACACTATATGTATACGACAAAAATAATAAAAAAAAACATTTAAAATGTTACTATTAAACGGACGTTGGACTTTTAAACATACAGATCATGAAGGGTGTATGGAAATGTCTCTCCGTATTTGTTCGTTGAATACAATATGGTAGAGCACTGATTTATTGTGGCAAATTACCACTAAGCACACCCGTGTTGTTGTTTGTTCATAGACACACTGATGTTATGAATAAGAAAACTAAAAAAACACACGAAAGAATTAATAAAATAAACCAAAACGAGTATTGCATTGTAAATTAATTTTTCCCCAACCATTGGTTTGCTACTGATATTATTGAAGGTGCTTATTTCTTAAAAGTGAAAATAATAAGGTTAAAAAAGAAAATGACATGTGTCATATTTATAATCATTTCTTGGAGTAAAGATTAAGAATAAGACATATTCACTCATTAATCAAAAAAGCAACTAGCAAATACCGAAACTACCCTTCGACCCCGTTATAAAAGCTCCACTCAACTTCCACTTCCAACACCCCAACAACTCGGACTTGAATACTTCATTCCCAATCGCCCCGCAAATCTAACCCCCCTCCGTCAAATCGTAACGGAACTGGCTAACCCTCAAGAAGCTCTGGAGGATTCCACCAACAAGAGCCTGGTGCTCCACCTCTACCATGCCCTAAGCTCTCGCGACGTCGAAACGGTTCACAAGCTCCTAGCCCCTGACCTCGAGTGGTGGTTCCATGGCCCCCCCTCGCACCAGTACATGATGCGACTGCTCACCGGCACCGATTCCGACGACACTCAACCCTTCATCTTCGTCCCTCACTCCGTTGACGCCTTCGGATCCACCGTCATCGTCGAAGGCTGCGATCAGGACCGTCAAATCTCCTGGATCCACGCCTGGACTGTTAACTCCTGTGGTGTGATCACACAGGTGCGTGAGTATTTCAACACTTCGCTCACTGTAACTCGATTTGGTGTTGGTAGTAACAGCTCTTCCAAATCGGTCTCCATTACTTCGCTCCATTGTCCTTCTGTTTGGGAAAGTACTCTCTCCAATCGGGTCGGGAAGTCCGTCCCGGGTTTGGTTCTGGCCATATAGAAACGGGTCGGGTCGGATCCCATCCTTATTTGGTTTTGTCTTACATATTTACTATTTATTACTATTGTGTGTGGTTGAATAAGTCAAAGTCAAAGTTGGACTGTTTTCGTTTTGGTATGGGTTGAACTACCGTGGGGTCCTGCGTCAGCGAGGATGTAGAATCGACGGCTGAGATTCGTGGGGAGTGTTTGGTTACAGCTTTTTTTTTTTTTTTTTTATTGTGTGTTTATTTGTGTGGTTTGTAGTTGTAATTGTGATCAAGGATGGGGATGTACTCGGTTTCTTGGTGGATTTCAGTTGTTTTAATAAAGGTGATTTATGTTGATGTTATAATGCTTTCACTTCGTTTGATAAGGATAATGGATGTTATATCGAGTCAACGTTATCATATTAGTTTACGTAAAATTGATTTGTATAAATACAAGTTAACCTTACGTATTGGGTTCAGTAGTAAATACAACTATACAAGTTAACCATATAACATCAATCTTACATCACTATCAGTGATTATTAATATCGAAAAAACTTTTATGAAAAAATAATTAGAAAACTAAACGAATGTCGAACTTAAAAACATTGGAATATAAAACAATAAGTCGATTTAGGACCAACGCGTTGTGATGAAGCCATTAAACATACAAAAAAAATAAACATAGATACATATGATCATTGTTAACTTGTCAAATTTAAAAAAAAATGTAAACAAAAAATTTGTCAAATATGAAAATATATATGAACAAAGTTAAAAGTAAAAAAAATATAACCTACTAAACATATAATACAACCTATGATACATAGTAAAGTTGGTTATAAAATATATACCGGTCTTTGTGGTTTGGGTTAAATTATAAATTTATCCTCAAACTTTAAATTTTGTGAATATGGTCCCAGCAACCATGTTTACTTTCATTAATAGTCCAAAACATTAACATTGGTTTTATTTTCTGATAAATTGATCATTAACATGGTGTTGTTCAGCTGTAATAATTTGTCAAAAAGTTGAATTATTACCTAGTTTAAATTTTGATTGTTTAAAATTAGCTCGTGATATCTTGGATGCTTTATCGACTGTAAAAGAATGAAAAATTAACTTTAAGTAACTGCTCCTCTACGACTTCTTGTGGTTCTTCAGATAAATGGGGTAAAAGAAGCAAAATGAGAAAACGAAACAGAGGATTTAAAGACATCATCTTTGCCTTTAGAAGGGTTATATATGACCAATGAATGGGACAAAATATATTGGTTTACTCAATTCTCGAAATCAAATATCGAATTCTTTGAAAGAACAAAAGCAAAAGAAATGGGTGCGTGAATCACTCTCTTTCTAAACAGCTATGAAATCTCCGTCTTTCCCATAAAAGAAAAAATGCATTGACAACAAAATTAACAAATAATTGAAATTATTGACCATGTGGGTCTTTACTTTGATTGGTATTATCAGGAGAAAAAATGTCAAATCCAGAGGGCTACTTCTTATCCAGTTGGAAATTGTGATTTGAAAAAAAGCAAAGTATCGGTATTGAGTAAATTAAAAATTTTGTTCTTTAAATACGATTAAAATTACGAATTTATCTTTAAACTTTAATAATTACATCGAGTATCCTTTATATAATTTGTAATGTTTTTCTTCTTTTAACTAATAATAGTTAACTTTTTCTGTTATATTTTTGTAAATGATCATTTTACCCATGTCCTTCAAAATGACAAAATGTATAAGTTTTATATATATTTTATTTCTTTTCTTTTTGTGTTTATTTTATTAACTTTATTTTTCATTATTTCTTTATTTTTAACCACTTTTTATCTAAATACTTATCTTAAATATTATTAACTAGTTATTTTTAAATTTAATTATCCAAATATGATTTATGATTAGTTTTTATTATATTAAAATATATGATAAATTACTATTTATTTTAAAACATTTATCAAATGGTTAATATTTATTTTATAATAAAATATATTTTTTAAAATCCATTATCAATAAGATTTATATAAAAATGTTTAGAAAAAATAAATAGATTATGTATTAATTTTTTCTATAAAGAAGCAAACAGACCGGAAAAAAAAATCAAGCACTAAGTATGCAATTAAATATTATAAGGTGGTAAAATATTATTGGCCCAATGAACTTTTAGAAAAAAAAAGGGTGGCAACATGGGTCATTGGGTTATTCTATACATTAGGTTGTGGCTTCGGTTTAATTTTTAACATCTCTTTTTTATAAAATAATGACCAACCCATCTAAAATTTCACTATAGAGACAAATCCAAAAAACTACTCTGAAGTTTTAATTAAACAAAATGGTTACCAATGGGTTTTAAATCAAACATAAACCACTAAAAATGAAAGTGAAAGCGAAATTTACAATAAGAACAATTAAAAACTTTATATATTAAACAAAGCCTAATCATATATAATACTTAACATATAATAATTATAACTAAGTAAATAAAAAAGCCATGGCCCAATTACATACGATATTCGATAGGTTTCTAATATAATACGTAAAATTAACTGTTTGATATAATTGAAATTTGTATACCAAAAGGGTTAAAATGCGAAAGTGTAACAAAACGTTACTAGTTTATTTTTATCTAATGTAAAATAATTAAAGTAAAGAAATGAAAACATTAGAATTTAATAATCTATAAATAAAATTTGAATTTAATAAAATATTTAAATTAATTAATTAATAATATTTAAGATAAGTTTATAAAACAATAATGTTTATAAGAGAGAAAGAAAAAAAAGTTAAGTAAATAAAAAAATATATTTGTGAAAAACTATTAGGCGTTTTTAAAAATTTTCATTAGATGTTATTTAAACCCATATATGTTTTGGTATGTGTTTTAATCATTTATGTTTCATTAAATTTTATAAATTATATTTTTAGTTTATGTAATTTTTATTTTTAGAAAAACTATTAGGTTTTTTTTAAATTTTATTTGTTCTAGCAGAAAAATACATAATAAAATTCAACAAATAAAAAAATTGTAATATATTAAAATCAATTATGAAATTTAATTTTTTATAATTAAAACTAATTTATTAATTATATTTAAGATAAGGTGTAAAATAAATGTGGTGAGAAAAAGAAGAAGAAAAGAAAGTAAATAAATAAAAGAAAGAAAGAAAATATATGATTAGTATCATTACATATTTTGTCTTTTAAAAGAGAATGATAAAAATATCATTTATCATAAACTTAACAGAAATATTTAACTTCAGTTAGTGAAAATGACGAAAAGTGTGACAATTTTTCGAATAAAAGATATCCAGTGTAATTATCAAAGTTGAAGGATAGGATCCATAATTTTAGTAATACTTAAAGGATAATATTTGTAATTTACTCAATTGATATATTTATATGTTTATTATTTTATCATTAGTACTTTTTTACACCAAAACTCGCTTCAAATATAATATTAATGGTTGTATGCCTTTCATAATTTATAATTAAAAAATGTTTATCAATATATTTCAATGTGTTAGAACCCTTAGAATTTTTTATGTAAAAGAATAGTGTTTTCAGAATTCGTTTTAAGCTTTATTAAAAATGGGTAACTTTGTAAAATAATAACCAAATTTCAAAAGTGTTCCAATTAGATCATTCATTTTTATATTTTATACAAATTAAAAATCATAACATATTTTTTAGCATGTTATACTTTTGGATTCTGTTAGAAAATATTTTTTTCTATCTTTTGAAGCTGATATAGAACGTTGACGTAAATTTTAGGCACTTTTTTTATTTTTTTCATAATTAACATGTTTTTTTTTATCTTTTAATATAATTTTATATATTGAAAATTCTTGTGACATCCGTCACCTTAAGGTCCGTCGAACTACATAATTAACCATAGAATTATTTTAATTATTCTTCCTCTTCTTCATGAACTCCTATTTTAAGGAATCATGTTTGCTTTATTACCCGTGTGCCTGTACTTCCTCCGTGAACGTGTGCTAAGCATAAACCTTTTATAAATTTCATCACCATTATCATCAAATATATCATTTTTAATTATAACCATTGTCATTAATAAAACTATTTTAAGCCATCAATTACCATAAATCACGCTTTTAACATTAATATAGCGAACATTCTAAAGTCGTTTTCAACCGAAGCAAACTTTGGAAACTCGGGGGCTAAGTGCAGGGACTAAAATTGACATTTTGCAAACCTGAGATGGGTATAAAAACCCCATTCCCAACCATTTTCTTCATCCTCTCCATTTCTTCTTCATCATCTTCTTCTCCACTTCACATCTTCATCTTAGCACCAAAAACGCCCCGTTCGGTCACGTTTTCGTCGTCTAGACTTCATCTACAACCTAGTCTACTCCATCCTTGCAGGTAGACGACCTTGGTTGTCCATTTCTTGCTCGTTTTACAGCTGTCCATTTCTAGGGTTTCGGGTGTTCGGGTCAACTCGAACACAATAGGTCGTGTGGGTGCGTGTGATGACTTTCTGCGTGTGCTTCTTGTTCGTGTGTGTTTGTTGTGTGATTCTGGAAGTCCTTGTTGTGTAAAACCCGTGCTTGGGGCAGTCGAAGGCTGCTCTGCACTTCAGCAGTCGTGAACCTGCAGTTCAGGCGACTGGGTCTGTCATGCGACTGAGCCGTGCGACTGGGTGAGTCATGCGACTGTGTCATTCGGGCGACTGAGTTGTGCGACTGGTGATGTCCTGCGACTGAGTCGTGCGATCGAATGTTGTGTGCGATTGAGTCAATGCGGATGAATGTAGTGTGCGATTGAGTCCTACGATCGAATGAATGCATGCGACTATGCGTGTATCGCACGACTGAAGGCCAATCGTACGAATAAAGGTTTAGTCGTACGAATGAAGCTGATTCGTACGAATGAAGGTTGATTCGTGCGCATGGAGGTTAAGTCGTGTGATTAGGCGTTGTGTGGTACGACTGAATGCCAGTTGTACGAATGAAGGTTCAATCGTGCCAATGAAGCCGATTTGTACGATTGAAGGTTGATTCGTACGAATGGAGTGTTGAGTTGAGCCTCTGGTCCTGTTGTGTGACTGATGATGTTTGAGTGTGAATTTCCTTCCTGAACGTCCGATGATGATAAGGTAACATCAGTAAAAGTGTCATTGCCTGACCACAAAGATTAAAGTCAACGCTATCAACATGCACATACTATTTCAATTGAAATCAACCTAACATTTTGCAATTATCGACAACCCATTTGGAACTACAAATATTTAACAAGTGCTATCTTTTATAACAATGAGATTTTTATATGGATGTCATAAGCAATGACGACTACTCTTAGTACTTGGATCTACATAAGATCTGATACTTGTGTCCGCTTGTGTGTGTGCTACCCACGACCGAACCGATACAACCCGAACCGACCAAACATTACTATATGCTTTATACACGTCATTAATGCTTAACAAACTGTCAATAGGTGTTTGACTGTTTATTGCATACAACTGTTAGGAATCTTGATCATTCATACTTACCACTTAACATGTGAGTTTCGTGGCCCCTTTTTATGCTTATACTACTTTACAAACATTTACAAACATGGGGGAAAAGTATGCTCGCCCGTTTTCTATGCTGTACAACATACATACAATTTACATACTTGGAATCAACGTGCTACTGTTTTATGGGTACTTATTTGATACATGCTTGAGTCTGCTTTGTGGTTCTTTCTTACAACCATTTAATTCCAGTGTGGGAACCGACGGATAGGTGTTGGTAGTACTATTGGGTTGACACCCCCACCCTCGTGTTGGTATACTAGTTAGTACCAACAAAAGCCAGGAACGGGCCTTGGGTGAATATATTCCGACAAGATTCTTTGTGTACGTCGTTAGGCTTGGTTGTAAAGCTCCTGTCATGTGATTTTGCTTACTTATAACTGTATGCCGGTATTCTGCAACAACTTTATACAACATCATTACTTATTTATTTTTAACCTACGAGCTCACCAACATTTTGTTGACCATTTTGAGCATATCTTTTCAGGTGATCATGCTAGCTGAGGTTCTAGGTGTGCTGCCTTAGTGGAGACCCTAGGATGCATTTTCGGGCTAAACTTGTCATTTTGAAAACAATTGTTGTATCTATTTCAAACAACATTACACTTTGTAACTTGTTCCCGGATTGTGGGAATTACATACAACGTTATTATCTATGTTTATCTTATATCATGTTTATGCTTATGGCTATGTGGTCGTGATTACTGACTAAACACAACACAAGTCCCCTTGTTGTCGGGTGTCGTCATGACACGCTTGTCATCATTATTATTATTGCATCTCTATCGCTTACCATGTGTTATGACGATTCCCGTCTCGTTACATCCCCGTGCTCCCGTCTCGTTACATCCCCGTGTTTCCGCTCTTAGCGGGGGTGTGACAATTCTAACTACAATGTATTTTCCATCATTACTTTCTTGTCATAATAAATTGGTAATAACTCGATTTGATCGTTTGGATGTCCAATTTGAGAAAAATATGCATGTGTGATTAAATTAGAACACTTTTAAAACTTGGTTACTATTCTGTGACATTTTCCCTATTAAAAATATCAATCAACACTACATTATTGTAATCTAATTAGTCTGGATACAAGTGAGAGTATTTAAAAATGTTGAGAGTACTGTCAATTCCTTTAACTGTGTCTTTCGTAGTAAGTTTGTTCGTGAGTTATGCTTAAATAGCAAAATCATCACAACAAATCGTTGCGAGTTTATTGCTTTCTTTGTTCACTTAACTTCTTTAAGTAATCTTGTGTTGATTTCATATTGAGGTGTATGATCCCAACACGAAGAGGCATCAAACATCCAACTTTAAACCTTTCGTGTCGAAATAAAAATTAATTAGATTAAAAAGTAAGGTTTTAAAATCCAAACATATAAAATTAATAACAGAAGTCTTCTTTACACTTTACCCCATGAGCATGGTTTAGAAATTCATACCCCTTGTATTCCTTAATAATATCAAACCTATAACTGTGTGATAAAAATTAAATATTTTTAGAAACATAGAACTAAAGACTGCTTTTGGCCATGGTGATGAAGAGTTTGGAAAATACAGACAAACTTATAAAGAGAAATTATTGAGTTACTTTTATAAAAGTACTTATAAAATAGAAATATAGACAGGAAAAGTACATTTTCTTTTTTCATTTATAAAAATATAGTCTTTGTATGTAAAGAAAATAATGTAGTAAAATATAGACTACAATACGAATTATAATGAATAAGAAATACATATGAAGCGAAGGTGAAAGAGTTCGAACTAGTGTTTCCAGTAGTATATTCACCAGAATAGTTGAGGAAACTAAAATATTAGGGTTGAATGTGTATCAATATATGATATTTGTCCCTTAAAACATCTTTCACATCTTTCTAAGACAAAGGCATATGTCTTCCCCCTTAGAGCATTCATATTAAGTTTTTCTTTCTACGTGAGTGTGTATTCTATATTTTGAGGGATGATTGTTAGTGGTTGTGAATGAATTAGAGAAAATATTTATGAGGTTTGTATCGTGATTCCCCATATTTGAGGAAATATGAGGAATCATAACATAACTTTCATATATTTTTTAATATTTTTAAAAATGGTTGTAAGTAAAGAAAAAAAAATAAATAATTATAAAAATATTAAAAATATTATTTAGTTGAAGAAAATAATAAAAAAATAATGTTATAATGTAAATATGAGAATGAATTGAAGAAGCTAGTGTGAATGCTCTTACAAGGTGTAACAGTTGAAGAGTAATCATACCAACGAAGATGAGCTTGCAAGTCCTAGTCTCCTAGTTAACCTAGCTATTTAGTATTAGAGTTTTTAAAGAGTAAAACTTTTGCGGTGATAACTTTTAGAGCATTTGTGTGTTAAACAAAACTTTTGGAACAACGTTTTTCCGGCTAAAGTTCCAAATAAACTTGTATTATACTTTCAAAGCTTATTTTTTTTAATAAAAGAAACATGAAATTGCGGTGATAACTTTTAGATATTTTTTTTAAGAATAATGTAAATGTTTAATGATGTTGGGAGTTGCGAACCACCGACTTTAACCGACCAAGAGATTAGTGTATGATGTGCTGCGCGTTATTTGAAAAAATTAAACCATGGGTTGAATTTTAATGAATATTTTTACATTAGTGCAACTATAAAAACAAACAATAATCAATTCAAGGTCGATGTTTTGCCTACGTGGAACGTTTTGTCGTTATTAATAATACATCAAATAATGATACGTCAATTTTTTTCTTAATCTTTTGGGCTTTTCTAATGGCACTCGAATGTATCACTTGAATTATCATTTAACACTATTGACAATTGAAAAATATCATTTGTCGAATACAAAAGCGTAAAAAAGACGTTGATGAGACATTAACTTTGTCGAATACAAAAGCGTAAACTATTGTTACAATGTAAGTTGACAATTACATCTCCTTAACACTTCTTGCAACACCCCAGTGGTTTAAAAAAAACAAATATTAGATACATTTTAAACAGCAAATAAGTTAGAAATAGAACATTAAAAATGCCTATGTCGCATCATTAAAAAAATACTATTTTGAAACTAAATAAATGTGCAACTTCAAAAAGTCTGAGAAACACTTTAGCTAAATAGCTTTTGTTGGTGTAAATTAAGAGTGTTGATCGGATAAGTTAATCGGGTATCGGGTTAATCGATTTGGGTTGTTCGGGTTTTTTAGAGTTGAAGTTTACCCGAAATCCGATCCGAGTAAAGTTCGGTTTAATCGGTTTCGGGTTGTTTGGGTAACTGATTGTTCGGGTCGGGTTTCAAGTATTAAACAATAGACTCCATTTAGTATGTTTTAGTGATTTTTCATTTGAAATATTTTAATACTAGTAAACTTAAATTAGTTACTTCTATAATTTATAAAATATGCTTAAATATATATTTATTAAAAACAATTTGATTAATTTGGACAATCTAAACAAGTGTATACATATAATTCACTTAATTATAATATGAGTTGATCGGGTTATTGAGATTTCGGGTTATTGAGATTTCGGGTTAATCGATTCGGGTTATTCGGGTTTTTGAGGTTTGAAAGTTTATCCGAAACCTGACCCGAATAAAAATCGGTTTAATCGGTTTTCGAGTTGTTCGGATAACAGGTTGTTCGGGTCGGGTTTCTTTGGGTGGGGGTGAGCTCGGGTCGGGCGTGTTAATCGGGTACGGGTAAAATCGACGGGCCTAGTGTAAATGTGAAAAAAAAATTCAAATAAAAGACACAATGTATTTATTAAAGTTTAAGGACATAACCGGTAATTTAATAATATTTAAAAAACAAAATTTGTAATTTTCTTAATATTTTTTTCTCAACAACCCGTAACCGTGTAATACACGGGTGTCTATTCAAGTATTGTTATATGTAACGTTACAAATATATGTTTTGAACATATCTAAGGTAGGTCAAGGTGTCCGTGTTGTCTACATGGAGATAGAAATTCTGCAACTTGTGCGTGTGTTTAGCTTGGATCCAACTATACAAGCATCGAATATCAACTTGGTAACTTGTAGTTCTTAACTTCTTATTCAAACGTTTATTTTATTTATTTATTTATTTTTCTCCATCAGGCAAACAAAAATAAATGAAACATCTATAAAATAAGACAGGTGACATTGGAAGTTTCGCAGAAATTTCCTAAAAACAAAGTTTAAATATTGTGCCGTCTCAATTTCTCGAAAGGAAACGCATTCTTGTATGAAAAAGATAACGAAAATACAAACCCAAAGGAAATGGATGAAAATGATTTTTTTTTCTTTTTATATGTTTAGTGACGATAAAAAAGGACCTTCGTAGAAGATAACATATTAAAACAAAAACAAGATGCAGAGACTTTTTTATATTTATCTTTCTGCTCTAATAAAAAACTTTTTAGAAATAACACATGTTAACATCATGTTTTAATCACTAATTTTTTTTTCTGTTTTTCACTCTTATTTAATAATCATATTAATTACTAATTAATAATACTATTTATTTTGTAGATTAAAATAATTTTTTAATAAATTAAAAAAGATACCTTTTTTCTAATGTTATTTCCAAGAAAATAACATTTCATAAAATTAGAAAAAATTTTAGAATATCAGTTTTTTTAAAAATACAAATTTTTTTATAATTGGTGTTTTAAAAAATAATTAAAATTAAGGGTTATAATAAGAAAGTTTTTTAAGTATGGCAATATTTTAAATGTTTGTTTTGAAATAATTTTTTTATCATATTTATTACAAGAAAGATTTTAATCATATCTTATTTTAGAATATCGATTTATAATAAATAAATTTTATTCTAATTAATATTTTTTATTCAACTCATTTAATACACAAGTTTACTAAAGTTAGTACATCTATGTATTATGTATTATAATAAAATAAGGTTTGAGTTGTCACTTGTCATGATTTTTAACATTCTAAATTTATTTTTACCGCTTCTCTCTTCTATTAAATATTTACATTAACTACTAATTATATTATTTAAATTTTTTAAATTAAAATAGTTTTTATAAATCAAGAAATAAGTCTTTTTATAAATGCAATATCTAAAGAAATAATTTTTTGTATAACATAAGTAATTTTTATAAAATATCAAAAAGTTTTAAAAATACAACATATTTTAAAGGAAATGTTTTCAAAAAATAAATTTTTATGAACCATAATAATTAAAATTTGGAGTTTAAGAATTTTTTTATAAAATGACATTTTCTTAAAACGATTTGATTAAGAACAAAATGTTTTACTTTTTTAATAAAAGAAACTAACGTACAAAAGTTTAAAGAAAATTATATAATTGTTTTATTTCTTATAGTCATTACTTATATGTAATTTTAATTTATCTCTTATCTTAAAATATAGTTAGATAATTAATAATTTTCATCACTAGCTATTTAATATTTTATTTATTCAACACGTGTGATACACGTGATACTAGCCTAGTAATAAATAAATAAATTATTATGGTACATGAGACAATTATATGAGCTACCATTCGTTTTCTAGATTTCTCTTGTTATAAAATAACGTCTAATTAATTAGTAAATATTTACTCATCTAAATCTAAATATTATAATTACACTTAATCTTTAAGAACAAAGTATTAAATCTATAACAATCTTGTGAATCAGTTGTGAAGTCCAGAAAAAAGATAATGTATTCAAAAGTTAGGGGGTTAGAAACTAAAAACTGCTTTAGACAGTTTTTGTTGAAATTCAAATTACCCCAAAAGTAGAGCTAATTTTTTAATCCGACTTTTCATATGATTTTAAAAAAATCATTAAAAAATCTAATGAATTTTTATTGAAAGTATATTTCAAAATAATAAAAAATTGACACTAAGAAGAGGCTTTGCCTATTGGCCTATTGGATTGCGCTCCTAAAGACGCTGTCCCATTGAAAACCATATTGTTTAGGAGCAAATGCTCTAATTAAGAACCAACGAGATTTCTAATTAGTGAAAATCATAACAACTCAAATAAACGTGTACTTCACACTCTGTTAATTTATGTAAGGTATAGCATGATACACTTTAGTAATCAATTACACTAAGGGTGGGAGGGGCACTCACACTGTGAGGCACAACGGGCCTTAGCGTCGCCTCTTATCACTGCCGCATGGTGTTTTCTTCTGGTGAGTACTCGCCATGGCTCAACCAAATAAAAACGACCGTTAACAAACCATTGGGGTGTGGCAATACTATCGCCATCAAATTTAAGTACGTAATATAGTGTGACATGACAAAATTTGATTGGTTGATTTATGGTGTAGTTAGTGGTGTACAAAGTGTTTTTTTTTACCCAAACCGGTTTGGGTTCAAAACCGAATCGTTTTTTTCCTGTCATGGGGTCAAACCGGTTTTTTTCAAACCAGTTTGGCCCACCGGATACTCAAACCTGTCAAAACGATTTGGACCGGTTTGAAACTAGATTTTTAATAAACCGGTTTTACGACTGGTTTAACCGGTATTTAACTTTTTAAACTGGTTTATAAACCAGTTTTGAGGATGGGGTGACCAACCCAGCGGTTCGGGTCAGTGTGGATCAAACGAACTGGTTCCATTTTTTTTAGCGGAATCGGTTTTTTCCCATGTCTAGATGTAGTGTGATGGGTGTTGCATGTCTGACTCCTTCATGTTAAGATGACTAAAAGTATATAGTGATTTTAATAGTGTACATATCATCTATATTTGTAATCAAATTTAAATTCAAATTTACCAAACACATTATCTTTACTTTTTTTAAGAAAAATTAGGTGACAGTAGATGAGAAAGGAGGCATCAGGCAGGAGGGAAATAGCAACACCATATCTACTCTTCGTAGCGATGGCAATGATTCTCAAATTTAGACTATATATGCTTGTCATCCCTTCTGTAATTACGTTTTTGGTAGCATAAATGATTATATTATATCATTTGATATGAAGGAAACTCTCATTTTTTAACTAACAAACCAAAGCAAGAAGCATTTCATACTATTTTTGTTCACTAAATACACACCCATCACATCAGTCGTTTTAACTCTGAACTCACGGTTGTTTAAATTTTCAGCTTTCCAGTTAAACAGGAGTATAGATCTGTAGAATCGACGTATATTCATGTTAAATGGATATTTAACTCTTAGATTTCTGCTAAACTATCAAATTTGCCATTTGTGACTTTGTGTTGTACACCAACAATTTGTCATTTGTGACTTTGTGTTTGTATCACATGTCATTGATGTGTTTAGAATATCCTTTTATTAATCTTTACCAAAATGTCAATAACAAGATCAACCTCCACGAATCCCTAAACATCTTCTTTCAAAATCATCGTGTTTTGTTGTCACTCACAACATTCATCAAACAGTTGGTGGGCGGACATTCCACAACACTTGTTAACTTCGTTTTCTTCTCACTTAAAACCCGATGTCTTTGTTTTCTTCAGCTATACGCCCCCATAACTCTCTATATCTATCCACCGATCATCACCATAGATTTACAGAGGGCAAAAAGCTTGATAAAGACGAATCGGGACAATGGCAAGCATTGCTACCACTTGTTCTTCAGGTTTGATCTTGAGAAGAAAAGAATCAACCAACAATGGTAGTTCTATGCTTCAATTCAACGGCCTAAGAGCCATTGAGTCTCACCAGATGGTGCAACCACCATCTGGGTTCAATCCTATTCGATCCACTTCTGCTTCAGGTACAATCATAGTCTATGTGATAAAAGGTCGCTCATTTTGATCATATTATAAATATGATAATTCAGTTATAAAAGGCTAATTGTGACATTCTCACTGCACCATGCAGATATATGTGGTTAATAGAAGTAAATTAGGAGTCTTTTACAAAAGAAAGCTAATGTTGCTAATTTGCAGGCTCAAAGTATAGAGCAATCAAGGCGATGGCTGCAGGAACTGTTTCGGCTCCCAAACGAGAAACAGACCCGAAGAAAAGAGTTGTGATCACAGGAATGGGGGTTGTTTCTGTTTTTGGCAATGATGTGAACACATTCTATGATAAACTTCTTGAAGGTCAGAGTGGGATCACTCTGATTGACAGATTTGATGCATCCACTTTTACAGTTCGTTTTGCCGGTCAGATTCGTGATTTTTCGTCTGCCGGATACATTGATGGTAAGAATGATCGTCGTCTTGATGACTGTTGGAGGTACTGTTTGGTTGCTGGGAAAAAAGCCCTTGAGGATGCTAGTCTTGGCCAAAGTGTTCTTGAAACTGTGAGTTATTTAACCGATTGTAAAACAAACTAAATCTTTTTGTGCCCATTAGAGTTGGAAGTTGGATAACGGGCTAAATGGGTTTTGGTTGTTGGGTCAAAAGGGTGTTATTTATTCTTTGGTGCCAGCTGAAATGGGTCGGGTTAGGTTGGCCCAAAAGCTCTTATACCATAAGCAAAATTATAGTCTAATAAGCTAACTTTTCTATGCCCATTGAAGTTGAAAAGTAGTAATTTGATAAATAGGAATTGGGTCAAAAGGGTGATCATTAAGTGCTGGCTGAAACGGGTGGGTCAAGTTGGCCCAAAAGCACTTACAGTTCAGTAACCCAATTTATATTGTTTAATAACCCAACTAAAATGGGTTAAGATAGGATCTGGGTCAATGACTCAATGGTTAAAAGGATGACCTTTATTCATTAGTGCCCGCTAAAATGAGTTAGGGTAAGTTGGCCCAAAAGTGCTTGGAATCAAATAACAATTAGAAAATTTCAGAAAATAGTAACAAGTTTTAAAAGTGTTATAATTTAGTCATTCATGTATATTTTTCTTAAATTAAACTATCAAATGATCAAATCGAGTCATAAATTGATTTTCTTATGTCAAAAAAGTGACGGTGGAAAAGACTTAGAGGTCAGAATTTTCAATATATAAAATTATATTAAAAAATAAGAAAAAACATGTTATCTATGCAAAAATTAAAAAAAAAATATTTAAAATTTACGTTAACGTTCTATATCAGCATCAAAAGATAGAAAAAAAAATTCTAATTGAAAACAAAAGTATAACATGCTAAAAACATGTTAAGACTTTTAATTTATATAAAATATAAAAACTAAGTGATCTAATTGAAACACTTTTAAAATTTAAGTGACCTAATTAGAACATTTTTAAAAGTTGGTTACTATTTAACAAAGTTACCCCTAACTAAATTTATATAATTTAAGTAGAAATTTTAAGCTTTTTATTCATTTTATCCTATGGAGATGGAAGCTAATCCAAGTTAATCCTTTTATTGAGTAAATGAATTGAAATTATTACCTTTACTAAATCTAGTGTTTTGATTGTTTATAATAATAGATGGATAGAAGCCGAATTGGAGTTCTAGTTGGGTCAGGTATGGGAGGCTTAACAGCTTTTAGCACCGGAGTAGAAGCACTTATTCAAAAGGGATACAAGAAAATCACTCCATTTTTCATTCCTTACTCCATTACCAACATGGGATCAGCATTGTTGGCTATAGATACAGGCCTAATGGGACCGAATTACTCGATTTCAACAGCGTGTGCAACTGCAAACTATTGTTTTTTTCAAGCTGCAAATCACATTAGAAGAGGTGATGCTGATATTATGGTAGCTGGTGGGACCGAAGCCGCGGTCAATGCAACTGGGGTTGGTGGGTTCATTGCTTGTAGAGCTCTCTCTCAACGAAATGATGAGCCTCATAGGGCTTCTAGACCTTGGGACCAAGATCGTGACGGTTTTGTTATTGGTGAAGGGTCAGGCGTTTTGGTAAGTTTACTTCCCCTATCATCTTTAAACCAAACGAAAAAACGTCTATTTTGGTTTATATTTTGATGATAATAAGTCAAATTGTCGACGTAATAAAAATAGATGCAAAGAAAACATGTTAGTCGAGTTACAAGATCTATTATATCAATTTGGGCCTCATATAAGCTTACTTGGGCCCAATATCTCGCGCGGCTATTAAGTCCGAATTGTTTAGTTCCAAGCCCATGATCAAACACGAGCCCTAACTTCGTGAACATGGGATTGGAACTTGGATTTAACTCTTGAAAGTCAAACAACAATAACATATCAAACTTTTTCAGATAATGGAAAGCTTGGAGCATGCAATGAAACGTGGGGCAAATATAATCGCGGAGTATTTAGGTGGCGGTATAACGTGTGATGCACATCATATGACGGATCCTCGTAAAGATGGGCTCGGGGTTTCAACTTGCATAACAAAGTGTTTAGAAGACTCGGGTGTTTCACCCGAAGAGGTACAATCTTGAGACCATAATCTACAACTCGTGACACATAACATGAAATTAGTCTATCCTCGGTTTCTCACACGTGCACTTGCTTGTAGGTGAACTATGTGAATTGTCATGCAACATCAACCCTGGCTGGTGATTTAGCAGAAGTTAATGCCATTAAGAAAATCTTTAAGGATACATCTGGGATAAAGATGAATGGGACCAAGGCAAGAACATTATTACACTAAAGCTCGCTTCGATAACCACATGTTTTGGCGAAACAGTTCTTTAAATCATCTAATGAAGTCTACCTTATCATGAAATATATTTTTTTTTTGTTTTAGTCAATGATTGGTCATGGTCTTGGAGCTGCTGGTGGATTGGAAGCCATCGCGTGCATAAAAGCAATTAATACTGGTTGGCTACACCCCACGATTAACCAAGATGTACTAAGACCCGAACCCGTTTAACCATATTTTGAGTTGTTTCATACGCGATCAGGTTCTGACAGTTTTCTTTGTTATGCAGAACTTGGAGCCTGAAGTGGACATCGATACCGTCCCAAATGTGAAGAAACAACATGAAGTCAATGTTGGTACGTGTCATATGCTTGATCAGTTTATACAGTGGCTCAGACTTAATATTGTTTGTTTCTTGTCATACTGCAGCTATTTCTAACTCATTCGGGTTTGGTGGGCATAATTCAGTGGTTGCTTTCGCTCCTTTCAAGCCATGAGCAAGTTTTCATCAACGTGTGGCCATTATTAAACACAAATATCTGAGTTTTCCGTACAGTTAAGGACATTTGAGAAAACATGATACGATGTATCTTGATCCTTCTATAACGAGCTTCTAGCATGACTGTTTTTCCCCGATTATTTGTTAATAAAATGTCCATGGTTTTTTTTCTATATATTTTTTCCCACATTTGTATTAGTATCATGCTATATGAATCAAAATTGTTACACCCCGATCAAAGCGGCGGAACATGCCGGACGCAACTAAGATTGTTCAAATGCACATGACACTATTAAAGTGATAATATTTAATCAACTCATTCATTTCATAACATGTTCTTACAAATACAAGAAAATAAATAGTTCTTAACTAATACCCTAACGGTCCAAAATAAAGTAACGTCTTTAAATATTCAATCAACCGATAATCAAACCTGTAGCATTGCATAAAATATATTTTGTCAACATGTATGTTGGTGAGCAATTCCATGACTTTATAAATATAATATAAGGCAAAAATCCACAACTCAAATATGTGAAGCCGTAAATAAAAGTGACAATTGAGGTATATCAATCATAAATAAATGAGGCTCCTTTCTAATTGATAAAACTATCATATTAGAAAGAGGAGCGTATGATCATACTTATTGAGGATGAGGATGCGGCTAAACGATCAAAAGCAATAAACATGTAGCAATTAATCATATGAGGTATATAACATACAATTGGATAATTATTCTAAGCAACACATAACCTAGAGATTGTGGGTTGAGGATCTAGATGTTAAATTATTTTTTTGGTTAAGTAAGTATGCTTGCTACCCCCAAAGTATAGAATTGAAAACAGGGATGAAATTACTCACATGGAATAAAATGACATTGATGAATAAATTTTGAATAAAATCCTCAAGTAAGCGAGTCTGACGGTTTTAACGTGCGTGTACTAGATTGAAAGATCTTGAGTAAGTATTAAGTCTTGAAGATAAAATATAAATGGTATAAAAGTTCATAAAAATAAGGCTTGGGTTTTCAGAAGTTTTAGTTATATTCTACAAAGTGTGTTTAAATAACGTAAGTATAAAATGAGTTTACAAAAAAAAGGGTCCTTGATGTTTAGTTTTACTCAACCATTGTTAAGTTTTACATATGGGAGTTGGTTTAATGCTAGTATGCACGATTCCATTAATGTAAGCATCAAGGTCCGACTTACACTCTCTTAAACCCGAGTTTGAGACTTTAACTAATAAAGAAATTCGCTTAAACCCGATCTTAGTATAAAACCAAGTTTGGTTCCGTCATACCATAATATTATTAATATAAATAACATAAAGTGAAATATAAGTTAAAAAAAGTTAGGAAAGATTTTTTTCTTTTGGCGTTTTGAACGGTGACTAGCTCGTTAAAACGATAAGTTCGACTTTTACTTGGGTTTATTTTTACCCGAAACTTGGTTTGAGCTAATATTTGTTCTAACACTTCCAAAATCTTAAGTAATATGAGTAATATAAAGTAAAACATAACTAAAAAGATAGGTTGAACTTTTGGTGGTTTGAACATTGACTAACTCGTTAAAACGGGTGTTTGGTTTTACTCAGTTTTACCCGAAACTTGGGTTCAAGCCAAGATTTGTTCTACACCTCCATATCAACCATATAATAACTAAACTATCAAGAAAAACTCAGATCTAAAGTGTTGATGTAACATGGTCACTTAAAAGTTATTTAAAGTGCTTAAACGAGCGTTCGGTTTGGTTCGCTCTTTGACTCGGTATGAACCCGAAAACCATTGAACTAAAAATAAGGTAAAACTTCCAGATCTAAACTCAAACAAGAAAGTTAATCGAGTAAACTTCCCGAAAACGACCCAAACGGGTCTAAAATGCGTAAATATGAGTTTGAATGCCCACAAGACTTAAATAAAGATGAAAATGGTTTTGTGAATATAAAATAACTTAGAAAAACTGAAAATAACCAAAATTACATACCCGAAATGATTTGAAATGCAAGATTCGGTTCCGTTGACTTTTTAAAGCCAAACTTAAGCAAAACTAGCTAGAACAACTTACAAGATCAAAACTTTTGGAAGAAGAAGATGAAAATGTGCAGGTGAAATGGTTGAGAATGAGTAGTATTTATAAGGAAAGATTAGGGTTTGAGGAAATGGGTAATGCGTTTGTTTGGTAGGTAAAAGGATGCACTTTGATTCTTTTATTTAAAATAAATTTTAATTTAAATAAATTATGACTAGGTATCTACATGTTTGGAGGGTTCTAGAATAGTTATGGGTTAGGTCTTGGTTGGTTTGGATGGTTAAAATACAAGTTCGGACCTTAAACGAACCGAAAACGTTAAAAAAACTGATTTTGCTGAAACGAACTGTGGGTCACGCCACGACAAGTATGAAACATGATTACAACATAAAATCCATTATTTTATTAATATTCAAAGATCTGAAGACCAAAACGAGTCGGGTTTACAATACATGATAACAAATATAAAGCTAGTCGAAAATGACGAATGTCACAAAAATGATCAATGATATTGAGCTAGGACACCTCAAGCAAGCATAATACAACCATAAAACAGTATACCATTTGTATTTAACAACATTACAATTGTCCTCATGAACCCGTTATAAATGCTCCTACTTATCAATACTAATAAATAATCAGTTTCGTGGTGCACAAGATCCTAAGAAACAAATATCAAACCAATCACTTAATGGTTAAGGCTTAATGGTTAGACTCGTGAAAAGCCTAGAGTAGTTGATTATCAAGTAGAGTATATTTCTACACAATTTGATCACAAGCTAACAAGGAGAGTGTTTATACTTTAGTGTATAAATAAATTGGGTTAGTATCCCATGTATTACACAAATTGAATAAATAAAATACTAAATAATTAGTATTGAAAATAAGGGTCTCGTTGAAATCATCGGCTTTCTGCCCAATGTCACGGCCATTACCCTATTATTTAAAAATCTTTAGTTTATGAATTATAAAACCATGCTCGAAGATAAATTTAATTATGATTACGTATAACTAGCTACTTTAACTTAATAAACAATACTTTATTTTTATTAAACTTTTGTTTTATAAAAAACTATGGTTTTTAAATATTTTGTTTTAAGAAAAATGATATTTTATAAAAAAAAGTTCGTTGTATTCTGTATTTTATAAAACTTTCATTATAAAAAGTGTGTTTTACATAAAAAAATAAGTTCTTAATGTATTAAATTTTATATATATATAATTTAAAAATGGTATGAGTAATCTTATTAGTATTTAATATTATTATTAATAATACAGAGAAATGAGTAATCTTATGTATAAATTTTTTGTTTATTAAAAAACTTTGGTTTGTAATTATTATGGTTGTTTTAACAAGACTATTTTTAAAAGATTCACATTTTATAATTTTTTTAAAAATAACCATTTAAAAATATTTTGTTTTAAAAGATTTAGTGTTTTAGAAAATTTTATAGTATATAAAAGTTTTATTTTTTATTATTTCTACTTTAGTAAAAAGATGTAAGTTTTAATTTCCTTAATAATATCTAATTTAAAAAGATAGCTTGATTTAAAAAAAATAAATAAGAGAGAAACATGTAGGAATTAATAAAATTGATTTTTAATATGAGAGTATAATTAGTTTGAGTATTTAAATTACAACAATACTCTTTTAAAAGAAAAATTATATGAGAAGATGTATAAAAAGAACATGTGACGAAAAGATGGGTTAAAAAAAGAACATGTGTAAAAAAACCTTTTTTTTATATAATTTTATTATAGATAGAGTTAACACCATAAAAAAGATTTATACAAGAAACAACAAGGAGAGTGTTTGTAATTTTAATGTATCAATTATAAACCATCCGTGATTATAAGTATGGAATACACTGAAGTCAATGCATAAATGAGTAGAAAATTTCATACTAATAGTGATTCATATCAGTCTCGTCTTTAATGTTCTTAAAGTATTAAAACCGCAAAAAGCCTTTTTTATCACATTTATATGTTGGTATGATCATACGCAGAGATTCTTCTTCTATGTATTTTAATTTTTTGATAAATATTTAAACACCACACCAAAAGAACTCTTATAAGAAAACGGGTCTCGAGCCAACTTATTTGTCTTGACTTTCTCGGAACCACGTGTCACACCCTTAATGTGCTTTTACATCTCATGGCCTAAAAACATAACACATGGACGTACACGAAACTTATCGAGACAACCATTTTTTGTCTCCATCCGCTAGGTCCATTGTTCCTAACATTTAACTCCCCCACACGTTTAAATAACATCCACCCTCTAAAATTGCACTTCCCACAAGCAGGTCACATTCCTATACAACAAGTCCCAAACTCAACCGTTAACACAAATCTTCATTGGTACCACCGTCAACATATATCATCAAACCACACTCATCTGAATAGTTATTCATGATCATGGGTATTTCAACAAGAAGATTAAACATAGGAATCATAGGGTTTGGGCCCTTTTCACAGTTCTTAACAAAGACCATGGTCAAACAAGGTCATCTTATTAGGGCAACTTCAAGATCCGATTATTCTGCCCTTTTGGGTGCCCATTTCTTCAGGTATGTACAACACTTACCTGCACAATGTACTTCTCATCAATGCGTGTTGTCATCTGTAACTAAGTTGTCATTGTGTATGAAGGGATATGGAGGAATTTATGGGGTTAGAGCATGATGTGATTCTGATATGCACATCAATTTTGTCTGTAGCAGAGGTGGTTAAGTCTATCCCTTTTCATTGCCTTAGAAAACCGACTCTGTTTGCTGATGTGCTCTCTGTTAAAGAACACCCTAGACAGATTCTCCTGCAGGTAGATACTAAACCAATTGCAAATGAACATACTTTAGATTATTTAATTCAGAGTTACTAATAATTTAATTTAGGAATAGTAGTTTGATTTTTATAAGTTAGATTTCAATAATCCTGAGCAATTAATTATTGGTTAAATAGTAGTCCAAGAGTGTGAGTGATGATTATGTTATGGAGATTGCTCTTGGCAACTAAAGTGAAACTTAGAAGTGTCATCGGTCAAATTGTTGGTATGGGTTATCATGGGTCGTCGAGTCATAGTTTAAATTATTAAAATTATGTTTTATCTTTAGAGTAATTGGTGTTGATAATAATATGTTTATGAAACTAAGGAAGTTCCTGAGGACTCAGATGTGGTGTGTACTCATCCTATGTTCGGGCCAGAAAGTGGGAAAGATGGGTGGAAAGGTCTAAACTTTATGTATGAAAGAGTTAGAGTAAGGGATGAAGATTTATGCTCATCTTTTCTTAAGATTTTTGAATCTGAGGTAAAACATGTAATTTTAATTTTCAATTTCATTCCAACAAAAATCACAGAATGTTTTAATTCATGTTTTTTTGTGTAAATTGCGGGATTAAAACTAAATTCAGGGGTGCAAAATGATCAAAATGACTTGTGAAGAACATGACAGACTAGCTGCTCAAAGTCAGTTTGTTACTCACACCATAGGCAGGTACGCGAGTTCAAACTCCATCTTTTGTAGCAGAAATGCAGACAAAGAAATATGGGTGGGTCGAACATGTTATGCTAACGGGTCAAATTGGGTAATTTACTAATTTTATAGCCCAAAACACATTTTCTTCTGAAGCTTTTATACTGTACGTACTCTGTAAGAATTAAGGTATTTCAAAAGTAGTCTGATACTTCAAATAAAATTATTTAGAAAGTATTTTCACTGAGAATACACTTCAGACTACTTTTGACATGTTTGACCCATTTAAGCATATACAAGAGGTCAAAATTGCCATCTTTGAAGAAAAGTATGGTAATGAAGGCCATTAATCTTAACTTAGAATCATCTTCTTACCCTTTATGCAGGATTTTGTCAGAAATGCATATTACAAACACGCCTATAGACACAAAAGGATTTGAAAAGCTGGTTCAAGTGGTATGGCCAATCTTAATATATAATTTCAATACATTATAGCTATGTTGCTGATATAGAAAGCAAGCGATAACAGAAAACCTTTTTTGTTATAATTTGTGAAACAATTAACTCGAAATGGTCACGTGCAGAAAGAAAGCTCAGTGAATGATAGTTTTGATCTTTATAGTGGGCTGTTCGTACACAACAGGTTTGCCAGACAGCAGGTATTAAGCATTTCTACTTATCGAGTATACCTAGTTTTATGACAGATTTATTTATGAGACTAGCATCATACATGGCTGGAACAGATGAACAATTTAGAAGTCGCACTTCTGAGAGTGAAGGGGTCGCTGGAAGCAATGATGGAGACGGAAGATGGACAATAGTGAGAGCAATGTTATGATGAAAGTAGAAAGTTTGAGACGGTGAAGGTAGTTTGATCTGTCTAAATGTTGAGGTAAATGACAGAAATGTAATACTGTACTGCTCTTGCGGATCATATAAGCTATACCGATATGGGTTGCATATTCTAGGGTATGTAATATGCTCACATGGTCATACTGTTATACAAAGCCGAAAAACACCGCTGAAGTTTAGTCTCTACAAAAACAGTAAAACACCACCTTTACCCTCGTTGGTCATAGTGGCTACTGAAGCTAAAGTCGGCGCTACAGTCGCTCACAACCATTCCAAACACGACGGCCTGCAACTTTTGACTAGAAGTGTTCACAGTTCCGTTTAAAACCGTGAACCGCACAAACTGTTTGGTTTTATGGTCGGTTTTTTGTCTTAACTTTCTGTCGGTTAGTTTTAAAAACTCAAACCCTAACAAATGCTTTGCTTTGTGGTTCATGCCAAAAGCCGGCCATATGACAAATTCAAACCCTAAAAGATGTTTTACTTTGGTAATTATAATGTTCTTCACCTATTACCTATAAGATATATCTGCTTTTTTTGTAGTAGACTTAAATAAAATTAGAAGTGAATTAATGCTAATTTAATTGAAGTAGGCTGGGCTGACGTTAAGTCCAATATAAAGTCTTCAACCCTCATGGCTCATGGCTCATGGCTCATGGCTCATGGTTCGTGGTCTCCTATTTTTTATGTTAACATATCACGTGTTTGAATATTAAAGTCTGGTAACTAATTCTTGCCAATTGCCATGACTATCCTGGCCTAAGTTACTTATTTTCTTGACTTATTTTGTTTGCCTTTTCTATTTCAAGAAAGTGGTGACATCATTAGTTAGCAATTTGTGAGTAGTGTTTGATATTTTATTTATCAATTTTTAATTAAGTAGTTCTTTTTTACATATTTCATGTCTGCATGGTTTATTCTATAAAACAGGTGTGAAGAATCAAAAGTTCAGAAGTCTAAATCGTATAACCAAACTGTTAGTTATAATTTTAAATTTTTATTTGGTTTGCTTTTACTTTCAACAATTTAGTGTTAATTTTTAATAGTTCGGTATCAATTTTATATTATCAAAAACCATTATTGCCGGTTTGCCTCATGGTTTGATCTAAAAACTGTCAAAATGGAACCGCGAACACCCCAACTTTCGACAACTTTTAAAAATTCTTGTATATTCTTCCTCTCCATACAATCCTAATGATTTATCCCGCATTTTTATCTCTATTCACTTTAAAACATCCTAGAACAACAAATCATTTTTTTCTCACTCTAAACTAGCACATGACAACAAAAAGAAGTTTTTGATGAGCAAAGGTGTCAGCAGAAAACAAGTGAATAACTTGGTGAACTAAGGTTTGAAACTAATCGAATTTTAGATTGAACACTATGGCGGGGGTGATAGCATGTTTCATAAGATGGTCGTCAAAAGGGCTAGGTACTTAATTGTGAAGAAGGACCCAAGTGGATCTAATTTTAAAATCATTTAATGTTAAACTACCGAAACTCCATTTGAAATCAAAAGTTCGAGTCTATGTGATGGGTTAGTGTAAATAAGTTGTGCTGTAAAATTAAATTTAGATTATATACGTACTGATTTGTGAAAAAGACCCCGTGGAGAGGGGGTAGTGTTTATGTTAGCATTTTGACCAAAGGTATAATTAACGAAACTCCAAAGGACCAAAACAGTTCATAATGTAATAATATGTATGACCATTCATATCGTTATTTCTTAAAATCTTAAATACTAAAATCACTTATTCACATCCCATTTGTGACAATTCATATCTTAAAAACACAAAGGTAAACAACAATTCTAACATAAAATTTGAGAGCTTAAGAATTGATGGAGTTGTGGCAAAGAAAAAGAATTGAATGTCATCAAGCATTAAAAATAATGTTTCTTATACATTGAATGCTCAAAGCTTTAACTTAATTATTTTTTATATATATATATTTTTTGAGTGGCTAATTGAATTCTTTTATATATAATAGAGCATCTATGGAATAACCTACCTAAATATATAAGGTTTTAGATCTTTTGAAAAAATGGTGATTAGGTTATAAGTTAACTCCTATCGGCACGTTACAACGTGTGGCTACACACTTGAGATGCATTTGCATGTTAAAAAACTGTTTTTTAATTAACTTGATTTTCCAGCCAATATGTTTTCATAAATTTTAATTCCATTATGAATCAGTAAATAAGAAACAACCAATTCACAATGATTTTATCATGACCCATGACAAAGTCATTAGAGGTTTATAATAAGAATTTAGATGACTCATTAAAAAAATATTCACGTCACATTTACTAGTATCAATATGCTGTCAAAGTTTTAACATGAACTCCATATCCTTTAAACCTTTTATTTGTTACATACTTTATAAACGTATCAAAATCAAAATTATCGTTGACAAAAATAGAACATCGGGGACCAAAGCTAAAGTGGCGTTGCACAATAACAATTAACAATTAACAATTAACAATAGCAGATATTCGGGTCGTCCTTTTTCTTCTTATAGGTCCCACTTTCATACTAGCCACCCCATCAACTCCTATACTCACCTCCGATCACATTCTCCGGTTGATCTCACCGGCACCGATCTTCTTCTCCGACGTAACGCCGTCGTATTAGGTTATAATACTCTCTTTTTTTTACCATAATCTTCTACATTTTCTACTCCTTCAACAGATCACGGTTTTCGACTTTTTTCTATACTTTATATTATTATATATATATTTCGCATATTGTTTCTCAGGTTGTTTGGAATTCAGACCGTCGTTTTTGGTTCATCGAACGGCAACGTACGCACAGTTCCGACGTTGTAGCAAACAAGGTTGTTTTCTCTGTTTCCTTAGGAATTTTAAGTAGATCAGTGATATTTGTGAAAATGTTTGATCTTATTTTCGTAGTACTTTTTGTGTGATTTTACTAACGTCTTTCATTTTGGAACTTACATCAATCGTTGTAAGCTCTCGATTGTTGGTCGTCGATGCTTAAGTTGATTCTCTACGTTTTTCTTCTAGGGTTTTGTGTAATAATTTTTCAGCAGATGAACGGTGTTGGTGAAAGTGTCCGATTAAACTGCACTTACGAGGTTTTATCAGAAACATGCGTTATTGTTCTTCACCGACCATTATGTTTCATTATCATTGTATGTGTTGGCCACTCGGTTTTTTAGTTTATCTGCTATTTTAATAAATCTGTGATATCCACACCCAACTTGTATGTTGTAAAGCACAATGTGACTAGATTGCTTGATGAGATTATGTACATTGAGGAAATCTGATTTGATTAATACTAGATATTGCTTTCACTAGATAAGGAAATGTATGTGTTGTATTATTGTTTGACAAACCTTGTGTTGTCATAACATCCTTATTTGTTATATCATAAGTTATCTCTAGCTTTAGGTTTGATTATAGTTATGGTGAATTGGTGATGTATTTTGTATGGAGTGAGAATGGAATATTCATTTGTAACTTATTAGCTTAGACTTGTGTTCTCAACGTTGATGGTCTCATGGTCATACATTTGTTTGGTAGAATGGGAGGTCGGAAGCAAAAGAAAAAGATAAATTTGGATTGGGCCACCAAAGCAGCCGATTTGTCTTTCAATCACAGTGTACCTGCAAGGAACCTGAGAAAAACCGATCTCGGTGCAGTTATATTTGGAACAACACATAGCACGATAAATGAATGCCTTTCTCGTCAGTTGTTTGGTTAGTTGATTGACTTTTTACCGGTCTCTTCTGTTTCTCTATTGTATGTTATGCACATGAAGAAATTTGATAAGTCTTGACCTTTCTATAACAGGCTTGCCGGAGGGTCATTATTCATACATAAAGAGCATCAAACAAGGGCTTGTGGTGTTTCTTTTTAATTATAGTGACCGTACTCTACATGGCATATTTGAGGCCGCAGGTCCTGGTCAAATGAACATTGATCAGTATGCATGGGTTGCCAATGGAGATGACACTGGATACACTAGGTATCCTGCACAGGTATCATTCTTATTAATGTACTGTAGTAGCTTTGCATGGGGCGATAGAGGGGATTAGTTCTATCTCAGCACATGCTAATATATTATTATATGGTTTGCATCAAAGGTTAAAATTTGTGTGAGAAAGCTGTGTCACCCATTGTCGGAAGAACAGTTTCAGCCTGTGCTTGCTCGTAACTACTATGAGAGTAAACACTTTTATTTTGAGTTAGATCATGATCAGACCAAGCAGCTGGTGTCATTGTTTACATCATCACCGAAGTACGATATTTCACCAAAGTGGAGAAAACTTTACGCCTCTCTGCCTGCAACTCCCAAACAACAAGAATATAATGCCCCGGGGATCACCACTCTAAGTCAGGCTTTACCTGAGAACGTGAACCAGACCTCAAAGGTTTCATATGCTTCCACACTTGGCAAAACTGGTACTACTACCACTACTTTTCCTAGTTCCCAACCTGCAGGAAAATGGAGCGCATTGTTTACATCGGAGTTAGGTTATGTAACAAATAATGATGATCAGTGGGGGACTGAAAGCCAGCCGGCTGCAACTAACAAAAATGAAATTACGTGTGGTCAAACCTCTGAAGCTGGCTTAGATCCCCAGGCAAACACTACTAGGGATGAGTTGCCTTTGAACCAAGAATATGAAGACAAGAGTGATTTCGTGCAAGCAGTTACTTGGGAGGATAGCTGGGAGGAAAGCCAATGGGTTACCACTTATGCAGGTGAAGCCGAGTATGACCAAACCTGGGAATCGGACCCAAATTTTCAAGCAAACACAGCTACATATAAGGCTGATGTGATGCAAGGAAACACTCAGGATGAAAGGCAACACATTGCCACTAACACATATGAAGTTGATCATGGTCAAATCTCAGACTTGAGTGGTCAACAACTTGATGAGCCACCAACGTCATCTCAATGTCTAGATGACAATCCAGATATAAGGCTTTCCTTATCTAAATTGGCACTTGAGAGTAACAATGAGGAAGATCATGAGAAAGATGGTTCTTTAGTCCCACACACAGCTGTAGAGACTTCTACTAATCTACAGCCACTGGTGTACAAAGTAAGATACAAATTTATGTTGTCTACTCTCATTGTTCCATGCATTGTTTCTGTTATTCGCTTGGTTTTTGTCTAACTGAGGTTGTATGGCTATTGAGTGAAGTTAATGCAAGAAGTTGAAGTGATGAAAGGATCTCAACTGAAGCAGATTGTGAAAGTCAACAGGCTAGAGCAAGAATTGGTACAATCTCTGATCCTAAGATGGTTGTTCTTCCCTACATGGTTCATTTACATTACGTATAATTGTGTAAAATGACTGCACCATGCTAACTTTTTGCCATCTGGCTACTCAGGATGCATCAAACCTAGAAATTCAGCAGCTTAAAAACCGCATTAGTTTTTTAGAATCTGGATCAGGATCAATTGTAGGCCCTGCTGAATTAAACAATCAGCTAGCGAGCAAATTTATGGCAAAGTTTACCGACTCTGTCCTCATCGTTGGGGGACATGATGGTTCCTCATGGTTGCAAGCACTAGATTCCTATTTTCCATCTAATGACATTAAAATTTCACTTAGTCCGATGAATTTTATTAAGAGATATGCCTCTGCAACAACCTTTAATGGTGAAGTTTACCATTTTGGTGGTGATGGATCTCACACAGGTAATCCTCCTGTGTTTTTACATACTGTGAATTATTATTTTCAATCTACTAATATGTGTCCTTGTAACTCCTTTTTTTTGTAGTTGAATCATTCAACCCAACAATTAATCAATGGATCCCTAGACCCCCTTTATATTGGAAAAACATAAATGTTGCTGGGGCTTCAATTAAGGACAAACTTTTTGTTGTTGGTGGTGCCAATGGACCTCACTGTTCTTCAGAGGTGGAATATCTTGACATGAATGTCGCGAGGTGGCTTCCCGCTCGTTCAATGCAAAGCAAGGTACTTAAATTTTCATTTAATTTGGCAAAATGTGTGGGTTGGATCTCATTATCGCACAGGGATGATTGTGTTATGGGGTGGGTCAGGGATCAGGATGACCCAAAACACTTTTGACTTAATTTTTTTCCTTAAATAATTAGTGGGTTAAATATGAATATATGATTACAAATTTATGTTATTTCAACAATAATCTGGTTTGTGAATAAAATAATTGACGTTTATTTTATCTTAGACATACATTGAGACCTGTTTTCTCACAAGCTTGTGCTTGTCTTTTTGTTTGACATGTTAGAGATCAGACATAACCTGGAGGGAAAATTCTGAAGTTGTAGTTTTTTTTGTAGAGATTAGCCCCTGCAGCAGCAGAACTGAATAATGTAATTTATGTTACTGGTGGATATGATGGAGTATCTTATGTGAGGTAACAATTATTTAGTGGTATATTTGCAATTGAGATTATTTCAATTACACTAGAACGCAAGAAGGAAACCTCATATCCTTTTTCATCATACTATTTACACTTTAATTCTTTGGCATCTGGGAGTCCCATCATTAATTGGATGATGATCTTTTATATCGTGTAGTTCTGTTGAAAGGTTTGATCCTCGTGAAAAAGTTTGGTACGCAATTTCAAGCATGAATGCAAGGAAGGGCTGCCACTCTATGGTTGTTCTAAATGAGAAGCTGTAAGTTCATGCATCTATGATGTACTTATCCTGTCAGTAGATTAGTAGTCCTAATTACAGTATACTGCCATTCATTCTGCAACATGAATGTCTTACGCTACTCTTTCACTTCTTTATTTTTCAATCACTTCATTTCTCATGCATTATAAAAATCATACTACTTGCATCCCAAAACAAATTTAACAATTTGCATTTTGGCTAATTTCCAAAAAAATGCTATGTTTCCATACTTAACAAGCTAGCATTTGTTAAGGTCCACAATATTTTTGTATCCATCACTTAGAGGTGACAAAATGGAAGAGTCGGATAGATTTAAATGTGTTCATGTAAAAACAGGTAATTTTGGTATGGTTAGAAATGGGTCAGATGGGCTTCTTTGTCCCCAAATATTTGATTATCTTTAAGTAGTTAGTGCGTTGTATATGATTCCAAAAAAAACCCTATAATTTAGTATTTAGAAAGGAAAAACAAACAAATTAAAAGATTGCGTGCCCTAAAGTGCACTTTCTGGTACTTTCAAGTTTCAGCACGTTAACTTTTGTAGCTAAATTATTCGAGGTTACTTGTTGGAGTTAAACACATTGGATCAACCTATTCATTAGTAGCGAGTTGTAATTACCATCTCTATTGAGGTTTCTTCTGAATATGTTGGTCAAAAAACTTCTTAAACTACGTATCTAGTGAAATGCTACATTTATTTTAGTTTTGATGCTTGAACTTTTAGTATCATGCAACGTATACAACTCCTTTCAATACTTTATACTAAAATTTGTCAATCACCTCACAGATACACTGTTGGTGGGTTCAATGAAGAGGGGTTTCTAGCTACTCTAGAGTATCTAGATATACGAATGGGTGCTTGGATACAATCTGAGCCGATGAACATCGCTAGAGGCAATTTTGGGGCCTTTGTGGTTGGGGAAAAAATGTATACAGTTGGTGGACGGAAAGAAAATGATGAAGTTTTGGACATTGTATGAACGATACATCTCTTAATTTACAATTTATTTATTTTTCAACAACATTTTTCACTGAATTCTTGACAGGTTGAATGTTATAAAGAGGGAAGTTGTTGGGAGGTTGCTGCTAATCTCAAAGCAATTGGGAAAAGGAGTCATTTCTCTGCTCTTGTGATGTGAGTTTTGTTGGTACAATACTTGCTACAATTCGGCTTTTGTTTATTTTTGAGCCCCTAGTGGTGATGATATGGGGCTGCTTGCATATTGATAGAAGAAATCTTTTCATAGGACAATTGATGTCATGTTAATGAAACACATGCTTTTGAGAACTGGGATACGTAATCTGGTTCTGTAATTTTTAGTTTGTTAAGGCTGAAAAACATGTTGTACTAGACACGTAAACTGGCCCATACCAAACTGGACCAGACCCAAAACATGGTAAATCGGACTGACTTAGTGGCTAGGCGATTGAAGGTGCCAACCAGGATCGAACACTAGATCTCTTGTAACTAATGTTTTCAGAATCGGATCGGACGTCGAACCGGACGCTTTACTGGTTTGGTGGTCGGTCCGGTTGGACTAGATTTAACTATATTTTAATTATATTTATATATGTAATTAAATATAAGTAATTATATATGATTTATATATATATTTTATAGTTATATATAAAACTTAACTATATTTGTATATCTGACGTACTAATTTATGGTTTAATACTCCGTTTTTACCCATTAAAATAAAAAAAAAGGAAAACCCGTCCGAACCGGTCCGGATTCGTGGTCCGACCAGCGGTTCGGGACGAACCGACCGGTTCGACCAGTTTAAAACGAGTCACACCAGACCGGATTGGACCAGCCCTCGATTCGCGGTCGGATCGGTTGGTCCGATCCGGTCTCAACAACATTGCTTGTAACTAATTAACTATTTAGTAACAAAGCATGTAGCTAAGTTGCTAACTCTAACTACCAGGCAATATTGTCCTGATGACTGGCCTCGTGAATCTCAAGACATTTAAAAGGAAAACTTTGATACTGCAGATGTATTATGAGAAAGTATGCAAAATAGTAACATGAGGTCCATCTACAACAATAACTTATGTATCATAGCTAATTACAAGTCAAAATACCAGGACCAAATGTTTTCAACCAATAATATTATTTATTGTTACTTTTATAGATAGCTAAATCTGACGTCAATGTAGAAACACTACAGCTCAATTTCTTCATCCGTGATTATTTAAATGACAATATCATGAAAGGAGGGCAAAACCGCGATAAGTGGATCACCATAACCAACAGCCTCTGCAGAATCACATCTCTAGTCATTAAATTCAAAACAAGTATAATCGATTAATCATAGAAAATTCCCATGGGATAATCCATTGGAAACTTTGAAATTTTCAAATTTGAGAATATTTTCCTTTTACAACCACCTATTTGCCCATTTTAATCATTACAAAAATCCAAAAATCAACTGTGAAAAACCTGTTAACAACAATCATTTGTTATTCTATACCTTGTAATGATTTCAATTACTCTTGCACAAAAAAGAACATGTCATTTATGTTAGAGATGTCCCACAATGCAAACTGTTACAATACTTCTTCAAATTTTTATTTTTAAATGGATGGAATATCACACAGGCAGATATGGATTAGGGTTCACTGCCTACCCGGGGTTTTCTATGAAAATGAAAAACAATGTTGTTGAAAATAGGGGGAAAATCAAAAATCATACCTCCATCATCAACAAGGATCTTTATGACTTCTCCGTCTACATCTGACTATATAATGATCATTCAAAAGATAGAAAGAGTGATCAGATTCTATAAAGAAAGCTTGTTCTTTTTAAGAATCAGGAATTAGAGGATTTCATCTCACCTTTACAGGAAGTTCAGTGCCAAACTGGTCCAAGTAGCATATTGTTTGTCCTTCTTTGATCACACTACCCTGTTTATAAATTAAAAAAATTCACCTAAGTCACATTCATATCCATTGAATATAGAAAGTAATTTGTATAAGCAAAACTCAAAATAGTTTGCCATCATACTTAATTTATTAGTCAATGAATTTGTTTTTCTAAATGTTACATTTTGTATGTTAATATATATAAGAGAATAAAAAGGGATATGCATGTTTTACTTGAATAAGTTACCTCTTTACAAATAGGTGGTTGCCTTTTGCCTTTGAGTGTCCTTCCTTTACGAAATGATCCAACCTTGGTAAACCAGAGAAAGCATAAGGTAAGAAAGAACATTAATTGTCAGGTTGGGTATCACATCAAAACAGGTATTTTTCCCGGGTCAAAATGGGTATTGACAAATAATACATTTTGTTCTAACAATTTAAAAATTTTCAGTTATAAAATACTTTTCTAAATAAGATGATTTAGGAAGTTTTAAACGTTGAATACACTTTCGATGACTGTTGCGCTATTGGATTTATCTGAATTGTTTTATTTGAATCTGATTTTACTTACCCGTTTGACCTCTTAAGAGGAAAAAAATAAGCGAAAAGAAAAACAAATCTAGTCATTCATAAGTCAGTGGCTAAAATCACCGCCTCTAAGTTCAGCTACAATGCTTTATTGAATAATGAAGGTAAATTTATTATTCGGGATCATACCGTTGGACATGATACTAGGACATATCCACTAGCTCCAGAAGCTTCCAGTGCTGCTAACTTTTTTGACTTCTTAAAGCTGGCATTTGCAAATGGATTTGCATCTGCTTTTTCGGAAGAAGGTGGGTCAGCAGGGGTAGATTCGTTCATTGGTTTACTTGGAATTGGTGGTGCTTCTGTAGGTGAAGCAACAAGCATGGCCATGGGGGCTTCAGCTGATTTAATGTTCCGCTTAAGATGCATTTCAAAACCCCCAATCTACGTGAAATGAAAAAGATTGTGAGGAATGACTAATCTTCAATAAGAGCCTTTCTGTTATATTTTCATATTTGTTTGTCACATCTAATCATATTTGGACATTATAACAGTTGCCACAACTTCCAAATCATGAACTTATAAATCTGATAAACATGAACTTTAATTAGTTATTAAGGTATACATGTACCTTTATTTTCAGCTCAGCAATCTGTGTCCCATCACATACTCCTGCAATAAGCTCCTGGATATTATAACAGTAAGTTTAGATATTATAACAGTAAGCATGCAAGCAGAAATTACATCATAAAAATATGATTTGTAAGTTTGGCGTTTGGCAGAGCACATCTGAACTCACCTCACAACCACTAGGAAAAGTTGCACCTTGTGAAATTCTTTTCTCCAATGAGCCTTCAAAATAGAATGACAAACTAATCATAGATATCTTAATAAGAAACATAATTTGAAATTGTTCTACCATAGGGAGAAAGTTGATGTTACCGGTTCACATGCCAAATCAAATTCAGTTTAATTTGAAGAGAAACTAAAAATTCATAGGATCAGTGGATGGAAAGAGATAAACAGAAATAAGATCTCATCCATAACAAAGAAACATGAAACCATCTTGATTCACATAACAATTAGCAGTTATCGCGTAGGAACAACTCACTCACCATTAGACTCGTCAACAACAGCAGCATCAGACGCCTTCACACATGACACAAGACACCCTGCTCGTTTTCTTGGAGAATAAACAAGCTCCCTACCAAATGTTGGGACATGAGATTTTGTTGCTGTGAGACATTTGGCAGTATGCAAAGGAGCTACTCTAGGTCTCACAACAGCAAAAGCAGAATCTGCAATCGTAACACATCACATATCAACTTAAGCATGCTAAAAATATCAGTAGCAAACAAATGCATTTATACAACTAAATGAAGGATTCAAACAGCTTATTGAGCTAAACATATCAATCGCAACTAAATTATTCGAAGAAATTTCAGTATAAACGCCTCAGATCTTCACACAATTTGCTACCACATAGCGCTAAACCATTCGATCTACCACAATTAAACATAAACAAACCGAATTTGACTGAAATTGACACAACTACGCCAGCATTTAGCTACACAGATAAGAAAACAAATGATTCAAACAGCTAATCGGATCTATATATGCGAAAACAAAATGTAAACTCATATATTCCTACTGTCACCAAAAGCAATCATCACAAGGAACTAAAAATCATACACGGGGGCATTCATAGAAGGAAGATTACAGTGAAAAGTGCATAAAACAGCTGCAGATTCCGCCATAGAAGTATGTGAAGAAGAAGAAGGGGCTTTTAAAATTTAATTCGTAATGTCCGCCCTTGCTCCTGCCCCTTTTGGTTATGGTGTGTTGAGATCGATGATCGCCCCAAGTAATCAGGATTTGGGTCTGTTTTGACTTGATTATTTAATTATTTGACGGAATATGAAACAATGATACGTTCTTACCGACAACACGTACGACAGAGAAATGAAAATAAATAAAATATTAAATATATATTAATCAAAATGTATGCATTATAAATAATACTTAAATATAAAATATGATTATAATTACATATAAATATTTATTTTAAGTAAATAAGCAATAATGTATTTTTTGTAATTTTGTTTTAATAAAATATATATGATTTTTAAATATTTATTTTAAGAAAAATGATTTTTTAAAGAAAAAGTTTGCTGTGTTATGTATTTTATAAAAAAATTATTTTTAAAAAGTGTGTTTTAATAAAAAATAGGTTTTTTTATTTATTAAATTATATATTTTTAATTTGAAGATGGTAAGAGTAAAATTATCAGTATTTATTATTATTATTATTATTATTATTATTATTATTCTTATTATTATAGAGAAATGAGAAAATTAGTATGATAAGGATTAAACAGATTATAGTTAGTAAAAACACGAAAAGTAAGATTATAATATTTTAATATTAAATATAATTAAAAATTATATATACGTAATAGTTCAAGAAATAAAACAACTATAATATTTATAACTATCTTATCTAAATAGTTTTATTTTTAAATATTTGTTTTAATATTTTTTAATTAAAAATTAATTTTTATCAAAATCTTGTTTTTTTAAACTATGATTTGTAACTATTTTGGTTGTTTTAAATAGGTTTGTTGATAAAAATTTCACCTTTATAATTTTTTAGAAATAAAATGATTTAAAATATTTACTTAGAAAAGGTTTAGTGTTTTAGAAAATTTTATATTATATAAAATTCTTGTTTTTTATTATTTTGATTTAATTAAAAGATGTAATTTTTAAATTCTTTAATAAAACATATATACTTTAAATATATAGTTTGGTTTAAAGAAAACTAGATAAGAGAGAGAATTATAACAAAGTAATAAAATTAATTTTTAATAAAAGAGAAAAACGTGTATTAGTATTTAAATTACTATAATACTATTTGGATGGAAATCAATGTGTGAATATGTAAAAATTTGACAAGTGGCAAAAATATTGGTTAAAAAAATGACAAGTAGCAAAAAAAATTTCTTTTATTAGTATTATATTATATTAATAGATAATAAATTTTAGTTAATTATTGTTAAGAGATGTGTATGCAAGAGTATTCACAACTCATGTCTTGTAATTATATGAATATAATTCCTTAAATTATATGAGATGGTTTGAAATGTTTGTGGGTGAATGAAAGAAAAAATGTTAGTGTTCATCTGTAAATTTAAGTATTTATTGTTTAATTCTTATAAAGTTTTTTAATATTTTTGAAAATGATTGTGAGTGAAATAAAAAGAAAATGTATAAAAATATATTATTTAATTGTAAGGAGAGAGAAGAACCAATTATTTTTAGTGAAATTATATAAATAAAAATAAATAATGAGATGTGAATTTTATAACCCTATCAAATATATCTCAATTATTATCTGAAAGTATTTGTGTGAAATCCAAACGAGAACGTTTTAATCTAAGAACCCAACGTCACCAATAATCTTCAATCTGATCTGTATAAATAAACCATCAGTGTATACCCAAGGTTCGAAAGTTCAACTCAGCACTCGAATTTTATATACACAAGGTTTTACAAATTCATACAAGACTACATTTAAATGTAATAATATCTATAACATTTAATAAAATAAATTTTTTTTATCACTTGTCAATTTTTTATTTTATTTTTTTGCCACTTCTCATTCTTTTAAATATTTACACATCTATTTTTCCTCCAAAAGGGTATTATAGTAATTTAAATACCCATACAAATCTCTCTCTTATTAAAAATGAATGTTTCTAATTGTTATATTTCACTCTCTAATTTAAATATTTTTAAAATAGATTTTATTAAGAAAATTAGAAATCATATCTTTTAATTAAAATCTAAATAATAAAAAAATTAAAATTTTAGATAATATGAAATTTTCTAAAACACTAAACATTTTGAATAAAATAATTTAAATAGTTTTGCTTTTAAATTATAAACTTGTGGATTTTTTTAAAAACTATTTTATTAAAACAATCAGAATCATTACAAACAAATGTTTTTAAAAAACATATTTTTATTAAAAAATATTAAAAAAAATCTTAAAACGAATATTTACAAGTGATTCTATTTAGATAAGAGAGTTAAAAATAATATAATTATTTTATTTCCTAAACTATTATGTATATAAATATATATCTAATTATATTTTATATTAAAATATTATACCGTAACTTTTCGTATTTATTATTAACTATAATCCGTTTATTTAACGCTTTTTAGCCTATCCATCTATGATCAATCTATAAAAAATTAAAATAAGCGTGAAACAATTGTAAACTTATTATACTTACTTTCTCATTTCTCTATATTGTTAATAATAATATTTAATACTAATAATATTATTCGTACCATATTTAAATTAAAAATATAGAGTTCAACAAATTAAAAACCTATTTCTTATTAAAAACATGCTTTTTAAAAATAAAAATTTTATAAAATACAGAATACGATAAACTTTTTATCATTTTCCTTATAATAAAATATTTAAAAATCATACTTTTTGATAAAACATAAATTTATGATAAATACATAATTTTTTATTTACTTAAAGTAATTATTTGTACGTAATTATAATCATATTTTATATTCAAGCATGATTTTATAATGTATAAATATTTAGTATTAATTATTTAATAATTTTATTTATTTAATCTGTATAACATATGTGTACTAACCTAGTTATAGTTATAATTGACATATATGCATTTTATAATTTGAATTCTTACAACTCTTAAAATTTAATAATTTAAGTTGAGCCTACTTTTTCTTTATAATTTTTTTAACAACAAATTAGATAACTAAAGGATCACTTATATACTGGATCATTTTCATTACTTGAGTATGTAACTCGAAATCACTATCCGAAGAAAACTCATCATATATATAAAAAATCCTCTAACCTAATCCGAAAATCCAATTCTTTTATCACAAATGATAATTAAACTCAAGACCTCCTCATAGTTAATAAGTTTTGAGGTACCTGATCGATGTCGTGTGGTCGGTCAAAAACATATATTAAAGAGTACCTAATCACCCTTAATAGTAAAGGGTAAGCAGGGTGTCGAATCCACAGGGAATTACAGGGAAGTGCTAGCAACGATTAATTTAAAACTATTAAACATTAAAAAGAAAATTGCTTGATTAATTGAATTGAGAAAGAATCAAATTAACAAAATAAAAGTTTAAGTTTTGAACAATCTTGGAGAAAAAGCAACCCACTCCAGGATTCAGGTTTGGCAAAGTTACAATTTTTCTCGAATGAAACCTAGTGAGAAGTCATTAATGGTGACTTATACATGATATGATTTAAGTGATAATCATGGACTAGAGTTTAAAGGACCTTATTCACACAATTACCAATTTGAATAATGAAACCCTAATTTTAATACTCAATCACACAATGATTAAAGACAACCAAAGTCATAAAATATCAACATTAGATCTAAACATAATCAAACCGTTTAAATAATCAAAATCATAAATTGAATCCAAAAGAACTTAAATGGTTCAAGATCCAATCTCAAATCTAGATTACAACTAAGAAAAATAGAAACTTGCACAAACCCGTCCCCCGAAGTGAATCACAACTGATTTAGCCTTGCGTCATCATCGATTCTTTAACAAAATTGTTATTGATCATGTGAATCTTGTAAAATTGATGATCTTGATGATGGAGTAGCTTGAGAATGATCAAAGATTCATAATTTT
This sequence comes from Flaveria trinervia, assembly GCA_025506515.1. Lineage (NCBI taxonomy): Eukaryota > Viridiplantae > Streptophyta > Magnoliopsida > Asterales > Asteraceae > Flaveria > Flaveria trinervia. The sequence goes on along the minus strand of CM046450.1, from coordinate 2,640,659 downwards.
CGTCCCCAAAATTGTTGTGTAAAAGTTGTCATTCGAATTAGGGTTTTTTTTCTTTTAAATCCCTTTAATTTAGGTCAAATCTTCAACAAAATCCCGGACCCCGGCGTCGGTGGCGCCTATGGAGGCGTCGGTGGCGCCACCTCCCTGTTAAACCTTGATTTTCATGTGTAACTTTTCGATACCTTTCCGTTGATAGGTCGTGGGTCCCGTAACTCTTTTCCTAACTCAAGTTATGCCCGTTTTAAGATACCGTTGTCGTACAACTTCGGTTTATCATATCTTTACTTCTTGAGCTCCGATTCTCGTCCCGTTTCTTCCAATTTCTTCGTATTCTTCACGTTTAACCTACAATCACAAAATAATCCCAAAAGTAACTCTATTTCTCATAAATTTACATGTAAACCATGGAAATAAAGTCGTTAAACATTGAACGTTCACCACCCGATCAGTACCTTATCTGCCACTTGGGTTAATTATTTCTGATAGTAAAATACTATAATGATCACAATGGCTGAATAGTTGCCAAATTCAACACAATTTAATTACATCAAAAGCAAAATACTTGATAAAATACGTGCACAATTACACCATAAATTAAGTCACTTTCTACCAGATTTAAACCACGCTACAACCCTTACAATAATTAAAAAAGTAACATAAACATCCACACATTATTGTTTACAACAAAACATCCACAACCAATAATAAATAATCTTCATTCTTCACATAAACTAAAAAACTCAAGTTAACGCAAGTCGAAGAAGCTCACGAAACTCCAAACTCCTGGTCTCCGTATAAAACGTCTTATACTTATTGGGCCAATACGTCAACCAAATCCACCCTTTCGCCTCCAACTCCATCGTCTCCCCCACCGCACCACCGCCCAACCGCCACCACACCCTCTCCCCATACTCATCTCCGGCGAACACAACCCCACCCCGCCTCGTAAACGGCCGATAAGCGCTCGAATACCGGTCCTTAAACCACGCCTTCGGCTGCAACAACGCAAACTTCGAAGGCTTCGACGTAACGACCTCGCGGCCGTTGACGCTGTCGTGAAGGAACCAGTTGAAGGCGCCGGTGTTGCCGTACACCGACTGCTCGAACTTCCATGGCTTGAGGCTGGTGGTGAGGGTTTCGCCGGCGGAAACGGAGATCCCGATGTGGGGATTTGGGGGCTCGAAGGAGCCTTCGATGGATCGCTCGATGCCGATTTCGCGTGTGGGGTTTTCGGATGATTTGCTGACGGAGACGCTTGTGACGTTGGTTTGGAGGGTGGGGGTGACGTGTAGGGAGATGCGTGAGGGGAAGTGTTTTTCGTCGGTTCCGGCACCGCGTTCGTTCATGAGTGTGTCGCTCACAAGTCGTATGACGTCGCACCTGGTTGATAGAAAATGTTGATTGTTAGAAAACACGATAAATGATTTGATCTGATTAGACGTTTGATTTCTAACATTTTAAAATTTTTAAAGTTAAACCAAAACTAGTACTGAATTCTTTGTTGCGACTGTGAGTGTTAAAACGTAAAGGGTAACACTCGTTTATACAGAAACGTAAAACGAAAAATCTGTAAAAAATAAAAAGTATATAATTAAAATTTTTTAACAAAAGTTAGTACAGCACATTAAAATTTAAGTGCATAAACAGTTGGTAATTAGTATTGCATATAATTATGTGTGTTATATGTTCGGCATACTGACGGTAAATCTTGTTAGTTATTATGCATGTCGGTATGTCACCTAAACTGAAGAGATATATATATATATATAACTTCATGAAACAAACTACACACACAAGTCTAGATTAATTTTTAAAAACTCTAAAAACCAAACGTGTAGTGGACACGTATATAAAAGTTTTAACTAACTTTATAATTTTTAAATTTTTTAATACAAAATGTATAATTCGACCAAGCCATAGAAACCTTTTAAGCAATTTTCTATATAAATTTTGATAATATAAACTATTAAGTTTTGAGCAATAAAATCATGTTAACAATTTACTTGATGATATTCTCGACTTGAACTAATTCTGTTGTCATTTAAGCTGATAATTTAATGATAAAAGTTAAAAAGTACTTAGAAAACCATGCTTGCTCAAATATGATAATGAGTTGTTTAAGCAGCTTAAAACGAGATGTAGTTAAAAGAAAAACTAAAATAAAACCAACAATTTCTTTTTAAAACATCAAAAGTATATGTGTAGAAACCTTCCGTACCTGACGTTATCGATGCTAACCAAAACATCAATCCACTTCTCTCGAACTATCACTTGATAATTCAACTGAATCACCCCTTCAACCTGATGATAGTTCAATGAAAACCCTAGCTTCTCATCATCTTGTACATTACTATTACTCTTCTCAATCTCCATAGCAATCAATGGACAATATAACTGAATTTTCAACAACCCTAACCCCGAACCGCTGAAGAATACATCGGTGAAGGTGCTTTCAGCACATGGTTCATTGCTCTTAGCTCCATCATCCAGTTTGTGATTGCAAGATTCATGGATCTCATCCATTGTTCTTCTGCATTAGACCCCATTAACCTCATCAATCTTTTAGACGTTTGTCTAGCCCATGAACATGTGAATTCATCTCGAAGAGTGCTTATACAATCACACCTGATATCTTGAGGAGTTTCATACACCGATACAATGAAAGAAAGCGCGAGAAACAAGAAGTTGAATATGTCTTTAAGATTGGTGATCGAATTCGGTTCTGGGAGTTTGAGGAAAGAATTAGAGAGGTTGATTGGGGTGTAGTTAAGAATATCTTTGATGACATTGGTCATGAGTTGGGAGATGGTAAGTTGATCATTAACAAAGGTGTTAATGGTGGATTTTAGTGGTTTAGATATCCAAAGAGAAATGGGTGAGTTGTAATTTGCATTAATGGAGAAATAGATTGAAAAAGGGTGAATTAGGGTTTTGGAAATGGAGAGTTGAAGAGAAGGTTGAGATGAAGAACAAATGCATATGGATTTTGTGTTTGTTTGCCATTGTGTTTGTGGTGGTAAGTTTTGAATCCATACCCATATATCAGGGAATGAATAAGGAACCATTTTGCTCATGTTTGAGAGGTTTAAGGAGTCGAAGGATGTAAAAGAATTCATATTCACAATAACAAGTAATAGACTTGATCTTTTAGTTCAACAAAAACACATGTGTGTAGAGATATTATGGTATGATGAGCTAAAATTTAATACATATATAGAGGGAGATAAAACCTAGGAAATTAATGTCAAACAATGGAAGGTAAAGTATATGTAATAAAATACACTTTTATGTTGTACATTTTGGTTTTGTTTTATAGATTCCTCTTCCCTTATAATAAATGTTAGATAATAGGATATAATTGGCTAATTTGGCTAGTCGGATTAAGAAACAATTACATAAGGAATCTGGTTGAGTGGTTTAAACTTTTAGTTAGACGGTTATGAGCTGACTATTGCGTCGATCACTTTTTAATGATTTTTATTTTTATTTTTACTCTATTTTAAAATCTCGTTTATGATTTATTATCATTTTAGAATTCATGGTTTATTTACTAGAGACTTCATCTTTTACTAATATTACAAATTCACATATAATCTCTTATTTTGATTTAAATTATTATTTGGTTTTTAATTTTTTTAGAGTTGATTTGGTTTTTAAAACCATTATGATTTGCGGTACCATAAGATGCTCGACTAGATAATAATTTGTGCACAAAAGGTATTTGCCTTTTGACATGTCGTCTCGTTTTGTACTTTGGTAACACACTACTGGGGTACTAGTTCATCTGCTCTTCTAATTGCTCGTCCGATCATTGTCATCGTGAGATGAGTAGGCACTCCTAACATTATTAAAACTATAGAATTATAGCAATACAAAAGATAAGCATAACTTTCGGAAACTCACTCGTTTATACATATTTCCAAGAGGACGTATAAGCCTTCTAACAATTTGCTACTCACACATTTATACTTTTGAAAGGTTTATGTTACATATCCTTTAATTACCATTCTTAAAAAGTTCAAAGATATTACTGGTGAGTATGCTACTTATTGTACGTTTTTGTATTTATCGGATAGGTTTTAGTTGTTTGAAGATAGTTACACATTACGCATCCAATAAACCATGTCAAGCATTATTAAGTCTTACATTTGCTATTGATGTAAACATGTAAAATAACTATAGATTTGTTGCTCGCATGTTAGGGACTAAAAATCAAGAAGCGGCCACAATTCAAGAATGACACGGATGTAATTAACATTATTTTCAAGACAAAGATAACAAATTCAAAATATTATGCAAGTTTCACTGTCGTATAAGTTATAACAAGAATATTATTCCGAGTATGACATGTAAAAACTCTAAGATAGGAAATTACCATCATTTAGGTTATAAGAACCAATAAGGACATTGTAGTGTTTTGGTGAAATACACAATGGAGGTAGAGTGGGCATGTGATTAATGATAAAGATTAGGCATAAAAAACGCTTTAAGAACATGATTCTTGGCTTTTGCTTGCTTGTTTAAAATGGTGAATGTGTATAGAATCAAATTTGGAAGCATCCACTTTAGATTATTTGTACAATAGCACAAAAGATCCCTTGCGATAACCAAAAGTACAAACACTTAAATACATTGGATTTTTTTTTACTTTTGGGAGTCAAAAGTTTTATGGTAACATGTGAAAATAATACAAGATAAGAGTGGTTGTTTGTATGCTGATAATAATTCACATAAGTCATTCAGAATCTATTGACAGCAATAAATAAAGGGTTATGCAGTTCCATTGAATATATTATCAGTTTGGTTTTATAGCTGGAACAGAGAAACATTCTTTATGTAAACGAAAATGGCAAATTGAAACATCTCTCCATGTTGAATCATTGGTGCATGATAGTGATCATGAGTGTTCCCGCTAAGGTTTTCAACGCGACAAACTTTTTTCCAGGAATTTTCTTATTACGACTCGTATATTTACATGCCTAATATTCTTAGCAAGGAATAGCATATGATGCTTGCATGGTTAGAGGTCAAAGTTGTATGTCATATTTTGATGCCTAACTTATAACTTATAAGCTCGACATGTCATGATATCCACCTAACTAAACAAACATGACTACTTCAGGCCATGTTACTTAACTAGGAATAACCATAAAATCATCCATACCGGTAAAAACAAACTTATACTCAGGGTTAATTGTAACTTATGGGTTTAGATATTAGGAGCGTTTGATTTATAAAAAATAGGTTAGTTTCCGTGTAATACACGGATTAAATAAATAAAATATTAAATTATTATTAATAAAAAACTTATGCATTATAAATTCATGTTTAAAGATAAAATATGAGAGTAATTACATATAAATAGCTACTTTAAGTATACTATTTTAATGTAAAATATAACTAAAATTATATATACTCTAGTTCAAGAAATAAAATAATTATACTAATTTTTTTATTTCTCTTATGTAAAAAAGATTTATTTTTAAACATTCATTTTAAGATTTATTATAAAAATTATATTTTATAAAAATCTTGTTTTTAAAAAAACTTGGTTTGTAATTATTTTGGTTGTTTTAGTAAAGATTGTTTTAAAATATTTCATTTTTTATAATTTTTTTTAAAACAAAACGACTTAAAATATTTGTTTAAAAAATGTTTAATGTTTTAGAAATTTCATATTATATAAAACTTTAGTTTCTTGTTATTTAGACTTTGATTAAAAGATGTGATTTCTAATTTTCTTCATAAAATCTATTTAAAAAAAGATAGTTTGATTTTTTTTAAAAATTATATAAGAGAAAGAAACAAAACAATAATAAAATTTATTTTTAATAAGAGAGAAAAACTTGTATGAGTATTTAATTACTATAATATCTTTATGGAGAGAAAATTGATTTATGAATATTTAAGAAAATGACAAGTGACAAAAACATAAATTAAAAGAATAACAAGTGTTAAAATAAACTTTGTTTTATTAAAAGTTATAGATAAAGAGTATTGTTTTAATGTTTTACGTTTTTATGTGCAAATCATATATCGACTTAGTTATTGTTTTTAATGTTTTACGTTTATACGTCAACTTTACGTTCGGTTTATATTTTTCTTTTTTATTTCATTTCTAATTCATGTTTTCCTGGTGTCGATGGTCACTAACAATGATATGAAATTGATGTTACTTGGTATGAATTTAAACATCTGCTACAGTACAGGGCTTTAAACTAGTTGACTATTTGTACATTAATAGATAAAATGATTTCTTGAAACAAAAACTTCTATGTTAAATTTCCACTGTTAAGTAGTTACAAGCGGTACACATGAATTTGGGGACCAAAACTTGAAATGAAATATTAAATCGACATTACAATTATGAGTCTTCAAAATGTTAATACAATTACTTTGTGCTCTAAGCTAAATTGAAAAGGGGGAAAAGTGGTGGAAAATATTTTGTAAAATTATTTGGTCTCATGTCGAATTGAGTGTACAAAAAAAGGTACAAAAAGATGTTACAAGTAGACTTAACTCATAACATTGTTTACAAGAACTATTTCACCTAAGAGCTTTTTGCAGCATATCCACTTGTTTCATTTGCAACCGTTTCCCACACACTCGCCATCTTCTCTGCATATCCTGCCTGTAATCACAAGCACAATGCACTCGCGTCAAATAAGTTACACCCTCGACCAATTCATCACGTTATCAGATATCCTTTTCACTTGAAAAAAGGTCAAATTGACTTGTAATACCTTGAAAATGGGTCAAACATTTTGAAAATCATATAAAACATATTTAAATGCTTACAATCTAATTGCCACCAATGATACATGGTACTCAAGACACTTCCTGATATCATTTACTGATAGGTGTTTCAATTTTTTTTGTAAAATATTGCAACTTTGGGCACAAATGCTTGCTTCATAGTATATAAACCAACAGGTCTACTGAAAGGGTATGTTTGGGAGGAATATAACTATTGGAGCACTGATGGCTGTAAACATTTAACTGACACTGACCAAAATTAATATGACGTTCCAAATCAAATTGCTTTTTCAAAAATTGTGGTAAGATGAACAAAGGTTGTAAAAGAGAGTAAGAAGATAGTGCCTCAATTTGTGTCTGTCCCATGAAAGTTGCAACAACTACCCTTCCATAATGTACGAATATTAATTTTAATATCCATATGTCAAAACAATCTGATGGCTTATGCTAAGATTCAGATGTGGCAAAATGTGCAGAGAGGGTGGGATGGCTCATGGGTATGGCTTAAAACAAGTTAGGGTAAAAATAATTTCTATGGCGCTGGGTAGGGTTGACTGAAACCACTTATTTCCATATTTTAACATTAATTCTTGAAATAATTAGTGTGTTAGATGTGACTGCAAAACTTTACTGAACAAAAATAATTTCATATTTTGAAAACATTGAGAAGGTTGTATGCTTAAAAGTTAAAACGCCACTATGGCTGATTCTAATTAGCTATGTTTATTTTCTTGTCACCTTAACCCATATGACCAGTTTTCTAGTTGCCGCCACTACCTAGATGATTAGTGAAGATGAGGACAATGTACCTGATTAACAACGAATCCTTTCAACATGCTAAAAAAGTCATCATGTCTCTCTTTGTCCAATCTTTCAAGCTCATTCTTATTGTTCTCCTGCATAAGCATTGATTGTTATATATTTCTCAAAAATATGCATTCATTGTTCTGGCTCGGGTGTAAAGTCCAGAATAAAAGAAAGGTGTTCCATTGCAAACATACTATCACAAGTTCCCAGGTCACATTAAAAAGTGCAAGAAAAATATCTAGTAATGATTGAAAAATAAAGGCCAGCTTTGAAGGCCATATAGATACACGCAGCTGAAATCGGCTTACCTTAATGTGTTCATATTCTCTAATTGCACAATTTTTAGCCTCTTCAGTAACTCTCATTGTTTCTCTTAGCTCCTCAATTTTCCTTACTCTAGATCTGTCGCCACCAATATCTTGGATGCAGCTGCTTCAAGCTTTTCAATCCTAGTATTTAAATTGGCCAGCTCAGATAGAAGAGTCTGTACAGTCAACAAAGCATTTGACCGATCTGAATATGCATTATTTACAGCTAATAACACTCCAAGGTATTCATGTAGCTTATCCTGCAGTAATAAGTGAAACTATAAGTTAATTTCTTTTAACTTAACTAAAGCAGAAACAAGTATAAAGGGGGTGTTTGAGTTGAACAGATTCTACTTCTGATTATTATTAAAAGGTTAAGTAACCATTATTACAACCTTAAACAGAAGATGCAAAACCAAACACTATCTTCTACAATCCCATTATATTAAATGTGACTAACTGATTCCAATTATCCAACATCACATAACCACTTAGAGAACGCACATCCAAACAACCGTTAATACTGCAATAAAAGATGTAATAACTGATAAGCAGAGCGAAGTGTCTATATGATACCAGATGTCTGACAGTTTGACCATTCAACTCCCGAAACAATCTGCTGGCTTTAACAGCAGAAGTAGCCACATTTTTCATATCTGCAGCTCTCACTCTTTGAGAGTTATAAATAGCTTCCTCTGACTCGAATTTAGTTAATTTGACAAACGCCAGTCCCAATTGCCCCAAGGTCTCACCCATTTCTTGCTGAGCTTTAACAAGAGATTCGGCCTGCAGTTCCAAATACGTTTTTATCTCATTATGACACAGGAATATGATCACATTATTCCACCTAAAACTATTTTTGAATAGATAAAACAAAACCTCAGCATTCATGTTAATTTTATGGTGCCCACATAAGTAGCTACATTTAATATGCTTGAATTGACATCAACAACAGTAGTAAGCATTTGCAAATCTGAATGATCAATGCAATATCTGGTGCACATTCAACATAGTTATGCAATGAAGCGTATGTCCTATATTGCATAAAATCTAATTTAGTAGTACAATCAAATTATGTATTAAAGGCCATCTTTCTTAATATACACACATCAATTGCACAGTAATTTTCTTAACAATAACGCTAATATGCTATACTGAAAACATAAAGGTTATTAACAGCTCTCTTGACACTAATCTACCCTAAAGTTTACGGCTTTTCACCTAAAACTTTTTGAACCGATTGTCTTGGAAGTCTGAATTTAACATGTATAACACTTAAGTATGCATCATTAAACATATCATTAGCATTAAACATGATTTAAAGATATTGCGAGCAACAAAATCTCTCCTAATTCAAACAGCATACCTGCTGTGACACATTACTCAATTCCTGCTCAAAATCCTGCAACTTCTTCCTCTTCTCCAAAAATTCCTTATCTTCCTCCACCACCGGCGGTTTCGTTCCACCCCAATCGTTAGCAACCGACTGCCTCAGCTCCTTAAATATCCGCAACAAATCCCTACCTCCTTTCGCGGGCTGCGCCACGTCATTTGGGTCCACAGCTGCAGCCACAACAGACTCTCCAAACAACTGCTTAGGCAGCTTCACTGCACCATCAAGCATCCTCGAAGCCACATCAGTCGTCTTCATCAATGGCAGCTTTCCTTGCACCTGCAGAAACAACCTCAACTCATCACTTCTCCTTATCACCGGATGTGCAGCAAGCTTTCTCAAATACTTCTCCAAAGCCATTCTCCTCTGCTCAACAAACTCTTGCTTCTGCATAACTTGACTCTCCACAACACTCTTATCAGGCCTCAAGGGGATAAAATACCCTCGGTATGATTCCGATAATCGGTCCGATAACGTCACAACGTCTTTAAACCGTCGTCTGACGCTAAACTCTGTACCGTTAAACTCAGGTAAGTTCGTCCATGTGGTAATCAAGTAGGTCACGAAGGTGTTGCCTCCAGGAACAAGCGAATTGTTCAGATCTTGTTCCTTCTGTGGATCCGTAACAGAAATCTTCAAGTAATCGGAGCTAGACGACGGAGATGACGTGGACACAGCCCCATGGCCGTTGATTTGCTTCCCGTGGTCACCATCAAACGATCTGAACACCGCATCGGCGTACGACGGGGGTTCAAGTAGCGAATTGAACGAGTTAGGGTTTTGGTGAGGGGACGATGAAGATAACAACGGATCGTCGTCGTCAGTGGTCGGTATCTCCGCAAACGGTGAGGAAGGAGACAGAGGATGTTGATATTGATGTTGATTATCATCTCTGTTAGCGACGCCGTTGGATCTAGATGATGAATTGTTATCGTTACCGATTTTGTTACTATCGTTGTCGTCTAGAACAAGCGATTCCATTTCTTCTCTGGATGCATGTAGTCGGGCTTCTTCAAAGCCCTGATTGTCGGATCCCATCATCGAATTAATCTGATTCTTCGATTGATCTGAGGGTTTGAATACCAGGGGATTGATGTTGGCGATTAGTTGAATCGAATGACACTGTGTTGTATTTCTGAAGTGTGATTGAGGGGTTAGGTTGTGGATTGGAGTTTTCCGGCGAACTTTCGCGGCGGAGATCGGCGGACAGCGGCGGACATCGGCGGACAGCGGCGGTGCTGCTACCGGACTTCACAGTATAGAGTTTCAACGGCGATGATGAGATTTCGTGTATTTCTTTGTTTTATTTTGATAATAAAAATGTAATTTTTTTGGTTTAAGGTATGTGTGTCGCCAAGTGGATTATTTGAGAGGGGCCACCTATCCTGCGTTCTACACGTGACAACAAAAATGTACCTTCTTAATAACACATAAAACTCTCAGAGAGAGATATATATGTATTTAATAGTTGTTGATTGAGTTGTTGTAGTTTAAAAATGGTGTATTCATGACGTTTAAGAAGATCTAATAAAGTAGTATATAACTTAACTAAAAGTGTACATTACATACAGTACGTCAAGTTAAAATTTTAGAAATTTATGTATTAAATTTGAAAATTATGTGAGGTTAACTTTGATAATATCTATGTCGTAGAAACCCATCAACAATAGTAACTGTGATTATATAAATAGCCCAACTGCATTTGTTTTAAACTATTTTACTTGCCATAGCTCTTCTCTCCTATCTTTTAAAATAGTTAATGATTTGGTTTGTGCTTTTTTATTTACAATATCAATTCCTTATATGTTAAACTAAAAAAATATTAAGTTTTATTTGCTTATTATTTATTATTTCTTTTAGTTTTAGTTTCTATTATTTTGTCTTCAATAGGTTTTACTGGTAGTAATCACAAACGATCAACAAAAATAGAAAACAAAAAGTAAATGAAAACCAAACTGTATTCATTACCGAGAAAACTGAATCAAATTGTGAATTCAGTATTTGGTTTGGTTAATGGTTGCACAAAATCTTATTTATTCAGTTCGGCTATCTGTATAAATCAAAAATCAAATAGTAAATGTTTTAATAGGTTTTATCAGATACCCGATTCGAATAATCAATTTAAATGGTTTTATCGGTTGGATTCAGTTCATTTAGTTCTACTTCCAAATCTTAAAGATATTTTTAATGTCTTTGTTGAAATTATTTTTGCTAACTTTAATGACGTTTATATTAATTTTTATATAAATTTTCTTACTTTCTAATATGTTTTAACATTGTTATATAAAAAGTGTTTTTTTAACAAAAAATTAAGAAAAAGATTTTATTTCTAAAATTAAATATTTTTTCCGTAGTAAAATATGATAGGTTTTAAAATTGTTTTTTGAAAAGGAGTTAGACAAGTAATAAAAGAGGGGATGTATAATCTAACGGTCTACTCTAACCCAATTACTTATTAACTAATCACTATAGTATATTAGTATATAGAAAAAACATCATAAGAGTCGATGGGCCTTCTCTTGTGTCATGGGCTCGTGGCTTATGAGCAGGCCTTTTAATATCTTAAATACACCCTAATATAGTAATAATCAACGTTTAACCCAGACCCAGGCCTATCAAAGTTCAGCCCAAATTGATTAAACGCATACGTGGCATCGAGTGGTATGCATGTCATTTCAGCATTCAGAAATTTTGATAAGTTACATCTCTCAGTTTAAACCGGTCATATTTATTGCAGATTGATTTATTATATATAAAATAATAATGATTAAAAAAATTTAAGTTACTCAAAATAAACATATTAGATAACTAGGTTATAGTATCGTATAATTAGATTATATACATATTGAATAATAGCAATTGTAGAGGATAAAAATAATTTAATTACATATAAAATCAAGAGAATCATAAGATCTCAATAAGTTAAATTCATATCCAACTAATGTTTGATTCCTCTTGTTGGATACTATAGTTTGATTTTTGTTACATGTTATAATAATTTATTTTATATAAATAACACCAAGTTATAATCCAGTCCATTAACCCTATGTATTACACGAGTTAAATAAAAAAAATACTAAATATTTATTATTAAAGAGTTATGATGCAATTCAAACAGAGAAGAAGATTCTAGATAGAGAGAGAAAGAGAACTCCTGATTTCATTGCATACCTGAAATGTTCGTTACAACAGCCTTATAACGACTAACGACTTATTACAAGAATTACAAGATAAGTCCTTCAACTAACAACATGATACAAAGAAACCCTTTAACTTTGTTTTAACATATCAATACCCCACCGTTAAGCGGCTTCTTGTCCCCAAGAAGTAAAATCTGGGAAAGGTAGCTGCATATCAGTCAAAAACTCCCACGTAGCATCAACTGGCGATGAATTAGTCCACTGCACCAAAACTTGCACAACCGCTCGATTATGACGCTTAACCATTCGACGATCCAAAACAGCTTGTGGAGTTAAATGAAAACGAGAATCAGTAGGAATAGGGATTAAAGTAGAGGGTGGGCCTGAAGCCTTCTTTAACAGCGAGACATGGAATGTAGAATGAAATTGGAATTCACGTGGAAGATCCAATCGATAAGCAACTTGACCCACTTTCTCCAACACCCAAAAAGGGCCAAAATATTTAGGAGTGAGTTTAGAATGTTTGTGAGCGCGAGCGGAGTTCTGCATATAAGGCTGTAAACGTAAGTATACCCAATCTCCCACCACAAAAGAACGTTCGGAACGGTGTTTATCTAACTGTTGTTTCATTCGATTTTGAGCTTGAACAAAGATAGACGAAGAAGTTGAATCATAGCTTCACAAGATTGCATAGCAGAGTCGATGGTAGGATCGGTGGAATTAGAAGGAACATATGGTAAATGTAGTGGTGGATCATAATCATACAGGGCACGAAAAGGAGTTATCTGAATAGAGGAATAGAATGAAGTGTTGTACCACCACTCTGCCAGAGCTAACCACTTGACCCAAGAATGGTCTATCCATCACCATACAACGTAAATAGCTCTCGATGCATCGATTGACCACCTCCGTCTGGCCATCTGTTTGGGGGTGAAAAGCAGTCGAAAGCTTCAGTTGAATTCCTAATAAAGACATAAAGTGCTGCCAGAAATGACTCAAAAAAATGGGATATCTGTCAGAAACAATGGATGAAGGACAACCATGTAACTTATAAACCGCATCCATGAAAACCTGAGCAACATCTTTCGCAGTATAAGGGTGCCTTAAAGCAATCAAATTGCAATATTTCGTTAGCTGATCAACAACCACAAAAATGGTATCTTTACCCTGAGAAATGGGTAATCCACCAATAAAATCCATAGACAATTCATCAAAAACAGCATGAGGAATTGGAAGAGGCTGTGACAATCCGGGAGAGGCCACATTTTCGGACTTAGCTCGCTGACAAGTATCACATTGCCTTATGAATTGACGAATCAGCTTAGTAATTCCCTTCCAATAAAACACAGCTCTTACCCGCTGAGTACTGACATGCACCCCTGAATGACCACCAGTAGGCGAGGAATGGAAAGAAGAAATGATATCAAAACACAATTGAGTATCATTTCCTACCACTAATTTGCCTTTTCGCTTCAACAAGGACCCATCCCAAGTATAATGTGAAGTATGTGTGTTTCCAGTCAAAGACTGAATAATGTGCATAATAGTCTCATCAGCATGCCAACTTGAAACAATCCGTTGTAACAAAATAGATTCCACTATGGAAATATGCAAAGTAAAAACAGTGGTACCTTGCACACGAGATAAGGCATCAGCAACCTTATTGTCTTTACCATGCTTATACACAATTTCATAGTCGTGGTTCATTAGTTTGGCCAACCAAATCTTTTGCCCAGCAATAAGGTAATAATTCCAGTGCTTAACAGCCATTAAAATAGCTAATAACTCCTTATAAACAGAGAGTGTTTGTTGTTTGGCTGATAAAGATTTGCTGATAAAGGCAATAGGATGGTGCTCTTGCATTAGTACCGCACCTAGCCCTCCATTGGAAGCATCTGTTTCCATAATGAAAGATGTAGAAAAATCCAGGAGAGCTAAGACTGGGGCTAAAGTAAGTGCCACCTTCAGTTTGTCAAATGCTTCATGGGCCAATTCATCCCACATAAAATTATCTTTTTTAAGCAGATCATGAAGGGGTCGAGCAATAATCCCAAAAGCCTTAATGAAGCGCCTATAATACCCCGCAAGACCAAGAAAACCCATGAGTTGTTTGAGAGTTATAGACACAGGCCAATCATGAATGGCGGCGATCTTAGTAGGATCAGTATGTACCCCTTGACCTGAAATCACATAACCCAAGTATTCCACTACCAACCCTCCAAAAAAGCACTTCGACTTTTTGACATACAGCTGATTGGTACGCAGCAATGTAAACACTTGATGTAGGTGATAAATGTAACATCTTGTATTTTTGTTAGCTGAAAGTTAATTTCGTTCATTCTTACAAGGGTTATATTTGTCAATTTTGAAACTCATGTGTTGTTTGTGCGTATTCATTAATGCCATTTGGGTTTTTATGAAAGTTAAAAGTATAAATATTAAACAAAAATAATGTTAATATTAATAAATGTAACAATAATAACCATAATAATAATACTTGAATAACTAACAAGTTAGATTAAAGTTTAGGGGGTTGTTTTGTAACTTTACAACTTTAAAAGAAAGTTTTTATGCTTAATATAACAAAACTAAAACCTAAGGGACTAAATGTGTAAATTATTAAAAACCCAAACCCCCCCATTTCTCTCCTACCCGTTTTTCCGGCGGGAGCTCCGGCCAAGCTCCGGCCGGGCTCAGGCCACCCCCCCCCAAACGACAAAATTGGTCGTTTCTTGATCCCAAACCGTTACGAATGCCATCGGGACTATGTTTCGACCCTTAAGTACCCTTAATTGGAGTTTAAAGTCGACTAAGGATGTCGTTCGAGTTTGGAAACCGTCGGCAATCAAATTTCTAACCGTTCAACGATTAAACCATAATAATAACCTAATTAACTCAATCTAATCAATCATCCAACCATTACTAAGCGTTCACGACTATCAATTTCATCTGATAACACACAAACAACGCAATCTGATTTCCCTTTCATCGCAAACCTGCAACCCGAACGAAGAGTATCTTCTGCGCATTATTACCTTCGATTGATTGAGGGTTTTTCATCTTCAAGACCATCAGATTCTTCGTAGGCAACGAATTTGCTTATCAACATTGTTTGAACATCCATCGAGTTGAGTGTGGCCGCGACTTGTTCTTCGGTTGTCCCTGGCATTGTTCCAAATCGAATCGGGTAATTAACTACATACATCTGTTCGAATTGACATGGGGAATGAAAGCCCCATGATTATCAACGTTAATAATAAGGATTTGATCTCCAATTTGGCTCAAATCTATTCTAGGGTTTATATGAAATGGGGTTTTGGTGGAAGCATGCTTTTAAGAATTAAAAACCAGTTTATATCGCGGCTGAGAGCCTGGTTCACTGGTTAAGTTACTTATTCACACACATGAGGTCCCGGGTTCGAACCGGGCACCATCATGTTATTTTTTTGAAGGGTTTTAACCCTTAATTAAATTATAAAAACTTTTTAATATATATAAAAATTATTTTTATAAACTTTAAATATTTTCAAAAGTCACCATATATTTTCTATATTTCTCTTTTAGTTAAGTAATTATTTTTAATAAAACATTTTAACAAAGATTGTTCATGAATAATAAAATGGATTACAAATAATAATTAAAAATTATTATTGTTTCAAAACGTTTCTTTTAATTTAATATTGTTTAATAGTACTTAATTCTTTTTACTATAAAAATCTATTCAAACTTTATGAAACTTTCAAAATATTATAATTATTTCTTTTTCACATATTTTGTATAAAATATAAATATATATATATATTTTTTTGAAAATATAAATGATTGTCATTTGTTAAATATAAATATTTAACAAACCTCAAAATCCACTTAACCCTAGTACTCATTAATTAGTTAACCCATTATGTTTAAGCTTAAATCTTGTAATATCTAATACTTAGGTGTATTGTGAAGACTTTACGTTGGAACGACGATTACTATTTTCTTATTAATCATCTGATATATATTTATTTGACTATGTGAGTTTTCCTTGCCCATTTTTTTCATATTTTCACACTAATTTGGGGTGAAACATGATAGCTTATACATGATACACTTATACACATTTGAGACTTGTAAATCACATGCAATTCAACTTATTATTTTGTCATGGTTATTTGTGTATTGTAAGTGATTATATGAGATACATAGTTTGTTTACAATCATTAACTATTGCTAGCCTGGCGACGTCTTAGATGTTGGGCCTGACAAGCCTATTTGGTGCTAAAGCCGAGGTATTTGCCGGCTCCTGATGACGTATGCTTGTTCATCATGGGAACCAAATACACTTAGCCAATCTTTTATACTTGTAATCAAGTCGAGGTTTGGTTGTGACGATATGTGTTCTATAACCTTACTTGCTTATGACCATGACATGAATTGCTACTTGTAACTTTATCATATTATGTATAAAACCTTGGAAACTCACCAACTATTTATAGTTGACCCTTTTATTTTTATCATGTTTCAGGAAATCCCCAAGTTTAAAGTGGACGTTTGAAGCTTGGAAATAAAACTAGGACTTGGACCTAGTTAAATAAATAATTGTTATGTTATGTTTTGTTTTATTTGGGATTATTTCATGTTTTGAGACTTATGTTTGTAATGCCTTTTGAAACTTATAATTTTAATATTTACACTTAAATATAGCGTTATGTGGCTGTGAACAATCTTAACCCTCACATCTCGATGATTCCGCCGTCTAGGTTGGGGTGTGACAGATTGGTATCAGAGCCCATAACTATAGGGATTTAGGTTATTAGAAATGGTGACCTAGACTATAGCTTATGCATGAACCCATAGAATAATATTTATATTCTTGGAGTTATATATATAGTTTACATGCTACATAATGCTATGCCATACTTATGTGCAACTTGATGCCTTAGCATAGGTTGCCTTGTAATTGTTTAAACTTTGTTACTTGTCTCCCTAAACTTAACTTTGACTCTTTGACTCTCCCCGACGAATGAAACTTCTTAATCTTATTCTCGTCAACACGTGGAAACTTATGCTTATGCTTTGAATCTTTAGACTTATGTCTAATCTATGTTAAATCTCATCAAGGTCTTGATTACATGAACCTAAGAAATTGTGACTGTGAACATAGACACCTGTATTCTGGATTTCCTGGCAAAAGGCCCTCGGGCTAAGGCAAGCATATCTCATAAATCCTACGGGACTAGTTATGCTTACCTGGGGATTTCTGGGATGAGTGATAAACTATGGTCAATACACAAATTTCTAAGGCGAATGGGTCAACTTACCTTGACGTGTCAACGTTTCCAAATGGTGATGTGTTGCCAAATGGAACCATTCTATGTGCCTTACAACTTTTGTCTTATCCTTGTTGAACATCAATCCTTGTTATTCCAATTCTCATATCTAACTCATTTGTATATTCCAGCATGTCTCGTCATCATGGAAAGCGTGGAAGTTCTGATCGTAAGTTAGCCGCCATGATTGCTCGACAAATGGTGCTGTCATCCCGACCATGGTTGCTGAACTTAATAGCACCTTAATGACCAACGCTAGCAACAATGGAAATGGTCATGGAGAGAATAGCAACAACCAAAACGGGAACAATCAACACGGAAATAATCAAACTTGCACTTTCAAACACTTTAGCTCTTGCAAGCCCACTAGTTTTAGTGGCAAGGAATGAGCCACTGGTCTTCTTGAGTGGTTCGAAAGCATGGAGAATACCTTTATCAATTGTGAGTGTCCCGATGCACTCAAAGTTCGTTATGCCACTAGCATGTTCCAACAAAGGGCTCTCACCTGGTGGAACAGCGAGAGGAGGAATCGTGGACCCGATGCTATTCTAGCACTTACATGGGAAGAGTTCAAGAACATCGCCATCGCGAAGTTCTGCCCGAGAAGCGAACTGCAAAAGCTGGAGGAGGAATTTTGGAATTTGAAACAAAACGATGGTGATCATTTGGCCTACTCAACTAGGCATCATGAGTTGAGTATACTGCTGCCTCACATGGTCGACACTGTCCCCCGCAACATCGAGAAGTTCATTAAGGGTGTACCACCCCAAATTCAAGATGATGTGGTGGGTAGCCGACCCACAACCTTGGAAGAAGCCATTACTATCACCGCTCAACTCACCGAGAACCATATACGAGTGGGCACCATGTCTGTGAAGGGTGCAAAGAAGGTAGAGAAGACGGTGACTGCGACTGTTAAGGAGACCAAAGCTGAACCGTCTTACAACAACAACAACAACAAAAAGCGCAAGTTCACACCGACACGCAACTATGCCGTGGCTGCACCCAAACAACCCCAAGGACAACTTGTACCTACGACTGCACCTGTGGCGCAAGTGCCTGGGGCTAGGGCTTATGCTGGTCCTCAGCCTGTGTGCAACACGTGTAGATATCATCATCCTGGGAATCAACCATGCCGCATCTGCACCTTATGCGGTAAATATGGTCATTTGGTGGCGACTTGCCACCGCACACCTAACAATGCCGCTGTGGTCACGAACCGTGTTTGCTACAACTGTGGGGAACCTGGCCATTTTCGCCCACAATACCCTCGTCTTGTGGGTAATGTTCCACAAGCCCGAGGACGTGTTTTCAACATCAACGCTAACCAAGCACAAGCAAACAACGATGTGGTGAATGGTACGTTAACTCACCTTTAACTTTTGTGATCCGATTCATTTCATACTTTACCTGTATCGTTAAATACCTTAAAAATTGAACAGGTATGTTCCTTATTAACAAAACTTATGCCTATGTCCATTTGATTCTGGAGCCGATAAAAGTTTTGTTTCATTAGAGTTTGAACCCATACTTGCTAAGCCACATACGAAACTAGAAAGACCTCTTACTGTTGAAGTTGCCGATGGAGAACCGATCACCGTTGACGTTATCATTCGTGATTGCATCTTAAGTCTTGACATGCATGATTTTCTTATCATCTTATCCCTATGAAACTTGGAAGCTTTGACGTCATCATTGGTATGGATTGGTTAGCCAAACACCATGCCGAGATCATTTGTTTCGAGAAGTGCATTCGTATACCGTTACCCTCTGGAGATACGTTGAAGGTGTTCGGTGAAAAATCTTCCAAAGGGCTTAAACTCATGTCTTGCACTCAAGCCCGAAAGTGCTTAAGCAAGAAGTATATGGCCTTCTTAGCTTACGTGGTCAACACGAAAGTCAAAGGGAAAGAACTTAAGGATGTCCCTATCGTACGAGACATTCCTGAAGTATTTCCCGGTGACCTTAGTGGTTTACCTCCCGTGCGTGAAGTCGAGTTTAAAATTGACTTGATACCGGGAGCAAACCCCGTGGCCAAGTCACCATATCGGCTTGCACCATCGGAAATGCAAGAACTCTCTAGTCAACTTCAAGAGCTATCCGAGAAGGGCTTCATCCGTCCTAGTTCTTCGCCTTGGGGTGCACCTGTTCTTTTCGTGAAGAAGAAGGATGGGTCGTTTCGTATGTGCATCGATTATCGTGAGCTTAACAAGCTTACCATCAAGAATCGTTATCCTCTTCCTCGCATCGATGATTTGTTTGACCAACTTCAAGGAGCTGCTATTTTCTCGAGATCGATTTACGTTCTGGCTATCATCAATTGCGAGTCCACGATGGTGATATCCCAAAGACCGCTTTCTGTACTCATTATGGACACTATGAGTTTATGGTGATGCCTTTTGGTTTAACCAATGCTCCTGATATCTTCATGGATCTCATGAACGAGTATGCAAGCCTTATCTAGACAAGTTTGTGATGTCTTCATTGATGACATACTTATCTATTCCAAGTCCAACACCGATCATGAACTGCATTTGAGATTGGTTCTTGAGTTGTTAAAGAAAGAGCAATTGTATGCAAAGTTCTCGAAGTGTGACTTCTGGCTCGAGGAAGTTCAATTTCTAGGACACGTAGTGAATAGCCAAGGAATTCACGTTGATCCTGCAAAGGTGGAAGCTGTGAAGAATTGGTGTGTTCCTACAACTCCTACCAAAGTTCGTTCTTTTCTTGGTCTTGCTGGTTATTATCGGCGATTCATTGCCAGTTTCTCGAGGATCGCGAAACCGCTCACTACTTTGACACAAAAGAATAAACCATTCGAGTGGGGTTCCGAGCAAGAAGAAGCTTTTGAAGCGTTAAAGCATAAGTTGTGCAATGCTCCTATCTTGACCCCCCCGATGGAAACGACGATTTCACCGTGTATTGTGATGCATCTACACAAGGCCTTGGTTGTGTCTTATGCAACGAGGGAAGGTCATAGCTTACGCATCGAGACAATTGAAGATTCACGAGGTGAATTACACAACTCATGATCTCGAGCTTGGGGCTGTTGTATTTGCTTTGAAGATTTTGAGGCACTACCTGTATGGTACGCAATGTATAGTCTACACCGATCACAAAAGCCTTCAACACGTTTTCAATCAAAAAGATCTCAACATGAGACAACGTCGTTGGGTGGAGTTGATTAGTGACTATGATTGTGACATTCGTTACCATCCTGGTAAAGCAAACGTTGTATCCGATGCACTAAGCCGAAAGATTCACAACAAGATGATCTAATTCCAAGAAATTCGCGATCGACGTCAATGGTTTGACACTTTGGGTGAGTACGATACTGAGATACGACTAGATGTCAACGAGACCACCGTACTACTACAAAACCTGAGAATAGATAGTGACATCGAGTTTAGCATCCTGGAGGCTCAACAAATAGTTCAACGAGAAGGAAGAATGAAGGATGAATTAGAGCATAACCTTCTAACCCAATTGGAAACGAAACCCAAGGGTTGATGTACTTCGCCAATCGCATTTGGATCCAAATCACGATAACATCCGTACCTTTTATGAATGAAGCTCATCAAACTCGTTATTCTATTCATCCTGGTTCCGATAAGATGTACATGGACCTACGTGGTCAATATTGGTGGCCTGGAATGAAGAAAGACATAGCGACCTATGTAGCTAAGTGCCTCACATGTACGAAGGTCAAAGCCGAACATAAACGTCCGAGTGGATTACTGGAGCAACCCGAGATCCCTATGTGGAAATGGGAACACATATCCATGGACTTCATAACAAAGCTACTCCGAACCTCTCGAGGACATGATAGCATATGGGTGATCGTTGACCGATTGACCAAGTCGGCACATTTTATACCCATACGTGACACTTACAAGACATCAAAGTTAGCTCGTATATACGTTGATGAGATTGTAAGTCGTCATGGGGTACCTCTGCACATCATATCCGACCGAGATGCTCGTTTCACTTCACATTTTTGGTCGTCTATGCAAGAACTTTTGGGTACACAATTGGATCTAAGCACGGCTTACCATCCTCAAACTGATGGTCAAACTGAGCGAACGATCCAAACCTTGGAGGATTTGCTACGCCTTTGTGTTCTTGACTTTGGTGGTGATTGGGATACGTATCTACCGCTCGCGGAATTTTCGTATAACAATAGTTACCACTCGAGTATCAAGATGGCACCGTTTGAAACACTTTATGGTCGAAAATGTCGTTCACCGATCTGTTGGACCGACATTGGTGAAAACTTCATCACTGGTCCTGAACTTATACAAGAGACGACGATAAAGTTTCTATTATCCGCAAGAACCTTGAAGTGGCGAGAAGTCGTCAAAAGAGCTATGCTGACAAGCGACGTAAGCCATTGGAATTCCAAGTTGGGGAGATGGTCCTTCTTATGGTTTCACCGTGGAAAGGTGTGGTTCGCTTTGGAAAGAAGGGCAAACTGGCTCCAAGATTTGTAGGACCTTTCAAAATCCTGAAAAGGATTGGGAAAGTGGCTTATAAACTAGAGTTACCTTCCGACCTTAGTGGAATTCATCCTGTGTTCCACGTCTTAAATTTGAGAAAGTGTTTGGCCGACGAAAGTCTGTATGTTCCGCTGGAAGACATTCAGATCTACGAGTCCTTGCATTTCGTCGAGAACCTGTTGAAATCATGGATCGTATAATGAAGAAGACTAGAACCACGACAACCCCAATCATCAAGGTTCATTGGAAAATAAACGCGGCGCTGAATTTACTTGGGAACGTGAGGAGCACATGAAGAAGAGATACCCATTCTTATTTGTATAGTTTCATTTCTTTTAATTTCGGGATGAAATTCTTTTAAGTTGGGGAGACTGTAACATCTTGTATTTTTGTTAGCTGAAAGTTAATTTCGTTCATTCTTATAAGGGTTATATTTGTCAATTTTGAAACTCATGTGTTGTTTGTGCGTATTCATTAATGCCATTTGGGTTTTTATGAAAGTTAAAAGTATAAATATAAACAAAAATAATGTTAATATTAATAAAGGTAACAATAATAACCATAATAATAATACTTGAATAACTAACAAGTTAGATTAAAGTTAGGGGGTTGTTTTGTAACTTTACAATTTTAAAAGAAAGTTTTTGTGCTTAATATAACAAAACTAAAACCTAAGGGACTAAATGTGTAAATTAAAAAACCCAAACCCCCCCATTTCTCTCCTACCCGTTTTTCCGGCGGGAGCTCCGGCCAAGCTCTGGCCGGGCTCCGGCCACCCCCCCCCAAACGACAAAATTGGTCGTTTCTTGATCCCAAACCATTACGAATGCCATCGGGACTATGTTTCGAACCTTAAGTACCCTTTAATTGGAGTTTAAAGTCGACTAAGGATGTCGTTCGAGTTTGGAAACCGTCGGCAATCAAATTTCTAACCGTTCAACGATTAAACCATAATAATAACCTAATTAACTCGATATAATCAATCATCCAACCATTACTAAGCGTTCACGACTATCAATTTCATCTGATAACACACAAACAACGCAATCTGATTTCCCTTTCATCGCAAACCTGCAACCCGAACGAAGAGTATCTTCTGTGCATTATTACCTTCGATTGATTGAGTGGTTTTCATCTTCAAGACCATCACAAGCTTCGTAGGCAACGAATTTGCTTATCAACATTGTTTGAACATCCATCGAGTTGAGTGTGGCCGCGACTTGTTCTTCGGTTGTCCCTGGCATTGTTCCAAATCGAATCGGGTAATTAACTACATACATCTGTTCGAATTGACATGGGGAATGAAAGCCCCATGATTATCAACGTTAATATAAGGATTTGATCTCCAATTTGGCTCAAATCCATTCTAGGTTTATATGAAATTGGGTTTTGGTGGAAGCATGCTTTTAAGAATTAAAAACCAGTTTATATCGCGGCTGAGAGCCTGGTTCATTGGTTAAGTTACTTATTCACACACATGAGGTCCCGGGTTCGAACCCGGGCACCATCATGTTATTTTTTTGAAGGGTTTTAACCCTTAATTAAATTATAAAAACTTTTTAATATATATAAAAATTATTTTTATAAACTTTAAATATTTTCAAAAGTCACCATATATTTTCTATATTTCTCTTTTAGTTAAGTAATTATTTTTAATAAAACATTTTAACAAAGATTGTTCATGAATAATAAAATGGATTACAAATAATAATTAAAATTATTATTGTTTCAAAACGTTTCTTTTAATTTAATATTGTTTAATAGTACTTAACTCTTTTTACTATAAAAATCTATTCAACTTTATGAAACTTTCAAAATATTTAATTATTTCTTTTTCACATATTTTGTATAAAATATAAATATATATTTTTTTGAAATATAAATGATTGTCATTTGTTAAATATAAATATTAACAAACCTCAAAATCCACTTAACCCTAGTACTCATTAATTAGTTAACCCATTATGTTTAAGCTAAATCTTGTAATATCTATATACTTAGGTGTATTGTGAAGACTTTACGTTGGAACGACGATTACTATTTTCTTATTAATCATCTGATATATATTTATTTGACCATGTGAGTTTTCCTTGCCCATTTTTTTTATATTTTCACACTAATTTGGGGTGAAACATGATAGCTTATACATGATACACTTATACACATTTGAGACTTGTAAATCACACGCAATTCAACTTATTATTTTGTCATGGTTATTTGTGTATTGTAAGTGATTATATGAGATACATAGTTTGTTTATAATCATTAACTATTGCTAGTCTGGCGACGTCTTAGATGTTTGGGCCTGACAAGCCTATTTGGTGCTAAAGCCGAGGTATTTGCCGGCTCCTGATGACGTATGCTTGTTCATCATGGGAACCAAATACACTTAGCCAATCTTTTATACTTGTAATCAAGTCGAGGTTTGGTTGTGACGATATGTGTTCTAAACCTTACTTGCTTATGACCTATGACATGAATTGCTACTTGTAACTTTATCATATTATGTATAAAAACCTTGGAAACTCACCAACTATTTATAGTTGACCCTTTTATTTTTATCATGTTTCAGGAAATCCCCAAGTTAAAGTGGACGTTTGAAGCTTGGAAATAAAACTAGGACTTGGACCTAGTTAAATAAATAAATGTTATGTTACGTTTTGTTTTATTTGGGATTATTTCATGTTTTGAGACTTATGTTTGTAATGCCTTTTGAAACTTATAATTTTAATATTTACACTTAAATATAGCGTTATGTGGCTGTGAACAATCTTAACCCTCACATCTCGACGATTCCGCCGTCTAGGTTGGGGTGTGACAATAAAGGTGTTGAGATATGGACTTACTATATACCAAAATATCATCGAAAAAACGAGCACACATTTCTACAATAAAGGCTTGAATACATGATTCATCAATGCCTGAAAAGTTGTTGGAGCATTAGTAAGGCCAAAAGGCATTACTAAGAACTCATAGTGGCCTTCATGAGTTCTAAATGCGGTCTTATAAATGTCATCTTCAAACATTCTAACTTAATGATAGCCCGATCTCAAGTCAAGTTTGGAAAAAATAGTCGACTGACCCAATTCATACAAGAGTTCTTCAATAAGAGGAATTGGAAACTTATTTTTAACTGTTACATCATTCAGCTTCCTATAATCCATGCACATACACCACTGCCCGTCTTTCTTCTTAACGAGAACAACTGGTGCTGCAAATTCACTATGGCTATCTCTAATAATACCTGCTTCTTTAAGTTCTGCTGTCATTGTTTCAATAACATCTTTCTAACCAACAGGATATCGATAAGGTTTTTGACACACCGGGCCACTACCTTCCTTCAGAATAATGCGGTGATCGAATGCTCTAGAAGGTGGAAGTGAAGTAGGAATAGCAAAAATATCTTGAAAATGGTGGAAAAGTTCATCTAAACGGCTCTCAGATTGTGTCTGCAATACTTTTGAACCATAAGCTTTAACTTCATTATCAACAGCCACATGCAAACTACAAATTTGTGCAGAGACATCATTGTGTTTTTGAAAAATTTTATGCAGCTTTTCCACCGAGCAAAATGAGACCTTGTTATCCACCAATCCTTTAAGTTCAAAAGGGTTATCATCTAACATGAATTTCATAGTCATGTTACTGAAATTCCATAAGATATCATTTAAAGGCAATAACCATTGTACCCCTAAAATGACATCATAATTCTTGAGAGGAATTAAGAGCACTTTTATGGTGAACCATTTTCCCTGCATACACCATTGAAAATTTGGACAAACTTGCGTGCACGATAACTGTTTTCCATTAGCTACACTGACCTTTAATGGCTTGATGTCTTGAACAGTGCACTGCAACTTCTTGGCAAGTTTTGAGTCGATGAAATTGTGAGTCGAGCCCGATCCATTAATATATGTAATTGTCTAGTTCCCATACATCCTTGAACTCGCATAGTTGCAAATGAGTGACTGCCCATTAAGGCATTCACAGACAATTGAGGATCAAGATCAGGCCCCAATACTGAACATAGATCCTCTTCTTACTCTCCTTCTACTTCAATCAAGAATAACTGTTTTTTTGACATTTATGGGATGGTGAGAATTTTTCTGTACACCAGAAACATTCTCCATTAGATCTCTTTGTTGCTATTTCTTTACTTGTAAGGGTTTTAATATGGAATTTGCAACACTAGATGAAATATTAGGTTTGATGGTAGGTGTTGGAAGTAAGGCTGGTTTAGTAGTATTAGTAAGGGTACCGACTTTAAAAGAATTGCTCCAAGACTTAGTGGTAGCAACTCCACCAAAAGATGATCCCCCTAACAATTTCTTCCATAGGTTTGTGTGATTGATGTGTTGTATTCTAGCCAAACCAAAGGCTTCATGCAATGTTTTTGGTTGAAACATTTGCATAGGACCTTTGACTTCTTCTTTTAATCCCTTAAGGAATAAACTGATAGCTTGAGGATCAGTAACATTTACCTTATTGAGCAGAGAGTCAAACTTAGTGCAATAATCCTCAAATTCATCACCAACCTGATGCAACAACGCAATTTCTTGCATAGGATCTTCATACAATGTCTTTGAAAATCAATTGGTAATCGCTCGCACATAATCTACCCATCGTAACTCAGCAATTGTGGCCCCTCTCGACCGCATGAATGACTGGTGCCATTCTAGAGCATCTTCTTGCAGATGGATTACAACATATCTCAATTTCATGTTTTCCGGTGTTTCATTAAAGAAATGCTCACACCGATACAACCACCCGCTAACATCCTTTCTGTTGAATTTCGGAAACTCAATTTTGCCTAATCGAGTTGATCTATCCTTCTCCTTCGGAATATGATCCACTACGTTGATGCTTTCGTTCGATGATGATTCTTTTCCGTTGTTGATGAATCGCTCCACAATTGAACGCAATTCTGCTATAGAATTATTGTTATCTGTGATTGCACGATTGGTCTCTGTTGCCGACGCCTTCAATTCGATGAAAGATCGCTCGTGTTCCTTCAATACCTTGTCAATTTCTTGATTTCTAGTGTTGCTCGCCATGGATGACTTCAATAGAGCTCCGAGGATCGGAAGCTCTGATACCACTGATGCAATTCAAACAGAGAAGAAGAAGATTCTAGAGACAGAGAGAGAAGAGAACTCCTGATTTCATTGCATACCCGAAATGTTCGTTACAACAGTCTTATAACGACTAACGACTTATTACAAGAATTACAAGATAAGTCCTTCAACTAACAACATGATACAAAGAAACCCTTTAACTTTGTTTTAACATATCAAGTTATGAACTATAAAACGTTAAATATAAAAATACTTTGATTAGCTTATAAAACATTTTTATTATTTTTAAAACTTCGTTTTAAAAAATTATCGCTTTGAAAAAAAGTCGTTTTTCCAACATCTCATTGTTTTAAAGTTCAAGGTTTGTTTTGTAAAAAATAATCTTGCATAAAAATTTTATTTTTTAAAAAGATAAATCTTAAAATATTTCATAAGTTAAAAAGTTCCATTGTTTAGAAAAATATCATAGTTTAGACAATTTTGATTTTGAAAAGGTGTATTTTTTAATCAAAATACTTAGTTTTTATTTAATGAAAAAATATTTTAAAAATTAATGATTAAAAAGGAATTGGAGATGAAAGTTCGAAAATTAAAAAATGGAATAAATGGTATGGGTGAGAAAACTAAGATTAAAGTTTTTATGAGAATACATGTGACATCACATGTAAAATGATTATTAAATTAGATTTGTTACCACTTCTATGCAAAGAAATAATAGACAAATTCCTTTATAATTTAAAATTTTTTCTCCAATACAATAATGCAGTTATTTGGATACATTGGATGGAATTGTTCTTGACATAATAGCAACAAACACCTTAAGTCCAAGTAATTTAAAAACTTTGAATTCTAAGAAAATGGTTTAAGATTTGTACGTCTAGTCATGACTCTTCGATGGTGGAATTGACAAGTGAATAATCACGAATTGAAAATCCGAAAGTCTAAATGAAAATAGTAACAAAAAAGTCAAGATAAAAGGGTATTTAGGTTAGCTGATTAAGTCTCATTATCGACTTGTATTTACCTTAATACATTTAAGTTACGCAAACATGTTTCTAAAAGTGCTTACCGACTTATTAAAGTCCAAAAGTCCATTCTAAACAAATTTATCCAAACACCCTAAATTTGACAATGCGAGTTTATCAACAATATACGAACCACGCTAATGTTGTTTCTCTATTTTTTGTATTCAAGACCTAACTAAAAAAACTAAGGGAGTATTAATTATTATTAAGCATAGATCATACCTTAACGGTTTAGCGAAAGAAGCTAATACAATTATTGATACTATGTTTGACCAATGAGTTCTAGATTAATTAGTTTAGGTTCTAAAATGGAGGTTATGAGTTTGAGCTTCACTTAACGTACGTAATATGTTCCAAGTGACCCAGAGGTTTTACCACAGAGGACTTTTGGTTGATTAGCTTTTCAATTGGTGTAATATATATGCTTTGTGTTCGTTGGCGTGGTTGGCCTATCATCATTAGGTTTACTCATGAAACTAAGCTATAGTATTTATTAACCGTTCAAAAGATAAATTTTATTTTAGTTTATTTTGCTCTTGATGTAACTTATTAAATTATTATGTAAATTAAACACAAATAATTATCTTGACAATGCTTGTATGTTCAAATTGGTTTACATATCGATATTTTTATTTAGATAAGAAATAGAGCTTTGATTAGATGCTACGCAATGGACATTGTCAATCAAAAAATATTTTACTCGCATTTTCCATGTCAATGCCTTTCATCTCCGGTCGCCCAACAAATATCTTGAAAACTTTTCTTATGTCAATGCTTTTCATCTATAGTGGTTTACTTGTTTTTCATCTATAAACTAAAACCATAAACACATTCATAGCATTTTCATTATAACATCTTTGACTTAATTTTTAAAGTAAATTACCATTTGCATCTCTAACGTTTGTTCATTTTAACCATTTGCATCTCTGCGGTTTTAAAATTGCCATCCGGCCCTCTAAAATTACGGGCATCTGAAATACGGATGCATTAAGCTTCAACTTATTTTTTATTCCATTGAGCCGTCTTTGATTTTTAAACAACCACTCCTTCTGAACATGATCATATATTATATACATAATTTCCAACAAATAAATGCATAGATTTGAAAAAAATTCAGAAAACTATAGTATGCATCAATCATATAAGAGAAGTAACAATTCTTCTATGATTTGCATTTGTTAAAAAGAAAAGTACTAGGAAGGGATGGGCGACCTACCAAATCGTAATGAAACTATCATTTTCAATTGGAACATCACTAACAAACTGTTTGTTGATCAACACCTAATTAATCACGACTTTTCCACATCATGGTCTCCTTTTAAATAGAATTCTATATTACTTTTAGGCATTTTTCTAGTTTATAAAAAAGTAATGACATGATTTTGATGGAATCCCGACGATTTCGGAAGATTTCTTTTATTTTGAACTTCAAAGTTAATTAAAAGATTGCTTTTTCTAACATGGATGGAATATTAGTGTTTACGCAAATCATTTTGCGCTTAGATGATTTAATCATAATCAATCTTTATAATATTGTGTTAAACATGTGTCGTAAAAGGAAATATTGTTGTAACATGAATTGTAGATTCGATACAGGTGCCCCTACATTTGAAAGTTGGTTAACAATCTTATTGAGTAGTTACTACATTTGAAAGTTGGTTAACAATCTTATTGAGTAGTTAACAATAAGTGAGAACATAAAGATAAAGTGTCAGGCACAAAAAAATATTTTACATGTGAACTAGTATGAGGCGGAATTATAGTGGGGCCGGTGACCCTTCGGCAGTCGACCAACCTGTTTAACTGTTTTGTAGTTTTGATTCTCGTTTTAACATGTAAAGCAGTGTTAAAAGTATAGAGAAAAAGTTCAGAAAGTAATTTTTTTAAACTGATGTTAACAGGAAGCTTAGCTAGTTATAAATATGATGGAGAATTTACAAAGAAGAAATTAAGAAAATAATAGGTTTGATAGACGGTCCAACTAAAAACTAATATATTATTATAGTTGCATAAAGTGACAGATATTTCTCATTTTGTTGCATTGAAATTTTCTGTCAAATAGTAAACTATCAAAAACTAGTTTATATATAAGTTTATTTGGTTTTAACTTGTATAAAGAATTTTGTTTTTATTTAATACTTTTATTCATTTACCACTATGTTTATTATTGTATAGAACTAATGGCAATTGTCTAGCAACAAATATGTATGTTTTTTACTCAAGAGTGTTGTGTCTGATGATACCAACTTATTTGAGACGTGAGATAGATTTAAATTGAAATAAGATAAGATTATGTTGGAGATGTTAACAAATTTTATTTGGTGTTTATTACATATTAATTTTATTCTAACTTTTATCATTAGAAAAAAAAACACTAGTTTTTGTATTTCATTTGATGTGCTAAAATATAATCCTTGTATGCTAATAAATATATAATTTTTGTTTGATCCTCTAGTCGGAAAATTCAAGTTCCGACACTAAAATAATTGAATTTTGAAGAATACTTCAAAAAGAAAAAAGGTATAAAATTAACTTGAAAACGTTTTTTAATCGGTCTCATGCTTATCAAGCACTTGAAGTCGATTCCAAGATAATGCATAGGAGATCATTTGATATAGTACATTACATTGAAGGATAAATCATCAAGTTGTGTCCATGTTAATGTTTGGTATGGCCGATTTCAATCAAACTGTATTGTGTCTTGTGGGTGACAACCTAGCCACATGTTATAGTATCGACGAATTAGAAGAGCGTCAACGGCTAACTGTATCTAGAAACAACAATTAGTGGATATTGGAACCGTCTTTTAAAACTGTTATCTCACTGGATCGTTAGAAACAACACAATCTATTTCAAGCCATTTCTTTTGTAATTTATTGTGGCAATTACATATATATTTCCTTATAAAACTTATTAATTGCATATTTACCCAATCAAAAACTAATATTTCTACTCTAATAAAAGAGTATATTGGGAGGACATGTGACAACATCATATTTCTTCTTACCAAAATTTTCTCCTTTCCCTCTCTTATATTTAATAATTACCTAATTACTAATAGTATTTAACTCTTATTTAGATTAAAGTGTATTTTTAAGAAATATATCTTCCTATTAATGTTTTTTTTAAATAACTTTTTTTAAGATAATTTTTTTTCTAAAACATCAAAATTTTATAACAATACAATTTTTTTAAAAATTGATGTTTTTTAAAAAGTATTTTATTATAAGCCAAATTTAATTAAAATCAGGAGTTATAATAAAACAAAATTTAAAAATGATATCTAATTTATACAGTTTGTTTTGAAATGTGTTTACTTTTTTTGGCTAAAAATTTTAAAAACAAATTTTCAAAAAATTGATTTCATTATTTGATTACTTATATAGTTTTTACTCATATGTAATTTTAATCATAACTTATTTTAGAATATGATTTTATAATTGGTATATTTTTATTATATTTAGTATTTTATTTATTCAACCGTGTAATATACGAGTTTACTAAAACTAGTATTATATATATATCCATCTATAAATCTTTTTAAAGAAAATATACAATTATGTTTATTTTATTTATCATAACAAAAGCTCTACGTGACAACCATACTATTTTATTTGAGCTTGACACCGGTAATGAGAAATCATATAGTTTATAGCATGGGAAGTTAAAAATGATATGCAATTACATACTTTTAGATGAAATTTATTTTTCCAACTTATATTGAGAGTAGTATTAACAAATGGAAATTTTAATATAAGTGGTATATTAAAAAGAATGTTACCTTCTTTATACAGCATTTTAATGAAATTTAATTTTGCAATGTATTTTTTTCATATTTTACTATAGATTGGTTTTTCATTTTTTAATAAATACAACATTAAAAACTTAAACTCTTTAGATTTAATAAATCTACTCTAAAGTAAAGAATACACTTAATTTGGTGTTATAAAAGGAGGATAAATTTAGAAGACCTTATTATATGTTTTATAGAGTCATTCTCAACATTATTTTTTCTTTAAGTGGTTTATTTACATACTAGGCTAAAACGGTTGATAAAAACAAATTTTGTAGACTAACTTAATCACATATAAATAAAATCTTGTTATAATCTCCTAAACCACTTTAGAATTATATTAGAACAGAATGATATAGATTTTTAGATTGTTTATTTTTACAAAAGAATAAGAAAATAATGGATCAATTGAAGGGAGAAATGTAAAGAGGAGAGGAAGAAATCCATATTAGGAAATAAAAGGTGATTTGATAAGTATTGAAGATCATTTTAGTTACAAAATTGTAACAAATTTGTTTGACAACTTAAATGTGTGTATGAATATGGCCGGAAATACCAAGCTGATAATGAATGAAAACATGCGAAGTGCCCTCCCCCCCAAAAAAAAAAAAACTTTGTTTATTACAATTAACAAGTATTGAAACCACATGCGCATGTTGTGACGTGTTAACTCGTAAAATCTAGAACAAAATGTAAAACGGAAATTTGTACAAAATAAAAGTATAGGGGAGCAAATAAAAAGTGAATAATTATAGGGGTTAAATTATAAAATATGTAAAAGTATTAGGGTTAAAGTTAAAAAACCAAAAATAAAAAATAAAAACATAAAAATAGATACAACCCACTAAACTTATTGTACAAACTATAAAGAGCAAAAAAGTTGATAATTAGTAATATATATAATATATATTATCATAAATCATCATCAAATTTTACGAAAATGTCTAGTATGTATTATTGTTTAAGATACATATTGTAAGATGGTTTTTAATGCTTTCATCATTGTTAAGTTTATTATGTTGAATTTGCATGTTTAAGTTATTTATTATATTTAAGTTTGACAAATTTACTTTTTATAGAAATGATAGTTACATTTATAAATATATACACAAAAAACAAAATAGATTTAAATTCTCATAATAGTTTTTAACGAAATGTTATATTTTAAAGTTTGAAATTTTGTAAAATTAGGAAAAAAATTTAATCGAAAAGTTTGATATTTTGTTAAATTAGAAAATTATTTAATCCAAAGATTATACATTATTGACATTATTATTATTCTAAACTTAGAGTTTAGACGGAAAAATATATATGAGGAGACACCAAAAAATGTCACGTGTTTTTAAAACATTCTTTTGTTATATAATACAAATATAGATTAACTGATTTTATGTCTTTCATATTTTGGAGCTTAAAATTATCACATATAATACAAATATAGTCCATGCCAAGTTACCAATCTGTCTCATTGTGGTGTTCAAAGTCCATGAGTATTGTATGGTCGAATACTAAGCGAATGATAGAGATCTTATCAGAAAACTCTTCCATTTATTTTGAGTAGTCGTATAATACGATGGTCAAGTACATTTTTTACCTCTCAATTTAAATAGAAAATTTTTATGTACAACCAGATATTTATTTACGAATTCAATACGATTGAAACCTGAATTTAATTTCTTAATTGTTTGGTTAAGAGAGTTCGTTGAATTTGAAACATCACTTTAAAAAGAGCTTTTGAACAAATAAGGCACCAAAAAATGATATAATTTGTGGGGTTAAATTAACGTGAATAAAAAAAGTATATATATATACTTTTGCATGGTCAGTTGCCATTTACACAAATGTCGCAAGTCCTAAGATTCAATTAAGTATTACTTTTATATCATAAAGATGACTCATATGATTGTCAAGTTCAGATATATCTAATTATTATTGTTTTCTTTCAATGTAAGCTTGAGTTTCTGGAATGACTCGTTAATTTGGCACCAATCAATGGATTTGTTATACAGTATATTATTATAATGATTAGACTAGTGGTGGAGGCAACTGCTACAGCACAAAAGTCATGAGCCGAAAGGGAAATTAGCTTAATATAGATCCGAAACGAAATAAGAATCGTCAAATACCTAGAGAATTTTTTATGCAACATCTTCTAGACAACATTAATTTAATTTTCACGCCAAACGTTTCAAGAAAGGTAATTTATGACTTTGTGGGCCGGTGATATTGATGATTACTTATTAGAGATGTAATATAAGTTCAAAGCTTTATAAAGTGTAAGATAAAATAAAATTAAGATAGAACATTGTTTGTTACTTATTATAAAGAAACAAAGAGACTGAAGATATCCATATTTCCATACGTAAGTCGGCAATAACATAACTTTTTATTAGAAAATATGTTAAAAGGTAATGTATTTTATATCTTTTCCCATGGATCTTAATTATTATCAAAATTACAATTATATTTTTCACAACTAAACATATCTAATTATAATAATATTTAGATTTTTGGTCTTTGTGTAACCCTTTTAATCAAACAAATCAAACTTGGATTAAATTTTTTAGCTCACCAAACAATTTATAATTAGAACAATATTTTTATAGAATAATTACCATTTGCATCCCTGACGTTTGTTCGTTTTAACTATTTACATCCCTATGGTTTCAGAATTGTCATCCGACTTCCAATGTTTCATGTTATCTTCATTTGAGTATATGTTGTTTTATTTTTATTTTCATTTGAGTACAGATGACTAACACCGTTAGTTTTCCTGTTAAAATTATTGTTAAAAATACTAAACTACCATTCATCACCACCATAACAACTAACCATCACCACTTTCACAGCCCTTCATCACCACCACCACAGCCCCTATCACCACCACCACCACCGCAGCCCCCCATCACCACCACCACCACCACCGCAACCCCTCATCACCACCACCGCAGCCCCCCATCACCACCACCACCGCAGCCCCCTATCACCACCATCGTAGCCCCTATCACCACCACCACCACAGCCCCTTATCACCACCACCGTATCCCCCTATCACCACCACCGCATCCCCCTATCACCACACCACAGCCCCTATCATCACCACCACCGCAGCCCCATCACCACCACCGCAACCCCATCACCACCTCTCCAGCCCCATCACCACCACCGCAGCCACCCACCACCATCACCATCACCACCACAGCTCCATCACCACCTCTCCAACTCCATCACCACCACCGCAACCACCCATCACCATCATCATCACCATCACCATCGCAGCCCCCATCACCATCACCTCCAGCTAAACTGTAGCGGCAGCGACAACACGTTGTAGGGGTCCCCACACTTTTATCGACGGCGGTAGCCACGACGTCTCGAATGACGGCGGCTGAGGAGACAACGACGACGCCGATGCGTGACAAGGTAACAGCTCCGGATCCTGCTCCACCACTTTCTTCATCAAATTATCATCTTCCGCCATTAATGTTCTTGAATTATCATCGTGGTCGTGATTGTTCCGATCTTCTGCTTCGATTTCTTCATCGTCGTCTTCGACTACTTGTATAGATTCAGATGCACCCATTTCAACTGCAGCTCTAGAATAATACCCATTTCACCCATTTCACCCTGCCACCACTATATCTGCTTCGATTTCTTCATTTTCGTCGTGATTGTTCCGATCTTCTGCACCCATTTTACCCTACCACCACTAGATCTGCTTCTCTAGAACAATAATTTCACATCTTGGTGGTTGTGGTCTACCGATCACACACATACACAAAGAAAAGAAGAGAAGAAAAGAGATAAGGGTGGTCATGGTTCTACTGATCATTGAGGTGCGGTGGTGGTGCGGAGACAGCGGCGGTGCGACGACGGTGGTGGTGCGGCAACCGCGGTGGTTGCAGTGGTAGTGGTGGTGGACATATAGAGGGAGAAGAGAGAGAGACATAGAGAGAAGATGAAAGGGTTAGGGTGTGGATGAGGGGTATTAAATAAGGGTATTTTTGTCATTTCATTAAACTTAACTGAAAAATCTAACGTCGTTAGTGTGTTGGACTCAAATGAAAATAAAAATGAAACGTCAGGGGTCGGATGGCAATTTTGAAACTATAGGGATGCAAATAGTTAAAATAAACAAACGTTAGGGATGCAAATGGTAATTTACTCATTTTTATATAAGTTCAAATCATGACCACCCGTTGGTTCGTTTATACCCTATTTACAATGCGCCAATCCATTAATAACTTATATAATTAAGTTTTCATATTAGTGTGATAAATATATGTTCATTAATCTAACACGTCATATCACTAATCTGACACAATTACACCCTTATCTACATCTACATCTACACACTTTAATAAAAGGTATATTTCGATGACATTGACAGCACCACAATCAATCTCATAAAAAAAATTCCGCCTATCTCTCATATTAAATAACTAGGTTAGTTCCTCGTATATTACACGGGTTGAATAAAATAAATATTAAAAATTAGTAACGAAAAATTATTAATTATGATATGATATTTTGAAATATGATATAATTCAAATTATATATAACTAAAGACTATAAATAATAAAACAATAACATTATTTTCTTTGAACTTTTGTTTTATTTTTTTTAAATATTTGTTCTAAATCAAAACGTTTTAAAAATATAATTTTCTAAAAATTTCTTATTATAACTTTCAGTTTTAAATTTTTAGGTTCATAAAAAATTTAATTTCTAAAAACACTAACTTTAAATATTTTGTATTTTTTAAAAAGTTGGATGTTTTAAAAAGTTACTTATGTTATACAAAAGATTATTTCTTTAGAAAATTACATTTATAAAAAGAACTTTTTCTTACTTTATTAAAAAAATTTTAATCCTAAAAACAACTAAATAACATAATTTGTAATTAATGTAAGCATTTGATATGATAGAGAAGCGGGAAAATTAAATTTCGAAGGTTTAATATTGTGACAAGTGGCAACTCAATAACTTCTTTTATTATAGTAGATAAATTACTTTAATAACTAATAATATTCTTTAATATATTTTTAGATTTAATAAATTAAGAAAAAAATCTATTTATTAATGTTATTTCTAAATAAATAGTTTTTTTATAAATAATAATTTTTTAAAGCATAAAAATTTTTTAAAAACATGAAATATTTTAAAGTTGGTATTTTTAAAGAGTTTTTTTAAATAATCAAATTTGAGAGTTATAATAGAAAAATTTTTAAAATTGATATTTTTATACGGTTTGTTTTAGAATAAAATTTTATTATATTAATATTTTACTTATTTAACCCGAATAATTTATGAGTTTACTAAAACTAGTTAAACCCATATAAAAATTCAATGAGGACTAATTCACTGGTGACGTGGTCCTATAAAATTAAGTCTATAATATGTTGTTTGCGGTTTGAAAATATAAAATTGCATAATTATTATTTTTAAATGACTTGTAAATTATTTTACTATCTTGTATTTGTATGCACATTACCATTCTATCTGTTTCTTATTATTTTTTGATATAACAATAAAACGCATTAAAAACAACATTAAAATAGAAAATACCTACACTTTTCTTTTTCTTTTTTATATCAACGATCACTACATAAACTTTTATCTCGGGATTACTTTTTATATTTATACTAGTTTTAGTAAACCCGTGTATTACACGGGTTGAATAAATAAAATAAAATTTTATTATTATAAAATGATATTTTAAAATTTATGATAAAATTACGTATGAGTAAAAGTTATAAGTAATAAACAATTATATCAATTTTTTATCAAATTTTTGTATGAGAAAACCTCTAATATGTACATGAGTTTAAAATTTTAAATAAATAACCTAACGTGACCATTAAAAAAATAAAATATTGACTAATCTCGTCTCGAGTAATTGTAAATGACAAAAAACGTAAAATATAATGGTGTAAGTAAAAATTGCTTGGAAATTTACTAAAAAAATAGTCTCATAGAAAGAAGGGTCCATGATGTTTTTCCGTACTAATTATAACATATAATCATGCACATATTTAATTGAATTCACTATTAAACTTACGCTCACATAATAATACAACTAAACATGAACAATGTAAAAATCAATCAAAAAAACCTTCTAAATTTTAATTAAAAAATGACTACTCTATATCATAATAGACTTAATTAAAGAGTTCTATAGTAATAAAAAATATTATAACAAAACTAAATCAAAAGTAACAGAAAAAAACGTTATCTAATAAATTAAAGAAATCACTTATAAAATAAAATAAAATATTTCTAACGAAATAAGAACACGTTTCAAAAATAGTTGGAAAATATTGATTTTGTTGATGGTAACAAATAAAAAAGAAAAAAAGACGATAATGAAATAAAAGACAATTGAAAATATTGATGTCTAAATTACTGTTTTTACTTGTATTTTATTTTAATTTCTAAATCCAATTCTTTGTTTTTACTAATAGTAGTTTCTATAGAAAAAACATATAAAACATTATAATTGGTGTGTCTTTAAGTGGTAATATACAATCTTATAGTAAATATTTATTTTAAACTTATGATTTACGACTTATTTTGTCTTTCAAAAAATAAAGATTTGATAAGAAGATAATTTTAAAATTAACCAATAGAGTTTGTTAAGAGTAAAAGTAAGAGATATATGTTATTTAGTTTAGAATGAAATGTTTTAATTTATATCTTGTTAATTTTGGAAACAAAATGTGTATTTAAAAATTTTAATACAAAAATGGTATATTTAATTTTTTTGGGCGGGAAAAATATTTATTATTAAACGTCAAGTTGACATGTGGCATTAAATGAGTTTACAAAATGATATATGACAACCATAATTACCCTTTTATTATAACAATAGGATTTAAAAAACGGTTATCCATGAATTTATCACCGTCTTCTAGAGAAGCATCTCAATTTGACTTTTAAAGGTCAAATTAATTTATTTTATTTCCAACAATCTTCGTTCACCATAGTATTCCTTTAATTGGTATTTTTTTAAGGATGAAGCAGTTATAAGCCCAATATATTTTTTCATCAGATCCAACCTACTTAAGATAAATCTTGGGTAAAGTAAATACTTCACGGCATGTACAAACAGTTATAGCTTGAACTTGGAAAACATTGCAGAAAAAGAAAAAAGAAAATAATACCAGCCCACCATGTGGAATTAAACGGTTCAACAATAAGTATAAAATCAAATTTGTATTCTAAGAGGGTGTTTGGGATTACATGTATTGAAAATTTAAGTGATTATGGTTGATGTAAATTTAATGTAAACACAAAATCTGTTAAATCCTAGTATGACAAAGACCGGTTATGAGACGTATGCTTTGATACATTTCTTATGGTTCAAAACCTCAAATATAGAGTAAAAGTTTTCACAGTATGGTTCAAGTCGGCTGTAACAAACGTTCTAAGTTGAAAATTGAAAAACTAAGTATCGTTCTGGAAAGATATAAACATAACTGGACAAGGTGGTTATGTCGGGAGTCGAACTGTCGATAGTCGAACGGCTGCCTGAATCATTTTTCTTTTTATCTATTTAGAATTGTTAGTTTGTATTAGGCTTTTAAAAAGGGTTAGTACCATAAAAAATCATCATAATTGATTAATTTTATTCAATATTAAATAATCAAATAGCATAATTTTGTGAATTGAAGTCCCTTAACATGTTAAGAAAACAAATTTTGGTATACTAAAGTCCATACATCACTGGTCCTTGTGAATGAAATATTTTAACTAACCAAATTAATTGTGGCAGTGTCCCCTTGACAGTTTCGTGGCTTGAACCATTTTTAATTTTTTCAAGATTATTTGCTTACATTAGGATTTCTAATTTGATAAAATGGCTCGTTTATGAAATATTAAACCGTCAGCCATCAAAGTACAGAACCAACAGAACCGACTGATTGCAATTCAGTTGGTTTTATGGCTTTAAAAACATCGGCTCATTAACATACAATTCAACTAAAACATAATAAAAAAATATTTTCAATAGCTAATTGGTTCAAAAAGGCTAAATATCAATGGGAGTTTCTCATAGTTGGTGAGAAAAAAGTCCTTATACACAACATATCTTTTCCCCTTTGCAAAAAGACAAATATCATGACATAATAATCTACAGCCTTGTAGTCATAATATTCACACCGTTCCATTGGTTAAACAATAATATGTTGTGTTCAACTTTGTAAGAAAGCAAAACATGTTTAACTTTTAATTTCTTTTTAACTTTTTTTAATTATAGACCCTAATTAGAAAGAAAGTAGACTTCTCAAGCAAGCAATGAGGAAAAATTGATCATATTGTGATAGGTCAGTGGGTGCACCAACTCAGGTTGAACATTTTTGCCTTTGTGATCTGACCATCACTCCAAAATCTAAACCTACTTTGCCAACTTCAAACAACTCTATCTCACTATCTTCTTCTCTATATAAGAAACACTTCTCTCACCCAATTCCACAAGTCATCTACACATACACACCATCATTTCAGCAAAAGGCGACAACACAATGGGGTGTGGCAACGGTTTATGTGCATTGTCGCTTTTGAGCGTGTTACTCTTGTTTTCAAGTGTTGTTTCTACAGCAAATGCAAAAACTCGATACCATGATTTTGTTGTATGTTTTTTTTATGTTTAAGTTTCCTATATATGTTACTTTAATTTAGTGATCCTGTGATCAATTATGGTTTATTAATATGTATACTAACTATTTGGCATGTGATTAGATTCAAGATACAAAGGTGACAAAGCTCTGCAAAACTCAAACAGTTATGACAGTTAATGGGCAACTGCCTGGCCCAACTTTGGAAGTTAACAATGGTGATAGTCTAGTGATAAATGTCGTCAATAGAGCTAAAGAGAATGTTACCATTCACTGGTATAATTAACGAAACACATGATCTCATATGCATTAGAGGTGGCAAGTCAAGCATACCCGTTAAAACAATATTATTACAATAATAATATAAATCGTTAAACAAAAAAAGTAAATGGTTATGGTGTCACCCTTCTAAACTATGGTTTTTGGAATTAAACTGTTTGATGTAAAATAAAACGAAACCCAAATCAACTGGGTTGTAAGTAAACGAGTCGAGTCAAAATTGTCACCTCTAATAAGAATAATTGTTTCATGGCTGTTGATATTAATATGTTTTTTAAACTTATTTAGGCATGGTGTAAGGCAAATTACAACAGCATGGGCTGATGGACCTGAGTTCATTACTCAATGCCCAATTAGACCAGGAGGAAGCTATACCTACAGGTTCAGGATTTCAGGACAAGAAGGAACACTATGGTGGCATGCACATAGCTCATGGGTCAGAGCCACTGTTTATGGCGCTCTCGTCATT
Source organism: Flaveria trinervia (assembly GCA_025506515.1). NCBI lineage: Eukaryota > Viridiplantae > Streptophyta > Magnoliopsida > Asterales > Asteraceae > Flaveria > Flaveria trinervia. Next base: position 2,599,191 of record CM046450.1, on the reverse strand, counting down.
CGTCCTAAAGAAGGAGATTCATATCCCTTTCCTACACCAAAACGAGATTCAGTCGTTATACTTGGTATGCCACTTAAGACAAGATCTATAAATTTGCATTATTGAGAAACATTAATAAGATGATGACTGTGATCAGGGGAATGGTGGAATGCTAACCCGCTCGCTGTGATAAGGGAAGCCATGAGAACCGGAGGAGCTCCTAATATTTCTGATGCATATACCATCAATGGTCAACCTGGTGACCTCTATAACTGCAGCAGCAAAGGTTTGCTTATTACTATCGATTTAGCATATAAACTGTCATAAACTCTTGTGTATAATCTTAATAAGTTATTAAACCATTGGTTGTTTTTCATAATGTAGAGACTGTTATAGTTCCAGTGGACTCAGGCGAGACAAATCTCATCCGAGTGATCAATGCAGGCTTAAATCAACAGCTTTTCTTCACTATCGCTAACCACAAACTCACAGTCGTTGGTGCTGATGCATCCTATGTCAAACCCTTCACCACCAATGTCCTCATGCTTGGACCGGGTCAAACAACTGATGTACTTATTAAAGCTGACCAGCCACCAGCGCGATACTATATTGCTGCTCGTGCTTATGCCAGTGCACAAGGTGCACCATTTGACAACACCACTACAACCGCCATTTTGGAGTACAAATCCGCCCCGTGTCCAGCAAAGGGTATCTCTTTAAAGCCCGTTATGCCTTCTCTCCCGGCATTTAACGACACCGCCACTGCCACCGCCTTCACCACCAGCTTCAGAAGCCCGCGAAAAGTTGAGGTTCCAACTGACATTGATGAGAATCTTTTCATCACCGCCGGCCTTGGATTAAATGCGTGCCCGTCAGGAGCTCCAGCCAGTACATGTCAGGCTCCAAACAGGACCCGATTCACTGCCAGCATGAACAATGTGTCTTTTGTGCTCCCATCAAACTTCTCTGTACTCCAAGCACACCACCATGGTGTTCCTGGAGTTTTCACCACTGATTTTCCTGCAAAGCCTCCAGTGTCATTTGATTACACTGGTAATGTAAGCCGATCTTTGTGGCAACCGATGCGTGGCACTAAGGTTTATAAGTTAAAATATGGATCAAAGGTGCAGATTGTGTTGCAAGGTACAAGTATCTTCACAGCAGAGAATCACCCGATCCATCTTCATGGATATGATTTCTACATACTTGCAGAAGGATTTGGAAACTTTAATCCTGCAACTGACACCTCTAAATTTAACCTCGTGGATCCGCCACTGAGAAATACTGCTAGCTTACCTGTTAATGGGTGGGCAGTCATTAGGTTTGTTGCTGATAATCCAGGTAAAATGATGATAAGTACAAATATACATATAAATAAGTTGAACAAAACTCAAATTTACCAGAAATAAATCACTTACTTTTGCACTTTGTTTTCCTCAGGAGCCTGGATTATGCACTGTCACTTGGATGTTCACATCGGGTGGGGTCTGGCGACGGTGTTTTTAGTAGACAATGGAATTGGAGAAATGGAGACATTACAGCAACCACCAGCAGACTTACCAGTCTGTTAATTCATACAAAAGTTTAATGTTGTTTAACTCACATTGAGGATTTGGGGACTCTTAAATTGTATTCTTTTTTTTGTATTTGTGTTTGTTTTTGTTTTTCTTCTATAGTAGCATTTGTTATAGCCAGCTTCACCAACGGAAGACGGTGAAAAGCTTGAAAGATGAAACTTATTGTACTCTAGATCAACCAACAAACAAATTTTCATGATGATCTTGATTATAAAATTATTATTGTTTGGCATTATAATCAGGTTTAATTGTTCTATTTGTTGTCCTCTCAAGCTAAGTGATCTTATTAATGTTGTATTTGAATTCTAAACAGTCCAACTTTCTACAGTTTATTTTCAAACCAACACCTTTTCCGCTTCACTAATGAGTTTTTCATGTTGCAATAAGAACTAAATAAATGGTGGCATAAAAATTCAAACACCACCAGCAGGAAAATGTAAATTTTATCTGCAAGAATCTAATGAAGAAATGACTGAAAGGATCGGTCAACACTCAACACAATAGAGATAATGTTAAGCACGGTGTGATGATGATTCCTTTTTTAGCTATTAACCAATTAAGATTAGGGAAAATTACCAAAATAAACATCGTGACTCTCTTTTTTACCAAAATAAACATCGTGACTCTCTTTTTTTACCAAAATAAACATTGTCTTTAAACCCGCAAAAAGTGTGGGTTAAATCTTAGTCGTCTGCCAAAAAAAAATTAGACTTAACCTTTTTAGCATTTGCAAAAGAATGGGCTAAATCTTAGCTGTTGGGCTAAAGTGTAGCTATGTTTTACACACGTCTTGATTTGATTGATATTTTCGTGGACCCCTAGTACTTTTCAAGGTTTCTGTGTAGCCTAAGCTTTAGTCTCCTTAGCTAACAGAGCTTACTTGACGTTTTCTGATTTGTTAGTTTTAATAAAAGTGGACTAAAAGTCAATGTTTATTTTGAAAATATCAAAAAGTCAATGTTTATTTTTGTAATAACCAAGTTAAAATGCTTATTTTGAAAATATCAAGGTTGGCGATTCAAACCTGTTTAATAAAAAGTACACTATGTAAACTTTTACATTTTTGAAAATAATTAAAATTAGGAAGCTAGACTACAACATTTCTCCTTTTTGGTCCATAAAACATATAAAAAGAAATTATAGACATGAGATAAAGTAGTTAAACAAGTCGTTTTCATATTTGATAATTGTGTTAATCGCTTCATCTCTAACATGTTGAACATGATAAAACCTGTTTTGTTAGCACTAAAATTTGGATTTTGGGGATCAAACAAAACCTAATTAAGATGTATGGATCACCACCATCAAGATTCAAGAAGCAAGCTAAAAGTTGTTAGGAATTTAGATAACCTTATGTTATGAAAGAACAACAGAAAAAAAAGTAAATGATCAATAGAAAGATGAACCTTGATTGTTAGACAAAGAGTATTCAAAAGAAGGTCACTGACCATATATCAGAACATTAGCCTGGTTGATGATCAATGAGAATCAATGAGCTAGCTTCTTCACTGTTGGCTCTTCCCCTATAAGATAATAAGTTGTTATTTAACAAACAAGAAAGAAATGATAAAATAGGTGAAGTTTAGGTTAATATGCAATTCAACGAAAAGAACAGCTTAAGTACAACTAAACATTAAGAAATCTAACAACAAATGCAGTACTACTGCAGTACAGCTGAAGTACACATCAAATGAGAAGTACATACATGAAGGAAGAAAGGTAACTTTAAATGGGTCAACACAATATGCAATTCAATGTCGTAGCTGAAAAAACTTGAAATAAATTACATAAGGCTGCTTAACAACATATGGCACAACTGGTTTCTAAGTTCTATGATGATGTTGTATTGTTGTGTTGATCCAACAACTCTCCATACCCGTTTAGTCTTGGAATATTAAAACCCACATGGCTTTTGAAACCTTAAAACAATTATGATCAACTTGTCAAAAACCACTCATACCACTATGTGGTGTATGCCTTGAAGAAACGAAAAGGTTATCTACTGGATAAGCACTTTATAATATAAATTGATCATTTCAATTTGAAGTATTTGTTTTACCAAAGGCTAAGCACTCTTATGCAAACTAATTGGCTGCTAAAACTTTTACTTGGTCTACCAATTTCGGGTAAATTTTCATTCATATAAAAACCTTGCTGGAAAACTATATATAGCCAATATAGGATCTTTGTTTAACCATAAGAACCTCTTACTGGAAAACTCACGGGACCCATCAATACCCCACTAACCATTGAATATGGTAAATCGTAGTTTGCACTTGGTAGATGGCCTTCAAGAGGTTATGATAGGAAACTACTGGAAGCAAGATTCAAACATGAGACCATGCTAGAGAGGAATCATGTGCTTACCTTGCACCAACCCTTGAAGGTTTGTAGGATTTTCTTTAGTTTGTTAAACTGGCAAACTGAAATCTGGAAGGTGATACCAGGAATCAGGTTGTACAGTTATGGAGATAGATTGAACTCTAACCTAATACGCGCACTCTACATAAAAATTTTAGGGTATATATTCATCTCATAGATTATTCTGGTATCATTACCAAACTAGTTCATTGCCAAATTAACAATTTAAAAAACATCAAAGCTCCAGCATAATTAGCTGTAAGTATGCGACTGATTGATAAACAGATACAGTCCACAAGATCAAACATGTATGGATTGCATTTTTCAGTTATGGTTTAAATACAACAAAAATAAACTCCTTAAGGGTTACAAACTTACAATCATATAAGAACGACCTCCGACGGATCCTTAGTTGATTCCCTGATATATTCAAAATCATAATATTTATGTTTTATATAGTTTGAGCAACTGTAGAGTTTTAACATTTCCAACCAGTTACAGAGGGTATTTCTTTTCCAACTAAAGTTCTGAAGAAACTAGGGGCTTTCCAACAATATACAATACGTCCCAAAATGTACATTCGCTTAATTTACTATGAATTTTTAAAAACCAGAAAAAATCTGAGATTAAGCTGAAAATTCAGCACTCGGGTCACACGACCCATTACCAATTTGTTCCGCCATTCCATAAGTTTGAACTACCAAATCATCGTCAAATATTATGTCATTGTTAGGTCAAACCATACTCAAATTTTTTTTCTAAAAACTTCCTTTTTGATACATATTACAGTCCCTTTGACCATAAGAACATCCAATAGAATTAATCAAACCGTTAACATCTTTTCAAACCTTGAAATAGACTTTGATTCACAAAAGTTACTGATTTAAGATCTATTATGACTAGAAATGTTCTTATTATGCCACATTTCAAGACCTTAATGCATTCAACTCTTCAATTAGGCTTTAAACATCCTCTTATTCAATTTAGCATGTTTTTTTAGCATTTTCATTACATAACTCCATCCAACTCAATTGGTTAGATCATGCTATCATCAAAATTCTTTTTTTCATCAAGTTATATCAATTTTATTTCTTCTTTAAGGCATTTCTACAAACACTTGGTGTGCGTCTAATTTGCCTACCATGATTTATCAGTTATCACCACTTAAAGTCAACATTATGCCATCAAAATTCATTAGTCAACACCCTAATCAAATAATAGTTAATCAATAGAGATAGTCATCAAATAACATTCGTTTAACCAAATTCCAGTAGACATTTTTTTGCCATATAATCAAGATTTTAGTTTTGTTTAGCCTACATCCTCTTCAAAATCCCCACATAACTTTAACCATCAAGGTAATTCATACCAATTCCTCAAAGTAGTTAGAATCCAATATTATCATCAAGGATATAAGGTTTAACTCAACACAAGCATGAAATTTCAGGTTGTTATCAGAAAAACTGGTATCCATGTTGCCACATTCATTAAAATCGCAACATAGTGTTCCAAAACACATACCTTGTCATCTTTTTAACTCAAAATCGACATGCATAGGCGTAGTTCATCAAGAGATGCAGTTTAGCAACAATTTCCCCTTGTTCTTTCGTCGACACACCCACATAAATGTCAGGTCTCTCATTAAGGCCCCTCAAGTATGTTAATTAGTTTTTTCTCCTATAATTCTTTTTACCCAAACTAAACTTTAAACCACACAATTTAAATCCAACTTATCTATTGGTCCAAACTTTTTCAAGTTATTTTATAGTATTTATTAAATATTTTTCCCCCGTACATAAACTTGCTTTGATGTCAAAACATACATTCTAGATACTCATAGCATTGTAATGTTACACTTCACATAATATATGTAGTATATTTCAATTCTTATTTTTGAGCACACGTCGCCTTCTCTTAAGTGACTAGGAATCACATTGATTATTTCAGTTTGATTTGTATTTGATTAAATTTCAAACATGTTCATGAATGAAAAGTGTGTCATTGTGTCGTTCAACATACATCCCGTGTGCAACCTTCTTACTTGGTCATTATTGCTACAAATGCTTTATCGACTTTAGATCATGCAACCATTAAACGAACTCCCATTAGAATTTATCATACACAAAGTGATTTTAAGTTGTCTAATCATTTTGTATTCTTCATACAACATAAAGGCTTGCTTAGGTGAAGTATGTGTGCGGACTTCCTTTCAAATATTTTTGTATTTTTAGTGTTTCCGGTGATGCGGATGTAAACACATTTAAGAATGTCTTCTTTAGAATGGGAAACAACTGTGCATGCTTTAAAGGATGATTTTAAAGATTTCATGAATTGTGAAATTTCTAGATATTATAGGTCTTGATATTTAAAGTTTGATTGTTGTGAAATAATTTATACTCTAATAAAAAAATAACTAAAAATAACATATGCCAACATTATATTTCTTTTAATCAAAATTTTCTCATTTCTTTCTTCTATTAAATAATTATTTTAATTACTAATACTAATATTTAAATCTTTTTAGATAAAAAATAATCTTTAATTATAAAATAAAAAAAGATATTTTTATCAATGTTACACATGATCTAAGTCTAGTATATAATCATACCATAGTTAAAAAAAGATTAAGATTCATGTTTATCAATTTTCATAATGATAAGTGTAAAAAGGTTTTATTATTTAAGTCAGTCATGCTATACGATCTAACAATTTCTGAAAATACATTAACTTTCAAGTATAGTAATATATGAGATTCGTTTAAATTGTATAAAAAAACACCACTTTGGGACTACTTATCCTTGATAAGGTTTACCTCACTAGTGATCATCATAAACATAACAAAACATGAGTGACACTAGTATTTTTTGGTATTTGGTCCATCTCAATCATATTATCCGTTTTATTCGTTAAAAGTTCATTTGACTTGTTTTTAGCTGATGCCTCATATTATGTTGTGCGCCATGAAAGTCATCATAGTCTTGGCGAATAGGGACGAAACCCAAATACTAGATCTATACAAGTGACTGTCATATGACACTAATAAACTCCGACTCTGATACGTTTTATATAGTACTAGTTTTCGTAAACCCGTGTATTACACGGGTTGAATAAATAAAATATTAATATAATAAAATTTATTAACTATAAAATAATATTCTAATTTTAATATATAATAAAAATACTAATATCAACTTTTTATGATTTTGTTTTTAAAATTTTTTCAAAAAAATAAACATCTTATTCTAAAACAAACTGTATAAATATGTCATTTTTGAAAATTTTCCTATTATAACTCTCAAATTTGATTATCTTTTGTTTAAAAAACTAACTTTTTTAAAAATACCAATTTTAAAACATTTTGTATTTTTAAAAAAGTTTTATGCTTAGAAAAGTATTATTTTATAAAAAATATTTATTTAAAAATAGCATTAATAAATAGATTTTTTTAGTTTATTAAAGTATATTATTAGTAATTAAAGTAATTATTTAATAAGAGATGTATACAAGAAAAATTTAATAAATATAAGTATGATGTTGTCACGTGTTATCGTAATATACATTTTTATTACAGTAGATATATGTTATACACGTTTTAATATGATATTTACGGTTCCTACAATCGAGTGGGAACACGGTTGTTAGAGAGTCAGAGAACACGAAATTGATTCTAAGCCATAAAATCCAGCATTTAAAAATAGAGGGCGGAACAATGGCAACCACACGAATTTGAAAGATAGTTATTTCTAGCTTCTTGTTTTGTATGACGTTAAAGCAAAAACAGAAACGTGACAAATATAAACTAGAAAAAGAAACAAATTCTTGATATAGAGTTTTGTGAAGTTTTTCCTAATAATAATTCAATTATTGTTCAAAAAAGAAAACATGATAAACCATTTACAAATATAATTTTTTTCTATTAGACTAAATTATTATTAGTGAATAGTTTAGGGTTAATTATGTAATACTGTCTTATATAAAGGGCCCTCTATTGTAACCTTAAACATATAATTACTCAATACAATTACAATTACAAGATTTAATTTGGTATCAGAGCCAGGAAGGCTCGATCACCGCCGAAACCCTAATCAGGGCGGCCGGCCGGCACCGCCGCCCTGTGCAACCATCCATTACCGATGCTTCTGTTACAATAATCACCACTACCATCTTCACCTTAAATAGGCGAATACAAACCGCCATTGTCTCTTCCTTACAAATAACCCTAACAGTCGCAAACTCTAACTCTAGCCGTCACTAAGCTTAACCCTAGCTACCCTAAAACCCTAATCTTAGTCGCCGCACACCATATAAAATAACCGCTTCTCCTTTTCCATTGCATCAACATGATGCTACACCTTCATTGTCGCTACTTTACAACGGTGGCTCCGCCATTGCGGTGCACCTTCGTGCAAAAGTTTTAGGTGTGGAGATACGCGAGATGACTCAGAGGACAAGAACAATGATAGTTTCAAACTCACATCGCATACAACGCGATAACCGGAGAAGAACAACCGGTGCTTCACACATTCGGCGATTACGACAAAGAACAAGACCAATAATTTACTTTACTTATTTTTATTTTTATGGTTTTTAGATTTCAAGCTAAATCTTTTCTAAGCTTAGCTTGCGGAGGAATATTAGACTAGATTATTATTAGTGAATAGTTTAGAGTTAATTATGTAATATTGTGCTCTATATAAAGTAGCTCTCTTGTAACAAAATTACTTTAAAATTAATGCCTATATGATTAATTATTTTCAAATAGGTGTTAATATTGTAACACCCAGCCCCTCGCATCAACAATATTGTCCGCTTTGCCCATGAGGAGCTCACGGATTTGTTTTTGGTTGCCCGGGTGAGAACTTCCCAAAAGGTCACCCATCCTTGGATTGCTCCCACCTGAGCACGCTTAACTGTGGAGTTCTTCTTTTATCCATAGCCAATACGCCCAAAACGCGTTGTTGATGATAAAAGCCAGACATTCCTTATGAATTAGGAATCTCTCCTGTACACGGCCGATGTGGGATATGTGTAGGGTGTCACAAGTATATCCTGACGTTTACCACGTATACTTAAACTTGGTTGCCATGCACTATTTGGATTTTTGTACCATCACCATCTCGTATCCTATAAATCTATCCTCTCAATGTTTTTTTAGAAAAGATTCTTTTCGGAAAATTCAATATATATACTCTTTAATATCCAGCTAATCATCAAGATCCGACAAATTACAACTTACGTTGGTTAAGTGACATTCAAAAGATTAATTAATGACAGTAAAACAATGAATCATGCTTTGAAGCCGAGAACTCTTTTAAGTAGAAATTATGTGCTTACCACCACTTCACGCTATAAGGTTTGTCAATGTATTTTTTTAAAAGAAAATATGTTATTATTGTTCATCTTTTAAGACTTATTTTTCAGTTTGGTTTTGTCGATTAAAGAAAGAAACGGATGGCTACAAACTTAAAAATGAGTTGTTTTAGGTTTGTATCTAGCTTACAAACATAATTAATAGATATATGTATCAGTGAGTATTCACACTAGCTTTTCTAGCACCATCTCCATATCTACACTAAAAATACTACTTGTTTACTATATCTTTTAATTAAATAATATTTTTATATTTTTATTATTATTTTTTCACTCTTATCCACTCACAACCACTTTTAAAAATATTAAAAAAAATTATAGGTTTGTACCGTGATTCCTCATATTTCATCAAATATGAGGAATCACGGTATAACCCTCATAAATATTCTACCTTCTTAACTCACAACCACTAATAACCATTCCCAAAATATAGGGCATACACTAACATAAAAATAAAAAAACCTACTGTAAATGCGCTTAACCTTTAAGTTTGGACAATAAAGTGATGCATGAGATAGTTTGTAGCTTGCTAATTCATTATCGTTGGTTATTATTTTTATATTGTTAAATGCTAAGCTTGCAAAAGTTGAATAACATAAACATAAATATATAAAAAATTCGTCTAAACTAAGGAAAATAAACTCGAATGCCACCAAGTCTCATACTGGTCACAATGCATGGAATATTGACATTAATAGTTATTAAGATTTAATCAAAATTAACAGCAGAAAACTTTTAGCAACACGTTATTATGTTGTTTAAAGTTTATCAGAAAACCATACTTGAATAACAATTTTATGACAGATTACACTTACAGGTACTAGCAACCAAGGATAATAATTCCAATAACTTTTATATAGTATAGTAGTATTAGAAACTCATATACATATTTTATGTAACTTTGCACTTGTTGACACAAAACTCAATAAATTCATGAGATATCCATGACCTAAGTCTTACGTATCATCGTACAACTATTGTTATTTGTGCCTATTTCATCTATAAGAGTTTTTGAGAACAACCGACTTCACGTGTAATTTAGTACAACAGCGCGCTCTTTTATGTTGTTAAAAAATATTAGAAATAGGTAGAATATATTTATTCACTACTACATTATTATTCAAGCTGGCAACATGACAAAAAAAAGTTGGCATTTTAAATGTATATGAAATCCAACTAGTCACATTCATAGTTATATTTTGGTAACTGTAATAATGTTCTCTAGCAATATGCCTTTCATTTAACAACTTCATATACAAATGTGTTAGCTCCTGACCATCCTTCAACATGTTCGGGTGTCAAAACTGATATAGGGCCGCCTTTGGAATGCACGAGGGTCACATTTGGTATGCACGCGTATTGATCAATTTTAATGTGTGTTCTTAGAGAATCACGTATAATCATCTACCAACAAAAGTGAATCTAATCAATAGACGTTAGTATTGAATATATCAAGAAAGACAATGAACAATACATCTTTTCAAATCACCCAAACGAAAGACTAACATTGTTAAAAATTAATCATGTAAGCTAGTGATGCTTTTGCCTATTATACTTTCGTCATCTAGCAAGTAACGATCATATTGCTTCATATCCCATATATGGTCTTATTAAAAAATATTGGTCTTGCACTAGAAATTTAAAACAGGTTAAAAGAGATTAAAAACCATAAACTTATTATGTTGTTTCTTCAATTAAAATGGATTATATAATAATTATTCATTTAATTGAAAAGTTAGGATCGTTAGAGCATTCACAGTAGGTTCCCCATATCATTGTAAATGTGTTTTCTATATTATAAAGAATAATCGTAAGTGTTTGTGAGCAGATGAGAGACTAAACATTATTGTTAATCTGTATATTTGAAAAAAAATTTATTGTTCACATTTATGAATTTTTTAATATTTTTGAAAGTAGTTGTGAGTAAAATAGAAAATAATTTTTAATATAAACATAAAAATATTATATGATTGAAAATATGAGAGAAAAATAAATAAATTTTGATATAATTATAACGATGAAAATAAAAAAACATAAATACTTTTATAGTTTAACTTTTAGGTACTTTGATTTGTCTTCAAGACAAATAATTATATAATTAAAAACTATATTTACCGTTGATAATAATTTATAACGTCTTTTCATTACATAAAAAGTTAACAATAGATGCTTAAAATAGCAAGGTCATTAAAACCGAGATCTTTCTTAATTAGAATCGTTTTAGTGATTTAGTCTCCGTAACAAGTTAATAGTTGACAAGAAATGTTTGATGGATATCTTTATAAAGGCGAGCAAATGGGGAATCGGGGATAATACAATTGTTGTGACTTGGGTTGTTGCTAGCCACTACCAATGATGTATGATAAGAGTGCTTAGAGATTTCAAAAAGGTTTTGATTTTAAATTTAAATCAAGATTAATTTAATTTAAAAGTAAAAGTAATGGGGCGTTAAAGAGGTATTATAGCATCTTAAAACAACTTTACACCACCCTGTGGATACTATAGGAACGTTATAAGTGGGAACGTTTCTATCATAATGTCATATCATTTCATAAGTCTTATAATTGGGTAATGATTAAAGAAACATCAACCATTCTATGTGTTTAAAAAAAATATGATGTAGAGTTGGCGCTGATGTAACGTAAAATGTCCCTTAAAAACATTAACAATTACATATAACCTTAAAAATATAATACAACTATTATGTATGGTACGATGTCGAAACGTGACTGGCTTGTGCATGTGATCGTGATGATGAGCCAAACGAAGCTTCCTACTCATTGCCATACTTATTAAGTTATTACCTCTTTTTCACCCAAGTGGATTTTAAAATAAAAACATTTATTATTTTATTTTATATTGTAAAACTATACACTGTTTCCTATTTGTATATCGGACAAAGTATTATAAGTTTACCTTTTCAAATCACTAAAATATATTAAAATTAAACGATATTGAAATTTTAATTTCAGTAGAAAAACTTTGAATCAAGTTATTTGTATATTGAAATGGTCGAGGCACAATGAGTCAAGAAAGAACATTAATATTATTAATCTTTTTCTTCAACCGCATTGTCTATTGGCATATATTAAAATGATATTTTATTAATATAATAATATTAGTTTTGATCACCATTTGGCAAAGAGAAGGCCTGTTATTATAATTTAATTCCAAGTGTTTTATATCTATAATTTAATTCCAAAGTGTTTTATATCTTGTATTATGTAATTCGTGTTTATGTTTGACACGCATTCATACAAGTAGTTGTTTATTTTTTTTTCATTTAAGAATGTAAATATTTTGGATCCATAAATCCAGCCAAATTTTATGATGTAAAAACAAGCATCGGGACAATTAGTTGTTTTGTTGCATATGCACAGCTTTCTCGCAAACTGCAATAAAACTTGTGCGTGTATAGACAGATCTAGTAGTAAAAAGCTAGAATCTTTTAATTAGATTTCTAAAGAGGTTTGAAAATTTATAAAATTTTCTAGAATGTTTTTAAAACAAATTGTTTTTTAGGTAGTTCGTTGGTAAAGACGATGAGCTCATATTTTATTAGGATCACAAATTAAACTGATCAACATAAAAATGAATTTATTTTAAAACAACAATGGATGGTTGCCACCACTTTTGGTGGCTTTAGTGGTACCCATGGTGGCAAACACCTTTTCTCGATCCTTTTTGTCTTTCTTGTGGTCATCGTTCCATCATTCAAGAAGCTGTTGAGCTTAAAGCATTGATTCTTGATATGTTTCAACATACCACAATGTCTACACTTCATTTGATAACTTCTCTTTTTATGGGATTAAGTCGATACATCGTATTGAGAAAACTAAGAAAGCTTTTGCTCAACTATAATGTGGTTGTATGTTATGATGTCAACAACACATTTGATGAGATTTGACCCCTTAGTTCAATTTTGCACCAACCCTAATTGGATCACTATCCATAAGTCTTCAAGAGGTATATCATTTTGTTCAATTCCATTAGCTTTTAGATGTAGATCAAAGGTATGCAATTTATCTTTCCCATTATTATATGTGACCACCAGGGCATCCCATAGTATATTGGTGTAAGAAATTTCATTATGTTGCTGGCGAGTGATGATTTGATAGTTTGTATGAGCCATGAGATACTACTAGGTCATATTATTGCCATTGCTTGTATTTATCATCAGCTAGGTTTGAGTGTGTTAGTTTTTCTAATAAATAACTTAAAAGGGCTTTAAATTTCCTCCAATGTGCAAGAGCTACTCGAATCATTCGAGCCTAAAGAGCATAATTTTGGTTGTTTTAGTCGGAGGCTAATTTTCTAACTATAAGAAAGGTTTTGGTCTTGGAAAATTGTGAACACATTTAAGAAGGTTTCTAATCTAGTTTGCAATATCATAATAACTGGACATATTACATATAACCATATGTAGACATGGCCAATAAATTACAATTAGGGTACATGACAAGCAATAACATATGAATTGATCCTAAGATCATTCATTACTCTGATAAGTATTCAAAGAGTTTTGGGTGTATTGTTTTTTGATTAATTTACAAATGAACTAAATACATAAATAAATAGATGGTTAAAATATTTTAAACGATGAAATGATTAAAAAGAATGCATACAATCGGTTATAATTAAAGAGCTGTGTGCATGCATGTGATAGTCCTCTAATTTGGAAATGGGATGTGATGTTAAGATTGAATCTTGTATTTGCCGTAAGAGATATTATTTTCGTTTAATAAGTGATGTACTAACCAGTTAAAATGTTTTGGGTTGTAACCTTGTAGGGCGTACAATGCGATGGTTTTATTCTAAAAATATTAGTGTTGTTTGTACAAAAAATATACCTAACTAGGAACTTAATTATGATACCATGAAAAGGTCCATAATTGGAATAGGGTTTTGTATATATGAGATAACTAATCACATAATAATGAGATATTATGGAATGAATAGTAGCCAAGATAAGCATAGAACTTACTCAAGTCCAGTTTGTCCTTTTTATGATAAGCATAATCTAAAAAGTGTGGGGTTCGATCTGATCTTAAATGAAAACATCAAGTTGAGCATGGTTGTTGCTAAAAGGGATGTAAGATTGGAAGAAGAAAATTGCAAGTTGCGACTAAACCTCCAAATTAAATAGATACACACACAAATATAAATACCAATACATATGTAAGTTTATCCTTAGATATAAGCCGATTAAGGTTATGAGTGTAGTTTAATTTTTTTCATATAACATAATTACTGACAAGAATGTTACTGAGCATGAGATGACACATATATGCACATATAAGTATCAAGCATGCTTACATTTTCAATTTTGAGGTTTTATTGTAATTATTGTGAGCTATCATGATCATTTTTGAAAATATATGTAAATAAGGGTAGGACCATTCGAGAATATAGATTTAGTTTTTCACCTAGTTGTACATCGATCTACACCTAAGGTGATATGATGTGCACTAAATTTTGACAATATTTGTTATAAGTTGTATGCTGCTTGACTGATATTGTATATTCAGATGATTATACTATAATTTATAAGATATGATTTATAAGAAAGAAACTTAAGAGAAATTAAAGTTGATTTAAACTTCAAACATGACTTAAGTCGAACTTGTATGCATCGAAGTTTAAGTAAGTTTTTGTTAAATTTAATGCACCGGACACTTACATTGTGAAACATGACGAAAATGATAAATAAAAACTTTCCCGACATGTATACACAAAGAGTTGGTGCTACTGACAATATATTAAGATTCCATATGTTTATTTAAAATCTATATTTGTTTAAATAAACCCCATATATAACATATATAGGATATAATCTCCTCCTTTACTATTCATGGAATAAACTTGAGTTGTTTTAATGGATTATATTCATTAAGATAATTACGTAACTTTAACCATGTAGTAGTCTGACTAGTGCCCCTATAGTCTTTACTAAAGACACACCTAAGAATCTTTCTTACACATGAAGCATGATATTAATAATATTTACATGCTGCATGTTACTCATATGTTCATGAAATAACCCGTTACAAATAACCACCAGTTAAAATAATTGATACTAATTGTTTAAAATTGTCTACAATCATAACTAAACATATATATGTTCTATTTTAAATAAACAAGTTGCGTATTTTAATTCTAATTGCTTTTGTTTAATGCAATGATACACATTGGAATGAATGAACCTGGGGGTATGCATAATGAATATGGTGACCGATTCTATAATCTTCCGTATATTTTAGTCCAAATTGTGAAGTTAACATTGCCAAATCTTGTGCGATGAGTTCAACTACGTAATTGTTTACTTCATGTGGAACTAAATAGTTATTATCTTAATATATAAATTATATGTATGACAGTATGACCCAAATTGATGATAAAAAGACATCAATATATATTGTTTGAGGTTTGAAGATTAAGATTAATACTCATTGCTCAATATACCATTCTTATACTTATCACAACAATTTTTTTCTCTTAAATAACATATGATCAGTCTAGCGATCTGCTTATACAGGTATTTGAACTTACACCATATTTATAAAACCAATCTCCAAAACTCACAAGACTATGAGATTCTATTTCTAGTTAAAAGCACAGAATTTTCAAGTTTCGCTTTTGATATCCGTTGGAAGGAGGAAGCATCTATGCTTTCTCATTAATGAAATAACCATTAGGATTTGCTATTTCATTTTTGAATGCTACTGGCTAATTAGTTTTTTAAATTGAATGGAGTTAAGAGTTGTGAAAGAAGAAAACTTTAAGTGAAAATTTTGCAAAGGAATTGAAAATGGATATGAAATCTTGTTAAAAATAGAAAATATGTTTGGTTGGTTAATTTTGAGTGGAATTAAAATGTTAATTTTAAAATTACATTAGATTGTCAAACATTTCATGGGTAAATGTAAAAAATATGAATTCCAATTAATATAAAAAATATTTTCAATTACAATTTCATACGTTAACCAAACAACGAAAAACTATCCAAATTTAACTCCAAAGAATTCTAACGGGCCTTGAGATTCTAAGAATGAGTAATTTTGACACGGTGGAACAATAGTAAACGCCGGAACCTACTTTTTATGGTTTTGTGTTTATATTTAAATCGATTTGAAAGTTTTCAGGTATTAAATACGTGACTGGCACCATTACTATGAAAGCAAAACTTAATGGATTTGAAATACAAAGATTATAACATAATATTTTTTAAAGGCAACAAAACAATTTTATTAAAACATAGACTAATAGATAATTACAAACACTATGATATTACAATTCAAATCACTAAACTAGAAACATCAAAATTTCGCCAATATAACATAATATTTAGTGAATGCTTTTTTATTAAAAAGCTAAAAATAGAAAAAAGATTATGCAAGTTGGTTGCTACTATATATACCACTTGCATACCCCGCGTGATTCCTGTGTTTCTTCGTCTTTAAACTTTTCCACCATTACAACTTGTTCCAGAGGTTTCGTACGTTAAAACCTTAAAGATTCCTTAATGTTTTGAATCATATTAATAACCTTTATCATATGTGTTATTTACATTATGCAAGTCGCAACGATATATATTATAACATCTTATTTTGTATAAAACATTTTTTCATATACCAAAATAACATCGAAGAAACTATATAACCAATAGTTTCTTTCTTCTAGAATAGCTCATATATAACTTTGAATCACACCCCAAACCTACCCAGAGGAAAACTATGGTTGAAAAGCCACAACCTCCCATTTGGCCAAGATTAAGAAAACATCTAGCTCAACATAGCTGAGCGAGTCTCAAGTTAACCCATGACTTCCCATTTGAAAAGCCAGAAGGCTACCACTACGCGAGAAGGTTTTGTGACAGTTAACTAGTCATCATCTTGTTAGTTATGCTATTAGACGTATCATTTCCTGATAATACGTTTTAGATAATCAGTGTGTGTTCATATTTATTGTTTGTGTACCTAAGTGTAGCTATCATCTTGACCATTGTTGGTCAAAAAAGACACATGGTCTGGCATTCAATACCCGACTCGATCTCCGGGTATATTCTTTTACTGTTGTTATACAACATGTTTAAGGTATACTTGATACCTCTTCTTACCAATAAAGCTTAATTAGTTGTTCTAACCATCATCTGCTCGAATAGTCGCATGAATGTTGTTTAAAAGGTTTAAAATGCTTTATATAACGTGAAGAACAATACATATTGGCAAATTGCATATTTCTATACAACGGTTTAGTCAAAAAGCACCAGATTGTCGGTGGCACACTGTCGCAGAAGATTCACGCACGCTAGCTTCATAGATTTACTAATTTCTCCTTATTCCATCCCACCATCTAAAACAAAAAATTACTCTCTTTAATGATAATCGTATTAAACACTTTTTATCTACAATTAGTCCTAACTTTTAAGTCTTACTGATTAATTTTTTTCTGAATATCCAAAAGAAAATTTTATTCAAGTTGATCGAGCTATGTTATAAAAAGTAATTAATTGTTTTTAGTGATCCCTTGTTCATTTTAGTATATATATAATTACTTTGCCCATATCTTAATTTAAAAACTATAAATATTTGTCAAATTAATAGCGGTTTTTAATTATGTATTGAATACTTGACCGGCGCCACTTTCTATAAAAATCAAAACTTAATGGACTTGAAATTCAAATAAAATGAAATTTATCAAATCTTTTTCCTATTAAAAAACTATAAATAGAAAAAAGATTATGCAAGTTGGTTGCTACCACTTGCATGTCCGACGTAATCCCTGTGTTTCTTCGTCTTTAAACTTTTCCACCATTACAACAACTTGTTCTCATGCCTCCATCCCTCACTATATCTATACATCCATCTGTATCTATATATAAACCCATACATCACCATCCACCATATAACCATCATCATTCATCAAAAACCTTAATAATATCATATCGATCATGCCTTCATCCATTCAAATCCAGAGGCTCCACCCAACCACCACCACCGCCGCCGCCACCACGGCCACCGTCAACCACCACAAACAACCATCAACCACCACCATATGGAGGGTCCCATCCTCCATCTGGGTCCCTGAAGACCTCATGCACCACCACACCCACGCCGTCGGGGCCCACCAGTGCTCCTCCGCCGTCGTGCAGACCATCGCCGCTCCGGTGGCCACTGTGTGGTCCGTCGTCCGGCGGTTCGACAACCCGCAGGCGTACAAGCACTTCCTCAAGAGCTGTCACGTGATTCGCGGCGACGGTGATCACGTGGGTAGCTTGAGAGAAGTGCACGTGGTGTCGGGGCTGCCGGCGGATCTAGTACGGAACGGTTGGAGATTCTTGACGATGAGCGTCACGTGATGAGTTTTAGCGTTGTCGGCGGCGACCACCGGCTGAAGAACTACCGATCGGTGACCACCGTACATGCGTCGCCGGTGTGCGACGGCGCCACCGTGGTGGTGGAGTCGTATGTGGTGGATGTGCCGCCGGAGAACACCAAGGAGGAGACGTGTGTTTTTGTGGACACCATCGTTAGATGTAATCTGATATCGTTGAAGCAAATAGCTGAAAATTCGGAGAAGAATAATAATTAACAGTACGTAAATAAAATGGAATTCAAATCAAACTTGTGAATTAACTTGTTGTTGATGTGTTGATGTTGATTTCTGTTTCTTTTTTTTCATGGATTTAGTTGAATCTGTGATGTGATTTTGACTAGTGTTTTTTCATGGTTTCATGTTAAACTTTAGAAGAAATTATTAAGGATTTAGAGGTCTGGATGGAATGTTTTGAGTGTTTGTATTCTTAAGCATGATATGAATTAACAATTTTCACTTGGTTTAATTTTTACTTTTTCTATTTTAGCTATTTTGTTCTTTACTGTCAATTAAATAGTCATGTGATCATATTATCTTAAAATTTACAACGTAAAAGGCGCATATTTTTATTTTGATTTATGATGTGATTTTGCACTTTTTGTAGTTGATCATTAATCCATAGGAAGATGGAACTTGAATATGAAAGCCGACAAAACATGCATAGGATAACTGATATTTCTAATATCTTCTGATTTTTTATAACAAGATGATAAATAATTTGAAATCTTTTTATATAACCTATAATATAAACAAAAAGAATATATGTGACATATATGATTTTAAACAAGAATATATATCACTGCCATATAATGAGGGATCGGCATATCTCTAAAATCTAACTCGGTTTCATAAGAAATGGTTTTTGATTTTGAATTTAGTATATGGTACAATAAATAGAACATGGTTATGTGTTAGATAACTCACGTGGGATTAAAATTAGAGGTGTTAAATCCACCATCTTTCTCTAATTTTTATATCAAAGAATCAATTTTCACTTTAAAATGCATTTTTTTTGTATTTTACAACTTATGAGGCGTGTCATGTGTAATAAGTAAAATAGAGAGATGATGGTTCGTCTTGATTATTGTCTAGCACATTCGTATATTGAAAAAACATAAAAGAGTCTTTTCATCGATGAAAAAACTATTCCAGTGATTTGATTTTTTTCACAAAACTTAACTAACAAAAATGTAATAAGTGTCAACCTTTTACGTCAAATGATACAATAGTCTTTTTCTTGCTACGTTAAGACTACTTCTTGACGTCGTAAAGAAACCTCTTGACAAGGTTAACATTTTTCACATTTTTATTGGATAAAATATCAATGAGAAAAAGCCAAATGATTACAATATCTTTTAAGTGCAAAAGGACGTTCTTTTTAGGATATTGACGATTATATTTGGTTGTTCGGTTGTTGAATTTTGAACGAAAATCATTTTAGAATACAACGCACACGGTTTTCTCAACTTAAACAAGCACCCTTAAATTAACTTGTTGGCGCCTAAGGGTTCCACTTGCCCACAACTTGACATCGTTTCCTCCCAAATCGTATACAAATTGGTACATTTGTTTATATTTTTCTCCACCGTTTATTGGTTTAATTCTTGATCTTTTTCTTTATTAGGTTGTTTTTCAATTGGACAACTTGTTTACTTAATATTAGTTATTTGATACTCTATCTATATCTTTAAACTTTATATGTACACATAAATAGACTGACTTAAAAATATTTCATAATAAAAACCATTAACTTATTACGTTCGATGATCTTTTTTCGTACATGAGAAGATCAGAAGAATTGTTAATCAGCTATAATTTTAAAACATTAGATATTTTTTTGGTATGTGTGGAGGGATAGCGGAGAGTGAAGAGAGATGGTGAATTTTTATGAATTGTAAAAAAAGATGATGTGAAGAAAAAATAGTGGATTGAATGTATGCTTTTCACTTAGTTATTGGTGATGCTCATAGCTTGTAAGAAATATGAATAAAATGATAACATAACAGCTAGATGAGTTTGTTTGTAAGAAATATATAATGTTGGCTTTGTGCATGTTCTTACTACTACACATACATGCAAGATGCAGCAAACTAATATATTAATTCCACCCAAATATATTCAATCATTTGTCTTCCTTTCCGTGTGTAAAATTATGTGGATTTTCCTTCATATAGTTTTTGTTTTATTGTTTTAATTTCTTTTTTCTCTTCTCTTTTTGGCAAAGCTAAAATGGTAGATGACTTTGGTTAGATGTTTATTTAGGTAAACTTTTATCCTTCAAGTCAAAAGAATGAGAAATTGCACCATCACGATTCATGCCCTATGCTTTTTTCTTTCACGTGCACGTAAGGCCAAAAGATACACCCGATTTTCCGGCCAAAATCGCTGCTATCTAGCTATCTCGTTAACATCGGTTTAAATTCCGAAACTACACACAATATTATTTAGCTTCACCTTTCGACCGCACCCTCGCACCCGCCTAGCTCTCTCCGCATTACAGCTTCGAGATCATTAGCATTCATTCGGCCGATTGCTGTTCCGCTGTCACGACTTCCGGTAACACTGATGCACTCGTAGACCAAATCTTGTTTGAACTTTTAACTTTTAAGTAAAATATACATATATATATATATACACACACACATATACATATATATCCTGTTATTATGACGTCTACTGGCTTTTCGCCCGTGCCCAAGGGCACTAACCCATGATCACCTAGTCAACCGTGACCCACTGCACGTTCTCTTCATGCAACTGAATTAGCGTCACGTACAATTTCCTCTACCACTAGTCCGTTCGTTTTGATATTTTTTTACCTCATGATTGCATGTTTAATTTGATTCCTTGTTTCTTGCTCATATATGTCATTGTCTATTTAAGCCTTGATCTCTATTCTCTAGTACTTAAAGAAATGAAAAGATAGAAAATCTGAGCAGAATATTTACGTTTATATTACTGTTCTTAGTTTAGTCTTATTTGGGAGACCGCGGATTGCTCAATAATACGGGTATATATATCAATGCACTTCTAATTCTTTTTTTGAGGTTGAACGTCGGTCCATAACCAATTAAGGGTTAAGTCATGTTTAGAAATAAGGGAAAATACTATAAATCAAACATACTTTCAGTTTTTTCACATAAAAGTTCTTGTATAATTTTTTATACGTAAAAACCAACATACATTTTGTTTTCTCTTTTAAAAGTCCCTCAATAATTTTTGTATATAAAAACTAATGACTTTTTATTTTTTACATAAAAACCGCTCGACAGAAAGTATGTTGGTTTTTTATGTGCAAAAAATTGTTTAGAGACTTTTATGTTTAGGGTTTTTTTTGTGAAAAATCAAAAAGTATATTGGTTTTTAATATGCAAATTTATTAAGGGACTTTTATGAACAAATTAAAAAATATGCTGGTTTTTTATGTGTAAAAAATTGTTCAGGGACTTTTATGAGAATAAACTGAAAATATGTTGGTTTTTTGTATTATTTTCCCTAATAAAGTGTTATTTAAAAAGTTAAATATTATAAATTTCTAGACTTAATGGTATAGTTAAAAAATAATAAATATATACAAGTTATTTTAGTTTTATAAAATCGTGAAACTAGATGTAATTAAATAAAGTTAATGGTGGATTCTTTTTTCTTATTTTTATTTTTTTTTATCTTTTAACGTCTAATTGAATAATTGATGGGTCATGGACCTACCCGATCATCTACATTTCTAAAATATGAAACATGAGACCACCTCATATTAGGTGAGAAAACCCTTAGCTTATTTGAAACCTCATTTTATTTTTATTACATGTAAGACTTGAACCCAAAATCTCCATCTATGTTATCAAGATATTAAGATACCTCACTTATTTTATTATTGCTTTGTTTCCCTCATTTTAACATAATGTTATTCACAAATTACAATCATATGTATAAATGTATGCACTATGCAGCATGCCTAATGGGTTAATAAGCCCACTTAATAAATTTGTTTGGCCGGCCCAAGTGAAGGGGCCTATAGGGTCTAGCCTCACCCGTTTAATTTGGTGCGTAATTGCGTACACAACAGAAGCGTGAAGGCACCAATTAAGTCGACACACCAATACACCATCTTTTGATCAACATTCAAGATTCAACCTTAACCATTCATTCTCTGAATCAAGAAACCACACACGATTCCGATCAAGATTCAGAAATTAAACACCACCAATATCAAGAAATTAACATTTTTGGATTTTCTTTTGGGGATGTCAGTCTTTGAATGCTAAAGCTATATAAAGGTGTGTTTTTGGTCCGCTTTTGTTATGATATATATGCAAATACTCACAAGCACCCACATGTTTTAAACTTTGGATTTGATTTCTCATCTTCTCCCATAAGTCGTCAATTCATCATCAACATTATTTTGATTTTACTTAAACTAATATCAAATTTTCATCTTCCAAGCTTAGTATTGGTCATTCGAGAGAGCGTATTTTCTATTTGGTGTGGATCAGTAATCATTATACTTATATGCGTATGATGTATATATGCAATATTCTTAAATTCATATTTCATAAATCATAATCAAAGGATAAGAAATTTCTAGGCCTAAGTGGTTATATAGTTAAATACCATAATTCTAATTTTTTTTTATCAAAATGTACAACACTAAACAATTATTGAAGTTAACATAAACCGTCATAAAAAAATTTAGAGAAAACATGGAATTAGTATCACTAAAATGTTAAAGTGTCTAGAATTTGAACATATATTAGAGAAACACAAAAATCAATTTAGTGTATGATATACCAACAAAAGAGAAACATTTATATTAGATATAAAAGACCGTATGTCAAAAACATCTGAGGTTGCATATTTAGGTATTCCTTAGATGTTGATTTTCAGATTTTTGTAATCTTGAATAATTTGAAATAATAAAAATAAATAAATAATAAATCATTTTTAACAAGCCTAGGCGTATCATAGGCCAACCCGAAAAATCAAAAAAGAGATCCATACCAACCCGAGCCCTACCAAAAACACCCAAAATCAATCTGTCCCATGTTTTTCCTCTTATTTTCTTAATCTAATTAAAATACCTCTTGAAATGACAAGTGTTGACATATCAATCATCCTCATCAAAATCCATTTCTCTTATTAAATAATTACCTTAATTATTAATAATATTATTAAAAAAATTTAAATTTAATAAATTAAGAAAAGAAATCTATTTATTAATGTTATTCTAATTAGAAAAAAAATTAAAATAACTTTTTTAAAAATGATATAAGTATACTTATTGTCATTTCTCGTATATAATTTTAATCTTATCATATTTTAAAAAATTAATTTATAATTAATAAATTTTATTATATTAATATTTTATTTATTTAACAGGATACGTGTTTATTAAACATAAAGTAATATATTTTTATATTATTTTATTTTATTTATCCTAACACAGGCGCCAATCTTATATGCAGCCAGCCATCAGCAAGCCTTTTATAGGACCCAATCACGTCAGTTACTAACAAACTGAGGACCACATTCAAAACATTTACACTTTTGCCACCAAAAGTCAACGACAGTCAATGGTCATCTTCTTCGTCTTCGTCTCGCAACACAGACTAACGAAGCTTCTTCTATGTTAAGCTTCTTCCTTCGAACATACATAGATCGTCAAACCCTAATCTCAATTCGAAATCTCTACACTTCAATCATCCACCCAATCACCTCTCACTTTTCCCCCAAAATGAGCACCGACGATGCCCCGCAACCCGATTTCGACCCGAATGTGCCGTCCACACCCGTATCGTATCCGATCAAATCCCTAGAAGACCTGAAACAACGTAACTATTTCAAATCCTTTCATTTTCAGTTCAACAAAGCTTCGGTTCCTTTGAGTAACAGTGGCGGTGACGGTGTTTCGTTGCCGAATCGGAGGAGGATGATGGTGTGTCATGATATGGCGGGAGGGTATATTGATGATAAGTGGATTCAGGGGGGAAGTAATGCTGAGGCTTATTCGATTTGGCATTGGTATTTGATAGATGTGTTTATTTATTTTTCGCATAATTTGGTTACTTTGCCTCCTCCTTGTTGGGTTAATGCTGCACATAAGCATGGAGTCAAGGTATCTTTGCTTCCGATAGTTTTTGATTCTTTGGTATATGGAGATCTGAGATGATTTATGAAATTTGAATTTGTTGTTTATTCATATGCAGGCTATTGAGTTGTAGTAAGTTTTAGATGATAATCAAATTTTATGAAGCAATTCAAAACTAATCATCTGAATCTATGTCCAAAGCATATATTATTTGAAGATCGAACTTTTGCAATTTTAGAACATAACTCATAGACTGTCTAATCCTACTCTCAAATCTACATATGTTGCTGTCATGGGACTTGAATATCAACCACTTGGGGGGAACACTTCTGCTACACTCTTTGGTACCAGTTCTAAATATTTACCAAATTTCAGGTATTGGGAACGTTTATAGTTGAGTGGGATGAAGGAAGAGTGATCGCCGAGCAGTTTCTGGCAACAACTGAAGTTGCTAAGATGTATGCAGAGCGTTTGTCTGAGCTTGCTGCTGCATTAGGTTTTGATGGGTGGCTGGTAATTCTATGCATTCCATGTCTATAGATTTAACTTATAATTTCACAATTTAGACATATTATTAAAATAAGTAAAAACTTTATAGTTATGATGCTTTTGTATGTAATTTAGAAAAATCTAGAGTATTAAATCTATGAATTTGGTTTGTGTTTAGCTTAATTATGTTTCTTTCTTAAAGATGAACTTATTATGATCATAGTGACAAGTGACAACACTAGAACATGACTCTTTCTTGACCCTGTTTCAACAGATAAATATGGAGGTTAGTTTGAATGTTGAGAAGATTCCTATTTTGAAAGAATTTGTCAGTCATTTAACCCAGGTTATGCATTCTTCAGTTCCCGGATCTTTAGTTATATGGTAGGTGTTCTAAGAATCATCTTCTTACCACATTCTATTTTGTTAATTTTAAAAATTTAAGCATAATCTTTATTATAATTATGTAGGTATGACAGTGTTACAATTGAAGGTCAACTTAATTGGCAAAATCAATTGAATGCCAGTAACAAACCCTTTTTTGACGTTTGTGATGGCATATTTATGAACTATTCGTGGCAGGTATTCTATGAATAGTTTCGTTTTTCTTTATTATTCGATTTAAATGCTTATTCCTTCCTTATGAAATTAATGTTTACAATGTAGGAAGATTATCCAAAACTCTCAGCTGCTGTTGCTGGTAACAGAAAGTTTGATATCTACATGGGGATTGATGTTTTTGGTAGAGGCACTTTTGGTGATGGACAATGGACAGTACGTGGCTAATTTACTCATTTGACATCAAACACCGTCTTTAATTTATTTTTATGTTTTCTAACAAATGTATCAGCTTTCATAGTATCACGTATCCATAATGTAACCGTATTTATCTTTGGCATTGTAGACAAATGTAGCACTTGATGTGCTTAAGAAGGATGACGTGTCAGCAGCCATGTTTGCTCCTGGATGGGTTTATGAGACAAAGCAACCCCCTGATTTTCAGACAGCTCAGAATCGGTATTACACTCTGATATTGCCAATTTTAGATCCTTTTTATTTCTCCAACAGAGTTTATTACTTCAATTTTCTTTTTCATCTCTATCCTGCAATACAGTTATTTTTGAAGATAACAGACTTTTGTTTGTGGTTACTCATTTAATGTATTCTTAGGTGGTGGAACCTGGTTGAGAAATCTTGGGGAATCTCACAAAGTTACCCTGAAGTTCTTCCGTTCTACTCAAACTTTGATCAGGTACATAGTATGCATAGTTTATCCTTTTGTTGCTTTCATCGGACAAATATAAACAATATCCATACAAATATCCAGCATGTAAAAGGCTTTTATGTAGAGTAGTTAGACTCAAAACTGCTCATGCTTTTCCAGTTTTTAGGCTTGAAGAGGTTGCGGATTAGCAACTAAATATTGAGATCATATACCAATAATATATATCAAAAGTCAAAACATTTTAATGTGGAGGAGTTGGTAAATATTGAGATTATTTTTTTAGATTATCTTAATTTGAAGTTCACATTTATTTTTCTAGGGTCATGGTTACCATTTATCTGTTGGTGGAAATCTAGTATCAGATGCACCTTGGAATAATCTTTCAAATCAAAGCTTTCAGGTAGCATATTTTAGTGATTTCTTTTGGAATCATCACATTTTGGGCTAAGATAGTTGAATATCCTTTGTCATCTCTGCATCTAAAATTCATGTTATTTGTCAGCCATATCTTGAGTTTCCTGGAGATGCTACAACTGAACCGATTCAAGCATTTATTGAGTAAGTTAACGCATATGCAGCGTGATATAGCTGCTGATTCTCATGTATTCACTAAATTCTTTTGTGTCATTTTTTACCTAATTCTTCTTTTTCTTGAATACATATTTATACTTTTGGAACTTTTAGTTTTAAACAAGCATCTTATAGTGGAGGTGGGAACCTTACATTAAAAGGAGTCCTTGAAGGTGATGCTTATTCCACAATAAGAATCTTTCAGGGAGAAATTCATTCAGGAAATTCACCACTTCGCTTTACATTCTCGGTAATCCATTACATCTATGAATTGAAATGTCTTTAACACTTTACAACATATGAGGCTTATTTACTTATGTGGCAATTTCAACTACTTTGGGTTGATCTGTTGTGTTTGATCTTAAACATGCCAAACAAGAACTTTTGGCTGAAAAAAGAGCAGGTTGAATGTCATCCAAAGACTATTTTTAACACACACAACCTCCTAAATCATTTTATTTAAAGATTTATTGCAATAATATTGTATTTGTAGTCATAGATAACATTCATAAAGTTTTATAAAAGGAACAAAAAGTGTGTGCAGGCCAACCCGTCTCCACATGGTCTGTTTCAGTCTTATCCTTATGATCTTTAACAATTAATATGTACATTTAACAGGTGAAAGCAGAAGGTAGCTCTATGATTGGTCTTTCTCTTGATTTTATCAACATCAATGATGATAAGGAAAAGAAAACATCAATTCTTCTTGCATCATGGGGCGACCCATTGCTTACCATGGAACGGTTTTCCAGTAAATTCAGCACCGTCATAATGCCATATCATGTGAAAAAACTTGAAACAACACCAGAATGGATCATACAAGAGAGTAATGTTACGATGCGAGAATCTACATTAACCGGAATCCATGCTCTATGCTACCAATCAGATCCAAAATCTGCATCATCAGATTATAACGCAGTTCTTGGTCATATTTCCATTCAATCTTCTGCAAATAATATTGTTTTCCCACCAGCCTCGGAATGGCATGTTGAAAGCCAAAATGTCAATTGGAAATCTGATTCTCAGGGAAACAAAACCCTTTCTGTTAAAATTATCTGGAAATTGAAGAGTGATGTTGCTACTGTATTTTCTAAGTACAACATTTATGTGGAAACCGAAGCAAACGAGTCAGCACAAGCATCAAAGTATGTTGGATTAGCATTAGTGGAGACTTATTATGTATCCGAGCTTTTGATTCCAGCTGGCGTCTCAAGCGTTAAATTCATCATCCAAACTTGTGGTATCAATGGAGAGTTCCAGGAACTTGTTGATTCTCCATTTCTTCGGTTGCGTGTTGAAAATTGTAGATTGATTGCCTTAAAATCATTGAATAATGATATTATTTCTGTGATCATGTATCATGCTGTTGATGTGTTCCTAGAGTTAAAACTTATGATTATGGCATACATATAGAACTAAATGTGACATGTATGTCTCCACCCTCCTGATAATTTAAAGTTTAAACACAGTTCTTTGTTAATTTTAACCAAAGGTGAAACATATATATTGCTGGTAAATTGTTCGTCTACCTTGATCAAAGAATTTTCTAGCTACCCATTTTATGTAAGTCTGTGGTAGCCTTATGTTAATTGTATTCTGTGTGTTATATTCAACTGTCATATTTAGTGTCTGATGAGAGATTAGACCCAGGCCATTATTGTGTAATGCATTGATAAGATTCATCACCATAACATCATTATACAAAGGAGGTGAATTGTACATCATTCAAATTACTTCAAAGTGATGTAAATATTGCACCCCTTGACGTAGTAATAATCATTGTGATAGTGTTGTGATGTGGGTAGTGGCGATAAGAGGCAGCAGTAAGACTAGTATTAGTAGAGTAGTAGAAAGAGCAACTGGAAGAGAAACATAATGAGAAGGAACAACATGAGTTGCAGTATGTGTGTTTATAGTTCGATTTAAAATTATAACATTGTCAAGACCACTTGTCACCCTTTTGTTTTTTTTAATTATAAAATTATAACATTGTCGGTTTCAAAATTTTCAAACTGTTGTGAATGGATTTGTTTACGTTACTCCGAAAACTGATTGTAAAAAACGGAAAATTTGAGCGTAAACTTTAAATATATCTGATTTTTATAATATTTTATTTTAATTTATTTAACTATTTATATTATGTTTGATTAAAAAAAATGGCACTCTTTATTAGATAGTTAATGAAGAAGTGCAAATCTCAATATTACAACGCAAAGAATAAGTATCACTGTTATATAGAACAACCAGCTAACCACAAGAGCCACAAGCCCACAAGGATGTTAGGATATTTGATGAAGCAATCACACATTAAACATATCAATATCACACAATAAGCATATCAAAACTTGTGAAAATTTCCATATCTCTTTTCAATGTTATTAAGAACAAAATATGAAATATTAGAACTTAATACATTTATACTATTTATACTATACAATACTTGACATATAGGCTCCTAACCATACTCCAATTCTAACAATTATTAACTAAATAAATCAAATCTAATTGCCAAATCTTCGAGTTGATTCTACTTCTTATTTATGTTTATCTTGAACATCAATTTTCACTTTTGATCCTTCACTTTTTACTAGTGCAAAAATCCAAAATATTCTAATTTTCAAAAGATTATATGGAACCGTTTCCGATTTCAAATCACCATAGTTGAGTTATTTTAACAGCTTATTATATGTATTATGGGACCTTTTGTTTTTAGACAACTTGTTTTATGTAATATGTATTATGGGACCTATCGTTAGTAACAGTTTGGTTTGGTTCGTTTTTAATTTTACAATGCTTTGATTATGTTTATAAATAATAATAAATCTTTTACAGTTTGACTCACGATTAAACTTAAAACCCTAAAAATTAAACCGTGAACACCATAAGTAAAAGCAGTAAAATGATGAGTAAAGGTTATATCGTGACTAATGCTAACAACGACAATAATAATAATAGTCTTAGTGACAGTGGTATGCTAATATAAATAACTAACAACTAACAACTATTGATAATAATTATTATCCAAAAACTAAATGCATCATGCTTTTATAAGTTTGGAATCTAAGTATCTTTCTTGAAAGAAGAAAGAAGAAAGAAGTAGAATATTGGAGTTTTTGGTGTGTGTTCTCTATTCATTTGAACTTTGAAGAAGAAACCAAACCCAAAACAGGGTAATTTATGTTAAATCCAAAACCAACCCACATTTGGAAGTATTCAATTTCTCCTCGAGCCCTCCCTCCCTCTATAGTCAATAAATTAAAATGGGTTTTTATAATTTAATTTGAACCACTTCTTTTTTCCATTCTTACTTTTATATTTTTAACTTTACCTCCTGCAGCCTGTTGACCATTCTTCTTCTTTGTCTTCTTTTGTCTCGTATGTTCTATAATTTTTGTTTTCGTACTATTTTGTTCCCATCCTCATTCATAGAACTGACTTTGTCACGGACTATATAATGTTTATAATTTTATAATTATTAACTTAGGCTTGCCTTTAGTTAACGCAAAAGAATTGGCCTGTGATAATGAATTTGTCACCTTTGGAAGCATTTTCTTGGTGATTAACTCCATTAGTGTATACGTGCGTGTATTCATGTACTATTTCTTTGTCTTTTTTTCCAGTAAGATTGAAATGTGTCCATATGTTGCATGATATATCCTTTGTTGACTAATGATTCTTGAGTCGACTAATCATTCTTGAGTCGTCTCAGTGACGTTAAATGTAGGGGGCGAAATAGGTCGGGTTGACATGTTAGATTGTTTAGATCTTGTGTTGTATAGCTTTCTGGACAATGTATAAGATATGCTTTTGGATGAAAGTATTTTGAGAGTATAAACAATAACTAATCAAATAAAACACAAAGTAATTTCCAAAGAACAGACATGAAATTTGAATAAATACCATACGTGAAACGAATAAAAAGGTTACTTATATAGGGTTCAACTATTACAACAAATAGTTGCAACTCTTCATGAAGATTATATAAGTATTAACTCTATCACTAGTAACATAGTTACTGTTACAGCTGAAGACTTCCATGATCATACCTACTAGCTAGTTGGACAAATTGTTATGATTGGTTGCTACGTTGTTCCTTCAAACTACCAAGGTTCCTTTGTTCTAAAAACTAAAAAGTAGAACATTTTAATAAGTGAGTTTATTGCAAATTTTCAATTAGTTTTAAGTAAATTTAATTACATGAAAAAATATTGATGACATTAAAATCATCGACACAATGCTTGTAAATATTAAGAGTCATTTACATAACACATATCAAATAAACTGAGAGTTGGCTAAATACCTTCGTTTGTTTTTGTTTCCAATTAATTAAAAGTATATTGTAATATTTTACGTACAGGATCAGTTAATATAGTAGAAAATATATTATCGTTGATGCATTGGATTAGTTATATGACGGTGATTGTAAGATTATTAAAGCTCTATTAGCTAAGTGTGATTTGACTTTAGAAAATGCTTGAGTCATTAATTAAACTAACTACGTGAATGTGGAATCTTTTAGTACCTTCACTTGCATTTCTATTCATCACTTTTTATCTTTTTCCAATCATCTAATTAAACACTTGGATTGATTGGTATATAATAATTGTTATCTTTTTATATAGTTTTAAAAATAGAGCAGGAGTTATTTTATATATTAACCCTTTACTTGTCATAAATTCATTAGTCCACCCACTGCCTACTCCACGTGATGATCACGTTGCAAACATATAGATCACAAACCATGTACTGTTATGATTGCTGCAAGTACAAGTATCCAATGCGAGATATCTTATGACTCCGAATCTTCCTATATTGTTAAGATTAAGATAAACAAAGCTTAGCTTTTAGTTTACTGTTGTTTGAGGTTTCTATAATTCGTATTCGGCAAAGAATCCAAGCAAAAAATGATTTTTTTATTTAGTATTCAATTTCTAATAACTCAATTTCTGTTGGTTTTTGAGTATCACTTAATTTTAAAAATTAATCACTTTCTATGTGCTTCTTCTTATAACTAGCAGAGAAAAAATCGTGTGATGCGACATGGTGTTCAAATTTCTAAGACTCGATTTTGATGATTCGTACATGAAAATATACCCATGAAAAAATTCACATTAAAACATTGATATTAGTATTTTTCTTACCAACGACAAATACGGAATTTTATGAAAACATTATCATGATAGTTGTAGTTAGTGAAAAATAATAATAAAACCCTGATATGAAATGAAATCCTGAAGTGATTACTTGTATGTTTGTGCACCAATTACTTTGATATTATCACATAAGTCTGTTAATTTAAAATGAAATCTTCATGAGAATATGGATAAAAATAAATGTCTGAAAGGTATATTTAGAATTTCATTAACAGATTTATATTTTTAAAGTTATGAGAGAATAAATATATAAAAAGTAATTGGTAATATTAAGAAGGTACAACAATCAAGAAATTGATAAAAAAACATCCCAATTGAATGGTCACATAAATGTACATCAATTAGGAGCTTTTTCTAGACAAATGGCTCCAACTACACATGAAACATGATTCATTAATTATTTTTGTTAAATATTGCTTTACTAAAAATACATGAAAATTTAAATTTTTAAAATTTGACGTGTTAAACTAGGGGAATTAAAACAGTAATACTGCATATGATAACTACTCAAATTGTAGTTACCCAATTCCTGTAAGATTTCAAATTTAAACAAATAATTGGTTAGTTTTTCTTCTTGATCTTCTCTAGTTCACGATCTTAACACATACATAAATTCATACTTTGATTTCTGAACTTAAAATTAAATATTTTTTATGAACCTAAATAGTTTCAGTACGAAAAAAAACTTACGAATCTCAAGTTTTTCAAATTATTAATCATCATATTATGATTCCTTTACATTATTCACCTCAGCTAAGAATAAGGGTATTACTAATCATCCATATATGCAATTTTAATCGTTTCATACCTTTTACATTAATCTTGTATGATTCAATTATTTATTTTGAAAGAATATTCTTTTTAATATAAGGTAAGTAGAAATAATAGATTAAATTTAATATATTCATAAATTAAAATTTAGCAAATATGATTAAAATGATCATATGTCACGTTTTGAAAATTCAATAAACTCGATAGTTAAAAAGCACGTTGCTAAGCTTATTACAAAATATAATAGTCACTAAAAATTGAAATATGTTCCACCAGTTCATGCCAAACTGTTTAGGTATTGTTAGCGATGTACTAAAAAGAAGTTTATTAATTAGTTATTATCAAATAAAACATATTAGTTATTGAAACATTTATTGTAATTATCTATCGTGCAAATATGAGTTAGATTAAAGGGTTAGTTATTCAAACTCATTTTTATTATTCAGAAATCCGATTATCTCTATCACTCTTTATGTATCTATATGTAAGATGAAAATAAATTAAATGTATCAATAATATTCTCGTATATTAATCATGTAATAATCCTTATTGTAATTTTGTATATAGTTATCAGTCATGCACAATAAATTTTCAGTTATTATTTCTCTATAGGTATCATTGGCCATGAGTGCTCGTGTTTTAAGACAAAATGATTAATTCATTAACCTTACAAAGCTGTTTTGTACGTTAATCGGTTTGATGTGTGAACATTAAAAAAGGGTTAGTAGAAAACTGCTACACTTCGACTGGTGACGCATTTGCATTTGATAACAAGAATCGACGCGTCTCTATTTTATTATTAATTAATTAATTGATTGATTAATTAGTGTTATGTTAAATTAATATTATATAATATCACTTTTTAATAGGGTCACATGCTAGGGTTGACTCCATTAACATAGCCATGTTTTCAAACATTTACCTGCTCTTTAACTTGCTAATTGCTATTGTTTTCTTGCCTCTTGTTCATATAAGACAAAACTCAGGTGAGTGTCACTCTCTTTCACTCACTTACACACCATGCAAAACACACACACAAGAAACAACTAGTAAGACTTCAAAAGTCAATATAATTAGTGATCCAAAATTTAGTTCAATTCTATTAATTATAAGTTTATAACAACTGAAGCAATGTAAATGATGTTTATAATATGTATTCATCATGTGCTTCATGTCCAAAGAGAAGAAGATTCTCTCTTTAGATTCCCATACTGCATTACATTATCAGAAATAAAGTTGAGGTACTCATGATC
Organism: Flaveria trinervia; assembly: GCA_025506515.1. NCBI lineage: Eukaryota > Viridiplantae > Streptophyta > Magnoliopsida > Asterales > Asteraceae > Flaveria > Flaveria trinervia. The sequence goes on along the minus strand of CM046450.1, from coordinate 2,564,983 downwards.
ATTAAAATGATGATGATGATTAGTGATGTTGTGTAGACATGCATATGACGATATATCATCCGACGAAACCTTTGAAACGACATCGTCTGCAGGGTGAACCGGGACCAGACCACTAACAACTGATGCTGCTGGAGCTGGTGTGGGTGCAGGTGCAAGTGGCTCGTGTTGCATTTGGATGCATAGTATCTCGGCATGAGCCATGGCTAGCTGCATTTGCAACTTTGAAACCTCCTTTTGTAAGTATGAAATCGCCCCTACACATCCATACACCGGGTCCCTCATTCGCGCATTTGCTTCGTAGACGAGGCTACTAACCGCATCCCCTCTTTCGTGAACCTGAAGCTCCTATAAGAAGAGTTCGTGTCAGTATATATTCAACCATCTTAAATATTATATATATGCTTGGTTCTCAAATAAACGTCGTCTCCTGTATATTATTTACCCCTTCAGACTTGAAAAACATCGCTATATACACACCAGATCGATACAACCTTTGCTCTAAGTGCACACAAACTACTATTTTAAAAGACGTAATTAATTTGAAATATGTTTTCAGATATATGAAAAAAGATGTTGTAACAATATTCTTTTTTATATTATAGCAGATGTTAATTGTGGATGTATACCTGCAGCATCTTGCTAACATTGCTAGCACCGAAGACCTTGTGAACAATGGCGAACTTGTGAGGTTCGTTTGATGGAAAGTATGGTGCGAAAATGCAGTCTTTGGTACATCGTCTTCTTAGTAATTTGCATGATGCACATGGAGAATGACCTGGTGCCATTTTAATTTGTCTATGTAAAGAGAGAGTGTGTGTGTGTGTGTGTGAAGAAGCAACAGGAAGTTTGGGAATGAAGGGAAGTGAAGTCTTGAGTTTATTTATAATTGTGGAATTAACTACTGTTTGCTATATTATTTAAAGAAGTTAAAAATAAACTTTTAAAGGCATATAATTAGAAAAATGAAGATAATTATACAGCCACATACTTCAGTTGATCAATTCATTAAACTATATAAATTACATCACTACGCTCAAAACAATAACTTATAAAAATTATCAAAAGATATTAACACTTTTAGATGGTTTTGTTACTAGTTAGTTTGTTGGTATAATGAAAAGAAATAATAAAGTATAATGTTATGATTGATATATATAAAAGTAAAAAAAAATTAATATATCCGAGGAATACGTCAATGCTCGTGACCAGGTCTGCTCACGACCAAGTCCCATGTTCCTCATCATGCCACGGAGTCGATGTTCCGGTTTGTGACCATCTTGTGGCACCTCTTATACACTAAGCGTGAGACCATAACACATAACGTATAAGTCAAAATTATAATTTTTATAAACAAATCTTGAGGTTTGATAAGTTGTGTATGTGAGTTGTAAACTAGTTGTATTAAATTGTATTAAAGGGTTGTAAACGGATTGATAGATTTACGTTATGAAATATATACTTCGTATTTTTTATTCTAGTTTTAAGTATGTTGACTAGTTTAATTAATTATGTTAAACAAGTTAACCCAGTTAACCCAAGCATAACTTGTTTACCAAACAAGCTAAACAAACAATCTAAAACTTGATATTTTTTCATATCAGATTTATCTTATGTTTCGGATCGTGTACGTGTGAAAAATATGAACCAATAAATCCATATTGCAGTAACCCTGATTGGTGAGTGACGACCATAGTCCTTGATAGAATTCAAATCAGTTAAAAAGCTATTAGAAAAATTAAATTATTGTCCTCCTAAAAAATCGATAGGCCCCATTAAGCATACATCTTTATCATTTTCTTTTTAAATCTTGCTATTTGAAAGAGACTGTAGGAACTATATAATACCGTTAATAGAATGAGTGATTAGTTTTTGTTTGCTTGTAATTGCTAAAACTAAATTCATTGAATTGGGGAAAAGATCCGGTGGCTTGTGTTTAGTGTCAATGTCCGGATATGACAAGTTGTTTGCAACTGAAAGTGCTATCAGTAACTATTGTATTTACAGCACTTTATTGTTTTCCTAGTTTAAAAATTCGTTTTAATACACGAGTTAAATAAAAATATTATATTAAAAATATTTATTAAAAAATTAAAAATAAAAAAATACTTTCTTGAGATAAAAATATCACTGAATTTACATATAACAGTTTATTTGGGTAATAAAACAATAATAATATTTGTACAAACTTTCATCTTTAAAAATATTCTTGTAAACAATATTATCATTTTTAAGTCCTTAATTTGCACTAAAATCTTCATATTTCATACACTTTATTTAAAAAAAAACATGTTTTTAAATTATAAAAAAATTAATTCATAATTTAGAAAATATATAAATAATATAATTAACATTTAATGAATTATTTTAATGGCATTTAATGCATTATTAGATAGTTAACTTTTACATATGTACAATAACTAGATGGAGCCTAGGTGAAGAAGATAGAAAAATACAGGTGTTGCATAAACATTTCGTTTTATTAGAGTGGATTTGTATTTTTATATTAAATTGTTTTACTTTTTTATTTTTATTCTGAAATGCGAAACATAGGTTTTAAAATCTAACTTTAAAATCACATTATTCTTAATCAAGCACCACTTTTCCAAATATAAACAATATGTGCCACTAGATTATATGACAAAAACATAAGTAAATTAAAAGGTAATCACTTTCAATTTATAAATAATGACTAACCAAAACTGCAAATGTGTATATAGTTATCCTCACTAGTCACACTCTATTACAAACATAAAGGTCTTTTTACCTTTATGTAATTTGCTATAAATTTTATCATGTATTATTTAATCTGAATCAGTATGATCAATATACATAAATAAAACTTAGTTGAATAAAAGTGTTTCTTTTTGAACGATTAATTGTCACTTAGACACCATTGGCCCACCCGATTATCTTCTTTACTCAAATACGCAAAAATGCTCATCTTGGGTGAAAGAAAATTCCATATCCAACTGAAGCCTTATTATTATTATTATTATTGGTGAAACTTGAAATCAAAACCTCCTTTATGTTGAATTAGGGACTGTTTGGTAAGATCTGAATGATTAAGGTGCTGTTTGTTTTTTCTGTAGGAAAACGTCTGCAGTCTGTGGACCACGTCTGCAGACATCTGCAGCAGAAGAGGTGGACCAAATGTCTGCAGTCTGCAAGAAAAAGACTGTTTGTTTTTTACATCTGCAGAATGCTGAAATATTCTGTAATCATACAAACAAACTAATCATACAAACAAACTAACCATATACAAACTAATCCTATAAACAACTAATCATACAAACAAACTAACCATATACAAACTAATCCTATAAACAAACTAATCATACAACAAACTAATCATACAAACAAACTAACTATATACAAACTAATCATATAAACAAACTAATCATACAATCATATACAAACTAACCATATACAAACAAACTAATCATACAAACAACAAATCAAAAAAAAACAAAAAAAAACGTACCTGCAGATCAAGGGGAGGAAGGCGAAGGGGAGCAGCACGGTGGCGACGGAGTGCGGTGGCGACGGGGGCGGTGGCGCGGTCGCGAAGGGGGGAAGGGGCGCGGTCGCGAAGGGGGGAAGGGGGCTGTTCGCGGTCGCGAAGGGGGGCTGTTCGCGTCGCGAAGGGGGAAACGAGGCCGACTGTTGGTGGAGCGGTGGCGACGGTGTCGACGGGAGGCGGTGGAGTGGTGGCGACGGGAGGGAGATGTTAGGGTTGTGTGTGTGAAGATGAAGATGGTTGTGAAGATGGGTGGGGAAGAAGTTAGGGCTCAAAAACAAATCAGAAGAGAAGAGGTTAGAAGAGGTATGAAGACATTGTTCCACCTCTTCTCCCTGCAGAGGTGAGGAAGACGTTTTTTAATGAAACGTCTTCCAAAAAACAAACAGTCTGCGAAGTTAAAACCTCTTCCCGCGTCTGCGAGCGCGCAGATGAAGAGGTGGGGAAGAGGTTTTTTTAAAAAATAAACACCCCCTAAGTGTTGAACCAATAAGAAGTTTGAATTATTAAGTGTTAAACCATTAAAAGGTCTAAAATTAAGAGCTAAATACAAGAAATCCCCCTTTTCTTCGATAAAAAGAGATATCGCTTAGCTATTTAAAGGCAAATGTCTAACCAATACAGATAAGAGGTATTAACCATTCAACATTAAATATTTTAATCATTTAACATTAGTATAATACTTAATCATTCAGAGTGTTTGAACCATTCAAATATTTGCTCGAAAAATAAACAATCAGAATACTGAATCATTCAGACATCTAATTATTAAAAAACCGATTAAAAGACTCTCAACAACCCCTTAAAGTTAAATCTTAAAACCATGTGAGGTTGGCTTGATTGGCCAGGTGGGCTTGTGGCATCTTTTTTTTCTTATTCCAAAGTCTAAACCGAATGTAGGCCTAAAGTGAAAACCCAATATTAACTGTTATGGGCTTACAAATTTGAAATTTTGGTATATTTCGAGTTGCAAGAATTATCGAAGTCTGGGGCAAAAATATAGTATAATATCTTAATTTCATTTTTAAATTTTGTTATAATATATGTAAATGAGAGCATGAAACTTACCCTTTAACAGATATATACTTTTTTAACGTGAGTAATAATAGAATAAAGAGTAAAATGTGTTTTACATCCCTAAGGTTTTATATAAATTGTCATTTGAATTCAAAAGTTTAAATTTTATCATTTGCATCTAAAAGTTTTATAAAATTTATCATTTGAGTCCACTTAACTACTTCTCGTTAACGCCGTTAAGTTTTTCCGTCAAGTTTCTTACATTAAAAGTATTTTAGTCAAAACAATTACAAAATAAAAAAATCAAACCTATGTGATAAGTTTTAGATGTTCAGTCCCTTTTGATAATCACCTCTGTGCGTCCTATTAGATAAAATAAAATATAATGATAACTAACTAAAAATGACTTATTTTTAACTTTGTAAAACATAAAACAAAAATATATATAAATAAACAAACAAGTCATATAACAAAAATTATTTGAATCATAACCATTAAAGACAGATTATTGTAGAAGTATAAGAACAATTAATAATTATAACCATAATAATCATAAAACATCAATTATCATGACCATAATTAAACTTTAAACAAAAAACACTATGTTTAACAAAATGAGCAAAAGTAACCAATTACTCAACAAAAATACATTAACAAGACAAAAACAACAAAAGACTATTATAAAGTCAAATCATAATTGAATTTATCAAAAAAGGTTGAACACATAAAAACCATCATGTTAGTTCTTTATTTTATAACTGTTTTGACTAAAATAACTCTAAGGAAAAAATTAACCATGTTAATTAGATGTAGTCAAATAGATTCAAATGACAATTTTAATGAAACTTTTGGATACAGATGATAACATTTTAAAATTTTGAATTCAAATGACAACTTTTATAAAACCTAAGAGAAATAAAACGCATTTAACTCTAGAATAAAATTGTAGTCAACAAAACATTTCAAGTACTTGTTACTCGGGCCTTAAGCATAAGTCAAATGGACAGAAAATAATTAACAAACTAGTTAGCTTCTTAATTTTCTTACTAAAACTAGTATAAAAAAGGAAATCACATAATAATTGATAATACTTTGTGGACACTAATATGAAAATATAAGTTCCAAACCTGTAAAATATGTAGTTGGCATTTGGCAACGCAACGCTTTTGTGATTTGGATGTATACTATTTGTAGTTAAGTAAGAAAATAGAATAATAAAAACCACAAAAAAAAAGATAGAGAGAAAAAAACAGAGAAAAAAATAAATATGAATATCTAGATAAATAAAACAGGTTTAATGATTGTTCTTATAAGATGAGATTATCTTAAGAATTATTTTTTTATAAGAACTGTATAAATTAATATGAGTCACACAATTAAATATCATATACAAGTCACATAACATTTTCATCATTTTTTAAAATAATCATAATTTTTTTTACGATATTAACTTTTTTAAAAAAATTCACCAATAAATTAAGTATTTTTTTTCTTTCGAACACTTATCATATTGATATACTTTAAAAAAAAACTTATCAAGTTGTTATTTACACATCTGCAAATCTGGTTATACACGCTTGTAATACCGGATGTACAGAGTATTACACATATGTAAAATGAATTTCGTAAAAAATGAAATATTTTTTTTATGTAAGAGGGAAACGAAATAATATTTTTTTCGTTTTATTTTTTATATTTTTTTGTTACTTTTGGTTTTATATTTTTTTTATTATTTAACTGTTAATCATCATTTTATCATTAAAAACTAATGGTTAAAATTAGATGCTCTTGTTTGTTTGAAAAAATAAGTTATCATTTCATCTCTTCACTGTCCTTATAAATGTATAAACATGTAATAGTAGTCTATCCAATATATCTTGGAGTGTGTCGAAACATTTGATCACGAATAAAAAATCTAAAATTTCAAACATAAATAAATGAAAATTTAGATATCTGAAATTTTAAATTCCGATCAAATTTAAATAGTGATTTAAGAAAAAACTAGATAGTTCATGAACTATACAAAATTATAATACAATTCTCACATATATTTTCACATCTCATCAATCTATACCAGCATATTTTATGAATTGTGCCATGCTTCTGCTCCTCATCTTTAGTTAGTTACACTTTTCTCAACCTGTCATGAGACACATTCAATTTGATGTTTTAAATAAATTGTTCCTCATAGTTGACACGATTAAACATTTCAAACCTATTTAGTATCTAATATCTTATATGCTACAACAACTAATACAACATATATGTATATTTACTATTCTTTTTCTCCTCATTTCGTCACCCTTTTCCCTTCTTTTATATTCTGTATCCTCATTCCTTACTTTTTACATTTCTCATCATTCCTTTCTTTATTTTTCTTTTTTAAACGAATTGAGTTATACAAACACTCATTTATGTTATTAAAACATTTTATTGTCTCTATTTTGTATCTATATGTATGTATAGAAAGATATAGAAAAAATAAAATAAATTAGGTGTATCAATAACATATTTCTTTTAAACACACTATTTTTTATTAAAATTTTAATATAAAAATCAATAATTTAAAAGGAAAATGTCACAGAATAGTAACCAAGTTTCAAAAGTGTTTTAATTTAGTCACTCATGTATGTTTTTCACAAATTTTATTATGACAAGAAGGTAATGATGGAAAAAACATGGGAGTTAGACTTTTCAATATATAAAATTATATTAAAAAATAAAAAAACATGTTAATTATGAAAAAAATAAAAAAAAGTGTCTAAAATTTACGTTAACGTTCTATATCAGCATCAAATAATAGAAAAAAATATTTTCTAACTTAATCCAAAAGTATAACATGCTAAAAAATATGTTATAATTTTTAATTTATATAAAATATAAAAATAAATGATCTGATTAAAACACTTATAAAACTTGAGTTACTTAATTGAAACATTAAAAATGTTATTTACTATTTTACAAAGTTACCACTAATTTAAAATCTGAAGCATCTGCAAAACACCACGAGCCATCCACGCGCCTTTTCTGTGAACTCAATCTCATGCTCCACGTGTCATCCCATCCACCGTTGATTGGGGCTATATATCCCTCTCCTCTTCTTCCTTATCACTTATTATTATCATCAGTCAAAACTGTTATCCCCCTCCGTTATTTCCCCTAAATACTCTCTACAATCATGCTTCTCAGAGCTCCTCCGGCCATCTTCCTCCGCAACGTCGCCGGCGCCGGCGCCGGAGACAACTTCACCGGTGCTCTGATCTCACCGTCCTCCGTTTCCGTACCGTCGACCGTCGTTTGCGCGGCGGCGAAAGGCGGCTCCTCCAACAGTAAGCCGATCACAGGCGTTGTGTTTGAGCCGTTTGAGGAGGTGAAGAAGGAGCTTAATCTTGTTCCTACTGTTCCGCAACAGTCGCTTGCTCGTCAAAAGTACGTTGATGAATCCGAAGCCGCCGTTAACGAACAGATCAAGTAGGTTTTTGTTACTTCCAATTTCGGATTTCGTGTTTCTATTAGTTCAATCGGGATATCAATTGTGTGATTATGTTAAGTGATTGATCTGCTGAACTTTGTTTGATCGATGAAACCTTATTCGTTTCGGTATGTGATTCGAACGCGAATCCAGAGCGCATGCTATGTGTTTGATGGAAGTATAAGGAGAACTGTAAGGTCTAGCTATATGCATATTTAATTAGGTTTTGCTGAATATGTTCACGAGTTTTGGCTGTACATGATATTTAATACATCACCTGTATTTAATAACTTCTGTGTGTCATTTTGATTGAGATTGAACTTTATTTAATCCATTTTTTGGTTTTGTATACATGTTGTCTTTGTTAAAGGATCCTACTGGTGGTGATTTTGTTTTTATATCTGAGTTCTGATGATAATTTTCTATTTTATGTTCCTTTCAGTGTTGAGTACAATGTTTCATATGTGTACCATGCTATGTATGCATACTTTGATAGGGACAATGTTGCTCTCAAGGGGTTAGCAAAGTAAGTTACTTATTTCATTCTCATTTTTACTAATAATCGGTGGGATGGTGTTTGATCCGGCTGTGTGATATGAATGTTCGTAGATTCTTTAAGGAGTCCAGTGAAGAGGAAAGGGAACATGCTGAGAAGCTTATGGAATACCAGGTGTTTGATAATTTTCCTTGCAGTCCATGTGGTTCATATGTTATATGTTCGACTCTTTTAGAGAACTTGGTTTATTCTTCATCCCTGTTTAAAATCATATAAATTCTCTGAAACCTTTTGCCCTCAGAACAAACGTGGTGGTAAGGTGAAGCTGCAGTCCATTTTAATGCCTTTATCAGAGTTTGATCATGCAGAGAAAGGAGATGCTCTTTACGGTTGGTTCTTCGCTATGATATTATTGATGGCCCAAAATTTGCTAGCTTGCAGAAATATTGTTTCTTAGTATGCTTTTATTAGGTTAAAGAGCAATTGACTGGTCATCATTGTGGCTTTTGAGTATACTACATGTAGACCTTGTAAATATATTGGGTTTGACATTTTTTTTTCAGCATATTGGATTGAATAGTTATGGGTTTACTTCTTATTCATTGTAGCAATGGAGCTTGCATTGTCACTGGAGAAACTAACAAATGAGAAACTTCTACACTTGCATGCGGTATATCAAAATTTTTCAATTTTGTGTATGCCTTTTTAGTTAACTGACTAATGGTTTCTAATCAGGTCAAGGAAATTGTAATTTGTGTTTCTGAATTTTGATATTTGTTGAGAATAGGTAGCCAACAAGAACAATGATGTGCAATTAGCTGATTTTGTTGAAAGCGAGTTCTTGGGTGAACAGGTAGAATTATGTATTTCGCTTTTTAAATTGACATTAACTTGAGTGGTTATCTTTTCTCCTTCTTGCCACAAGGGAAGTTGATAGTATTTTCACTTTGTTAATAGGTTGAGGCCATCAAAAAGATATCTGAATATGTTGCTCAACTAAGAAGAATCGGCAAAGGACATGGTAAACTTACTATTTAACTTCTTATTTAAAAATTGTGAGTTGTGACAATCGTCTATCATCTTGTTGCTAAAGTAGTAATTTTCTTGACATATCAGGAGTTTGGCACTTTGATCAAGCACTACTCAATGATGGTGCTGCTGTTTGAAGGATAATAAAGGTTTTGAGGTCATTTGATGGATATGAGAGAAGAAACATTAGCTGCCATAAACATTTTGGTTCGTTCTACACCAGAATTTGCAATATGGTGACTGGGTGTATAGTTCTGTATTTCCCTATCATGCTTGTTAAAGACGCTTGATGTTATTTTGGTTCAGTTGTAAGAATGCAGTTTTCGGTTTGGTAATCTTTGATTATATATTGGAATTTAAATAAAAAGAAGCATAAAAAATGCGGTTATGAATCATGATCGGTGCATACTAGGTATGGTCTATTGCAAGTTTGCGCTTCTTGTAAAATTTCCTTAAGGCCTAATTCATGACGAAACAGGCCTTGGGAACCAGAAGTACCGTTCTAACCGAAACAAGACAGGTGGTTTGAGATCCGCATGGTTTTGTCCGGTTTACAACTTGAAGTTGGCTGGACCGCATAATGTATGTTGTTTATATGTTTTTAACTTTTACGATATCTGCATCTGTAAATGTATCATAGTTATGAATATTTTTACTAACTTAAGAACTTGAAACAAATAAAAAGATTAAAATCATCAAAAGCCAATTAATGAGGTCATCAGATTAGTAAAACTCGTCATTCCAGTCGACCCACGCTACCCTTGGACGGTTAGTTTTCATTTTCTAAAATCATATTGCCCTCAATTTAACATATATTTTGTTGCAAAAACAGTATTAATTGGTTCTTGGAGATATAATGCCGATCTCCTTGTTTAAATTTAATAGGCAGAAAGTGGTTTGATTGAGATGGAAAGCAAATGCCAAATTCAATTTGATATGACACCGTGTCCTTCCGATAGTGACCATATTCTATTGCGACATGTGGAGGTACAATTATTCGATTTATCACTGAGAAAGTGAGGCAAATATTCGAACATTGTAAAGGGGGGACGGGTGGCACGACGAGAATGGTTTTATAAACGGTAGCCATCATTTTTTTTTACTTATAGGGGTCCATTTTTAAAAAGTTTCATAATTGGCTATGATAATGGGTACAAAAATTAAACATAAACATAACTATATAGGAGATTAAAAATACTAAAAGAGACGATTGATAACCCCACCTTAAGGGGGAGGGAATGAGTGGGTGACAGGTACGGGAAAGGTGAGGTAGACACCCTCTCACTAGACTTGGCTAAAAAAACCGCTTCGGGAACTGGTTCGGACAAAAAAATCGGAACCGGTTTGAAACCCAAACCGATTTGAAACCGCCCGAACCACCGGTTCTCATCCGGTTTCCCTTTTTTTTTCTTCTTAAAACCGGTTTCAACCCGAACCGATTTTCAAACCGGTTAACGTTGTCTAACGGCTATATAGCCGTTTGTACCATTTTTCGACCGTTTTTTATGTTTTTTATCATTATACTCCCATTAGGTTAGTATATATATATATATATATATATATATATATATATATATATATAATATATATATATATATATATATATATATATATATATGTATTCGATGTTTTGGTTCAATCACAACAACTTATAACACTCTCTACTCTCAAAATCTCAAAAACGCTCTCATAAATACTTTCGTTTTAAACGCTCTCACAAAAATCTCTAAAATGACTTCAACAAGTGTTCAATCATCCGTTGGTTGTGAAGCGTCTTCAAGCAACGTAGTGGTAGCAATCCTTCCTACGAATAGGAACCCCGAAGTATAGTGCAATTACGATTTATGTCAAATGGCTAGCGGTCCAAACAAGGCTTGTTGCAAGTTTTGTCATAAGTTTTTCAAAAAAGATGCAAACACAACGTTGAAAAATCATATTGCAAATAAATATAGTAAAGTGTTAAAAAGCGAACCTTTCTCAAGGTCAAGCTTTGATGACAAACGAATGAAATATTTGGGCTTATAACGTTGATGTGGTTCAGGAGCAAATGACACAATTTGTAATTCAAGAAAGCTTGTCATTCAAACATTTCGACAACGAACGTTTGACTCGACTCATTCAATGAACTCTCCAACCACGTTACACCAATGTAAGTCATGCTACTCTTCGAAACGATTGTTTAAAAATGTGAAAAAAAGCTAAAAATGAATTAATATCTTATTTTGAAAATTTACAAACCGGTGTTAACTTAACTAGTGATGTTTGGTCGACACCTCACGGTTCACCGGAGTCGTACATTTGTGTCACCGCCCATTGGGTTGAACCCGATTCGTGGCAAATGATGAAACGTACGATTGCGTTTGAATTATTTGATTATCCTCACACGGGCCAAAACATTTTTTATCATATTGATAAAGTTATTCAAACGTATAAATTAAAAAACAAAATATTTTCTATATCTTTTGATAATGCGTCAAATAACACTCTTGCGATAGATCATTTGAAATTAAAATATAAACCAATATGTGAGGGTGTGTTTTTTCATAATCGATGTGTTGCGCACATCATAAACTTAGCCGTTCAAGACGGTTTAAAAACGATTAAAACAGTTAAAAATTGTTTTAAAAGATTGTTACGTGATATTTTTAGTAATAACCAAAGAAATACTAAATATCGTAAGTTTTGTAAAGACGCAAATACCAAATGTTTAGGTCTAAATTGGGACGTACCAACACGATGGAATTACACATGTAAAATGTTTGAAAAGACTATTGAACAAAAAGAAAGTTTAATAGCCTTTTATAATAGTTTGGTAAGTCGGGGAAAGACAAATCCTTACCATCCATCGGGTTGGGCCATCATCGAAGAAGTAACAAAAATGCTTCAAGTTTTCAAAAATGCAACTACATATTTTTCTGGAGTTTATTACCCAACGAGTCCGTTGGTACTTCACCAAATTTATTTAGTGACTTCAAAATTAAATGAAATGTCGTGTAGGGGTAAACCTTATTCCGATATGATACCCCTAATGAAAGAAAAACTTAAAAAGTATTTTGAAGAAATGCCTCATGTTATTACATGTGCCGCTGCTTTAAACCCTTGTTTAAATTTTGTCAGGGGTTGAAACTTTACTTGATAAAATTACTTTTAATTTGGATATAGAAGTTGGCAAACCAATGTATAGTAAAACTTTAAAAACTATTTTCAACAAACAATTACAACAAATTATGATATTTATTTATTAAAATACGGGGAAACATCACAAATCCATGATGCTTTAAGGCATGCGGCAAATGCCGGAAGTTCGAATGATCCAATGTTTGATTTATATAATACTTTAAGGGATGAATGTAATAAACGTCAACGTGGTAGCACTCCGAGTAGTGAACTCGGAGGTATGGTATTACAAACTTTTTATCGACCATGACTCCGCATGAATTTAAAAATTTTGACTTGTTGGAAAGGCAAGGAAGATCAATTTCTCATCCTATCCACCATGGCCCGAGATTTACTAACCGTCCAAGCTTCTACGGTAGCTTCGATCTTCGGAATCTGCTTTTTCTGTTAGTGGCAGGGTTATATCAATAAGACGAACTCGACTTACTCCACAAGCGGTTTAAATATTAATTTGCTTGAAAGATTATTTGGATGCCGCAGAAAGAGTACAAGACAAACAATTACTTGAAGGACAACTGGAATACGAAGCAGAATTATACGAGGACGAGGTAGAGAACGGATTGACACCAAGAATGACTGATGATGAAGCGGCATATGATGACTATCTTCATAACAGTTCCCGTTCTGGTGGCGAGGAATAAACGTACAAGTATAATACGAACGAACGAAGAAACGACTATGCTAACTGTTTTGTTTTAAAGATTTTTATTTACCCTTGTATGTTTTTTAAATTTTATAAATTTTTAGTTTTAAAGATTTGTATTTACCCTTGTATGTTTTTTAAATTTTATAATGTTTTATATATTTTACTTGTTCTCAAATTGTTTATATATGTTTATAAATGTTTTAAATTGTTTAAATGTTTTAATTTGTTTAATTTTTTAAATGTTTTATATATATGTTTTATATACTTTACTTGTGCTTAAAATTATATATATATATGTTTATAAATGTTTTAAATTGTTTAAATGTTTATAAATGTTTTAAATTGTTTAAATTATATAAATTGTTTTATGTTTTAAATGTTTTAATAAAAAGTTCAAATTTTCTTTGAATATAACAAAAATCCAAATTTTCAAAAAAAAAAACCGGTTTGGGCCGAAGCGGTTTGGGCCCGAACCGGTTTCCAAACCAACCCAAACCGGTTTGATAGGGTTGGCTTTTTTAGGTTTGAAACCGGTTCCAACCCGAACTGGTTTGGGGCCAAACCGGTTTTGACCAAAGTTGACCAAACCGGTTTCGGTTTGCAACCTGAACTGGTTTGGGCCCCCAACCCGGTTTGTACACCACTACCTCTCACGCGTGATATAACGGTAAACACCGCCTCATTTTTGTCTGCAGTTGCAGCTCAGGAAGGCTGAGTAGACTGATCACGAGTTGCAGTGGGGCAAACGTAGCCGTTTATGACTATTGGAGGGCCATATATCTTTTTTTAAGAGAGTTATATCATTTTTCATTACCTATTAACACATAACACTATAACATATAGTAAGAGTTAGATGAGAGTATGTGATACAAATGTGGATGAGAGAAGGGATAAAAGAGTTTGGTCCTAGAATGACCACCCCCTTTCATTAAAGGCATATATAGCATATTATAAACATCATCCAAAGGAAGCTATGAGTTTTGTGTATATTAAGATTATTCGTAGTTGGGTGTGATGGGGGTATCAAATAAAACTATCAAGCCTGTCAGCAGTGGTGAGTCATGACAAAAGGCTTAATAGGGAAAAATGCAATGGTGGTCATGAACAAAGGGGTAAGAGAATATATATATGCACTTTTATTATTATTACACCATTGTGTGTATCTAACACCTACGTGACTATTTTTTTTTATTACCAACGTTCACCGACCATGATCAACATAATTAGATGGAGTAACAACATAGATTTCTAGATACACATAGTAAAGTTTAACCACAAAGCAAAGTACATTCATGTGCTTATCTTTTTTACATTCATGATCAACTCTTTTTTCCATTCATAACATCATTCTTGGAAAATAAAAATTAAGGTTGGTGAGGACATCTCTACAATCTATAATACAGAGACTAAAGTAATTGTCATTAAATTTTAAAACCTTGAAAATAAAAGAAACTACAATCAATAATAAGGAGCTACAAACATATGCACCATAGCATGTGATATTAGTTTACTTGTTTAAAACCTGATAACATAGCTATCTCAAGAGAACATATGAAAATCTCATTAGGGAAAGATCAATCGTAGAATTTTAAACATATTTCTTGAATAATGTGTTCAAGACCAAGTGTCCATATTAATAACAGTAAATCAATTAGTTTTATAAGTTATATGTCAAAACCTAAACAAAAGCCCGTCTAGCTCAGTTGGTAGAGCGCAAGGCTCTTAACCTTGTGGTCGTGGGTTCGAGCCCCACGGTGGGCGGTTTTTTTTAATTAACTTTTTTTGGCAGTGTTATGCAATCTTTTTTTTAACTACACCTTACCTCCTATATTGAAAGTCTATTTTTGTTTGCATGGAGTAAAATTTGGCCACCAGTTCACATATTTTGAACTTTGCTTATTTTTTTTAGACATCTGGCCATGCTCCTCTTGATTTCTGAACGTGAATCATATTGAAGCTTGTGATCATTTTATTATCCCAGTTCTGTTTAGAATTTAGATGTAAATTCACTGTTGTTTTTCGCTAATAAATGTATACATTTGTTGGGTAAATGTTTCTCAAGATTAATATTCCTTTCATATTTTCTCAAATTAAATCATGTACTTGAAATTTACAGCTATGGTTTGACAATGTACCAAACCTTAAGCCTGTTTCACACAAGGAGGAACAATACAGGGTTAAGAGATGTTACGATTGTCTTATTTATGAGGTACTCAATTTAAGAGGGAGCTCATCATTACATTCAATTCACATAAAAGCTCATATTTGTCCCTATCAAGTTACTTTATTTTTTCTAAAGTTTATCAATAGCAACAACTAGTTAATAGCAACTTGCGAATGGGTTGATTCTAGTTGTGTTTATCTCGAGGGGTCAAATGAAAACTTCGATAAAATGGGTCAAACAAATTTAAATATGATTTTTTAATTACGTCAACTCGAGCTAACTAGTCCTTTTTCGATTGGTAATAAAATGTGACTTGTTTCAATCATACAACCTTGTTGAACAACCCTAATTGCTCCTAATTACCAACTTGCTTATGCTTGTTGTGTTATACTATTTGCTTGATAGGTTATGTTATTTTTTGTCTTAATTTTTTCTAAAATCTTTGACTTTTCTATTTTACATCAAACTTTTACATATTTTTACAATTTAGTCCCCAACAACTTTTTACTTTTAAATTTAATCCCTTATACTTTTCATCTTTTACAAATTTTCCGTTTCGATTTAAACTTTAAAAGTTAACACGTTGTGACTTACACGTGTGGTTCAACATTTTTATGTCTATTTTCCCGTTTAACGGCTCCGTCACAACACATGAGTTCTAGATTGACTAATTATCGTTTTTAATGTTTTACGTCTCACATGCGTTGTTCATGTTTTAGTTATACTTTTCGTTTGGCTTTGTTATTTCCGTTTTTATTTATTTTCTAATACGAGTTTTACCAGTGTTGGTAGTCGTTGACACTGATATGACATTGATACTACGTGACATGATTTTACGCATCCGCTGCAACATAGAGGGCTGAATTACTAGTTTATCCTAATATCAATCATCTACGGTCTACCTGTTTGATTGACCTTTTGCCTGTTCTTGTAACAAGTGTCTACATAGGAGGCCTTAGTGTAAACTGGTCAAGTGTGAGGAATGTAATGGATATGAATGCTGGTTATGAGAGCTTACTTTGACAGCTTAGTTAATTGCACTTATTTACTGTTCTAGTTATCAGGTTTATGTAAAGAAGAAAATGATAAGTACGCAAAATAGGTCATTTTCTAGTACGTGTCAAAAAGGGCCGGGTCAGGTTTAGATCAACAATTTTTAACCAATGATGATGGCATCACTAGGTTTCTCCACTTGTGATGTCCTAATATGTTCTAGTTCTGATCAGGTTTGCTGCTGCCTTGACTTATGTATTCTTATGGGTGATGAATATTTTTTTTATGTAATAGGCCTGATACTTTGCCTGTAATATTTGACAGAGGGCTGATTGGCATCTACCATGAAGGGTGTGAATCACTTAACATCTACCAGCTTCCTTTTGCCAACCTAACTTGCAGGTAAAATCACTCCTCTTTTGTATTTATAGTTTTGGCTATAACTTGTGAACTTTACTTGCATTGATGAAAGCTTGTTGTGTTTGTGCCGAATTTCATGTATTTTGGAAATAGTTTTCAGGTGTGACATGTTGGACGGTGTAGTTGACATGTATCGCATAAAAATCTTAAGAGAGTTGAAAAATATTCAGTCACCAAGCAGCGATTCCTCGTTGGTAGGAAAGGCTTTCGGCGCACCAAATCTAAAAGGTAAACACAATTTTCTAGCTTATTAGCGTGTATCATCTACATTTTTATCTGTAAGTTTATAGAGCAAGTGGATGCTAATCCCTGATGGTCAAAAAGAAAAACAGAAATGGTGTCACTTTGTTAATTATTCATATGAAATGTCAGAACAAAAAATGAGTATCAAGAAATAGGTTGATCAAGGAGAAACTGTGTTAAAATTTCATACCCCATTGTTTGAGCAACTTGTAAAGGTGTTGCACCTTTATTACACTTAGCATTAAAGTTAGCTCCTCTGTTAATCAGCACCTCCACTGTCTCCTACTTCCTCCAACCGCCGCCAGATGCAGCGGCGTGCGGCCCTCACCATCCACACATTCCAAATCAGCCCCAAACTCAACCAACAACATCACTGCATCTTTGTGCCCTTTTATGGCTGCCATATGAATAGCCGTCAAACCATACTGATCTCGAAAACCCACACCCGCATCTCTCTGTAGCAGAGACTCAAGGCGAGCAAGATCTCCACGTCGTGCCGCGTGTAACACATCTTCTCCTCGTTCCAAGATTTCAACAATTTCATCCTACATTGTCGCCACAAACAACATGGGAACAAGTCATTGATTCTAAACACTCTCCTACAATCTTAAAGCAAGAATTTTGGGGCCCACTTTTCTACGACCCCAAAATTCTACTTTTTATAGTTTTTTTTGGTTTTACCCTTTGAAAAGGTTAGAACGCAACTTATAATGCATGATACTACTTATAATATATGTAATTATAATATACAAATGCAAACGACTCAAAATTTTATCTGATCTGCTTACATATCCTTCATCACGGGCGACATCTATGGCGGAGCGATTGCGATCATCGGCTACGATCGAAGGATCTGCTCCGAGGTCAGTCAGCACTTTGACCATCCGACGGTCACCTTTCGCTGCAGCCTTGAACAGCGCCGTGCATCCATCGTTACGCTTCGCGTCCACCGCAGCCCCTGCACCCGCCAACAGCTTAACACACCTCTCAAACCCTTTACTTGCCGCCAAAAACAACGGTGTCCTACCATCTCTATCTTTGCAATCCAACGTCCCACATTTCCCCATCTTAACCAACCTCGAAACCTCATCCGTCCGATCAAACGCCACCGCCACGTGTAACTCCGACCACTGTTTCTCCACCCATCTAGAACCTTCCACATCTTCTAAACTCCGAGTTACAGACTCCACTCTCAACCGGCCTCGAGTAGCAAACTCACCATCTCAACCGAGTTATCCAACCGGTTCGCGACTCGGTAGAGCGACTCAGCCTCACGACTCGACAACTCGGTCAAAATCGTCCTCTGAACCTTAACCATACTCCTCACGGCATCACAATCGCCATCATTCACCGCGTGACGGAGCAAAAACGGACCCACAAACGCGACTTTCAGCTTAACATCATACGCCCATGAACTGATGGTGTCCGGGTGAGTCGAGTCGGCCGAGTCGACTCGGACGGTGCGGATTAAGAATCGGTCGGTGGGGGAACGTGGGAAAGATGAAGGGATTTGGGGTTGGGGTTTGAGGATGATCTGTAAGGTGGATTGAGATAGAGGGGAGATGAGTCCACTCGGTGGGTTGACCAGGAACTTGTGGGGGGATGATGTTTGGACTTTGAAGGCGATTGAGGCGGTGGTGGTGAGGGATCTCAGGCGGACGGTGGCTCTGCATTTGGTTCCGATGATGAAATCGATTCGTACGACTTGATCTGATACTTCTACAAGCTTCTCCATGTGAAAGATTGAGAATTGAAAAGGATAATGTATTTGGAGGATGGAGTTCAGGTTCATGTGATATTTGGGACCATTGTTGGTTTCTGTATGTGCTTCTGGGCCCATGATCATGGTTGCATTATAGATTGAGTGCGAACATTTGTGAATAAGCTCAACCTTTTTGGATCTTTCGGGAAAATCTACCATCAAACAAGAAAAAGTTTAATAGTAAGATGAATGTCACCGAACTTATTAACCATTTTGTAGCATTTACGCTCCAGAAATTAACAAAGTGTCAATACAGTCTACTTGTCTTAGGGTTGGGTTAGGTGGGTGTTTTGGATTACTTTTTTAAAACTCATTTTAATTTTGAAAAAAGATAAATTGAAAAGAGATGAAATTATGTTTCTACGAAGATGAAGATGAAGATGTACTTCTTTTGAGAAGTTAAAAGGTGATCTAAATAATTAATTCTAAACATAGTCTAAGTAAGTAGTGAAGTTTGAACTAGTATCTTTAACTCAAATTATATAAGGCTTGACCTTGGTTTTGCTCCATGTTTTACGTAATAAAGTGATCATCCAAGATGTTTACCTAGTAAATATCGAACTTGAGTCTTTTTGGAAAACACATGACGTCTTATTACTATCAAATAGAGAAGTTTGTTATGAAATAAATACGTGTTTATATCATTTTCATGATACAAATACACTCAATTAACCTTGAATGCTTTAGGTTCGTGGTAAATATCAGTGTTAGTATAGATATAGATGAAACGGTTTAATACTCAAAGATGTTAATTACCTACAAATCCAATCATAAAAATTTCACCTAAAGACGCGAAGCAAATTAAAGTGAAATAGTTGGAATTTTTAAGTGGATGAATCGTAACAAAAACTAAATTAAAGTAATGGCCATCACGTAGTCTTGGCTCTATATAAAAAGATTGAAATTTTGATTAAAAATTCAGTTCACAATTGCACATAGTAGCCACCACGTTCATATTGATCGAATATCCACCTTTTTATTATTCACTTTTCATCATCTAAGGAAACTATATATAATGCAACATTTCTCATTCATCTTCATCCAGATATTAAACAGCTTGCCTTCAAGTCAAACAACAGTCATAAAAAATGGCAAACAACCAATTCATCATCATCTCCATCCTCCTCCCACTAGCCCTCCTAGCGGCATCCGCCACCGCCCATGAGGTACCCGCCACACAAGACAAGACCGCCACCGTTGTAGTGGAAGGAAAAGTGTATTGCCAGAGTTGTAAATACTTTGGATCATGGTCTCTCACCGATGCGGAGCCAATCCCAGCTGCAAAAGTGAGTGTTATCTGCAAAAACCACAAGAAACGAGTGAGCTATTATAACGCGTTTGAGACAGATAAAAATGGTTACTTTTATGCAGAACTCAAAGATTTCAAGATGACCCATTATTTATTGGACCATCCTCTTCATTCTTGCCATGTGAAACTGGTGTCATCTCCTCTACAATCATGCAATCTTTTGTCCAATATCAACAATGGTATCAATGGGTCTCCTTTAAGATTTGAGAACAAGGTGTTGTTTGGAAAGAATTATGAAGCAGTTGTTTATGCATCTGGACCATTGGCTTTTCGTCCTACTAATTGTGATCCAGAAATCACTCACTAAACGTACTTGATATTGTTCTTAAGTGTTAATTTGGTTTCATGATTATTTTGTATTTGAATGGTGGTGATCTTGTTAGATGAAATATATAAAACTTTCTGAGTAAATTGATTTTTGCCTCATACTATTTTAGTTTTGTTACAAACTAATTATTGTTTTAGTAAATTATAAAAAAAAAATTAATAATTTTATCCTGAGTGTTTGGACAATCATTTAGAGGTAAACTCACATACATTTTGCTCTACACTTTTGTAGATGTAATTGATTCCAACTTTTTGAACAAGCATAGTGATTATCAATTTAATCGATAATTAAGTACTTCAAATAGAGATGACAATGGAGAGGTTTTAGTTTGGTTTTCAGTCTTATCGTACTTGATTACTCATTACTTTATGGTTCACATTTATATATAGTTTTAGTATAAGAACCGTTCATATAAAATAAAAAGTCAAACAATTTTATTAATGTACTCAATACAAATGAACATAAAGAAATGATTATGTATCACTTTTACAATGGTAATTTTACAGAAATAGAAGAAACAGAAATGTAAAAGCTGAGGATCGTGTTCAACACGGGGCCCTTAAAACAAATTCCGAGCCTCCCAAGAGAACTCAGTTTGTTTCCCAGGGTACAACAACCGAAGCAGTTTGTACTGCCAGGATTGATCTAGAACCCGAAGTTGTTTGTAGAAGAGAATCCAGAGAGATAGAGAACCTGTTTTGCTGTAGGTTTTTGAGATGTGTGTTGGTGTATCTTCATACTGAGGCACCCTCAGTATTTATATTGGATTCGAACCATAACAGTCACCCAACCATTAATCCACATTGCGCCATCAAAGCGCCACATTGCGCCCACATGCCCACGCCGCGCGTGTGCGAGTTGCGAGTTAAGGGTGCGAATCGCGAATCCACTTAGTGTGAAATCTTAGGAAACAATATAGACAAGAGGTTATAGAATATAAACCATTTTATATTCTCTCTTTCCTCCAATGTGGGACACAATTTCCCACACTATTAATTCCTAATGTCACATTAATTTTCATTCAACACTATAATTTATTGACTAAATATTAATAACCATATTAATATTATCAATAAATTTCCAACACTTAGGTGGTTAAAAATTATATTTTGTGTTCTTATCACCCATGATTTCAAACTTATATAAAAACTAATTGAAAATATTAGTTTTTCATCTAGAACGTTATTTACAAACACATAATTTTACTCTTAAATCTATATCAGTGTCTCTCACGAGACTCGAACCACAACTTGATAAAGATGGGCGACGTTATTATGTATACAACATATATCATTTAGTATTTGAAAAATAAAATACTTTAGTATAATGCTAACAATTTCATATCCCCGTTTATATATACCCTAATTAGGATGTCTATCAAAACTTCTAATATCAATCTTCAGGTTGGAATGGTGTTTGGCATCTCTTTGGCTAACAAATATAATTCATGATTTAATTAATCAAATACGAATATACAATATATAAAATAATATAAAAATGTCATTCACGTCTTCACTTATATTAAACGCAACTACTAGCGGATAACAATACAGAATGATTAGTAAAATAATTTTATATGGAGATAAATGTCTTTTTTAATATTTTAATATTTGTTCAGGAATATGTTGACCTATTAATGATTGAATGGATAGTCTTGTTTCTAAATCAGTTATTACTATTAACAAGGATACATTTTTAGTTAGACCAGAAATTATTGATGTTATTAGTTCTAATACAAACTAAAAGATCAAACATAAACAAAATGGTAAATAGTCATTTATAACTGAAACAAACAAAAGCTACAAAAAAATAATGACACCAATCAAAACAGATGAAAACCATCAAAGCCTTGGTTTACGGAGCCTATTGTTATCCGATTAACCAACCAAACTTAGCTTCATTCCTTTAGGATAGAAACTATTATTTAACTGCAAAAATATAAATTTTGCAACACTATTAGGGTTTTTATAGAGCCTTTTTATTCATCTGATATCAACATTATGTTTTGAATTTTCTATATAAAAGTTTAAAATTTAGACACATGTAATAATTACATATGTTTTATTCCGGGGTCCAATAAAGAGACACTCTCAAATTTAAATCGACGCCCACCTATACGCCGCGTATGGATCCATACGCGGCGGCGTATAGGTCCCAGTCATAAATGCCAAGAATTTCACGTCACATCAGCGAGTCTATACGTCGCGTATGGACCATACGCGGCGTATAGGCTTTTCAGAAGACAAAACTGGCGAAGTCAAATCAGTCATTCAGCGGGTCTATACGCCGCGTATGGGCCCATACGCGGCGTATAGACATGGGTCGTATGGGTGTGGGACGCATCCCCACCCACTCCTATACGCTGCGTATGGATCCATACCATACGACCATGTCTATACGTCGCGTATGGGCCCATACGCTGCGTATAGCCCCGCTGAATGACTGATTTGACTTCGCCAGTTTATTTTCTGAAAAGCCTATACGCCGCGTATGGGCCTATACGCGGCGTATAGTCTCGATTTCGAATTATATTGACGCGAATGAAGATTCTTTCGTTGATATATAAACGCACCGAATATCAAACGAATGCATTCATATTTCGTTTGTTACGAATGAAACGTTTGATCATAATCGGAGGAAATTAGCGTTGTGTGGTTCAACATTTTCTTCTGTCACATAATTACTCGGTAAACATTTGATTCTTATTTCATTAAGTATTTGCATACATATATACATATATTTGAATTGCATACTTAAAAAATCGTTTCAACTAACTCGGGTTCCATCGGTGCTAGTCGGTTACGGTAAACTTAAATAAATTTTAAGTTTTTTTTATCATAAGCGACTAGTATCGTGGAACCCGAGTTAGTTGAAATGATTATTAAGTAATCAAGACATTTATGTGTACGTAAAGTATGTATATAAAAGAAATAAGAGTTATAGTTTTAAAGAAAAATTATTATTTTGAAGAAATAGTTGAACCACAAAACTCTATTTTCTTAAAAAAAATCTCATTTGTCTTATAGGGCTGTCACGGAACGTATAGCACGATTGAATTTGAAGTGATCCAACATTCTTTGTTCGTTATGTCGTTTTGGGATGGTAACTATTTGTTTGGTAAGTATTCAAGCGTTTCGTACGTGGCAGATAGTAATCAAGATGATTCGTACGTTCAATCTGGTTACGAATTGCCAGATTTAAACCAATCTTATGTTCCTGATGATGAGTTCGAGTTTTGCCGAGAATCAAGTTATGACCCGCAACAAACTAATATAAACTTTCTCTCGAGTGCTGAAAATTAAAACACGAAAATATCGTTTGAAACATGTCAAGAATTTTTATCACTCGATGAGCTAGTCTGTTGGGTTGTTAATAAGGGACGTGATAATGGTTACGTTATTATTACACGAAGATCGAAGAAAAGGAAGGTCAGGTTGTAAAGGTGTGGCTTATTTGTGATCGTGGTGGTGAACACAAAAGTAAAGCAACAATTAGACGATCTGGTAGCAAAAAAATCGGATGTCCTTTTAAATTAGTGGGGATATACGACAACAAACGTCATTCGTGGAAATTAAAGGTGAGAAATGACAAACATAACCATGATCCCACTCAACATACGGAGGGGCACCCATTTGTAAGAAGGTTTTCTCAAAACGAATTCAATTTGGTGGAACAACTTACGATCAGAACATGGAGCCTCGTAACATCTTATCAGCTTTGAAAAAGCAAAATCCAAAGAACGCATCCATAACCAGAGACGTATACAACGCTCAATATAAGATAAGAAGTGAAAAGAAAGTCGGTGAAACACCAATGCAAGTTTTAAAAAACCTTTTATCTTCTAAAAGGTATGTTTTTACACCCGAGAAGATCCCAATACAAATACCGTAGAAGAATATATTTTTTGTCATCCAAAATCATATGACACTTGGCGTGCATTCCCGCACGTGCTGATAATAGACGCGACGTATAAAACAAACATGTACAAACTTCCGTTTGTTCAGATTGTTGGTGTGACCTCGACACACAAGACATTTTGTGTTGCTCATGCATTTATTAGTAAAGAACGAGAAGATAATTTTGAGTGGATGCTAAATAGATTGAAAGATACATTAAACAGGTGTATGGAGCCGCGAGTCATAATAACAGAGAGAGATCTTGCTTTAATGAACGCATGTGTTAAAGTATTTCCGAATGCTTCAAAGTATTTATGCAGGTGGCATATTAATGAGAATATCGCGAAACACTATAAAGCAAGTTTTACGAATGATGACTGGCGAAAGTTTAAATATGCATGGGCACGTTTGTGTGAGTCTCCCACGCCGGATATTTACGAGTATAACTATAACGTTCTGTACGAACAACTAGTTGAAGCGAAGCGAGAAAGTAAGTTTTTCATTACATACATACATACATACAATACTCTTATATAACACTTAATTTGAGTTTTTTAATATATTTTCAGGAGTATTGTCATATATAAACAAAAATGGTTAGAGAGTTACAAGAAAATGTTTGTATCAGCCTGGACTAACTCAAACCGCAATTTTGGCCAGCACACAACAAACAAAGTCGAGAGTCAACATGCAAATTTAAAAAGATATCTTAAAACAACAAATAGCTCACTGGATAGACTTGTGGAGTTTGTTAATCAATTGGTAAACGCACAAGAGGTAAATTTAAAAAAAAATTGAGACAAGGAAAATTAAAATTATGAATCATCATAATCTCCCGTTGTTTGATTACCTACGAGGCAAAGTGTCACACAAAGCTCTTGATTTATTAGTTTCCGAAAACACTAAATTGCATGTGATGCGCTCAGCAAATGCAACGTATGGTTGTCAACTTTTCACTAGTTGTGGGTTGCCTTGTGCTTGTCGGCTGGAAAAATATGAACATTCTGGTAATAGTCGTTCCATATTTATCATTTTTTTGTTACAGTAATGATTTTATATAGATTTATAATTTATAATGCAGACACTAAAATCCCATTAGATGCAATTGACGTGTTTTGGACGAAGCTTGATACAGTTAAACCATCATTTATGGAGAATGAAGAAGTCGATGTTGAAAAAGAAATGGAATGGGTGAAACAACAAATAATGACACAACCCGCTCATGTAAAATTTAGTTTGGTGGAAAAAATAAAAAAAAATTGTGTATCCATGGAAAAATAACAAAAAAACGCCTGTTATTCAAACAGATATTCGTGGTCGTCCAATGTTAAAGGTTCAACAACAAAAGCTAGACACTCAACATAGTACGTGTGATATACCAAGACATAGCTCATTTACCAGAAGAACAACTTCAGCAGTAAATTCTCAAAAGCCTGTCATACAACGTAGTCGTTCCACATCGTCTAAGGTGTCACAAAGTACCAATGACTTTTCATCGATTGTCGGAGATCAGCAATTACACAATATAAACAGGTTAAAAAATTGGATTCCTTCAATCTTTCATCAGTATATTTCACGTATACGAGATGTTCGACCCGATCGTAATTGTGGTTTTCGATCTATAGCTTTAGGGTTGGGGTTTAATGAAAATAAGTGGATGTATGTGCGTCAACAACTTTTAGAGGAGTTGGACACATATGAATTGAGTTACAGAGAAGTTTTTGATACTTTGTACGACAGACAGTATAATGAATTGCGTCACACAATAGATTGGCAACGTGTGAAACCAGCGCCAGAAGAACATTGGATGTTAATGTCGTATACGGGAATAGTAATTGCTTAAAGGTTTGGTGTTATTCTTCATCTATTAAGCAATAACGGTTGTCAAACATTTTTTCCCTTATGGGCTGATCCGAACAGTATGATGCCTCATCATGTCGTTTCGATTGTTCATGTCAACAATAATCATTTCGTCCACGTTAAATTAGATGGAGATTATCCGATGCCTACATTAAGTAATCTTTGGATTCTTAACCGAAATGTACGTGCTGCAGAATGGGAGATTATGTATAGGAGTCGTATCTCGGCATACAATACAATAATAGAAGCTAACCGAGATCCCCCAGCTTATATAAATTATTTAAAAATAAAATAAAAAAAAACCTATACGCCGCGTATAGACCCATATGCGGCGTATAGCCTTCCGGACCCATTAAAGGGACATCTCCTCAAAAACTCACCCTTCCAAACATTTCCAAACTAAAAAACTCTCTCGTATAGATCGATACTACACGTATTGTTCGTTGATTTCTCTACATTCACAAGTTCAGGTATGTATTATTGTTCTTATAACTTTGTTATGTTAATCGTACGCTAATTTAAACGTTAAACTGATGTTTTATGCGGTAAAAACTTAGATCTGTAAACTGTTTGAGGAACTATACGCGGCGTATAGGGCTATACGTAGCGTATAGTTCATAGGTTGAAGAAAACCCATACGTGGGTACCTATACGCGGCGTATAGAGCTATACGCGGCGTATAGGTCCCATACGTGGCACACAAAACCCATACGTGGGTACCTATACGCGGCGTATAGGCACCATACGACACCCACGAAGCCAATACGTGGGTACCTATACGCGGCGTATAGGTCTATACGCGGCGTATAGTCCCTATACGCAGGTCTTAAAATTTTTCGTTTTCTTTTGCAGATATGTCTTCCGATTCTAACGTTGAGGTTGAGGTTGATGTTATTGCCAGTCATCCATGGCTACAGTTGAGCCCGGTACTATTGAGCATGCAAAGTGCTCAAAATTCATTCGTATGAAGATCGGTCATCAAAAGGCAGTGGATTGGGAGGTGATGGCTGAACTTGGGAAGCGCGATAGACTCGCTGGGATTATCGGAGATAATACGCCATGGAGTCGATTATTTGAGTTGGCGTTCTTACCTTCATACCGAGAGCTGACGGTGGAGTTTTTATCCACCTTTATTTATGTTCGTCCTGATGAGATGGTGGAGGACGATGAGCGATCTGAGATTTCGTTTCGGCTATGTGGACGATTTCATCAGATATCGATTGAGCCGTTTGCCATTCTCTCGGGACTTTATTACGAGCCAGAGACCGTTACCCCTCTATTTACAGAGGGAATTACTGAGATGGAGGAGACCCGATTGAGAGATTGGTGGCCTCAAATTGCCGGAGGTCCGTTTCAGAGGACTAAGGGCAGGGTCATTGGCATTAGAGATCCTCTTATCCGTTACTTGCATCGGATGATCGCCACATCCATCACGGGACATGGCAAGAGTCGGGAGTGGTGTACCATTCCCGACTTATTTTACCTATATTGTTTGCTTACGGGGACCAGGTGCAACCTAGCGAGATGTTTAGCTGAGTATTACGCTTCATATTATCATCGCCAGGAGCGAGGAGCGGTGTATGGCGGCGCGTACATTACGATGATTGCGCGTTGTCTTGGTTATCTTCCTCGACATGCTACTGACGTATCTCCTCCGATCGAGCCAGTGAGATTAGATCGTTGTACGTTATACGGCATGCGTATTATACGCCAGTTTCCGGGTGGCATACGGTTCTCTCTTCGACCCGGTGAGATCTGGCATCCTGCACCTGTTCAGCAGGTCGGCGATGACCATCCACACCAGCAGCAGGAGCATATTCCGCATGTTCAGCCGTCATACGACCAACCGCCTCCTCAGCCACAGTTCCCTCGGCGTATTTATAGAGATGTAAGGGTGCCTGCACGAATTGAGACATTTATGCAGGAGATTAATACGGGATCAGGGTCGTCGTCTCGATCGAGTTGAGGATCTTATGGATTGGGTCGTTCAGCTTGAGATTGCACGAGCCCGTGCTGCTGGTATTGATCCTCCAGACTTGCCACCGCCTCGATATTACCCAGATTCACCGTAGTTTTATTTTGTTAATTGTATTTTTATTTTGTTATGTATTTAAAAACTTTGTTATTTATTTATATTATCATTTAATGTTTGTTTTGTTTTATATGTTTTATTTGTTAACTAAGATTTAAAATTATCGATTAATATGTTACAAAATATAACTTATACGTAAAATGTCAACCTTAAGGTACAAAATAAAGCCGACAAAAATTTTTATACGTACTAACACATACGCGGCGTATACTCCCTTCACAATACATAGAAATAATGTAGGAAAATTTGGGAAAATTATACACGGCGCATAGCCTCATCGACACGCGTGTGACACGGGTCTTGTCAGAATATTTCTTATACGCCGCGTATGGACTCATACGCAGCGTATAGGGAATATTTTCGCGACCCTATACGCCGTATATGGGCCCATACGTGGCGTATAGAGTCACGGGGTGTTAATTTAAAATTGATGGGTGTCCAAATAAAACAACCCTTTATTCGAAAGGTTGTCAAATCAAAACAAAACTAGGACAGAACATAAAGGTCTACACGTAGTCTTGGTTTATAAAGCATGGAAATTAACTTTGATTTAAAGTTGGATCTCAAAGCATACATAGTAGCAACCACGACTGTCAATCCAAAATCCACTTTTATAAAAAACATTTTTAAATCATGCCAACAAACTATATAAACCCCAAACGTTCTTCATCGAACAAACAGCATTGCTTCAAGTATCCAACAACACTAATAAGAAGCATGTCAAACAAGCAATTCATCACCATCATCTCCATCCTCCTCCCGCTAGCCTTCCTAGCGGCAGCTACCACTGCCACGGCTCATGAGGTAGCTGCTAGACAAGACAAAACCGCCACCGTTGTGGTGGAAGGAAAAGTGTATTGCCAGAGTTGTAAATACTTTGGATCATGGTCTCTCACTGATGCTGAGCCAATCCCAGCTGCAAAAGTGAGTGTTGTCTGCAAAAACCACAAGAAACGAGTGACCTATTATAATGCATTTGAGACAGATAAAAATGGTTACTTTTATGCAGAGCTCAAGGATTTCAAAATGACCCATTATTTATTGGACCACCCTCTTCATTCTTGCCATGTGAAACTGGTGTCATCCCCTTTACAATCATGCAATCTTTTGTCAAATATCAACAATGGTATCAATGGCTCTCCTTTAAGATTTGAGAACAAGGTGCTGTTTGGAAGGAATTATGAAGCAGTTGTTTATGCATCTGGACCATTGGCTTTCCGTCATACTAATTGTGATCCGGAAATCACTCACTAAACATGATAGTTTTGTATTTGAGTTGCTTTTGTTATGCTACCTTCAATTATATTATCCAGTACTTTACCTAACATTCTTATTTCTTCACCAAATCAAGACAACTCAACTTTCTTGATGAAATGAAATGGAAATTTTCATTGTACTAAACTATTCAAAGATATGAAATTGAAGTTATTATGATTAGTGTTTGCATTTGTTTCTACTATTTCAAGTTAATCACTTGTGATGGTGTTGAGTGTTTGACAATCTGCAATCTCTAAGGAACTAAGAAATGACATGCATAGTATTTGATCGGTACATAGCAGTTGACATAAGCAAAGGCAGATTGCCCAAACACTAAAGTGATTATAGCACTTACAAAAAGAATTTTAGAAGTCCAATGGCATTGCAAACATCTTGTTTATATCATCCATGGCCTGCTTTGTGCAAACAGTTTGCTCAAACAGATCGGTATCTTTTCTTGAAGATGAAACACTTGGCTTGCAAATCTTTTCTTGAATTTGATCACTTTCATCATCTGGAAGTATCAAAAATGAGCTGCAATTTTGTTGGTCCTCAATGGGTTTCTCCTGCTTTCTTGGTCTTCTTTTCCTTACAAATTCTATTGGTTTTCCAAACATGCTATTTATGTCATCCATGGCCTCCTTTAAGTTCACTGTGGGTTCCACTAGACCATGGTGGCACACATTTTCCACCTTTGGCTCGTCTGATATGGTGGATCCTACAAACCGATACACAACAGTATCTTCTCTAAATCTTCTTGGTGAGACCCTGCCTGGATTTAAATCTTTGGAACATCCCAGAGTAACATCCTTAGGACTTGGCAATACAAATGCCCCTTTTGTAATGTTTGAACCCATTTTGTTGTCAAATTTGTCTTTCTTATATTCCCTGTTCTCTTCTTCGTCATCATCGCCATCACAATATATTTGAAATGGTTCCTCCACTGGTTGGTTTTCATTAGACAGATTAACCCTTTCCTCTGAATCGTTATCATTAAACACCTTGAAGTCATTCGCTGTGTTTTTATTGATTTGTTCTTCTGAAATGCTTCTGGGCCTAAAGGAGCTCGGAACATGCTATTTATTGCATCCATGGCTTCTTTAGTGTTAATAGTGGGCTCCACGAGCCCATGATGGCGTGCATCTTCAGCTTCAGATTTTCCAACAATGGCAGTCTTTGCAAATCTAACCACAACTGTGTTTTCACCAGCATGTTCATCTAGTGAACCCTCACTACTTTGTGAACTTGCTTTTTTGCCTCTACTTTTCGTGGTTTAAGTTGTGTTGCAGATATATTATCCTTCTGTAAGCTTTCTGCTGAAGGATTTCCATTACTTCGACCTTCATGACGCTGCATGACATCAGCACATTAACAGTGATGAAAGACATTTTAAACAATATGTAGAAACAGAAACTCAAACTGTAAGCTTAAAAAAACATACCTGAATTCTTTTGTTTTTGTATTTCTCCAATCTATGAAGAAACTGATCAAACGCTTTTTGAAGCTCATCTGCTGGCTCTGCAAGACTACATCTTCACTTGTTAGAACTACTTAAAAGATATTTCAGGGGCTGTTTGGAATTTGGATGTGTGTTTTAGTAGTGATTGTGGAATAAACAGAATTAAATAATCTACTGTAACAAAGCGTGCTGTAAGAGAGTGTGTTTGATTTGTTTCTCAAAGTTGTATAAATCAATTCTAAACTGTATACTATTAAAATTGCCAAAGGTTACTCTCAAAATTGATTACTTAACCACTAATATATCAGAAAATCAGAAGCAGAAGTAGGTTATTTCCAATTTCAGAACCTAGAAGCTTACTTTTGCACCCCTAAATGATACATCTTCTCAGCAGCAGAAAAATCTCTTCATCTTCTCATAATAAAGAGCATAAGCCTGGTAAAATAAAGACCTTTTGTTCCCAATATGACGCACTTTCATATGCTCCAGAACAGCACCAGGATCATCAACAAAATCCAACTTCAAACAAACAACAAAAAACATAATTTAACAAACTTTTTGAGTGTTAAATGAAGATTATGTTCATTCACATTCAGAAAACACCAAACTTTGTGGTTTTTGCTAATCTATATATCACTAAAATGATGATTTTTCAATCTAAATCTAAAGAAAACCACATTTAAACCCTAAACCCTAAATTAACCACATTCACACACACTACAAGATTACTTAAATCATTCTGATATCCATGTTAAAATCTCAAAAATCAAAATAACCAAAGGGGTGCAATCAAATAACTAGGGTTACCAGTTTCATCCAAACGCGAATATATCGTATATCATTGCGGTAACGGGGATCTGTCTCGAAAGTTTGAACGCACTTTTGAAGAAACACGAGGAAGTTTCTGTTTGAGTAGCTGAGGAGGCAATGAGTCTGTCATCTTCTTGATTCCTCTGTAAGAAAGTTACTAATTATTTGATCATCAACACAATCTGTTGCTAATTGATTTGTTTAATGTTGTGAAGAGGACTGTAGAACGAAGAGATTTGGGATTTTGTGCTTACCCGAGCCATGGGAGAAGAGGGTCTGCGCCATTGTAGGTTTTGATATCGGAAATCAGTGAAGAAAAAAAGTTGTCGTTGGTGATGGTGATGGTGGAATTATTCGCCATTGTTGAATCTGAAGCGATGTGTGTGGGGGAGGGAGGAAGGAGGCCTAAAACATTTGAATTCAGTAAAGGCATGATTTTGTTTAATAGTGTTAACTTTGGTTTTTGACTTTTGAGTGATTTAAAAATAAATGAGTTAACTTTGGTTTTTCTAACCGATTAAAATAATTATTTTCTTTTAAAACATTAAAAAAATCAATATATCTTTAAAAGTTTTTTAATTTATTTTTATTTTAATTTAAAAGTTTTATAATTTGTTTTAATTTAAATCCAAACTAATAAAGTTTTTATATTAAAATTGAAACAAGTTAAGAAACTTTCTAAAGTTAAATTGATATTTCTAATCCAAATATTTATTTTTATCAAATCAATGAGAGCAAAATTAAAATTAACTTTAAAAAAATAAATATTAGTTTATGGTTTATTATACGATTCATGAAACTGGTCAAGTGTATAAAGGTAGGGATGAGCATTTGGTACCTCGTACCCGTACCGTACCGATACCGGTACCCAGCTGGTACCGAAAATTTGTATAAGGTACGGTATCGGTACTTGATTTCCTTACATTTCGGGATAGGTATTGGCCGGTACCGGTACCGGTACTTTACCCAAAAGTCCGTATGATACCCGATAGTACCTGAATACGAATAACCTATTTTGAGAAACGATTGATAATATAGTGATCAAATAGAAGATTAAGTTTCTTTGATATTTTGAAACTTTTAGCATTGATATTGACCTTATTGGTGTTTATTATTTTGAGGTGAAACTCATCACCATGAAAACAAAAACAATTTATTATTTTTTTGTGTCAGTTTGCTTCACAACTGATGAGTGATATTTGGAATGCATGGTCAAGTCTATATACTATTTTTGTTAAACATGTGGATTTTTCTGATATTTTATTTTTGTTTAGTTATTATAAACTTTTAAATGTATTGGGTATCAAACATGTATAAGGTAACGAGTACACAAACAAGTATTGGATAACGTAACCAAACATGAACCATACAACAAGACTAAAAAATAATGTTGTGGAGATAACGGGTACCAAAGAGGTATTGGGTACCGAAATACCGGTAGTGTACTGGTACCGGTACCTGTACCCATATACCAAAATCGGTACCGGTAGCTGTACTCGTTTTTTATAATATTCGGAAATGGGTACTTTCGGTATCGGTGCCAGTTCGGTACAAGTACGGTACCGAGCTCATCCCTATGTAAAGGCTCATCCATCCTTTGGTCTAAGGTCAACCGGTAACCATGTTTTGGCTTATGATGCTATGATCACTAGAGTCAGTTTATTGCATCAATTTAGGAAACCATGTGTAAAGCATTGATTATTATAGGTAGAAATTTTGATACACTCACTTCGGATTAAAACCAAAGTAGCTAAAAGATAATGAGTACTTATTTGTTTTGATAATGAGTACTTATTTGTTTTGCGTTGTCAACCAACCTAACCCGCTCAATGGCGAAAAGTCAAAGCCGGTTTGAGTTTCAATCCGGTTCAAGTTGAAACCGGTTTTAAATTGACTTTTGACCAGTAGCGGATCTTGAACCACATCAGAGATGGGCGGGGCCGAAACTAAACTATTATAAAAGGGGAAAAATTCTATATCTATATAAAAAAAACACTACTAGACTGGAAAAAAAGAAGAGGGGCATCGGCCCATACTAAGCTTTGCCTATGCTTTGGAGGGATTTTGACAGATCGGTTTGTTGTTACCATTTCCAGTGGGTAAGTTTATTAACTGGTCTCTAACCTACGTTTTTTATTAGTTCTAACCCGATTTTTAAATATTACCGGTTTCAAACCGGTCCGGTTCATCACTTCTGTCTATACTAGACAGGTTTCTCGATTTGAAAATCATCTTCTGTGAGACGGTGACTGTTTGGAAATAAGGAGGCCCAACTTCATCATTGGGCATCAACACTTGAAGATCGGCCCAGTGAGCCCAGGAGGTAAGTTAGAGACTTAGAAACAAGTTTTGATATTTTGAAAAGAGACATTTTTTTGTAGCCGGTTAGTCGCTTACTGCCTTTGCAGAAATTCCTTTTAATCGCCCTTTTGAAAGTGTTCAGATTTTAATATGTATTCACATGTGTTTACTCTAGAAGTCTTATCAAATTATAAGATAATTCTTTTCTAGAACGATAATTTTAAGAAGTTTTATACACTAAGGTTAGAATTACATAAGAACTTATAAATATTCTAAGAACTTTGTAAATTAACTTCAATAATCATACATTAAAAGTACTATTCGGATAACCTCCGAAAAAGTTAAACTCTTCTCAACTCATTTTACTCGTTTCTTTTTAAATTAATTTTTCTTCATTTGACAATCATCACGTCTACTGTTACAGATGCATTAACCGCGGTACAAATGTTGGTGGTTGGGACACGACAACAAATTGCTGATTGTCTAGGAGGTGGGATTGTAAGAAGATCCCAGCTTTTGATTGTTACTAAAGAATTTGTGGTTTGCCAAACGTTGTGGAATGTGAGCAAAGTCCAAGAATTTGGGTCAAGAAATATTTGATTACTTGCACTCTGTGGGAATCAGATGTTTCTAGAAGTCATATTATTTGTTTATTTTTTGGTGCTACGTTTGATGATATATAAATCAACATTTATTTAGATTGGATGACAAATAAAAAAAGAGAAGGATGGGTAGCGATAAATATTCGAAGTCATTCATAGACTCATACAAGAAATATAACTATGATAATTTTTTTAATACATAATAGATTTTACTAATTCAAATTATGCTTGTTGATCGATAATCAATGCTATTGATTAGATTAGCGGCGGTTCTATTTTTCGTATTTGTTCTCACTGACAAATCCACTAGCATAATTATCAAATAATTACACTTGATTTTCTCTCAACTTCGCTTACAATAATGATTATGAATAAAATACGAAAAAGATAAAATTATCACACGATAAAAACTAAAACAACTATGTTTATGTTTTTTGTTAAATTTGATTGCATGAACCTAATGAAAAAGATAACTTGTAATTGGATGGTTTAATGGACTTGATTGATATTTCTATGTGGTTACGCTTCCATGTTGATATTAGATCATGTAGCGAACAAACCAAGCCTCATGATGTGGCCCTATGTGACAATATGACTACATTGTGAACACCGCGTCCCTTCAATATGACCCGCTAGTGAATGCTACACGTTGGGGTGGCCATGGGAACTCCACATTTGGTACTACTATACCCGGCCTCCAACTCACTCACTCACTCACTCACTCTCTCTCTCTATTTTTCTTTTTGTCTCACGAAAACACACACACTCATATGTACATAATAAAAAAGAAATTGGCCGAGTTAATGTGAAAACCATTTTTAGGTAGAACAATTAAAATGTGAAAAATGCTCTGACAAAAGGTAGAATCTTGATTGTACGTCAGATAGTCTTAGTGAGTTATCTTAGTGAGTTAATTGTATAAGACAATGTAATATTTTCCTTCCTTTGATTTGTGCAACAGTGCGGGACCCGCATAAAAATATATTATGATGAAAAAAAATCAAAGCGATCTATTTATTAATTGAGGGCATCAAGTTATCAAAATTTCTTGCTAACACTGAGAAGACATACCTAACATGGAAGGTGTATGACCTTATTGAATTGTAAATTTGATTTTCTAATCAAATCATTGTCCTTTCTATATTAATTTAAATATTAAATATTTATTCCAAAGTGACGACTTGGGACCCTTATAGCTTACCAACTCTTGAGTGAATAAGATACAAAAGTCTAGATGATAAAAGTGGAAATTCGGCATAGACATTCTTTTATTTGTAACCAATATAAATTAGTTGGTTTTACTTGCGCCTTAGGATAACTCGGTTTCGAAAAAAAATATATAAATATAGTAGAGATAAACTCACCGCAATAGTATATACAGAATTTAGAAATACATTACATTGTAATGAAAAAAAATGTTTTACCATGGGGTTTTGCCGCGCATTGCAAGGCTCAAACTTGAATAAAATTTACATTGAAAATATATAGAAATGATAATATCGCAATGATCATGATTTAGGAAACCATTACATAGCTGTGAAAAAAAATACATTACATTTGACCAGAGATCATATGCGACCTTTTTTTTCTCGTCAGTAGTGTTATTTTTGTTTTTCAGTCTAATAGTGTAAAGTTTTTAATAAATATAGAGTTCGTCCCTTTACTTCGTCCCCATGTGGTTCAATTCAGCTCCACAACTGCCCGGGTTGTTTCAAACAAAACTTACAACAAAACATAGATAAAGTCGTAATAGTATATTCAAAATAAAAAAAAAAAACATTAAAAAAACCAAATATGTAAGAGAAAAAAACAAACACATGTGGACTACGGCCAACATTGAGGAAATACAAGATGATGTGGTCACGTTGTAAAAATGCAAAACTTAACTACTCATAGAATTTTAGGTTCTTCTACACAAATCATATCATGAAATTTACTGTTGCTATTTTGACCAATCAATTGAAGGTCATGAGTATTAGACCGTTGGATACTTGGATTTAGTGATTTACATAAGATGTGAGAGTGGGTGTGTTAATTAATATCAAGCTAAACAAATTGATCTATGTATAAAGTAAAAACTTACAAAAAAAGCTAGTATTTGTTGCAAAGTACTTGTGCAACAAACTAGGTGGTTAAGATGTTTTTGGCTCAACGCCTTAGGTCATAGAAGCCTTGAGATCATGTGGTGTTTGTATTTATCGGGGGATTAGTGTGTGCTAAAAAATGTGTTGATCGAGCAAACAAGGATAATACAAAGTTTTAGTTCGGGGCTAATGACAAGTAAAATTTTATTCTTGAATAACTATTAGCTCGAATTACAAGCTTTGTAAGATAGTCTTAGGTTCGGCTCTTTCTCAGATTCATCTTAACCAAAAGAAGTGCATCACTAGACATACACACTGTTTATGAAAATATCTAATAATAGTAGTATATGCATTAAGACGTGTATATACGTGATCAACATATATTCCCACATGTGTTTCATACATCATAAATATATAGGTACCAAGTAGAGGCGAAGCTAGAACTTTATCACGAGTGGTAAGACTCCCACTCAAGCATAGCCTAGCAGTTCAAAAGTTTTAATAAATTAGGTTACACCTTTTGTAACCTTTCTTGAAGGCCCCTTAGAGTTCTTGGCAAATCTGTCATCAAAATTACAATTGCAACTCTCCCTTGTACACTACGCGTCTTGTCGTTCAAGATGGCTTTGAGTAGTTCGGTTTAATATACTTTTCGGCCCGACCTGTTTGAGCTACCAATATATCATTACTAGCCTTTGCCCTTGTTGATCAAAAAACATGGATCGACCATTGGTACCAATCATTTTGGGTAGACATAAACCTAGCAAAGGAGTTATAATACTTAAAAGATAACACTTTTATTCATCAAAGATCATAGCAGTAGCTTTCATGAAAATAGTTATATATATGTTACTTTTAATTTTTCATTTAAGGTCGTGTTAACCCAAGTTTTACTTAGCCTTTATATCTTTAGATATTTTTATCCTTGTCTCACACACTTTGTTATTTACAATTCCATGCATACGTTTTACTTTGTGAAGACCATATTTTTGTAGATAGTGACTACAAGACCACTTAACACATGCAACACTCAATTAACTCAAATATGTAAGAAATCCTTTTATTGCATTTTTATTTTTGTAACTTCTATAGATAGTATCACATTGTGATAAAATCAAAAAATTAATAATTATATAATTTAAAAATTACATTAATCGGGTCGATGAGATGCGAGACTGTAAGAAGCATGTGAAGCATATAAAAGAACGAGATAAACAATAGCTTTTAGGAGGTTGTAAATTATTAGAGCATTATTACATCTATCATAAAATATCATTTCTTACGTACGTCCTGAGAACAAATGATTAATAAAGTTATGAATAAATTAGCGTATCTGGTTGGACTATTCGTTGACTTTTTAATGATCAATTCCTCAAATTGGTATATCCTTAATTAAATATTGTTGCATTGCTCAAATCAGATATTAGATCTCTAGATGTTGACCTCTGCTCAAAGTATTTTTCATACCAACGCATTTTAGGATTTATGTAAACATCTCTAATCAAAGGAAAAAAATCTCAAAAGGTTAATTTGACCTATTTTGTCTTTAAACAAAATCCTTTTGATTATAAAAAAATTTCCACTTTAAATATGATCGTCCGAACCTTAATTAGAATCGTCTGAAATTTAATTAGGGACGTTCGATCTTTAAATAGGGTTTGGCTACTAATATGGCTTGATGATGCTCATTTGATTATCGTAAAGATACATATGTACTCAAAACATACTCACAAACATTCTTTTTATTATTGTTTTCCTTTTTTCCTTGGGTAGTATAGTAAATATATTATTTATTAATCCGCCAACACTTTTGTTTAAACATTTCTAATTCTTTGGATAATAAAAATATATATAACATAAATGTAGTAAAAAATGTATATAGGAATCTCGATGAGTAATAATAAAAGACTAGGTGGTACACATAATACTCTTAGATCTACGTGATATCCAACATTTATTGAGTAATTAAGCGGGTACTCAGTAGCATGGGAATAGTTTTAAACATTTTTTTCGTAGTATTGTGAATATTTAAACAGTTGGACAGAACCAACCAAGGTTTTCCTAATTAGTTTTTTGGCTTGAGCTTTGTTTCCTTCTAGGAACTCTTTGAGTAGAATGGTGTGTAGAATGATAGTAGCAAGTTTTTAGCGTAAAATTTGAGAAAATTTACGTTAATTTATAGTGTAAGAAAAAAAATTTTAATTTTATTTTAAAAAACCCCTCTAAATGCTCTTTTTAACAACTCTAATTTATTCCCCAACTAAATAAGTACCCCGTGTATTACGCGGGTTGAATACATTAAATATTAAACAAATATTAATAAAATTAATGAATTATAAAATCTTGATGTAAGATATGATTGACATATATAATACACCAGTAATAAAAAACGATATTGTTTTTGAAATATTTGTTAATTTTTTTTTGTTTTTCTAAAAAAAAGTTTGTTTTTAAATAAATTGTTTCAAAACAAACCGTTTTAAAAAAGTATCATTTATAGTTATAACTTTGAAAATTAATTTATTTGTTTCAAGAGAATTTTATTTTTTATAAGTCACGGGTTTTAAAATATATTGTGTTTTTTGAAAGTTTGATATTTTTTTTTGAAAAAAATTTTCATTTTATAAAAAAGTTATTTCTTTACAAATTGCATTTGTAGAAAGATTTTTTTTAATTTAATACAAGTTTAATTTTATTATGAAAATAATTAAATAATATCATTTGTAATTAATGTGATCTTTACTAGAAGAGAGAAACGAGAAAATAAAAATTAGGGGCTCTAAAATTTTGACAAGTAACCTACAAAAACCTTTTTTTTATTAGTATTGATTGATGTTGCACAAGCGGCTTTCACAAGGAGTTCATGAGCCTGCAACCCAAGTCACCCCCTACTCGGTATTGTTGCTATGATGTTGTAACATCCTAAACGAATTTCACATCGACCGCAGACAGGAGAGACTCCTAGTTCATAAAGAATTGTTGAGCTTTAATATCAACAACGTGTTTTGGCGTATTGGTTGTGGATGAGAATAACACTCCACAATTAAACGTGTTTAGGTGGAAGCAATCCAGGGATGGTGGCCTCCCTGTGAAGTTTTCACCCATGTAACAAAAAGCAAATTCGTGAGCTTCTCGTAGGCAAAACGGACAATATTGTTAGTGTGAGTGTCCGGGTGTTCGTTTAAATCCTGGTGAAGTCATTACTAATACCTGTGAGTTTCCTAGGTGGCTTTATTTGTTAAACTCATATTCAAATTCAATAAATTTTACTAAACAAACAAGTAATTATCAAAATTTAAATTTTATTTTATTGAATTCTAACAAAGGACGAACACCGCTCAGGTATCCGAGACAAATACAATAAATTATATACACCGCATCATAAGAGGTTTTTGGTTATATGGTTTTGTTTAATTTACATAACTGTAACTTTCATAGTTTGCAGTAACTACTTGGGATATTTTTAACTACTTAAATATGTTTAAAAATGAAATTGAACTTGAGATTTTAGAACTACGGTTAACGTCCCTCTTCTATTTATACCAACTACTAACTTGGATGAAAAATGATATATTGTTACTTGAGAGTTGAGACAATGACCAAACAGCAACACTCACTTAAACTAGATTAAATAATTAATTAAAAATTAATGTGACACGTGTTTAAATTTTTTTAAAAGGGAGCAGTTGTGAGTAGATTAATATTAAAAGAGTGAAGAATATTCGTAAAAATTCGATTTTTAATTGTATTAATTTCATATTAGATAGTTGATGCCAAGCCATGCATGCCGCACATGACATGGATTATATTAAATTTAAAATAATAATTGAATAAAACAAACACAGTGACAGACATCCGTCTTTAATCCCATCCGAATATCTAGTTTGTCACTCGAGCTTGCAATTTACATGAAAAGAATACGCATCGACCAACAACTATTAACAATAATAATTATAGCAATATTATATAGAGGTAACAATAACCACTTTTAAAAGTGTTCCAATTAAATAACTTAAGTTTTAAAAGTGTTCAATTAAATCACTCATTTTTATATTTTATACAAACTAAAAGTCATAACATATTTTTTAACATTTATATTTTTGAATTCAGTTAAAAATATTTTTTCTATCTTTTGATGCTGATATAGAATGTTGACATAAATTTTATGCACTTTTTTTTTTTTTTCATAATTAACATGTTTTTTTATTTTTTAATATAATTTTATATATTGAACATTCTAACTTTCATGTCTTTTCCATCGTTATTTTCTTGTCATAATAAAATTTGGTAATGACTCGATTTGATCGTTTGAAGGTCCAATTTGAGAAAAATATGTATGAGTGACTAAACTAAAACACTTTTAAAACTTAGTTACTATTTGTGACATTTTTCTTATTATATATCATAGTTATTTATATATCTTAAAGCTCGTATCATTCAGCTGAATTAGTTATCGATATTTTTTATTCTTCTTCTCTATACACCAGGTAGAAAGTTTTTAGATTTAGACAATTATCTTCTGTTGAATTACTTATATACATAATCAGTCATGAAATACAAATGCATCAAACACCCATATTATATTATGTTTCTCTTTAAATAATTTCAAATAATAATAATAAAAAATAGAAACACTAATAGTTATATTAATAATAATAATATTATTATTATTATTGTTTTAAAATAATAATAATAGTAATATAATAATAGTAATAATAGTAATAATAGTAATAAAAATATAATATATTATGATTAACTAATTATGGTCCACAAAGTTTCTTAGGCCAATGATAACCGTCTCGTTTTATCCGGGTTTTTTTTTGTTTAATCTCATGTGGCACATCAGTGCTACATCAGTTTTTCCTATTTTCCTCGGGTTTACCTAGTCTTCTCGTTTTATATGGTGTCGTCTCAGTTTGTCCCAGTTTTTCCATTTCCCGGTGAAAATTTATTACGTTGTAGCATCTCAAAACTAGGAGCGCGGTGTTTGCCCGGGATACCCAACTTCTCTTCGTCGTCGTTCCGCCCACTATAAAAGAATATTCCAATTATATGATTTATAATATATATTAGAGTAAACTACCATTTGCATCCCTAACGTTTTTTCATTTTAACCACTTGTATCCCTGCAATTTCAAAGTCTTGATTCGCCCCCCTAACGTTTCATTTTTGTTTCCATTTGAATCCAAATAACTAACTCCGTTAAGTTGTTCAGTTAACTCTTTATGGAAAAGACTAAATTACTCTTAAGAGTAAAAGAAACTTTATGGGACCACCCACATCATCTTCTTCTTCTCTGACCCACATAACCTCCACACTTCACGCACAGTACCACCACCCATTACCGTCGGCCTCCACACCACCCCTATTACCACCAGCCTTCACAACCCCCACCACCCCTACTATCTCCGGCCTCCACAACCCCTACCACCCTTACTGCCACCAATCTCCACAACCCCCACCACCTCCACTCCTGCAGGCCTCCATAACCCCCACCACCTCCACTCCCGCCTACCACCATTGTTTCCAGCCACCTCAACCCACACCAACTCCACTGTCGTCGCCCTTCACTACCTCCACTTTCGCCATCCTCCACAACCCCTACCACCTTCACTGTCGCCGAACTTCACAACCCCTACCACCTCCACTGCGGTCGACCACTACTTGGGGCTGCATGTAACTTTTTGTTGGGTTTATTTGTCGAATTTGGTGTTGTTGTGTCAAAGATTTGATGAATTGTTACTCTAATTGGATTAGGGTTTTTATGTTGTTCTCTCCTTGGAGAAGATCTTGCTATTAGCCGGTGGGTGGAACTGGTTCTCTATCTTGGACCATGTTGAAATCAAAGATAGAGATAAAGTTCACAAATTTCAATTTGAGATTTGATTGATTTTTCATCATATCAGGTGGGAAAGGAAGAGGAGCAGCTAACCTAAAGTCGGGCGTTGGAATCAAGTTTAATTCATACATATATTTATTTGATTCATCTTGGTTTGGTACCGATTTGAAATCAGGTTCACAAAAAAGGTATTAGCAGGGGGTCTAAACCACTCCAGGGCGCTTTGGGTATTCCGTTCAAAAGCTTAAGCAAGAAGAGAAGAATGAGCATCAACGTGTCTATGGTGGTTTTAATGGTACGTGTGGTGGCTTCCGAGGAGGGAGAGGCGGTGGTGAGCGGAGA
Source organism: Flaveria trinervia (assembly GCA_025506515.1). Classification (NCBI taxonomy): domain Eukaryota; kingdom Viridiplantae; phylum Streptophyta; class Magnoliopsida; order Asterales; family Asteraceae; genus Flaveria; species Flaveria trinervia. Next base: position 2,521,868 of record CM046450.1, on the reverse strand, counting down.
TTATGACGGTCGGGTGGTTGTGTTGGCGGCGGGGTGGTTGTGATGGTGGTGATGGGGCTGTCATGGTAATGACTGGGTGGTTGTGGTGGTGGTGGTGATGGGGGTGGTTGTGGTGGTGGTGGTGATGGGGGTGGTTGTGGTGGTGGTGATTTGAAAAAGATGGTGTTGATGGATGAGACCTACAAGGTTTTTTATGTGTGTTTTAATTTTAAGGGTAGTTTCGTCATTTTAATAATAAATTTAATATAAACATTAACAGTGTTACTTATTTGAACTCAAATGGTGATAAAAATAAAACGTATAGACTCAAATGAAGATAACATGAAACGTTAGGGGCCAGATGATAATTTAAAACCGCAAAGATGCAAGTGGTTAAAATAAACAAACTTAAGGGATGCAAATGATAATTTATTCTATATATTAAATTAAGTATTGTATTTAATTGAAGTCAAAAATTACATTTTAGAGAGATATATATATGTTTGTGGACAAATAAATTAAATCAAGTGGTTGTAATCTTTTTGCATCCTAGAGATTTTGTTACATATTAAAATTTTATTTTACATACGCATTTTAAACGTTAAAAGAACCAGTTGCAACTTTTGTGGGCCGCTATTTTATGATCAAGTATCTTAGACATCTTTTGATACGAAATGAAACGAAAAAATAATTAATCTATTATTGTCTAGTGATATTGACTGTTAATATGATTTTAAAATAAATCTTTCCTAAGGAACTTCGATTTTTTTTCCGAATTTTTCTTATTAAAGTCTTAACATAGACGAAATAAAGTTATTGCATTTAAAGACGCAAGAAAGAATCAATAAGCTGCAATATTGCATGCAGTCATGCACGACATAGAACCGGGTTGAAAGCTTAATAGTTGAAAAACTTCGTGAGTTGTATTCCAATCATATTAGAAAGGTAATATATATAACACATGGGTTTGCACAAGCAAATCGACTTATACGCGTTCCACTGCACCATCCGTGACCCAAACGTTGCTCACTTGCTCTCATGGCACCCACACTCCAGGCGTGCAACGTCATCAGGTGGGTTACCTTCCCACTTATAATGGGCGTCGTTCTCTAAAGTACATATATCTGTGTATTTTGTTTCAACGGTGAATAGATATGTCAATGTGAACTGTTCATTTCAAAAAAAGCTATTACTTTAATCTTATATTTTCTTGGCTTCAAGAAAATAAAATTTTAATATAAAATTATTTTATTTAATATTGTATATTTCCCAACATTGTTTGAACGCTAATATTCAAAAACAAAAAGAAGTTAACTCTACTTTTTTCTCTCTCTCTTAATAACTATAAAATTAACGGCTAATTTTTTACTATAAGCATTCCTATACTTTTCAAACAATATCTTTTTTTTTGAAAGGCCAACAAATATTTTTTTATTTATTATTAAAACATAGACTAACAGAGAGTTAGACTAGATAATTACAATCACCATGATATTACAATTCAAATCATCAAATTATAAACATCAAAAATCCACCATTGATCCTATGTTAATGATTGATTTTTAAATCTGTTCTTGAGCCAAAGATATCCACAAACCTTTATTTCTTCCACCAACTTACTGATAGTCGTATATTTTTGCTCAAATATTAATTCATTCCTACTCTTCCATAGACACCAATTGGCAGTCTGAATTATCGAATATATTGTCTTCTTCCAAGTCAAAGACCCATGGGCAAAAGTGTGAAAATGTAATAAATCTTTCTCATCAAACAAGTAAAAAGAATATAGCTTACACCAAAAAGAAATAGCTTCCCAAAGTAACTGAGTAAAAGGGCATTCCACGAGTAGATGACATAACGACTCCTCTTGTTCATTGCAAAACACGCATGATAGGTTAGGAATATTGACTTGCCGATGCATCAAAGAGAGGAAAGTTGGTAACCTATTCAAGCATAACCTCCAGCAAAGAAAATTAACTTTAATAGGGACCCAATTATTCTACTGGAATGATATGTCATATGGTCCTCGAACGTGGCTGATTGAATAGCTTCCTTCAAGCTTTTAATCGAAAAGATACCTGATGGGTGCAAATCCCATAACCATGCAAAACTAGTCATCCCTTCCAACGGACCAAATTGAGGCCTAATAAGGCTGGACAAATCCAATCCATAATTTTCAAGTACACGGGTGATTTAAATATTTGCATCCATGGCCCCGGTTGTGAGATTCTAGTCGGGATGAAAGACCAAGATCTAGAATTATGATGAAAGCACTATATAACCTTCCTCCACAGACCGTTCTTATCAGTTTTAAATCGCCACCACCACTTAGCTAGCATTGCCACATTAGCCTCTTGAAGAGATCCAATACCTAGCCCACCACATTTAATAGGTGTTGTTACTTTCTCCCACAAAACCCAATTGATTTTTTTCTGCTCCGACGACCCACCCCATAAGAATTGTCTTCTCAAATAGTCTAGATCATTAATGAATTTTGAGGGGGCATTATTTAAAGAGAAATAGTATGTGCGGAGGGAGTTAAGAACCGGACGGATTAAGGTTATTCAACCACCATACGACAGATTCTTTGATTTCCAAATAGATAATCTCTTTCTGAATGTTTCAACTATAGGTCTCTAATGTCTGCTTAGATTCATATTGGCTCCAACTTGTAACCCCAAGTACTTGAAAGGAAAAGAACCAAACTTACAATGTAGAATATCTGCCATCTCCCTCAGTTGGTTATGATTAACACAAACACCATATAATTTGCTCTTATCATGGTTTACACGTAGCCCAGAAACCAAATAAAAGCTCCTTAACAACCTATTTAGGTTAAGAGCATTAGTGTTTGTCCATTCTCCAATAAATACTACATCGTCTGCAAACAAGAAGCGAAAAAGGTTTGGTCCCGAAGGGGAACACGAGATGCCATGGAATAAGCCGGCTCTGCATGTTTCTTTTATAAAACCAGAAAAAACTTCCATAGCGACTATGAACAAGAAGGGAGACAAAGGATCACCTTGTCTCAATCCACGATAACAAGAAAATTCTTGGGTGGCCCATCCATTTACTAGGACAAAGGTCCTTGCTAAGGATAAACAAGCCCTAATCCAAGACCTCCATTTTGCATGAAAGTTCATTTGCTCCAAAACCGAAATAAGAAAATCCCAATTTAAAGAATCACACTTAATTACATCTTATTTCTCATTTTCTTCCCAATCTCTTATTCTCATATATGAGTTGTTGTTTAGGCTATACGTTTACATTTATAAAGACCCAACAGTTGAGAACAACCCGAATGCCAATGCATATTACGGAATGATAGAAGAATACTCCATGGTCGAAGTAATAATATTGAAGAAAAAATAAAAGAAAATAACTAACGATGGGAAATAAACAATCGTAAATAAAATAAGTTTATATTAACTTTTTTTTTAAATTTTCTTGAAGTCAATAAAATATAAGGTTAAAGTAATAATTGTTTAAAAATTTAATAATTCACATTTCCATATCTATTGAATATGGAAAAAAATACACATATATCTAAACTAGTAAAAATGTTCACGCGTTACGGCAGTACGATGCGTGATTTTATGAAAATTTGATTTTAGTCAACATTAACTTGGTGTGTTATGACGTAATTAAAAAGTCAAAATATAATTATTGAAAAATTGAATAAAAGAAAACAATTATGTATATTACAAAAGTCTTTAATACAACTATATTATTCCAATAAGATTAGTGAAAGCATGAGTGGTATTTATGGTCGGAAATCCCTTATTAACTAGATTTTAGGAGGGGTTCATTTTTTGAATGCATATTAGAGTTTTATAATCATCAGATGCAACTTTCGGTGATGATTTGCATAAAGCAGAAAAAGTTAATGGAGATATTGTCACAAAAAATTATCATTTTGATTGTTATTGAGTTGTTTACAATTGGTAACAGAAATGAGAAGAGGGATTAATGCTCAATCGCAATAAATAAACGACATTGAAAGTAAATAACAATATTGTTTGGTCACATTTATATGTTTTGCCATTTGTATTTTAAGCATTATATGTTATACTTTATTGTAAGAGTATAAATGAAATAAAATGATTAATTTTTTTTTTGAAATTTAAGCATGGTTTTTCATATGGATGTTTTGATCTATATGTAAAATTATTATTTTATCATCCTTTCATTTTTATTATAAAAATATAAATTATATTATAATTATTAAACTTACATTTAATATGCCTCTAAAAATCTTAGTATTATAATATTATAAATATGAAGATATATATAAGTTATATACTTAAATATTTAAAAAAAATACTACCTAATTTAAATAATATTTAGTTATAATAATATAATTAGTAAATATAAATTTAAATTAAGTATTTAAATAGTACCCGTTGATCATAACTTTTTAAACCATAAACTTTATTATAATGCTTAGATAACACCTGGCTTGTCAGATAACAAGTTAATTATAACCATGACTTATAATTTATTAAATTAAATTTATGTAACTAAAGATACTTTAAACAAGAAAATGATATAGTAAAATACAAGCCATGTCTTTTTGCCAAACAGATATTAACCTTCTTTTCTGGAAAAGAGGTAGAAACACGTTGAGGGTTGACTTTGCGAGATAAGCCAAAGGTGGGTGCCGGAGACCTACCTCTTCTTTTTTTAATGATCTTCACAAGCAAACCCTCCAAACACCACCCTGGGAAAACAAGTTCTCATAATCATTTATAAGCAAAAAGAATATAACATATATATACATTCATATGAAAATTATTTTATTAATATATTATTACATAATAACATTTATAATTTTATTCATAGGTGACTATAAAACAATATTATTCTATGTGTTATCACAATTTCTAATGTATAAAATAGTACTGAAAACTTAACCTACCCAAACGAAAGATTCCGTCTTTCTTCTGGTACATCGATAAGATTTATTCTTTTATATCTAAAGTGTTTATTTTGTATTATTCTAAAAGGTTATTATACAGTGAATTTCGAATGCACTTTATCTATATTTTTAATAATTCTATTATTAGTAGTTACACATAACAGTAATGATTTGGGTTCATAATACTTCTTTTGAATAAACTAAAACATACAATTAAGAGAGTTAGACAATACCGAACCACACTAGGTTTGTTTTTCACTTACAACTTACAACTATCATGTTATCCGTTATGTCATGTTAGTTATTAAATATTCTCACCTTAATATAACTTACTAAAAATTAATAAATTATACAACATCCTAAATGTTTTAACCAGTAACTAATTAATTTTAAATACATTTATATATTATTTTTGGCAACAATTTGTTTCTCTTAAAAACCATCTAATCGTATTCACAAATTAAACATTTAAACATACATAACTTTTGTAAGAGGTAATCACTAATATCATTTATATATGTTACAAGGCTATTGACTTTAGATACATTTATACATTTCAAAATCAAAAGATGCATTTATATATTACAAACTCAAAATTGCGGAGAAATAGGGGTGAAAAAAATAAGAGTTATAAAAAATTATTAAGTTCTATATCAAATTAAAATAGAAAATCATATTCATAAGTACATAACTAATATTATAATTAAATTTTATTTATTAATTAAATAGTATAATGACATGATTGTACATTGGACAACCTTACACAGGATGAATCTCCTTTTATTTTTCCTTTCAAAAATTATCTTAAGCAATCTCTATTTTTACGAATCTCTAGTTATCCTTAGACTCTCATAAATTGCTAAGTTGGTGTTCTAAGAGCTAGCCAATAACGCATGACCGGCTTAATTAAATTATTTTTTCATAAATAATTGAATTTTACAAATTTAAGTCTCATAAAAAATTAGGTTGGTTCGGAATATAGAAGAATGGAATTAATATATATTCTCATAAAAAGAAATAAATTAATGAATGATGGTTGTTTAACCAACCTTTAATTTATTGTGAAAAGGGCAGAGTATTTTGTTTATACGGCTGTGATTTTGAACCAAGAAGCTCGTGATTTGTTCACAAAAAGGAGTGCATGGGAGTTGTAAAGTATATTAAACCCACTCCGTTTAATGACACCCACACGAACAAAGAATTGTTGCACATATAGTTGGTTGATTTATTTAAGGATAAACTATTTATTTCCAAAAATTCGTATTTTTCAACGTAATTCTTAATTTCTTTTTATTATGAAAATAATCATCAAATCTATATAATACTTTAAACCCACAATCATTTCATTGGAGACTTGGGCCATCAAATTCGTATCCAACAATTTTATAATGTATTTGGCATTAATTTATAAAAAGTAAGTATGATGTGTGTATGAACCTTTGTTATAAGTATACCAAGTATCAGTTAACATGATTCTTGCGTAGTAATACGCTTTGCTAAATGCAACATACAAGATCTAAGCTCACCTAACAAAAATCATAGCTTTGAAAATTTGTTGTTACCGATTTTTTTGCTTAAAGTTGGTTCACAAAATTGTGTTTCATCATGTTATATTAGTTAGGAGTGCATTAACAGCTCTTGTGAGTTTTAAAAAAAAACAGGCTAGCTTAATGGTAAAAACTATTGACAATAGGTGGAAGTAACTCATTGCTTATGAGTTTTCTTTGAGATACATGGATCCAATATATAATATTTTAATCTTAAATCAATTTTGTATGAAATAAAAGATAAGTTAAACATCAAATACATCCTTATATATATTTTATATATATTTTGAGTGGAATCAAGAAGACACGAATAATGATCAAAGGCATAGGAAGGATGAGAAGTCGCAACTCCCGTTAAAGGTAGGGACAAATCCGTGAATTTCTACCATCTTCAAATGTCAATTTTCAAATGACTTTAAATCCCCGTGACGTCCATCACCTCCCCAGAATTACCACCAGCTCCCTAGCTAACCCCTGCACACGTGGAATTTCAAAAAAACATGCAAACACAAATATATATATATATATATATATATATAATATATATATATATATATATATATAATTAATAAATACCCAAATACAAAAGTATATTAATGGAAAAAACATGCAAACACAAAAATGTATTAAATTATCTACTACTAAACAAATTAATATATCGTGATTGCTTAAACTATATGTATTAATTTGAACTTTGTGTGATTATTATTGAACAAGTACTAAAAGAATGTTAAATTTATATCATCGTAAAATGATAGAACGTGACAAAAGTATGTTGTTACGTTGCACAAATTTATAGCAAAACAACCGGCATGACGATTTCATTTCGTAATAGCAAACCATACACATGCAGATCGTTCCCACTATATATCCAGACTAGGTTACGTACCTCATACTCTAGCCTATATTGTATAGAATAAGCGCATATATATTAATTTTAAGAAAAAAATTAAATTAACCTTTAGTAGAAATAAAGATAATATAACTAATTACATTCACAAATTACATCATTAAATTATTTTGTATCTTCAATATCTAAACATATAGTATATATATTACATAAATATGTCGACATTTATCTATAGCCGTGATGAATCCAGGATTTTCTTTTCAGTAGGAGCTAAGACGAGTTACATCAAAAATGGTTTGGGTTAAAATGGGTCATGTAAAAATAGGTCGGGTTAAAAAAACTAAAAGTTAAATGGTTGCTGGATTATTATTGTTGTTTTCATGTCTTAGTTAACTTTTCTTTCACCTAATATTTCAAACTTTACATTTAGTTATGAAACAAATAGCCAAATGAAATGAATATGTTGCAATAAATATATTAGGTAAATTAACGAATGATTAGTAATAGACTTAAGTTTGGACCTCGAGAAATTTGGATTGTGAGTGCCTCCTACAAGACTACAAAACTCATGGGGTGTGTAAAGTCAATTTATTTAACAATTTATATTTGTGGACTAGACATGAGTGGGGGACTATGGCCCCCTCACAATACAGTGGATCCGTCCATAAACTCTACGATAAAATTTGTGTTGTTTTATCATTTATGATTATGTTAGGGCCTGTTTGGCAATTTCTGAATGATTAAGTGCTGAATCATTAATAGGTTTGAATCATTAAGTGCTAACCATTAAGATGTTTGAACCATTAAGAGATAGTATATCGTTTAACTATTCAAAGACAAATGTCTGACCAATTCAGATAATATGTCTTAACCATTCAGCATTAGACCTCTTAATCATTCAGCATCAGTATAATGCTTAACCATTCAGAGGTAAATATCTTAACCATTCAGACATGTGCTGACGAAACAAACAGTCTGAACCATTCAAATATCTGAACCATTAAGAAGCTGATTAAAAAACTGTCAAACAACCTCTTAGTTATTTTATTATTATAAATATGTTTATACTCTTATACATGTTTTACTATTAAACAACATAAATAAACCATATAACCGAGTTTATTTTTCTTTTATTTAATTGATTACAAATACTCTCACCCATAAAAACAACAATGGCTGGTCTAGTTTCATTTAGTTTCTAGGCAAAACATATTTATAGGAACCAACCCACACAAACATATAATATATACAAATATACATATGGAGAGAGAGTGTGTTTTTGTCAAATTTTCTAGGGCAAGGTATTTTTCTTTCCAATTCTAGCAAACTTTTGCTCAATATATAGAGCTCAGCTAATTAATCTGCTACCTATATATATATCTTCCTCAGAATAAGTTCCAACTACTTGTACTCTCACCTTTTATATATGTGTGTATGTGTGAGAAAACAGATCAATTCCCACCTCTATATGATCTATCTCTTAGCACCACACACTCCCAACAAAAGTACTTACAATATCTATATATTCACAACTGTTTCTTGAACATCTTCAATTCTATGGTGGATCAAAACCCCATATCAGAAATGAACAAAAGCAGCGACTTTTCTGAAGAAGATGTAGAAAAAGATTACACCAACAAGCAAAACCCTAGTTTTCATGATATCCAACAAGAAGATTATGATGATGAATCGGAAGAAGCTGACCGCAGTTTTAGCGGTCAAAGTCGACCCAAAAATGGATCAACATCAAGCAACAGCACAGTTGAGGAGATCAGTGATAATAAGAAGGCGAACCGTTCGGCCACAGGATCGGTTCGACCGTATGTTCGCTCGAAGAACCCGAGGCTCAGATGGACTCCGGTCTTCATCTAAGATTTGTTCAAGCTATTGAGAGATTGGGAGGTCAAGAAAGTTAGTATAATTAACTTATTTTTTCTAAATTTGGTTGCTTGATTGATTTATTTTGTGATTTAATATATAATATGTGTTCGTTAAGGTTATGTTGAAAAATGAAAGTTAAATGTGTTTTCTGACTTTGATTTTAGGAGCAACACCTAAATTAGTTCTTCAACTGATGAATATCAAAGGCCTTAGTATCTCTCATGTCAAGAGCCATCTTCAGGTATTAATTTGATTCATTCAAGAAAAAAATAAATATAATTTTAGGATCATTTAATTCAGTTCGTATACTTTTGACAAATATATTTGTTAAAAGTTATGAATTAATTACGGATTTGTTTCATTCAGATGTATAGGAGCAAGAAGATCGATGATCCGAATCAAGGTATGATTTCAAATTCATGGCACAAAAATAAGTTTGAAACTAGCTAGGGTTTCTTAACAATTAATGTTGAATGTAATTAACGAGTTTTATTATTGTTGTTAATGTTGTTTCAGAAGAAAGGCTTCTTAGTGAAGGTGATGATAACCATATATTCCACCTTAGCCAACTGCCAATGCTCCAAACCTACAATCAACGGTCAATCTACAATTTTAGGTATATCATCTACCCTTCGATCAAACTTCTTAATTTCTTGTTACAAAACATTTATAACTTATGAGTAGCAATAATTGGGATGGTTCTTTGCATTGATATAGAAAAAGACAGTTAATGTATATACCTTAAGTTTTCCATCAATAGGAACATCAGTTCTTGGTGGCCTGCTGGTTAAAAAGTAGAACTTAAAAGGCCCAGAAATTAAATGATTATATTATCTTTCTTTTTGCATTTTCCTTTCTAGATATCAAGATGGATTAATGAATCCGCAAGCGAACCAAAGTTATAACACTATCATGGCTGGATTAAAACATGGGGTTTATGGTTCAACCGCGGAGAAAATTCACAATATCAAGAATGGTCATTCGAGTTTTAGCCAAGATCATGCTAGTTGGAAACACATGATACAAAACAATAATACAGAAGAATCGAAATTGGGATTATTCAAGAATGTTGATGGATTGACAATGCTTAATCATATTCAAAGAAAAAACACTCAGACTGACACAAATATCGCAGTCAAAGATGAAGAGCTAGCGAAAAAATTGCTGAAAAGAAAGGAGGTTGATCAGGAATCCGAGCATCTTGATTTGAGTCTCTCATTACAAATCAAGATCCCAAAGAAAGATCATAAAGAAGAAAAAGAGGGTGTTAGTGAAGACGATTTATCGTTATCTTTGTTTTCACCAAATTCTAATAATTCAAATTATTCTAATAGTATTACAAGATCAAAGCATGCAAAAACAGTTGGTAGTAGCAGTGCATCTCTTGATCTGACTTTGTGAAAGAGACAAAGATTAAGTGAGATTTTGAAGGTACATTTGTCCCAGAAATCATTGCACAGATTATTGACTGTTGCTATACATATGTGTATGTGTGTATGTGTGTGTGCATGTGTCTAGAGCTAGCTACTTGTATTAATTAAATGTTACTGTTGTTGTTAACCAGGGTGTACATGTCAGATGTTATGTTTTTTAGGATCTCAGTTGTCGTCCCAAGTTGTAGTAAATTATTAAATGGCACATTTCTGTAGGTAACTTTTGGATATCATGTATGGAATTTGAAACCAAATTTATATTACTTTTTTAATTACGTTCATATTTTCGCTGTAAACTGCGTGTGCATTTTATGGTTTTCAAAATATCTTATGATCTGAAAATGTTATGAGAGATTTACTAATAAGAAATATCGTTTGAGTCAAGTGCTGCAAATTAACTAGCAACTCAAACCACTGCAAAATGAATGAGTATCACCAAAAAACTAATCTCTTGATGAAAGTTACTGACGAGAAACTGTTGGTGATATAATCCATTGAAAATATCACGAGGTAATCTGATTTTCAATGTTGTGGATAACATGATGTTCCGTAAGTGATTCTCATTTGTGTGATGAATTCTCTATATATTTTAGCATTGTATACAAGTCATTAGTAAACTGAACATGATATTATAAATTAATTTAATCAACAAGCATAAAACTAAAATTACAAAGTCACATATTAACAAGCTTACTAGTTAAGATAGTTGGTGTTTGTTTAAAATAATACATTTTAATTAAGATCTTGAACTTGATTCGTAGATTTTTTTTGATAAATTACAGAAAAATATATAGTGAAGTTAGCTGTTTATATATTCGATCATGGCGTTTATGCAATTTGCATGGCAATCGGATTGAAAAATATTAATTAGGTTTTATCTCTGCACTTTTGTTATGTTGTCAGGTTTTGTCGTCAATATATCAATTCAACCATTGCTCTCTTCCCCATCCAATATATTTTAGAATCTAGTTTTCATAATTATATATTAAAATATTTGCTAATATTGTCATCTATCTATTTTTTTTAATTGAATCAATAACAGACTAATAGTTTATCCGATCATTTTGCTACTTGAGTATATATTCGGCAGCGGAGTTTGAATACTTTTATAAAGGGTGGTGACGAAATTAATATATATATATATATATATAAAAGTTTGCACTACGACAAAAAAAGAGGGGCAATGGTCCCCCGGCCCTATTATCCTCCGCCTATGTATACAACCCGAAACCATCATCAAAAGACAACTAAAGATGAGAGAAAGATGAGAGGAAACTCACTTACCTAACTTGAATTTTTTTGTAATTACCTATCTGTCAAACCGGTCAAAGATATTGCATATATCCTACGAATCATAGATTTTTGTTAGTTAAAAATACAGAATAGAAATAATAATATAAAAAAGGAGAAAAAACATTACCACTTAACTCTTTTTCATCACAGTCGATGTATGAGACTACGTTATATTTCATTCACGTGCCTGATATTTTTTTTACAAAGGTATTTTATAAAATAGCAATCAATTTTTATAACCGTTTCAATTTGATAACTAAGGTTTAAAAAAATGTTCGAGCTTAGTTTTAATATTTTATAATTATAAGTTTATTATGTTTTTGTACTTTAAATAAAAAATATTTTTTTCTCCTTTTTTTATGATGATGTGAAACATTGACGGGAATTTTAGGTACTTTTTTTTAAACTTAATATAATTAATATGTTTTTTTGATATATTTTTATATATTAAAAATTCCAACCCCACGTCTTATCCTCATTACTTTCTTGAAATAAAAAAATTGATAATAAGTCGATTTGATGGTTTAGTAATGATTTAAAAAAAATATGCTCGAGTGATCATATTGTAATAATTTTAAAATTTGATTACTATTTTATAATAGTTTCCTAAAGAAATGGTAATTATATAAAATATTAACCAACTTTTAAAAATGTTTTAATTACAAGAATACGTTGAGTTACAAAGGTTTCTTGATTAACATTTTATTTTTCAATAAATTTTTAATTCTACAATATGGCAAAACAGATAAGATTTTTACTTCTTTCAAAAATTGATATTTCTTAATATCTGCATTTTCGTATATCGACTTCGGTATAAATACATCAATAGTTTATTTTTATAAAAAAATAACCTTATACATATAAAAAATTCGACTAATACTATTTATTCTAAACTACTTTTAACGGTCACATTTCGAAGTGTATCAGGTCGGGTACCTTATCTGCCCACTTTGGGTCCAACTTTTTACAGGCCCATAAAGAGCCCGAATCTGCTAAAGGTTACTTTTGGACCAACATGCATACTTGCTTGTTTTGTTTCATATATCATTTAGCTCTAGAAAATCAATAAACTAAAATTTTTTATCAATTAGATATAAAATATAATAAGCTTAATAATGTGCTTAAGGCGATATCTTTGTATAATAGCTATGAGATTGTTTGTGATCTATGTGTTTTCTTAATTTTTTTCATATATATTCAAGTGTTTCTAAAGTTTGTTAGAATTTATGATAACAAAAAATGTATAAGGAGTTACTTGATACGTAATTTAATAAAAAAGTAGCTTAAAGAACTGTATTATCTATAAAATTCATAGTGCATCAAAAAATAAATACACTTTACCTATATTAGCCTATAAGGTATTATGTAATATCAAATTAGGCCAAAAGTACAATTCACTTTCCCAATATTATTTACCAATCCACTAAGGCCCAAAAACCGGTTTTGTGCACCTCGGTATCGGTTGTTTGAATTTGAAATAAGAGGATTCTGATATTGGGCTTAACTTTGCCCAAAACCAAGTATTTTCTAAAAATATCCAGAATTAAATTGATCTCGTTGGATAGTGGTATTTTAGGATACAGTTTTGTTACCAAACGAAAATACATAAAATGCTTAAGAATAATCTACCTCGAATTAAATTTTTGAAAAGACTCTCTTCCACGTTTTAATGAAAACTTTCATATGAACAATTTAAAAATCTCGGTCAAGCTGATAAGTTCAGGTTCAACTTTTAAAAAAAATGGTGAATTAGTTGTTTAAACTAAACTGGACAAGCAGATAATTATATTTTATTTAATGGTTTACAACAAAAAATTTTTAGTTTTTTTTCTTTAAGATAAACACTATTTTAGGTTCTTATCGGTTCTTTTTTTAAAAGAAGCCATGCTATTGTTTACAAAACCAAAGAATACCGATCTTTGGAAGTTATATAAAAGAATTTAAAGGCTACATAACCTAAAATGCTTAATTCATCCTGTTATTTTTATTTTTTAAAAATTACCATACACATGTGCTATAATATAAATAGATTAAATTTGATTTCCTGATTCCAATATAAGATTTCATATCTTTGATAGAGACAAAAGTTACCAAAGTTTGATGTAACAACTTTGACTATGCCTTTTCCTTCTGTAGCACATGACAACATTTTTAAAACTTGTCTTAAATATGACTTTAACTCTTCCAAACGAACAAAACATGAAATCACAAATATATCACGTTGTCACATCCTTGTTTTTATTTACCCGCAAGGTTTTATCCAGTACAAAACTGTTTTGTTAATGTTCACTACGGACGATCTGAGGGATTCATTGATATATAATTGGATTATTGGTCGTTTTTTATTTATAGAGGCTTCAAATCTTGTGGTTTATTATAGTTTGACTATTCAAAATGATAAAATGGTGTATTTGAATAAATAGAAATTATAGCAAGTCTCACTTAAAAATATATTATTTTATGCTAACATCGAACGTATTGATAATTTGGTTGAGGGGTTCATGTACAAACGAACATGGACCCTAAGGAAAGAAGGGAACAAAAATATGCACATTACATCAAAATCGTAAGAAAGAAACATCACATCCTTGTTACTTTAAGAAATAAATGCCCATTACATATTATCTGTAAATGAAATGATGATTTTTGTATGGCATGCTTTGCTCACAAACTCCATGTTTCTCAATTATTCTAGATTTTATCTTCGGTTATGTATTTTTAATTATTAATATATAAAATTTTAAGAGCGTAGAATAACTTAGATGTTATACGTACACTTGGATCGTATATCATACCTTTTATAAATTTATCAACATCACAACTTGTATATCAAATCCTCATAAATATGTTAGTTTTGTAAATAGAAAAATTTCAATACGACACATATATAATTTTATGACCGCTATGTTACATTAACTATTACCTTCTGTTTTATTACGATATATGAGATAACCAAGTTACCGGTTGTTACATATTATGTGGCACATGCATTTTATAACATGGTATCTTGCAGATTATGATGATAATATGGTGTCTTTTTAAAATTATATTTAGAACGACAATTTATTCACAATCTCATCTAACTTGCTTTTAATTTTTCAACTTTTAAAACATGCTTCGATAATTAAAAATGTCAAGAATAAATGAATAATAAATTTAGTCAAAAGTGTGTAAAAAGATGGCTGGAGAAAATGTTCGTGCTTTTCTACATCTAAAAATATATATGGGCTTATAACTTATTTAAAATCTCCATTTATAAGAGTTAATGTTTCAACCTTATTATAAGTCATAAATAATAATATAGATTAATAAAAAGTTTTAGTTACTGTTTGTTTTGCGGTAAAAAAAACAGTGACAACCTGTCGGAAGTGAGTTACGAAAACATGGTGTATGTTTCAAAGAGTGTGTTGGACGGTAGGTAGGGACATATATGTGTATTTGACTATACTTGTGATCAAGGTAATTTATATATGGGCTTTTATCTACATATGACTATGTCATATCTATTCATCTATCCTTCACGAATCACCACTATGATTTGATCTAGCTTGCCGCCTTCCTTTATTGCCTTTGGATTTGCTTGACTTTTTCTACCAATACACCAAATCTTTTTTTCTTAATCATTTTTCTACATTCTTAATCATTACATTATAAAGTTTTATTCATATGTTACGCTCCTATTATATATCGTTTTGTATTATATATTTTATTATTCATGTTGTACGTGTTTCAAATTTCGTTTACAAAACGAGTTGGATTACTTCTTCCTAAGAACATTTTACGGCCATATATGACGACTATGTTATATCGTGAAAAGATGTGTTCAAGTATATGTAAACAAAGAAAATAACTCGATATGCATCTCGTATGATATGTGGTTAATTAATTCATTCTGGTTTTACAAAATGAAATATAGTAAAATGTAAACAAATTGTGGTGGCGTTTGGTTTTTTTGTCAAGAATCGTGTAGATTTGGTGGTAGGTTGGAATATAATCAACACGAAATCCACATCCTTCGGTAGGATTTTATTTTATTCTTGTATGTATCCTCAAACTTAACGTTTCTATTATTCTTATTTCAGTTCTCCCTTACCATCAATTCGATCATCCTATCGAATTAAATGCTTCTGTAAGTAGAATTATAGTATACCATAGACCATAGTTGAAACTATGAGTATAGTTTTAATGCTAAATAATATCACTCAGAATTACAAACAACACTTTATATTTATAATGCTCAAATTAATTACTATCTTAGTCCGCTTTCTTTATAGAACCGGTTAAATTGATATATATTATCATGCATTCATCCTAATAGCATTACACGAAATACATAGGAGAAAAATTAAAATAAAATTGAATAGTAAAATATATTATTTGTAATTACTTTTTAAGATCTGTATAATAAAAATTAGCACAAGAGTGAATATAGAAAGTAAAATACAAAAAATTAAAAAAAAATGTTTAATTTGGAGTGGTCCATATGAGTTATATATGTCGATTTTTAAATCCGACAAACTAGGCATTAAAGAAAGCCAGCAATGAAATGAAACATCCAAAACACTATGGTACCTTAACAACTATTTTTCTATCGTTGTTAATCTACTTTATATCAAATTAAGATTGTAGGATTTAAAGAGTTGATTGAAATAAAACTTTTATCATGCATTTATATGTTATTGGATCAAAGTTCAGTTGGTTGCCCTAACAACTTCAAATCATCGTATACAAAGAATCAAGAATTAAAAAGTATATATAATATACAAAACATGTTTACTAAATAATATTATATATTTTGCACTTAGTGGTGGGCAGAATTGTGATGTTGACTTTTGGTGGAGCAATGACGAATACAATCGTACATTCTCTAACTTTCAAAACCATTGAATAAGATGTTTAACTACACAACTTTATATGTCAGTTGTACATATATATTGTATTTCCACAAAATTTAATAGGAGTCATTTTCTTGCTACAAGTTTTGTAGCATGTGACAATAAGACAAGACCTGTGTATAGGACCAATAGTGTATGTTCCAAACCATTTTTTTCTTGGTTATAAGAATGTAAATTTCCTTATTTTAAGCTTGTATCGAAGAAGTCAAGACACCTTAAAAATGGTTATGGTAGTAAGCGTCGGAGTCCTTCTAGCAGATATAACAAGTTTAAATATATGTTATATTGTTTTTCTACCTTAAGACAACCTGCATAGAGTAAATTATGTTTTTTATATCTTATTAGTTAGCAAGATATTAATAAATTGTTAAATATTTTGCTATAATGTGTTCTAGTTTACTAGTGATATAAAAAGTGTTTGTATCGAGCATTTGACTATGGTTATATTTGCAGGAAAATGAAATTGGGGATTGAGAAATTAAGCTTCACACGATACAAACACCTACACTTTAAAGGCTTGTATGAAAAATTAACTTTGGATGATAATTCTCCTATGTATATATGTACCGAGTGAAACCAATACTTAAGTACAATTTTCTTTCGGCTTCTTATTCTTACACTAAAACCCACATGCGGAGGAGTGAAACCCTACGCTAGGCTTCTTGTTCCACCAATTTTTTTCATTTATTTCCCTCTTTGGTTATCGAATAGCAATATGTCACGAAGTAATCTATCAAGAGCCTGGAGTGCCGCATGGGTCTCCAAAGCAACTCTAGACGCGCCGCACTTGATCTCGAAAGACGACTCTGTGACAAATAGGTCATATCCAAGTTTCTTAAATTTAAAGTGCATTTATTCTAAAACTCATTTTAAAATTTTTATTTTATTTATTATATACTTGCACTTATAAGAATTTAAACTTAAATATTTTTATTCAGCGTCAATTATCAATACCACTAAAATATGTGTTTTAAACCCTTTGTCCAACAATTTTTAGAGTTACTTCACTGAAGCTTCTTGAAGAATCAAATCTTTTACCCGTTTTTGTATCCACACTATTTTCAGCCAAAGTTACTTTGTCTTGTTATTTAACTTGTTCAATACGTCTATTTATAAAATATGAAAAAAACAAAAGCTTTTAACGGACAAACATATACTTTAATATTTCAAATAGTTAATATTTTAAATAGAGAAATTTAAAATGATGCAGCAGTACAGGGGTACAGGTGGTGGTGGCTCCCATCGAATAATATTGTGGAGCCCGTGGTCACTGATTACACCATCTTACCTCTGGATCAAATTGATTTTTTGCCCACCAATTTTGTCCACAAGATATCGTATCCTATTAAAAATTAAATTTGCTTCATGACAACATTAATTTTCCTCCATTGAAAATTACAAATGATAGATTGCTCTATAAATCAACATTTTTAGATTAATTTAATTGAAATATAATCTTTGATGTATGCAATCACAATAGCATGTTTATATTGTTTTCTACGATTCATATTATGTTTTATTTTATTTAAACCATGTAAGCGTAACAAAAGAGTTTGTATCAATATACCGCCATAGCATAGAGTGATTATACTTGAATCTTTCTGGAAGTGAAGCTCTTATTGGCGGTCTTATCCCTCCCCTTGCCGCTTTGATTTGTCTAACGGCGATTGTTACTGTGTACTTAAGAACACGGTATTAAGAGATACCTCTCTAATGTTCTACTCGTAGATAACAGAACGTAAATCTTGGATAAAGAAAGAGGACATGATTGTGTATGTGTGGATCTAGATATAAGCATTATGATCAGATGATTATAATAGAAAAGGTTTGGATATTCTTGACTTCTAGTATATGAAACATAAGCTTCTTAGCATTGGTGTCTGAATATCTATCTTAAATATTAAATCTTAAATATTAAAAAAGGAAATGAGAAAACAGGGAAAAAAAGATAGAACATATCATGTACACCATCATGTTGTCATAAAGCTAGCATGTTATAACAATTCACATTTTTAATTATCAAACAAAAGAATTTATTTAATTACTAGGTTAATATCTCGTGTATTACACGGTTGAATAAATAAAATATTAAATAATTAATAATAAATAATTATAATTTATAAATCCATGTTTGAAAATAAATTATACTTATAATTACGTGTAAGTAGCAACTTTAAATAAAAAAAACAATAATGTATTTCTACTAAACTTTTTTAATTAAAATTTATGATTTTAAATTATTTTGTTTTAAGAAAAATGATTTTGTTATAAAAATTTCATTGTAATTTGTATTTTATAAAAATTTAATTTTTAAAATGTGTGTTTTAAATAAAAATAAGTTTTTAAATTACTAAAATATATATTTTTTAATTAAATAATATTTTTAGTATTTAATATTATTATTAATAATAGAGAGAAATGAGAAAGTTAGTATGATACATTCTTGATTGTGAAATTATTTTAGACACTTATGTATAATTTTCTTGTTTATTGAAAACTTTGGTTTGTAATTATTATGGTTGTTTTAATAAGACTGCTTAAAAAATAACCTTTTTATAAATTTTTTATAAATGACAGTTTTAAAACATTTTTTTCAAAAGGTATAGTGTTTTAGAAAATTTCATATTATATAAAAGTTTTATTTTGTATTATTTATATTTTAATAAAATGCAACTTTTAATTTCCTTAATAAAATTTATTTTTAAACATATAGCTTGATTTTAAGAAATTTAGATAAGAAAGAGTACTATAACAATAATAAAAATGATTTCTAGCAAGAGATAATAGTTAATTTGAGCATTTAAATTACTATAATACACTTTTGAATGAAAAATTATATGAGAATGTTATAAGAAGGACATGTAACAAAAAATAAGTTAAGAGAATGATAAGTGATAAAAAAATTTATTTTATTAGATACAATAGATATGCCTAATTTCACATCTATACCAAATGTCAAAAACAAGGGAACCAAACTAAAGTAAAGTCATTGCTAAGAAAAAAAACCCTAAGAGAGCATTAATTAAACGTAGTTAAACCTATTATTTGTATAAATCAAACAAGTAAATATTGATAAAACATCTTGAGGTTAATATTACCCACTCATAACCTAGTGCTATAGTGTACACCTCTTATAAAACGGGATGTAAGTTTGAATCTTTAATTATAAGTTCAATGTTTAGTGGTATAAAAAATGTTGTTAAAAATAAGTTAACATTAAGTTTTACTATTATGTTATTGTGTTATCAATTATAATATAACGATATAAATAAAAATGTTTGATATTGTTACATTTAGTATTTTATTTATTTATAACATAATCAATAGATAACTTTGAGATAGAGAGAGATAGTTACTAAATAGTAATTAACTTCATAAATATCACTCCCTTTTAACCGTTATGAAACGTTTCAAAACAATGTAACAACTTACATTCCATTTTCAAAATTGAAAATTTATAATGAAATAATATTGTAACTAGATAGTTTTAACCACAAACTATAAGAACCATGTGTCAATTGTAATATTGTGTCCAGTAATATATGTGAAGTTTTGTTTATGCCATGTTGATGTTTATATTTTTATTTTTAACAAAAAAGTGTTCGTATCATCGATATTCGACTTTCAGCGCATGGAGATCTATATGAATCAATCATGCTAAAAAACAAATAGATAAATATATAAATATGGAGAGAGAGAGAGAGAGAAGTTAAATGGATAAATATCAATCTACCTAAACCAAATCCTATCTATCATTATTTGTTGCTAATCTAATTATTTTAGTTATACTTTTTAAGATTTAGTCTTCAACATTGTCTGATCTTATTTGAAAATTTACATTATTTGAGGTCGAGAATTAAAATATAAACAAACTCTATTCAATTATCTTATAGTATTCATAATGCATTCATTAACAACATTTTTTAACATTAAAATTAAAAAACAGTTAAATCTTTTCATTGAATTCATCATTCTTAAACTTTATCAACAAATTAATTATAAAAATTGCAACAATAAGCCATCAAATTTATGGTGTTATTATTCATTTCCATCAAAATCTTGCGAGTGTAAAAAGAAAATAATAATAATGATAAAATAAATGTTTATGAGTAAATAAAATAAGTATTTACGAGTAAGATAAAAATAGAGACAAAGAATGAGATATGAGAGATTTATACAAAATAATAAATGAATTTAGTGGATAGTGATTTTTTAATTAAAGTAAAACTATATGGATGTTGAATCCATTGTAAATGAATCCGTTGCCCCTTTGTTTCTTTTGAAACCATCAAAACAGGGTCGCGTCGCACTCTTACACCCATATTAACAAGGCCATTACGTTCATCGCTAGTATCATACTTCTTTACAAAATTATGTCTCATACTTGTGTTATATGTATAAGGAAATTTATCGGTGTCTGTCGGATATCTTGTAAACATGTGTTTATTGGGTATATATATGTTAATCTGCTAAAAGTTATCTATTAAGATTTCTAAATAAAAATCTTACTATATTAATTTTTTTAATAATCAATAAAAAGAAAGACCATAAACATATAAAAACTATAAAGGAATGGGATAGTTGGCAATTCTAGTATTTAAGAACAAAGAAAACAAAAATAGAATGAAAATATTTACAGTTATATGCGGATAAACGAGTATATATATTTTAGTAATGTCGCTGAGCATTTCTTAATTTCATGCTTGTCTCATGACCTAAAGAAATTAAAAACTAATGTCATCGGGTTTCATGCCCACCCAGAATATTTCAAGTTCTATGTTTCTTTTTATCAACCTTAGGAGAGATGCTAGAACTATTAATAGATAATCACCGCAATTATAGTTTTCTTGTTTATTTGGTTGCTTCGTATAGTATTTACAACAAAAATTATATATTCTTTTTCCTAAGCAGTTTATTTTTGTTTCTTCTAATCAATAGCTAGTTTTATTTCTCAATTATTTTGTTATTCTGTAGTAACTTTATCTCAAGGTTTTACCATTACCCATAAAAAGCCAATTAAAGTTAATTAGGTCAAATATTTTTTAGTCTTTCCCGTTTTGAGTTTTATTTTATATGTTTACCGATCTTTTAAATGTAAACTTTTTGTTTCTTTATACAGAAATTATAATTATAATAATATATATACTACTTTTTCTATTTACAGATGCTATAGGATTGCCATTTTTGTGATATTAAACAATTTTGACGCCTTTAGGTACTCCATTATCTTTTTAGTCATGAAAATTATATTTTAAAGGATTTAAATTAGGACAAAAGTAATAAAGCATCTTTTATAAATAAAAAAATCTAATGCCAACCGTCTCTTTGTCATTCTAAAACAGGTACAGATTTTATGAATAATGGCGAGATCGACTAATTATAATCAATATCTTATCATATTATTATTCCTTTCTTAAAAATACATGTATATAATTGTTCAACCTAACAACTTTATTATTTTGTATATAACAATCCCATAATGACAAAAAATTTAAAGAAATTGGTCATTGTCAGAGATGAATACGTCCAATTAAAATAACACATATCTTTTGAATGTTAAGATCAAACGTTGACCGTATAAAAAATAAAAAAAATAAAAAGAACTAAAATTATAATATTATTAAAGAAGAAAATAAATATAATTAAACAAACAGAAATAAGTATTCAAATAGTATGCTAACAATTTTTAAAACAATATAATTAATTACCTTAAAGATGATATGCCATGAAACTAAATCTAATCCTATTAGACTTTTATTTCTATGAGACACATGTCACTTTTATCTTAAACCTTATTATGGTTTTCTTATTTTGTTTTTTCTAAAAGTTCAAGATTCAAACCTTGATAGTAATAAATTGTTACTAACTTATAAACCGACCGTTCAAAAAAAAAAAATTCAATAACCAACTCTATCTATGCATGTGGATCCTTTAACTTTGTTTTTGATCATTTTTTAAATTTAAGTAAGGACTTTTCTAATTGAAGCCTACTTTATTTTTTAATTATACCTTACTCTATTATATATACTAGTTTAAAAACCCGTGTTTTACACGAGTGTAATTAAAATTATTAAATTTATATTAATAATTAAGATTTATAAGTTATACTATAATTTTTAAATTTATATGTTTTAAA
This sequence comes from Flaveria trinervia, assembly GCA_025506515.1. Taxonomy (NCBI): domain Eukaryota; kingdom Viridiplantae; phylum Streptophyta; class Magnoliopsida; order Asterales; family Asteraceae; genus Flaveria; species Flaveria trinervia. The sequence continues at coordinate 2,498,936 of CM046450.1, read as the reverse complement.
ACACGTATAATCAACTACTTTAAGGAATAATGTAATAAAAAATAACGTTGACAATATTAATGTTAAAGAGAATAACTAAATATTTATTTTGTTCATTTTTATTAGAAAACATGACTTCCGGTTATAATTAATTATTATTATTAATAACATGATTATATTTTATTAGAAGTTCAATTCATTATACACATATTAATCAACTCAATTTTAGCTACTAAAAAAATAAAACATTATAATTTCTCCGAATAACATACGAAATAGAATGTATGGTTTTAAATATCAAATAGTTTATTAAATATAATATGTTTTGTTTCCTTGTTTTGAAAAACTGACATCAGATAAAATACTTAAAACATTAAAAGTACTTATTAAAATTGAAAGAAAGTTGTTAACATACAGCCAAAACTTTCATTTAATGTTGGTAAAAATATATATTAATCTCTAAAAATGCAAATCAAAACGTGTACAACTTCTTAGTTTTTATAACAATTGATGTAATTTGGTTTGTCGGCATAACTGTTAATTCTTAATCATCACATTATGATAATATACAGTCAAGTTACATTACATTTGTTTGATCATCATGTAAAAATGTGTAGTTCTAATTATTCGTAATAATATTTTTACTCGACAACTATAGTAATACTTGTCAAAAGCTTAAATTTAGCTCTATAAAACATTGTTATATTTTGTCTGAAGCTAGAAACCAACTGGTATAAAAATAATATTGTTGGTTTATATGTATATATATATATATATATATATATATATATATATATATATATATACATTTACAACTAGTTTTTTGGGTTGATAGTTATGAAAGTTTTTTTGTTATTATATTGAAAGATTTAAACCATGTATAATAATTCAACATGTATAATACATATTATAAAATTATATAATTCATATTAGACAACCGCGTAAACACATGGGTTTATATCCTAACTAGGTTAGTACCTCGTGTATTATACAGATTGAATAAATTTATATTACCTAAATTAATAAAGAATATTTATCAATTATAAACCGATATTTTTATATAGGATACGATTGAAATTACTTATAAATAAAAATATAATTTCTTTGTTTATTAAAAAATATTTAAACATTTTTGTTTCAAAACAAACCATTTTAAAAAAGTGCCACTTCTAAAAAACCTCATTATATTCTGAATTTTAGTTATTTTGGTTTATAAAAATTTTATTATTTAAAACAGTAATTTTTTAATATTTTATATAATTTTTTAAATTTGATGTTTTAGAAAAATTTCTTACTGTAACAAATATTTTCTTAGAAACTACATTTATAAAAAGAACTATTTCTTAAATTATTAAAAAACTATATTTAATTTTAAAAAATTAAATAATATAATTTGTAATTAATATAATTATTTAGTAAAAAAATAGACAGAATTATTAGAGTTAGAAGCTCTAGAATTGTGCTAAATGTTCATCTCAAACTTTCACTAAAGTTTTCTTTTATTATTAAAATAGACAGAAATTTATAATCTATAATAAAAATTTTTTTTCTTAAGACACGTGTCATCATTCTAGAATATCAAATGACACGTGTCAATATTATAACATAACAAAAAGTTATTTTTCCGTCCCTCTCTCATAATAAATACCAAAATTATAAAACAATTAGTTTAACTTTTCTTTTTAACTAAGATATGTTAAAATAAAAAAATATTTATATTTGTGTTTATTGTCTCTCTCATATTAAATGATAATTGTTGTGAATAAGAAAAACAAAACTATTAAACACCTAAAATATAAATATAGTTATTTTCATAATTTACTAACACATATTAAATATATAGTAATAGTTTCTAATTCATTATGTGTTATAACTTTTAAATATTCATTATATTTTTATTTCAACAATGGATAATAACATCTAGAATATAAATTTTTTATAAAACTAATAATTTTAATATGTTTTATTTATTCAACCCATATAATACACGGTCTCTAACCTAATTAACAATATACATTGAGAAATCAACATGCTACTTATTGTTTCAATTTATATACTTACCACAATTCAATATTTCATCAACTATTTTAGGTGTAACACTTAATATCTCCCACGAAATCAATGGTAAATATATTTGTTATAAATATATTGTATTCTATCATTATAATTGGACACGGAGTGGAATTTAGGGAACGGGTTTCCCGTTACTCATTTCCCCTGAATCATGGAAATTTAGGGGTGTTGTTTTCGGTTTTCTCCGGTCATCATCTCTACTGTTTTGGTGTATTATCCTGACCCACTGATATTCACAAGATTTTCTCGCTATTTAACCACACGTCATTACCTCCATCGCTAATCACAACCCTCCGACCATTTTTTATTGTTTTCTTCCCACTCTATCTACTGGTACGACACATAGGGGTCTAATTGTACATAATTTTGATATAAAAAAAAGAATATAAAAAGAGTTAAAAGTAACACTATACATCACCCACCGGCGGAGAGACCAAAAGCGGCAATCCGAGCTGTCATTCATTTATGTTTTGTAATTTCTTTAAAATCGCTAAAGTTATGCCAGGAGAATCTTACGCAAATCTTTTGCAGTGGTCACAGGATTTCTGTAGTTTTAAAATTCACACACCAACAACTACACATTCTCTTTCTCTTTATATCCATACCAATATACCATACTTCTTTCATTACAAGTAACAACCACCCTCCTTAATTACACACCCATATATACACATCACTATATATATATATATATATATATATATATTCATTCATTACATATATAATGCACGTATCGTATTTATCCATAGACCATAGGTGCACTTTATATTTATAAATTATATAACACATCAGGTTGTTTCTATTTGGGTTCGAAACATCACCACCATGGGAAGCTCAGGCTCTGGTGTACAAGTGAAACTTGCAACTTTAGTCACCCCTTCAGACCCAACACACACACATGTTCTCAAGCTTTCTGCTGTCGATTCACAGCTGTTTTTACGGTTCACCATCGAGTATCTGCTGATTTACAAGTTTAATGGTGAGGATAGAGAAGCCATCACCAGTCGTGTGAAGGGTGCGTTGGCTCGAGCCCTGGTCCCTTACTACCCATTAGCCGGTAGAGTCAGGGTTCGACCAGATGGTTCGTGTTTAGAGGTCGTGTGTCGTGGGCAAGGGGCTGTGTTTGTTGAAGCCACTGCTGATTTTACGGTGAATGATTTTGAGAAAGCACCACGGTATGTGACGGAGTGGCGGAGGCTGTTAGCGTTGCAGGTGGAGGATGTTGTTGGTGGTGCTCCGCCGTTGGTGGTGCAGCTGACGTGGCTCTCCGACGGTGGTGTAGCTTTAGGTTTCGGCTTCAGCCATTGTATCTGCGACGGTGTCGGCAGCGTTGAGTTTCTTAACCTCTTCGCGAAATTCGCCACCGGTAACGGTCGCCGGAGTGGAGCGACGGCGACGCTGTCGCCGTCGCCGGCGGCGTTTAAGCCGAAGCCCGTTTGGCAAAGACACCTTCTCGATCCGACGTCGTTTCAACACGAAACTCCACAACACCAAAACAAACACCCTGAGTTCACCCGAGTTATTGACCGTTGCAAGTTCATGACTCGGTTCGAAGCCGACCAACTCAGTCCCACCTCGGTCACATTCGAGGAATGGAGACTCACCGAGTTGAAAAACTCCATAACCACAACGAGTCAACTCAGATTATCCAATGTTACAACGTTCGAGGCCTTATCGGCTCATATATGGAGAACATGGGCCACAGCATTAAACTTCCCACCGAGTCAAACCCTTAAACTCCTATTCAGCATCAACATACGGCACCGAGTCAAACCGAGTCTACCCACAGGATACTACGGCAACGCCATCGTACTCGGTTGCGCTCAGACCACCGCAAAGGAGCTTACAAACAACGGACTCGCATACGCCGCTGAGTTAATTAACGAAGCGAAGAACCGAGTCGACGACAACTACGTAAACGAGGTGGTTAACTCAGTGAGTCTAAACGGGTCGAGTTGCGTACCCGACCCGGTTGGGGTACTGATATTATCGCAGTGGTCAAAGCTGGGGTTGGAGAGGGTTGACTTTGGGATAGGGAGGCCTGTTCAGGTGGGACCCGTGTGCACCGATAGGTATTGTATACTGCTACCTGTAGGTGATCACAGCCGTTCAGTGAAGGTGATGTTAGCTGTACCGTCGTTAGCCGTTGACGAATATGTTGATCAACTCACAGCCGTCCAATAAAACCCCTGACTTTTTGCTAATTTTATAATTTTTAGTTTATTAATTTCGTTTTTATTGTTTGATTCTACATTCTAATTCATGTCAACGCGTTTTTTTAGTATTTTTTGAAAGTACAAGTGAAATGTAATGGTGGTCGTCATATGGAATTTTGCAATAGTGTTACACGTAGCATAATAATGACGCTTGAACTTGATAAGTAGTTGAGTAATCTAAGCTAATTAATTAATGTAAAACGGAATTCTGTGATGATTTTATTATTCTTTTTTTGAACGGCTAGCAAAACGTATATATGTATATTAAATAGCTAACAAAAGTTAGCAAGGGATACAAAAATGAATACAAATTAGACAGACCAAGACTAGTACATGTTAGTGTATCTCAAAATTACACCATTGTTCCTACGTTAAGTATTTCATTTTTGACCTGTTTTTTACCCAAAGGAACCCTATCCCCTTGATTTCTTCTATTAAATTGTTTGAGGAGATCTGAACTTGGTTGAAAATAAGATTGTTCCGTGCTTTCAAGATACACCACATTGCAGTTAAAATTATGGAATGAACAACCTTCTTTCTCAATTTTGATCCAGGAAAATGCTTATGAATATTAATAGCATCTCTAACCACAAAAATGTATAGATCAGAGATGCTACACCATTGGGAAATATGATCCCAACAAGATTGGACAACACCACAACCAAAGAAGAGATGGTCTGAGGTCTCGTTCACAATCCCCACAGAAGCTGCAGAAGGGGGAAGCAACGTTTACCAATTTAGATGTCAATGAAACTTCAGTCGGAAGACGATCCAAATCAGCCCGCCATGCTAGGATATTAACTTTTATCGGAACCCAATTATTCCAAGAAAAGACCGAGTCCGGTGTAACAGAAATCCTTGATTGAATTTGTCGTTTGATAGCCTTAACGGAGAATGATTCAGCCCCAATAGTGCCCCATGACCATCTATCAATTGATGTGGATAGACATACTGACCCGAGTAAAGAAGACAGTTGATTGAGCTCGGATATTTCCGACCATGAAGACGGGGTTCGTTTCTAGTGAAACGTCATAACGTGAACACCATTAATCATTTGGATTCTATTGGCAATTGAGCAAAGTTTGAATCTTTCAATGGAAAACAAGGCAGGAAAAGTAAATATAATGGCATCTGATCAATACAATAGTCTATCCAAAACAATATTCTCGTCTCGCGACCAGGCACCCCTTTGATTGATAATGCAAGGTTGATACCAAACTGTGAGAAATCCTTAGAGATTTTTATAATTTGTTTCCAAGGTCCCGGCATGGACAACTTAACCGGAAAAGGAGACCATGATCTTGAATTATGGTGGATGGACCAAATTACTTTTCTCCACAACCCACTTTTTTCCTCTATAAATCTCCACCACCATTTTGTGAGCATTAACAAATTGGATTCTCTTAGCATACCAATGCCAAGACCGTCGTATTCTTTTGGTTTTGTTACTTGATTCCAGGCCACCCAATTTATCTTTGAGTTTTCCACAGATCCCCCAAAAGAAAGTTCTTCTCAATTGCTCCAACTTATTAATAACTTGGGATGGGGCTTTATATAAGGAGAAGTAGTATGTGAGTAGAGAGTTGAGAACCGATTTAATGAATGTTAATCTACCCCCGTATGATAAGTTTTTTGCTTTCCAGATTGAAAGACGATTCTGGAAAGTTTCAAGAATGGGCTTCCAATTCTTACATAAGTTCATATTAGCCCCAAACAGACATTCCTAAGTATTTGAAAGGGAATGAACCTTTGTTACAATGGAGAATTGATGCCATATGCTTGGACTCATGATCCTGCACACCAACACCATAAAGACTGCTTTTGGAAAGATTAATCTTAAGTCCAGAAGCTAAAAAGAAGCACCTTAAAATGCGTTGCAGATTTATTGCATTTGAATCTGTCCACTCTCCAATGAACATCACATCGTCGGCGAAAAGAAAATGAGATAAAGTTGGACCATTAGAGATGCGAATTCCATTGTAAATGCCCACCGAGCATGCCTTTTTTATTATACCCGAGAGGGCCTCCATGGCAATGATAAATAGAAAAGGGGATAATAGATCCCCTTGACGTAAGCCCCGATAACATGAGAATTCTTGGGTGGGAGAGCCGTTGACAAGGATCGAAGCTCGGCTAGCAGAGAGGATAGACATAATCCATTTCCGCCATTTGGGAGGGAAATTCATTTAAACCATGATGGAATCCAAGAAATTCCAATTCAAAGAGTCGAATGCTTTCTTGATGTCAACTTTAGATAACATTCCTTTCTTTTTTGATTTTTTCAGCCAAGATTCAAGTTCATTTAATATTAGAGGCCCATCCAGGATACTTCGATTTGATAAGAAGGCAGATTGTTCTTCAGAAATAAGACTAGAGAGAACCTCTTTCACTCGGTTAACAAGGACCTTAGAAAGAACTTTGTTAATGCACCCAATTAAGCTAATGGGGCGGAAGTCGGAAAAGTTTCTCGGATCATTACCTTTCGGTATAAGGGCCAAGAAGGAAGAACAACAACCAGGATGAATTTTCTCAGATCGGTAGAACTCATCAAACAACTTTTTAAAATCATCTTGAAGCCAATCCCAACATTTCTTAATGAAAGAAAAATTTAAACCATCAGGACCCGGGGCCTTGTCCCCGTCACATTCCCAAATTACGGACTTTATTTCTGGTAAAGAGAATGGTTTAACGAGAGAGAGAGAGAGCATCCGCATCAGGAAGGATGGTAAGATTAGGACATAATAATCGAGGTCTTGGTGCCATAGGCTCCTTAAACCTGTTTGAGAAGTAATTGTATGCTTCCTCCTTAATTACAGGGGGGGAAGTGACCCAGTCATCGCCAATAAATAATCCGTTTATGCGATTGTTGCTCAAATTTGCGTTCATTATACCATGAAAGTAGCAAGAGTTCTCATCACCATATTTAGCCCATTTCATAAAATCTCAGGTGCCAGAGCTAAACAAGAGGCAGTTGGCCAGGCAGTCATAAAATCTCTACAAACCAAGAATCTGTCAAGCTTGCTCAGCTTGTCTCCTTTATCTGACACATACGTAAACCTCCTCCCACCCATGTGATATTCCATAAGATCGGCTGAAAGAATAAACCAGTTAAAAGTAGCAGAGAAAGAAGGATTGAACTCTGAGTTAAACCTTTCCTCAGGGCTTCTAACGTCATTCAAATCCACCATTAGAATCCATAGCCCCGGAAGGGAATGAATGTGGTTTAACAAAACATTCCAGAGGGTTTTTCTAGCTTGATGGTCATTAGGAGCATAAACATTAGCAATGTTTATTAATTGACCAGAGCCTCTCATGGTTCTGGTAACGATTAAGAAATGCTTATTCTTAATAACACCCTTACTAGTGAGGATAGACGGGTTCCATAAGCAAATTAGACCACCCGATCTCCCTGAAGCATGAACCAAATCAAACTGGAATTTAGATTTGCCCCAAAGTTTATTGAATAGAAATTTTGAAGATTGACTTAGTTTAGACTCTTGGATTGAGATGAAGTGAACACCATGAGTTGATTTTATCCCTCTGATCCAATCCGTTTTCCTTGGATCCCCAACCCCTCTTATATTTAGTGACAAAAAATTCATTGAGGATTATGCTTTTCTCCTTCACCAATTATTATTTCTCTAACCTGTGTTCCAAATCCTTTTAGCTCAAAACCCAGTTTGGTTCCAACATCCATTGTTCCTTCGACCTCAAGATCGGGACCTCCAATTTGTGATTGCGAAACTACCACCGGACTAGGATCCCCGAGATGGGCTGGCAATTCTGCCCTTGCTGAGCCAGAATCTGATGCATTCAAAGAGAACTCTAACGAAGCATCCTTATTCATTAGCTTTGTAGAGAGACCAGAGTCCATTGATGGAGCGATGTTCAGATCAGGGAAAGGGGTACCAGAATGTGCGAATGAGTGGAAAGTCGATGAAGAAAAACCAAATTCATTGGGGCCAATCGTTGGACTCGCAGAAGGTGGGCTTCTTAAATATCTTGGTCTTTTCCTAGATTTGGGCAGATGGGCTTGGGGAGAGTTGGGCCCAATGGAGAAAAAGTGATTCCTGCTGTCAAAATTAAAACTCCCGCCAGTGCTTTTAGATTGTAGAGGATTGCAATTAATGTTTCACTTATCCCCATCCCAAATTCTTAGCCTCACAAAGAATTGATCTTTTCATAGAGTGTTTTGGATACAGAGAAGGATTACTATCAATAGTGATAGTTTTTATGAATGCTAAATTCGGTTTGTTGCCCTTGACCGCCTCCATATAAGTCATACCAGACTTCACGGTATTAAAAGTTGTAGTTTTTTCCACATTTGCATTAGGCATTTGTTTCACTGGTGGTCTTCGATCAGGCTTCCATTGATTTTCCATGCGTTGATGATTCTTATCGTATCTAGCAAGAGCAGCTCCATCCTTTTATTATTAACTTATTCTTTAATTATCATAATTAAGTTATTCTTTCCTCATGTCTCTTGAACCACCTTAAGCTTGGCTTTGTTAGAGATTGCATTGTCAATTCATTACCCTTGACACTGACAGTTCGATTGTATTTTAAAGTATAACAAATATGTCAACTATAAGTAATCTAACATACATAATTTATATACCAACTTTACACAGACATATATATAAATATTGTTGTCCTGGTAGGTGTATATTCTTTTAAATCGCATAAATTATATTGGTATCCGGTAAATATGTAGTTCACTTTAAATTTATATTGCAAGCTTTGGCAAGTCTAAGACTTCTCAACCAAGTAATTTCCTTTTTTCATCACTTTATAATAGTTTAGTTTAATAATATATGTATAAAATTAAAATCACTATGTGAAGTTAGATAATCTTACTAAGGGGGTGTTTGATTGGTCTTACCCAAGTTCTGACCACTGACTGGCTGACCCGGTCAGCCAGTCAGTGTGTTTGATGCGTCTGACTGGGTGGTCTGACCCGGTAAGTAAGGCTGACCGAGTCCTTAATTTGTGTGAGTCTGACCCAAAAATCTTCTCCTCTTTCTCCTCCTTTGGTCGACCTCCACCTTCCTCCCCCCCCCCCGGCCGGCCGCCGACCTCCACCTTCCGCTGCAACCCACGCCGTCGACCGCCTCCATCGTACCCCCCCCCCCGCTCGGCCGCTGCAACCCACGCCGCCTTCCCCCCCTTCGCCTCCATCGTACTCACCCGCTGCTTCGCGACTCCCGACCGCCTTCCCCCTGCCGCCTTCCCCCCCTGCCGCCTCCCCCCTGCCGCCTCCCCCCTGCCGCCTCCCCCCTGCCGCCTCCCCCCCTGCCGCCTCCCCCCCTGCCGCCTTCCCCCCCTGCCGCCTTCCCCCACCCGACCGCCTTCCCCCACCCGACTTCCCCCTGCCGCCTTCCCCCTGCCGCCTCCCCCCCCCCCCCCCCCGCCCCCTCCCCCCGCTGCCTCTGCCACCTTCCCCTGCCCCCCTTCGACCGCCTCCATCCTCCCCCCTCCCCCCCTCACCCCGCTGCCTTTGTCACCTTCCCCCCGCCCGCTCGCCCCGCTGCCTCTGCGTGACCCTTGGTAAAGTACCTACTACTTCATCTTTGTTGTTACGTTTGCTCAATTTCTAGTTCTTGATATTACGATTAGTTGGTAATTTGCTCAATTTCTAGTTCTTGATCTTATGATTAGTTGGTAATTTGATATATGGGTTCTTGATCTTATGATTAGTTGGTAAATTGATAATGTTTAGATGTGTGTATTAGTTCTTCATGATTGGGTAAGAAGTTCTTCATGATTGGTTATTGATCTTATTATTAGTTGGTAATTTGATATATGGGTTCTTGATCTTATGATTAGTTGGTAAATTGATAATGTTCAGATGTGTGTATTAGTTCTTCATGATTGGGTAAGAAGTTCTTCATGATTGGTTCTTGATCTTATTATTAGTTGGTAATTTGATATATGGGTTCTTGATCTTATGATTAGTTGGTAAATTGATAATGTTTAGATGTGTGTATTAGTTTTTCATGATTGGGTAAGAAGTTCTTCATGATTGGTTCTTGATCTTATTATTAGTTGGTAATTTGATAATGTTTAGATGTGTGTATCATGTTATTTTTATATATTTGATTATTTTTATTGATTACACAACAGTAGTTAAATTCAAACTCGTCAGAACAACGGACGATATGGTTAAATTCAAATTCATTCAGCAGACTCAGTCAGATACATAATCAAACAGCCAATTTTCAGTAAGATCTGACCCGGTCAGAACTTCTTACTGGGTCAGCTTCTTACTCAGTCAGATCTTACTCAGTCAGCACAATCAAACAACCCCTAAGCCAAACCAACTCCAAATAAATCCTAAATAAGTCATCAAACATCAACTTAATTTTAATGTCCAATTTTTTTTAAACTTATTCCAGTTTCTTTAAAAAAGTCTAACGATCAAACTCTTTCTTTTAACCACAACCAAAGACGATTTGTATGTAAAACATTAGATAAGCCATCAAGCATCAAGTAGTTTTTCTATTAGTATGTAAAACATTACAAAAGATTTTTTTTCTCATCTCCAAATTAAATACAAAACATTAGTCGATTCGCAACTGGTGAAATATACTTTCATGCAACTCTTCTTTTATGTTGTTGAGATTTACGCAATAACCTTATAGATTAGCCAGAATATTTGTATGTTTATTCTAAAGTGGCAATTGTTAACTAAAATTTGATGGAAGTTAAAACATTCTAGAGAAATAATTTTTTATTCAAACAAAATATAAAATGCATGCAAATCACGCAGATTTCAAGCCCAATATTGACCCATCAGATGCTAACCGTTTAGGCTGGCATTGAGTCATGTATTTTGTTGGGCTTTAAGCCTTTAGGCTTTAACGGTTAATTCTTGAGTTATTTCAATTTTATTTTTTAAGATTTGACAAAAGTAATTGTTTTTCTTTATAAGATTAAAAATACTAATTTATATTTTTAAGAGTTTCATAAGTCGTTTTATTTTCATTCCAGAAGCTTTATTCTTTTGGATTTAAGGTTAAACAACTAATGAAACTTTTGAACTGAAAAATTTTAATAAATTAAAATTATTTGAAGGTAAATCGATGTTTATTATTTTTTGGATGAAACCTATTGTTTTTGTAAAAGCTCAAGTTACTTAACTGTTAAATCTATAAACTTAAAGCTTATTCTCAAAGAAGGAAATCATTAAAACCACTCCAAAATAATATTTTAGAGGAAGTTCTTAAAACTGCTATAAAAATTCATTTTTTTAGGGAATTTTATTTTTTAAGAAGGTTATTTTAATCTGGCAATTATTAACCAAAATTTGATGAAAGTTAAAACATTCTAGAGAAATAATTTCATATTCAAACAAAATCTAAAATGCAAGCAAATCACACAGCTTTCAAGCCCAATACCGGCCCATCAGAAACTAACAGATTTCGGCTGGCATTGGATCATGTACTCTTCATGTATATTATACGGCTTTAACCTTTAATATTTAATTTAGAATTAACTTTTGAATATAAATTGATATTTATAAACTTTTGAATCATATTTTGAGGAGGCGATTCACTTGACGAAAACTTTGTCGGGGAGTCGCTACAAATAACTGCCTCTTTGTCTATGGTTACACACCTTCTTCTCTTAATTACAGTTCTAATCAGTCTCAAAATGCTTAATTTAGGAATTTGTGTATAAGCTCTCTATAAAGTTATTATTTTGATTTATTATTTAACTAGTTGCTTAAGTGTTTGATTGATTAAAAAAATAAATTCAACCCGACCTGACCAAGAAAAAACAAATACATATCGATAGACAATCGATACTAATTTTCTTAGTCTGTCGTTATGTAGTATTTGCGTTGTCATGGTCGATGCCCAATCATTTCCTCCAGCTAAACCCTCGACTAAAGCGTTGGGGGGTTTGCAACACATCCAAGATGAAGCTGGTGTTGGTGATGCGACTATGCAAATGGTATAGTTATTGTTAGTATTCATTAAGAAGAGAAGTCAAACGAGTAACTAAACCTTAAAAAGTTTTCTAATCAAATTACATTAAAGATTGATTTTTAAAAGGATAACACAAAAAGAATACTACTCTTCATGAAGATTGTTGTTCAAGAAACTTAAGTTTGACCATGATAATTAATTGGGTTGCGTACCAAGAGATAAAATAGATAGGAGACTTGACGCTGGTTCCCAAAGAGTGGAAAAGCTAAAAGACCTTTAAACTCTTGTTTTGGTAAATACTAAGTTCCAATGATCGAGAATAGAGAAAAAATCGATTCAATTGAGAATTTGATATTATATATCTTCTTTAAAATCCTAATATTATCCAGTTTATCAAATACATATTTTTAGGGAATAAAATTGTTCATTAAAACTTAATTGATAATTTATAACTTCACTAGTTATTTTACCCACCATGTGTTACGGCGGCATTAAACGCGATGTGATATGGTATAAACTACAATTAACACGACCCATTTTTGAACTAAATTTTACATCTAAACGTAGATTAACTCGAATTTCGTTAAATGCACAAACATATATTAACCTAACTTTTTTCCTGTTAAATTTATTTATGTTGACATGTTGATAAACTCAAAACGAACGTAAAAACGCATATAGAAACCTCCACGGTAATAAGATCCGTAAAACCAAACACAAATATGTATGAAAACTATAATTTGTATACATATTTTTATCATTAATTATATTCCTTGAAAATTTTAGTTTTCTCATGTTTTTAAATCCTTCACATTTAGTTTTGGTACTTTTTACTTTTAACTTTTCACGGTATAAAAAAAAAAGAAGGTTGTTATAGTTTCCATTGAGGGTTACTATAGAAAAAATTAATAAGGAAATCGGAAATGTAATAAAATGATCAAAATACTTAAAAAGGAAGAAAAAGTTTTATTTACGGACCTGAAGTTTTCATTTGACGGTGTAAATCCAAGTTACATTACGTTTTTACGTAAATGTAGTTCTGAAACGAGTCGGAAAGAATGGAATCTATACTTTAAAACACTGCTGCACGAGTTTTTCTATGTATGTTTTGAGATGATCTACTTTTCAACATAAATTTTGTTTAAATAAAATCAGGTTAAATATAATATGTTTTCATTCAAATGTACAAATTCAAGAACTAATTGATCTACGTCTAGACCTAAATTTAGTTCGGAAACAACTCGTATCGATTTCTATACTTTATCATGTCGGCCTACGATGCTGCCGCAACGGAGGAGGGGTTAAAAAGCAAGTTTCTATCAAATTGCAACAAATAATCTTCAATCACAGATACGCCCACATATATATAATAAGCTTGAAATCTCAAATAAACCCAATATTAAGAGTTAGCCAACAGTGGAATATGATATCAATCTGTAACATGCAAATTATAAAGTTGCAGATGTTTCAAGATATTCCAGCATCGGAAAACAAGAGATCGAGTGTGATCGATTGGACCAATTGGTGGCTCCTTACAGATTGGAACCGACTTTCTGATGCAAACCCTAAACTTCAGCACCATTATTTGAAACTGCAAAACAGTTTATTTTAATAATTCGCATTATAAAATTGAAAATATATATAGCTGGGAATCTGTGTGCGGTTGCCTTACGAATGAAGCATTAGTCCTGTACATACATATATAGCCCTAAATAATATTAAAAATGTTTGTATTTTTGTTTTATTGATGGAAATAGGGGCTGGACTGCTGGCATGAGATGATGCAGATCGAAAAAAAGACAAGCAGATAGATATATATATGTACATTAAATAATCAATGGGTCATGAGAATTGAAGTTACGGCGATATGATATGATATGATAGAGATCACAGATTTTGCAGCTGCCACTTGTGTAGGTTGGTCCATGCATATATGCAGGTTATGCTTGGGTTCACAAATATATATCTTGTTTGCGGCTAGCTACCAGTATTATCAATTTATATATATATATATATATATATATATATATATATATTATATATATATATATATATAATATATTGTATTATCATGACTTGTGTACGTGAGGTTTTATCTCTTCATAATACAAGAATTTTCTCGAATCTCGATAATTCTTGTATTTTTACTTGATCATTTTTTTCTTTTAAGGGATTCGAGTTGAAGTTGTTATTTTGATTTAGGGTTAAAATCAAATGAGGAATTTTGTTGAAAATATTTGATCAAGATAATTTTTAGAGTGATCATTTATGTTCTTTGAAGATATAATTACTTACTTGCAAATTATGAAATTATAATGTGTTTATTTTATTCTAAATTATGGAATCATGGAGCAAGCTTGTTGTAGTATAAATTCATGTGTAAATTTTTATGGTTTTGTTCTTAACTAATTTGATGGTCGTCATGTTGTTGATCAAATATACATTTCCCATAGTAGGTATCGGGGCTTAAATAAAGACCTCCATGGGGGGAAGAAGACATAAACATCAAGTAATTAGAAAAAGATTAAATAAGGTCTTTTCTTAAGCTTCTTTGGTGATTTGTTTTTTCTTCCTGTTGATTCAAGTAGAATAATAAAAATCATAAAGAAAATTTGCTGAAGATTTGGATTGATTTTATTTGTATGGTTTATTAATATAAAGTATATTGTTAAACTTTTAGGAAATTATTTTCTATTTAGTATATGTATGTTTAGTATTTTATGTATTAACCTAATGAGAAAGTTATGATTTGTAGTATAAATAAAGGTGTAAGGTTAATATAATATTTGTGGTTTGTTCGTAATAATATTTATAAATGAGTCGAGTTCATCCCCTACATTTTATTGTCTTATTTTTCTATTATCACTTTCTATTTTCTGCTACTTTAAAAACGATACTCATGCCAATCTACATGTCCATCCCTACGACCAAATCCCCTCTCGATCTCCTCTTTTGTGGCCGCCTAGTCCACGAGGAGCAAATCTTCTCCATAGACACCCATTAAGGATGTTCTAACATAAATACATTGATCAAAAAAGAATACTTTTGTCTTGCACAATACATACACTCATCATAATCATGTATATATCATCCAAAAAACAATTCAATCCGTTGCCTCTCTTTCTAAGACAAGATCTCATATTCTCATTGGAGCCAAGATCAACTTACATATACACACAGTCAATAAACTCGAACAATCGTTTGATTTCACATGGAAGTGTTAGAAAATTATTCCACTTTAGGACACAGATCGATTATCTAAGACAGCTGTAGTTGTAACATGATATGACCCAAAACAAAGTAAATGCACCAATAAATCTTTGTTATCTATGTTTCCTTTCATCTCCACCAACTAAAATTGACCAACACTATATAAACACCACCGCCCCCCTCCACCATTTACAATCACCAACCGTCATTATCCACCTCTATCTACTTACTCTCTTTCTTCCACCTTACTCCTTTGATTTTATCGCCACCTTCATCATCCACTTTAAAGTAATATCACTTCACATCAATGGACACAAACAACACCACCACCACACCACCACCACCACCTAATACAACAACCACCACCACCGGAAGCAACAACAACAACAGAAGGGCCAAAGGCAAAGGTGGACCTGACAATGGTAAGTTTAAGTACCGAGGTGTTAGACAACGTAGTTGGGGGAAGTGGGTCGCGGAGATCCGCGAGCCCCGTAAACGCACCCGCCGTTGGCTCGGTACGTTCGCAACGGCGGAAGACGCGGCTCGAGCTTACGATCGAGCCGCGGTGATTCTTTACGGCTCTAGAGCCCAACTTAACCTCCAGCAGCCGTCCGGTGACGGTAACAATATGATTAACCCCACCGCCACCGCCACCGCTAACGCCACCGCCGGCGCCGGAGCCACCTCTACTTCCAGTGGTAGTTCTTCATCGTCGTCAACCACTCAAACTCTCCGACCAATTCTCCCCCGTCCGGCGGCTTTCAACCTCACATTCTCAACCCAAACGACGCCGTCTAATGTACCCATTTTGGCTAATTACATGCCGTACCCTTTTTACCCCACCGTACAGGTCATCCAACCGCATCAGTACGGATTACCGTACACAAATAGAGACTATGTTGTCGAGGGTGACAACGACCCCACGTTAAGGATGACAACGACTCCTACGACGTCGTATGATCCGAACGCTGACGCAAACCCTAGAAAACAACCTTTGCAACAATGTGAGAGTTATAATCAACCGATGAAGGAGGAGATTAATTCGTTGGTGGGGTCGGTGGGGGCTAATCTTTCACTTGCATCATCAAATTTGCAGCCGACGATGGTGGTTGGAGATTCGGTTTCGGATCCTACTTTGGTGGTCGGTGGTGAGCCTTCGTCGCCGTCGTTGTGGTCGTTGACGAATGACGATGAGTATCCGCCACCTAGTATATGGGACTATGGTGATCCCTCTTTTGATTTTTGAAGGGTCTTATTTTCGTGGTGGAAATTGGAGTAGGTTTTTTTAACGATTTCTAATCTACTTTAAAGCCACCCAATCTGTTTAATTAATGTAGTATTTAAATCTTCGACTTTCGGGGTTAATAGGTAGATAACATCTATTGCACACCTGAATACCATTGTCGGAGAAAATTGGAATAGTTTGATTCGAGTATTTGAAACTATCAAAGAGTTAGGGTTTAAGTGACCTTGACCGTGAAGATTTCATGTATTGGAGTCATTGTTGTTTGAATAGGTAAGTCTACTTTTTTTTAAACCAATTGAATTGAATTGTTGTTTAGATTTCAAGTCACTTAATTGTAATCAGAGAAATTGATTACATTTAGTTATCTCTCTCTCTCTCTCTCTATATATATATATATATTTTATTTCTTTACCTCTTTGAAAGGCATTTAGTTCTCTTGGATTAGTTTTTCTTTTATTTGTTTTCCTTTATTTGCGGATTATAAAATTCCTGTGTTTGTAATTATATTAATCAACATTACGTTTTGGTTATCTTCTTTTAAGGTTGAAATATCAATATTACTAATGTTTGTAGTAGAAACGACTGTGTCTTTCATAATGGACAAAGTTTCATAAGATGCTTCACAGAATCTATTCGATATGCATAACTAGTAAAATTAGATTATGTGTAGTCATTTATTTAGTTAAAATATCATATAGAAAAATTTATTAAAGCTTTTTTAAAGTAAGTATACCGACTTAAAACCATTTTTAGTTAAATATTGTCAAATGTGAGAAAAATAAATTCATTTTCCATTTAACGTCCATTAAGGGCTTAACAAAATTAAAGTTTCAAGGCCTTTTTAACCCGAATGTAATGCCTTTAAGTTTCAAGGCCTTTTTAATCAGCAACTTGAGCGCCCCTAAGGACACCACTACGTTCGATTCTGGTTGAAATTTTGAAATTATGCATAAAACCAAGACGATTGGTTAGCTTTGGAAACATCTAAGCCGATCAATGGAAAATTCAAAAAAGCCTTTTGTAAAATTAAATTGACGATAAATAGGTTTTTGTAAAATTAAACTGACGATAAATTTTAAACCTATGCTATTCATTGGACCATATAATTCCAAGTTTCAAATATAACCGAAGAAAATCGAATTGTGATTTGCATACGAATTAAAACTTATTTACATCATGGATTTGCGTAGCATAAACTACGACTGAAAAGTTAACTTCAACCAAAAGATCATGGACCTTTACATGTTACCACCCGCAAAAGTGGATTGTTAACCATCCTCCCAACGAGATCTAAATAAAATCATAACTTTGATAAATTTTAACTATATATACATAATACATATACCAGACATACATTTGTTCATCAAGCTTAAAAAATACATAAAAGAACTAAAATTGATTTAAGTGATAGAGTTGTATCATTATTTTATACTACGGATTCACTTGGAAAACAAAAAATTCCATACTACTGGATTTTGGTCAATAACCATGTGTTTCAATATTACACAAGATCTTGTACCACTTATGCCTTATCAATGAGTATTACACCAAAGAAATCAATTATAGATACTAATACAATTAGATAAGCTATTCATAGACGAGTTTGGGATTTACGATGCTAGGTAAGATAGGTCCGGGATCATAGGATTCTTTTCTATCAAATAAAAATGGCAGTAGCACAAAATGTAATTTTAAGTAATTGTCATATAGATCCTATGAGATTATATCATTAAAATAAAAAAAATAAGTTGAAAGAAATCCATCGATTAACTAAAGTTGCCCGCATAATGAACATCAGGAAGGTCAAATAAACATGAATAGAATATGAAAAAATATGATAAAGTAGTCAAAATAAATATGAATCAACACGTTTAATAAAAATATTATTCTTTCTAGATTATTCTTTTTTTTCTTACACAAGAGAATTCAATACAAATTCTTGGATTTGTTTTTTTTTATCTTTTTTCCTTTTGCTTTTATAAATAAACTATATATATAGGATAATATTTTAAAAAAATTATCATCTTCGTTTTAGCACAAATTCACACGATAAAAAGGTATAAAAACCCAATGCTCTCTAATTTTATGATGCACCATGTCAAAGCCCACAAAAATTGGACAGTGACATCCGGGTAGGAGACTAGGAGAATAAAACATATTAAATCAATCGATATGATACATCAATCATTGCTTTTATTTAATTATTAATTGAAAGAAAATAATCAAAATACAATGAAAATTCTTTACCCGTGTAAACATTCTAATTTATGTATTAGATATGACGGGGGTAGATCATAAAGCTTCTGATCCATAACTTGTGACAATTTGTTATAAACTCACTTTCTCTACGGCTGCAATGATGTCCTTGAACAAATCACTGCGTATGAGTTATCGGTTCTTGCTCTAACTCTAACATGGATGTGATCAAAGCCCTGGGTTTATTCCCATCGAACATAACCGAAGACAAATTAATATCTTACAAATAATAGCATATGTGTAATATTTATGTAACCACATTTACCAATGTATACCACGTGTTTTTTGACTATTAATTTTATTTTAGTATTTGATTTCCTTTGTTAACATTCATGCATTAATCTTTTTTTAAATGAGTTATTGTTGTGTTTGATATTTTTGTTAACTGTCTCAATATCGATTCTATTAAAAACAGAGTTGTATTGAATACAAGTTATTTTCTTGGCATTGTATGTTATATCATTTTTTTCTAACGTGCTGATACCGTGAAACCAAAACCCTAAACCAAAATACCGGTTGATAAAATCATACCATTATATAATTGTTTTCTTTCTATCTTTCGATCTCCAAAATACGTTTTGTTGTTGTAATTTATCACATCAATGTCAAACACCCAGTCACCCACAAAAAGACTCGTTCATGATACTTAAGTTATAAGACTCGTTCTTGATAAACACTACTTTTATACTCCTATAAATTCCTTGGTAATGCTCGCGTATATTTTCCTTTTAAATATAGGAATGTGGAACCTGGAAGAATGTGGAAGCGTAAATTGAAGGATTTACTGATAGTTAATTACAAACCACAATGCAACTCATATCACCTAATTGATCTATAACGAAATGATCAATTGAATTTAACTTTTGCTAGTTAAACTTGTTGATAATACACCATTTGATCTTTTGAGTCTAATTTATGCATATGACACCAATTTCATATAAGTTCGTTATTTATACACTTTGATCAAATCTCTTAATTATTCAAACACATTTCAATAAGTTCACTATCATCAATTACTCATTATTATAAGATCTTTACATTAAAACCACCATCTAGATCAAAATGGAGTCAATTCCTTCAAGAATACCAATACCTAGTTTCTAGAATCGGGTTCTTTTAGAGTAATTAAAAGTAAAGTTGTTCTCATATGACTTGAAAGTCTAAGCGGTGAAAACAATATATTTGTAAAACTATAAGGGTAAGATTACGTATGTTAGAGCCAAATTTATCAAACAGCGTCCTCGACCACGCATGCGGGAGCATAGCACCTGGTTTGCCCCTGTGATACTTGTAAGCTAAACAAGTCTTAGGGTGAATCTATCTATGTGACTTACTTGAACTCTAATTTCTAAGTATACAAATCAAATTCATTATTAAATTTCCATCAATCAACAAAGAAAATAAATTAGATGCGTCAATTTTTTTGAACATATTTCAATTATTTTTCAAGTTTTAATTCTTTTACAAATTTTAATTCTAATAACTTCCTCAGATTCGATCCCTGTTGACGAATTTGAAATTTATCAAAAGTATTCTATTAATCCAACGTTTGGTAAAGCTTATATTTAGTTTTAATATTATTTAGTCTTGAGAAAGAAACTATAGGAGATTTTAAAATGAAGAAAAAGCATTGTTGCTTTTAAGTCTTTAACAAAAACTCACAATGAGACACGATAGGTAGGGGAACACATGTTCGCTTGTTGAGTTGTTTCGTCATGCAAATTGTGGCCCACAAAATAAGTTGGATTGTGACATAAGGAATACATAGTGGGAGACTAAAATCCTATTAAATCATTGTATATCAACCGTTGCTTTTATTTACGAAAGAGGATTCAATGAGTACGAGTAAATCATATAATATTCTAACCTTTTTTGCTACATCTAGCGACTCACGATCATCATCCAAAATAGTTAGTTAGCGTAAGATCATTGATTAAATATATATTAATTATAGAATATGATGAATCACATAAAGATATATACTTATGCCTACAAAATACATATAATTATATTTTATATACTTATAATAAAAAAAATGTTATAATTCTTTATTAAAAACTGGTTATGTATTGAGCACGCTCCTATATAAGTTGGACGACCATATCAATATAATTATAAGTTTATTAAATTAGTTTAATCTCATTTAGTTTTCTAAAACATGTAGTATTGTTTACAGTGTTACGATGATTTATGTTTTATTTAGTGAGAATTATTATGTATCTGGGATTAATTCTATACTTTTTTAAAAAGAGAATCATAAATGCAAACCTGAGGAGCAAAAAGTATCCACTTATTCTATAAAACCAACAAGGAATCCACTGAAAAATGCTATTAACGGAATCTGCCATGAAACTTTTATATTATTTAGGTCATGTAACTAATTAAAAGAGTCATGTATAACACACTTATAAATCAAAACAATTCCATTTATTATTCGGATTTATGCATTATCATATCTTTGTACGCGTATATTTTTGTCCATATACTTCTTTATTGTTTTCTAGCAATAAAAGAGTTAATTACCTCAATTAAAATCATCAAAAAGTTATTTAATATTGTTCGATCTTTAAGTTCAGTTCCTTCAAAATTTGCCTCGCTAGTACGTAGAAACTTGGCAAGAGAAAGATAGAGTCAGTTCTCAATATTAATCGTAAGTCTGTAACAAAATTTGTCGTAGCTAATCTATAGCGTATTTCAGTAATTGTAAGGTTACTTTTTTTTGTTAACATGTGTAACAAATACTTGTATATATTGGTATAAAATTATTTTATGTATAAATAAGAGTGAAAACAACGAACTAAAATCATCAATAGTGGTGAAATAATGAATGCCCGTCTACCTAAAAGAGAAGCATCACCAAACGCCTTCAAATATTCGACACGTATGAGATTCATATAAATCTCGTGTGCATTTCTTTTTCCATTTTTCCATTTTCTCATTATTGGTTGGTTGAAAGTCTTTCTTTACTTTCCTATTTGTTTAGTTCATGATATATGGTTAGTATCTAATGAAATTCAATAATAATAATAATATTATAATACTTAAACTAACTGAAAAAAAATTCAACAAACACGTTGTGAAACTTGAGCATATTAAATTCAAATGGTTTTTGAAATTATATTTGCCCTGAAAGGACGACCTATTTTTATTATATTATGTTTTAGTTCATTTTTATGTGTATTAACGGCATTCTTTTTTCAAACCATAAAAATCTTGGCATAAGTGCAATTAACATATTAAATCATCTCAGATTCGCCTAACTTGATGATACTTTAGCATACAAAAATAGATACAACATATATACTATTCTTGTTATTTTCAATAAGATCACGTTTTACTAAACATTAATAGAAATTTAAAAGCAAAAGTTAGAGAAAACTTTACAAAGAAATTAAAAAATTTCGATCTCTAAAATAACACATGAAGAATATGTTATGTGCTATATCGATTCAAATCATCACATTTAAAACATTATTTACAAATACATCTCTAAAATAATGTCCATCCAAAAGATGTTCTATTATACACTGTCAATGTAGAAATATAATAAAACTATATAAATAATTATAGTTATTGTTTTAATTGTAATACATAAAATACTTCTTTGACTACAAACCTATTCTATTCTATGTTTATCCCACTCAATATCAAGCACTACACATATAACTTTGGATTCTATTTTTTCGTTGAATTGCAACATTATCTGATTTTAAGAACGGTTCAACCAGTAAAATAACATAACAACCCGTTTAGTTATCCATTTGATATTTAAAACATTAGTCTTTCCTCTTTATAGATGATTAGATGATGGTGAGAGTAGACATACGTAAGTTACTTTCACCATCACATGTTTGCTTTCTCAAATCGCGACATTCACGAAACTCCCGTTATTTACACCTACACTCCCTCTATTTCAGGCAACTTGTCATTTCCCTTTATTTTTCCACTTTCCCCTTCACTAGTCTATTTATACAGCTACACTCACACCACCCCTTTCTTCACCAATCACCACCACTCCCCCCTCTTTCCCCCAACCCATGCCGCCCCATCGCCACCACACCCGCCGGAGCACCACCACCACAACCACCACTACCACCGCCACCACCGTTAACTATGACCACACAGGACTCTCAATCATTCCAATGGCGATACGATGAACTCGACGACAGAAACTTCCAGATCCACGGCCGTACACTCTTCTTCATCATCTTACTCTTCTCCGTTATCTTGTTGATCACGCTTCTCTTCCTCTACGCTCGGTGGATCTGCCGATCGTCGTCGTCCTCCGCCTCCTCCTCCGCCGCCGTCGCTGATACCGCCGCTTTCCCGCCGCACGTCCGGCGGTTCTCACGGCCGCAGGGGCTGGACGCCGCTGTGATTGAGAGTTTTCCGATCACGCTCCACCGTAGGGAGTCCGCCGGCGGTGAGTCGGAGTGTTGTATATGTCTTGGGGAGTTTGAAGAAGGAGATAAGGTGAAGGTGTTGCCTAAGTGTAGTCATGTGTATCACTCTGAGTGTGTAGATAAATGGCTTATTGCTCATTCTAGTTGTCCTGTTTGCAGAGCTGGGCTCCTGCTCGACTCACCTGTTTGACTCACCTGTTTGACTCACCTGGTTGACTCTCCTGGTTGACTCGCCCAATGCTTTTTTAACTTTTTTTCTTCTTTTTTGGTAGAAATGTATGCGGCGTAACTTTTAATAGATAAAGTATAGGTTAAAACTAAAAATGATTGTTTTGGTTCCTGATTTAGTAATTGGTGATGCACCTTTCACTCTTTAAAATTACTAACGGCGCATTTTATTTAGATGTGAAATGAAGTGTATACTATTCGACAGCCTATATATCAGAATTGTGAAAGGGGAATAATGGTCCAATAGACAACTGCCACGTGGCGGCACTATCCGATGGTATTTATCATTGCTCACGTCCATTCAAAGTGTATATATGAAAATTTCATTTTTTTTTCTCTTATCCATCATTCGTTGCTTTCATCACTATTGTTTTCTTCTCTATCGATTTCGAGATTAGTTTGTTGAGTTAATGTTAATTTTATGCTTATTTCGCTAGACTCTAACTTGCTATTTGTTTTTTGTTGAGTTTTTTTTCTTTCGTCTTGGTCTTCTCTTGATATGTTGTTTTTAAATTTCATCAGCAATATATTGTTTATGAAATTTCCGTTTCGTACAGGGCCAATTTTAGAAATTGAATTCCTAACATACCAATTTTCTATATATAATAAATGAATAATGAATAACACGGATGACATGTGTCATCTTGCGAAGAGTTCAATTGCTTATTTTCTCGCTCATCTCTTCTTCACAATCAATTCTAGATAAAAGTTTCGCCCTCACTAATTCCCTCTTTCAATTACTCTTCATAGTTAAATCTAATATTTCATCTCACGTCTATTAATCGAATCCCTCACCACCAAAATTAGTTTGTTTAGAGTCTAAACGTCAACCTGCAGTATTCTAAGCTAGCATATATAATAGTTAAATGTACGACGGAGGAAAATTAAATTAAAATATGATAATATAAAGGGGTGCAAAGAATTGATTTTTATTACTATTATCATATCATGCGAGACTTTAATTGATATAATAAGATAGAAAAATATGTATATATCAATTAAATCAGGTAAATTAATATACACTACAAGTATAATTAATGTTTTCTATAAATTCAAAACTAACTAATCAATTATTATTGAACACGTATCAATTTTTAAAGGGAAAATTACAAAATTAACCAATTGATCAAAAGTAATAATCAAAATAGCCGGTCAAATATGAAATTTTAAAAAGAAAAATGCAATCGCAACCCGCCACATGTCATCCCTCGCTGATGTGGCGAGAGAATATGGGAATCCCTCGCCTCGGAATATGTGTCTGGCGAGGGAATGACATAATCCCTCGCCTCGGAAATGTGTCTGGCGAGGGAATGACATAATCCCTCGCCCACGTGTCATCCCTCGCCCACCTCGCTGACGTGTAAGTCTTTCCCTCGTTGAGTCAGCGAGGGATTATGAGAATCCCTCGCCCGTATTTACGAAAATGCCCCTCCTCGCCCAATATTTAAAAAAATTATCAAAAAATACGAGATTTTTAAATATTTATTGTTTTTTAAATACTCAAAAATTTAATTTAATTTTATTTTCCCCTATATAATACCATGTTAACCCTTAACAAAAATCTCACATTCTTTCAAACCTTCTTAAAATTTTCTAAAATTTTTAAATGTCAGTTAATATCATACTATGCAGTGATGGTAAATAACATTTTGTAAACGGTATCGAATAATATCTACCATTAAAAAGTAATGTGTTTGACATATTTTTAGTTTATATAGTAGTATAACGTGTGATAAATTAAAGGATACTAATGACTAAGTGAGGCATCATTACTAATACATTCATATAATAACCATTTTGCAAAAGAAGTGTTTTTAAACATAAGAAGGTGACCCGGATTATCCTTTAATTTATTTTACTCTGTTTTACAACTTTTAGATTACATCTAATAGTAATACTATTAAATACATAAAAACCATACAAAAATAATAAACAAATTCAAAATATAATAAAAGCAATGAATAATAAAAATAACAGTATAAGTAGAAAGTATTAAATAAAAACTAACCTCGTGCTCCATCATCATGATGTTTGAAAGATTTTTTTAACGAATATTTTTTATAGTTTACCGGAAGATTTTTAAATTTTTTTTTGAAATTTCGGAGACCCACCCACTCTCATTCCCCTTTAAATAGTCTTGTCATATTAATGATCCTCGTCTCGAGTTCTCGCTGACCAGGCGAGGGATATGTCACATCCCTCGCCGACATTGACCTCTCCCTCGCCTTGGTTATGGTGCCCTCGCTGATGTCACCTTCCTCGCTGACGTGGCCGAGAGGAGGGTCAAATCCCTCGCCTCGTAGGAAGTGCCCCTCGCTGACTCAGCGAGGGATGTGACCTATCCCTCGCCTAGATATGTGAATCCCTCGCCGAACCCTTTTTTTTAATTTACAATTTACGATTTATACGTGGACGAGATATTACACGTGGGCGAGGAAAATTTTTCCACGTGGGCGAGATATTATGAGTTTTCCTCGCCTGTGGCGAGGGGTCAAAGTCAACTGTCCATTTTCGTATTTTTTTTGTCAATGGTTATTTTGGTAATTCGTTTAGGTCAATTGGTCAATTTCGTAGTTTTCCCATTTTTAAAGTAAAACCGAATGATTACAAGACGTGACAATTCGAATAACTTACTGATGGAGGAATGACCATACATATATACATCAATTGCCTATTTGACATGAATATATGTATCGTTTATATCGCGACTAGACACCACCCATCGTGGGTGTCCCATTCTGAATTTAAGCAGATTCTTTACGTGAAAAATATTCACTCAATTATGGAAAAAAAAGGTAAGAACCTTAAAATAATTTTAGTAGTTATTAAGTATGACACATGTTACATCATTGAAGGCATTTTGTTAATGCGTTAACCGATTAACATTTCGTTAACACGTGATAACCCATCAATCGATCCATCTTTTAATATTGATAAGATATTATTATGATCGTAAATAAAATAATACCCAGTTATAAAAATTCGTTTCGGCCCCTAAAGAACTGAGTCGTTTATCTCGGAGGGTTTTTTTACAAAGATAAAGCCCTAAAATGTCAATTTTTAAAATCTATTTCTAGTTGTTTTCTAAG
Organism: Flaveria trinervia; assembly: GCA_025506515.1. Lineage (NCBI taxonomy): Eukaryota > Viridiplantae > Streptophyta > Magnoliopsida > Asterales > Asteraceae > Flaveria > Flaveria trinervia. The sequence continues at coordinate 2,472,305 of CM046450.1, read as the reverse complement.
TATTAACTTTGAAGATGACAGTAATATCTTAACACTTTGATCTGAATATATATGCAAGTTTCAAATCAACACAAATTACATATATGTTTCCCTCCTTTCTGATTCTAACTTTTTCCTTCTAAACTTTGGGCTTAAAACTTAGAATGTTTGATCACAATTTTGGGCCGAAGGCTTAAAAACCGGCCCATGAGCAAAACAAAGGCCTTCTTCGGCCCGTAACTCGTCGATGTAAATCCGTACCTCTTTCGCTATCATACGCTTCATGATCTTCACCACATCTCCACCGTTGAGTTAATAATATCCACGTCATCATCCACCTCTTCCTTCTTTTCAGTTACCACTTTGATCTCCCCCGGTGGCAAAAGCGTGAGCACCGTCTCCGGTCCGTCACAACTGCCGTCGTCATCAGAAGCACGCGAACGACGCCGTTTCAACCCGAGTTCCGACTGAGTCGACTCGGTCTCAGACGACCGTTTCGAAGCTTCTCCGGCGAGTCCCCGTCGCCGGAGAGTGGAGTTCCAGTAGTTCTTAATCGCGTTATCTGTACGGCCGGGAAGAAGTTTGGAGATTGTTGACCATTTGTTGCCGTGGATGGCGTGTGCTCGGAGGATGACGTCATCCTCTTGAGGAGTGAAAGGATGGTGATGGACGTTAGGGTTAAGCTGGTTGCACCACCGTAGGCGGCATGACTTGCCGGAACGGCCGGGGATTCGGGTGCTTATGAGGGACCAATTGCGTGGTCCGTGTTGGTTCACCATTTTGATGAGTGTAGCGTCCTCTTGAGGGCTCCATGAACCCTTGATCTTACTACGATTGATGTTAACGTCGTTTGTTGAAGCCATTGGAGATGTGATGGAGAGATTGAATTGAAATGGTTGAAACGGTTGTGAGGGGGTTTATGAAGAAGAAGAAGAAGAAGAAAGAGGGAGGTTAGGTTTAACCGTTTTTGGATGGGGAGTAGTTGGCATGACTAATAAACTGCTCCTGCCTCTGTTTTATTTTACTCTTTAATTTATTTGAAATTAACTTCAAATCCATAACAGCAGTTGATCATTAATAGTTTGCTAATCGAATTGGTTGATTTGATTAAGAATAAAATAATGATATAAATATAAAATAATTAAACTATTTATAAGATGCATTTTATAATTATAAACATGTTAAGAACTACTAAGACCGCATATAAACTATGTAAATAAAAAAGTTAGAGCATCATTTTGATTTTCACAACGTTATCTCATGTTATTGTATGTGACAAGAAAGTATATTTGTTCTAGTTATCTCAACAGTGTAACTGTGTTTGTTTGAATTCTGTGCGTAGCGTTTATGGGAAGGGTGGTTGGTGATGTATAAGGAGATGGTTATGTTACACTAACTTAAACACATATTCCACACCATCTAACCCGTAACATTGGGGCGCATAAAAGCCATATACGAGTGAGTGTATACAAGCTCATATAATCCCACAAATGCTCTGCTAAACAATAATAACTAGATTAAAACTTAAGACCTCATCCTTTGTTAGTGGACTCACCATAACTATAGAAGAATTCATGAACATGATAAAGAAAGATATGTTGAGCATGACAAGGTTTTAACAGAAATAATGTTATCTATGAACCAAAAGAAGCTTATATTCATTCAAGTATATGATTTGCTTTTAATTCAAACGTGATACAAATTTCTAATACTCGTTAAAGTGAATAGCGCCCACTTTCCAAACAATGTAAGTTGTTGTAAACATTATGGTGCTAATGACAACAACTGAAGTGATAATAAGAAACACATCCCAGCCAACTGGTAGCTCAAAGGTCAGACCCTTTTTCGGCATCCCTCGTTTGCTGTCATCTAACATGTTTGTTGGTGCTTCGGGGAGACCGGATCTTTTTCTCCCCGTAACTTTATCTGTTTCCCTCAAAGCTTCAAGCACTTTGCTTCCAAGTTGTTCTTTCTTAGCAGCTTTTGGTTCAGACTCACGATTGCGAACTCTTGCTGCCTTTAGCTTCTCTCGTGCTGTTAGTTTCAATCGTTTTGAGGAACTGTTGATGCCTCCATTCGCTGTATCTTGTTTCAGTTCAGAAGATTCAGGGGTGCTTTTGACTTCCTCAGTTTCAGAAGCAGGTGATAGTTGATTGTTGGAAATTGATGGTGTGGTAACATCTGAAGTTTTTTCACTGGTTTCTGTTGTAACACGATCACTATTTGCAACTACAAGAGGCTTTCCATTTCTTGTATGTATTGGTTTACTGAAAACAAAGGTCCTAGAAGGGTTTGAGAAAGGTTTGGCCTTTAGTAATGGAGCTCCTGTGTACACCCGTGGGACGTTTTGATGGTTCGCCTGTGTGCATTTATAAACACTACATCGTCAAACAGCCTTCAATACGAAGAAAGTGTGTGGGCGTGTGTGTGTTTAATGTATGTCATTTAGGATCTTTCTCTTCTATTTTATGAAATTTGTATAATAAATATCGAGCTTACAACTTTTTTATAGTGTTTCATTCTTCACCCATTTAGTATCTCCGGTAATTCAGAACCTCAACTAAAAGCACAACTGTCACAAAATTTGGTTTGATATTCCAAAAGCCTGTGTGTTTTAGATAAACTGAACATGTTTTGGAACTAAATTCAATATTAAATACAAAAGAACCCTAGCAATCTGTAGATCCAATATTTTATGATTAGAGTTTTCAATTTGTTTCACCAACTCTATGTGCTCATCGATGTAAAAAACTGCTGATCGACATACAGAAAAAATTGATTATCCATGATTGTCAAGCATATCGAAAATCATATAAAACCAACACCTGTTGAACTAACTCGTGAATATACAGCCCTAATGAACCATTATTCATCCTCGGTTAATAAATTCAAGGAAAAAGCACGAAATCCTTCTATACCGAACGATCCAAATCACCTAAGCGAACTTACAAGCATTCAAATGAAGCATACTAGTACTCGATCTAAAAGAAGTGAAAATCAAGCTATAAACATCAAGTTGAAGGAGGAAATGAGGAAGAAGACGAGTACAAACCGTCGATGTGAAGCGGATGAATGAATTGAAGGAAACAACCATTGGATTAGACTTGGAATTTCACGTTCCAACCATTAAAAGATTGAGATGGAGAGAAGAACATCGGCAGAATAATATGTGGCGCTAAAGTGATGCAACCATACCCACAGTCATATTAATAATATAAAGATTAATAATTAAAAAGTGCTTGTTGCACCCACACCAACATCGTCCCTGTACTTTGACTTAAATACATTTTTGGTCCACAAGTTTATAAGATTACTTCCTCTACCCAAAAAGAACAAGTTCCTGCTTCATAGTAACTATAGGAATCTATATCTATATTGCAGATAAGCATATCGAAAATTGTTGTACCACTAATGATGTTTGGATAGTAAATATAAACAGTATGTAACTAGGTTTTTTTTTGCTATATAATTACGGATAATATAATATATCATAATGTTATTGAAGTGTTCAGTTTATTATACCGAACAAACTCTTTTGTAGAAACAATTTTGTTTTTGTTTTTGTTTTTCTTTTTGGTGATAGAACTTCATTTTATTTCTAACTAAGTTGTGCCACAACCCCCATAAATAATAAAACCAATCTTACTAAAAACAAAGCTTTGAGACTTATAGACCGACAAATTACTATGCAAAATCTTTTGAACCATGTTCAGAAGATCTATAACTTGCAAGACGATAAAACCAGACGTATCAAAAGCAAAAGAGATAAGCACTTGTTGATTCTCTAAACAACTTACGACGCAACTTGTTCCTCGTTTAGAGACAATGACTTTGTTGTGGGATACCCAGTAAAATCTACACAAGCATGTTTTCCTCTTGCCATCTTAGCATTAATTTATTTAACAAATAAATGAGCTTGTAGAATAAAATTAATACTAAGATGGCATATTATTTATACTAAGATAGTAATATGCTTGTTACAAGGAAAAAGCCCTTAATGCAGAAAAGCAATAAGCGTTTCTTAAAGAAAAACTAGCACGGAGCTATCAGAAAGAAGCAGCAACAATCCAAGACTTTACAACGTGAAAATCAAAATACAAAACCTACTGTCGAGCTATCAGAAATAAGCAGCAAACAATCCGAACGGGTCGGTGCACCTATTTCCCAGTTGGCTTGGATCTTGTAACTTCTATTAGAAACCCAAGAGGATAATTGTCACCGAAAGTTTGATCTGTATACATTTATGTGTTTGTACTTTCTGTAAACGATGATATAATTCTTATGTTGAACAAAACTGAAACGTGCTTAACAAAACTATTCTCACTTCAAAAAAGAAAAGGTTAGTTTTAAGACCTTAACCTTAATGGAGTCAAATTGTTACCACGCTCAAACAAGTTCACAGTATCACTCCAAAGACTGGTTTAATATTGGTCTAATTGCAGCTTTAAAATCTTCATAGAACCTCTGCTCTGAAAACCTACTGGCTCGTCTTCTTGCAGCTGCAGCCATCTCATGTCTCTCGGATTCTGACATCCTTAAAACCTTCAAAATGGAGTCAGCGTATTCTTCTACAGTTTGGGCAAGAAAGCCTGTTTCCTTACCTTCTTCTGGTAACACAATGTCCATCTTTGGTCCAGCTGAATTATGAGCTGAAAAGCAATTTAAAAACATGCGATTTTAGCAATAGGTTAACATAAAAGTAATACACCATGGTTTATTTGGTTACCTATTGGTATTGCTCCAGCAGCCATGTACTCTACAACACTAATGCCAAAATGTTCATCTATCATTGAATGAATCCCTGCTGTTGCACCCCCCAGTAGCTTTACTAACTCCCTGCATTGAAGAAAAAAAAGTCCAGAGCCTGCTGACTGATGGTATTCCATTACTTTGGAATGCGTTAAATTAGGTTGTGTAGGCCAGATGAAGAAATTTGCCAAAAGGGCAACAGGTCAAATAGCTTAAATATGTTGAAGATCGCCCAAAGTCTACCAGTAATGCAGACACCCTCTTAGATTGTGCATTTAAAGGTTCAGATAACGGTTGTAATAACACAAATTTGGAGATCACAATCAATGTGTTTTTGAGTCGAGAAAGAGGGAGAGAAGTGTTTATTGGCCAACCAAACTAGAGTGTGCCTATCCCAGCTCATACTAAAAACTGATGTATATAGCAAACCCAAACCCATTTGAGCCATTACTTAATAACATCACAATATATATAAAGTCCAGTGAGATAACCTGTAGGTCACATTCTTGTAGAACTCTACATCATCTTCTACCTTGAGTTCGATAGCTAAATCTTTTAGAGTCTGTAATCTTGCTTCATCAGCATCATTTCTACAACTACCAACGAACCGGAGTTTCGGTCTAGAAACATCTGAATCTAATTTACTGATTGATAGCGCAAAAGCCTGAAGCTGAAGAGCATGTGCCTGACATACAATTTTAAAATGACAAAAATGAGAAATTGATTTTTGAAGATTTCACAAGCTAATGAATTAATGAAAATTTTATATAAAATGCACACCTTCTCTGGTCGAAATTGAGCCACTGAAATGATTATGGGTGTTTTGATTCTCTTTCTAGTGGAAGTGCCTGTTAGAATTTAATCAGATTGGATACGTTGAATGCACAAACATACAAAAAAAACTCATGTAGAAAAGCAAGAATCACAGTTCAACACTTATTGCCACGTGCAAAAGTTCATGACAATTTGCTAATACATTTAGTAATAACCTGGCATCAAATAAAGCAATGCCATTAGTTGAGATAAAATCTACCATTAAATGCTTGAAATTTGAAACTATCTTCTTCTACTTCTGTTGGGTTGCTTAGTCACCATAGCAAAAGCCACATACATTATTCACATTGTTTCCATTACATCAGTTTTGCCCAACTTTGATATTGAAAACTTGTTAATGAAGGTAATGTTAACATAACAAAAAAGCATACCCGGTGAGATCTCACTCAACGAGTAGGGTTTAGGAAGAGTGAGATGATGGTCAACTTTACCTCTATCCCATGGGATAAAAGGTCTAAGGTAATGTTTACATATTGATTGTTATTGACGATTTATGTCAGTTCTGTCGAGTTTTGACTTGTTATTTTTCATGAGTTCACAATTGATGACTTATAATCATTATGGAGCTTAAAAGGGGAAAACAGTTCCTTTTGAATGCGAGACCTGCAATCCAGTTGTATCACAAGGAGGATAAACACGCTTAATACGATCTGGAATCCCCCAAAGCTTCTCAATATGCGAATGTGTCCATGATGAATTCACCATAGCAAGATTTGCACAGGAACCAACAAATCCATACATCCAGCTAAAAATTGTGTAATAAACAAGTTTGAACCGCGATAACATTACACTGTCATGACAAGCAGTTCACATTAGATTATCTCAACTATTTATTATCTGGATAAATTAATGGTTTCAAGCAAAACAATGAATCTAACAATTATGCAACAAACCTGTTGGCAACAAAGGCATCATTATTATACATGGAACTCCGCGAATGGACTCGGGAGAGCATATCTAAGCTGATTGTTGGATAATGTGTGTAGCAAATAACCTTACACCCAAAAAGCCGGGCAACTGGATAAGTAAAAGCATATCCACTTGTATCCATGTAGTATATAGGAACAAATTTGTTCAAAGCTTCCCATGAAAGGTAGATTGAACCAAGACTTTGACCGATCATAGTGAAACGAGGATAGGTTGTTTCTTCTATCCATTTCCTTTTGTGTAAATGCACAACCTGATATAAACATAGTACAACAATCATAAACTTCACTTTGCAGATAAACATTCTTCAGATTCAACAAAAAAGCATCAACAAATTAGGATTATAAGATCAGATCCATCAAAATCAACAATGGAACACATACGAAGGTTACTTTTTCCTTAAATGTTCACGAATTGTGTGATTTATTACACTATGCATCAATTGAAGCGACATCAAATTTCATCTAGTTCTGCTGAGTTTAAAATAACATGTTTCAGCAATTGTTCAATTGAAGAAAAATGATCTTAATGTAACATCTGCACCTTGTGATTCAGTAGAAAAGGTTTACAACAATTAAAATTTCCAAACCACTAAACATGAATTTAGGTAATTAACCAGTGACACACGCAAGATTACCTTGGGAGGGAAATCAAGTTAACACCAAACCGGTCAACAGCCCGACGGATGAGGCTGTCAGGAGAAGCGTCATGATCTCCTGTGTAGATAACACAGTCAAGATCAGGAAGCTCTTCTTGAATAGCTTTAACTGCACACCATAGAACTCGCTCTCCACCGCCACCGTCGTTGGTGTAAGGATGAAAAAACCCTACAGCCTTCTTTTTGTTACTCCGGCCAATAGAAAGAAGTAAATAAAATTTTGCCGTTAAGGAGAATATCACTGACACTAACAATATCCGTATCACGGTAAGAATCCACATCTTATATGTTTGTGGCAAAAATCAAACGGTGTTTGAGCTATGTCAAACTATCATTTGCCCTCCAACCTACATAACAAAGGTAAAATTTGGTATTAGATTTATTGATTTACTCAGATAACATAAATTTCTTACATTTGACAATAGATTTACATAGGATATAATAAACACTTTGGTATTCCGATAACACCATCAATTACAAATCATAGAAAATTCTCTTTTAGTTTTTGACGTAAAGTGTAAATGTTTTGAGTTATAATTTTAGTTCTCTCATGTAAACTATCATCTAATCAATTTTCCTACTATCATCCAATTCCCCAAATATAATATCCATCTCTGTTTACTAATTTTATCATAAATATCAAAGAAGTAATAGATGAAATGTGTGTCGAGTAGAAACCAAACCAAACTAATCATTTTCCTCTATCATCAAAATTAGGGCTTGAATACAATATAGATTCTAGATTACTAAATACAAATATCATCAAACATATTAACTAACATATAAGTGAAATAATAATAATAAATCTTCTTTCATCAAACAAACACAATCTAGAGTTCTAAAACACCAAAATCACTAAAACAAAATCTAGGGGTTGAATCTTCATTCGTAGACAAATTACAAACAAATAAGAAAACTGATTTTGAAAACTAACCTTGAATCTTAAAACACTGAATAGTTAAAAGCTTGAATAGTTGAAAGACAAAATAGTCAATTTGGTAGCTTCGCCGCCTCGTTGGGTTCAATGGCAGCAGCACTCGTGACTCTTGAGGTCGATGTGGGTGGGGGGAAGGTTCAATGGCAGCACCAACATGCGTTCGACTATCAATTAGGGCTTCGGAGTTGGGAGAAGTTGATTGGGGTTTTAGGCTTAAAAAGATTGGAAATTACTCTGCAATAGATCATTGCCTAAATACTCTGCAACGCTTAAGTGATCCAACCCAATATAGTTTATGTAATTTGGGTAAATTTGGGATTGTATTTGTTGGAAATTAGCTTTATAAACTAAAAGTTGATAAGAGTTTATAAACTAAATGGGAAGGATTCAAACAAGTAGCGTTGGCTGAACGGGGTGCCATGCAACGTGTAAATTCTGCTTCGGCGTTTCTGAATCATCGGATCATATTCTTATTAGTTGTCCGTTTGCAAAAGCAGTTTTGTCTGAAATACATAGGTGGTGTGATTTCCCTTATGGAGGAATTGAAGCAGCCAACCATTGTAAAAAGATTATTCAAGGATCGGATTTGGGAGCTAAAGAAGGGAAGATTAAACATTGTATTAGTTTGGCTACTTTGTGGTTTATTTGGAGGAACAACGCAATATTCAAAGGGGAGCATATGCACGTTGCAAAGGTCGTGGTGAACATTAAAGTTAACGTGTTTTGGTGGTTAATATAGAGCTTCCTTGTTCAATATCGAGTGGCATAGTTAGTGTAATTTTTCATTATACTAGTGTATGTTGTACTTTCCTAGCATCTTGCTAGGTTTCATTTTATTTATTGAATTTTCAACCGTTGAATTTTCAGCCGTTCAAAAAAAAGTTGATAAAAATTAATAGAGGGATATGATAAAAAATTAAACTAAAAATAATTTCTAAAAGTTGATATATAACATAGTCCTTGCTTTCCAAAACAGTTTTTTTAAATCTATACGAAACACCAGTTTATAAGATTCTTTTAATTGCCAAATATTTTTTTCGTTCACGAGTTTATAAGACACTTTTGTAACCTAAAAATAAAAGTTCAAAAAGGGTTGATTTTAAGGTTATTTAAACGACGTCAACAAATGTGCCTTTATAAGACAAGGGACCAATAGGGGGTAGGGGGCTATTTGTTTGTTTTTATTTACTTACACAGTGGCGTTGCCGTTCTTCCGTATGCCTTAACTATAGTTTTGGTCAAAACGTTTTAAAGTTCACTTTTCATTGTTTGTGTGCGACACATTTGGTCCCATCTATTGTCACATGGTTGTAACCTATTGTCACATCAACAACTAAACGATTAAAGTAACATATCAAAATATGTTTACCCGATGTTACCCAAGAATGAACATGTGATTATCTTTAGACACAACAAAAACCCGAAACAAGTCACAAAACCCATGGCAAATCACCAACTCTCGTGATTGGGATTGTTGCAGTGGAGCAGGTAGCCCCTCAAATCTTATAGGGTTCAACTTTGAAATTGACTCGCTCGATTCTCTAGGCTCTTCCTCCAGGCCACCTTACTTCCTTGCACATGCCTTGGAGATGACGTTAAATATTAAGTGGTTTAGTGTTTAATAAGATGGTTGAAATATTGGTTTAATAGCGATATCAGACCATTATGTTTAGAAGATGGTACTATAATCACCCAAATCTTCAACAATAAAAATATCACTCGTTTATGCATAAAAATAAGATGCTAGATAATAAAATAAGCTAAAAATATAAACAGAAAACAGCCTAAATGCATAATCCATCCATCCTGCTATCAGTCCCTAGTAGCACATGATTCATAATTGTACTTGCTCATCTTGACCCTCCTGGAAAAAACCCCTCAACTAGATTACAAGAAAATACATATCCACGCTAAGCAGTAGAAACGCACATCTTTACTCTCGGCTACTAAATAATCCAAGTCCATCTAACAAACTGTACCAACTAGAACTAATCACTATTCACCGAATAATCAATAAGAGGTCGATGGTGCCATTCCAAATGGCGGCATTGGTGGCATTCCCATTCCACCCATAGGCGGTGGTGGAGCAAATCCTCCACCCATACCTGGTGGTGCAGGCAATGCAAGAGGCAGTAGTTGAGCATACATGTTCTGCAAATCAAGCAATGCATAAGCGTCAATGTAACCGCTTTAATATTTGCATGTATGACTAAAATAAAAACTATGTCAATAAGTAAACAAATAAGCATAAGAATGAAACAAAGACATACATGCTGCTTCACGATATCCTGCTCTTCGTTTTCTTTAGCCTTACTCTCATTGATTGCTTCTATCTTATCCTTTATTAACTCATCAACTTTGCCCGTGTATTCACGGATAAACTGCAAGAAAACAAATGAAAGGATTGGAATTTAATAAACAAGACAATTAAAAATTAATGATGTACCTGAAGCAGATACGGGAAGGCAAAATCTATCATATTGTTCAGCCAGGCTAGCTCAAGCGCAACATCAGGACGGATTAGATCATAACAGATAAACAGACACGAAGCAAAGCATTCCTTTTTACCCTGCATAGACAGATAATAAATCACCAAAATCACTTAAAAGCATACACACAAACACATACGTACATGTGTGGATAATAGTAAGATTAATGTTTTTACCTGCTCAATAAAATAAACAAGCAATTCTTCAGCTAGCTCACGCTCACCGGATTGTGAGGCAGTCTCCATGGCATCCTTGTAAACCTTGTCTTTCTTGGACAATGCAATAGACTGCTTCCATCTACCAGCTTTCTTGTAAATATATGCAGCCACACGTCTCATTTCAAGAAGCTCGTGTTTCTCAATCTGCAACAACATTAGAAAACACATGGCATGACAGTTATGTTTGATTGTAAACAAACTACTCAATGATACAAACTATTATTACCTTCTGTGCAAGGCCAATCTGGTCAAAGTTATCATGCAAATCAATAGATTCACGCAATCTATCATAATCTTCCTCCTCGACATATATTTCATTCAATGCCTCATTTACAGCAGATACGTTGTTGCTCTGAACTGCAACCATATATGGTTTCACAAGAGGAAGCTGGCCCGCCTGTAATTCATCAAGTCAACCACACAGAATCATACGGCAGAGAAATCTGTCTTATAATACATGATAATACAGGTACAGATTATGCATACAAAAAAAGTGCTAAAAACATGTGCAACCATTGATCTTGACTGTGGACTTTGAGAACGAAACTAGATGTTGTAATTTCGGCGCGTTTACTTGCCTCTAACAAGTGGATCAAACAGGTAAAACCAATAAGGACAGCTAACCATGAAACGGATCAAATGAATCGAAAACTAAGTTTAACGCACAAGCACACGTGTAAATTCATTGCTTATATTCAAAAAGTAGATTGTTATTGGAAAAAGAATAATCATTTTCATCGGTTAAATTTTTTTAAATGCTATTCAGGTCCATTTTATAGAGAAGTAGATGTTTTGACAAGTCACCTCCAAGAAACAATGAAGTTGCATATATCCTAAAACTCATGACACATGGAAACCTTGAACCCATGCACAACCATTGAAATTGACGCTTAACTTGCAGGGAAGGGAGGAATACTTCTAAATTTAAGTTGCAGACTAAAAAGTTTCTAAGTTGCGGACTAACCTTTCGCATAATGTCCACCACACGTGTATGGTCAACGCGTAGAGCAAGGACATTCAGAACATCATTGATAAGATCAGGATGCTCTTGCAAGTAGAAGTGAACAGCCTTATAATAAAGCTCAACATTTGCCACTTTAACAACAATATCTTTAAACTGCATGTGATCCCAAGCTTCAGGAGAATGATTCATGACAGTTGATGCAGCATTATCGAACTCATCATATTGAATATATAAATAAGTAAGTTCCTTCCAGTGTTGTTGTTCATCGCAGGCTCGGATTAACTTTGGAATATTAAGACGAGTTACGAAGAGTTTAATATGCTCCATTAGTTTCTCATGACGGTATCTGGCATAAAGAACACCCAACTCTGTGAAGATGCCCATATGAGCACGTTCCAACCCTAAACCACTTTCCATTAGAGATATTAGCTCATTGAAACATCCTCTATTTTGGTAATACTCGCTCACTTCTTCCAGATCATCCACCTAAAGATTTTAGAAAAAACTTCAGACATCAATTCAAAATTCTAAAAGACGTAGAAATTATCAGTAATACTCCAAATTTCTGCTGTAGTGCAATTAAACTGAAGAGTCTGATTTTTTATAAGCTAAAACTTTATCACAACAACATTTTTGGCTTGTTTGCTTGGACGGTATGAAAGACAAAGGAATATAATGAATAAGGCAACAAAATGAGCTATTAAGTCCATTGTGCTGTATGAATGACCTATAGAAATTGAATGGGCATTCAAGTATATTGTTTGGTATTAGTTAATATACATATGAATTGACTTAAATAGGTAAAAATCTATAAACATGTTGTAAAAATCTATAAACATGTTGGGTAATGTAATAAAATTTTATTGAAGTTGTGAGATACTATTAAATGTTCTTTGAACGTAAATATGTGGTATCTGTATAACCTCAGTTATAGATAATTGATAATTAATTAAAACATCTTAATTTAACAAGAAAAAGATATGACAAACTAATAGATCAAGAACCATCAAATAAGATAACAGTATAATTAACTTAATTCTAAAAATTCAAACACTGTTTAACAAAATTATTATAAACATTAAAGTGTTAGGGGTTCTGGAAAACTGCACGGGGAAAACAAAGATCATATCATGAGTTTTCATACTATTCCGTGATGGAATGAGGATAATAATATCCATGGAATGATAATCAACAAGAGGAAAGGAATCACATTCTATTCCTTCATATAGAAAAAAACAGCTTTTTCATTCCAGGCATCTGGCAGAATGGACGATTCTAAATACCCTCATAACAAATACTGCACAAATATTATTGCAATAACCAACATTTGTAATCCAGGAGATGTCAAAAGACTACAGAATGTTACCTGTACAATAATATTCAGCCCGCATATCTGAGCCAAGCGGAACTCCTCGGCATCAACACAAGCAAAACAAACTTCTTTCCATGTTTTTGCACTGCTAGCCTTGCGAGCAGCATCAACTGCACCTTGAAACTGCTGCAGCCTAACAAGTGTTACTGCCAGCTTAGCCCAGTTGGAAATAAAAGCATATATTATCTTTGCAGCTTCATACAAAGCTTCATCAAACAAACGATCGCCAACGTTATGAAGATTAGCTACGTTTGGCATGAGAATTAACTCCTCAATGTCACTTAATCTCTCAACCTTCGCATATGCATAGATGAGCTCACTATCCACTTTAGGCTCCTTGATTTTCTGCCTGACCATCAGTAGATACTTCACTAAATCATGATAACATTCTGTATCCTCAGCAGCACGAATTACATCTACGAAGTGAGTGGCATCATCAGCACGAATGAATGACTCAATTGCCTCACTAACTAATCCCTCCCTGAGCTGAGCTTTCGCCACCTGGCTCCATACAGCATCTTCTTCCACCCGATATGCAAACTCAACAGCCCGTGGAATGCTTTGGATATTATCCAACAATACATTGACCGCTTCCACGTTTAAGTTGAACTTCTTGTATATAGCAAACGCCTCTTCATATAATTGTGCTTCCACAGCAACCTCTCCAACAGCAGGACCATCAAAGTTATCTAATCTATTGATGTAGTCCATCACACGTGATGGATCAGCCTTAATGGCTGTTAAAATAAGCAGGTTTTGTAAATTGACATTTCCACTAAAGGCAGAGTTTTGGAGAACAATTTTTTCAAGAAGCTCAATCAGCTCATGAGGAAGATCAGCAGTCATAAAAGCTTTAACAGCAGCAGAAACCTGCTCAGGGCTCTTTGTTTCAGGGAGAGCAGTAGAAACAACTTGGTCAATGAGTTGTCTTCTGTATTCATTCTCAGGAGTAAGAACCTTATCCCAAAGTTCACCATCCATCCTCTCAACAACATATCTAAAACAAACTTATATGTTAGTTAACAAATCTTCAAAAAATATTAGTCAGTTCATAAATAAAGATCACATGTAGAAGTTTTGACCCATTTATTCAGGTTATGTTTTATCTCGCTACAAAGTAAACAGGGCAACAAATTTGGAGGTTTCCCAGTGTAATTTTATTGGCATAAAACCACAAAGACCATTTTTTTAATAAACGGATTATAACTATAACAACTTTGTAAGCACATCTGGCACGTGAAAAATTCATATAAAACTAAAAAGATTTTGAACAAAAAGTGCTTAGGCCTTAGGTTTAACACAACCTGGCCCATTTATATGTGTCACTGCTGCATCTCTACTGATAAACAGAAACAAACTGAGTACCTGGCTTGCAATTTAAACAAAGAATTCTTGCTTGTTACATTAATAAGTTCATCATCACACTGCCCTCTACGGTAAGCAACAACCGCAAGTGTAGGGTCACGCTTCTCACAATACTTCCCAACAACACGTGAATCATAATATGGGTTGGTGGTGAGAAAGTGTTCAGGGTTGTTATTGCTGTCTATGATGATTTTACCCAAAGCATTGTGTACATGGACATCTTGGCTTCCTTCACTCACAAGCTGTTCCAAAAACTGAGTAAGCAACCGAAGTCGATTCCTGAGATACACAAGCAAATAATATTACAAGGATTTAAAATAAATTAATGAAAAATATAATAAGAAAATTAAAAAGGAAAAGGTTAAACACACCTCTTTTCACACTCATCCACAAGAGGCTCAACTGGAAGCAAAGATCGAACAGATAGAATCAAACCCTTAATGAAGTCCTCAGGGCACTCATCATCTAGAAGCTGTCCTACAACTAAAGGTGCATTCCCTGGATTCACCTATAAGATATGCAACACAGGCGCTCACATACAGTAGCTTTAGCAAACACCTATATATGAACCATACTAAATGATATAAACCATACCTTCTGAACATAACCTTCGATATACCGCAACATGTTGTTGGTATAAAGATAGTGAGTCAGATCAGGGACAAAACCAAACGGTCACACACATTAATTAATGGCCTTGCATCCGGAAGCTTGGCTTCCATTAGAAAATTCTTGGTCTTTTCAGCATCATAGAAGTTTGATTCTCTCGTTACACGTTCAACCTCCTTAATTTGCCCTGTCTTGGCAGCTGCTTCAATGTACTTATAGTGGATGTCAGGATCCTCGCTGCAATTATACCCAACACAAGTCAGTGTGGGGAGACAAGCTGTTAGACTCATTTGTGGGCCTTAGCCCAGTAACTTAAAAAGATGGTTCATTCTCTGTATGTAGGAAATCAACCAAATCATTAAGTAGGTTATAATTTATTGATTTGAAGTCATTTTTAGTTTCTTCTACAGTTTTTCAAAGAGACAACCAACCACTTGAAAGTCAACCAATCACTTAAAAGTCAACCAACCAATTTTGTTTTTATTTAAATTGTTTCAAAAACCGAGTCTTGACAACAGCAAGAGAGAAGACAACAACAAATACAAAGTGATGAATCACACAAGGTCTTATGCAACCAGATTACCTGGAGCTCAAATACGATCCCAAAAAGAAGTAAAGACCTTCATAGGACTTAAATTGCTCAAATAGTTTAATGCATGCTTCAACACCTAGTTGCTCACAATATTCCTTGGCCACCTACAGTAAACCATAAATTAGTTTCAACTTCTGTCACACTAGGTTTGACCACAATAGACAAATATTCGAAATGGATAATATGACATTACCTGCACTATGATCTGAAGGTTTCCTCTCAAATTGACCAATAACAGATCCTTCATGCACTCCAGTGCCCATTCCTTAGATAGTGTCCCAAAAAACTCTACAAGAGACTGGAGGCAAGAAGATAATCAATCAGCTACCAATCAAGTCAAATCCAATGATGTGAAGTACACCAAGTAATAGAAAAACCTGTGGCTCGATGGCATGAGTATTCACAATGACACGTTTAATATCTGGCAATTCACTATAGTGCTGCAAATAATAATAAAAGTTCAGGTCATGCAAGTGATAAAGCTTACCAAAGAAAACATACAAGGTTCTTTGAAATGACAAATTATATTTCAACACTAAAATGATAAAAGAAATAGATAAACGAATTGAAAAAAGATGAAAAATTGACAACCTGAAGGGCACGGACGTAGAGGCCTGCTTTCTCACAGAGTTGAGCAATACGAGGCCGATCATAGTGGCTGAACATGCCATTTGCTAATATGGCATCAGCAACATTGGGGAACGTTACCAAGTTGATTTCAAGAACCTGTAGACAATAAGAATTTCATGATTGTACAGCTTATCTATGGTAACTAACATAGCAGTTCATTAGCATCAGTAAAATGCAACCTTGGTTTGCAGGTGAGCATGTTCTGGCAAATTCGGCTTAAGGACATCCAAGAGGAAAGCTGTGGCCTCTCGTATCAAGTTTCTCTAAAGAAATGAAAGAACAAAAAAGCATCCGGAAATTAAATAAAGCGCAGTGCCAGAAAAGTAGTCAGGGTGAACAGAGTCGTATATCTATCAAATTGGACAGTTCTTATGAAGACATGAAATTATTATGATGATCAGACCTGAAGGAAAAGATCTGTGATTGTGTTGTAATCAACAGGGCAACCTCCCTCCATTTGGGCCATCATTAAAGCAAAGTTAACAGCCCCCTGCAAACACAAAACAAAATATAAATTTAGGATACCATGTCACAACAAATGAGATTATTAAAGGCTAAAAAGACCATTTTGAATTAACAAAATAACTAAATGTAGGTATGGTGTAACACGACATTGTGTGCGTGTGTGTTTGCTAACTGCATAAGAAAGCCTTATTATACTTCATATATAAGTACCTGTGGATCTGACCGAAGAATTGTTTGCAAAAGAAACAAATAATCAGGTACATATCCGACCTGTGCCAATTCCAATGTTAGTTTATAGACAGTTATGCGAAACTTATATTCAAAGTTAATATAGTATAACTTAGGCCTACCTGCTTTGAATAAATCAAAATCTTGTCGAACTCTCTTCGCTCAGCAAAAGCTGCAACAACTTTAGGAGTTGCTCTAGCTTTGATGTAAATTTTTAATGCAAGATCATTATCCACAGTCTATAAGCAAATAAAATATCAAAATCAGATGCGAAAAAATATACTGTAGATAGCATGACAACCACAAAAGCTTGAAAACTTCTATAAACCTTCACGAGGTCTCCCAGTTCCTCGCTACATTCCAACTTATCTTCAGCCAACCAATTTTCCAAAAGATTTTTCTTGTTCTGATTGACAACTAGACGAGATAGTTCCAGTGATTCAAATGCATTCAGCTTCCCTTTGGTTAAAAGAGTCCCAAAATACTGCAGTAATGGTGGTGTCTGTCCAGCTTGTACAGGCACACTCTGAAATAAAATATACAGAGGTTACATAAGTTTGAAAAAGCACACAAATTCAAGACCAAAGAATATATCCTTTAGAGGTGATAGTAACAACCAAAACTGGAGTGATCCAGTGATACCTGAAATTTGGCAACAGTGTCTGGGGTACGGAGAATCCCTTGAGGAGATTCTGCAGCAAGCTCAGCAGCCTCTTTATACTTTGTTTGAGCAAACAGTTCTTGGAAACGTTGTACAACCTGAGTAAAACTAGGATTATTTTCTGGGTTTCAAAAGTTAAGAACAACTATAATACAATTGAGTGTTTTCCGATGATTATGTTAACTTCTTAAGTTCCAAAAACTATAACAGTATCATATTTACCAAATGAGGTAAGTTTTTCTTTAATTAATAATAATGCAACAGAACCAAAAATAGCAACACAAAATGATCCAGCATTCGTAATATTATGAAGTGATCTAAACTTCTATCACAGTTTCTTGATTTCTTTAAGCAGATCTGAATGTATCAAAAAGATATATATTACAAACTACTTACTGAAATTATAACCAAACTGATGCACATAAACATATATCTCAAAAGACTAACAAAACAAAAGGAAACTGACCAAATTCTCTGCACCAGGTAAGTTTCCTCTTTTTGCAAGATTCACAGCAAGCTCCAGGTTGTTTAACTGCACAAACAAATAATGTTGAGGTTACAAATCAAAAAGAGCATGCCATCAATTAATGAAATAACTTTAGAAACTTACTTGTCCACTAACAAAAGGCACAATTGTTGATTCATTTACTGTGGCAAGTAACACCTGACCACGTCTATTGACAGCATAGAATCCCCCAATTGATGATGCTTCACAGGTCAGAAAAATTGGATCCGGGCTAACTCTATTTCTGTAAACTGCAGTAGCAGTTTCAAGGTCGTATACAAATAGAAGCCCTAACTTCGTAATTACATATATCAAGCCATACTTGTGAGATATCTGCAAGCTCGAAATAAGTACAGTAAAATAATCTAAATATTAGAAAGCTAAAATGTTCGGTTAACAAGAATGGCAGACGATGTACCTGCATGGCAACTGGAAAATCATCTGCAAAATCAGGAGGGAAGAAAAGATCTGCTTGTTTTTTAGAAAAAGAGGGTTTCCCTGCATTTTATTGGATATAAAGAAAGGATGAACATTAGATGTAGTACATAAGACAAAGAAAAAAGGGAACTATATATGTTTATAATTAGTTTTAATTGTGATACAAATCGACACATTCTTAGAGTAGATAAATAGCTGAAGCGTAACATTCCACATATATAGAAATGTTACATAAAATACATGTTGAGAGGCATTGAGTTATGTAACATTTTTTCAACCTGACTGGTTTATCTACTTCACTGGAGAAAGATTAAACATAAATCTATCATTCCTTTGTAGATTGTTTCTTCTTTCTAAGATGAGAAAACAGAAGTCTCACGCAAACATATGCAATGAGAGCAATAATAAATAGATCAAAAATTAATGAAACCTGGCTGGGCACCAAGCTCAATGACATGCAGCTTTGATGTAACTTGTCCAGCATTAGAGCTTTTCGTTGCAAAAGATATAAGAATAGAAGGATTGTCATTGCCAGGGACCTGTTTAAATGTATAAATATGTGATCATTCTCTGCATGTAGCTAAAAGATACAAAGAATAGAAAGATACTATATCTTTTATAGGTCACAATAAGTACTTTAAAAGAGGCAAATGATGCTGCATGCGCTTCAAGAGCTTGACTTCTCTGTTGATCAACAGAATAAAGCTGCATATTTCCTTTGACTAGTTGGGGTTTCTGTCAACATAAAACAGCCAGAAATTAGGGGGAAGAAAAAAGAATGATACAATGCACATCATGATCTACTTTTACATTAATCAATAAAAAGTTGATGGTAAACATACAAAGAAACTTAGATGTAGCAATTTAAACTCATTTACCTATAAACAATCAATTTTGGGTTGCACTATATCCCCAACTCAAATGAGTAATATGAGAAACTTGTTAAAAAATAACACATGAATCAGGTCAAAAGTCACCTAAAGTGTATTCACATGCATGCAGCATAACAACCTCATCGATGGCACTTCAAAATGAATTAGATCATTATTTTAATATAAGCTCCTTTAAAATTCCAATCCAATTAATTGCTAGTGCGTACCCCCACCACGCACCTAACGCCTAAAAATTATTACACCAATGGTTTTGGGCCATGACTCAGCCCATGCTGACCCACCAAGTCTTACCACTTCAATGAAAAATCATAGTGTGGGTTACTGAACCATGGAAAAGGTACAAAAAAATGTTCAATGTTCCATCTAGAAAATGCTTTTCCACCATCATTTCCAAAAGTGTGCACATAGATGATCGTAATCAGACTACGAACCAAAATTTGGCAGACAATAAGAACTGCATAAACCAAATTTAAAGTTTACACAACTAGCAGCAAAAAAAGTAAATGGTAATTTAACACTAGTAGGCAATTATATAAGTTGAAAACACAAAAAAAGGGTGATTAAATATACACTTAATTAACTTTTGTGTTATATATAAATTTCCAACACAACTTCAGAGCCTTCTCATCTGCCATAAGATGGACTTCTGAATTATTGCATTCCTACCAGCAATTATTATTGAAACCTTGCACAAGCAGTCACTAATGTATTTGCATGCAGCCTACTCGCAATCGTGTATGCAGGCAACCCAGTTGTAGGTAACTGGGCCCGTAAAATCACTTTAATGAGAATTTTCCACTTGCAGGATTTCTGGCACACCCTTAACTATCTTAACCACTGTATGAAATAAAGCAATCAATGCATGGTAAACTTGTCTGTGACTATGGGTCGTATAAAAGGTTTAATTATTCCATATCAACTTATCAGAAAATGAAACACAAAATGGTGTATCCTGGTTGTGAAAATTAATGAGGCTTATTGCCGTGCAGAACACAAGGCCATCTAAACCAGCAAACAATTAAAATAACAGAAGGATCACTCAAATCATAATAGATTTGTGCTAGGTTTGTGTATCCTGGTTGTAAAAGTTGTTACATGTCCATGGTTAACTAATGAGTAACAACAAACCTCTGGCGAGCCAGGGGCAATTCCAATCAACACCAGCCACTTCTCGGATGGATCACATCTGTAGCTAATAATCTGATTGTTTGATAAATTGGCAGTTCTATCGAACATCTTTACAGGTTCAGAATCACCTACACAGAAGGAATTGAACACTAGTCTCAGAAAATACGGTTTTCAGCTTACATGACAAAAGAAAAAAAAGAAGGCAATGTACCCTCAATTGACCAATGATACACTGATGTCTGGGTAACCATGCCCAACATCTTAGGGGTAACCCACTTCCAAAAGACAACCTAGAAAAGAAAATGCAATTAGGTGCAATAATAATTTTTTTTAGCAATTAAATGCAAAAGTTGCAAATAATCAACATGCAAGATACAAACGCAGTCACCTGCTCAGGCATCTGATGCGACTTCACTTTGGCTTTCATCTCAATATTAAATATTTGTAAGTGATCCTGAGTAGTCCCAGGAAGTTGAGCTTCAAAAAAACACACCAAAATAAGCTAGATGTAGAAACATATCTCATTATTACATTCTATTTTGATATTATCATCGAAGCTCATTTCAAATAAAACAAAAAATAAAACTGCAAAATCTGGTAGCTAACACTATGCCTTACAGTTCCCAGACGCTGCATTCTTTGGGTCCTTTAGATCCTAAAGTCTCGAATACTTGTTTCAAGACAAAACCAGGGTGAAAAAACATGCAAGTAAACCAATGCGCTATAATGCTCCCAGCATATCATTAAATACTTAACAAAAGTTCTACGAAAGATATGAAAAGAACTAAAGTTAAATACTTAACCCGAGTTCTACGCAAGATACGAAAAGAACTAAAATAAAAAATGAGAATAGTACATATTTCAAACAATTGCAACAGAAAACATTGTTTGTCGCGTATGATTTTTATATATTTTAAAGTCACAGGCAGCCAAAGACCAGAAACTTTTACCAGAAGGTTCAACATAGTTCACACAGTATATCCATGTATCTAACTAATCAGTAAGAAGGTGTACCTTTCAAAGCCAGAATCTTGGAGATGGGATTCATTAGAGCTGAATCAGCAGTGATTGGCCTCCTCAGTGGCTGCATTGGCATGCTCATATCAATAATCACCACACTGTTTTGAGGCGACGTTTCACGAACACAGATGAACTTATCCGACTCCATAGTAACATTAGTAAATGTAATGAACTGCTGATTGATTCCTATGCTGGGCAACTGCAAAAAAAAATGTCACGCAATTAAATTCCAACATTCATCATGCCCCACAGATCTAGTCATCTATATAATCGTATCAACCATAATCACAACAAACTAGGCTTCCAAACACATATTCATTAAGCTCCTTACTTATAACCCTTTCAAATTCATGGCTCTGATAATTAGATTACCACTAGAGTAGCCCTATATAAGCCCAAAAAACAGTCAAACCAACCTAATCACCAATAATGAGTGAGATCTGCAACATATCCGTCTGAAACATACTATCGCTTGAAATTAAAGCTCTAGATACAGAAAACAACGGTATGTCGTCAATCCAACAAATTAGTCAACACAACAGCCAATAACCTAACTAATTTGTCTACGCCATTTCATGTATCCTAACGCCATTTCAAATTTCCATTCATCCTCAAACAAGTTCTAACAGTTGCGAAAACAACAAATTGTGCAAATTCAACATACGTTTGCCACAATACAAGCGTGAATCGATTCAAACGAGTGTGTATGCTAAACCTAGGTTTTTTGTATAGATTTACATACCGTGAGTGCCTCTTTCATGTTGATCGGAGCGCTAGCGGCCGCCATGGTTGTTGCTAAACAGATCAAAACGATGAGTGATCGATAGCGGGATCTAATAATCTGTGAAGGGGAATAGAGTGATGAGTGAAATTAGAATTGTTAATTGCATCAGTTACTTATTTAGTTATTTAGGGTATGTTTAGAAATGCTTAAAAAAATAATTTAATTTGACTTTTTCAATAAGTTAATAAGTTAGTATGAATTGACTTATTAATTTATTTACTTCCAATAATTACATTGACAAATACTATAAAATAACTTTTTAACTTTTCAAATGTTCAAAAGTTAAAAGTCGATAAAAAGAAGCACTCTCAAACACCCACTTACTTTTTTTTCTTACAAGTTAAGAGAACTTACGCGTTAAAATGTGAGGTTTTCAATCTACGAGTCTACAGTCTTATTTTGGAAAAATATACTTTTACAACTGTTTTAAACCGTTTTATTAGGGTGGACGGTTCCACCACCACTTACACCATACGTAAGAGTCGCTCGACTACTTCCCACAGTTACATTTTTTTCTAAAGACACATTTTTTATAAAATATAAAACCTCATAAGCTAGATTTACAATTCAAACAGTACATCGTAAGAAACACAAAAAATAAATCGTCAGTGAAAAATAAATCGGCACCACGTGTTTGATTCCAACTATTGTTTTTTCGCATTGTTTGTTCATCCTTAAATATTCTATTACTTTAATTTCATCTGTCGGATTGAAATGATAACACTTTGTCTTCAAATGCCAACTCATTTCACTCCTTCACATCTTTACAACTCCTTCGATAAGGCCCCCACCCATAGACAGATCCAGTTCTTTGTGAGGGGGGTGCAGCCGTGCAGGACCCCACTCAAGCCAAGCCCACACAGCAAAATTGTTTGATAAATTTAAGGCATGTTTGACAATGATTTTTTAAATTCAAAGTTGTTTTAAAAGTCATACCCAAACATGGTCTTAAAGATATATGATTTTTATAAGAGACACCAAAGAGATTTGTAGATATAAGCTTCTTTCAGCTTAAAAAGCTATTAATATAACTGAAGCGAGTTTTTTATTTTCCAATTTTAAGAATATTTCATTTGTAGGGCGTAAAGCAATTCTTGATTATATGTATTATATTTTTACATAAATCATATTATCCTCGTGTGATTTTTAGTTTTTATTTTTGTTCTTGATTTTTTTAAGCCAAAAATATTTCTTTCAGTTTTTAGTTTAAGATAAGCATATCAATAAAATTTTCAAACTTATCATTTTCTATTTCATTTTTATGTAAATACTTATGTATTTTTTTTCTTAACACATAGTTATGATGTTCACTGGTTTTAAGAACGGTCCACCACTCATATTAACTAAGAATTTAAGTTTGAAATTATTAGGAGTAAAAATACTCTAACCAAAAGATAAAAAAACAACGTTGATAATTGAACAACCATTTAACTTGTATTTTGATTATACCTTACTCATTTGATCCGACATGTTTTGATATGATCCATTTTAACCCAAACAATATGATATGTTTTGGTCCCCACTAAGAAAAACTATTGGATCTGTCACTTCCCTCACCCCCGGAGTTTAGTCCTCCTTGCACCCAAGCGTTTGTCACGCCAACCTTCGTCTTCCCGTTCCTTTATCAACTCCTACTCTTGATGTATTTGACGATATAATCATCTTACGTATTGATCTTAAGCTTTGAAATTAATTTTTACATGTACTTATGTAAATACATATAATATTCATTAGTGATTTTTATCATTTTATATAACTTGATGTCGGTAAACATCTTGAAGAGACAACGATGAAAAAAATCGTTCAAACACTACTAAAACTACTCGAAACTCACATAACCCCATCATTGTATTTTGTCGATGTCTGAAACCAAGATTAGCAAGCTGCCTGAATCTTTTAATTTCAAGACATTTAACTCGCACATATCACTTTTAACAAAATTTTACACGAAAGTGTGTCCATCAACTCAAAACAGTTAGAAAAAAATACTATAAATACATATTATATTTTATTTTGTTAACAACTGTCACCCGTCAATGCTAAACATAACCCTTGTAATAGATTGGTTGAGTCTTCTAGGACAAATTTCTAGCATGTTAATGGTTAAGTACGTCTTGGATTAACCATCATCTAGTCACAGTAGTTTTTATATCTATATATAAATAAAGTTATTTATTAAACTCTTACATATCTTGCATTAAAGTCGAAATACATCAACTACATAACTCAATTCACTTCACTACAATTACATAACTCAATACACTTTACTACAGTGCTACATGAATTCATATTACCATTCATTTGTCATATGACACACCCCAAATATTTAGGTCACCGAGTTTCACCCCGTGTCGTAGTTTTCCCGCATACACGAAGCCAACAAAATAGTCATGTGTTCGTTGTTGCCTACTGTTGAGAATTTGATTAAAAAAACCGAATGATCTGAGAGTCGTGAAAGATACTTTCATATTGAAGCTATTTGGGGTTCATTTCAAACTTTCAAATGGATCAAACTCATAAATATAGAAACAATATATGGATATATTGAGAGAGTTTATTGAACAGGAAAAAATAAAAATTATCAACCATTTTTCAAAATTCGTATATTAGAAGGATGGGGTAAGCGGCTAAATGCCTTTTTCATGTTTAAAACGCTCACTTTTATCTTGGACCCCCGCCAGGGCCTATTGGACTTTGCTCTTAGAGGCATTGCCCCTAGACCCCATCAAATGGGTATTGCCCCCTTGGAACCCTCGTTGATTGGGTTCTAAAATCGAAGATCACCGTAAACTCAAAAAAGCATGTGGTCTGCATGCCCGCACATCATGACTTGTTTGATAGATATCACGTTTATATTGGTCAAATAATCAATTAAATTACACTAAAATATATAACACCTAATGCTAAAGATTGATGTTCGTCACGATAAATAACACCCTCGTAACCTACCATCGCCCTCAGTTTTGTCTTGTTCAAGCCTCCTACTCACGATTGGTATTTTGTCTCGATCAACCACCACAATAAACCATTAGGCGTTGTTGGTGTGTGGAACGCCTCATTGTTGGTCGTGTCCAATCACTAGTTTATAGTCGTCAACCGCTAGTCGGTCCGCCACCATCGGCCGCTTCTTTAAGTTTTCAAGTTTATCGCTTAACTCAAAACTTTTAAATTTTCAACTCTATCTAAATCCACGTAAGCTTAAAAGACTAAACAACAAACACTATCTATTCCATAAAAATATACATAAAAACAAATTATTATTGAGTTGTCTAGGTCTTTATAGTTATCAAACATTATCTTACAACCTAGAGCATTACACTATTATTTTATTCACATCTCTTTAACCTCATGAAAAACACAAGATCTTAATTTTATCCATTTTTATAAAATTCTAACATATCATTTATCGTATTTATCTCATGCTTCAACTAAATAAGTAATTATTTATTTCCTATATATTATCACTTTTATTGTATTTAACTCACAACTACTCATACAAATTAGAGGATTTGATAAACAGTTGAATCTTACATATGAGTTTTACTATAGCTCGATCGGGAAAAGAGATAACCGATAAGGAGGCTAGTGTTTTTTTTAAAATGTTGACTCGCAAGACCATCTACTTTACTTCTAAGCTACACCAACTATCAATCCATCTAACTAACGTTAGGATTTAAAGTATATTATCCTTTAAAAGAGTACTTGGCATTTACCATCAAACTACCAAACAAACTATCAAACTACCAAACAAAAGAGGCTGATGTAAAAGAACAAGTGTATGCTAACAAAAACTTGAGTTGCAAACAAGGTCAAATACATGCAAACCATTACTTTAAAATAGAGCAGCAGGCACCATCAGTTGACCAGGTTTTTAAAACGAATCAAGAGCGGCTGCTTTTGGACACAGTTTTTATCATATTCTATAATGGACTTGCAGAAGCTATCAAGCCTCATTATTTGACTCAGTTGGTACTGCTCTATATTCTTTTAATCTTTATGACACAATTCAAAGACAAATAAAAATAACATGACCCAAGTTATAATAATGACTTATAATATCTGATCAACTCAAACATCAAAGCACTTTTTAATACTGTTTTCAATACTGCAACATCGTTTTAGCTGGTCTCATAGAATAAAAATACATAAATAATCAACTTAATTAAGTTTGTGAGTATGATCAACAATTAGTAACTACTTGGTCCAAACAATTAATATTCCTGTGTGCAATTGATGTTGGTTCCTCAAGAATTAGGACTAACTACTGTCTGTTTTTATATGTTCATGAAATAAGGCAGCCGGATGACCATGACACTCATGTCATCATAAGAACCTCTTGTTGCTGATAAGCCAACGAGCTTCTTACACGCGGAAGTTAGATCAGGTTTCATGGTCCTATGCAATAGGGGCGAACAATGTCGATTGCTTCTTGGTTGCTAACCTGAAAA
Organism: Flaveria trinervia; assembly: GCA_025506515.1. Lineage (NCBI taxonomy): Eukaryota > Viridiplantae > Streptophyta > Magnoliopsida > Asterales > Asteraceae > Flaveria > Flaveria trinervia. Next base: position 2,445,412 of record CM046450.1, on the reverse strand, counting down.
GGCACATCTAGAATGAATTAGCAATTGTGGTTTTAGTAACATGATCGGTTGAAGTCCTTATACAATATGTAACGGTTCAAATAGATAAACTTTGAAAAGAATAAACATCAGTTTAGCCTCTTAGATCAAAAAATTATTATGGAAATATATTGATTTTTATAATCATATTAAAAATCTTGATTGATCCGACCTGTTTTGACTCTATCAAAGAGTACGTTTTTCGACCCGTTACAACATATCCAATTTTGTCTCTTATAGAATACTAAAATCGCTATCTAAGCTATTACCGTGTCCCAAATTCCATCAGAAGCAAGGATTAAAAACTCGCATTCAGGTTAATCTTGATTATACTTGTTTCTGGCTCTGCAGTCACCCATTTTTTGAGATGCTTGTCTCCTATTCCTCTTGATACCGCTAATGATCCTTGCATTCTCCAAACACCATTGCGACAATCAACATATCCACCCTGTAAATTACAACATTGCAATACCATAAGATCTTCAACTTATAACATTTTTCATTTTATAGTATCATGAATTACAAATAAGCTTCGTATCACAGTTCATAGCACATTCTGACAGATATGAAGTTATAACCTCAACTCAATATACATATACATATATCCTTTGCTTCAATGATTAGTTCTTACCATGCTTTCGATTCTATCTTTTTCGTCTTCCCTTGAAGGCTTGTGATCAACAGTGAGAGCTTCTGCCACTCCACCTCGGCTCATAACAGCACGACAGTCACCAGCATTAGATACTATAAGGTCGCCCTTACGAATCAATGCAGTCACACAACAAGTACCACCATTCACATCTTCTTTAAGAAACTCTGAATCTGTAGCGAGATATCCCTCCCTAACAGCTTCTGCAATTTCATCTTCACATTTGTTAGCTACTTTGCACATTATGTTTCTATCCAAATTCTTCGCTGAAAATTCTGCCGCCTTTGAACCTCCATGACCATCAAAAACCCCGAAGAAAGCCTATAATCATGGATTATCAACATAAATACCAAAAGTGGAGAAATTACACAACAATTGATAAAACTGATATAGCATTATAGCTATTTATATGTTTTTCATGAATAGAATTGCATCAAACTAGAATCATTCAAATTGTTTGAAGAGATCTTAAATTTAACAGCATATGGCAATTTTTTGTTAAATGCATCAGATAATTCGCAAAATCAACATTCAATTGAACAATATCAACAGATCGATAAAACTTGTATGAAACCTATACCTGTTTCGAATCTCCTTGAAGATCAACAACAGCGGAGTATCGATCCTCCATTGATCCTCTTCTTCCTCTTTTACAATACACCGAATACTCCTCACCTTCATCGCCGATCTCCGCCACGTCATCAACCTGCTTAACAACCTCATCCATCAAACTCAACGGCGCAAGCGGAATCTGAATCCTCGCCGGCCTCTTCCTCTTCGAGAGCACCGTCGGTGACGAAATCGTATCATAACTAACCTTCGGTACTACTCCTTCACTGCATCCATTGAGATGATTATGAAACGACGACGACGGAGATGACGGCGTCGGAGACGTGTGACGGAGAGACATCGGTGACGACGGAGAGATCATCGGTTGACGAAACATCGGTGATGATAAGAACACCGGTGAGTTCGTTACTGCAACGGCACCGGCATGTTACCGTTGGTCTTCGTTTCTATTTTGATCGTCTTTTGTTGCAGATGGGAGAATACAGGTGAAATTGAAATGTCGATTTAGCTTGATTTTGATTTGGTGTTTGTTTGTTCAAATATATATATATATATATATATAGATATAGACGTCAAGTGACGATGACGGAGTCATGGAAAATGAAGTTTATTGACGGTAAGTCGGTAACGGTTTGGATGCAAATATGTGAATTATATAGAAATTATTAATTAACATGGGGATTTTGTTATTTCTATTCACCACGCGCTTTGGAGAGTGTGAAAATCGTTATATTTATTGCAATATATTTACTTGCTTTATTTGTAAAAGCCTAAAAGGTATGTTTGACATAAATGCTTTGATAGAAATACTAATTAAAAAATTTAGTGATGGGTATTATGAGTTTTGTTTTTGGCAACTTGTCTAATATTATTCACGGTAAAAACCAGTATTGTATATTGACAATTGCATTATAAATTTTAATGTTTTGTTAATTTAGTGACTGTTTTAATTTTGAGATAGTATTAGTACAACCTTCTAAATATTAAAATACAAAATTTTATTTGTATCATGGGACTTAAAAAAGACAGTTTATTATGATTCAATTTTTATTCACTTATAGAAAATGCATGTACGGCTTGCATAACAATAGGAAACCTCAAATATGATTCGTTAAATATTTGATTACTACATAAGTAACTTTTGATTTTTGTTTTTCTTTTAATGGTAGTGGTCATTCAAAATGTTTAGTTATAGAAACTTTGAACCTAAGTTTCTTGAAAAATCTTTCGGTCATTTTACCAAAAAGTCATATAATGACAACTTTTTTTTGAACATATATGAAAACAACTTAAGGTTATTATAATTTATTTATCCATAAAATAGATAATAATTTTAAAAATTTGATTATAAACATGTATTTATTAATAATACGATAACAACTAAGAATTATTTACTCTTTTGGTTTTATTTAATAAAATGAATTTCTATTTTAGTTTTTACAAGATAATTATCGGTGGCCACGCGTTGTCACGCTCTGGAATTGCAAGTCAGGAAAGGGTGAATGGAAGGCATGCATGAGATTTGCATGAAAAGTTATTAAATCAGCAAAGATATGGTAGACAAGAACCAAATTTTGCCAAAGGTCAAATGCCTTTTATAAAACCTCCCCATCTCCTTTTGTCTTCGGTCAACAATAATTGTTTACAACTATTGTTTGTTACATCTGTTATTTTTAATTTAAGAATAAAAATATACTATAATTACAAATTACATTATATATATACTAGTTTTAGTAAACTCGTGTAATACATAGGTTGAATTATAAAAATTATATAATTCATAGACGTATAAATATTAAGTATGATTAAGTTTCGTATTACTATAACAATGAAAAATAAAAAGTTATATTTATAAGTTATAAATATTTGTATATTTTTTGAATAATATAACCCATTTGTTTTAAAATCACACTAAACTAAAATATATTAATATATCAATAAATACATTTTGTCTTTTTATATTTTTAAATTAAATCTTATTTGGTTATAAAAATATGTATAATTCAAAACAATATTATTACACAATTAAGTTGATAATATAAAAAATAAAATTCAAAACAAAAATGAACTATTACTATTATTTAGTTTCTTAAAATAAAAACTAAACTAAAATAATATATTAATTTAGGCGGAAATTTTTTTCGAGAAAGTAATATGAGAGCGTTATGTGGCATCTTAGTTACTATGTTATTATATACTATAGACTATATATATATACATATACATATATATATATACATATGTATATATATGTATATATATGTATATATATATGTTTCTATAGTCTGATATCAGATCCCGAAATGATCCTGCTACTACCATGTTCTTGTGTAAACAAAAGATAAGTCAATCACAAGCTACCCAATAAACCCTATATGTTTCTATAACCACTTATGACTAATATTCTTTTACTATTATAAAAACATTTAACAAATCAATGTCACCCGAGCATCATTACGTAAATAATACCTAGAAAAAGTACCTAATTTAACGTAACACACATAAAAATAATTTTTAAATACAAATTGATATAACTTTTTGAACGGCAATTGTTATGACTTGTAGGTTGAAGGTTTGAAGTAAACTATTTATTATAAGATATTGTCCGGTGATGTGATGCATGATGTTAGTTCCGTAGTTATGTGTGTGGCACTTAATTATGAGAATTGGTCAATGATGTCATCATTTGTTTAATCACAATCGTTATTAATCATCCAAACCGACCATAGCTTGGTCAAACAAGGGCGTTGACAATTTCTATGGCCCAACTCATTTGATCCGGTTCATAGATTCGTCACCTTGTTCATCCTTCTCTTTGCCTTTTAGCATCCGACACTTTCGCCTGCCTCCAAATTAGTCATGTTTTTATATTATTGAACTTATCGATGCATGTTAAATATAAAATCAAATTTAACTAAAAGCTTTATTAAAACGTATTTTGTTTAACGATACCTAAATATATAAGAAACCAACTTTAATAAACTCGAGTGTATTACACGGGTTAAATAAACAACATATTAGGTATAATAAAATTTTACGTAATTATAAAACGATATTATAAGATAAGATATTATTTAAATTACGTAAGGGTAAAAAGTGTAAGTAATAAAACATCGATATCAACTTTTTAAATTGTTTTTTCAAAAAAAATCAAACAATTTGTTTAAAAAAATTGTCATTTTTATAAATATCCTTATTATAACTCTTATTTTTTATTATTTTTGGTTTATAAAAAAGTACTTTTTGAAAACACTAAATTTAAAATATTTCATATTTTTAAATAAGTTTGATGTTTAAAAATATATATATTATAAAAGTTTGTTTATTTAGGTATAACATTAATAAAATGATAGATTTCTTAATTTATTAGAAAACCATTTTTAACCTACAAAACTAGAATAATTTTATTTGATATTAATGTAATCTATAACCTATAATAAAAGAAGGTTTTCTCGAGACATGTGTCACAATTCTAACATATCAAATGACATATGTTATCATTCTAATATATCAAAACATTCATTTCCCGTCTCTCTCATAAAAAATCCAAAAAATTTAAAAACAATTAATTTGATTTTTTTTAACTAAATATGTTATAACAAGTAAATTTATATGTATGTTTTTGTCTCTCTCATATTAAATAAAATTATTGTAAGTAAACTAAAATATTAAACATATAAAATATAAATGTAGTTATTTAATAAAAAATTAGTACATATTAAATATAGAGTAATAATTTCTAATTCATTATGTGTTGTAATTTTTAAATATTTATTAAAATTTTATTTTACAAATGGATAATAACATCTATAATATTTATAAAACAAATGATTTTAATTTGTTTTATTTATTCAACTCATATATTACATGGACTCTAACCTAGTTATTTAATAAAAGAGAGAAAAATTTTATAAGAGTGAATGTAGTGTTGACACGTATGCTTCATAGTTATTATTTTATTAGAGTACAAAGATATATTTTTTCATGTTCTCATGAACGGATATGGTATAAAGGGTCTAAGGTCAACTGACCTTGTTTTTTTTTTGAGTGACCAACGAATAATTATTAAGTCCGGTCATCCGGGTAAACCCATTGGCGAAGGCTACTCACGCCCATGAACACAGACAACGCTGGTGACCAAGCTCGCCCGCCAGTCCAAGGAAAACCCACCACCCAAAAGCTCATTGTAGTAAAACCCTTGACCCACTTGAAGCATATTGCACCTAGTGAGACTCCAATCCACAACTTTTACTTTATAAAGTCGTGGGGTGCCTCCTCATAAACCATTTGATCTAGGACTCATTGACGTGAACTGACCTTGTACCCTTTTAATTTTTATATGTGATGCACAACACCCGATGTTATATAAAATTGACCTTTGAGATTTTTTGAAAGTTATTTTAAAAATGTTAATCTATATGTGTTATATGTGAAGTAAATAGGTAAAAAGAATAATAATATTGAATTCGATTAAACACTTCAATTATTCTTTCAATGGTTCCAATTAATGTTCGTCACCTTGTTAGTCCTCCCATTTGCCTTTTGGTATCCGACACTTTAGTCTGCCTCCAAATTAATCATTTCTTTATATCATTGAACTCATGTTGAATACAAAACCAACATAACTAAAAAGTATATGAAAACGTTTGTGTTTTAACGGTATCAAAATGTATAAGAAATGTGTCTGGCCTTCTTATGAGATCATGGACGAATCGAGAGTAAAGAGTCCAAGGTGAACTGGCCTTGTAGTATTTTAAATTTTATATGCAACATATAATAGGGTTTTCGACTAAGCTGTGAAATTTAGATTGTTAGCCTCCGAGATTTTTTAACTCATTTTGAAAAGATTAAGTAATCAATATATGTTGTGTTAAAAAAACAAAAACGTAAAAATACAAAAAAGCAATATATTCAGTTATTCTTTTTCAATGGTTATTTAAGGTGTGTTATCTTTTTGTGTTCATGATAACCTCAAAAGTCTCATTATTGCTTTTAATTTTTCCAATTGCAACGACAATTTTCATTATATATATGACCTGATGAAAACTGAATGTCGAGTTATGATACATCCAATCAACGAAGACCAAATATTGATGTAAACAAATGGGTCCGCCTTGAAATAGCTTGAGAGTTTAGATATCATGATGAACAAAATGTATATCTACTAGTAGGATTATAAGGTGTGAGTTAACTCTTTAAAAACCATTAAACTCTTAGAATTATAGAAAAATTATCTTTATTTTTATCTTTATATTTTTAAAATAAGAGTAATTAAGGATGACACGTGACACCATCATATTATTACTTATCAAAAAATTGTTATTTCTCTTTTATATTAATAGTAACAATAATTACTATTAATTTCTTTATAAACTAGAAATACTTTTTAATAAATTAAGAAAGAGCTATTTTTATTAGTGTTATTTATAATGAAACATTCTTTTTAAAATTAATAAAATTTTATAAAACATACAAAAATTTCTAAAATTGGTGTTTGTAGAAAAGTAAAACAGATATAAATAAAAAAAATTAACTTTGGGAGTTACAATAACGACTTTTTTATAGCGATTTGTTTTGAAACAAAATGTTTAAATTTTAAAAAAATTTAACAAGTTGATATCATTATTTTATTACTTGTAGTCATTACTCAAAAACAATTTCAATCATATCTTATTTTATAATATTACTTTACAAATTAATAAATTAAAATTTTATTTTATTTATTCAATAGATGTAATATATGAGTTACTAAAGCAACTACATATTGATATAAATGTAAAAGTTAAGCCAATTGTATAACCCTCCATCCGTCTTAATTCTCCTCTTCCATTAATTACATCATATATATTAAAGTTTAGTCATGCATTGGAGGCAACCTTTAACTTATTAGTTCAAAGTATTTTACATGGTTCAAAAACATTATACGGTTTGTGACCATTGATCATTTCTTTTCGATGATGTATACAGTCAAACATCATATTAGTACTGGGAAGGAGTATAGCCTGATTGATATACATACGAGAATAGTATGTATTGAACTTAAAATTCGTATTCAAATTTATACAAATCAAATGTCGTGCTAAATTGATACGAATTTGTGCCTATTCAATTTCTCTATAACCCAATCAAAACCAAAGGTTACAGTAGAAAAGGTCATCCAATTTGAACGACTTTTAGTATATTTTCTGTGAAGAAACTAGTACATAATGGATTCCTATAATATAACCCACCGTTGACATTGATCAATCACATGATCATACATTCATACCACAATATGCAAGTAATACAAAAACCGGCTGTTTGTTCAATTTCGACAGCCACCCGAAACTAGCCTTGGTCAACAAAACCAAAATTAGAAAGTTTAGTTGACCAAATTAGAAGGTCAACAACTCAACGGTGACTAAAAAGATGTCAATATAAGGTGACTAAAAAGATGTCAATATAAGGAGGACAGCTATATTGCTATCATAAAAAGTCAACGGCCCTACACTAGTTACCAATGCTGGAATTTGGAAACTAAACGCAAAACGACATTCGAAAGTCAACGAAAACAATTTGATAATAATATTGTCGCATGTTAAATGTAAAAAGAACAAATATATGTTCATTGTATCTTCCGCTAAATTTGGTAGAGTCAAGTCGAAGAAAATGGAATGAAGATATGTATATAGTAATCATGCTAACAAACGCAAATTACGTGGGAATCTGTTAAGTTGTTGGTTACCTAACCATCGTTATGAAAACACTAATGTTGACAATTGATCATCTTCTCGGTGTTTCCGGTGTACTTGGTTGCAGACTTGCATCTATCGAAATCTCTTCCTCTCATGCGTGTTAAGTGTTCGATATGTAGTGGCGCTTCACTGCTCCAACGATCCAGATTCCTAAGGTCCCGCCCGGCTAGTGTCGTCCTCAAGAATCCTTGAAAATTGTTGCCCCGAGAAAAAAATAGGCCAATATAAAAAATAGGCTCATACGACAATAATTGCAATATCAATAAACAAAATAAAAATATATTGTAGCAAAATATATAAATAACTAACCGTGACCCCTGGGAAGCTCTCCTAGTCTATTTTTTTATATTAAATTGGGTCAGTGTAATTGGCTAAACCAATTAGAATGTTACTAAAATAATTAAATTGTTATTGAAATTGTTAATAGCCTATATTTTTTTTAATATGTATGCAAAAAAATTTCTAAATTTTTACGGGCTCTTGAGGATATTGGGCCTTGAGTGATGGTCTACCATGCCCTGCCGTCATGTCCTATCGGGTCTGTCACTAAACGTAGTCCATATGAGGTCATATGAGACATAGGACCCTTTACTAAATTAGTTTTTATACCCGTCCGATGGCAGGGTATTATATCGTCATAATACCATAATTATATTTCTTTAGATTTTAAACAAAAACAATGTGTACATTATAGTAGGTGAATATGTTTACGACAATAAGTAGACAAGAATTAAGAAGCCCGACGTAGACAACAACCATAAAACATGCATCCACCTTGTGACATCCTAAAACTTCCGTTACCAAACTCCGTTAGTTCCGTTAAGTCTTGCATACACGTGTCGTAAACACACACTAGTTGTCGTTTAACGTTGGTGACCTAATAATAATTAATAATGTTAAATTAATGATAATCTAATTGATTATGTGATTATTGTGTTATGTTTATGTGTTTGCATGTTTTAAATGTTAATTAGAAAATTAATCGCGTAACGCGAAAACATGCCTATTTATTCGTATGTCTTGTGTTTTTATAAAGATAAAATATATAATAATTTTCATTAGTTTATATCTTTATATTATCAAGTTAAAAGCACTTTACAAAGAGTTTAAAGCCTAGTTTTTTATAAAATACAAATTACAAGGGCTTAAAGGGTAAATATAGAAATTAAAATTAAACAAAACACCCAAACCCTAATTCCCACCCCCATTCGGCCGCAAACACTCCTCACACACCCTCACCATTGCGAATTCGACCAATAACAAGCATCAAAGCATCAATTTGGTTCGATTACAAGGCATACAACACGTAGGAATCATCAATTGCAAGTTAACACACGTTTAAAGGTTAGATTTTTACAAGTTTTGTGGGTTGTTCATGGTGGCCGAACCCTAATTCATTTATGGATCTTCATGGGGTCGAATTGATGTTGTTTGATGATGTTAGTATGTTAGTTAGATAGAATACATGTTGTTTAACGTTGATTATGTATGAATTGTATGTTTCTAGTGGATTGATCATGAACTTTGGTTTTATGCAAACCCTAATTCGAAATTAGCATGATTATGTGAAGTTGATGATTGTTTGATGAATGTATGATGATTTGTAGGTTGTATGAATATTAGGATACGTTGATCTTGCAAAAAATTGATGAATTGAAGTTGGTGTTCATAGCTTACTAATAATAGTAACTTTATTTTGCATTGAATGTTGAATTATTGATAAATTGATGTTATGGATGTGTTCATGGTGATGATTAGATGTTAGATTGTTGTTGTGATCATTGGAAATTCAAGAACACATGTTATAGTTCATACATTACTAAAGATAGTAACTTTTTAGGATATGAATTGATGAGTTATGATGTTTGGATATTGTTGATCATGCTTAGATGTTGATATGAACTTGAATTGGTATATTATTAATAAATTCATGAATGCATTGGATGTTTGATAGATTTTGGGATGTCCTTTCCAAAAAGGGAAACTTTATTTGCACAAAGTTTGATGGATGATAGTTTGAACATGTCTGGGATGATAGGAGCATGTTAGTAAGTTCATGGATGAATCCTAATGTGATAGAACATGTTAAATTAGTTGTATGGGATGCTTGGATAATCATGGGTGATGTTTGGACTTTGATGATCATGTATGATGTTGATGTTGGTTAGTAGTTAGGACATCATGTTTGGGACTGGAAATTGATTGTTGTGATGTTTATTGAATGCAATGAACATGGTTAATGAATATGATTATGATCATCATACACGCATGCGAATCTAAGGCCCCTACTTGGTAGGATTGGCATGGTTTAGGATGTGAAGTCGTGAGTGGCTTCACATGGAATGTGGTGCGTGATTTGATCTTTGTGTGGCATGTTAGTTGGTATAACTAGTGGACACGTTAATGTTCTAGATTCGCATGACTTGTATGACATTTGGTTGTATGATGATCTAAGTGATATACTTGGATAATATAGCATACATATGATCTATTTGAATGTTAACCATGTATGATATATGTGTATGATTACTTGAATGGTTTGCAACACATAAAGTCACCAACGGTCAAACGGGTCAACTGGGTCAAACGTGTTTGTTCTCTGAAATCTTGAGTCATTGGTTGTAGTGTACTTAGGGTTTCACATGTTCTTTGTTTACACGTACTCATGTACTTATATGATCTAGGTAACCTCTGAAGGTTGTCTGTTCATTCTGTTTGTCAAGTAAAACTCTAAGTGTCTATCACGCGTATCAGGTGAGTTCATGCCCCACTCTTTATTTAATCTCTTTTGGGGGAGATAGCATACTAGTAAACCACAAACGCTTTATATATTCAAGTTGTGTATAATATTAATATAGTGTTGATAACATGGAAAAATCCTCACACTTTCGAATTGTTAATATTGAATAGCGGGGAAATTTGGGTAGTACTACTGGGTCTGACAAGCCCCACCTGTGTGACTCGAGGTCAACTGGGTGCAATTTGTCCTATTGAACATTGTCACGACCTGTTAAGTCGTGACAGGAGGCAACAACGTAACACAGTCAGCTTCAATTGCGAAATCACTATGAATTAATATTTACTGTTAATGGACTAGCTATCTGTTACAATGCACTACTTTTATATCTCTATTATTAAACTGTTTATGTTTGAATATTTCTTGAACTCACCAACCATTGTGTTACATTTTAGTATGCTATTCTCAGGTCATTAGCTTGCTTGCCATAGGAGCACTGCATGGTTCACTTGCATTCTAAGACTCGGTCTTCAAGACATTTTTAGTATTTTAATGATTAATGTTTACTCTTTTGGGTTGGCACATGTTTTGCCATAGTATACACTTTTATTTCTTTGGGTTGTTTTACAAAACGCTTCCGCACTGTTTAAAGTTTGTACTTTGGTTGATTTTATTTCAATTATGGCATATAAAGTCGTTCTGAGTAACTATTGATTGTGATCTTGGTTTGTTCACACGCCTCGCGGTAAAACCCCGCAAGTGGATTTTGAGGGTGTGACACACCTAATCATCTTAGAGTAAAAAAGTCTTCACTTTCCGGTCTAACCATAATCCATCAATGTTCCATTATAACCATATAGAGCGGTGACAAATTCAACACTTATAAAACCAAACCAACAAAGATGATTGTACTAAACAATATTTGACCATATTACATACATTCAATATCAACAATTATAACCACCACAAAACATTTATAAAAAAAAGAGATAAAATCATCAAAGTTGCCCCATCCCTAAATTTGCTTTTATAGTTGCATGTACATGAACCTAGACATGTGCATAAAAACCGGGTACGCGCCCGACGCCGGTGTACCCGACCCGGAACCGGGTCCGGGTACAACCCGATACCGGGTGTACCCGGGTCGTACCCGGTGAAAACCGCCGGTTCCAAACCGGTTTGTGATGTTTCGAAATGATAGGAACCGGACCCGACCCGGACCCGGACCCGGACCGGTTGAACCGGGTCGGACCCGTTTTCGACCGTTTTTTTTTCCTAGCCGTTTTTTAACGGCTATATAGCCGTTGGGGACGAATTGTGACCGTTTTTTTGGTTGTTTTTGCCTCTAAAACAAGTATAAATAGGTGTGGGTTGATATTTAAGGTACCCAAGCTTCAACACACAAAAAAACATACGCAAAAAACGCAAACAATACTCTCGTTTACTCTCGTTTAGTCTCGTTTACTCTCGTTTATTCTCAAATCTCAATATGGCTCATTCTCAATCTTCCGTTGGTCAAGGTTCATCGATTCTCCAACCGTCGTTCGTGTTCTTCCACACAATCATAACATGGATGTTTGGTGCAATTGGGATATGGTTGAGTTGAGTGACGGATCTGTAAAGGCTCGTTGCAAGTTTTGTGGAGCTTTACTTGCTAAAGATTCTAACACGACTTTAAACAAACACATTACCAAGAAGTTTTGTAAGTCGTTGAAAAGTAATCCGGATTCGCAACAAACACAATTCAGTGGAGACGGTGGAATCTTTAATTACAACGTTAATGAGGTTCGAGATCGAATGGCAAAGTTCGTGATTCAAGAAGCTTTGCCTTTCAATCACTTCGACAACCCTCGGTTAACCAACTTAATTCGAGAGACGCTTCAACCTCGTTACACTCACGTAAGTCGTACTACACTTAGACGTTATTGTTTAAAATTGTGGAAGCAAGCAAAAAATGATTTAATTGTATTATTTTAAAATTTAAATACCGGTGTAAACTTAACTAGTGACGTTTGGTCGGCGCCACACGGTTTGCCCGAATCGTACCTTTGCGTCACCGCTCATTGGGTAGATCCCAGTTCATGGCAAATGATGAAACGTACGATTGCATTTGATCTATTTCCGTATCCACACACCGGAGAGTATTTATTTTACTTTTTGGATAATGTAATACTACTTTTAATTTACAAAATAAAATATTTTCAATGGCATTGATAACGCTTCCAACAACACAACCGCGGTTGAAAAATTAAAATATCTTCCGATTGCAAACGGTGATTTTTTTCATACTCGTTGTGTTGCACATATTATTAATTTAGTAGTACAAGATGGTCTATCTGTACCATTTGTTGATAGCTTTATAAAAGCTTTTCGATTTATGTTACCACGACGTTTTTAAAAAAAGTAGAAAAAGATATCAAGATTATAAACAACTTTGTAAAGATACAGAATCTAGATTTTTAGGGCCTAATTGGGATGTACCTACTAGGTGGAATTCGACTTGTCATATGTTTGATTGTGCTTTAAAACAAAAGGCACTTTAAAAGCTTTTCATAATAGTCTTTCGGATAATTGCGAAGCCGACCTGTTTCCGGATTTGGGTTGGAAAAATATTGAACTTTATCCGAATTTCTTGAGTGTTTAAAAACTCAACTACAAAATTATCGGGAGTTTATTATCCCAGTAGTTATTCGGTGCTTCAAGAATTATATTTCATGGCTTTGAATTTTAAAAATTTTCAAAATAAAAATAGTATGTTTATAGAAATGATAGAACCAATGAAAGACAAGTTTAAAAAATATTTTCTTGAGTTACCACCCGTTTTACTTGTGCCGCTGCTTTAAATCCTTTTTTAAATGTTGCGGGGGTAGAATGTTTAATAGACGAGATAAATGACAATTTGGATATACATGACGAAAACCCCAATTTTTCAACCGAGGCAAAAGAAGTTTTTAATACAAGTTTGAAATTATTTATAAATTTTATTTAAATAAATATGGACCTAACGTAAATATAACTACGCAAAGAGAATCAACCTCAGTGCTAGTACCTCGTTTAAAGACCCCGTTATGACTATGTTGAATGTTGTTCGGATGTGACGGCTAAACGTCAAAGGGGTAACGCCCCAACAAGCGAACTTGGTATATATAGTACGACGAATTTTATTTCAACTATGAGTACTCAAGATTATCATGCATTTGATATTTTGGCTTGGTGGAAAGGAAAGGAATCCCAATTTCCAATTCTTTCCGCTATGGCCCGTGATTTACTAGCGTCCAAGCTTCTACGGTAGCTTCGGAGTCTGCGTTTTTTCTATTAGTGGCAGGGTATTATCATTACGAAGAACAAGATTAACTCCGGAAGCGGTGGAGATGTGCATTTGTTTAAAAGACCACTTAGACGCGATGGATCATATACAAGACAAACAATCTTGAAGACGAAATTGCAATCGAATGTAAAGTACACGATGAAGAGGTAGAAGAAGGAGTATCTTCTGGTATATCCGACGAAGAATTAGCATTTGATGAAGCCTCTCGAAGAAAATAGTCGATTAGTTATTGATTCGTTAATGTATTTTTTAAGTTATTTTAATAAATAAATAAAAATTAATGAGTTATAAATGTCTTTTTAATGTTGTTATAAATTATAATAATAATAATAATAATAATAATGAATATGATAATAATAATAATAATAATAATAATAATGAATTAATGATAATAATAATAATAATAATAATATAAAAATAATGAATTAAGATAATAATATAATAGTAATAAAAAAAAAAACCGGTTATACCCGGTTCTGGACCCGACCCGGTCCGGACCCGACCCGAACGGGTAGGCCGGGTAGGGTTTTAAGTACGCCCAACCCGACCCGACCCGAACCCGGGTACACCCAACCCGGTTCCAAAAAAAACGGCCGGACCGAACCCGGTTTAACCCGGTTCGGGTCCGGCCCAAAACCCGGTTTGCCCACCCTACATGAACCCTCCCGTATCATTCTTGAATGAAAGAGTTGCATTATGTATTATGTTTTAATTGTGTTAAGAGAAATATTGTATTGTGTAAAATAAATGCAGGATCGTTCAAGGGCTTGAACACAATTACAACACAACAACACAATGAGGAGATTAACTAAATCTAATCAAACAGTGAACTAGGTAACCAAAGGTGATGCAGAGAACACAAGTAAGCAAGAGACAGAACAGAGAGAGAGTATAGTTTTCAAGGGAGCAGTATATTGCTTTCTCAAGTTCTTTTACAAGTGTTACAAAGCATTACTGAAAGATACAAGAACTTGGAAACTTATACTACAACCTACAGCCGGCTATACTATGAAAGCCAGCTGGATACAATTGACTAGACACTAACAAAATCAATTGTAGGATCAAAAGGCATATCTGCCTTTTGACCTTGTGACTATGACATGCCATAGCTCACATCCTTATACATTTAAAAAATAAAGTACATAAAGTGGAAAGTTTCAGACTCAAGACCTCAATGTACAGTTACCAAAAGCATGGACCTTTTCACCAACTCTTGTAAGTTGGTGACTTATCAGAGACGCAGCGGAAAAGGTGCTTTATGGAACAGTACATCAGATAAAGCATGTGTACTAAAAGTCTTCGGAAGAAATCTGTCTTCATAGGTTGAAGCTTCGGAAGACTTTGTCTCTTCAAGCTTCGGAAGACTTCATGTTAGGCTTCGGAAGATATTGGTCTTGGCTTCGGAAGATATTACACTTGGAGTATTTTCTAATGCTTTGTGTAATTCTTCCGAAGCATTCTTCACTTCAGTACTTAGTGCATGTTGCTGAAACACTTAGGCAGTTTTGGGTTGCATCAGACTTCAGGAATCCTTACAAACTCCCCCTAGGCTGATGCTACCAAAACACTTAGAAGATCTTTAAATGTTTGTAGTCTTCAGAATAATCAAGACCATCCCTTTCTTCATTTGATGGTCAGGATCATCAAGACTCTCATAGTATCTTCTCATTTCAAAGAGATCATGCAGAGGTAAGTTGATTATGTCTTGCCATGAGTAGACGTTTTCAACACCTTGATCTCTGATAACATTCCATCTTTCTGGATTGGTAGAGTAAGTCCAGGATAAGATGGGTGTCTCGGTTGCTAGAGGAGCCACTTGCATGGAGTTGATTGGGCTGCCTCATCATGCACTTCCTCAGGTTGATCTGATTCAGCCTGGGGTGTAGAGGTAGATGACTTTGGCTTCTTCTTTTTAGTCTTTGGTTTAGAGGCCTTTCTTCTTCCTCTTTAATGTCTTTAACTGAGAAGACTGGTCTGCAGCACCATGTTGATCATCAGTGTCTTTCTCAGTTGGGTGTACCTCCCTCACAGGTTCAGAAGGAGAGGGAGTTTGACCCTGTCTTGGATCAGAAGATGAAGTTTGCTGAGGCTCAGCTGGAGGTTCTGGTTCAGGTGTCTCTGGTTGTTCAAACTTGACCTCTACTTCAGGTGGGACTTGACTTGGAAGAGAGTGCAAATCAATGAGTTCACCACTTTTAATCTTCTGCTTGATTACCCTTATATGCTCATCCATTGTAGATAGAGACATGGGACCAAGTCTCCTTCCGGAGAATCCATATGACTTCAAGAAGCTCATCATTCTTTGTCTGTCAGCAGACTTCTTTGCATTTTTGAATGATGGCTCTTGACTTTGCAGCTTCTTCCCTTAGCTTCCTTTTGGTTGTTTTTCTTTCTTTGACTAACTCAAGTTCAAGTTGCTTTAAGTACTCGAACTCAATGAAGTCATAGGACAGGGGAAGAAGTGTATTTGCCTGATAGAAGCCTGTGGCACTCAGGTAGTTTATCATTTTGATTCTATCCTCTTCTTTATCTACCTGAGGTTCTTGTGGAGCCACATCTTCCTGTGCAGGACTTTCTTGAACTGGAGAGAGAGTGGGAGTATGCTTGTGAAGTCTTTTCTGTCTTCTCTCCTTTTTGAATTGGAGAAGTAACCTTGCATCCTCTTTCTCCTTTATCTCTCTTGACACTTCCATGTAGCCAGTTCATTCAACTCTTCTAAGGGGAGGGAGATGATTTCATCAACATCATAGTTCCTGGTCTGTAAATAATTAATCCTGACTGCCCTTTGTTCATCATTTTGAGTGTTTGGTCTGGGGACAGCCCTGATTGCAGCTTGCATAAATTTTGATGACCCAGAAGAACTTTCTTCCCTTAGCCTCCTTTTCCTCTCTCTCTCTTCCTCCTCAATTTCCTCAGGAGTCATTTTCCTTTCCCTTTGTCACCAACAGACCTTTGTGACTCAGGGTGAATTGAGGCTTGGCCTTCATTGCTTGGTGTAGCTTCCATGCTCTGGCCAGAGAGAGGCTGAGAGACACCTTCACCAGCAGGTGTCTCAGATGGAGTTTGGACCTCTGCAGCAGTTGTTGATGGTGAGACAGGGGTCTCAGGTTCTGCCACTGGGCCTTCAGCCAAGGTTTCCCCTATGAAACTAATCTTAGGGTCCACCTCAGCATCCAGTTGACCGATGACATTGCCTGATTGCCTAAGTCTCCTTCTTAGAGAGAACTCTGCAAGGATCCTGTCTTGGATTCTTTGAGCCAGCCTGTCAGCTTGTCTAGATTTGCTTGGGTTGACAAGTGGCATGTTGACAAATCCAGTCCTTCATAGAAGCTCAGGCTTTGGAACTGAAAGACTTCTTGTTGACCTTGAACTGTGAAGTATGAGGGCTCTTCTGTCATCATCATACCTCCATCTGATAATGTAGTTGCCAGTTCCATGTGGTGGAGATGAGACAGCCCTTGTATACCTTCCTCAAAGAGACTCCTGATGAGAGAGTCTATAGAGTCCATTAATGTGAACTTGAGGAAGTTGCTGAGAATGCACAACAGCAAGTGAGGATGGTGAGTCCTCTATGTCCATTCTCTTTGAAGAACTCCCAGGTTCTGTGGTTGTGATAACTTTCTCCCCTTTTTGGTAGCATCACCCACTTGCATAGGTGAGCTGGAGGATAAATCAGTCACTTCCACAGGTTCTTGTGTTCCTGGTTGAGCTCTCTTTAAAGGTCTCTCAGCTAGTTTTTCCTGCAAATATGAAATCTGGAGTTGCTGATCATTGACCCTGTTTTGCAGGGTAGTCACCTGAGATTCCAAGTGACTAACCTTAGAGACTAGATAGGTGCATGTTTGTGACAATTGTGTACCTTTAGTCTCAAATTCCCCTCATCTTCATCAGAAGAATCACTGGGGGATGAGAGAATTGGACAAAATCCCTTCTCTCACCACCAGCTGAGTGTTTCTTGGCTGCTGGTTTCCTCTGCTCACTGGCAACCTCAGTTAAGATGCCAATGGGCTGAGTTGCCATGGTTGAGGTCTTAATGATGTAATCACTTTCAAAAGTGGAGCCTCTTCCATATGGACATCCTGAACAGGTTCAGATGTGTCCACCTCAGTAATAGGTGACTGATGAGGGATAGACTGAGGAGAGTCAGAGGTACTCATCTCTCTTTGAGTAGGGGAGGAGAAGAGAGACTCATGGTACTCACTGAATCCTAAGTCTTCATCAGTGTAAAAGGATAGGTTGGGAATTGGTTGGTTTAGATCCAAAGGCTGGGGATGGTAGCTGTCCCCTGAAGGTTGTTCACTTGAGTGTTGAGACTCAGAGTGAAGGCTTACAGTTGTTGGCTAATGAGCTCATCAGGTTGAGCTTGAGGACCTCAGCCCTGATAGGTAAAGTAATGGGAGTGGTTGCTCCTCAGGAGAAGTGGGAGCTCTGGAGTCCACTTCTTCCTGTAAGGTTGAGTATTGGGGGCCTGCACAGACTCAATAGCCTGAGCAGGGGTTCGTGGGATTTTCTTTTGTAGGTGATGAATATTGGAGGTTGTGAAGAGGGTAGGAGAGCAGTAGGTGTGGGTTCAACACTAGCTTGGACTGCTATGTTGTCACCTTGAGCAATGAGCTCTAACATTTTTGGGACTAGGGCTGTTTCTACCCCTGAGAAGCCTACAGTTGGCTTCTTCATAATTTTAAAGATGCGGGCTTCATCTGTCCCAGTTTAAGAATATTGCCTGTTTCCCTCAACTGTGAGCCCAGTTCACAGTTAAGAATGTGTTGAACATATCTAGGAAACATGTAATATTCTAAGGAGTCTAAGTTTGCAAGTAAATTAGTATAAACAAATTGTGAATACCTGAACTTGACCCCCTGAACCATCCCATGAACTATAAAGGAGAGATCCTCAGGAATCTGGTCCCATCCACCATGCTTGTTTGATAAGCTGTGGATAACACATGGAGCAGGTATTTCCACTGGGATGAGACCTTCCCTTTCCTGAAGGTCTTTACAGAGAAATCTCCTTCATAGCCCATCTGCTCGAAGGAATGATTAACCGCTTCTTTTGGAAAGAACACTTCACCTGCTTCATCATCCAGCTGAAGATGTCGTTGATGATGGCCGGAGTGATGAAAATTGTTCTCCCCTGCACTGTGGCAGACAGTGCCTTCTCCCCATCCATAATGACCTCTTGGCAGGTCTTCCAGAATTCAAGCAATGATCCTCATATAGAGGAGGATCAATGGTTAGGGAGGTGAAGTAGTGAGACAAAGACAAGAAACGGCAAACCTCTGAGAAATGAGGATCTTTGTCAGAGCATAACAGAGCAACCTGATTGTGTTGTCTGTGTAGCTGCATGGCAAAGTGAGGATCATTTCTGTGTGAAGGTCAGCCATTGTGAGGTAGCTCAGAGATGAAGAGAAAGAATGGGAAGGAAATTTCAGAGAGAAAGCTTTGGGTTTTAGGTATGGAAGAAAAGCAGATGATAGAAGAGGGGGGAAACCGTTGGGTTTATATGAGAGAGAAGGATTTCAGATAAAGTTTAATGAAAGAGGATAAACTTTGAAATCCGTATGTCGGTCCCACCTCTGAAAAAGTAGTTTACCTTTTTGCTCAAAAAGTAGTTTTCTTGGAAGTTCGAAAAGCTTCCGAAAGTAATTTGTCTTCGGAAGTTTGATTGAAAAAGCTTCCGAAGCTAAAGTGACTTCGAAGAATTTTCCTGAGAGTCTTAAAGATTTATGCTTCGGAAGAGAAATAAACTTTGGATGCTTTGTATAAGAATGAACAAAGCTTCCGAAAGTAATTTTTGCTTCGAAGGAAAAAGTCCTTAAAAATGAATAAGTGTCTAAGTTGAGAATTTTAAGCTTCGGAAGATAAAGTTTGACTTCTTCCGAAGGTAAAATTTCTTAGACAGTCATTTATTTTGAAGACATATTTTTCTTCCGAAGGTAAAATGTTATCTTCCGAAGTGTCAGAAAATTTTCAAGAATCCAAGGAAAGTCTTCAAAAAGAGTTTTTCATTCAAAGAAAACATGAGCTTATGAAAGTGATGAACTAGACAACTTAGGACACACATTTTTTAAGAAGAAATAATTAGAATTAGTTTTTAAAAAAAAATCTACTCAAGTTAATCATCCCAATAGCTGATATCAGATATTAAATCTCTGTTCATCAAAAGCTTTTGTGAACAGATCAGCATATTGTTCATCTGTGTGAACTTTGACTAGTTTAATTAACCCCTTTTCATAGTTATCTCTTATTAAATGATACCTGATGTTGATGTGTTTGGTCCTTGAGTGCTGCACAGGGTTCTCAGTGATAGAGATAGCACTGGTGTTGTCTATGTGGATAGGAGTCTCTTTGAAGTTAAATCCGTAGTCTAGCATCTGATTTTGAATCCAAAGCACTTGAGCACAGCAGCTTGCAGCAGCAATGTATTCAGCCTCAGCAGTTGATGCAGACACACAGGTTTGTTTCTTGCATTGCCATGAGACAACCCTTCCACCAAGAAATTGACATCCCCCAGATGTAGACTTTGCAGTCATGTTGCAACCACCATAATCACTGTCTGTATAGGCATACAGATTGAAATTAGAATTCTTTGGATACCATAAACCAAGTGTTGAGGCACCTTTGAGGTATCTTAAAATCCTTTTCACAGTGATTAAGTGAGACATCTTAGGATTAGCTTGATATCTTGCACAAATACATGTAGCAAACATGATATCAGGCCTGCTAGCTGTAAGATACATAAGAGACCCAATCATAGCCCTGTATAAGTGCTCATCTACACACTCCCCCTCAAGATCTGGACCAAGAGAGTGGTTTCTGGCTATGGGTGTCTTAGCAGTCTTACAATCAGTCATGTTGAACCTCTTGAGTATATCTTGAATATACTTTGACTGACTTATGAAAATGCCATCTTCAACCTGCTTCACTTGAATTCCCAGAAAGAAATTAAGTTCTCCCATTGAACTCATTTCAAATCTATCTTTCATCAGCTTTTCAAAGTCTTTGCAGAGCCTTGAATTGGTTGAGCCAAAGATGATGTCATCCACATATACTTGAACTAGCAGAATGTCGTTTCCTTGTCTTTTGATGAAGAGAGTTCCATCTATAGTACCTCTCCTGTAACCATGTTTACAGAGATACTCAGACAGTGTCTCATACCACTTCCTGGGTGCCTGATGCAGCCCATAGAGAGCTTTGTCAAGCTTGCAGACATAATCAGGATGATCAGGATCTACAAAACCAGGTGGTTGTTTGACATAAACCTCCTCATCAATCACTCCATATAAGAAAGCACACTTTACATCAAGTTGGTAGACCTTGAAGTTCTTGGATGCAGCAAATGCCAGAATATCCTAACAGCTTCTAGTCTAGCTACAGGAGCAAAGACATCAGTGTAGTCAATCCCTTCTTCTTGTGTGTATCCTTGAACAACTAGTCTAGCCTTGTTCTTGATGATGATTCCTCTATCATCCTTTTTATTCCTAAAAACCCATTTGGTTCCAATGGTAGTCTTCCCATGAGGAAGAGGACAAAGGTTCCAAACTTTCTGTCTTTTGAATTGAAGCAGCTCTTGTTGCATAGCTTCAACCCAACTTCCATCCTTTAGAGCCTCCTCAACTTTCTTTGGCTCTAACTGGGATAGAAAACAAGAGTGAAGACAAACATTTGCTTCATGGGTTTGCCCTCTTGTCTTTACCCCGGAGATAACATCTCCAATGATGTTTGTAGTAGGATGAGACTTGTGGATCCTTAGCTGAGGGATCACAGCAAGTTGCTGAGATAGATCCAAATTTGAGAAATTTAGATCTGGTCTTGAAGATTGATCCTCCACATTATCACACTTATCAAGATTAACTTGATCCAATGAGTGTGTGACATCATTGATGTTATCATCTATGGTATAGGTTAGCATCAAGAGATTCTTGATCACTTTCACCATCACCATTGTTATCTTCTGCAATTGAGATGTCTTTATCTGGTTGAGAGGCCTCTGAACTGGAATTTGAAGGCATGCCAGATGTATCAGCTGGATTTGTCATTGTTGTGCTGATAGAAACCTCATTTGCTGAAGTAGTTCCAACTGAGCTGAAGGTCTTCCAAGCTCAAATCTTGGATCAGGATCACCTGTATTTAATTTTCTGCAGATCCTGAAACATGCTCACAAGATTTATTAAAACAGTTGGTAACTAAATCAAGATCAAATAGCCAATCCGGACCAGAACCAGCCACACTGGGAGTGTGCTCATTGAAAGTCACATTGGCTGACTCCTCAATGATTCTAGTTCTGAGATTGTATACTCTATAAGCTTTAGCTTGAGAAGAGTATCCAATGAAGTGTCCATCGTCTGATTTCTCAGCAAACTTGGCAACTTGATCTTTGGTATTCAAGATGGTGCAGGGACATCCAAATGACCTGAGAAAACCAATGAAAGGTTTCCTCTTGTGCCAAAGTTCATAAGGAGTCTTACCATGTGTCTTAACTACTAAGACTCTGTTTTGCACATAGCAGGCAGTATTAACTGCCTCTGCCCAGAAGGTGATAGGCAGTTTAGAGTCAGACAACATAGTTCTTGCAGCTTCAATAAGTGTCCTGTTTCTCCTCTCAGCAACTCCGTTTTGCTGAGGAGTCCTGGGAGCACTGTATTGTCTTGTAATACCCTTTTCATCACAAAATGTATCAAGGATTTGGTTTTTGAATTCAGTTCCTTGATCACATCTTATGGTTTTGACCTTGTGATCACATTGATTCTCAATCTTTAAGATGAAATTCTTTAGAATCTCAGGAGTCTCATCTTTAGTTCTAAGAAAGAAAACCCAAGTGAATCTTGTAAAATCATCTGTGATCACTAGACAGTATAAGGTCCTTCCTAAACTCATTACACTGGTGGGGCCAAAGAGATCCATATGTAATAAGTGTAGGGGAGTAGTGATGGAGTTCTTTTCCTTAGGCTTGTGAGATACCTTGTGTTGCTTCCCTTTCAGGCATGCAACACAATGATCATCACTTGTAAACTCTTTCTTTGGCATTCCAGTTACCAGATCATGTTTGATTAATTTATTCATATTCTTAAAGTTTACATGGCACATTCTTTTATGCCATAGGAAAGACTCATCACTATTTGCTTTAGATAGAAAGCATGAAACTTCTCCAGAGGGAGATGTTTCTTGCAAATCCATCTTGTACATGTTCCCTTTCCTGGGGGCTCTGAGCAGAATATGCTCATGAGGAATGACCACTCCAGGTTTGAGAACAATGCACTCATGCTCAGTGAAGAGCATGTTATGACTCTGATCACAAAATTGAGATACACTCAGAAGATTGTACCCAAGCTCCTTAACAAAATTTACCTTCTCAATGCTGAGCTTACCATTTGTGACCTTGCCCCTTCCATAAATGTAACCACCTTCATTTCCTCCAAAAGCAACTGGTCCTCCATCAATTCTCTCAAAATTATGAAGTAAAGACCTATCGCCTGTCATGTGCTGGAACAGCCACTGTCAATTATCCAGACTTCTTGTTTGTCTTGAGCTGTTCCTGCACAAAGAAAATGATTAGTTACATTTGGAAACCCAAGCCTTACTTGTCTTGGGTTCAGTAAGTGTAATAGAAGGTAATGCAACAGTAATAGATCCTATGGTTGTACAGAGGGGATCTTCGGCTGTTGTTGATGGAGAAACCTCAGTCATTTGTCTTTCTTAGACTTCCACACCACCTTTGGAGTCTTGGACTTGACCTTCAAAACCTTAGAAGCTTTTGGAGCTTCACAAGTTTTAATGACTGATACTTCGGAAGAATCTACAGTCACTGCAGTAGACTTTAGTACTTCGGAAGAACTCCTTCTTCCGAGACCAACTTTGCTTCCGAAGGTAATTTTCCATTTACCTTCTTCTTTGGTTTGGAGCTTCCGAAGGAAACAGACTTTCCTTCCGAAGCTTGAGACTTCTTGAGATTCTTTGAAGTCTTTGTATTGGTCATGTGGATAGTACTTTTAGGATTGTATGGACAATCCTTGGCAATATGAGAAGTACTTTCACACATACACACAGCATTTTCTTCTTCAAAGAAATCTCCTTTTGAGAGCAAGACTGGCCTTGGTCACATCCCTTTTTCACCTTCATCTTGGTAGATTCAGATACAGTTCCTTGGGCTGTGAACTGTTCTTGGAATTTGATGGTCCAGGCTGTGCAGCAGTGGTACACAGCAGCTCAGTCTTCTTCTTTGTACTGAGATGATTTGAACATGAACCAGAACTCTTAGATAAGAGGCTTTGGTGGATGTCTTCAGTCCTTATTGCTTTGAAACCTGCAGAGATAAACACTTGTTTCTGCTTAGCATCAAAGGTAGCCTTGATTTCTTGAGCCTTCTTTGCTTTCCTTTTGCTCTTCCTGATCAAGTTCTTTCTCTTGGACTTGGTCATCACAGTTAATTTCTTCTCCTCAGAAGGATAGTGGCCCTTGGAGGAATCCTCTTCTTCACTCTTCTCAGAGGGATTCCTCACTATCACTTCTTCATCATCCTCACTTACTGGATCTATGAGAGGAAGCTCATCTTCACAAGTTCCACACCTAGGAGATCTTACAGACAAGATTGTGTGTGGAGGAGCTATCTCATTTGATCCCAGTCCCTGTCTATTTTGATAACAAACCTTATTGTGTAGGGATGAGGATATCATGTTCTTGAAGGTCTCTTCTTCAAGAACACTTTTCTCTGCCAGGGCTTTGCTGATCACAAGCTCAGCCTGGCACTTAGTCAACTTAGTGATGAGATCTTGGATCTGAGTTCTAAAATCTGTATGTTCATGTTTTAGTACTGAAATAGTTTTCTCCAAGTCTTCTATCTTTAACTTGTAATCATTTTCAGACTTTCTAAAGTCAGATTTTAATATGTTTAATGACTCAAGATCAGATCTCATCTCTAGGTTGTAGGACCTGTATCTATTTACTTTAGCAATGCATTCAGGGGAGCAAAGATGTTCTAATACCTTGGCTTCATCATGATCAGCCATCAATGCTTGGTTTGGAGAAGCATCCTCCACCTGAAAACTCCAGTCAAATCCTCCCTCTTCAACAGCAACCGCAGCATGTTGCTTTGTCTTCTCAGCCTGAGGGGTATTGTTGGTGAAGTTTGGTCTGAGTTGTGTTTGACCCCCATTTGCTCTGGGTGCCTTACACTCCCTGGCGAAGTGACCCATAAGGTTACAATTGTAACACTTAACTTTGCTTTTATCCAGGCCAAACTTACCACTGGTAGCATTGCTTGGAAATTTTCTTCCTGTCCTCTTGTAGAACTTCTTGGCTCTGTGAGTGAGAAGAGCCATCTGCTGAACTATCTCCATGTATTCCAGGTCATCTGGATGGATACAGTCTAGATCTTCAAGAGTGAAGAGATATTTCCACAGCTTTCATCTGCAGACACAAAGGCTTGAGAAGAACTTGTCTCTTGGAATGGGCTTCCTTGAGTAAAGTTCTCCCTTGGTGTCTCCGGGAAGGTGATGAAAGGACCCTTTTGTGAGTTGTCAGGGTAGCATAGGAGATGATGTTGGGGGGTTCTATGCTGTCCCTTTCAACCACATGAAGGGCTGAACCCATTTGATTGTTAGAGTTGCCAGATGAACCTTGTAAGTTCATCTCCATCTGGTATCCACTGAGAATCCCATATAACTCTGTCAGAGTAAGAGTTTTAAGGTTCTCAGTCCTCTTGATTACCACACAATAGTGTGTCCATTGCCTAGGAAGTGAGGACATGAACTTCCTTACAATGTCTCTGTTCTCAAGAGGAACTCCTCCATCCACAAGGGTATCCACAATCTCAACATACCTGAAGTATTGTTGGGTCATGGTTTCACCTGTTTTAAAGGTGAAATTTTCAAACTGCTGCTTCAGAAGATCTTTCTTGTTCTCCTTGGCTTCAGAGGAGCCTTCATACATCAGCTTCAGTGCATCCCACAGCTGTTTAGCTGTTTTGCACTTCTTAAAACCTCTGTACACAGAGTTTGGGATAGCAGTCTGAAGAGCAGTCATGGCCTTCCTGTCAATCTCTACTCTTTTCCTATCTTCATCTGAGTAGTTGGCCACATCTTTAGGAATCATACCAGCACCGGTAGCAGAGGGGGTGCTAGGTATGAAAGGTCCATATTCAACAGATTCCCACATTCTTGAGTCAAGAGACCTGATGAAGCCTTCCATCCTCATGCACCAGGTGTCGAAGTCATCAAGAGTGATCAATGGGGATTTGTTCATGGTTCCAGTCTCCATATCAGTCTTTGAGATGGAAGCCATTTGAAAAGTTTAGTTTTTTGTGTGTGTGAGGGATCTTAAGATGGTTAGATCTTATATCACGAGCCTGAGCTCTGATACCAATTGCAGGATCGTTCAAGGGCTTGAACACAATTACAACACAACAACACAATGAGGAGATTAACTAAATCTTAATCAAACAGTGAACTAGGTAACCAAAGGTGATGCAGAGAACACAAGTAAAGCAAGAGACAGAACAAGAGAGTATAGTTTTCAAGGGAGCAGTATATTGCTTTCTCAAGTTCTTTTACAAGTGTTACAAAGCATTACTGAAAGATACAAGAACTTGGAATACTTATACTACAACCTACAGCCGGCTATACTATGAAAGCCAGCTGGATACAATTGACTAGACACTAACAAAATCAATTGTAGGATCAAAAGGCATATCTGCCTTTTGACCTTGTGACTATGACATGCCATAGCTCACATCCTTATACATTATAAAAAGGATAAAGTACATAAAGTGGAAAGTTTCAGACTCAAGACCTCAATGTACAGTTACCAAAAGCATGGACCTTTTCACCAACTCTTGTAAGTTGGTGACTTATCAGAGACGCAGCGGAAAAGGTGCTTTATGGAACAGTACATCAGATAAAGCATGTGTACTAAAAGTCTTCGGAAGAAATCTGTCTTCATAGGTTGAAGCTTCGGAAGACTTTGTCTCTTCAAGCTTCGGAAGACTTCATGTTAGGCTTCGGAAGATATTGGTCTTGGCTTCGGAAGATATTACACTTGAGTATTTCTAATGCTTTGTGTAATTCTTCCGAAGCATTCTTCACTTCAGTACTTAGTGCATGTTGTTGAAACACTTAGGCAGTTTTGGGTTGCATCAGACTTCAGGAATCCTTACAATAAACCTCTTTTATTAGAAAACAAAAACATATTTGATCCGTTTCAATTTTTTTAGCATGCACACATATGAATATTCGATTCTGGACACATTTCTGAGCCTCTAATCCACTATTGGACAACTGCAACAGAGAACTCTCCATTGCAACAGATTCGTTCAGGTCCACTGATCTTCTTTTCGCTGTTAATGTGATTGAGACAATAAAATGACATTCTTGCTTTCTGAAATGGCTTTAACGGACGAAGGATCGACTTCCATCTGACACATACACCAACCTCGCCTGTTGAACCTTAATTCTTTGATAACAACTGCATTTTTTGTTTGAATCCTGGGCATACAACCTAGCCACCTGTGTTCACACCCAACCTTGACGGCGGAATCGTCGAGATGTGAGGGTTAAGATTGTTCACAGCCACATAACGCTATATTTAAGTTAACTATTAAAATTATAAGTTTCAAAAGTCATTACAAACAAAAGTCTCAAAACATGAAATAATCCCAAATAAAACAAAACGTAGCATAACATTATTTATTTAACTAGGTCCAGTCCTAGTTTTATTTCCAAGCTTCAAAAGTCCACTTTAAACTTGGGGATTTCCTGAAACATGATAAAAATAAGAGTCAACTAAAAATAGTTGGTGAGTTCCAAGGTTTTCATACATAATAAGAAAAAGTACGTTAAGAGTAGCAATTCATGTCATAGGTATAAGCTAGTAAGGTACAGAACACATAACGTTACAATCAAACCTCGATTGATTACAGTATAAAGATTGGCTAAGTGTATTTGGTCCCTAGTGCACAAGCATACGGCTCCTAGGAGTCGGCACAACATCGACTTTAGCACCAAATAGGCTTGTCAGGCCCAAAGATCTAAGACGTTGCCAGGCTAGCAATAGTTAATGATTGTAAACAAACTATGTATCTCATATAAACACTTACAATACACAAATAACCATGACATAATAATAAGATGAATTGCATGTGCTTACAAGTCTCAAACGTTAATAAGTGTACATGTATAGATAATCATGTTTCGCCCAAAGTAGTGTGAAATAAAATAAAATGGGCAAGAAAACTCACTTGATCAATAAGTATGTAATATGAAGATAAAAGATCAAATATAATCACCGTTCAAGTACTCCTTCACAAGATACCTAAATATGAATAGTTTTACAATATTTACGTTTAATAAGCTTACGTTTTAAGGAGAATTAGGTTTTAGATAAAATTTTGGGGTCCTTATAGATAATTATGCATTTTAATTGTAGCAACCCATATATTTTAAAAGATAATATAAGTAATATTGGGTAACTAATTTAAAGAAATAATAACAAAAAAAAAATAAAAAAAAAAAAAAAAAACTTTTGTAATTATTTGAAATACCCATGATTATTAGTTTAGAAGTGACTTTTGCTATATTAATAATTTTAATAGTTTAAAGCTATTATCTAAAGTTTATATTTACAAAAATGATCTAATTTTTAAAGAAAACAATTAATTAATATATTTTTAAAAATAAACTTGCAGAAGAAATTTAAGTAATTAAAAAAAATGAACTAAGTTTATAAATACTTTTTATAATTATTAAAGATTTTTCTATATTTTTTTAAGGCTGAAAAAGCCAAAAAACATAAACTGCAGGTGCTCGGGTTCGAACCCGGGACCCCCTGTTGAGATGTGTAATGACTTAACCAATGAACCAAGGCCTCAGCCGCGGTTCATATTGTTCCTAATTATTAAAAAAACCCATTTAAAGAAAATTCCCCAAATCTTAAGAACCCTAGAACCGATTGATTCCAAATTGATCCCAATTCGTTATGAACATGAAATTAACCTTGGGGCTTTTAAACCCCAAGTAAACCGATCAAATTCATGAGTCTGATTACCCGATTTGAGGTCGATTGGTTGATGAGGAAAACGAAACGTTCGCAAACACTTGGAGCCTTAATCGATATTCAAACGATGATTCCAACCAAATTAGTTGCACAAGAAGCTTCTGATGATCTTGAAGATGAAGAACCCTCAATCAATTTAAACTAAAGGTTTAGAAGGGTAGTTTCGACAAAGTTGCAGGTTGCGGGAAAGAGGTGATCAATTTCAGTGTTTGGATTTGATTTGAGTGCTGTTGAGTATTGTAGTCGATTAGAGATGGATTTATGATCGATTAAGTTGGTTTAATTGTGTTATTATTAGGTTTTAATTGTTAATCGATTAAAACCATAGCCCGACGGTTACTCGAGCTCGAAAGCTCGTGTAACTGGTGTTTAATCTTAATTAATCTATACTAATCGATTCGAATCAGGCACACGACTCAATTGGAAACGGTTTCCAATCATAATTCGAGGTTTTAAGGCACTAATAGGGTCGCCGGAGTATAGCCGAGCGACCACCGGCGTCTCGCCGGTTTGCGGGAAAGAAAAATGGGGGGGGGTTAGGGTTTTTGTGATTTTACACATTTGGTCCCTGTAGTATTTAATAGTTAACATTTTATGCTAAAACTTTGTTTTAAGTTTATAAATTTACAAAAACAATCCCCCAAGTTTTTAATTAAATTTTTAAACACTTTTAAGTTAACAATTTTATTATTATTATTATTACTATTATTATTATTATTATTATTTACTTAATTTAGAAACTTAAACAAAGAATCATACAATAATAGCCAAACAAGATTCATAAATTGTCTAAATAACCCTATAAGAATTAATAAAATTAATTTTTAATTAACGAAAATACGAGATGTTACAACCTGTTCATAAGAGGTGACGATCCCCACCATAAATCTTTCCAAAACCGAAGATATAACCCGTTGCCGATAATCCCTTTAAATAAAGCTTTGAACGATTGACCATGGAAGTTTAAGCCATCAACATGACGACTGATAGACTTCCAACAACCGCTAATAGAATTATTAACCGATAAGAAAATCCATCTCTTTCTACCCCCATGAATATCTTCGATAATCCTCTTCCACAAACTACTTTTTATCGTTTTTGAACCTCCAAACCCATTTTGCCAAAAGAGCCGAATTCACCTCAGCAATCTTTGATATACCCAGCCCACCGCTCTTTTTAGACTTTGTAGCCACTTCCCAAAATACCCAATGTAACCCTTGCCACCTTTACATCCGGCCCATAAGAAATGTCTCATTATTTTTTCAATATTATCAACCACCGCTTTTGGAGCTCTGAACAAAGAAGGATAATATACCAAGAGGCTTGTCAAGACCGATTTAATTAAAGTGAGCCTTCCACCAATCGATAAAACCTTCGCCTTCCAAGAACTTAATCTGTCACGGATAGCCTCCAAGACCGATCCCATTAGAGATCCGATTCATGTTTGCTCCCACTTTTATGCCCAAGTAGACAAACGGTAATCTACCAATTCTACACCCTAAAACATTAGACATATCTTCAATATCCGAATCCTCTACTCCCACACCAAACAACACCGATTTATGAATATTGATCTTAAGCCTGAAACACAGATAAAAAATTCTTAACAAACGATGAATCTTTCCAAATTGTCTATACTCTAAGTGCCCAAAATAAGCGCATCACCTGCAAACAACAATTGAGAAATACCCGGCTCTCCATACTTGATCTTCATAGCTTCAAACTCACCCAATAAACAAGCCTTCGAAATCATACTAGCAAGCGCCTCCATAACTATGAGAAACAAAAAGGGAGATAACGGATCGCCTTGTTTGAGCCCCTTCTGGCATTGAAACTCAAACGTAGGCGAACCATTGACTAGCACCGCCGACCTAGCTGAATGAAGAACCCCCTTCACCCAAAGGCACCATCTCTCCGAAAATCCCATTTGACTCATCATGGACAATAGAAAACTCCAGTTCACATTATCATAAGCCTTTTCGAAATCATTTTCAAGAGGAAAACTGATTTTTTGTTTTTCTTAACCCATCGAATGATTTCGTTAAGGATTAACGGACCATCCAGGACAAATCTATCTTTCAAGAAAGTCGATTGAGCTTCGGAAATCACCTGACCATTACTTTCTGATTCGAGCTGCCAACACCTTAGAAATAATCTTGCTAATGACACCGATTAAATTGATTGGCATGTAGTCTTTTAATCCCACCGGCACTTTTGTCTTGGCAACCAAAGTAATAAACGATGTACTACATTCTTTACTGATGGAACCCGAATCGAAAAACTCCTAAATTTTTTTATAAAAATCATCCTCCAAGGCGCTCCAGAAGTGAGTGATAAATCTAAAATTAAAGCCGTCTGGGCCCGGAGCTTTGTCAGCACCACAATCAACCGCCGCTTCTTATTTTCCTCCTTAGTAAAAGGAGCAGTTCATGCATTGCTATCTGCACTAGGAACCCCCCATCAACCACCAACCCGGGATAGCATTGGACGCCTTCCTCCCTTTAATACACCGATGAAAATAAGTCGAATTCTCATCCCCTGAAATCGCCCATTTCACCCTAGACTTCTGGTGGAGATCTTGATTTTTAAACCAACAAGTTTTTCTAACTCCTTCTTGCTCTCTTCCCAAACCCATAATTCCTCATCAGATAACTCCCATTCCCCCAACTGTTTTTCTAAATATGCAATGTCCTCTTTTGATTCAATCAATTGATTTTCTTCTTTTTTGCCTACCGTATTCCACCAATCCCTTAAAGCCCCCCTGATTCTCAATAATTTCCTAGTTAACTTACTATCCGCAGGCCCATCATTCACAACACTACTCAAGGCGTCCAACACCACTTTATCACAACCGTCTCTCTCCAACCAAGAATTAAACCACTTAAACGGTTTTGGCCCAAAGTTATAATCACTCAATGTAAGAACCAAGGGACAATGATCAGATAGCTCCCGAGGAAGAGATCTTAAACACGCTCGTGGCCATCTATTAAAAAATTCATGACAAACCAATACCCTGTCAATTTTGCTCATCTTATTCTCACAACCCGACCCCGACAAGAAGGTGAATCTATTCCACCTCATGTTAAATTCATTTAAACAGGCGTCGTCAATGAAAAGATTGAAGTCTTCAGCCATACCCTTATTAAATTTAGAGTTCTTACGCTCTTCCTCCCACCTAACAGTGTTGAAATCTCCAAGTAATAACCACATACCACTCCCACCCTGGATAATAATTTTTTATTCTATCCCAAACCCTTCTTTTTTCAAGCGCCTTTTGAGGAGCATAAACATTTATGACATTCAGAATAGACCCGTCTTCTACTAGGCTACCAGAAGTCACTAGAAAATTCCTATCTTCAATCGACGAAACTTTAGTAACTTTCTCACATTCCAAATATTAAATAAACCTCCCGATTTACCAATAGCACCCACTCTATCTACCCCATAATCCCCACAGGCCATAATCTATCTACATCAAAAGCCTTGTCATCAGAGAGCGTAGTTTCTTGTAAAGCCAAGAAATCAACACCCAAATTACTCACCAAACCCTTAACCCAAGAAGGTTTACCAATCACCCCCAATCCCTCTAACATTCAAGGTAAGAAAGTTCATTTAAAACCAGATTGTATACCTTTACCTTGAATGGACTCCTTGATCGAAACATCAAAATTGTCCAACTGTACCCCCAATTTTGATCCCAATTGTTTTGTCTGCTGCACTTCCTTATCGACCTGAGAAGACCCTACATCCCGAGGAAAAGACTTTGGCTTCATATAACTCGATTCGACAGTCACATCTTCAACCAAAGGATTATCCTCACGAGTCTCTTCTCTATCTGTCTCACTAACCAAAACACTGAAGGAGTTTTGACAATGAATAGCAGACAGACCTCTTATTTTGCTCACCTTATCATGAGCAGCCCCAATTAGTGGGTCCAACTCAAATAAATCATCCTTTACCATTTTGGGCCCTTTAAGGGGTCTTAGTCACCACTTGAAGATCCACCAGACGAGTCCAGGCCCACACTTATAAAACCTTTTAACTTCTTCCTCTTTAAACTATGAAAAGTCAAATTCCCCCTCCATGATTACATGGCACATGGTCAGCCTTTGAATTAGGATCTGAATTAAAACTTTCCTCCAAGGATCCCGGAGAATTCGCCTTATCATTGGAAACCATCACACAATTATTTCCATCTTTACTTCCTTCAAAATATGGAGATTTCGAACTAGCTGTCGTCGGAGAACCACCTACTGGACTAAATTCCGGTGAATTGTTCTCTTTTTAGAAGCTGCATAAGAGCCACCAACAACCTTAGGATCCTTTACAAATTCTTCAATCCACTCCTTATATTCCTCCACAACCCAAACTTTATAAGTAGTACCCCTCCACTGTAGAAACGCCTCCTCTTGAATAGGTTTGCCATGATCCACAAGGACCCCAACAAAATGTAAGGACGCATCACAGCCACGAGTATCCATCTGTGCCTCTTTAAATACCGTTCCAAACAGGCTTCCGACATTGTTAATGACACTAGGATCCGTTAAGCATAAAGGAACCCCAACAATCTTAAGCCACACAACTCGATCAAAGGAAAACATCTGTCCTTCCCAAATGGCAGGTACCTCGAACAGGTCCGGTCTACATATTAGTTCATCCTTAGCCATAACGGCATGCTCACTCGATGAGAAAACGATCAATACCGAAAAACCACCGAAACAACTAACTATATCTTCTTGTAATTTCATATCCTTTAAAATACTATAAATATTTTGTAACACAAATAAAGATTTCACCTTGACGACCACCGCTTTACCATGCAATTGCTTGAAGGCTTCTGTAGAATCATCAACTTGAACCAATCTACCCACTGTAGCCCCAACAGAAGCATCCTTAAAAGAATTTTATTAATATTTGAATCTTTAACCACAGATTTCGCCCTAAACATCTTCTTCGGACCCCTATACGACCCTGTCTGGGGAGGGATCTTTGTCTGATTAATTTCCCCCTCCTCAAGGACAAATCTTGCCACATTTGCTTTAATTCTGTAATCCCCCAACATACCGAAGACAACCACGTAATCATCTCCTTTCGGTCCTTAACGTCCAAGCGAAATAATAAATCCGAACCTTTTTCCTTCCTTATCTCTTTTCCGAGCAATGTAGATATCAAAAATAGTGCCGAGGGGCCTTAATTCTGTTGCCACATCCGTTCCGCTACACCGATCTGGAAGATTGGTGATGTACAAAAACAATAAATTTTCAAAGATAATTTGTACAAAAACAATAAATTTTCACCTCATGATGAGTCTTGCTCTTGAATGCGTGATGCATTTTAAATGATAACCAAAAGCATGTGATAATTAAGAAATACAAAAGGTTTAAAGAGCTTAACAAACAATTAGTATTGTTTTGTTTTGCTAAACAACTTAAAATGCAAGATGCTAACATACCTTATTAGATTCAAGCATGTTTGTATACAACCTGCTCCATTGCAATCAACCTTGTATTTTTAAGTTTGTTGTACTGCTAATAAAAGTAAATGAATGAATTAATATATATATATATGTATATATGTATATAATATATATGTATATATATTGTATATATATATATACTGGTAAGAAACCCGCGCAATGCGGCGGTGGCGATAATTTATAACGTCATTCTCGTTTTCTAAGTCGTGTGAATTGGAGCTGTGTCGAACATTTTTTGTTTTGGGGGCATTGATGGCTTAAAAAGATTCAAAAAAGATAACATGGGCTTTGGTTAACATCTCCTAGAACTCTTATGTGCTAAACTCATTAGTACCACCAAGCTCATTAAATCTCACCTGCACATCATCGTTTATACATAAAACGTTAATGAATCCAAAAAAGCTACAAAAACACATGAGGAACAAAAATAAATGAGAAACCGGATATACATACCATATAACTATCCACTTTGGCTTTCTTTATACGAGCGATTGCTTGAAAAAGACAATCTTTAGCTTCTCGGCCAAAAACCGACTATTCTCTACTTGAATGTTTATAGATCATGTCTCTATATGTTGTTTGGCCAATATGGTCACGTGTTTGCCTATTACATGCACCATATCAATTCATAATATTTATAGGTATCTTCATTCAATGTACTTTTTAAAAGAACATATGCCTTTAGTTGTATGAATACTTCTAAATTTCGATATGAATTCATTGCTTCTACTTTGATTCTAAAAAACATGCCCGATATTGGTGTAACTTTACTAAAACCTATTTAGTTCATATGTTGCTTAAATCGTAAACAATCTATGTCTTCTTTGAGTATACTTTTGTCATAACCTATAATGATTTTATTCCAGAAGTTAAGTTCTAGAAGTTGGAACTATATTGGGCACAATTATTGTTCAATACAAAAATTAAACAAGAAAAAAAATATTTTAGTCAATCAAATAGAGGACGGGGGTAGAAGTAAACCATCCAAGCATGTTTACGTGCTTATGAATTTTACCAAAATTAGCTATACATACAGTCACAAAGTGGGTCGTGACAATATCCTACATCGTAACTCAAGCTTTACAATTACAATTGTGCATAACAAACTTTGAATTTAAACATATATTGCTTACTACTTAAAACTGTTTGCTTAAATTCCATATTTGTGCTTCCTATTCGACCCATCACCCTGCTAACCTATTTCATGCTTAAGTAGAACGTTATAATTAAGCTTGAGAGTTTTATTGTCACGCAAACTTGTTTTCTACACACTGATCTTAGAATCACCAAAACAATCATAAAAACTTATTTTGTACACGTTCATTATTAGAATTACATATATATGCAAAGTCACACCTAATAGCTGATATAGAATATGTATCATTCTACAGTAATTTAACATAAATCAAGAATATTATTATCAACATTTGAGCATACCAACAAGTTGATTTAAAAACACATCAAATCTAATTAACGGAACACTTTAACCAACTTGCTTCGTACCTAGTTTACCCATTTGACCCGTTCTCAATAAGATGATCTAGATTGATTTGCATACACCCGACCAAAAGTGTTTATTCAATTGCTAATGAGATTCCTATATTTTTCCATAAAAAGACCACTAAATCTTATGATCCAGTTGAGTTTGTATACATTGTAAGTTTTCTGATGGATCCAATAATATTGACCTGACACACTGTAAACGAAATCATAAACTACGGGTAACCTGTTTAAAATACAGTACAACAATAAATTGAATTATGTTAATATTTAAAATATAGCATACAAAAAGGCCTTCATGGGATGGATGAGGTAGAATAGAAGTAACTCCACAATCATGAACAAGTGCATAATGCCATGACCGATTGAAGTACCTACAACATATTAGAAACTCAAATGATTAATAGCTAACGGCTACAGAGCAACATGTTTTAATCTTTATTTCTTTCTAATGCAGGGTCCTTTCCTAATAAATATGTTCTAAATTTTAATACCTAATTAGCTAAACAAAATAACAATGAAAATTTATCAACCTTATGTTGCAACATGATCTGTTTTTACAGCCTTTGAAAATAGTAAATAATTCCAAAGTCAGACAAAAACCTCCAACCTACAAATTAGTTAACATTACATGAAGATATTTTTATGCATGAACAAATAAAAATGCTGATGGATGTGTAATCTCATATTAGTAAACCAATAATCACATAATTAACATTGAGGATTTTCATGCATCATGTTGGGTTTTAGATAACAGACTCTAGGTCTAGGTATCTAGTAATGCTTTGTATTATGACCAACCAAAAGTAATCATGATTTTCATTTTTGTAACTATGAGAAGAAAGTAATTGTATTTATACGTGCATCGCCTCTTTAAATATATATCAGAATCATCAATGTCTCAATAAGTCTAAGTAAAATATAAAGCAATATGAATTTAAATTTAAAGGAATTAAAGATGATCAACTTATTAGATTTTAGTATTTCTAAACGTATCCTTCCATGGTAATCCATGACAACTCATTTGAATTTTAAAAGAAATAGGTAGCATATCAATCATCAAGAATTGCTAACATAATCAAAATAAAAAGATTAAACAACATGGTTATATAAACATAGAGTTGTGTTAGGGAAAAAAATAACAGATTGATATATAAATAAAGAATTTGACTTAGTAACTAAGAATCCAAATTCTTTTCGTAATCCCAGTTTAAAACATAACAATAAGCCTGATAAACACAAGCAAATTACAATAACCAAATTGACACCTTTAAAAGTAAAGAGTAAACACAACTATGGTATAGCAAAGGTGAAATAAAGCCATGACAATGCAACAATATAAACCCTAGATTCAGGGGAAAAAACTCTAACCTGAACTCTCTCTTACGTCTGAGTCAGCCTCGCAAGCTCCATGGTTTGGGTTTGCGGTTTAGTGGTTTACACCACAACCTCCGACATCGTTCTTGTTTAAACGCCATCAGTGGCTGTTACCACTAACACCACAAGATCGCACTACCAAACGACTGTTTTTGGCCGGGAACCGGCATGGAAGACCGTCGGTTTTTGATAGGCTTCCCCTTTTCTCCTGCATCTCTTGCTCTCTTCTGGATTTTTGTGATCGAGAGAAATGAATATGCAGATTGTAAATAGGGGTATGGTGGTGATTTAGGCGGAATATTTGATTTTCAAGTTTGGAAGCTTAGAATGATGGTACCTTATGCTTTAAGATATGTAAAACTCTTAAACTCTTAAAAACAGGGTAAAAAGACATTATTGACCTTCCCATATGTATATTAAATATGTGTGCGTGTGTGTGTATATATATATTTATATATATATATATATATAGAGAGAGAGAACATAATGCATGCTTTTATAGGCAAGTGTGGACGGTTAGAGGGTGCACAATCACTCATGTTTTTTTGTTGTTGCATTCCAGGCTGTGCAACAACTGCAACCCCCATAACTGCAACAGTTTATTGGCAAAAAATAACCATCGAAAACCATCCTAGAACCGTCGTAACCGTCGAGTTTAAATGACTAAGATATGATTTCAGCTTAATCCAACAGCTGTGATTACTTTTACCAGTGATTACACTCACCGCTGGTAGTATAATATATAATGATTGGAGCCGTATGATTCACCTTCAATCAAAACGATTTAAAGCTAACAGACATGTTTATAAAAAGCCTTTTCATGACCTCAGAATACTTCAGTAAAACTACGTGTTGGTTTGTCGTATATTCACGTTGAAACTGGATAAAATTGTTTTTTCTTTTAAATCTAGGTGTTTTTTAAGAACAAGATCTAGTTTGTCACTTATGTTTTTTTCTCCTTGTCTAGTTTGTTAGATAGTTAAGTACTTGGGATCATCTTAGACTAGAATATGATATAAACTCATTGTAATAATATAAATACTAATCAATAAATATTCGATCAGTGAAGGTGAATATTCACAAACCTTAAAAGGAAGATAATAAACATGTACTGGTTGTCCTCTTCCCCCTTTTATCTTAAGCTGTGATCAGGACCGGCTTAATTTTAAAATTAATAAAGTTATGATTTTGGGTCCTTAATTATAAACGGCCTTCAAATATATATATATATATATATATATATATATATATATATATATATATATATATAATTTAATTGGGCTAGAGTTTTACAAATTTGGGCCTTCAATAAAATTAAAATTTACTCATTCTTCCCTCGAGATATTATAAATTATTCTAAAAAGCCACACATATACGATTTGTTTTATCAAATGCAATTTCAAACATAGATTTGCGCTTGTCAAGGTCAATTCTTTTACCAATTATAGATTCTCAATTTTTAGTTCTAAACTTCTAATCTTGATTTGTGTTGTTGGATCATAATGTACTAATGTTATCTTTTTTTTGTATAATTCTATAGTTAGTGTTTAAATTTTAATTTACAAATCACGTTGTATTTAGTCCCTTGTTAGTGAATAATATTTGTAAAGTTGCTCTTTGTTATTTAGTAAATTAGATTTGAATCTAGTGAATTAGTCTATAATCATTTGTTTAGTGTATATATTACAATATTGATTGTTTAGTAAAATTTTGCATCCGAATATATAAAATACTAGAAGGGTGTCCGCATAATGCAGCGGGGTGTTATTTTACATCCAACACATGAATTTAATATTTTGTTATTATTGTAATAGTTTTATAAAAGTCTTCTAAACTAAAATTTAAAACACCAAATAAATGTGTTTTGCAAGATTACTTGTATATATATGCATTAAGTTACTGTACATCACAAAATACAAGTTTGTTTAGCAAAAATTTTACATCAAAACGTTTAAAAAACACATGTTAAGTTGTTGTCTCAAAACGTTTTTAAATGCGATATATCAAAAAATATAGCTGAAATCTTAAAACATATTAAGTTTTTTTTGTTTATGGGTCAATAATATAAATGCAAGTGTTAGTAAGTATAATGTTATTTTATAACTATTGTAAGGGGTATTTATAATGTTATAAATACTATTTTACCATAAAAAAATTATTGTATTTTATGCATTAATCATAATAAGTATTTTTAATTTTATAGTATTTTAAAATAGTCCTCTCATATGCTTTATATATAATATAAAGAAGTATAATTTTGACTAGAGAACATGAAAGTGGTCGTATGATAACCCAAAAGAAACAAAAAGAATAAGCTGATAATTGAATTACAAAATGAGTTTTTCTCAAATTACAAAAAACGTTGAACTCCACCAATTATAAACATTTTAGTTTATTGTTTTCGGTCCAACTCAGGTAAAAGGAGAAATTTTTATGTTAACCTCATAAAGGCCCCCGTTTTTTAGGTTCACGTAAGGCCTTTAAAATCATTGAGACGTCCCTGGTTGCGATGTCATCTAGGCATGTCACTGGTCATTAAGATGTGACTCTTCAACTTACAGGGCATATAAACTATGGAGAGAAGCCATTGCTTGCGGTTCTATAAAAGTTGGTTATGCAAAATATATAATACAAACGAGAAAAGCTGGTATGCTATGCTTGCGTATTGCGTAGCATTTGGATTTGAACAAAACTCGTTTCGAAACGTATAAAAAAGAATATCACAAATGTATATATACTAAAATTTGTATAAAAATTATATACTCAAAATTATAATGGAAAAGCAATTTTGACTTGGATTGGGTTTGGATGGAAATTTATATCCAATCATATACAAAATTACATGGACGGTGGTAATAATTTTACTTTTTTACTTTGAATGGAATTGAAACTGAATAAGAAACAATGTTTTTAGATATAGGTTAGCGGTAACTAGTATAACGAATAAGATAATAGAAAAGTATTTAAGATCGTTTGGGCATGTGAAGCGAGGCAAATGACGGCTCGAGTTATGGTAATTGAGACCCTCGCGGTAGATGAAAAGAGAAGTAGAAGAAACCTAGAATTAGACGGACTTCGTTAGAATTACACCTTTATGAGGACATGGTCCAAGATGGACGTCGTCATAGATGTAAGATTAAGGTTGATGCCATTCAGGGGTGGGTCTATAGGTATGCCTTATATACACCATATGCCATTCTGAGGACATACGCACGATCACTTCCCTTGATTTAACTTCACCCTCGATTGTCACTATATGCCGCCTCTTGAGCTGTGCACCTGTGAATGGACCCCGCATGATACGGCTGATTTGCACTTATTAACGTGTATTGGGTTGGGACGCCTTATGATCTATGTTTATCATCGTTTAATTTATATTGATCACTCATTGTGTGTTGTATGGTTGCTCTTTATCTAGTTTTTGGTATATGATGTATTTGTGATGATTTTACTTTACGATTGTCGTGCTTCGTTCTCATTTGTGTTACCTATACTTTTTTTTGTTTGCTTTTGAGCCGGAGGTTACCTAGAAGGAGACTCTCTACCTATTGTGATATGGATAAAGTTTGTTTACATTTCATCATCTGCAAACCTTAGATTTACTAAATTAAAATCATCTTTTGGTTATGGTGTTATATGAAAGTTGTATACGGGGCCTTTTGTTAGCGTAGTTGCTTAAAGTAATTTTAAATAAATAAAACATGTAGATAAAGTATGACTACACATGCATTATGGTGAAAAAAATGGGTATATGGGTCTAAGTGGATATGAGTTTCTACATTAAGGATGATAATATCGTTTAAATTCACTGGTGGTAATATAATTTATATTTATCCATATAATTTCTTCGCTAGTTCTTAGGATAATTCTTGAAATTCAAATAATTTAGAGGATAACATATGTATCTATCCTAATAGTTTTTCACCCACTATAAAAGAGTTGTGCATGCACATAAACCCTCGAATACAAGAGTACGTACTGCGTAGTTCCCAAGCCTTTTCATACGATCAATCATCCATGACAACATCATCGAGTTCCAACAAGATGATCAAACTCCACTACAGTTATGGTGGCACGATCACGCACGATAAGAATGGCGGCAAACTCCGATACGCTGGCGGCACAAACGGGGTTCTTAAAGTGGACCGTGGTGTTACATACACTGACCTTATAGTAAAGTTGTGGGATACGTGTGGACCGTCTATGAGTTTGAGGTGCAAGTTGCCCCATGATGATCTTGACTCGTTGGTTCATGTTAGGTCGGATGAGGATCTTGCTTATGTCATTGAAGAGTATGATCGATGTAACGAGGATTTGAAGATCAGAGCCATTCTTGACGATACGTTGAGGTTTTCTTGGGCTCGTGATCACTTGTACTGTTTTCAGCCTAAGGATTTTATCATGAAAATCGACGTGATTGAGGCAAGTCGTTGATGGTTCAAGCACGAGTTCATATGCGAGGGTTGTCGTAGAACCAAGTCCATTGGATCATGGTTATGTATTTCTTGATCATGATTGATTTGTGTTAGTTTCTTGAATGTTTATACTTTAGAATGTTCAAGCAAGATTTGTTTGATATATTGATTTCATTGTCCTTTTGTTTGAGTTATAATGGAGTAGTGTTTTCTTTCACGAGTATATAATCTAGTAGGTTTGGAATCTCATCTTAGTGAGTTGAGCTTCTTGTTGCACGTAAATATAACACATTTGATGGCTAGCTCAAGCCCGGGCAACCGTATGCACTAACGGGTTTGACGTTTACAAATAAGAAAAGTGGTTGTTAATTGAAATTAGAGTGAACTAGTATTAAACCCCTGTATTGCGACAGGGGCATAAAACCATGCTAAGTAATACCAATGACATACTACCATCAGTGAGCACCAATAACGAAAACTCATATCGAAAAAGAAACAAGAGACGGAAAAATAAACTGAAACGAAAAGTAGATGTGAAAATGTTGAAACATGTAGGCGAAACGTAAAACATATACAACAATAAGTAAGTCGAACTAGAACCGGTGTGCTATGACAAGGTCGTTAACGGGGAAAAAATAAGCGTACAAATGTCAAGTTATATACGTATGTTGCGGCGTGTTAACTAGCAACATTTAGACCGGAACACAAAACATAAAATTTCTAAATATGGAAAGTATAGGTGACAAAATTTAAAAGTAAAAACTATTGGGACTAAATTGTCAATTATGTAAAAGTATTGGATTAAACGAAAAAGTTAAAGATAAAAAAAAGAAAAAATGGGTAAAACCACTTAAGCATATTGTACCACCTGTAATACACACATGATTTGCAAATTAGTATTATATAAACTAGTATTAATCCCCTCATATTACTACGGGGGAGTAAAACTATGCCAAGTAGCTCTAATTTCACATCACCATGAGTGACCATCAAGACCATAAAAATTCATATTAAAAGAAAATGAAAAAAAATCCAGTTGAAAGTAGACGTAAGAACGTTAAAGATCGCATGTGAAATCTAAAACATTAAAAACAATAATTGAGTTGATCTAGGAACAATGTGTGTGAAAGGGTCATCAAACTGGGAAAAGAGACGTAAAAACGTTGTGTTACGATATGTTAACTCGTAAAATTTAAACCAAAATGTAAAACAAAAAATTATATAAGATGAAAAATATAGAGAACAAAAGTCAAAAATAAAAAATTATAATAGAGAACAAAAGTCAAAAATAAAAAATTATAAGGGTTAAAATAAATATTTAAAAATATTAGATTTAAAATTAAGAAAACTAAAAAATACAAAAAGTGAATGCATAAAACTTATGTACAACTCATAATGCATAAACCATAATACACAAACCATTTGATAATTAGTATTATATATAATAGTTGGTTAATTAGTAAAGTTGTAAATTTTATTTTATTTTTGAATAAGAGAGTTTTGCTACCTATGCATGGTTCTAGGCAGAACTTAAATATGTTTAAGTTTCTCTACGGTACGCAAATGTCGTTCATGTGTCTTGCTTAGGTGGCAATGAAAATGAGATATATCGAATATGTGAATGAGACACACGATTAAATAGTTTTAAACAATGGATTCAATTGAGTTTTTCGAAATGATATTAAGCCAGTATGATATGATACACATACGTACGTTATTTCCATTCACGTGTGCCAACATCCGCACATGTAATTCACATATGTGGTGGCTATATTGATTTGCATTGCCAACTTACAACATTCGTGATTGAGATTTACAATAACACAATCTATTTTGGATGACAAGTTTATCCTCGAGGATATATCTTTTGCCGTTTCGAATGAATAGTAAAATATCCATGAGAATTCACATTCGATTATCTATCACATCCATGTAGATTAACTAGAAACGATATATATTCATACAACTTTTCACCCTTTAGAAGACCCTTACGTTTTTACATATCATTCATTCATTGTATTTGTTTGTATTTAAATAAATATAAGTTATTATTGTTATTATTATATTATATATATACTATGAATAAACCAACTTGATGAATAGTACCGGGTACAACCACAGATGCGTATTGTTCAAGTTGGCTTGCAAGCATAAAGTGGGGTATATCATTTGATGTGCATCTTTGGTTACATAAACGGGTTTTTTCTTTTACTTTTTAATCCACATTGTGTTGTTTAGAGAGAATGAGTGTGTGTGTGTGTGTTACTTTGGAGGTGCTGATGGTCATATGGGTTTTGTCCTTCTCCTTTGTCTCTTTGAGCCTTCCGCCCTCGTTGCCCATTGAATTGCATCTCTTCTTTCCGTTTAAATAGGGTTTCATATGGTGTTGAGAGAAAGGGTAAAAGGAGGTTGTGTGGCACCACTGCTGCTGCAGGCGGCCATCGTCGTTGTCGGCTTGAACGGAGGTCGCGTGGCGCCACTACTAGCGGCGACCGCCGCCGTCGTCGGCTTGAACGTGGTCGTGTGCCGGCGCCGCTGCTCGCGGCCGTCATCGTTGCTGGCTTGAACGACGATTGTGTTGTGCCGCTGCTGTCGGCTGTCGTGGCTGTCACCATCTGCCTTCGGGTAGCCGTGGTTGGCTTGATTCTGCATGTTACGACTCCCGGTTGTGGTGTGACGTCACCGCTGTCGGCAACCATTGGGCTAGCTAAGGCGGTCGTTCTCATGTCGGTAAGGGTGTCAGTAGTGATGGTTTTGCAGTTGTGGTGGCTTGTCGCCGTCGGGATGCCCTCTTTTTCTGGCCGATTGTGGGTTACATGCGGTGGTGCTGGTGGTCGTTCGGCCTCCAACCGATCTCTGTTTGGTGGATGTTTGGTAGAGCAGGGGATCGTTCTCATGTCGGTAAGGCTGTCGGTAGTGATGGTTTGGCAGTCATGGTG
This sequence comes from Flaveria trinervia, assembly GCA_025506515.1. Classification (NCBI taxonomy): domain Eukaryota; kingdom Viridiplantae; phylum Streptophyta; class Magnoliopsida; order Asterales; family Asteraceae; genus Flaveria; species Flaveria trinervia. The sequence continues at coordinate 2,400,625 of CM046450.1, read as the reverse complement.
GCTTGTCGCCATCGGGATGGCGTTTTTTTCTGGTCGATTGAGGCGTTATAATTTTCATGTCCAAACGCTTCTGGGCTTTCCTAAATAAATGTTGTTACCTGATTGTTATGTTGATGATAATGAGTATTACCTCATTTGATGCGTTGTTGTTGGATGCTTCGTTATGTCAATGATGATGAGCAACTCATCTGAGACTTTTGTCGTGATGTTTATCTTAGGTTTTGATGTTTTGGGTTTCGTCTGTTGTTACAAAAGATGTTGATGATGAACCTGGCTGATCATTTGATGTTGGTTGAACGTGACACTTGGAGTATTGTCGTGATGTCGGTGATTCTACTTGTATTTTATGTGGGTAGTGATGAACTTGTATTAATATGGGTTGATTGTTTCGTTATTACATGCCATACAATACCGGGTTGTGATGATAACTAATGAAAATATCGGTTGTTTTGGCATGACTATCATTTATGGTAAACAGCTGCAACTGAAAGTGTTTTTTGAGTCTGATCTATTACACTGTTGCGCGTGGATGAATACAAGCTAGTTATTATTATTATTATTTTTATATTTTCTATTAAAACATAAAAAAATAAATGTATATAGAAAGAACATTTACATGCCATAATCTATATTAATATTTTAATTAAATTTAACACTAACATCCGATTCCTGAACCTGAAATCATGTTTCGAAACTCACTAGTCACTTTTTATTTCATAATAATAGAATAATCTGGGACGAGAAGTATGAAATCAAATTAGTTCACTCTGAGATAATAAGCAAGGCATACAATGAAGGAGACTGTTATATCTTATTTGTCTTTTAAACTATTACATTTGTTTATTGAAATCTAACTTCATACCTTCTCTCATATCCTTAATACAGCACCGATTACTTTTACCATCGAAAGACGTACAATGATAATCCTTTATCCGTTATTATCTTTACAATATAAGAAACACCCGGTCCCAATATTGAAGAGAATACGTGCCAATGGTAACTCTAGCTCATCTCACACCTAGTAACTCTAATACTACATATGTTCCAATTCCCGGTAACTCTTATCGCACAACCTTGATTATATATCAGGAAAACAATATAGTCTCTAAAAACAATATAGTCTCAATATAGTCTCTAAGCAAGCTGCATATTAAACCGGTAAAAAAACCTATTACCAAAACATTAAATAAAAATTGAGTGTTCTAATGTCGGTATCTTATACAAATTTTTATGGCTATCTTTAAGTAATAATTTTTTAATTATTTTATTATCTCCCTAAATATTGTTTTACTTGTAATACCATCTATAAAAATGTAAACCCATACAAACAACCACAAATACAACTAAAGTTCAAGATCATGATCTTAATTATGTCTAAAAGATACGCTGAATCACATATAATCTTCAAGATTTGTCGTATTTAATAGACATCTAAAAGATACGCTTCAAAATTTCTAAGATTTGTTAAAGCACAAAATCTTTTAAGTTTTAACTTCGGCTTTCATCAAACAAAAAAGACTCATGGGCCGAAGTCGCAAACGACTAATGTCTAATCCCATCGCTATGACTTTCGGCCTAGGGTTTTATAGTCTTCTACCCCGACCCGCTCGGTGCCACTCGAGACCAAAAAAAAAGGCGGGAGGCGGGAGCACAGTTTCAAACCACACCTCTTCAGTCTTCACACCTCTAACCCCTTTCGTTCAATTCACCCAAAATTTGATCGGAGAAGGAGCCAATGTCGTCTATCGGAGTTCGGCACCTCACCGTTATCGGAGAGTTCAAGCCCTTCGGCCTAATCGCTGAAGCTCTCGACGGAAAATCTGCCGACGAAGTCGCTGATGAGTTTGAGTACTTTTTGTTTGATCCGGAAGTTACTAGACAGCGAGACGAACCGGAGTCGGAGGATAGTGAAGCGTCGTCTTCGTTGAGCGATCGTAGCGATCACGAGCTTTTTGTCAGAGGAAATCGGTAACTTCTTCTATTTAAGTTGATTCGCTGTTTTTATTTTATTTGTTGTAGTTTAAGAGTTATTGTTAGTAGAACGGAGATTAAGAAGGATAATTAAGTTCTAACACCTGATTTTACGGAGTACGTGTTTTGTACAGGGGAAACCCTACTTTTTTTTACCAAATCAGGTGCATCACAGTTGAATTAAGTAGTAATAAGTAAAAACCGCTATAGTTTATGAAGTTGCATCTTCTGTTTGCTTCATTTTTTTGTCTAGTTTAACTGGACTTCGTATGCCGCAATCTCCATGTTTGAGGTTTGTGTGAACTTGTTTTGTTTACCACCAACAGTCCATATTTCAGGACTTGAGATTATATGTGTTTTTTTTGTTTCATCATTGATATGGATACTGGTTATGGCCAGTGGCGGATCCAGGATTTTTTTTCAACGGGTTCACTTTTTTAACTTTTCTAATTTCATATGACCGAATATAAAAAAATACGGGTCGGTTCGATGGTTCGGGGTCGGGTAAGGTGTATCACATAATAAAAGCACGATATAATAACGAAAAAACATAGTTGATAGAAAGTTAAAAATACATACATATATAAGATAGTTTTTACGAATAAAAAAACTGACCTAAAGTTGTTCCCTACGAGTCTTCATCTTTTGAAAACGTTGCATTACATTCTCGACCGAAACTTGTTGTAAGAACTCCTTTTCAATGTAACAAATGCAAGAATCGTTCATATATCCATCACCCATCCTATTACGTAATTCCGTCTTTACATGTTTCATTGAAGAAAAACATCTTTCAACACTCGCCGTTGCAACCGGTAAAACTAGTGACAACTTCAATAAACGATAGACCAACTGGTAATCAATGTGTTTTCTTGTTTCCACCATCCTTTTGGCGGGACTGGCGGCAGCCGGAGGTGGCGTAACTGTGGAACTGGAAGTAGACTGTGGAAGTAGTGTGTGTGCTTCAGTGCTTGTGTGTTTTTGAGTGGAAGTAGTGTGTGTGCTTCAGTGCTTGTGTGTTTTTGAGTGGAAGTAGTGTGTGTGTTTCAGTGCTTGTGTGTTTTTGAAACTAAAAACTTAGTTTTTAGGTTAAAAACTCCATAATTAAAAAAAAAAGCTGATAAAAAAACCAAGGGAAAGATTCGAACCTGGGTATTTTGGTAGTAGAAACAGAAGCCTAACCATCACACTAACATACACTTTTGATTTAAGGTTCCTACTTTAAAATATTAAAGGGTTCCTTCTTCAGAATATTAAAGGGTTCCTTCTAATTTTTTTATATTTTTAACATTATAAATTTGAGACCGAACGGGTTCCCGGGAACCCCTTATTTGCTAATAAATCCGCCCCTGGTTATGGCATACCCATTCTTTACACTATAGAGTCTTTGTATATACTATATAATAATGCATATAATCAATGCTTATGTGCAGACTTATGATGCTGTGTTCATCAATTGTCTTCTAAAATTTTATAAATGCATACATACAGGTGCACAGCTGCAGACACATATGTACATAGATTGATAGGCGTATAGTTACAACTTACAATGTACACATGTATATTTGACTTCTTTTAATTTTATTTTTACTGTTATTATTATTTTTATCTCAATTTTTTAAGCTTTTCATGTTTGAAGTTCGCATAACATAACTGGCTGAGGGAAGTCAACTAACTGTTTTAGTAAATCACAGCTACTTACGTGTAGTGAAAAAAATGAAAGAGGTTTATTGATCATGTGCACGTATTCTGGGTGGACCCTAAACCATGCTGCAGGGAGTGATTTGTCTTAGATGTTAGGTTTTATTTTGGAAGCCCATCAATGAAGTGATTTCGTGAGTATCTAGTTATAGCGTTTTCTTAGGGAATTTGGAAGAGAAGTAAGCTGGAGAAGGTATTATGCTTGAAGCCTTGAACATTATCTTAATCTTTGGTATCCAATATAACTTGTGTAAAACAATTAGCAAATCACCTATTAATAGAAAGACTCTGATTGCTGTAGTTAGTGTCAACACTAAGAGGGAAAGGGAATCATGTTCGTACTTAAACTAATTTCCATAAGATAGAGCATCTTCGTCATTTATAATGTTTGCAGGTCAATGCATTACTTTTTATGCTTTGTTTTCTTAATTACTGGTTATTTTATTTATTTCAATCTTTTTACTGAAAGTGTACCTGCAATTAATGTAACAGGATAATATGGACAATAGGGGCAAGAGTGTACAAGAGATTCAGCTTACCTGCACCAGTTATTATGGTATCTTTTTTTAGTCCATTAGTTCACTGTATGCTTTGACATTGGTTTGACCATGCTACTCAAAATGCATTGCTTATACCTTATAGATCTTTTTAAGATTTCAATGGGTTATCTTCGTTTTTGCTGTTGTTAGGCCTGCTGGTGCCGTATGGGAGATCTATCTGAAGCGCTTCTTTGTGTTCTACAAGTAGATAGTTTGACGATATATAGTGCATCAGGTGTGTAGAACTAGTTGATTCTTGCTGATGAAGTTTTATTATTAATAAATTAAAGCTAAAACATCATCATACAGGTTAATGCGGACTATGCAGTGCAGAGCTTTTCATTTGTTTTGCTTTCTTTAACCTTTTTGTTACATATTACATTAGATTTAAGCATGAGTCTGACTGGTTACTGGTCATTAAACATCATATCTTTAATGGCTTGGATCAATTGATTATTGTTTTCGGAATCTTACACAGGCACACGTCCATGCCAATCTTGCTAACGAATGAAAGTGTCTGTTTATCTTCAAAGTAAATGAAGAACAACTTTTTTGAATGATGTGTTATTTCTTTGTCTTATCCATTTTCAGTTGTGCTTCAATTGTAGCTTAACCCAATTGGCTCAAACTTGGATACCCTTTTTGGCAGGTGATGCAGTATCTATACCTCTTCCTCGTGCTGTCACATCAATATGGCCTCTTCCATCTGGTCTACTTCTCCAACAAACTGATGAACCAAATTCATCAACACATTCTCTTTTTTCATCTTCAAGCCCATTGCTGACTGCCCATGATATACCTCGCTCAAAAAAAGATATGGGATATAGTCCCCATCAACCTTTCAATATAAGACGTTCATGTGATCATATGATTAAAGTAGATGGAGCTTCACCGTCTTCACATCTGATTTTAAAGGATTCACTGGAAGAACCGCAGGTGTTTATAACACTTCAATGTCTTTAGTTCTCTTCTATTCCTTTTTGTATTTAAATATTCAATCTTCTTCTAGTTAATTCTTGAATATTTTGTTGCTAGCCAATCCATATCGAGGAAAGAGGGAAGTTAAACACCATGAAGGAATTTGATGAAAAGACAATCTGGACCAGTGATCTTATTCCACTTATGGCGTCCTATCATAAAGGTTTTCACTTTCTCTCCTCTTTGCTTACCCTCTTGAATTCCAGAATAGCACCCAGGAAAGTCAGTTTGATTTTTATTTTGACATGCTTGGGAATGGTTTTTCTTTCAGGAAAGATGCAACATTCATTATGGACTGCAGAAGTCACAAATTCCAACCTTGAATCAGGGGATTCTGTACTTCCTGATGTTATATTATCTAAGAAGTACTTTTTTCGAAGAATATGGCAAGGAAAAGGTGCACAAGCAGCTGCAAGTGAGGTGAAATATTCATTTTTTCTATGTAGTGCATTATTATTTTTACATTAATTAGGGCACATCTTATTTATGTTCAGAGTCAGGGGAAATAAACCAATGAAGGAGTGATGATGGAGACAATGGTTTATTTTAGTTATTTACAACAACTTATTGAAGCGGTCTTATTATTTTCAATGGAGAGACTTGATTTGGTTGTGTTGTTTTATCTTGGTTATTTTTAATTGATCAGGGATTAACAAGTAATTGTGTTTATTTTATTCAGGTCTTCTTAGCAACAGATAGTGATGCCACTCCTGTTGTTTGTTTTCTTCTTCAAGAACAAAAGAAATTACAAGCCGTGAGGCTTCAGTGTGTTGAACTGGATAATGACATCATTTATGATATTAGACCTGACATGAGCTGGAGCATACCGGCCATTGCTGCAGCTCCTGTTGTTGTAACTCGCCCAAGGTAGTGGATGTCCATTGTTGCTTTTTAAGGAAAAGTATATTCTTGGTCAGTATTTGACGACATGGTATTGTAAAAAGATTGCCTCACTCTTTTTGTTATTTTTTTCCAGAGTAAAAGTTGGACAACTACCGTATAAAGATATCATTGTTTTGGCTCCTGACAACACTCTTGTACTTTATGTAAGTCAGTTAAGTTTGTTGCTCTCTTTATCAAATATTTTTGACCAATAACTTTGTTTCAATACATAGATCAGTCATTTTACTTGAACATGTCAAGAAAGAAATATAACAAAAAGGCACATATATTATTCCTTAAAAATTTAAATGAATGTTTGCATTTTTTGTCTACTTACTGCATGTTAAATGCTATACTGTTATAGAGTGAATTACATAAATCATTCTCGTGACTTTCTTGAAATTATAGATATTATCTTTTCTTTTTTAAACTTACACATATTGTCCTTACTTTTGAAAGTAGTACCAACAACGGTTCTTTAGCTGAATGGTTGTTAAAAAGATGTAGTTGGATAAGACGATGATGAGGCCGTGAGGGGTGGCCAAAGAATACAATGGCGAGGTGAGAGAGAAGTGAAGAAAATAAAGAGGGGGGGGGGGGGGGGGGAGGAGGGGAGGGGAGGAGTGAGAGGTGGGTTGGCAATGGGGGTCATGAACTCATTGATTGGCGGCGGCAGACACTTGTGGTCGTTGGGGCGTAGGGAGAGGGAGGGAGAAAGATGTCTCAGAAGGGATAGGTGGGTGGTGGTTGGGTTTTGATTTTTTTTAATAATAAGAGAGATGCCCATTTTGCCCTCATGTTCGTTGCACATGACAGGGCCTAACTGAGATTTTCAACTGCCATCCAAAAGGACTCTTGGTGTTACAAGCTTCAAATTAAAGATTATCCTAGTTTTAAAATGAAAGGATGAAGTCTGTGACTTCCAGAAACCCATAGACTGTAAGGATGATTTAGGTAATCTACCCCATTATATAATAAACTCATATGATTCTTTTACTGCATCAGTCAGGAAAACAATGCCTGTGTAGATATGTTCTTCAGGGACATGCTGGTGTTTTACATAATGTCAAGCCACTGGAAGCACCAACTGCTTTTCAGGATCTGAAAATTGTTGGATTGGCAGATGCTGTTGAAGGGAGAATCAATGTCATTTTAAATAATGGACAGGTTTGATATCTGCTTACTAGCATATGTGTTCACTTGTTGAGTATTGTAAGACACGTTATTCATATTCTTATTTGTCTACATATGCAGATGCTCAGATGTACATTTCGAAGATACCCTTCTTCATCACTGGCAAATGATTGCATCACAGCAATGGCTGAGGGACTTGAAGCTAATTTATATAATGACTTTGTTGTTCTTCTTTGGGGAAATGGCGATTCAGCTTATCTATCTAGGGTGGATTCTGCTGTTGATTCTGAATGGGAGTCTTTCTCTGCTATTATATTAGAAATGTTTGGCAAAAAAAGAAAAAAATCTCAATTACTTTCAGGTGCATCATGGGAGTTCCTCCTCAACAGCAGCTATCATGAGAAATATTCTAAATCTCATTTCATGAGTGGATTTTCTTCTACAATGTCACTTCAAAGTGATGAATCATGTTCTACTTCTCAACAGCTGGATACATCCTATACATATGAATCTTTGATAGAGATCCTTGATTTACTACATGCAGTTTATGAAAGTCTGAAATTGAATCATCTTCGTAGAAGGTACCTTTCATGTTCTGAGCACATTAGTCTTTTCGGCTTGTGTATGCCATATTGTATTTTATTTTATTTTACTTTATCTTATGTTTTAAGAACAACTATATCATGTTAATTGTCAATGGATACCTTAACTGATATCAAACTTACAAATGTACAAACCCTTGTATGGACTAGACAACTATAACCTTTATATTATTTTAACTTCTGATCCAACCTTTGTACTCATATTCTATTTCCATTTTTTGTTCGAACTTCAATTTTTGTCAGTGTTGGAATTTTAGACCTAATACATGCTTTGTTTTTGCAGGGATTTAGATCTTCTTGTTGGTCTATTATGTGAAGTTTCAAAGATTTTAGGTGAAGATGGTTATTTGGATTATTATATTCGTGACTTCCCTGCTCTTTCTAGAAAGTACTGCATTCAAGAAACATCATTATCACATAAAAGTCCTCCCAGTTTGTTTAGGTGGCTTGAAAACTGCTTGCGAACTGGATGTACTGCTACAAGTGTTATCGATCTTCCAGCTCTTATGCGTAAAGATGGAAATTCTGTTGTGAGTTGGGCCAGGAAGATAATTTCATTTTATAGTGTGTTATGTGGTGGAAAAATTCAAGGGAACAAGTTGTCATCTGATGTTTATTATAAGTTTGCTGCTGGATCAGCTAACAATGCTGAGGAGCTAACAGTTCTGGCAATGGTTGGAGAAAGATTTGGATTGCAACAACTTGACTTACTGCCTGTTGGTGTATCACTTCCCTTACGCCATGTAAGTTATGCTTCAAACTTGTACTCTTTATAAAATCAGGCTTGGGTAGCTTAATTTCTTTTGTGGTTGGTGTAAAAATTATAGGTATTGGACAAGTGTCGGGAATGTCCTCCAACCGATTGGCCTGCTTCTGCTTATGCCCTTCTTGGCCGGGAAGACCTCTCTTTGTCACACTCTAAAAAGTTCACTGAAATAAACACTTCCAATAATGTGACTTCTGTGTCCATGTCTACACCTTACATGCTACATCTACATCCAGTTACTATTCCTTCTTCAATTACTGATGTGAATGGCTCGGATGATTCCAAGCGTGAGGATACTGATTCCGTGGATGAATCTACAATTGATGGCATGGAGCATATCTTTAACTCTAGCACACAGTTGCGATATGGTCGTGATCTGCGACTTAACGAGGTTCATTTTGGTTTATCTATGTAGACTTATATTGATAAATTGTTACTAGAATTGGATTTTGCATCTTACATCTTGCATCACCAAATTCCATGGTAGTTTTCTTCTTTTTTTAATGTTTTTTTGCTGCATTCTTGAACTTGTGATGTCAGGTTAGGCGTCTTCTATGCTCTGCAAAACCTGTGGCAATTCAGACGCCTGTCAACCCTACTGCAACTGATCAGGAATTCCAACAGGTAAACGGCTGCTATCATGAAAATTATGCACATCTTGAGGGAACTCTCATGTGTAGCTTTGTTTGATGAGGTGGGAGTTATGTGTTAAATCAACTTACTGATTCCTCAAATGTATTATCTTTCACGAGATTGCATGTAATACGTGAGATGTGACTTATGATCCTGTGCCCCATGTTTCGTCAGCTGAAATAATTTTGAATGAGGATCCAGAGATCTGATGACAAACCAACTTAAGTATTGCTTAAAAGAGTCTAATTAATCTACTATCACAGCTGTCTGTTTTCTTCTGGTCTTATTGTGCAGGCTCAACTATGGCAGCTTGCTCAAAGGACAACTGCTCTCTCAGTAGGTCGTGGTGCATTTACCCTTTCAACCACATGCACATTGTTAACAGAGGTAAGGCCCTTCCCTTTCTCTTCCAGAAGGTGGTGTTGGCTTGCTTTACTTAACAATGGTCAAATACTTGTAACACTTGAGAAATGGCTATGCTTTTGCCTCTTTATTACTGTTTACCTGTAATGTTACCTAAAGCATATAGTTTAACTATCTCCTTTGAAATTTCCTGCAGGCACTTCCTGTTCCAAAACTGATATTAGCAGGCCGATTGCCCACTCAAAAAAATGCGACTGTATGATCAACTTTTTCCTTATTTTGTAACTTCAGCATTATCCAAATTCCAACAGTTACGGCTTTAGATTAACTAAGATAATAGTTTGTACCAATGAAGCTTTGTTATATCGCTTCAGGGTCAGGGTTTCAGTTTCATCAGTGATTTGGCTCTATATTTCTGTTCTCACGCCTGTACCAATCGACAACTGAGATTTATCTAGTAGTTTCATGAGTGACAAGCATTATAAATAAGAAATGACACAGCATTTTTATAGTCTAATGTAGAAAGTTAACTATCTCCTTTTTTGACCAATTGACTAATGAAACCATGCTTAATCTTTCATTAACAAAGGGGATATTTATTTGCACAGTGATTGCTAATATGTGTTTTTTATGCAAGGACATTCTTAGTTTAAAGAAGACTGTCTAATATCTGGTTTCCACATTTTGGATTCTTTGTAAATTTGTTTCCAATCTTACTCTTTTTATGCTTCCTAGGTTAACTTGGATCCAAGCATAAGGAATATACAGGAGCTCAAATCTTGGCCTGAGTTTCACAATGCTGTAGCTGCTGGATTACGAATGGCACCTCTCCAGGTTTATTGTTTATTTCATAAATAATATAAAACTTAATTATTCTTTATATGAAATGTAAATGTGTGAAAATTAGTTATTTCTCTCCTTATCTTAATGATTGAAACTAGCAAATATATTGACATAGAAACCATGTCTTTCACAACGTATATAATCTAATCTATCAAAATATAAAGCTTAGTTCAGACTAGTAAGTAGTAATTAGAATATCAAATCCTAAATTTTAACCCAATACTAACGTAAAAAGTAGGATAATCATGGAATTCTAATGATCTGGAAAGTAAACACCTACAATATGAACTAGCTATATCTCTAATTGTTGTCACAAACTCATATATAACATTAAAGCTAAGCACGGGTTCACCATTGACATGTCAACTCCCCATGATTTTTTTTGATGGTCTATTTTATCCGAGCAGGTGTGTTATTTGGACGCTTTATGGCTTTGGTTTTTAATCCAACCAATTATTTCATAGTTGTACTTGTTAGTTTCTAAGATCCCATTGATGTTCTTCATTGCTTATTACTTTGGGTGACATGGTTAGTGATTAAGAATTGAGAGGTGCTCAAATCATGTGCGCTTTTTGCTTCAAGCAATAACAACAGTGCTTTATTACCATAGAGATAGTTTTAACTTTTAAGTTTATTGAACTTTAAACTCTTATGTAGCTACACTGCAGGAGAGTAAATTTAATGTGCTTAATGGCTCTCCAATCTTGAACTTGCACAACTATCTTCTCAGTTCTCTTCCTCCCATCATTTAGTCTTTTCACTTGAGCATGCCTAGTATATTATCTGGATTCTAGTAATCCAAATCATTTATCATTCAGGGTAAAATGTCAAGAACTTGGATCATGTACAACAAGCCCGAGGAACCAAATATTACTCATGCAGGTCTTTTACTTGCACTGGGTTTACATGGTCACCTGGATGTTTTGAGTATAACTGATATATATCAGTACTATGCACAGGTATTATGCTATTATTATTATCTTCTTGTCTATTCTTTATTATATCATGTGTTCTAGTTTGCCTTCTACTGAAATATGGATGTTAAGAAATATTAGCTAGTTGCTGATTCCAGAATGTTCAATTCTCTGCAAATTTAATGTTTTCATCTTCTTAGGAACATGAAAGCACTACAGTAGGACTGATGCTTGGACTTGCTGCATCTTATAGAGGAACAATGCAGCCAGCAATATCAAGGTTATTCATTTGGCTTTTGTGACCTCATTTTCTAATGTGATACTATGCTTCATCATGCTCGGAGTATCAAGTAGGGATTCTTGTAGAATATACTTAGGGTGTTGTTTGATTTATATTTCTTAAACACAGTCTACTAAAACACTAGAATGTCATTTACTGGCCATATTTCTTGATTTTAGTTCTGATCTCACCCAGTTTTTTTATTGTTAAAACTATTGTTGTATTAATAACTTTATCCTAATTGTACTCTGATCCATCTCCTAGGTAGAGTTTTTTATTTTACTAGTAAGAAAATGTGATTTTTGTACTTTTCTGATGTCTTGTGGGAGCGATTTAACAGAACTCTAGGCTCTAGCATGTCGGGTTTCTTGTATCACCTGATTTGCTTTATGCTGTTGCTATTGTTCTATTGTTAGCTGATAACCTAATTGTTGACAGATCTGTTTTTTATGCAAAACAGTAAAGGTTCTGTCACTAGTAAGAAACATAATTACTTGAAATTGTCTGATGACCTGTGGGAGCATTTACCAGAACTAAAGTGCATTTGTTTAGCAATTTGTTTATACTTTTAGACTTGCTGCCATGCACCGACATCTTTCTTCTCTTGCAGTCTTTAAATGTACACATAACAGCTCGCTATCCATCTTCCTTCCCAGAACTGGAATTACCAACCCTTCTGCAGGTACTTTATAATTATATCATTATCCACACATCACCTTCCATGTTTCCTTTCTAACAATACTGCTCTGTCTTTACTGATAAGCGTTTATATACGTGTGTGTGTGTTTTATGTATTAACTGTCTTTGTACGTACTCACACAAAAAAATAAAACCTTTCTATCATCTGCTGCCTAACCAGGAAAAGAGAAAGGTCTTACTAGGCTAAACTAAATTAGTATGCTGCCCCTTTACTGATAAGTGTCTACATACGTGTGTGTGTGTTTTATGTATTAACTGTCTTTGTACGTACTCCACAAAAAATAAAATCTTTCTACCTTTCACTGGGAGCAGTTACACAAGGCTTTTATACATATATAACAGTTATGACTATGTAGCTTGTGAATTCCATTATATCGACTAATCCACACTCATATTAGTCACAACTGGATGCTGTTTTCAAATTGCATCCATGTTTTTTGTCAACCTTTTTCTTTTCATGTCTGGATAATAAAAAAGGTGGGGCACAGATTATTTATTTACTTTGGAAATGGATTGGCTAGGTAATTAGTATAGAAAAAAAAATCTAATTTGATTATATAGTAAACCAGTAGTTTCTAATTGTTATTTAATCAATTCTCAGTCAGCAGCGCTTGTCTCGGTTGGGCTTCTTTACGAAGGATCTGCACACCCCCTAACAATGAATAATCTTCTGGTATTTGTCCATGTCTATGCTGTTCCTACTTATAGCATCTGTGAATTTCTATTATAATAAGCCACATTTTTTTTGGCTAGCTCTGAAGTTTCATAGATCCTTGAAAGAAATTTATATTTGTATAAGGGATTGCACCCTTTTTAATCTGTTTAAGTAAATCATCTTCCTTTGAGAACTTATAATTTTTTTCTCACAGTCGAATGTTCTCTTTTTACAGAGAAGCCTGAAACCCAATTTATAAAAGCATTTTCTCTGAGATCAATTTCATATAAACAATTTGAAGCATGAGCTTTGCTAGAAACATCAATGGCAGTCATATAATTGATAAAAACATCAATGGCAGTCATAGTTATTAATGTTGTGCCAATGATGATACATGCTTCCACATACATTTTCATTTTACCACCTCGAGTTGCCACAATTAGTAGTGTTAATAAACTTCTGCAGGGTGAGATTGGTCGTAAAAGTGGAGGTGATAATGTGCTTGAAAGGGAGGGATATGCTCTATCTGCTGGGTTTTCCTTGGGACTTGTTGCTTTGGGTATGTTCTATGTAGACATGGCAAAATATGTGGGCAGGGTGACAGGTCAAAAGGGTGGGGTATTGTAGACCTGAAATACTTTGTGTTCAATTTTTATTAATGATTAGTCTGCCAAATATGATAGTTGAGTACAAAAGTTATATTATTCCACTTGTTTTCTAATTTTTTGAATAAAATGATTTAGGAGGTTTTATACATTGACAATACACATGGACCGATGTATAACCTGGAAGTCCTAACTCTTATATAAAAATGATTTAGCCGCCTCTTCTTTATTAGACTTTCTGGATTTCACAGTTGTTTTCTTACCATGTTCATGTTTTTTTGAAGGATGTGGTCTGGATGGGATTGGTGTCATGGATACATTAGTTGATCAGTTGTTTCAATATGCCGGCGGCAAAAATATCCACCATGTAAATGCCGTTTAAAATGTTCATCACTCTCTATTTGATTTTAATTATTTATACCTATTTCACCGCACTTTTAAAGATCTTTAAGATCTATAGCTCTTGTGTATGACTTTGTTACTTTGGCTTCCTTAGGAAAGACCTCTTTTCTCAAACGGATCAATAGATGACCACAATCGTGGTTCTGGGCAGGTAATGAAAGACCAAATATAGATTTAGATTCCCAATGTTAGTATTGTTTTTCAGATATGCTTACTCATTATCTTTTCCAATTTTGCTTTGTGTGCTATAATAGGTGATGGATGCAGCCCAGATCAATGTTGATGTAACCGCACCTGGAGCTATTATTGCTTTGGGTCTGATGTACTTAAAGGTATATCTTCTGCAATATGGCTAGATCAAGGATTGTGAAATTTAAATGCCCCTTAAAAAACTCATTCTGCACCACTATTGATGGCAGACTGAATCACAAGCAATTCTCTCCAGGCTTTGTATCCCACAAACACGTTTTGAACTGCAATATGTGAGGCCTGATTTCATAATGCTTCATGTCATTTCGCGTAATTTGATATTATGGAGCAGGTAAGTACTTTAGAAATGCATAAGCTACATGAATATTGCTGTAGGTGGAGACTGGCATTCAGGATTCATTCATTAAAATCTTACACTGACACCTTTTTACTTTCAGGATTCATCCATCAGAAGATTGGATTCAAGGTCAGATACCAAAAGTAGTTTTAGATGGTGTTAAAGGCCTCAGTGGTGAAATGGATGATTCTGATGATATGGACAATGAAGCAATTGTTAAAGCATATGTGAATATTGTTACTGGTGCATGTATTTCACTTGGTATGTAATCCTGTAGCAATTATTTAGTCTTGCTTCTCATAGGTGCATCATGATTTTACATATTCTACAGTTGAACACACCTTCAATGCAAACACTAGAAACTTAGGTGGGTTTGGTATAAGATTATGGGCATGGGCATGGGTATGATCCCTTACAATAGTATTTGGTGGATAAACAAATTTGGGTCTGTCTCAAAACCATCTAGGATGCCGCTATGGAAAACTCATTTCACCCTACCATCAAACATATACACACAATATGCATTGAATGTGGTAGCATTACTATTGTCAGGGTTGAGATTTGCGGGTACCAAGGATGGGAGTGCACATGACTTGCTTTATAGTTATACTGTCGCCTTCCTGAATGAGGTGTTGTGTTTCTGGGAAACTGGCTTCCATATTCATTCTTTCTATTAGTTTCAACTTCTTATACATAAATATATTGCAGATAAAGCCTCTATCTGTTAAAAGTAAGCATGGTTTCCCTAGAGGACTGTCTCAATATGTTGACAGGGGTACATTAGAGACATGCCTACACCTCATTGCTCTTTCCTTGTCTGTGGTAAGTGCATTCAATTTGATTGCTTATACTGTTGATTTTCTATTGTCAATCTCTTTCAAGTTTTTGTTGTGTATGGTATTAATCTAATTTCACACCCTAGATTTGAGTGTTTGACATCTCTTGAGTAATCAGGTTATGGCTGGTTCTGGTAACCTGCAGACGTTTAAATTGTTAAAGTTTCTTCGCTGTAGAAATTCAGCTGATGGACATATCAACTATGGTACTCAGATGGCTGTAAGTTCTTTCGTTTACCTCCAAATCGGCCATTTGAAATATAAAATAAACACTTGCTACCTGATATGAAATTTCGAACACTGAACTGACACTACTACATGTAACATTTTAGTACAAGTTCAGAAAATTTGTTTAACTTGCTTTTGTCTTCCAAAATATTATATTTGCATGTACTCTTTTCAGGTGAGCTTAGCTATTGGATTCTTGTTCCTTGGGGGTGGAATGATGACGTTTTCAACTAACAACAGCTCCATTGCTGCATTGCTGATAACCCTTTATCCACGCTTACCCACGGGACCAAATGACAATCGTTGCCACCTTCAGGTATTCCTCTCTCTCTCTCTCTCCATCTATGGATTTTTGACCGGCTTGTTACCACATACGTAGAGACAAATTTAAAGATACTTTCTTGTATGTTGCTTCTCAATAACTTGGTGAAATAATAACATTTTCAGGCATTTCGACATTTATATGTCATTGCTACGGAAGCTCGCTGGGTTCAAACAGTTGATGTGGACACTGGACTACCAGTTTATGCTCCTCTTGAAATTACAATTAAGGAAACAGAGCATTATGCAGAAACAAGTTTTTGTGAGGTCACTCCTTGTATTCTGCCCCAGCGTTCTCTTGTAAGTGTTCATATTTTGTTCTCCAGATGTTGACTGGTTAAATCATGTGTTTTTCAAGAATGGAATTTCCTGATGTTCAATATGCTGCTGCAGTTAAAAACGGTTCGAGTTTGCGGTCCTCGTTACTGGCCTCAAGTAATTGAGCTTAATCCTGAAGGTGGGGGATATACATAATGCACAGTTTTTTTGCTAATATCTTAATGATGATTCAAGTGTTTTTCAACGCCTGATTCATGTTTTTGTTCTACAGAGAAACCTTGGTGGAATTCTGAGGACAAGAATAATCCATTTAAATCTGGCATCCTTTATATCAAACTTAAAGTAGGAGCTTGTTCATATGTAGATGACCCCATAGGACGGCAGTCTCTGCTTTCTAGGGCAATGCACAAGGTCAAAGCTTCATCTTTTCAACATTTATCTAAACTTTCTCTTTTTGGTTTTTTTAATAAACTGAATTCACATAATATAGGTGTTTGGTTTGGCAAGTTTGAAAGCTTGTACTCCTAGCAGGAGTGATGATGCAGCTGCAGTAACTGTTAATCAGTTGGTCAGTACCTTTTCATCAGATCCCAGCTTGATTGCTTTTGGTGCTCTGTGCTGTGATCCTTCCTGGAACATCAAGTATGTATACGCATTTCAAAGTTCAGATCAAACTTTTTTGAATTGTTTCACAAAAAGCAACTCTGCAGATAATTTATGTGCTCTTAAGCTTTTTTGGGGCCAACTAATTATCATACATTCTTGCAGATCTGATTCTGATTTCCAAGAGTTCTGCTTACAAGTGCTATTTGAGTGTGTGAGTAAGGACAGGCCAGCACTTTTACAGGTACGTCAGCTGTTGGTAAACAAGCATGAATGAATGATACATATATCTTTACTACAACTTTTTTGTCACTTACCATTTTTGTTCAAGATAACCAAGGGGTGGGTTCAAAATGAGAACCACTAAATAATTAAGAACTAATCATGGACTGGAAAGACATAAGAGAGGAAGATCTTAGCCATCCATTGAAACACATGATTCAAGGGCTAAAAGTGATCTTTTGGTTCTTATTGTTTAGAAATGATTATTTTAACCTCCCTTGATATACTATATCCTTCTGGATTATGCTTTATAGTGATAATACCTTACATTTTACATATGCAGGTCTACCTCTCATTGTACACAACCGTTGCATCTATGGCAGATCAGGTTATAAATGGTATACCGGTTACAAGCGATCCTCAGTTTCTCCCCAGTTTAAAGGTAATATCTATTTCCCTTGATCTCTATTCCTTGAAATTTTAAATATTGACTTAACACACTTCACTTCACTTCACATGCAGCTTGCACTAGCTTACAATGATGCTCTACTGAAAGGACGACTCTCGAGTTCAAGAGGCAGCATTGTTCAGTCAACGTTTCTAGGTTCCCTCAACAAATGGGTAGAAGAGCTTCTAGAATGTTCTCCATCGTTGACAAGCAACATACATGATTACTTTAGATCAAAAAGATGGCCAGTAAGTGATAACCTCTCCACACTTCTGTCATGGTATCTTCAGTGGTACGGTGTACCACCACCCTCCATAGTTGAAGCTGGTATTGCTAAATTAAAGTCCATCCAAACACCCTCATTGATGCCCCTTCTTCGTTTATTGTTTCCGGTCACCAACATCAATGCAATCAAGGAAATTGATGCATTTTTGCTCTCGGCTTCAAAGCTCAATAGATCAACCTTGTCTAGTACTAGTTAAGTGACTTTTCATATAGCATGCATGTAAAAATTATTATGTTCTTAAGTGTTGTATTCATGTAATATTTATTTTGTATCTTTGTATTTGAATTGTTTGATGTTATAATAGCTGAATAGTTAGAAGTGTACTGAGTTTTGATGCCATTTGTTCTAAGAAAAACATGTTATAAAAATTACTTAGTGTAAGCATTATGGCAAAGTGTCATTCTATACATATTCATACGTCCTACATTTTTTGTCTTCTTATACGGTTGTACAAAGTTATAGACATCATACAGTCTCGTATAAAGTATTAAACACCTTGTATGATATGTCGGTGGATATTATGTCAGTAGTGTATGTCTAGTTCTATTTGCTTTAATTCTTTTTTTTGAGGAAGAAATATTTTGAATCTCAAATGTCTATATACAACAAGCTTAAAACTGTGATTCAAAATTCATTTTGAATTTTTTTATTGTGAGTATATATTTATCAATTTTGAATCGATTAAAAACTAAATGTATAAAAAAATAAGAAAATATATCAAAAAGGTACTAGACATAAAACAAAAACTAATGTTCCTGTATACCTACGCTGGAATAATTAATTACAAATTTTAAAAAAGTTATCTTTAATCTGAAAACATAACAATTGTCACTCAAAAAAGACTTACTTCAACGGACTAGTGATTATAACCGTTGCAAAATTTTAAAATAGGAACGATTAATGTTTTCAGAACCGGATCAGACGTCGAACCGAACGTTTTACTGGTTTGGTGGTTGGATCGGATTTAACTATATTTTAATTATATTTATATATGTAATTAAATATAAGTAATTTATATATGATATATATATATATATTATAGTTATATATAAAAATTAACTATATTTGTATATCTGACGTACTAATTTATGGTTTAACACCCCGTTTTTACCATTAAAATATAAAAAAACGAAACCGGTCCGACCAGTGGTTCGTGACGAACCGGCCGGTTCGACCACTACAAAACGAATCACACCGGACCGGACCAGCCCCCGATTCGCGGTCGGACCAGCCGGTCCGATCCGGTCTCAACAACATTGCATGTATTAACTTATAAAGCTTTAATAGAAAAAAACGCTTATTATAAAAAATGTTTTCAGAACCAGATCGGACGTCGAACCAGACGCCTTACTGGTTTGGTGGTCGGACCGGTCGTACCGGTTGGACCGGATATAACTATATTTATATATGTAATTAAATATAAGTAATTTTATATGTTTTATATATGTATTTTATAGTTATATTAAAATCTAACTACATTTGTATATCCAACGTACTAATTTATGGTTTAACACCCCGTTTTTACCTATTAAAAAAACCCAAAATTGGTCCGAACCTGTCCAATTTCCCGGTCCGACCAGCGGTTCGAAACGAACCGGCCGGTTTGACCACTAAAAAATAATCCATAGCAGACCGAACCGGCCACCGGACCGATCCCCGGTCGAACAGGTCGGAACGGCCGGTCCGATCCGGTCTCCAAAACATTGATTATAAACGTACGTATTTTCTCAAGACAAAAGATAGAAAAGATGGTTGATCACGAGGTAATTTTGTCTAATATATGACAAAGAACGATGAGTTATTAATGAAGTATCTTCTCTATTAGATTACAAATTTACGGTTAAGGTTCCACACATATAAATTTATAAAGAAAATCTATCGAATTCCGACTTTCCTATCATGAGGCTGTGTTTAAGGATGGTTATGATTAAAGCCAACATATTTACTTTCATCATTGGATACAAGCCAACAAGTAATATTCGTAACTTTAATTTACTTTTGTGTACGTTGTAAACGTTTGCGAATGTGATAGGTGGACCATAAAAAGTAAAAACAAATGCTCTTTATTTACTTTTGCTTTTCAAAATCATATTCTAGCTAGATCGATCCGTTAATTAAACAAAGATCATACTCCTTCAATTCATGTATGATCGAAAACAATCGATTATACTCCAAATGATCGTTTAATAACAATATTTTTACAATGTATTCAACCCGTTTGCAGCTGCGATGCGTGAGTAGTAGCAAAGCATAACAAGTAAACGAGATTTGAAATTTTTATTTGGCTTCTGTTTACGAATTGATGGAGAATCAAATTCATCCCCACCAACAAGACATAGAAGCTGCAACATCAACCGAAACACACCGAAGATTCGAAGAAGATGAAATCGATCTTAATCCAAAACGAACGACAGTTTAAAACAGAAAAAACAATCTTCAAAAAACAACAGCTAAAAAATCATTTGAAAGAGAGAAATGGAGAAAGTTGGAATGAAATCATGAAGGAATGATGAAGGAGATTGGAGATGCATGGATTTATATAGAGAGATGAATAAGGGTTGAGGTTTTGATCTAACGGCCCTCATTTGTTTATGGATCAGCCATGCCCTTTTTTAGTTGAGACCTCTACGGGATAAATATTAAACAATTGTTTAGGTGCCACGTTACTACGTTTAGTGTATGTCCTTTTTACTAATTTATTTTTAGAGTAAATTACATTTTTCCGTCCGATAAGTTTTTGATAAATTTTATTTTTCGTCGAAAATTATATAAAGTATGTTTTTGTAGTTTAAAAAATAAAAACTGCTATATACTTATGGATAGAAAAGTGTTTATTTTTAAAGGTGTAATATACTCTTAATTTTAATTTTGATTTAAGTTCTTTTTTGGTTGACTATGTAGACACTTATTAATTTTACTCATGCGCCTACGAAGATATTATGATGGTAAAGTGTATTCTTTGTATTTTAAGAGATCGAATATTTAAATCCTTTAAATTACAAATATAGATGATTAATATAAGTTTATTGAAAGTTGTTTGAAATAAAATTACTTTATTCCTAAATTTACACTTTTGTTCAGGACATAAAACCTTTAATTCCTTTAGGGGAACACTTAATTTTTATTTTTATTATCATTTTCGTATCAGTAGCATAGCCATTTGGTGAGTTTTGATTAAATATCCTAGTTTTTAAATTTTGATACATTTAGGAAAAAGAAAAGATATAGACGATTCGGATCCATTTAGAAAAAGAAAAGATAAAAATGATCATCTAATTTGCTTAAATTTTGTATTTTTTCCAGTAAAAATATATGAAACTGTGTTTCATGTTCCCTGAGAGTCTTTTAACATTGCCGATTTAAGGTTAAGATGATACCTTGTTCAAGAGGGAGATGGAAATCAAATGGTGTATATATTGAGAAATCCAATAGGGGCAACAATTGTGTGAAGATACGACGGCATGATGACACTTGGGTGCAGTTGAAAGAGAAAGTAAAGAGGAGGGGGGTTGCGGATTGTAATTATTTTTATTAATTTACTTTCTAATCTGTTAAAAGTCTATATATATAATAATAAATTCTATGAAAGTAAAACTGCGAATTGAATTTATAAAATAGTGGATTTCAATTCTAAAATCGAAATTTGCCCCACACTACAGAGACATCCATGTAAAACTCTATAAGAAAAGGATACAACTAGGAAGTCAACGCCGGAGAATTAATCTAGTGGTTAGAAACCACAATTATTCTGTATTTCCGTTTGATTTTTGTACCTTTTTTTTGAATCATTTGTTTGCTTCATGTAGTGTATGTACATTTAAAATGATCATTACAGTTGGTTGATATGGTTTTTTCATAATCACAAACCAGTTCAGCTTCTCCGCTTCATATTATATAAAAGTTAACACTTCATATTATATAAAAGTTAATATATTACCGACTGTCACGAGTCCATTGGGCCAATCGGGTAGCAATACTTCAGTAACCATGGATCCAGGACCACAAAGGAAGAGTGAAAGAAATAGAATCCAACCCAAGAAGTTTCAAGATCACATAATGGGAGCCACGTCAGCAATACCATAACAGAATACGTTTTTCTTTACTATTTAAAGTAATTATGAATTGATCATGAGGAGGTCATGTGTTAGCTCATTGATCTTTTCTCTTTCATCTTTTCTTGAAGCTCTATTTCTCATCTCTAATTCTCTTCATCATCAACAATATACATTTAATCCTTCTGTTGAAATTAGTTGAATCATTACAATTGGTGCTTTCATTGAACCCCTGCATCGATGGCAGAAGGTACTCGAGCTCGCACGTTGGAAGAGACGGTGAAGGGTGTTCAGGCAAATCAGAAAGCGATGAGGCAAGATTTGGATGGGGTTGTCACTGCCCTCACCTCCTTGCAAACTTCCATTCATGAATTAATCAAGAGGTCCGATGCTGATTTCAAAAAACCCACCGGTCCTAAATCTGTCGGTTTCTCTGACGGTGATGGAACTAGTATTCTCGGCCGCCATAAGCCGGCGCCGGTCTATCTCTCTCATTTTAATGGTGAAAATCCTGAACGTTGGCTTGCCCAAGCAACTCGTTATTTCGACTTTTATCGATTCCAGAGAAGGACAAATTGACCATCTATTCCTTTTATCTGGATGATTCAGCAGCCGACTGGTTTGATTGGCTTCAACGCCATCACCAGATTTCTACTTGGGAAGAGTTTACAGTCGCCTTGGCTAAACGATTTCGTTCCAACGATCTCGAAGAACCAGAGGGCTTGCTTGCGAAGCTTCAGCAAACGTCATCGGTGGCTGATTATCGCTCGAAATTTGAGGCTATTTCCAATCGGACGATGCCCTTACCGGTGGAATTTCTTATTAGTTGTTGGACCTCGGTCTCCGATCTGATATTAAGCAATCAGTTATTTGCCATAACCCATTACACTAGAGGATGCAATGGATAAGGCCCACTTACATGAGCGTCGGATCCAATTTGAGAAGGGCTCGGGCCGGTTTCCTTGGGCTCCTCTAAGCCATTATTACCTACACCCAAAACACCATCTGTGGATACTTCGATCTCATCTTCGTTACCTGATAAACCATCCTTCCCTTTTCCTAATTCAACACCGAAGGTAGGGTTCCGTCGTTTGACCCCAGCAGAAATCTCTATGAAACGTTCCCAAGGCCTATGTTATCGGTGTGATGAAAAGTACACTTGGGATCACAAGTGTAAAGCGACTCCACAGGTTTTTTTCTTTGATGAAGATTCATCGGATCCGGGCGGGTCACCGGATTCTCCCTCTTCTAACAGTACTGATTCCCTTCTCGCTGAAAAAATTCAACTCGATGAGGTAAAATCCCAGTCTGCTATTTCTTATAATGCCTTGTCAGGGGGTGCTCTTCCACCACGTTACGGTTCACGGGTTCAGTTCAAGGGAAAGAGGTTCAGGTACTCTTAGACGGGGGGCAGTACTCATTGCTTTGTGCAAACCCGAATTGTCCATTTTCTAAACTTTACCATCGAGTCAGTTGTTCAGTTTTCAGTTTTAGTTGGTAGTGGCGATAAGCTTCCATGCTCGGGTCTGGCCCGGAATGTAGAATTGATAATTTAGGATCAACCCATTTTGGTTGATTTTTATGTGTTACCCTTACAAGGATGGGATATAGTCTTGGGAGTGTCTTGGCTCGCCACTCTCGGGCTGGTAATCACTGACTACTCGACTTCTATGTTTGAATTTTGTTTCCAAGGCAAACGCGTTAAATGGCAAGTGATATTCCCAGGGCTCAATCAATTCACTTCAATGGGTTTCGGCAATTGTTAACTTCCGATAGCATTGGTCAACTCTTCCATTTGACCCTTGTTCCACCAGATACTACATCGCCTAATTATACCCCTGCATTACAGTCTATATTGGATAAGTTTGCTGATGTTTTTACAGCTCCTCGGGGCTTACTGCCAACACGTTCCCAAGATCACCATATAACATTAGCCCCAGGAAGCACTCCGGTGTCGGTACGACCTTATCGATACCCTCATTTCCAGAAACAGGAAATTGAGTGTTTAGTTCAGGAGATGCTTAACCAAGGAATTATCCGGCCGAGCACAAGTTCTTTTTCGTCTCCAGTGTTATTGGTGAGAAAAAAAGATGGTACATGGAGGTTTTGTGTAGATTACCGTGCACTAAACGCTATTACGATTTGAGATCGATTTCCTATTCCATCCATTGACGAGTTATTTGATGAGTTACACGATGCTCGTTATTTTTCTAAACTTGACTTATTAGCCGGTTACCATCAGATTCGCCTTGCTTCCGGGGATACCATGAAAACTGCTTTTCGTACCCATGACGACCATTATGAGTTTCTAGTTATGCCCTTCGGGCTTATGAACGATGTGTTCCGATCATTTCTCCGCCGCTTTATCTTGGTTTTTTTTATGACATATTAATCTATAGCAAATCTTGGGATGATCACTTGCATGATCTTACTCTTACATTACAGTTGCTTCTGGAACATAAATTGGTTGCTAAATTGTTAAAATGTACTTTTGGTCAAACTCAAGTGGCTTATTTGGGGCATATAATTTTCTTCCATGGGGTGGCAGTTGACGCTGACAAAATTCACACCATTCAGCAGTGGCCGGCACCCCGAAATGTCAAAGACGTTCGAAGTTTTTTGGGTCTTGCCGGCTATTACCGGCGCTTTATAAAAAATTACGCCTCCATTGCCGGTGTGACATCCGTCACCTTAAGGTCCGTCGAACGACATAATTAACCATAGAATTATTTTAATTATTCTTCCTCTTCTTCATGAACTCCTGTTTTAAGGAATCATGTTTGCTTTATTACCGTGTGCCTGTACTTCCTCCGTGAACGTGTGCTAAGCATAAACCTTTTATAAATTTCATCACCATTATCACCAAATATATCATTTTTAATTATAACCATTGCCATTAATAAAACCATTTTAAGCTATCAATTACCATTAAACACGCTTTTAACATTAATATAGCGAACATTCTAAAGTCGTTTTCAACCGAAGCAAACTTTGGAAACTCGGGGGCTAAGTGCAGTGACTAAAATTGACATTTTGCAAACCTGGGAGGTATAAAAACCTCATTCCCAGCCATTTCATCATCCTCTCTATTTCTTCTTCATCATCTTCTTCTTCACCTATCTTCTTCACTTTTGCACCAAAATCGCCCCGTTCGGTCACGTTTTCGTCGTCTAGACTTCGTCTACAACCTAGTCTACTCCATCCTTGCAGGTAGACGACCTTGGTTGTCCATTTCTTGCTCGTTTTACTGCTGCCCATTTCTAGGGTTTCGGGTGTTCGGGTCAACTCGAACACAAAAGGTCGTGTGGGTGCGTGTGATGACTTTCTGCGTGTGCTTCTTGTTCGTGTGTGTTTGTTATGTGATTCTGGAAGTCCTTGTTGTGTAAAACCCGTGCTTGGGGCAGCCGAAGGCTGCTCTGCATTTCAGCAGTCGCGAACCTACAGTTCAGGCGACTGGGTCTGTCATGCGACTGAGCCGTGCGACTGGGTGAGTCGTGCGACTGAGTCATGCGACTGTGTCATTCGGGCGACTGAGTTGTGCGACTGGGGATGTCATGCGACTGAGTCGTGCGATCAAATGTTGTGTGCGATTGAGTCAATGCGGATGAATTTAGTGTGTAATTGAGTCCTACGATCGAATGAATGCATGCGACTGTGCGTGTATCGCACGACTGAAGGCCAATCGTACGAATGAAGGTTCAGTCGTATGAATGAAGCTGATTCGTACGAATGAATGTAGTGTGTATTGAGTTGAGCGTCTGGTCCTGTTGTGTGACTGATGATGTTTGAGTGTGACTTTCCTTCCTGAATGTCTGATGATGATAAGGTAACATCAGTAAAAATGTCATTGCTTGACCACAAAGATTAAAGTCAACGCTATCAACATGCACTTACTATTTCAATTGAAATCAACCTAACATTTTGCAATTATCGATAACCCATTTGGAACTACAAATATTTAACAGGTGCTATCTTTTATAACAATGGGATCTTTATATGGATGTCATAAGCAATGACGACTACTCTTAGTACTTGGATCTACATAAGATCTGATACTTGTGTCCGCTTGTGTGTGTGCTACCCACGACCGAACCGATACAACCCGAACCGATCAAACATTACTATACGCTTTATACACGTCATTAATGCTTAACAGTAACTGTCAATAGGTGTTTGACTGTTCATTGCATTCAACTGTTGGGAATCTTGATCATTCATACTTACCACTTAACATGTGAGTTTCGTGGCCCCATTTTATGCTTATACTACTTTACAAACATTTACAAACATGGGGGAAAAGTATGTTTGCCCGTTTTCTATGCTGTACAACATACATCCAATTTACATACTTGGAATCAACGTGCTACTGTTTTGTGGGTACTTATCTGATACATGCTTGAGTCTGCTTTGTGGTTCTTTCTTACAACCATTTAATTCCAGTGTGGAACCGACGGATAGGTATTGGTAGTACTACTGGGTTGACACCCCCACCCTCGTGTTGGTATACTAGTTAGTACCAACAAAAGCCAGGAACGGGCCTTGGGTGAATATATTCCGACAAGATTCTTTGTGTACGTCGTTAGGTTTGGTTGTAAAGCTCTTGTCATGTGATTTTGCTTACTTATAACTGTATGTACGGTATTCTGTAACAACTTTATACAACATCATTACTTATTTACTTTTAAACCTGCGAGCTCACCAATAATTTTGTTGACCATTTTG
This sequence comes from Flaveria trinervia, assembly GCA_025506515.1. Classification (NCBI taxonomy): domain Eukaryota; kingdom Viridiplantae; phylum Streptophyta; class Magnoliopsida; order Asterales; family Asteraceae; genus Flaveria; species Flaveria trinervia. The sequence goes on along the minus strand of CM046450.1, from coordinate 2,374,117 downwards.
AGCATATCTTTTCAGGTGATCATGCTAGCTGAGGTTCTAGGTGTGCTGCCTTAGTGGAGACCCTAGGATGCATTTCCGGGCTAAACTTGTCATTTTGAAAACAATTGTTGTATCTGTTTCAACAACATTACACTTTGTAACGTGTTCCCGGGTTGTGGGAATTGCATACAATGTTATTAACTATGTTTATCTTATATCATGTTTATGCTTATGGCTATGTTGTCGTGAATACTGACTAAACACGACACAAGTCCCCTTGTTGTCGGGTGTCGTCATGACACGCTTGTCATCACTGTTATTATTGCATCTCTATCGCTTACCATGTGTTATGAAGATTCCCGTCTCGTTACATCCCCGTGTTTCCGCTCTTAGCGGGGGTGTGACAACCGGCCCCTTAACCGACCTCTTACGGAGGGATGCTTTCTGTTGGAATGATACTACTGTACAAAGCTTCGAACAACTCAAAGCGCTTCTAAGCTCAACACCAATTTTGCGCCTTCCAGACTTTTCCAAACCTTTTACCATCAAAACCGATGCTTCTGGCAGTGGGATCAGGGATGTTTTATCTCAAGAAAAGCATCCCTTAGCGTACTTTAGCAAAAAGCTATGCCCTCGCATGCAACAAGCCTCTACTTACCATCGTGAAATGTATGCTATCACGCAAGTAATCGCTAAATGGCGACAATATTTGTTGGGTCATAAATTTACCATTGTAACTGATCAACAATCCTTAAAACGCCTCCAAGACCAGGTCATTCAAACCCTAGAACAACAAAAGTGGTTGGGTAAATTGTTGGGTTTTGATTTCGATATTGTTTATCGCCCCGGCCCCCAAAACAGTGCTGCCGACGCCCTATCCCGGGTTCCTTCCAGTCACTTAATGGCGGTTTCTGCCCCAGTTCTATCTTTATTACATGACGTATCAGTTGCTGCACAATTTGACCCCGAACTGGTCACTCTTATTCACCGATACATGGCTGATCCGACCAGCTTGCCAGATTATACCCTCAAAGATGGATTCTTATTGTTTCGTGGTCGTTTGATGGTCCCCAATAATTCTACTTTACGCCACCAAATTCTTACTGAAATTCATTCATCAATCTTTGGCGGTCACTCTGGGGTGACTCGTACGTATCAACGATTGTCGTCCACTTTTTATTGGAAACAAATGAGAGCAGATGTTAAACAATTTGTTGCTTAATGTCATACTTGTCAACAAACAAAGCCATCTTTTTTATCCCCAGGAGGTCTCCTTCAACCACTGCCAATTACCCAAGCGGTGTTTGAAAATATTGCTATGGATTTCATCACTTGTGTTCCGAATTCACAAGGTAAAACAGTAATCATGGTGGTGGTTGACCGACTCTCAAAATATGGTCACTTTATTGCCTTGTCCTCTTCCTTTAATAGTGCTACTGTTGCTTCAGCATTTGTTAATGAAATAGTCAGGTTACATGGTATTCCCTTGACCATTGTCATCGATTGCGACGCCCGTTTCATGACAAATTTCTGGAAAGAATTGTACCGCGTCAACCGTACGAGCCTAAAGTTTAGTTCTGCGTACCACCCTCAAACGGATGGCCAATCCAATGCACTCAACCGATGTTTGGAAATGTATCTTCGGTGCTATGTGGCGGATCACCCGCAAAAGTGGTTACAATTTTTACCTTGGGCTGAATTTTGGTATAATACATCTTACCAAACCTCCTCTCAAATGACTCCTTTTGAAATCTTGTATGGGCGAAAACCTCCCAACCTTACTCGGTATTTACGTGACTCAACCACTAACCTCACTTTGGAAGAACAGTTTCTGGAACGTGATGTTGTGTTGGCTTTGTTAAAAACCAACCTCTTGAAAGCTCAATCCCGTATGAAAGCAGCGGCTGATAACATCGACGGGATGCACAGTTTGATATTGATGATTGGGTCTTTGTGAAACTTCAACCATACCGACAAGGATCCGTGCAATTGCAACGCCATCATAAACTGGGGCATCGGTATTTTGGACCTTACCGGGTCATTGCTAAAATAGGGCCTGTGGCTTACAAACTGGATTTACCAGCCATGGCTAAAATCCATCCCGTGTTTCATGTGTCACTGCTTCGGAAGTGCCTCGGCAAACCGGTTAATCAGATCACTCCACTTCACCTCGTGGATTCTACATCCACTATTATACTCAACCAAACAAAGTGTTGCAACTCGGACAATTTACAAAGGAAAACAGTTGGTGTCTCAAAGTCTAATCCAATGGGAAAGCCTTATCGAAAATGAAGCCACCTGGGAGGACAATACACAACTACAACTACAGTTTCCAGATTTCCCCCTTGCGGACAAGGTGGGTTCTAATGGGGGCGGTATTGTCACGGTCCATTGGGCCAATCGGGTAGCAATACTTCAGTAACCATGGATCCAGGACCACAAAGGAAGAGTGAAAGAAATAGAATCCAACCCAAGAAGTTTCAAGATCACATAATGGGAGCCACGCCAGCAATACCATAACAGAATAAGTTTTTCTTTACTATTTAAAGTAATTATAAATTGATCATAAGGAGTCATGTGTTAGCTCATTGATCTTTTCTCTCTCATCTTTTCTTGAAGCTCTATTTCTCATCTCTAATTCTCTTCATCATCAACAATATACATTTAATCATTCTGTTGAAATTAGTTGAATCATTACACCGACACTAGTAATATTTCTATTTCACTATAATGGTTTGATCAAATCTAAAACAAAATAAATGAAAAGAACAAAACCTACATAAAAAGCAAAACAATTACATATATAAACCATTAAATTGACTTGTTATGTACATCGGGTTCAAATCTTGTTGTCATCACCATCATTGCCCTTGTTTCGCATTACATACCACTATTTATTGGCCCCAACATTAAATTGAAATAATACACACCTACTTACAATTTGTGCATTCATTTATTTCATCCTTCAACACTTCATTGTACATTTGGGACAATTTTTAATTTGCTTTTGTGATCAAACGTCTAAAACAAAAATTTCAAAACAAAAAATAAAAAATAAAATACAAAAATATAAATTTGGCATGCCCCAAGATACAAGGTATGCAAAAGGAACTTTGGAAATTTAATGCCTATGTGAAAGTAAGTGTTCGGCTTGCACCAATCAAGAGCGAGAAATGATACGAGTATATAGAAACTCGTTCCATGTGTCAGGCAAACCAGGAAGGCACCAATGTATACAATCAGCGTATGTGTTCGGGTCCGCTTGTTGCTCAGCTGTTAGCATCTTGCCTTGACGAATGGTGTATACAGAAGTATGTGCATCTTTACGGTATTCTGAAAGTGAAGTTATGTTTAGAAAGTGGACCGGAAGCTTCATCGACTTTATCACATCGGTTGCAACCGAAAAGAGCCGCCAATCGGTGCCTACGTTTAGCGGCATAGACATGTTAAGAATCGGACCAGTCTCCTTTGCACATTTTATTCCGTCAGGATTGTTCCAATCTAAGCTCCTGCAATATTTCCATTAATTTATAAACAATAATCTATCGTAACCTCTAATGCTTTTATAATTTTATTATATCAGAAACGTTTACAAGCTTTTTTTTCAATTATTAATATATATTAATAAAATAAATAAGTTTACTTGATAACTAATCATAACCAAAAGTCACCTCTACTTCCAACTAATATCCTCTTGGTTGGTTGAAACGTACCATCTACTATATATATTTAGTTTATTCACATGATTGTATTTATAATATTTTTAACATTTTTAACAATAAAAGTAGAAAATATACTTTATATGTAGAGGAGACATGCTGCTGAAAAAAACCGTTGTTCGGTTCTGATCGATATATTATCAACCCATTTAGCCCATGTCTTCAAAACTCTTGCATACGCCAATGGCCTTTCAACCTCATCATATTCTGTATCTCCTTTATCAACGATCCCCTCCTATATCATTGAACTTTTATAATTAGAATATTATATATAAAAACCATAAAGGACTAAATTCAAAACTATCAGCAATATGTTTCTCTTAAGAATTCTTTTTCTAAATGAGAGATTTAGATAGATAACTCACAAGACTTTCATGGTGAATGTGTTCATCCACCAAATGTAGGTGTTGAAGACCAAATAATCAACATTTTTCCAGTTTTTACCATGCTTTTTAATGGATCCAGGCATTATGATTCGGTTCAATATGCTATGCATCGTTGGATCGTCTGAATTTGATTCTACCAAAAATGGTGCCCAATAAAACTCTATCGTGGCATTATAATCCTGCAAATAATATTCAATCCAATCTTTTAATGTTCAAAATAAGCTTAAATGCCCAACTTGAGTTTAATAAAATATGTAGGGGATACAAAATCATCAATTGTCACATCGTGTATCTTCCATACTTTCAAATGTCGATGTATTAATAATGATACAACAACATTCATTAAATGGTACCATAGCCTATATCTTCTCACGAGAAATGATTGCGATATCTAAGTCCTCAACTTTCTTTAAAAACGGATCAACTCACACGTAATCTTTATTAATATCGATCATAACACGAGACGTCTCAACCACTAAAGCATTAAAACATTATTACACACCATGATACCGCTAGAAACACTTGATTCATCAACTTAATAAGAAGATAGAGAAATGAAAAAATCAAACTTAATTATGAGACAGAAAAATAAATAACTAATACTTAGTTGCATATCACATTTCAGATTGATTATGATGATTTTTAGATTAATAAATCAAGTCAAACCTTTAAACCTTGCATAATTACAAACAATGAATCATATTCTTTCCTTAATTGTGTTATAAATTAACAGTTTTCATACTTATCTGACGATCTTTACCTATTCATATCCTAATTAAGAAACCCGAAACCATAAATAAAAAAGAAATAAAAGAGACAAACCTCAATTCTGAAAATTGAAAGAGACCCTGTTTTGTTCAAGCTCTTTCTTCCTGGAGGAATGATTGATTGAGCCAAACACACCATTGATTCCCACTGATTTCTGTTTAACGAATCACCCACGAACATAAGCCTCTTGTTCCTCAGTTTCTCCAGCAACAATTTCGCCTTAAACCTTCAATTCACACAAAACAGAGCACAAATCAACTTCAACTGTAAACCTGCAACTTCCTCTGTGTTCTTCATAAAACCGATTGAAGAAGAAAGAAGAAATCTTACTTTGGTAAGTTACAATCTTTAGGCTGCCACCTCCAACTCTGATACATGGAATCTTTTCTTCCATTTCTCATACATGTCACCTGAGCAGTAAGAAACTCACATTGATCTTCTTTATACAAAGGGTGTGTCGAATCATCAAACACCCAATTGCCATCGTACAAATTGCATTCCTCCGGTGGCAATTCGATCTCCTCATCGTCTTCTTGCTCCTCCTCCACCGCCTTCACCGGCAATTCAATCATCTGATCATCCTCTGTTTTCGATTCGACGACAATCGTCGTCCTCGAATCGATCTCCACCACCCTGTCACCACCGTGAACAGGGTCTTCTCGGGCTCCGATTTTGGGCCTGGAGAATGGGAATTCGGCGATGGACTTGACGTCTTCGTTGTACATGAAGAACCCGAATAGGATAACAGAGAATACGACGACGAAAACCGACAAATTGTTGTTCTTACGGTGCTTCATGGCGGTGGTGTAGGTGGAGAAGAGGGAGACTTTCCGGCGAAGGGGATGCATGAGAGGTGTGAGGGAGATGGAGATGAAGGTGATGAAGGTGGTGAGAATATAATGATGGAGAAACACAGAGACATTGAGGATGGTGGATTTGTTTAAGGGTAGATTTGGTGAAATGGGACTTTCTTCAAGTAACTGCTTTCTATGGTGGATGAAAAGTCATCTTCTTCATCAACAACAACATGCATAATATTTTATTTATTTGGTGCTAATGTTATTATTTTTGAACGGAAAATATGCGGCCTTGTTTCGCAGGTTCTCTATTATCTTGATCGGGTTTATATATTTCTTTTCTAGACGGGATCGCAATACCAACCCCTTAAGAAAAAAAACATATTGCTGGAAAAACCTATTGGTTTAACCGTAACAATTTTGTTTATAATGAGACTTGAACCCATAATATTTCTATCCTCACATTAACCAGTTGAGATAAAGATTATTTGGTTGGTGTTAATATTATAACCAGATGTTTCCGTAACAGTCTAGTAGATCTCTTTTTATATCATGAGATATGGATTATTGTTTGTTTGCTGCTGTCGTGTGTAATTTTACTAGATATGTTTATACGTTAGTTTGTTCGGGAGTAAAATTATGTGAATAATAATATGTGTAATGTCTTTGGTTTGACAGTGTGTATTTGCGAAGAGTGAGGAGAAAGGTTTGTAGAAGTTGGGTGAGTTGGCTCCCTTCAGTTCGGGTAGTGAGTGTGGTGGGGTGCAGATTACGTATCTTCCTTAAACAACGAATTGGATGAGTGTACTTTATATTTCCATTTTAGAAAACTTGAACATCACCTACTTTTACAAAATATATTATCAACAATATAATTGACTTATTTTTTAGAATAGCTACAAAATTTTTATTATAAGAAAATTCAATCAATGCTTAACATGCGAATCGTTTTTTGTATAACTTAACTACTTTTGCCTCGTTAGACATTAACCCATAAGTCTACTACTTTTGTGATCCAACTGACAACCAGTAACAACATAACGACACATTGTTGTTATTTATGTAAAACTTGTCATTATGTTCATCACTAGCGCATAGATTTAATACGCGTAGTGTATTTTGATTGAATGTTATAATCGGTAACAGTTTGTGAAGAATATTGCTGTAGATCTTGAGACGATCAAATGATTGATGAACAAACATTTAATCAAAGTCTTAAAAGGTACCTAGAGGCTTAAGAACAAAGTTCTTTTAATTTAATTCAATCCAAAACTAACAATTAGGTTTACCAAATCCTAATAGATTTTAACAACTAAAAATTATGATAACCTAAAAATATATTAATATGAATAAATATGTATTTGGTGGAAGAAAAGTCATCTTCTTAAGAATATATATTTTTATATTTTTTAATTAAAAAATTCATTTTGTAACTAATTTCTTCAACCCCTTTGCTTTGAGACTCTCTTTTCTAAGGAGTAATAACAAAGTTTTGTAGAAGGTCGTTGGCTTGGCTCCTTTTCACTTCCGCTAGTGTAGGGGACTGGGGGGTGATGATGTACTTTTCTGTTTTTTATTTTATTTTATTATTTTTTATTATTTAAATAGATATCGGAGTGAACTACTTTACTTGTATTTGCATATAACTACACTGCACACATGTTTCTTTATACTAGTTTGAATAAATTGCACAAATGTTTCTTATATTAGTTAGAATTATTTAAGGATTATTATACATCTGTGTATAGAACTAGGATTTTCGTTTTCTTGTTGACGTATTGCCATAGTTGTAGCCCATGCTATCTAAGTCGTAGCTCTTGTCACCGTGCATATTCTTTAAATTCATTGATATTAGTGTTCAAATATGTTACAATTCTTAGAGGGTTAGGGACCTTCAATGAAGGTGTTTTTTCTGGGATGTTGGGTTTTGGCGTCATCTATTGCTTGATGACTAGCATCAAGTCCTGAAGAAAATAGCCTCATTAATTACTTTATGATAGACAAGGCAAATGAAATTATATTAATAAGAACACGTGGTTAGTGTAATACAATTTATTTGGTTACAAATTAAAATCCCTTGTTAGTTGTGCAAGTCAAACTATAACACTTAAGTGGTTGCAAAAAAAAAATAAAATAAGTATGGACTATAGGTCTAATCAAGACTTGAACCACGCACTCCAATTTGATTATTATAGGGACATGTCAATTTATTGTTTTGTTTGTAAAAGTTCTAGTCTGTCAACAAAGTTCATAATTACATAAATCTATTTTAAAAAATTAGTACAATGTTTCGGTTTCATATCTTGCTAGTTTTCTTAACCTACTTGAGTTAGATCCGTTGAAAATAAATATGACCAAAATTAGTATATTTCCAAGAGTAGTAATTGTGTTAAGCTTTAATTAGTTAATTTGTATAAATAAGTTGCCCAATGCTTAAAAAATTCATCCAGAAATATATTATATTTTTTGCCTTTGGATTTGTTATTTTGTGTGTACAAAAGAATAGAATCAGTTAACATTTAAAAATTGTCAGTTGTTAAAAGTGGTAAAGTTTAAGAATTTGTACAATTGTAGACAGTCTAAAATAACTTGGTAATCTTGGATTGCCAACCTAACCATGTTTAGATTAAAAAAAAGGCTAGTTTAAGGCTAAAGAGACCTGTTTAATTAAGGTTTGTAGTCAATTTAACTTAAGGTATCAACTGAAATATGGTAAAACTATGAGTCAGAAAAGTAGAGACAGAGATAAATTCCAACCAAAATTTTGAAGAATCCAGCCTAAATGATTCCTTACTATTTGGTTTTTAGAGCGAGTGATTGACTGATTGATGGATTTTGCATATCTTATTTTCAAAGCCAAGACATCTCTAAAAATCTTACTATAATTGGAAAACGAAAGGGATCTTTGATTTTATTTGATACATTTTGTTGGAATCTTACTAAAAAAGCTAGTGTTAAGTGAGTTAAATCGTAATATTTATTCAAACTTATACAAATACAAATACCTTGAAACTTAACAAATCATATATATCCATTATTTCTAGATCGATCGGTTTAATACTTTTGATACAAAAATGGCTTGGTGCGTAGTTGTGTAAGATGTTTAACACGCGGACATTGAACGATCCACTAAAAGCGTGGATCTAAACAAAAGCTTTTAGCTTTTCATGAGCTTTAAAGGTAACTCCGATCTGATTAAATGCAATTAGAAAGCAAAGAGAATACCACATTCTACTCTCTCGATGGGCTACCGAAGGCCGTCGTCAAGTCATTGAAAACCAAGATAGCCTAGATAGCTATATAATTAGGATAGTATCTGCGAGTGTAGTTAGCGTTACAAGTTTTATTTGAATGTTAAAAGTAAAACACAAAGATTTAATTGACGGTCAACAAAACTAATAATTAGATTAAGAAAGAAGAGGAAACGACACAAGAGATGAAACATTGCAAATACATAGCCAACCTTTTAACGTAAGAAATTAAAGTTAGACTACATAAAGTGATCATCATCAATTATCAACATCCTAACATGAAACTGCAATCATACACATCTAATTTTTCAGAACGAATACGATAAAGCTAAAATGCATGAAGTGAATCTAGTTAGCATGTTTCTTAACATACAAATACACATGTTTTTTAAGGTTTAAACGCATAACAATTACCAAATAGATACATATATTAAAACAAAAATATAATCATGAATTGTTGAACCTAATACTCCAGTAGCCATCTGATCTGCAACTCCCCCATCAAACTATGTGCTTGTTTTATTTTGTTCTTCTTCCTGGGCTCACCTAATGGGCTACCAAGAATATAAGTTTAAGCTAATCACTAATGGGCCTATAAAATATATAAGCCCATGTGATTATTTGATTTCCTCATATTTAGATTTTCATTTTGTTACTTCTTCCAGAAATAATTCAATCCAATAATCCAACTATCCAAGTCAGAGAAATATTGATATCGGTTTCTAAATTTTTAGTTCCATTAAAATTTTAAATTGTCAATCCTAACTATATATCAAAACTAAATAATGTGAGAAGAGATCAGATAAATCTATGGCCGAAGAAAGTGAAGATGAGTAATGTGAGGGAGACAAGCAAGATCATGTCCGGAAAAAGAGAGCATAAAGACCATAAAGGTATAGAACATTTTCTATTTGACGAACCATGGAGTGAGGTGTGACACAAGCATGGAATGGCCTAAGGTGTTGAAAACGGCGAACTTAGCTAGAGAAGTGTAGCACAATACAAATGTGCGCGTGAGAGTGGCATGATAATACCTGAAGTGTGGAACAACGGGAGGAAGAATAGCGAAATAATGCCTAAGGTAAGAGACCAGGGCGGAGAGAGCAAATAGATGCAAGATGTGGCCAAGGGATGTTTAGGGAAAATGGCTAAGACATGGGTGAGGGTGAATTGGTTACCATTGGATTTCGATTTGTGAACATAAAGCCATAAAGGTGAACAATATAGCAATATAAGTAAATAGCTTTAGTAAACTCGTGTATTACACAGGTTGAATAAATAAAATATTAATATAATAAGTTTATTAATTATAAAATAATATTTTAAGATATGATATGATTGAAATTGTGTATCAGAAATGACTACAAATAATAAAATATTGATATCAACTTTTAAAAAAAATTAAAAGATAAACATTTTATTCTAAAACAAACCGTATAAAAATGTTATTTTTATAAAAATATGTTATAAAAATAATAAAATAGTGATATCAAATTTTTAATTTTTTAAAAAATATCATATATTTTAAGATATGATTTTATTTTTTTTTAAACTGACTTATTAAAAGTATCAATTTATTTAGAAATAACCTTAATAAATAAATTTCTTTCTTAATTTATTATATATTAAAATATATTAAAATAATTTTATTAGTAATTAAGGTATTATTTAATAGGAGAGAGATGCGGGAAAAAGTTGATGAAAATGATTGTGGTGTTGACACGTGACATCTTTATTTACCATTTTATTAGAGTAGTAAAATTAAATTAATTATATGATTTTCTAAAACCACTATATATAACTTAAAAAATGAATATATTATTTTGTGTAATCGTTCTTTGCATGATGTTAAGTATTAAATATATGCCTTTCTTACGAAATATAATTTTAAAATTAAATTAAGTATACTATTTTCAATTATAGTTGATAAAAAATACAATTAAATTAAGTATACTATTTCCAAGCATAGTTGATAATATAACAAAAATTAAAATGAAATTAAGCAGACAAACATATACTAGAAATAAAACAAAACGTAGACAAATAAACAACCAAAGTATATAACAGAGGTAGCTCTGACAAAACTTTTAGTGAAGAAATAACCATCAACATATATATATAGATAGCACCATGAAACATAATGCAAGCTTAAACACTTTGTGACCCACGGCTAGAGTTTTTCTTGCTTAGCTATTTGGGATGTAATATCTGGATAAACAGCTGGATAAAAAACCAAAAAAACATTTAAAAAATAAGACAAGCAAATATGATGCAAAATCTGAAAATTATGTTTTTCAATTCCCTCCCTAGGATAGGTGCAAACAATGTTTTTTTCCAGAAAGTACGGTATTAGAAATAGCATCCTACTATGCAAGTGATGCAAATTCTGAAAATCGTGTTTTCCCGTTCGCTTTCGCCTTGTGGACCCTGTCAGTGATACGACCTACGATACAGGGGCTTTGCCCCATTGAACTACGAGTTTTTGGTTCCAAAATTTAAAATATTATTAATAAGTTTGTACGTACTCTACGCTTTCAAACTCATATACATGTTTGATTGTATTTATTATTTTATCTTAAACATGCGATTACACAAAAATGACATTAAAATCACAAATTTGTCTAAGCTAGAGATTATTATAACATATTCTTATATATTGAAACAATATCATGTGAAACAAAGGCTTGTTACGTCACAACCTATTATTATTAATATTATTATAAAGTTTATAAAGGAGTGTAACATGGATTGTCTCTAAATAAAGTGGGCACTTTCGATGAATGGATGAGAAAAATGCAATAAGGTTAAGAAAGACAAAAAAAATTGGAAATTCCTGATTGTACTAAATTAACCTAATATATTCCATGTTTTCTATAGAAAGAAATACATGTGGGGGTTTTCGTCATTACTCTTGTCAAAACAGGACCGAACCATTATTCGGTGAAATTAGAGAAATAGATAATGGTAGCGCAGATAAGAGAGAATTTTATATTACGTGTGTTCGTTGTTTGTTAGATTAAACAAATAAACATAAAAAAATCTCTTTCACTGTTCTTTTGGTTCGTATACATGAATTAATAAATTTTCTTTTGAACATAAAATATGTGACACTGCTTTAAAAATATGTGTAATCTTAATCGAGTTTACATATTTGTTTTCCAACCAGATCACACCCTCAACCCCCTTAGAAAGAAACCTATTGTTAAGAAAACATTGGCTCAACTCTAATAATTTTGTTCAGAGTGAGAATTAAAAGCATAACCTCCCAATACATATATTTCATAAGTACCTTATAAATTTAACCAGTTGAACTAAGAATCATTGGTCGAATGATTTAATAATCGGTTCCACATTCATTTGCATATAAAGAGCCTTAACGAAAACATGAATGATGGATAAGAGTAAAGTGATTTGAGAAATTATATTGTCTTGTTCATAGAAATGGGGTTTGGGCCGGAGACATTATGATGAGGACATCTTTCAAATACGACTCTTCCACTAATATATTATCCAATGCACCATTACAATAGTTGTTTACAACCAAAAGAGAATATGATTATGTGAGTTCTATGAATCTAGCTTCAAAAGGGAAAATGTCAATCCAACAGTAATTAAAACTTTTATTATTCTGTGGATGTCGCTTAGATATATATCTAATTACAAAGTTTATGTAAACTTTAATGTTATTTTATGGTTAGTATATTTTTTATTAATAGATAAAAATGTATTTGTAAATGAAACAAGTATGAAACTTAAGTAACTAGTAACTGTGAAAGAAGTACTCGACTTAAGTGTCCATGATAAATTTTTTGGCTATGATTAGACTAAGAAAAATTTTGGGCATGATTGTTGTAAAAGAGATAACATTTTGGTTATTGACTTAATGTTATTGTTTTAAATATCAGTTTATTTCATCAAATATTTTTATCATTTATTATATGTATTTTATTATTGTGTTTTATGTTTAAGATTATTTTGTGTTAATTTTTGTCATTGTTTTTATATATTGTATAAACTTGTTGTTAGCATATCATTGCATATATATTACAATTAGAAGTACATAATGATGTTGTTTTGATATGTTTTATAAAACTCATTGTGTCTAGGATAACATAATGACAATAAAAAACACAATTAAACATTTATCGTTGTGTTTAACTCATTAATTTTAATGTTTTAGATTAATATATTATTAACTATCATTTTGTTTTACATACTAAAATTACATAATAGTGTTATTTCACTATTACATATTTTTTAGAATTCATTTTAGAAAAAAAGTTGAGTTCGGTTTCACTCTCTAAGATTTGACATAAATAAAATTTTCCTACAAAAGATTAAAAATATCAATTTATCTTCAAAAGTTAAATAAGTTGTTTTAATTTCACTTCAAAAGTTTTATTAATTGTTTCAGCCTGAATCAAAAATAATAAAAAATTTGAAATTGAAATTAAAACAACTTATAACACTTTTGAATGTAAATTGATGTTTTTTATCTCTTGAAAAAAATGGTTATTTTTGTCAAAACTTTGAAAGCGAAATTGAAATTAACTCTTTTAGAGAAATACAATAGTCTCCACAAAAATATAATAACAAACAAAAAAACATAATAGATTGCACAAAAGACACAATAACAAACATATTATATGAGTTGAAAAACATAAAAACATGTATGTCCATTGTACCTGTGATAGAAATAAAAAACGCTTGTTTTAATAGTGTAATTTTTATATACAATAATGTTGTATCTTATTAACGTTTTAAAAAGTGAAAGAACTTGAAAAAAAATCAACAAAAGTGTTATGTCTAATAAATTATTATAAGAAACTTTTCTCTACATTTTTTTAGTTACTGATTCAAAAGATTAACGATTATAAGATTATTTTTACGATTTGTGGATTTATTACCTTTAAACCTTTTCTTAATATCTTACAAATGAAATAATAGTAAAGGTTGAGAGATTCTATAAGTGATTTAAATAAACAATATTAAATTTAAGTTGATTACTGTTTCATGATGACATTGAATAAAGCTCTTTTCCAATTATAAGTACAAAGTGGATTCTTATTCTTAAGGGTACCTATGCATGGCTCGCAGTGGTTATAAAACATGTGCTATCGACATAAAAAAGGGGTTATTGAATAGGAATTTTTGAAAGTTAGATGGTGTTTAAATATTTGGTAGAAACCGATCATATGAAAGAGAATAAATTATATGACTTTTACTATTATATATTTACATATTTTTTTAACTTTTGTTTTTCACTAATATTTTGATTTTTTAGTGGTGTGGTGGACTATGTGACACGTCATGATGTCTTACAACAACTTACTCCGTGCATGTGTCATGTATGATATGTATCTTTCCGCAAGTGATTAGCAAATGACTTGATGTTGACATAATTAGATGATGAATATAAAAGCATTTTCAGTCTGATAAGATGTTAAAGACTTTCTAGAAAATATGATGATATAGTTAATAGTTTTGTTTATGTCGATTGTCGAATGTGTTACAATTAACATGTAGACAAAAATATAGTTGTTGATATTGTAAGATAAATGTTTTAATTTCTTTTTTTTTATGATATATATGTAAACATATTATAATATTTTATCTGAAACATATGATAAGCAATACACGATTTTGTAGGTATCATAATATCTGTCTTACTTTGTGACTTTGTGTAGAATGGTTTTTGTATATGAGATTTGATGTAGATCGTAGATGATACAAATTTAAAAGTTTGTCAACTCACTAAATATTTTTATAGGTAATTGAGTACAACCGTTACATAGCATAGTGTTAAAAGTGTATGTTTTTTTAAGATGGTTGGTTCAAGCTTCATTTCGAAGCATATAGAGTAGATTTAATTGGAGTCGGTAGAGGTAGATTAATAAACTCATTCAGACCTTAATGTCTAACTCGGTCAGACATGGGTGTTTGGTTGGTTTACATCTAAATGAAAATCAGATCTGACTAACCACTTATTAGGTCAGACATATATTCTTATCTGATCAACTCATCTACCACCACCTCCATTCACAAACAGAAGCCACAACTCACCTACCCCTTCATCTACCACTGGTCGCCACCATTTGCAGCGTCGGCAGTCGCACCACCGACAGCCGCACCACCAGCAGCGCCCTAGCAGCTGGCCCAACAGCCACACCACGCCTCGACAACCGCAACACCGGCAGGCCTTCGTCTTCGTTTCAGGTACTGTTGCTTCTCACCATCGATTCTTGAGTGGGTTGTTGGTAGATCGATTTTACTACCCGAGATTGTTGCTTCTCACTATCGATTCTTGTCTTTTTTTTTAGTAATAGATGATAGCTTTGAAAAATGAGTTGAACTTGAAGTTTGGCTGCTTTGGACTTCAAATTATGATATGAATTTGAGCTTTTGTACTGAATATTTGCACATGTTATCATCAGAAGTAAGAAGTTTGTGATCTTGGTAATGTGAAGAGTTCATTTATGGGCTGTTTGAGGAAGAAGAAACTGAAATAAAAAGTTTAAAGGGGTTGTTTTTTTGAAAGAAGTTGTGTTTGTATGAAAATTTGGTTTAGATCTATGCTCAAATGGGGTTGTTTGTATGTTTATGGGCTTAAATTTTGGTTTTGGTTTAGATCTCTGCTTAAATTTTGGTTGTTTGTATATGTTTTATAATGTTTCATGATGATTAAATTTTGGTTTAGATCCGTGCTCAAATTTTTGTATTTTGAAATAAGTTTTGTTTATATGTTTCATGGTGATTAAATTGGGGTTGTTTGTATAATTATCTTCTTTGTTTATGGGTTGTGTAGATTCATTAGATTGATCTTGTGTTTGTATGTATATCCATATGATTTATGATGATAGCAACTCAACTAATGTCAAATGCTTAAAACCAAAATTATTAATTTCTACTTGGATTTTATGTGTAATTTGGATTTTCTAATATGGTTTGTACGCAAATTAGTATGTTTTCAAGAAGGATTTATGTGTTTTTTAGATTTTTTATTGTGGTTTGTATTTTAAAATAATTATGCATTATTAGGAATTATAACCAAATAAATATCCAACTAAACAGACTTAATTTGATTAAGCACTTATTGATTCAGACCTCTTATTGATTCAGACCTCTTATTGATTCAGCACTTACCAATTCAGAAGTTGTCAAACAACTCTTAACTCTTAACACAAAGATAACAAATGTTCTTCTTTCTTTGTAATATAAAATAAATTTAAATGAACATTGCAAATTATATTAAAGCATCCGACAACTAAATAGCATTGTATTGCAAATGGAACATAAAAAACAATTCCAACAATATTAAGAAATTGTAGATGCATTGCATTTGAGGTGCACATGATTTGACAAATTGAAATGATTCGACACGTGCTTTTTATATCACTAAATTCAGAAAAGAGTTCGTCAGACATGAAATTTTATTCATCACAATAGAATATTGTATGAACTTAATTAGTAATGGAACTCTTATCCACATGTTCTTTTAATATATTGGGACAAACCCCGGGACCAAAAAACCATACATTATAAACATTAAGTAAACTAAATTCGTTGTAACATCCTCCCTTTTTCATATGATAACAAAAACAATAATTATATGAATATAGTAACACGTACTAATTTAAAAATCATATGATTTGACTCTTTTGAGCTACTCTTTCACATGCCTCTCTGCAACTTCAACCATCTTGCACAACTGATCTTAAGTTCTTCGTTTACGATTTAATTTGTGTACTTGAACGGACATTTTTAGGACTTTGATCTCCAAAGAGAATCAACAATTCAACATTTTGGTCAATCTGAAGATGTTTTGATAATCACGCTCAAAATTTATTTTCTTACCGGTCAAGCACTTTTGTAGTTATGTGAGGACAGGCGTAGTTATTATTATATTAATGTTGCATAAATTATTATCCCAGAGTTAGTTATTATCACATAACGAAGTCAGCTTCATTACGTATTATTATTGATAATATATATATATATTAAGTGTTTATGTGATATTTTTAATGAACATGAAGATAGGCCGCTACCTATGAGAAGATAATATATGAATATAGAAAATGAACACACACACATATATATATAGTGTTTATGTGATATTTTTAAAATACATATATATATTTATATATAACAATACGATATTCATTTTAGATAGATTATACATTCTTTATATGGTGAATTTAGAAAAAAATATCGTATAGAACACATACAAACATTCAAATGTATAAAAGAACAAAAAAAACAATAAATGGTACTAACTGAGATACATTCCACCAACTTTTTTATATAATTTAATCTTTACCATTGATTAAATATTTGATAGATTAGTTATTAAGTCTTTGGCATGTATATCTTTTTTGGTAAAACTCAACCCGTATTTGTATGATATATATTTATGATAGTGTTTATGTTATAAACTTTAAAAATAATGAAACAAAAAAATGAGGCCTTCACTGTATTTTTAACATTTTTACACTTAAGTTGAAAATAAAAATCTAGGCATAACCTTTAAGGGTTTATGTGTTGAAAATAAAATTCTATGCCGCTACCTATGAGAAGATAATATATGAATATAGAAAATGCGTCATTATGGTGATCTGAAAATTTTTAAAAAGTGATAGTCTTGTACCATATGTAAGCCATTTAAATAGTTAAGCGCCGATGACCTCGCGATTTAGTGGTGCATATTCGAGTTTTACAAAGTATCGATAGATGGATTTCATGAGCAGATATTCGTAGGTGTGTATGTTAAATCGGTATTTAATTAATTACTTTTAAGACAACGAGCTTATTAGATTTAAAATTACTATTACTATACATATTTAAAACAAGGTTAGCAACGACTCACAAACCCCCGTTATGGAAAATAACAAAATAGTAATTAAGTTTCATAAATTTTCTAATTTAGTTACTCGGGCATATTTTCCCAAACTAAACCAATAAACTATCAAATTGAGTCGTTATTGAATTTTCCTATGTCAAAAAAAGTAACGGAAGATGTGGAGGTTGAAAATTTCAATATATGAATTTTTATTATAAAACATGCTAATTATATAAGAAAAAAATTAAAAAAAGTACCTAAAGTTCAGGCCAACGATACCCTTTACAAGCAATTATCCCGGGTTTGATCCCCCCCAACCCCGTGAGATTTTTTGTTTGTCACTCACACACACATTCAAGTCATAATAAATCATTAATTTGTATTATTTGTTAAGTAGGAAAAGACAAATTAATGAAATATAAAAGTGTTTATGATGATGATGGTTGGTGAGCGGAGGTGGTGGTGTTGGCGCGCAATGGAAGGGGACCAAGTGGTGCATGGTAGCTGGTGGTGGTTGATAGTGGTGGTCGTGTCAATTTGTGACTAGTTTTGCTGTAGAGACGTTCGCGGCTATCTGTAAAAAACGAGCGTCCATCTGTTTAGACACCCACGTCTGTATCTGACTGTCCAAAAAGAGATATTTTAATAAATAAGTTTTGAGTCCAGAAAAAAAAAGAGAGAAATTCAACAAATTCGAAAATTTCGCTAGAATATTTGCACGTTTATTTCCTTTACGTCATTTTCACCTCACCTCCTCACTCGTCTCCATCCCTTTAAAACCACCACGTTGCCTTCAACTCTTCTTCCACCACCAACACCCCACCACCACCACCACCACACCACCACCACCACCTCATATTAATATCTTATCGATCGAACCACTTATCCCATCAAAGTTCAAACCATGGTCTGCCCCTGCGACTGGCCCGAGCCCGTTATCAGAGTCCAATCCTTATCAGAAAGCGGTCAACCACTAATCCCCCACGATACATCAAACCACCACCAGATCGACCGTCGCTAAACCCCTCACATCCACCGGACATCAACATCCCTCTCATCGACCTCAACGGACTCAAAACCAAAGATCTCACAGCTCGAAAAACAACGATGAACGAAATCTCCAACGCGTGTCGCGACTGGGGCTTTTTTCAGGTGGTTAATCATGGATTGAAGGATGAATTAGTCGATGGAGTAAGGGAGATTTGGCGGGAGTTTTTTCATCAATCGATGGAACTGAAGCAGAGATATGCGAATTCACCGATTACGTATGAAGGTTATGGGAGTAGATTAGGGCTTCAAAAGGGGGCTATACTTGATTGGAGTGATTATTATTTTCTTCACTATCTTCCTTTGTCGCTAAAGGATCATAACAAATGGCCTCAGAATCCACCTTCTTTGAGGTTAGATATATACCATATATGATATGATATGATATATAACACAGTTTTAGTTAACTATTTGCATTAATAATTAATATTCTATGTTAATAAAAAAATTTAATTTATAAGCGTGTTAAAATGTTTTCGACTGGTTTGCGACCGGACTGGAGATATGGTAGCTAATGCTTGTTATTTGTTTATATGTTATTATTATTCGTGTATAGTAGTGATTTGCATGAGTTTATTAAAATGTTTGTTTTAATGTAGGGAAGTTGTGGAGGAATACTCTAGGGAAATAGTACGTTTGGGTAGGGATTTGCTTGAGGTATTTTCGATTAATCTCGGATTAAGAAGTGATTATCTTCAAAACCGATTTGGTGGAGATGATATTGGAGCTTGTTTGAGAGTGAACTTCTATCCTAAATGCCCACAACCAGACTTAACCCTAGGTCTTTCGTCGCATTCGGATCCTGGTGGCATCACTTTCCTCCTCCCTGACGAGAATGTTAGCGGGCTTCAAGTCCGACGAGACGAACAATGGATTACAGTTAAACCAGCTCGACACGCGATCATAGTCAATATTGGGGATCAACTTCAGGTACATATTTCTTTCTATGAAATTTAAAAACTAAAGGGTACCTAGCTATTAAATAGTTGTTACTTTTATGTTTACTTTTTATCCTAGTTGCATGTTGATAGTTGAGATGTAACACAAAAAGTATATAGTTTTTTTGGCTCTTTAATTTGACCTAGCTTGTATATTGTGTTTTTATTTTTGTTATTTTTAGGTTTTAAGTAACGCTATATACAAGAGTGTAGAACACAGGGTGATAGTGAACCAAAACAAAGAGCGCGTGTCACTGGCGTATTTTTATAATCCGAAGAGCGATCTGCTTATTCATCCGGCACCGGAGTTGGTAACACCCGAGAGACCGTCTCTATACCCGTCTATGACTTTCGATGAATACAGACTTTACATACGAACTAGAGGACCTCAAGGAAAATCCCAAGTAGAGTCTTTAAAATCCCAAAGATAACCTTTTATGTTATCCAGTATAGTAGAGTATAGATGTATATATAATAATCATATACATTTATCATCCCTTAATTGTAACTACCTAGATACAAAGAAAGATTTTGAAGTATTGTTATGTCATCCAAAACAGTAAATAATCCTTTTTTTGTGTGTATTAAACAGCTATAAATTATATATTTAAGGCAGAATGTTTCGTAGATGTAATAGTTGTGTGCCCTATAATTAAGAGTTTGGTTAATTAGATATCTCAATATTTTAAATCAACACCTCAAAATTTTTATACGTGTCGTATAGCCTCATACGCGTCGTATGGAGGGGGGTTGTATAGGGCTGTATGTGTCGTATAGGACTATATGTGTTGTATAGTCCTCTGATAGCCCCTTGAATTTTTTCTCATAGCAGTATCGAAATTCGCTATACGCGTCGTATAGCTCTATATGTGTCGTATATGGGGGTCGTATATGGCTATATGGGGCGTATAGCTCTTTGACAGCCCCCTGAATTTTCCTCGTTTTTAGTGTATTCGACCCTGTAAGCCGCGTATAGGGAGTGTCGATTTATATGAATGGATGTATCTATATTAGGACCCATGGTTTGGGTTTTCTTGTAATAACTTTGCTATAAAAGAAAGATGTGATTATATTAGGTTTTTTTAGTTATTATCATTGTATCTTCTATAAATAATTCATTAACTTGTTATTCAACCCAAACACATCACAAAAATTGTCTATTTGAGATTTACTTGTTTAATTGACTATAATAAGGATTATGTGAGGTCCTCAATAAACGTGGGCAAATTTGTTATAGATATAGAAATGCATGCTATAAGATCATGATCACATGTGAAACTTAAATAAGTGTACTAAATTATTCTAGCCATGTTTAGTTTATATATTATATGTTAAGTTGACTACCGTTATGGATTAATTGCAGCAGGTAAGGAAAAGAAAAGGATTATGTTAGTCATTTGTATTATTCCGTAAACATTCATGATTCATATGTATTATGAATGATGCGTTTTAGGAGTTTTAAGGGAATGTTAAAAGGGTAAGATTATATTACGAAAGGTATCTAATCTTAATTGTTTAAAAAGGATTGAGTATAACACGTGTTTTTTTTATTATTTCAAAAAGAATGTCAATTTGGTCATTGCGTTAAATAAATCAATTTATTAAGTCATATACGTTCATTGTGTCTTGTATGTTACATCATTTTGTTTTATGTATTTATCATTTGTTATTGTCTTATATTTTACATCATTTGTTATTGTGTTCTACAATTACAAATGCACAATAATATAATTTCACCAATTACATCAAAAATCATAATGTTAAAAATAACACAATGTGTCAATTTCGTCATTATTTTGTATACATTATTTAAACTTTTGTTATCTATTATCGCGCTTTACAATTACAAGTATAAGATGATTTTATTTTAATAAAATATTTTTTAAAACTTATAGTATTCAAGATTACATAATAATGATTAAAAAACACAATGAGACATTGTATTATTTTGTCATTGTTTTTAATGTATTAGATTAATTAGTTGTTAAATTATTATTGTGTTTTACATTTTAGAGGTACACAACAATGTTATTCTATCATTATATTTTTTTAAAATTTATCGCTTTAAAAAATGTAATAGTATTTAAAAAAACACAACTAATAAAAAGACACAATAAACTACACAAAAAAATACAATGATGAGATATAAGCTTAAAAATACAAAAAAAGTCATTAAACTTTTACATAACAAACACTCGTTTTTATAGTATAATTTTTATAAAAAGTAATGTCGTGTCGTACCTAAAGTTTATGAACTTTAAAAAAATGAGAGAATTTGCAAAAATTGAACAAAAAGTGTTTATTCTTCAGATAATTCTCTGCCAAACATTTTTATACAAAATTGATTTCAACCATTAGTTAAGGAGATTAATAGTTGAGATTACTTTTTATAATTTTTATTTTTAAAGTGTTTTGTATTGAAACCTTTTCTATAGTAAAAAAATTAAGGGAAAATCAAAATGTTACGGAAAATCAAAATGTCACACATCCTATGGAGGCTAGGAAGGCAATACTGTAACGTTCAAACTAAAAATTAGAAATTTCAATCGTTCTATAAAAAAAACAATTATAATTTTTTCACCTACACTCTTGATGGCTAAAGTGTAGCCTTCAGGTGCAGGCTTGGCGGTTAAATGGCTACACTTTAAGTCTCTAAGTGCACCCTTGTCAGCTAAGGTGCTAAGGCGTAGGCGACAAAATATAATCGACTTGTTTGTGAATTCTTTGAATTTTAAGTTATTGGTATTGGAGGTTAGAGCCTTGCCTCCTTAGCCTCCAAAAACGTATGTGGCATTTTATCATTGACCTATTTAAATATGTAGACTTTGGAAGGGATAAAAAGTTATGTGCATTTTGACAATATCGTGAGTTAAAACGTATGTTTTCATGGATTAAAATTTATGTATTTTTTCTAAGTTGTATTGATTTCAGTTTCCATTTGTGACTATTATCATCTAAGGGGTACATGTTGTCCATCGCATTGTTCTTGGTTGACATCATATCTTTGATAAATTAACAAACGGGAATGCAAAGAATATGTTCTCTATGGTATCAACCCTAAAATATAGTTTGATCGTCATGCTAGAACTCTCATACGACTGTCAAACAGTTGCTACATGTAGTTCTTTATACATCAAATCATATAGTTTCTTCTAATTTTTCACAAAATTATGTTTCAGATGCAATTAATATGAATATTCAGACACCATAGTACCAAAAACCAAAGAAGCAAAAACATCCTTGATTTTTTTTATTATAGGATGCGTAATAATATATAAAAGGGGTTCTTCATGTAAAAAAAAGGTTAACTAGAAAACAAAAGGCTATAAATGATCATAAGCATTCAGGAAAAGAAAAGAAACAAAGAAATAAAATTCTCACAAATTAACTAATGTAAATCTTAAAATATACATGTTAAATATGATTTTTAAATTTCTGAAATTAACACCATGTGGATTTAATATTTAAACTAAGAGCACATGTTGGATGATTAAATTTCTGTAAACTGCATATAATATTAACAAAATAACAATTAGTTACGATGCCCATTCCATTAATTAAATATATTAAAGACCACCAGTCCAAATCATGAAATCAAACTACACGGAATATACGAAGTTTTGAATCATTTGGCTTTTTATCATCGATGAATCTAACTATTTTAATAAAGCAATAAAGTTATAATACTTGTTAAATTAAATACTTAGGCCGACTCTTAATACATATCATATTTTTCATGTTATTGATAACAAATTTCCTAATTCTTGAAATTTAACTGTTTTTCCTTGATTTCCTGAATTTTATGTTTTGTAACCAATTTCTAAAACTATTATTTATATTTCTTATTTAAAAAAATTATTAAACAT
The DNA here is from genome assembly GCA_025506515.1 of Flaveria trinervia. Lineage (NCBI taxonomy): Eukaryota > Viridiplantae > Streptophyta > Magnoliopsida > Asterales > Asteraceae > Flaveria > Flaveria trinervia. The sequence goes on along the minus strand of CM046450.1, from coordinate 2,350,530 downwards.
AAATTTTGATTTTTTTAATTAGTTACTTATTTCTCTTTTATTAAAGGATTATAACTGGATTCAATATTTGATGTTTATCTTTTAATTTGGAACATGTCAACAATTTTTAATAATTACTATTTCTTTTTACTATCCGACTTAGTTGTGAATAATGAAAGAATTTAATTTAATTTTATCTGAATTAGTTGTTTTTACGTTAATAGTAAACTAATTTAGCGTTACAAGTATATAGAGAAATTTTAAAATATAGATTCTTTATTGAAAAAAAGGTAAAGTCACAAATACCACAAATGTAGATTATTTGAAATCAAACTTGGATAATTTGAGAGTCGTGAAGATCACTTTCAGATCAAAATTATTCGGTGGTTCATCCGAATAAATCAATCGGATACAACTCAGACGAGATCAAGAATTCGTATGTTGTGTTGAGTGAATTTTTTTGAACCAAAAGAAGAATAAGAATTCGAAAATGAACATATGACCAACATTCCTTATCTCGTTCGGTTTTGGAGGAAAAAAACAGCAAAAACTGTCATTTGGCAGTTTCATCAAATTTACTTTTATTTTAAATAACCATTAAAATTACGTATTTTCCAGCCAGGAGCTCTGCCCCTTGGACCCCGCTACCAGGGGCGCTGCCCCCGGACCTCCGCCAAGGGGGCGTTGCTCCCTTGGAACCCCCATTGCTTAAGGGTTTCGACTCTAAAAAGGTTTTCATTATTGAAGATAATAATACACTAAAAAAAGCGTGCGCTTCGCACCTCTAACTTGTTTGATGGATATTATGATCACATTGATCATTAGTCAATCTAATTACACCAAAATATCTAACAACAAACGTTATATACAAATAATTATTTGAGTATGTGTGAATTGTAAGTGTACTGTAACTTTTCATTCTTCAGTATTTAATATAATATAATACGTAATTTTATTAAATCATCAGAAGACTAAGAAGAGAATAAAGAAATGTCTATTCAATTGTTATTACAAACACGTAAATAGCTACGTTTTTGAAAATATATGTTTATTTGTGAGTCATGAAAACTTAAATTTCCCATTCTTCTCATTATATTTACTTCTAGAAGGAAACAACATGACTCTAGTTTCATTATAAAGGGGCATGGTACAAAAGCGTTTTCATAATTGGACCCATACTTGGTCAGGCTAACCGCATTTGTGTCTGCTAGCTTGGTGAGATTATATCACAAGACCAAACAACACACCCACAACTACGTGTGTGAGTTGTAGTTAGACATATGATACGTTTCGATATAAGTAGAGAAGAATGATATAGAAGTATTGTTAAATTAGATGAATGAGAGTTGCACTTGGTGAATAATATTTGAATTTGTTCTATTCTAGTTGTATCTATCTTTACTGGACAATAGCAGTTACATATTTGGGTGGTTTTAAAAAACGTAAATGAGTGTGTGATTTCCTATCGTCGTGTGTTGAAAAATAAAAGTTAGAGCATAATTGGAATGTTGGGGTTGGTTTTAATAAAACCAATGAATTGGGTCGTCATTTTAATAGATTCACAAATCAGTGAATGTAGAAGTCATGCTTAGATTTTGATTTTGAACTTTGAAGAAAAAAAGTTATAAGATTAGGAAAATAAATAAAAAATTAAAGAAAAACTCTTTTTCTTTAATAAATATTATTAAATTACTCCCTATAATAATATTTTTTCACTCATACACTTAAAAAAACTATCCTATGCCCCTAATCCATGGTAACTTTACGTTACAAAATAAGCACAAAAACATAAAACGATATTGCTATCAAAAAGGTCTGTTAAAACATGATTATGTATCATTCCAAAGCAACGTTAAACAAAATTTTATTAAACACTATGCTACAAAATAAATAATATTAAAATAAAACGTTATGTATATCTACTCTTAGATTACAAACGTCTTGTGATTGGCACATGGCATGTTGTCATGAATGACTTCATCCGATAACAATTTAATAACAATTTAATATATGTATATTCTTATCATCTTGACATTGATTAAACTGTCTAATCATCATATCATATCATATGTCAATGGCTGGGCTTAGTTTGAATATTATTTAATTAATGATCAAACTACTTTGTAGCATTGTCAAATTTAATACTTATTTGTACATCTCATAAAATGGACGAGTTGGGTCGGGTCGGGTGGCGGGTTAAAATAGTTCGAGTCAGGGCAGGTTCGGGTCAGAACGAGTTCATGTTAGGAACGAGTCAGGATGGGTTCGGATCAAGACGAGCCGGGTCGGATCGAAAAAATACAAAATTCTTCATTTCCAACAAAATCATACATTTGATCATAACTGGCAAAATAAATGGGTCGGGTCGGGCAAGGTGTTGAGTTAGAAAAGATTCGTGTCAGGATGAGTGGTGCGGGTCAAGATGGTTCTATTTTCTTTGTTTGCATTATCATTGGTTTAATCTGATCGATGGGCATACTCGTACGCAAAATAGATCATTTGGAATCACAATTTTTGTTTTAATGGCGTTTCGTTTGTGCATCTACGTGATGAGTGTAGCATCCACACCATATTTTTTTTCTCTGTCTCTCTCAATTTAACGGCGTTACGTAGTAGGCGGCGGCGGCGGCGATGGTCGGGAGTATAGGCGGTGATTGGAAGCTTATAGTCGTGACTCGTGAATAGTGAGTTTTGATCACGTTATGGTGTCAAAAGCGGATTAAGATTGCAACCGAGCAAAGTGTTAGGTTGCTCGACAAACCACCTTACAATCCGTTGCGATCCATTTCTAGTTTTAATTCGGCTCATCTTGACCTATTGTTAATCTCATTTATTTTAGTTCAACTCATCTTGATCTATTCTTAAATTATCCCATGTCCAACATGACCTATGAGATCATTTTAAAAAACCCATATGAACCTAAAATTTGATATACGAATTAGATTTGCCGGGTATACTTATTTGATACTAAATTTAAATAACTAAGCTCAAAAAAATATGGTGTTTAAACTGTAAAAGCAAAATCAAAGTTACAATAGGAATCTGATTCTAACAAATAGATTTTCTTTGTTTTACATTAATATATATGCGTGCTTTATCTCTTCTGGAATCATTTCTTCTGGTCTCTAATTTCTTTTAATTCTTATGTATTTTGTCGTTCTTATGTTCGTCTATTATCTATATACATAATTTTATAGTCTATTGTGTGTCACGACTCATAATATGGACATGTTTGATGTTGATATGATAAGTTCCAACTTTCAAGATGGGTGTGCCATCTATCCAATAAGCATAAAGAAGTATTTATTTATAAAAAAAAGGTCTTAAAATAATATTTTTTTAAAACCAAATAAAACATTTGCATCCCGAAGAGGCATAGACACCCGACAAAATCTTGATCCTCATCTATGTTAAAAATCTAACTTTGTATGTGCATTATTTTACAAACACCACTTTAGATGATCATTAAATTGTTTTCTTCTACGCTTATACTTATCCAGATAATAATTAACAAATGGTCAGGTGGATTATGCATCAAACTTTAACCTTTTCACTTGTTTAATAAACACTAAACAAATAAAATATAGGGTTTCACACGAAGAGGTTTGATCTTATTTCGGTTTGTCACGATTGGGACGTCGTTTTGGCATGGTTGTTTCTGCTTAACTAAGTTAAACAAGGTGTAGTGGGCCCATGGGGTTATATGATTATGTATGGGATGGTTTTTAACAAAACAAATAATTATTTGAAAAACAAAAAAAATTATAACCACCACTTACATGAATTATATTTTTTTTTGTTTTTTCAAATGTTAAAGCACTATTAAGTATAGATTACATATATGTTGTAAATAAATACAAGAATGAAAAGTGTTACGTATGCATAACACTGTGTTATATGAAAAATTATTACATATACATAACTTTTTCATGATGTATATATAAAACTATGAGACGATTTCATTTCATCCATAACCCTATCTCTATATATACACGGACACATATATATAAAGAGTTGTGATATATTCAAAAAAAACTATAAGTTATGTAAATGGTGTCATTAGTCTCTCTGGTTTCATATAACTATATGGTTTTCTTATAAACTCTCCACTACGTATGTATATGTGTGTTAATATATAATAATTTTATTAGTATGGTTATACATTTAAATTTCATAGTCTTAGATTTTTTATTAGTTTTTAAGCCTTTACAAATGGAGAGGAAATAAGTGTCTCAGAAAAAAAACATGAAATTCTAATTTGAACGTTTAATAAGTCATAAAAATTGTTGCGGCGTTTTTATTTTTATCATCGTTTTTGGTGTAAGTTCTGTTTAGAACAAAGTTGTACATAACAAATTATAAGTTATCAAAACACAAAATACAAGTCGTCAAATTTGCTTATAGTTTCTTTATTTACAGTGTTTTTTCCATCTTGCGACATTTAAACTATGATAATTTATAAAACTATTAACTATGGATTTGCCATGGCAACAAAATTTTTTTTATCAAACCTTACGACGTGAACTTTTTCAAATTCTAAGTTGTCAAAAACACGTTTGCTTATGATGTGTAGAAATGGCTGCCGTTAGAGGCTTTGTTGGACAATTTGAGTCTAATGGGCTGACTGGTGCTGGGCCAGAGAAGAGAAGATCCTTATGTTGTGAGTTGAGTCTAATGGGCTGACTAATGCTGGGCCGTAGCCCACTAGACCGGGCCTAAAACATGGATACCGTCTACAAGGATATTAGGATTGTTTTAAAATTCAGCCTAATAAGTAAATGGGCATAAAATAAGATTTTATGGAGCCGATATTGAATCAACGAACTGTTGCATCAGATTAGTCCACCCCTTGTGCTTACGATGTTCTAAAACATCAGATCGAAAAGGAAGAATAAACAACTTGAGGCAACACAATCCTGAGTTCAAAAAATGGTAGTTAAAGCGTGACGGCTTATAAATATATGATGTATGATTTTTATCATTTAGTTTGTAGTTTAACCAGACTTGATAGAATTAATAAATATATGACATATCCGGTGCTTCACTAAGCTTTCGTTTTACACAAGGTTCAAGTAGGGGCTCGATCGCTTTGCGATCTAATGTATGCAGTTTTATCCGCACAAATGTTGTTCTACCGCTTAAAATCATAAGCTTAAGGTCACAAAACAACCTTATGAGTTTCTCAAGGCCGCCCTCCAGTCTTAATGACCTCATATAAAGACACTTTTGGCAGTTTCTTTCTTGTTATTTGAATTTTGCTCACCAGGAAAATAAATTTTCAGCAGTTGATCGAGTCCACTTGGGACCATTGCAGGAAAATAAAGCTTCAAATCTGATTGAAAATGACAGGTTAAAGTATGCTAAAAGAATATAGAGTTGGTCAATGTGTAGTTTACTTCAGTACACTTAGTTTGGTTATCAAGTAGTTGATCATATTTACCAAACTGTACAAGAAATGCATCAAATAGCTATCTTTAACTTTACTGAACTGATTATTTGATTCTGAATTACAATAATTGCTTCAAACATCACCAATATTTGCTCTATTTAACTATAACTTACACCTATTATACAAACACAGATCCAACCACTGTTTTCATAACCTAAAACACATGTTAAAAACATGGACCAAATCGCTATCTAATTACTACTATGCACTTCACCGCGATCATTATCAGCTCATTACGATCCTGTCAGGAAGCAGGCTGACCGAAAATTGGTCCTCCGGCTGCTCAGCGGTAATAAGTTTCAAAACAGAGTGACAACTGAGGCCATACTTCTTCTGAGCTTCTGTAAATGCTTCACCAAGGACCTCCTTGATCCAATCCTCTGTTTTCGCGGTCTCCAGCAAGCATGAAGCTTTAAGAACTTGCTCCATTACTTTATAGTCGATCTCTAACGAACAATCCAACCCAACTTTATTCTGGAAACAATCACTGATTCTCTTTAAAATCTTCTCAGCAAGCGAGTCGAAGTCAAATGGCTTAAAAATGACCTTTTCATCGATATGTTGGATAAGATCTTCAAACCAAGCGTTCGAGTTCTCAGCAGAAGAATCGTTATCCGCTTCACTCTCATCAGCTGGCAGGTTTAGGTCCAGGTAGTGTTTCCTCTTGTTCTTGCTGACAGGTGAACTTGTCCGCTGATGTCTTGTAACACGAACCACTTTCCTGCTCGGTTTCATGTCATCGAGGTCAAACCAGGACGACAGTCGGATGGGCCCACATTTAGCTTTTAAAACAGTTTCCTCTGTGTAATCGACATCAACGCCCTCGACGTCATGTACTCCAAAGGATTGGAAGTTAAAACAAAAACCGCATTGCTGATGCTTACTTCTCTGCCATGAGAGTTAGAAAACCTCCCAGTACTTGAAGCTCTAGATAGATGTTGTCGAGTGAGCGTATCAGCCGTATCAACATTTTCAAGAAAAACAACAGATAAAGGTTTCTTGATCAGTTCGTCAGCAATGAAATCAACGATGTTTTTCCCTCTCAACTTTAGATCACAACTGCTGAGAAAATCTTGACAACTTAGATCAACAAAGATCATGTTTTCCTTACCTCCGAGTAATACTTCAGCTAGAGCAACAGCGGTTTTCTTCTTAGCAGCTCTATCGGGCCCTAGAAAACAGAACCAGATACCAGCCCGGTTGGGTCCAGAGCTCGTCCTGCAACGGGCTATGGTTTGACTAATAACACCAAGAACCTCTTCTTGTCTGCCAACCCTTGTAAACAGCAAATTGTACACCAGTTTAGAATCTTTCTGATCAAACTGACCCAACCCCAGATCTGTAGTCACCGAGTTTCCTGATGCTGTTGAACCTGAAAGGCTGCAAACAATACATGGATCTTTACCGTTTCTGGAGCTCGACTTTGTAACTGTGTCGCATCCACTTTCAGCTGAAGATCCAGTGATTTGATTTGTGTCCTCAGCGACTTGAAAGCCTACAACAGATGGGACTTGGGGTCCGATTGTATATGTTGCTTTAGGTAAGATTTGCAAATATGGTTCCCCTTGATGAACACGCCGACAAATATCATGCCATTTCTTTTGCAGCCCGATGATTCTAGCGCTTGCTACATCTTGGGCCTGTGCTGCATAGATGCAATCGGTTTTCATATGATTTATATAAAGGTACTGATATAGTTTTCATTTCTATTGTCTTGTATTAATTAATTTTTAATCTTTTTGAAAGATTCAAGCATCACAATAGGAAACATTGTAAAGACAGATATCCCGTTATATTATAGCAATGCATACCTGCGCCACATCCATTTGACTGTTTGCGCGAATTTGAGACGTGTGTAACCAAGAAGGCAGAGTTGAGAGATGATGATCTGAAACCGAACCATTAAGCCCACCATTCGATATATCATTCACTTCTAACTTAAACTTCTCATCACAGATGTGGCATAATGATCCAAAATGGTTTGTGATCGTCAATGGGCTCCTGATGTCTGATGGCAGAGAGAAGAACCCTCCAAATGGAACAAATGACTCCATTAGACTGCAAATTCAGCAATTCCACCATGAACATACAGCTCAAAATCAAAATTTACTTACAAGTGAATAATATTTGGATATTTTGAGTTTGATTGTTCAATTTTCACCTGGATTTTGGGAATGTTTCTGCCATTGCAGGTCTGATGGAACTGATGGGAAGAAGATGAAGGTCCCAATCTTCTTCAACAGAAGGAAACATCTTGAAAAATTGAATACAAGTTTCATGGTTTTCAGCAGATCCAATCAACCAAACTCTAGCACCATGAACAACCATTAGATCACTCAATTTCTTTACCACAACTCTAACAGCATCTGATGAATTTTCACAAATAAAACTCTTCAAATCTCCATACTCAACCATCACTCCAGACTCTGTACCCTGTTTAAGAACACTACCCACCTCTTCCAACTTCAAATTCAACAAATTCACATCAGAATTCCCACTAACAAAGCTTACAATCGCATGTTTAACGGAAATCATAGTCGTTAACTCCGGTGGGGGGATCAAAATCGCACCGATTCTCGTTTTCTGTAGCGTTTCTAAGAAGCTCCTAACTGCATCAATGGCGGATGGACCAACAAGTAAAGGGTTATTCCGTTTTTTACCCTCTTTTCTAACGAGAACTTCGTTGATTCTCGTATGAATCTCATTGTGTTCCATAAACCCTTGAAATGGAAAACTGACATTGTTGGTTAAATTACAGAGGAATATCGGTTGCCCTTTACAACGAAGAAGCTGACGATGAACAGGTCGGAGTATGGATAACTTGATATCCGAACTCCGGAACCCGACTCTCCAAAAACCCGACTCACAACCGGGTCATCAAGTATCGACAGAATCAAATTCTGCAACTCCACCTTCACCGTCGAAACGGCCGACGACGGCGAACACGAAGACGTCGTTTGCTGATACAAATGAAAACTCTCCGGCTGTCGCCGTTGGTTCGCCTGAGAGCGTTTAATCGCCGCCATGAGCGAGTTCGACACCGGTGGCTCCGCCACCCGCTGCGGCGTCGACGACAACCGATCCAACGCCACACCCAAACAGAGCTCAAGGGCTTTGAACTGGAGGCGTGAAGCGTACGCGCTGTTTCTCGCGCGGCCACACGCCTCCCGGAGCGGCGACGACGGCAGCGACAGTAGGGCGGAGACGGCGTGAAGCGACGACGTTTGGGTGTGGCTACGGCGGTGGGCGACGGCGACGGCGTCGTCTAACGCTTGTACGGCCTCCGGAGATAAACATTGCCGGGCGATATTCACCGGCGTAGGCATCGGCGACGGCCACCACCGGCGGAGATGAAAGCGGTTGAAAAATGAAAATAATATTATTTGATTATTATTATTATTATTTGAATTTATGGTTAAAGGTGTTGTGGAGAAGGAGAACAAGGAGGACAAGGAAAATATAATTTAAAATTATGATTTGGAACAAGTATATATAATATGGGAAAACCCCAAGCATACAAAAAGTGTCAATATCTCAATATAGTCTTTTTAATTGTATGTTAAGTAAAATATATAATGACATATAAGAGTCTTCCATATGGCTAGTTCATATGAGTGATTGTATATTTTATAACTATGAATAGAGGCATGTGACTAAATCAAAAGGTAATATGAATATATAGATTAAATATAAGTGTTACTTATTATATCTTGAAATTATTAGCAACAATTATTCGATTTTCTACAATAAACACATTTTAACATGTATTCGGCTGAATTTATATATTTAACATTTTAGTTATAAAACACTCTACTTAACTATCGTCGGAATGTTTTTTTAAAAGGCCTATCATTATTAAATGAGTTACTTATCTAATAACATTTATCAACTAAAAATGTCAATCATTATTCAAATAAAATTAAAACCAAACATCTTTCAATACCTACATAAATATGGAATCTAAAACATACTTACCATAAACTAACCTTTTTTTAGATCATTTATAGGTATGTTATGTTTAATTAACCTCTGAGTGCATAATCTGTTTTTAAGTATTTATTATAGGTATGCTGTGTTTAACCTTTGTTTGTATATAAATAAGACGGAGTTGTTTCAAAGAAAAAAAAGGAAAAAATTATAGGTTAAATAGGGAGGTGGAGATGACCGTGGAATGTGGTGGTGGTGTTGGATGGTGGAGATGATGGTGGCGGTGGTGCTTGAGATGATGAGTGGTGGTGGGACCTTTGAAAACTGTTTGAAAGGGGTGGTGGGGTGAGGGCATAGATTCTTATGTGTAATTGAGATCTTTTGGTTTGATAGAAGCTTTTTGAAGAAGGTGAAAGGTATGAGAGGCATGTGGTGTCTTCACATGAGACATCTCTTTAGTGGAAGAGTCATGGTGCATCCTACAATTATTAAAACACCTTTCCCACTTTTTTTATTTAATATTTACTTAAATTCAAATCACAATAATTTAGAATATGATATTTTTATGAAGGGCATTTACATGTTTTCCCCTCCTAAAGTCATCAATTGCATATTTATTCAACTAAAAAATTATTACATATTTCCCTTTATTAAAACATATACATATTACATATTTACTTATTTTATTAAAATAATTATTAAATGATTATTTTACTTGTATTTTCACAAAAGTATTTTTACACATTTCATTCCTTAAGATTATCAATAACATGTTTTATCAAGTTTGAGTATTCTATATAAATATAAACAACAATATTACTTCTCATTTAAAACTTTATTTCAAAACAACAATAATCGATAATCAAAGTTATATCTCCATATACAAAATATAACTATCAAAAGTTTTATACAATTATGATGATAAAACATCAATATGTAAAATCATTTAGTAAAAATAAGATAAATTAGTTATTTAGTAGGTTAATTTTAATAAAATAGATAAATATGTAATATATATGTTTTAGGAAGAGAAAATATGTAATTGATTTTTCAGCTTGGAAAAATTTGTAATTTGTAGTCTTAAAAGGGGAAATATGTAAAAATTCCTTTTATGAATTTTCATATATAAGTATCATAAGTTTGAGATAGTTGTTCACTAACTGATTACAAGTTATTACAAGTTGTATTGTGTTACAGGATAAAAGGATAGAACGTTACGGTAAAAGAGTGAACTTTATATTAATTTCTTGTTTTTTTGTTCATAGGAATGATCTTTCTTCTCTTGTGTTGTTTAAAAGACTTAACATGCTCTTTTTCGCACATTGGTATTCGTCTCTTGTATAACTCTCTCTTCCACCTAACTATCTTCGGCTCTAAGGACCTCCGTGTTGTGGATGGTCCAAAGGTCATATTGGGAGATTGAATCGAACTCTAGTATGATCAATGAACACATGACTTGGTTGATTTATTCTTAATTTAACATTGAAAGGTTATCACATCGTGAACAATATTAGTTGTTGTTTATATTTTTAATATTCAAAGTATATTTTTTGTTCTTTCTTGCTTTTTACTAATAGTAAAACACAGTGTCATATATATACATATATATTAGTTATATAAAGCATGTATTTATCTTGTAAATGAATTGTTGTGTTAATTAAAGTGAGACAAAGTGATAGAAAAAACTAAAGTCTACTCGGGCCATGTGATTTACCTTCACACTTTAGAGTGTAAATATTGATCTGGGTTGTTAAGGGCATTAAACACTACTTCCCTAGGGTGTTAATGAGTGTTAAGGGAGTGGGTGTGGAAGGCTTAACGAGCGTGAAACCATCTATGGTGGGTCTCTCTGTACATACAATCATTTCAAATTTGTTTTTAAAGCTGGTGAGATGAAGTGAATGAAGATTAAACAATTTTTTTAGAATAAGGTGGAGTGAAATATTATAAAAATGGGTCGAGGCCGGTGAAGCGTAGATAGAATGTGAGAGTAAACTTATTAGGCCTTAAACTTATCAATTGTAGGGATTTAAAATGTTGTTTTGAATTCTTTGCTCGAGTATGCTCACATCTTTTTAGCTTGCTTTTGTTGAGAGTAGCTTTTTAAGTTAGAAGGGCTAATATGTAAACTTTGATAGTTGAGGATCTTTTTGTCTGATTCGGTAAGTTTTAGATTAGTTCTAAAAAAGGTAAGGTGGTGGAATGATTTATTTTTTCTAATTCTAATTTCCTCGATCACAAATTAAATTTGACTTGATTGAAGTCATTTTCTCAGCGTTCACATTAGGTTTTTATTTTTATTATTTGAGTATGTGTCATATATTTTATATAATGATATAAAGATTGTAAGTGGCTATAAATGAATTTAAAATTTTTAAAGGTATTGTTGTGTGATTCTTTATATTTAGAGAAACATGTTACAACCCTCGTAAAATTTTTAATATTTTAAAAATAGTCGTGAGTGTTTAATAGAAAAAAGATAATGATAAAGATATAAAAAATATTAGAGTAAATTACAAACTTTGTCTTTTAAGTATTGGTAAAATTACGGATCTTACCCTTAACTTTGTTAATTACACAAATTGTCTTTTATTTGAAATTTTATCTCATATTTTGTTCTTTCCATTAACAAAAGTTAAAATTTTTAAAAGTTAAAATTTTTAGTTAGTTTTCAATAAATGATAGTTTTGCCCTTAGCACTTAAAAGGACTAAATATGTGGTTTTTATTAATCTCTTGTTTTCATTTTGCTTTTTTTTCTTTTATTACTTTACTTTTTTCCTTTCATTTTTTTCACCATTTTGTTTTATAAATATTATCTTAACTATTACTAATTAATTAAGTTTATTTTTAATATAAATTTTTGGATAAATATTTTAATTAATTGGTGTAATTTATACCCAAAATATAAGTTATCTTACATAAAAATAATAGTAAAATAACACAAAGGTGTTTGAAATTTAGGATGGATTTTTGTAGGTCCATTGTGGTTAAAACATATTGATCATTCTTTGTATATAATTATTCATGAACAAAACTTTATAAGTTATTTGAAATACATCACTTTTTTCTAATTAAAATATCCAAAGTATCGATTTAAAATAAAATTGGTTTATTACAACGTATTTCATAAATTTTTACATAGTCATTATTTGTATCTAAATATTGTGTAATATATATGTCTAAAAATTTTAACTTTAAAACATATCATTCTAAAGTTCAGTTTGCTTAACTTTGAACTAAATTTCCAAAATCTGAAAGAAAAATTTTAACTACTAAAGTTTATTAAATAGATTGTATAAACTAAGAAAACCATGAATAAATATGATGGCCATTTTCTTATTTAAATATCTATTTATAAATATTCGTTGAAAACTTGCAAATTTTAAAGGAAATGTGCAGTTTGATACATTTGTTTGAATTAATTGTATTATAGCATTACGATCAATAGAACTTGTGGGAAAATTATATATCATAAAGAGTAGATGGAGAGTGATGTATGATGTGTGTGCTAATGTCCGAGTCGCAGTAGCATTTTATAGACATAAAGGAATTATGTTGAAATTATTTATGTTTGATTCAATGTTTAATGGTTAGTTATGTTTATGTTTAAGTTTTAATTAATTAAATCTTGGTAATTTATGTATTTTTATTTTTAGTTTAAAAAATATTATGATTTATCTAGTTTTACTGATTTTATTAGAAACGTAAATAATTAAATTGAACAAATAATAATTATAATAAATTTTAAATCTATAAATAGAAGTATATTTTATATAAAATAATTTTAATTAATTAACAATATTAAAATAAGCGTTTAAAATAAATTGATAAAAAAATAAAAAAGAAAAGAAAGTAATAAAATAAAAAAAAAGAAATCAAGAATAATGTATAACTTACATATTTTATCATTTGAATAGTATTGGCAAAAAAAATCATTTACTAAAAAGTTAACAGAAAAAATTAACTTCAGTTAGTATAAAGGACACAGAATGTAAAAAAATTCAAATAAAAGACATTCATTTAATCATCAAAATTTAAAAATAAAACTTATAATTTTAATAATACTTAAATAATAAAATTTTTAATTTACTTAGAATATTATTTAATTGAAAAAAACATAAAAATGTTTTAATGTAAATTAAAGATGAGAATGAAAAACTAGAATGATGCTCTTAGACTTTGTATCAAGTGCCCCGGTTCAAATCCTATGGGCCATAATCCTTGTTTCCTTTTTAGTTTTTATTTGTTTTCTCTTTCCAATTATTTTTCTTTTTCTTGAACGATTTTACTGTATCGATGTTGGTGGCACATCAATTTTCAAACTAAATCCTCTAGTTTTAATGTTGAACTTGGTTCATATACCATATATAATATAGGTTTTCAACATGTTAAGTATTTTACTAATTTTCAACATGTTAAGTATTTTACTAATTTTTTTAAAGAAAAGTCCGTTGTTTAATTCTTTACAAAAAATTATTTTGTGTTGTTTTAATTTATTTGTTGACGTCCCAGTATAAATGTATAATACTAAATTGTATTCAAAATAGTATATCTTTTAGTTATCGTGTATTTATCTCAATTACTTCCAACTAGTTAGGGAGTCATCGTTTTATACGTACACATATTAATATTTTTATCACAACGCACGTAACCAAATTCATAAACATGTCACATCTTGTGGAATTGATTTCTAGTTAGACTTATATAGTTGTTAAACCATTACTAATGGCTGTTTATTGACTGTCTGCATCATTATGTTCATATTCATTCCTGTACTCCATTTTATAATAAAGCCTCTTTCGATTCTTGGCTAGTTTTCGTAGATTTCATGGCTTAATTCTCTTTATTTTCATTGTTGTTTAGATTGTTTTCCACAATTTCATTACAAGTGATGTTTACACACTTTCAATTTAAGCTGATGAGTGGCTAGCAAACACAAATCTAACTTACACGTTACAACTTGTTTTATCAACAGTGTAACAAACCTATAAATTTCGGATGTAATGTTAACGCTCTGACTCACCTTTACAAACTTTTGCATCAATACACATTAAGTTGTTAATAAGTGTCATTCAATTATTAAAAAAACCAATACATCAAGACTTGTATCAAATTAGAAAACATCGAAGCATGGATCTTATGATATATATTTCAGAACCGATAATTCGATAAAAGCTAATTTTTACACTTATATTAGAATTCAAGTATATATGTAAATGTCTACCTTTACATGTCTATTAAACATAATTTACACCTCTTATTTAACAACAGTTGTTTTTACTTTTAACACCATTTACAACCATCGAGAAATGATTACCAATACATTTAACTAGTGGATTTCGACTTTTGAGATTACATATGAGTACATAAACTATTATCTTATCAAACTCACTTGAATTCATGATGGTTCGTGATAATTTATAATTGTTTGTGATAATATTTTAGTATAGTTCGTGATAAAGCGCCATAGATCAGAAGGTATCATAATTCTTGAAGATGGTTCATGTTTATTGTTGTTTTTTGAGTTTCACAATTACATGTTTGACGTTTTATGTTGTTGTAGGGTCGGAGATCATGAAAGCATATATTTTACAATGATCTTTAGGAATTTGACGGTACTTCTTGGAGAAACAAGAATGTCAAAAGTTTGTTTTAAGGCTGTAACATACTCATAAAATTGGCATTTTGCTTATCAGTTTTAATCTAGATTTACATATTTTTTAATATTAAAAGTCCATAATGATTTGATACCTTTAAATAAGTTTCACTGTAAAAAGTTACAATTTTAGCATTATTAAAAATGTTAATAAATCATTATATATATATATATATATATATATATATATATATATATATATATATGTGTGTGTGTGTGTGTGTGTTTAATAAAAATGATTGTGTTTTCATTTGTCTTAAAAGATATTCACACACTTCTAAATAACTTATCAAACTATTATATCTTGTCACTAAATCTTATTTATTGAAAACTTTAAAATTTCATAATTTGAAACTAGGTACACTTTTTAATTATATCTAAAATTTGTATACATGCATTTTATAATATTTAAATCTACAATTCCAATAGTCCATCAATTAGTCAATTACCACCTAAATGTTCTCTTACTTATAAACTAAATACATTTCATTGTGATTATACGTAACAAGTTATAAATTGGAATAGTAAACAATTACACCACCAATTTACTATCGGATTGTTCTCTTGCAGACAAATTGAATAGATTTAATTTTAATAAACATATATAACAAGTGACTTTGCTTTTTTAAAATTAAACATGATATAAATTAGTTTGAAGTAATTTAGAAATAAAAATAAGATAGATTTATCAATTAAAAAAAATAAACTTGATAAGTTATTAAGTAGAACAGTAAACATTTATCATAACAATTTAAAAGAAAAATGGATATTAAATTTTAGTGAGCGCATGGGGATTGTTGACGATTGTTGACTCTTGGTCCTCCCAAAAGCGTTGCCTTTATAGTGAAAACATGTGGGCCCAATCTTGCTTTCAATTGAATCACTTCATTCTCTTTGGGCCGACAGTGGGGGTCAACTCTTCCCACTCTATCATTTCCTCCTATTAACCGTGTCTAACTCTTAGGTGTGGTTCATGTAATCCCAAATGATATTTCAAATTCAACTATCTTAGTAGATTTTAGTTTTGACTTTTGGAAGTATATTATTTAGGATTTTTCAAGAGTTGTCAATTGATGTATTTCAAAAGTAAAAATTAACATATATGTGACTAGTTTTTCTAAAAGGATCATAATATAAAAACACTCATCTGGATAATCGATACTCTTTTATATGTTGTGTATGGGTTCATACGCGGCGTATAGGGTCGAATACGTTAAAAACAAAAAAAAATTCAAGGAGCTGTTAGAGAGCTATACGTCTCATATAGGCCTATGCGACCCCCTATACGATACATATAGGGTTATACGACGCGTATAGTAAATCTCGACACTGACTACGAGGAAAGATTCAAGGGACTGTCAGAGGGGTTATACACCCCGTATAAGGCTATACAACACCCCCCCCCCCCCCCCCCCCCCCCCCCCCCCCCCCCCCCCCCCCCCCGTTATACGACGTGTATGAGACTATACGACCTGTATGGAAATTTTGGGGGTGTTGTTTTAAAATATTGGGGTGTCCAGATAACCAAACCCTATGCAATTTGAGTTAATGATTTTGGTTTTTTTGAGTTAGTTGTGTATAATTGAATGATTCGAATTCAAATCGAAGTTAATTCCATCCCTATTAATAACAAAAACATCCTTAAATGTTTATTTTTCTATTTTATTTTTCTTAAAATGCCCACTTTTAACTATTTATCAAAATTTCTGTTGTATAATTAATCGTTAATTGCATTACCTTAACCTTTATTTTCAGTTTTCAGAATACTTAGTACTTATAATCGGTATTATGTAAATTTCATTTCTCCTAGTAACATATTCTTTTAATGGTACGGGAGCTTTAAACGCTACTACGCATCAAAATCATTTCTACTTTCCTTAGTTTATCATTCTAAACAAGTCATGTATTGACCTGACCCTACATTTTAAAACGAAACAAAAAAAAATACAAATGTAATAATAATCTGCAAAGAATCAAATACTAGTCCTGATTTTTAGAAATAAACACCAAAAAATTGCACTTAAAACATTTGTGCTATTTTTTATTTGGTATTAGAAAGTTAGAAGAAGAACAACAACAAGTTTGAGATGACTAATTCAAAATGGAACATGATGTATTGGGTTGTGATGATGAGTAATAGCGTTAGGGTTTATAGCAACACATAGTGAAGTATCAAAAGTTGCACATCCATCGAAAATACATGATCACATCCTTGATGTGATCAGAACACACAAAGTCTAATACACATATATTTATCACGTATAACAAGCATTGACGGTAGGCTTTGTGTTTTGTGTTGAGAATAAGCATATTAAAGTTATATTATTAGACATGACCAATTTGCAAGTTTGACCTTCTTTACATCAAGAATTCACAAGATCAGTTTTCTTCAAGAAAATTTAGTTTTCCGTTAAATGTTTCAAGCATAACATTAATGTTGACGTTTACATTAAGAGGGCAAGTTAGGAATATTAAGTAGTAATCAAACTTGGTTTGTTGTGTCTAATATTACAGGTTTGTATTATATCTATTTATCATTGTAATTTAAGTTTTAGATCATTTAATATTATTTTGTCATTGATTTTATGTATTAGATAAATTTATTATTATTTTATCATTATGTTTTACATATAAAAATATACAATAGTGTCATTTCATCATTATATTAGAACTCATTATTGTAAGGAAAAGAACATAATAGTGTTAGGAAAAACACAATAATAAGTAAAAAACAATGTGATATGTTGGAAATCATAGTGGATTGGAAAACACAATGAAATGTAAATTTAAAAAATATATATATTTATGTATAACAATACGATATTCATTTTAGATAGATTAAACATTCTTTATATGGTGAATTTAAAAAAAATATCGTATAGAACACATACAAACATTCAAATGTATAAAAGAACAAAAAAAACAATAAATGGTACTAACTGAGATACATTCCACCAACTTTTTTATATAATTTAATATTTACCATTGATTAAATATTTGATAGATTAGTTATTAAGTCTTTGGCATGTATATCTTTTTTGGTATAACTCAACCCGTATTTGTATGATATATATTTATGATAGTGTTTATGTTATAAACTTTAAAAATAATGAAACAAAAAATGAGGCCTTCACTGTATTTTTAACATTTTTACACTTAAGTTGAAAATAAAAATCTAGGCATAACCTTTATTTTCACACACACACACACACACACACACACACACACACATATATATATATATATATATATAGGGAAGGGTTCCTACAAAAAACCTCAACTTATAAGAAAACCAAAAAAACTACTTTTCAACCATTGTTCAAAATTGATAAATGGTTAACATCAATCAATGGCAAATTTATAAATATTTAATAGATAATTGATTTAATTAAATGCTTCAAGGGTATAATAGGTATATTTTTATTTTAAATTTAGAAACAACTAACATCCCCCTTAAATCTTTCTTTCCCTCTCTCTTCACAATTAAACATAATTTATGTTACTTTTAATTAAGTGATTCATTCAAAATCAATACTAATATTTGGTATGTTGGTAGAACGATAATATTTTTTACACATTTTAGTAATTAATTACTTGCTTACGTATACGTAAACATTCGATGATATTCTTTTTGTACAATCAAAGTAATTAAATACATGCTTACATGTATGTAAACATCTGATAGTATTTTTTTCACATTTTCAATAATTAAGTATATGCTTGCGTATACGTATTATAGATAAAAAATCCGAAAACCAACTTGTTCTTTTCTTTTTAAACCCACAAAAATATAGATATAATGCATGTTTACGTATATGTAAGTGGATTTTTTTCCTATTAATAAACATTTATAATCGACCAACTCTATATAAGTATCATTTTTGTTTGTTGACCCAAGTTTATATATATGTAGCTAGAGTACAGTATATGTCATTTGTGTTATGTATGATACGGAATTATATACACATGAAGAAAAATTGTTAAGAGAAACACCAAAAATAAGAAAAAATATAATAAGGTACAAATTTGTAAAAACATAATTTGTGTGCCTCTTTAACCGAATAAATCACAAGTCCTCCTTTTTGTATAAATTACAAAAATGTAATAGATGAGAACTTTGGAATATGAGGGCTTATAGTTACGTATATGTAACTACGAGTTACATATGTATAATTGTGGGATACGTATACGTAACTCGATGTAACTCGTATGTGTTAAATATAACCTGTAGTTTTGCTTCTTTAACTTGTGGTTACATATATGTAACTAAACAAAGAAGATGAAGACAGTTCTTTCACCATCATCGACTTCTTCAGAAGACATCTTCTTCTTCTGTTACGCAGTTACGAATACGTAAGTCATATACATAAATCATCATCCTCGTTCTTCAGATGGGGATTTCTTCATCAATTTCTTCAAGTTTTGATTGTTCATCAGTTTGGTAAGTCTTTTGATCAAGCAATAGTAGTTATCCATTCTAAATGGTATACGAAATCAAAAAAATCTAAAAAATAGGGCTTGAATCGATCAATCATTAGAAAAAAATAAAAAAAACTATTACCTTCTTGAGTATATGAACGTTGCAATGGATTAGTTTTTTCTTGAATTTTGTTGTATAGAAACGATTGAAGCACTAAATTAAAAAGAAACAATTGTGAAAAAAATTTGAACTGGTGAAGAACAAAAGGATCAATGAATTAGGTTGCTTGAAGTGGTCTTTATACTAATTTGTTTAAGTATGGAGAAAAATAAGGGATTTAAGTCAACAATGTTAATTTACTAAAAATAAGTTAATATAAAATAATACTAAAACACCCTTTAGAACTAATAACTAAAAACAAATCATGAAAAATTTTGATTGACTAAAATTAGTTTTCTTGGTTTTCTTAAAGATAAATGGTTTTCTTAGGATCCCTCCCTTATATATATATATATATAATATATATATATTATATATATATACTAGCTTTAGTAAACTCGTGTATTTACACGGGTTGAATATATAAATATTAATATATTAAAATTTATTATATATAAATAATATTATAAGATATGTTATGATTGAGATTACGTATGAGCAATGACTATAACTAATTAAACAGTGATATTAACTTTTTTAATTTTGTTTTAAATTTTTTTCCAATAAAGTAATAAACATTTTGTTATAAAACAAACCGTATAAAAAGGACATTTCTAAAAAAATTCATATTATAATTCCAAATTAATTATTTTTGGTTTTAAAAATTGAACTTAAAAAACAATTTTTGAAATATTTTGTATTTTTAAAAACGTTTTATTATTTAGAAAAATCACTATTTTATAACTTTTTTTGTTTATTTAGAAATAATATATATATATATATATATATATATATATATTATATATATCTCTTATCTTATCTTATTACTTTAATAAAAGAATAACTTGATGTGTCACATGTCATCATTACACTCATTATCATAAAAAATTTCTCGTCTCTCTCACATATTAAATAATTACCTTAATTATTAATAATTATTTAATTTCTTTTACATTTAATAAATTAAAAAAAGATCTATTTATTAATATTATTTCTATATATATATATATATATATATATATATATAATATATATATATATATATATATCTTAAGATTCTTAATATACTATATGTGTGTGTATATGTATATATAAACTATATGAAGTTAATAAAATATACCTAGATTCATAACCCTTGCTACACGATGGGTATACGTTGTATGCAAAAAAATAGATGAAAACAAAATAAACCAAAAAATCACTTGAAATAATAAACCCTCACCCTCACGGTTCAAACACAGGTGGCATAGGGTTGACAGTATGCCTTTTTAGTTTTTACCATTGGATTAACCCATTATCATTAAATATATGTAATCAATACTTTATACAAACACTAGTTTTAACATTTTCAAATGGTGGCTTACCACATGGCACAACAAAAGTGTTGTTCAACAAAGTTATATGTTGTATTAACAATACAGATAAAAAAACAAAAGGAACCCAAAGAAAAACAGCTACAAATAATAACCCTTACCCCAGAGTGTATGGAATTGACAGTGTGTCTCTTTATTATTGGGTTAACCCTTTTGTGTTAAACATTTCTAATTTACTTTATACAAACATCAATTTTATTCGACGGTAACAAAGTGTTGTTCAACAAAGTTTGAAATTCATATGTAATATAATTGTAACGAATCATGAATATAAAGTAAATACAATAGAGTAAATACATAAACTAGTATGATATTGGTAATATACATTTGTGACATTTTTACTTTATTGTATGACACTTGTAATATATATGTGTCACTATTCTGCTTTATTAGATTATTGTGACATAAATAATCTCTAGACAATTATGTTGATGCGATAGGTTACCCACCACATTGGATGGATGAACTCGATTAACACTTTTTGTTACTATTTATTTTCTCAAGTGGGTTCACTCAAAATAGCTATTTATTTTATGGTTAACTTCTTTTAGAAAAGTACCATCTATGAGGGATATTTACAACTTTACTAATACAGAGAGAAGTAAAATTAAAATAGATGTAATGAAATTACCAACAAGTTTTAACAAGATAAACTCATAAACTTATTAACGGAATAATATGCTTGTTTTTGAATTTTAAAGATAAAAATATAGTTATAACTGAAAATGGCGTTGATTCCCCATTGCCTCCCATTATAAAATTATATAAAAAAATCTAAAGGGAAAAGAGGGGCTAGAAGTCATTAAGTACCCACTTTAAAATAATTGAAAAGGACACATTTATATGTGACATCAAGAATATGATTGTGATACATTAATAAATAATACATTGTACGAGATCCCACGCTACAAATTCACATAACATGTCAAGTGCATGAAAATATGATATATTTTTTTTGCAAACTAAGATTGTATATAGTAACTTTTCTTTTAAACACAACAAATTTTGGTTCCTCAATAGAATTATATATAACGTTGAAACCTAGTCATTTTTCTTTAGAAAGATCGTCTTTTCAGTCAAGATATTTCTTTTGGGAGTAATTATTTTCTTCTATTATCTTTTTCAATGTTTATTATACTAACATACATATAAATTCATTAGCTACATTCACAATTTATATAAATTTCATGTTACATACCACATCGGTTGATAAGGGAAACTAAAACTTTTGTATATGTGATTGGATACATTCCCTATCAGATGCGGTTTAAAATAGTAAGAGACGGACGTATAATGATGTGTAAATAAACAAATATATTAGATTAATAAAAATAGATTAGAAGTTGTATAAAAAGATATGTACCGCAAACATAACAAAAGTGGAGCATGAAGAAATGAGGAGGTTGGGCAATCTGGGGACCAAAGAGTACTAAATTCCATTCCCACGCCCATCATTTCATTAGTTGAATTTTCGATCAAACTTTAATTAAGTAGGAATTTCCTGATCATCATTATTATTATTATTGTGTGTCCCTTTCGGTTTATATAGATTTATATCATATATTTGAATCGTATTGTGATAAAACTATGTTTGTCACCTAAAAGAGAATCAGATCTGACTTCACTCGTTGGCACAATGGCACCTCCACTTAATGTGTAAATATTTGAAAGTAATAGTTTGAAAGATTATTATTTACATTTGTTTATGTAATAAATTCAATTTTTTAAGAATGTTTTCTTCACAAAGTATTACAATTTAAGTAATAACTTCAATTTTTTAAGAATATTTTCTTCACAAAGCATTACAATTTAAATTATATTAAAAATATATAACTACTTAGCTTTAATACAGTAGCAATAAATACTACATGCAGTTTGTGGACTCACTAAAAAAGCAAGCAAAGATTTAAAGTTAAAATGTTTCATGGCATCATATATTGAATATACTTTGTACGAGGAATTATTATTTATTATTTTATTGTTTTATATTATGTGCACCACAAGATTTTTTTTCTTTTTTATAATGTGGAGCTAAGAGTTCACGTGTGAATTCAAAATTAACTAAAGGGTTAACTACATGTAGTAATTAAGTTTTTTAAAATTTTTCATTAAAATTAGTTAAGGTTTTTTATCTTTCTAAAACTACTTAACTTTCACTAGTTGTACGTTCTAAATTTTTGTGTTTTTATAAGTATATTAAAAAATAAAGCGAGACAAACAAAGCGTATATAATTATGGTTACTGTTAATGAATATATAGTGGTGCATAAAAAAGTAAGATGATCAATCAGTCAATTCATTTATTATTAAAATCAAATGAGAATGCTATAATTGTAAAAAGTTCAATGGTTTCTCTCAGTTTAATCTAATTTCCTTACATTCTCCCATTTCTTTTTCACATGGCAAGTGTTTAAATTAGAGAAATATAGTTAATCTGCACATTAAAACTTTTATAATATATACTTACATATAAATTAATGCGCATACACGTACGCAAATGGTTATTAAAAATTCAAGTAAAGCATAATAATACATTGCTCAATGAATTAAATAGATACTACATATTCCATATGAATTTGTGGAGTTGCTACTGAACATGTGTGGTTACCATATTTATCTTTCATTAAAGAAATTCATTTTTTACCAGTATCCTTCAAAAGAAATTAAACAATATTCTTAAAACATCAAGAATAAATATTTCAAAACAATAAAAATAAATAAAATAGAATGATAGTAGTGAATGGAGTGACATCAAATCATGTTGTGTTTGTGTGAAAGTGGGAATGTCTATTCCTTGGTGGGAGTTTCTCCAATTACTGTGGAAAAAGTTATTTTCTTTTGCTTTCTCAATTAAAGATTCAATAATGGAAGACTTAGCACAAAGCTAGTGGCCAACTCACCCTTGGACTTAACCATAAATAGGTACCCATGTTTAGCCTAGTTGGGGAACCTACTTTTTTAATTATTATTTTTATGATTTCCTCAAAGAAAAAGTTGTTTTCCTATAACTTTTAAAAATGGGCACAATCTTAAAGTGGCATATTTGGTCTTAAACAAGGGTAAATGGCCATGTTATGGGCATATATGCTTTTCACAAGTGAAATATTGTGTGTAAGGTGTGGTCCATGGTTCAATCAAGATATTGCTTTTTTTTTACTTTTCCCATCTTAAGTATCTCAATTCTCTAATCGTTTAGAAGGGTTTATGTAAATTAAATCATGCGATGTGTGTATGAAACATAAGTTTAGTAAGATTCTTGAATATTTATTCAGTCTTTAAAGCATACATGTATGAAACACGAGTTTAACAGGATTCTTGAATATTTATTCGCTCTTTAAAACATATGTGTGAAACATGAGATTAAAGTTGGGTGCTTTTGGACTTTTGATAATACGATGACGCTATTTAAGTTTATGAACTTAAAAGAATTTTGAAGAAATGTTAGGTTGTGGTTGGCCTTTGGAGGGTCTACAAGGCTCTTTTGATATGACCTTTTTAAAACACGCTTTTTGTAGGAAAGTTGGCAACCGTTGCCATCGTTTTCTTTTGCCTTAAAACGCATTTATTCAATAATGTGCACTACACCATGATACGATGATGGATTCTCGTTAAAGTCAAAAGTTGTAGAGGTTTATGCTTTAACGGTAAGTCATGATGCCTATCTATCAATCAATCAACTAAATCAATCAAAACAAACACACACCAAATAACTGGCCCAATTCATGAATAAAACCACAGGAAGGACCCATCACCCAAGGAACAGTATTATGGTTTAAGAAGCCCATATGTAGAGGCCCGTTTACACATAACCAAACTTGGAGCCCTGGCCCATGAGCCCTTGTTGAATTTTGGTCCTTATGGTGAGTTTTTCTAAAAAGTAGTCGAGCCCACAATGCTCAACAGAAGTACAGAACTATTAGGCATAGAGTTGCACAAAATGGGTATTGGGCCGGACTCGGAACCGGGTTCAAACCGAGTACGGGCTGGCTGGGTTTTGTGGTACCCGGGTACGAACCTGGGTCGGGTTGGTGGACTGTAAAACCCTACCCGGCGTACCCGGTTAGGGTCGGGTCTAGAACCGGGTACAACCGGGTTTTTTTTACTATTATGATTGCTATTAATATTAATATTATTATTACTTTTATTATTAGTAGTAGTATTATTATTAGTAGTATTATTATTATTATGATTGCTATTAATATTAATATTATTATTACTTTTATCTCGTCTATTAAACATTCTACCCCCGCAACATTTAAAAAATGATTTAAAGCAGCGGCACAAGTAAAAACGGGTGGTAACTCAAGAAAATATTTTTTAAACTTGTCTTTCATTGGTTCTATCATTTCTCTAAACATACTATTTTTATTTTGAAAATTTATAAAATTCAAAGCCATGAAATATAATTCTTGAAGCACCGAATAACTAGTGGGATAATAAACTCCCGATAATTTTGTAGTTGAGTTTTTAAACACCTCAAGAAATTCGGATAAATGTTCAATATTTTTCCAACCCAAATCCGGAAACAGGTTGGCTTCGCAATTATCCGAAAGACTATTATGAAAAGCTTTTAAAGTGCCTTTTTGTTTTAAAGCACAATCAAACATATGACAAGTCGAATTCCACCTAGTAGGTACATCCCAATTAGGCCCTAAAAATTTAGATTCTATATCTTTACAAAGTTGTTTATAATCTTGAAATCTTTTTCTATTTTTTTTAAAAACGTCGTGTAACATAAATCGAAAAGCTTTTATAAAGCTATCAACAAATGCTACAGATAGATCATCTTGTACTACTAAATTAATAATATGTGCAACACAACGAGTATGAAAAAAATCACCGTTTGCAATCGGAAGATATTTTAATTTTAATTTTAATTTTTCAATCGCGGTTGTGTTGTTGGAAGCATTATCAAATGCCATTAAAAATATTTTATTTTGTAAATTAAAAGTAGTTATTACATTATCCAAAAAGTAAAATAAAAACTCTCCGGTGTGTGGATACGGAAATAGATCAAATGCAATCGTACGTTTCATCATTTGCCATGAACTGGGATCTACCCAATGAGCAGTGACACAAACGTACGATTCGGGCAAACCGTGTGGCGCCGACCAAACGTCACTAGTTAAGTTTACACCGGTATTTATATTTTCAAATAATACAATTAAATCATTTTTTGCTTGCTTCCATAATTTTAAACAATAACGTCTAAGTGTAGTACGACTTACGTGAGTGTAACGAGGTTGAAGCATCTCTCGAATTAAGTTGGTTAACCGAGGGTTGTCGAAGTGATTGAAAGGCAAAGCTTCTTGAATCACGAACTTTGCCATTCGATCTCGAACCTCATTAACGTTGTAATTAAAGATTCTACGTCTCCACTCAATTGTATTTGTTGCGAATCCGGATTATTTTTCAACGACTTATAAAACTTCTTGCTAATGTGTTTGTTTAAAGTCGTGTTAGAATCTTTAGCAAGTAAAGCTCCACAAAACTTGCAACGAACCTTTACAGATCCGTCACTCAACTCAACCATATCCCAATTGCACCAAACATCCATGTTACGATTGAGTGGAAGAACACGAACGACGGTTGGAGAGTTCGATGAACCTTGACCAACAGAAGATTGAGAGTGAGCCATATTGAGATTTGAGAGTAAATGAGCGTAAACGAGAGTATTGTTTGCGTTTTTTGCGTATGTTTTTTTGTGTTTGAAGATTGGGTACCTTACCATATCAACACATACCTATTTATACTTATTTTAGAGGCAAAAACAACAAAAAAACGGTCAAATTTGGTCCCCCAATGGCTAGTTTAAAAAAAACGGTCGAAACCGGGTCCAACCCGGGTTCAACCGGTTCGGGTTTGGGTCCGGTTCCGGGTTGGGTCCGGTTGTTATGAATTCCAAAAACCCCAAACCGGGTACAACCCACCGGTTTTTTCCGGGTACGAACCGGGTACACCCGGTATCGGGTTGTACCCGGACCCGGGTCCGGTTCGGGTATGCCGGGTCGGGTATGGACCCGGTTATTTTGTTCAACTCTAATTAGGCAGTTATACATGAAACTAATGGTGAAATAAAAACTTAATATGCAATAGTGTGTATATATATATCTTTTTTTATAGTTACTTCGACTACTATAACAATACGAATTTGGACCTCACACGACAAGAATTTTTTATCGAGATTTTCATGCCAAACGAGTAATGCTACCCGCGTGTTAAAGGCGTGGGCGTGCGTAGCGTCACATTTGCGAGCTTCATTACCTGCATTGTAGTGATGGTGAGAACATTAACACGCTTAAGGACGTCAAATAAAGATATTAAAATAATATTACGCATCACATGTCATGACATAATAGTTTTAAAAATGTAATTTAAATGAACGACTTACGCGTTACTACGGTGTTGGAAGATGACATTAACTTTATTAATTGTACGTTGTGGCGCGTACAAAAACTTTGTTATGCGCATACATCCTATATAAACATGAACTTGGATAAAATAAATGTATATAAAAATAAAAGAAAATTAGTTAAAAAAAGTATAACAAAAGAGAGAAAAGCCAAAAAAAACCAAAAGAAAAAACTGTAAGAGGCCGGAATTGAACCTGCTCCTATCTTTAACAAAGGAGTCAAACCAGCAGCCACAATGTAGCATTATTAGATACTCCATCAATATTGCTAAATGAGTATTAGTATGATTAGACAAACTTTATATGAAAAATGATAAACCAACTATTATGTTCATCAAACCTTAGTTGGATTTTTATTTTGTTGAGTTTTTTATTTTATTTTATGAGCTTTACAAATTCATAACAAGTTATATTTCCAAACAACAAACAAACTCATATTGCTTGCATGCGTGATTAGGACGCTCGGGCCAATCAATGTTGATATTTAGGTTGATTTGGATTACTTTCACTTTTCTTACAATTGGAAGTTGTGGAAAACACATTTGGCAGATCTGGTCATTTCTTTTCGAAAACTACTAATTTTATTGCATTGTTTGTCGAATAACAAACATGTGTATACCCGGCAAAGCTAACCCGTATACCAAATTTTGGGTTCATATGGGCCTTTCATAATGATCTCATGGGTTATGTTGGACATGAAAAAAATTAAGAATGGATCAAGATGGGTTGAACTAAAACAAATGAGATTAACAACGAGTCAAGATGGGCCGAATTAAAACTAGAAATGGATCGCAACAGGTTGTAAGATGGTTTGTCGAGCAACCTAACACTTTGCTCGGTTGCTATCTTAATCCGCTTTTAACACCATAACGTGGTCAAAACTCACTACTCACGAATCACGACTACAAGCTTTCAATCACCGCCTATACTCCCGACCATCAACGCCGTCGCCTCCTAGTACGTAACGCCGTTAAATTGAGAGAGAGAAAAAAAATATGGTGTGGATGCTACACTCATCACGTAGATACACAAACGAAACGCCATTAAAACAAAAATTATGATTCCAAATGATCTATTTTGCGTACGAGTATGCTCATCGATCAAATTAAACTAAAGATAATGCAAACAAAGAAAATAGACCCATCTTGACCCACACTACTCATCCTGACCCGGATCCTTTCTAACCTAACACCTTGCCCGACCCGACCCGCCCATTTTGCTAGTTGTAATCAAATGTATGATTTTCTTGGAAATGGAGAATTTTGTATTTTTTCGATCCGACCTGGCCCATCTTGACCTGAACCCATTCTAACCCGTTCCTAACATGAACCTGTTCTGACCCGAACCCGCCCTGACCCGAACCCGCCCTGACCCGAACCCATCTTGACCCGCCACCCAACCCAACCCAACCCACCCATTTTGCCAGGTGTAAACATGTGTGACCCTTATCACTAAAACACATTAAATAATTTGTTATATACAAATAAATGACTGTTTTACTCTTTAACTTGATAAAACAAAAAGTTACATCACTTAAAGTTGATTCATTGATAACTAAATCAGTTACAATTGCTATCTAATGTGTTCAGCTTCGGTTAAATTTAAAAAAACTTAATATAAATAGATGGTTGGGACCGGGTTATAACGGATTGTCAGTTAGTCTCAATCTACTCCTGCATATTCCTCGTGAACTTGGACCACCGTTTGGTTGGTAGCTGTTACGTCGAAGTTTTAAATGTGAGTTGAGCTTTTATTAAATTCTTTAAGTTGAGGGACAAAAAAAGTAACACATACGAAATTATTGGTTGACTGAAGAGCTAGCACAAAAGTAGCAATAGAAGCTTTTGTGGCCCCCAAGTTGTATTTATCAATTTGATGAAAATGATTGGGCGCGTGAACCATATGGAGTCGTATTCTTACCCTTTAGGGAGCGTTTGGTTGAAAGAATGGAATGGAATGAAATAGAATTAAAAAACTAGTATAATTTTCAACTAAAATTATGTTTGAGTGAGTAATGAAATATAAACCCAAGTGAATGTTCACCTCAATTCCCTTGGTTGTGAGATTTCAAATTCACTCTCTAGGTGAAAGGATTTTGAAATCACACAACTAAAAGAATTGAGGTGAAACATTCCATTGGGTTTTACATTTCATTACCTATTCAAACATAATTTTACTTGAAAACTATACTAGTTCTCAATTCCATTCCATTCCATTCTATTCTATTCTTCCAACCAAACGCTCCCTTAATATTTTGACGGTAAATTGCGATACTAAGTCTCATGATAGATGTTATTTTAATCGGGTTTATTTATTCATTTTCTAACCAACACCGTACCACCAACCTCTCAGGAAAAATCCATTGTTGAGAGAAAATCATTTGTCTCAACCTTAAATATTTTTGCTCAAAATAAAACTCAAACACATAATTACTTGATATTTACATGTGATAGAGTTAGAGTAGATCATTGGTTCTTGCCCTTTAATTACTAGACAATATAAACATTAGCCCCTCAAGCTTGATTTTATGCCGAAGTGCTTGTATATTTGTAAGTGATCGAAGGTAATTATCTAATGGTATACATTTAATAATATAGATTAAATTGTAGCTTTAACGAGTGTGTAAGTTTAATAATTCTAAAAAGATGTATGATTTTCAAATAAGGTTTTCTTAAGCGATTATTGATATACACAAATATCTATTATCTATCAATACTAATAAAATAATTTTTTTTATCACTTATCATTTTTTAATCTACCTTTTTGCCACTTGTCAAATTTCTATATATTCACATATTGATTTTCCCTCCAAATGGTATATAGTAATTTAAATACTAATATAAATTTTTCTTTCTTATTAAAATTAATTTTATTAATCGTTATAATTCTCTCTCTTATCTAGATTTTTGAAATCAAACTATATTTAAAATATATATATATTATTAATGAAGTTAAAAATTACATCTTTTAACTAAAATTTAAATAAAAAATATATAATATAAAATTTTCTAAAACACTCAACCTTTTCTAAGCAAATATTTTAATCGTTTTGTTTCTAAAAAAATACGAAGGTGAAAATTTTAAAAACATTTTTATTAAAACAACTAAAATAATTACAAATCATAGTTTAAAAAAAATACGACTTTGATAAAAAAATTATTTTTCTCATCCGTTAATTAATGGGTTTTTAGCCTATATATCTATCTATAAAAAAACTAAAATAAACATGAAACAATTGTAAGCCTTATCATACTAATTTTCTCATTTTTTTATATTAATAATAATAATAATGAATACTAATAATTTTACTCTTACTATTTTCAATTTAAAAAATATATATAATTTAATAAATAAAAAACCTATTTATATTAAAACACACATTTTAAAAATAATTTTTTATAAAATATATAATACAACAAACTTTTTCTTTAAAAAATCAATTTTCTTAAAATAAAATATTTAAAAATCATAATTTTTTTTAAAACAAAGTTTACGAAAAAACATTATTGCTTATTTACTAAAAGTAGCTATTTATACATAATTATAATCATATTTTATCTTCAAGCATAATGTTATAATACATAAATTTTGATTACTAATTATTTAACATTTTATTTATTCATTCTGTGTAATACACGAGGTCTAACCTAGTATATTGATAATCCACAGATTTCTCACCAATATTTTTAAATAGGGTGGGTGGTGGATTTTTATGACTACTTGTCAAATATTAAAAGTAAGTCTTTAAATATATAAAGTTAGTTATATGTGCCAGTACATTCAGATGCATTCGATAACAACTTTTGCATTGTTATTTAACTTTAAACGCAATACATGAAACAACAATTTTTGTATATAAAAATGTGAATTGAATTTAAAGTTTAATAGCACTCTACACGTATAGAATAATTTGCATCATAATTTTCATGTAGTGTAGTAAGCATATTCTATTAGTATAAGCTCATACTACACCAACAAATTAATAAAATAATATAAATATAAAATTACACAAAACATATATATGATTTAAAAATGGAATATAGTGTCCTGGGATTTCTACACGTTAAAGCGATTTGTTTGATACACTAGCTAGATTATTTTTATTTATATTGTATATTCCTTAAAGTACGTGTAAGAGGCCATATGTCCCTGATGATTGGTTTCTGATTTCTTTTCCTGGTCCAAAACTCTAAAAGCACAAGTTTGAGATTACGATGGGTATAAATGGATGACTATAATGATTTTGGTAACTTTTTTAATGTTCATATATCATAAATTTATGATTTTTTCAATATTAATAAATACTTCGCTTTCTTTCGACATTTCAGGACGCCCTACAATCATTTCCTATTATATCTAATTGTCTAAATTATGTCAAGTTCACAATCTTAAGCATTAGTTAGCATTATTTATATAATTTTCTTTGTTTGTGAATCAATTCGAACTTACATTCAGTTTTATCATTGAAAAATGTTATTTGATATTGTATGATGAAGGTGTTAATCTTTATTGTAAAATGGACTAGAAAGGGTGAACCAAAAATTTAAGGGTTGAAATGGTTCACATGTGAAAGTGGACATTTTTAATTGATTCAGAAGATAGAAAATAATTATTAGTATTAATTTATTAATTGTGTGGTAGAGTTTGTATTAGACTATAATTTAGTTTAATTATTTATTTAAAACAATTCTGGATTTGATTAGTACTAACACAGATTTAGTATAAATAGATGGACCAAAGCGAGCTAACTCGTTTATCTTTCAAAGCGAGATGAGATTATTCATTTAGCTCACTCAAGTTAAGTAAATCATTTTAGAAGCCGCGCTCTTGCATATAAATATGCACAAGACTATTATTTTTTGTTGTCATTTTTTCATAACTTTAAGAAATAAATAATTATATTAAAAATATATTAGCTAACCTAAGCTTAAATTCTAGCATGTTAAGAGTTTTTGAACTGTTAACTTGTTTAACTTCGCGTCCAACGTCAAGCTGGATCTATTCAGTTGATCTCACTCGTTAATCATCACTAGTGTTTGATAATATATTATAAAAGAGAAAAATGTTGCATCTTTCTTTTATGCATCTTTCTTGTATAATAAGCATTTATGCTAAGAGATTAGTAAGTTTTCCAGCTTTAGAATTATACTAGCTATAAAGTTAGACGAAAGTTATCATACAACGTTCATTACCGTTACATGATAATTCCGTATATGTGTTATTCATTTTATTTTATATCTTTATCATATACAAAATGATTTTGTATTTTTATGATTTTGCATTAATTTCACAAGTTTATGACACTAGATCTCATCTCACGGCTTTACTCGTTATTTGCAAACGAACCCGCTAAACCGACAAACACGCAATACAGACACAAAAAGACAATTCTATCCCTAACCCCGATCCCAACTCCACGTCACCTCTTAACACATCCCCACTCTCACTCACAAGCGCGTAATCCCTACTCTCCCCATCTTGTTCAATTCTTCATCATCTTGACCACATCTCCACCCTTATTCCATTTCTATGTGCATCCAAATGCACAAAACGAACCATCATCAACATTACATACACATAAACCTATACATACACAATAATCTATACATACACAATAACCTATACATAAACACACATACACATACAACAAACGCTCTAATCATCGGTTCAATCGGAGGTGATTAGTTGAGTTTTCCGGCGACGGTGATGGCGGAGATCGGACAAGCGTCTACTGAAGTTTACGCTCCGACGACGACGTTACAAGTATGGCGGACGCTTTTGAACTGGTTGACTTTTTTCTTCCAGATCTTTGTTCAGATCGTTAGAGGTACTCCTTCTGTTGCTTCGTTGATCAATTATTCTTCTTCTTCGTCGTTCAAGCCTTTGCCTGTGGTCGAGTTTCCTGAATCTAACGAACCGGAGAATCTCGCTGCTGCTTCTGTTCATATTCCGTCCGTGGTGGCGGATTGTGATTGTTTGGAAAAGCTCACGGTACGTTTGGTTTTGGTTTTGATTTTGAAATTTTGATTTGTGGTGTTGATTTTCGTTTGGTAGTAGAAGCGAAGTAGGCTTGTTAGTTAGCTGTCATGGTGATGTTTAATGTTCGTATCAGTTATGTTGCTGTTTGATTGGATGATTTGGATCGACGTGATTAGGTATTTTTGCATTTAATTCTGTCGTATGAGTGTCTGTGTATTGGTAGAATACTGAAGTTTTGGTTATGCTTGTGTGGTTTAGTTTAGCACTAATTTATATCTAGAATTAAGTGCAGGTGAGGAAAATACAGAATAAAGATCATACACCTAAAAGATTTGTTCTTGTCTTCTTCCTCTGCAAGCTTCATTGCTATTGCCTTTTTAATGGTGTATTATCAACTAGGTTTGTGTTTGGTTATGATTACTCAGCACAGAGTCTTTATGCTAACTAATGTAGCCTAAAATGATACGAGTTAGAGCTAAACCCGATAAGACAGATCTTTAAAGTTCAAGTTTGGTCCACAAGGACAAATGATGGCTGCAGGCTAGCATGTTTCAATGTTTCAATTTTTAAATGTGGATCCACATGGTGAGAGTCTGAAATGAGGTAGGCAAGATGTTCCATCACGTGTGATCATCCTGGTTTTATTAGCTGAACAAGTGTACTTTAGCTTACTCATAATTTGTAAAAGCTTAGATTATGTGTAATTTAAGATAATCAAGTGTAATAGGAAGGGATTTAAGATGAGCTCTAGTGTAATTTAGCTTAGTCATGGTACAAGCCTGTATAATCAAACATATGTAGTTTAGATTATGTGTAATTAATATAATCAAGTGTAATAGGAAGGGATTTAAGATGAGCTAAAGTGTAAGTTAGCTTACTCATGGTCCAAGCATGAATAATTGAATATATTTAGTTTAGATTATGTGTAATTTGGAATCATACGAGAACATTTCTGGCTGCAGGTTGTTCTTGATTTGGATGAAACTCTGGTTTGTGCCTATGAGACATCTAGTTTACCTGATAGTGTTTGTAAACAAGCTACAGATGCTGGATTGACATGGTTTGAGCTAGAATGTATATCGTCGGACAAGGTGAGAGAGTTTGTGTTCATAAATGAGTTACAATTTTTTAAAAATAGATTTCCTGAAATTTAACTAACTCAACACATTACCTGAATATTTGGTATGTAGGAGTGCGAAGGAAAACCCAAGGTGAACTATGTGACGGTATTTGAACGTCCTGGATTGCATGAGTTTCTTGACCAACTTAGCAAATTTGCTGATCTTGTGCTATTTACTGCAGGCCTAGAAGGTTTGCTTACCATCACGCTTTTTACTTGTATACGTGACATAGATCTTCATCACTCGTTTGATATGCTATTATTGTACCACTGCAGGATATGCGAAACCACTTGTTGACAGAATAGATGCTGAAAACAGAATTAGCCGAAGGTTTTATCGACCTTCGACAATTTCCACGTAAGTGGTTTCTATCTAGCTCACAGCCTCGCATCACTCTGTAAAAATTTTACAGAATTTTCTTGTAGGACAGATTGAGTTTTGTTTATATGACTGTTTTACACTTTTACTATGCAAAGCTCATATTAATCCATTCATATTTCGTGACACAGGGAATATCGGGAACACGTGAAGGACCTTTCGTTTGTATCAAAAGATTTTTGCAGGATAGTCATCGTTGACAACAACCCATTCAGTTTCTTATTGCAACCCGTCAACGGCATTCCTTGCATGCCTTTTTCTGCTGGACAACCGCATGATGATCAGGTATATATTCAGATCAACAATACGTAACTCTTTTAACAATTCGTCACTTTTATGCTATATTTTTACACACAAGGAAACTTGTTCATGCATAATCTGATAATAATACAGCTTCTCGAGGTCCTCCTCCCCCTTTTGAAGCAGCTTTCTGAGCAGAGGGATGTTAGGCCCGTGTTATATGAAAGATTCCACATGCCAGAATGGTTTCAGAAACATGGAATCCCTGCTTCCGGCTTTACACGGTAGAAGTTTAAGGGGTGTTTGGTTTGAGGGTGTGACTTTCTTGGTGTTTTGAGTATGTTTGATTTTAGGAATGGGTATCCTCCATACTCATCTAAAGAGTCGAGTACTCGAGTCTAGAAGTGCATACCCATTCCTGTTCCATCCTGTTATCAAACCAAACACCACCTTAGTTCCTCTTTGGAGATACCATGACAACATAATTTACTTAGAGCACTGCATTTTGTATAGACATGTCATCTCGTATACAGGAGGGAGACTCATTCAAAGATTGTTTTACTTATTGTTTACTTGCAACACATGTTCAAATTCAAATTCTTGTTGCAAGTAGGTATATATAGTTCGCAACGTTATGGTCTCGTAGGGTTTGTTAGTTATGATCCGAGTTCTGTAAACCTATTGTAGATCAATAAATTACCAAGGCAAATTCATACTGGTACATTTTTACTCAACAAATCGTTCGTCTCTACCTGTCAGTTATATTATGCGGATTATATTGGTATGTAATTAAGCAACGCGTTGAGCTTAAGTTACCTCTCATAGGACTTAAATGGTTTAACCTATAGTGGTTGGCGTTGTCAAAATCCAACCTTTTAAGAACATAAATGATAGTCATTGTGTATATGTAAGAATTTGATGGTTAAGACCCTTAACGGTAGAAACTATCAGGTAACAAGCCAAACGGGTTGTTTGAAAAAGTACCATATCCACCACCGTTAATTTCAAACATTCCATTAATCCATTCACAAAACATATAAAGTTGGGCTACCAATTAACAGTTATGCAATGAATTTTAAATTTCTAATTGATTGACAGACAGACATATTCAGTTCATATGCTCTAATAATGAATATCAGAATATCAGAATATCGTACAATGTCTAATATCGTTCTTGTATTAACAAATAATAAAATCAAAGTACAATTCGTGTTGAAGTTGGGTAAATTACAAAGAAATTTGATTTGGAAGTGCAAATAATCTTGGGAGTCTGGTCAAAATATTTGCATACTCTACCAAATAACAAGAGATTATGACCTCAAATATGTTCGTACAACAATCAAATACACTACAACATATTCTACAACAGTTTGTCAGCAGAAGTACTCATTTACTAGTCTAACTGCAACAAGATCTAAGGTGCTTAAACGGCATTAATCAAATAGTTACGAGCTTTTGTCTACTCGAAGATAAACCGCATAAGAAGCTTTGCATATTCAAATTTCTCTCCTTTTCTGCTATGTAGCGGAACAGAACGGATCCCGCTTTTCAACTCAGACACAGGCAAACATATTTGACCAGCAAAGTCATCTTTCTCAGATACATCATATTCTCGTACAACAATCTTTAGTAAAGCCAGCTCAGGGACCGTCAATGGGAATGTGAATTCTTCATTCCATACGGGTATCCAATCATCTTTGATCACTCTAGTTTTCTTCTTGGTAACATCGGCCGGTACTCCAACCATATACATCTGTTGGTCAAATTAAGGTCAAACAGACTAGTGGTCAAGTTTGAAAACCAGGAATATTCTTGTAGTTTATCAAGAAAATTTGATTTGGTAAAAGAAGTGATGTGAAAGTCAAACAAAATATTTATCATATGTAAAATCCAAGTGTCAAATGGGTATTTTTTTTTCACAATGGTGAGAAGTAGCCATTGCTTAAGTTGGTTACTAGGCTCTATCGCTAACCTTTGCATAGAAATCTGGTGGTGAGAATCTATCAAAATGAGTCTGGCTAAACTCCAAATGCCACCCGTCACCCATATATATCATCACCTGACAAATTATATCAATTTAGACTCACCAAAAGGGTCTTGAATGAAACCCAAGGGTGTTTGGATATGCAATTTGCAAGTAGTCATGTGATATTTAACAAATAGAAGACAGTGTTCGGACGTGGTTTTGCAGCTTGAAGCTGTAATAATTACAAAATCAAATGGTTGAATGTTCAAGCATTACCAACCTTCAAAGTTTTCTTCACAGGTAATGTTACTTTTGGATCAAACACCTCATTATTGGGACCCCTGCTCATCAGAAAATCAGGCTTCTTAACATAACCACACCCTCCATTGGTTCGAAACATTCCATGCATCATCCAAAGTGATCTGCCATATCCCTGATACAAACAAATGTCTTATTAATTCAGTTGTCTTGTGTTTTCGGATCTTTATGTAGAGGTAGCAACGGATTAAACAGCTATTTAAAAGTTACAATGTCCTGAATTGTTTACTACAGAAGAAATTTTCTTATTATAGTTTTTGCTATGATACTTAAAATATCTATTATTTCCAAGCACAAAAAATGGACAAAAGTGGTGGTAGATTGGCACGGCTTGACCCAGCCTGTTACCCAACTCGCCCATTTACCCAATATACTTATATTCTAAATGATTTCCACTTCAAAGTTCAGAAGTCACCTGCATATTAGACGCAACCATTTGAGCACCATGCATCCATGCAAGGAGCGGTTTAAAATTTGATGAGGTAAGCCTACTACCCTTTGGGAACACTCTAACAAAATTCTTTTGAGTGAACCTAAAGGAAACATACGCGTTAAGTAATATTATCATCCACTAGGTGTATAAAGAAACAAAATTTCAAAGGTTATTACCTGACTAAATCAGTTCCATAATCTTCTGCAGCTTTTTCAAGAGTTTGTTCACTCAAACTAAGACGTCTACCTTTCCCTGGCCCAGCCTCTAATGCCTTCTTTAATTCCTTCTTTGCTTTAAAAGCATGAATTCCAATGATTTGTATATACTTAGGAGGTGCTTTCTGTCCAGGTTTTTCATTTTCAGCATCTCCATCTTCAAAGTCAATGCGAAGAACTTGGGACAAATTTTGATTTAAATTGGACATGTTATCGTCTTGATTACTATTAATCTGATAAAAGAACCCAAATTACACAAATCTCTTCAATTAAGAAGTAAAATGCACTTTAACATATTAATTAGCTAACCTTTTCATCACTTGGGTTTCCATTTTTACAGCCACATGATGTCTCTTCCCCAACACATAACTCTTCATCAAGCTTAGCTTCAAGGTCTTCTATCGGTGGCTTTGTTGAAAGAATGATATGATGCTTTAATTCTTCAGGTGAAGGGAATTCATCTTCTCCTGTTTTTGGGCAGTAAAGCATATCTCCAAATATTTCTGTGGCCATCTAAGAAAGCCATAACAGTCTGTAAATATTAACTGTATTTAGAACAACAAAGAAATAAGAAGTTTAAAAGCCAACCTCTGCAACTTTATCTCGAAGGTTTGGTGTAAGATGATCTTCTAATGTGATGATTACTGGATAAGGAGAGTTCACAAACGCATGCTCTTTAATGGACTTCAAACATTTGCTAAGCCTTACTGGAGTTGTCATAGTCCTATTTATTTTTAAATTTTGATCACCAAATCAAACTTATAAAACTCATTTATGCAAGATAAAGAAACCGGTCAATGACATACCACCCATGAAGAACATGTACTCCGTCTTTTGCACTATTTGGCCATAAATCTAGCTCGATCACCCTCACACCTTTATGAAGAGCTTTTATGATTGGTACTTCACTACAATCACTATTGAACTGATTCCCGTGAGGTATGAGTTGTGGCCAGTATATATGAAATAATGTTGCAACGGCGCAGTCATATCATGGTGTACCTGAAAATATACATGTTAAAGAGAGCATTTGGACGTATGTTATGAAAGCATGTAATATTATACAATCTGAAGTCAAAACCAAACAAGCAGTTGTAGAAGAATAGATGTTTCTGTTTTTGACTATTCAAATCATCTAATACTAATAGATAAAATGTCCAAAAACGTCATATTTATTCAAAAAGTACGCATGCCTTGTGAAATGATAGTAACAGAATCTATCTTTTTCGGTCCTTGGAAGAGTGCGGCTTGAACGATAGAATACAAATAACTGTAACATAACAAAATGCAATGTAACAGGTGAACTGAAATTGAACTTTTTAGGAAGCATAATCAATGCACTCTTGCATAACTTTCTACGGTAAATAACAAAATCCAGATTAATCATTTCTTCTTTTGATGTTCATGTTGACCAAAACCCTACCAAGATTTAGAACAAAGAACCATCTTCTACCTAAGCCTAAAAAAACCCTAAATTCAAACAAAAAGATAACTTTAAATAGAATCCAATCATTGTTCAATACTGCTCCTCTACTATAAAAGTATCGTTTCAGATGGGCTGATTCTTAACGCAAAAATGATAACGACAGTAACAAGCGATACAAATGGAAACATACAGAGATCAAAATTCATAAACTATGGTTAGATCATTCACAAACCTCAAATGATATGGGTCCGTTGAGATCATCGAGGAAGAGGTATTTGAAGAAATCATCGAGAGTAAAAGAACACTGAGTAAAGTTAGGTCGGAAGCGGTGCAACACTAGCTCCATTATACTATTAGAATAATCGATTGTAACATCTTCTTCTCCCTGAAAGTCGATCAAAAACCGTCGGAATTGATCTGGCGACATCTGCGGCTCACTGTTTGTGCACTGATTGAAGGCGTCGATGACGTCCGCCGGCGGCCTCCGTTCGGTGATCTTGAACTTGCGGTTGAAGACGATCATCTTGTAGTAGTGATAATTGTCCTCCATTTTCGATTACTTCTTCTTCTTCTTCTTCTTTTTTGTTTCTGTACGCGGTTTACATGATACCTTAGTGTGTTTTTATCGCGACAACAGTACAAACTCAAATGTAACAAATTAATAAGTGTCCTAAGACATAGACACACACTTCATAAATCGAAACACTCTATACGTCTACGTCGTGTATGGTATCATACACGGTACGCAGCGTATAGGAACAAAAACATTAAAAACTAAAAAAATTAAACGGGGCTGTTAGATGTCTATACATCATATATAGTTATATACGACCCCCTATACAACACATATAAGGCTTACGATACGTATAACGAATTTCGACACTAGCCACGGGGAAATTTGGGGTGTTAATTTATAATTCAACGGGTGTTTAAATACTCATTCCCACTAATAATCTAGTAATTTGATTGTGAATAAATTCTTAAAGTTCACTGTATAAAAATTACGTGTAAATTAAATAGCGTGATGGATTTTGATAAAAATGGATTTATGTATGTCAATGATAAATCGAATTAATGTCAAATCGTTTGAAAGAGAAAAAAAACACAAAGTGAAATGCTAGAAGGCTCTTTAACTTCTATCACAAACCCGTCGGTTACAATTAATGGAGTGGTTTAGTTGTACATATGTCACCCAAGAGATGTTCATTTCGAGCTTTACATTAGATATACAGTAAAGTGATTATGATTAGATTAAATCCGTTCAAAAGAAGAGGAAAAAAAGAGTAAGAAGAACTCATGAGTTGGAGTTTGGACTCGGACATATGAAGTTGGGGCTCATTTAATAAAATAACCCTATGAATTTGAACACTTTTGTGCTCAACTTGATCCGAGTTTCTAGCATGCTGAGCTCAAGTGGCTCGACGTGTAACATCCCTACTAGTGTTATTTGATATGAGATTGAGGAGTAAACGAAAAAGATGATTCTAAAGACATGAGGGAGGAGGTTACCAAAGGAGATATGGAGTATTGTCTTATGCAGAAGAAAAATTTTTAAAAACATCATTTATAAGAAAATCTCAGGTTTATTCTGAATAAGTGTAACATATATAGTTTAGAAATATAAGTTAGATACATTTATTGTTTAAAATGTATATTTTAGTGCTTATGAAAATAAAAGTAAAATAAGGCATTAATTCATGGACCCTCTTTGTAACTAACCTCAGTAATAATAATTGTGTTAAATTTAATGGGGCTTGTATGGCGGTGGCCCTTGGGACAAAGAAAATAATGGACTTGAATTTAAATAGCCCCGTTTTGACTGTTTAGCCTGCCATGTGATCACATATAAAGTAATTTCATTTCTCTCTTTGAATTCGATAGGTTGTTGTAGCAATTTGATTTGTTGATTTAAATAGCCCCGTTTTGACTGTTAAGATATGATTTTTAACCTATTTTAACCGTTTATACCTACACATTACAACATTCAAACACTCGCTTCTTGTATAGAATGGAGACGTTGTCATGGTTTGTTTAAATGATTGTGAGTCTTTGTAGATGAAAAACGATCACTGGTTGGTTCCAATCACGTCAGTTGTTTGTTCAACTAGTGAGGTTATATGTTTATCATCTTGTGGTAAGATGTTTATTTATGAAAACAATGTGAGTTAAATTGTGAAAACACAAACATCGTTAAACGTGGCTTCTTTTAAGTTACAAACATCTTGGGTTTTGTTTCTGTCAAGTTAAATTGTGTAGGTGTAGTGAATTAGAAGTATGAACATACCATAACAATTCTAAAATCTATGTTGATCCAACCTAGAAAAGAAAATGACGACTTCATGTTATGAGTTAACGATTATGCATCTATTTCAAGTCTTTTTACAAGTACTCTAAGATTTTAACCCGCTATCAGTATGTTTTGTTCTATTGTTGAAAATACAGATAATCCACTTCTATCTTTTGTACAAGTTAATTTGCTCCATGTTACTTGCCTTTAAAAACAACTTGCTCAACAATCATGTATGGACCTCTAAAACAATGTTTTCATATCTGGATTATTAATCTAACTGGCCTGTTTCACCTGTTCACCTCTTGGACTAGTGGAACCAGATGAAGTAATAGGTAGTTTTACAAAAAAAAAATTAATAAAATTAGATGTCGCATAAAATATAAATACTATACTAGGTCAATAGTTTAGAAAATTTAAAGGAATATACTTTCATAAAATAAAAAGGTTGAAGAAAATTTCAAAAGTAAAATAGGTTAAATGAATTTAAGGTTTGTTCATTTTATATATGTAGAGATAAAATATCAAGGAAAAACTTATTAGAAGAGTTTACAAAAACATTAAATGAACCCATAATCATTATTGTATGTGTAAATCTGAAAAGAATGAAAAACATGAAGCACATTTTCAAATACTCTAGTAAAATGATTAAAAAAGAAAAAAAACTATAAAACAACATAAAGATTGATATTAAAGCATGCACTTGGTCGCATGCTATAATTAGAAAGCCCTTAATTCTCTAATCACCCTACTTGTATGCCGTCGCACCCACACTGATGTCCATGTATAAATCCTACTCATGTGCCTCATGTTTTTCATTCTCACTACTGATGAACAACCATTTTCTTCAATACAACCATCAACAGGTACACATGTACATTTAATTTGCTAACAGTTTCTATATATCATGCCTTGTTAACAACTGTAACAATTTGTTTTTCTACAGATCTTGCGTAGACTGACTGTATATAGCTACCGTTAGCGAACTCATA
Organism: Flaveria trinervia; assembly: GCA_025506515.1. NCBI lineage: Eukaryota > Viridiplantae > Streptophyta > Magnoliopsida > Asterales > Asteraceae > Flaveria > Flaveria trinervia. The sequence continues at coordinate 2,307,799 of CM046450.1, read as the reverse complement.
ATTAACTGTGTTTTGATTTGGCTAGCGATAAGTGAAAGAGGTTAGATTTGTTTTCCTTAAAGTTTTTAACTTTGGTAAAAAGAGTGTGAAAGGGGTCTCATATCTCATATTTGTACTTTCCTTTTTGGGATTTTGAATCTTTTTCAGGACATCAATTTAATGGATCCTCGCAGTGTCATTGGAAATGACGAAAATCGCAATGACAATGGCAGCAACAATGAAAACAATACTGACACCACCAATAGCAATGGTAACGAAAATGACAATAGCAGTGCCAGTAGCAGCAATGGTAATGAAAGTGGTGCCAATAGAAATGACAATGACAATAACAACGGAAGTGGCAATGGAGATAACAATAGCAATAATAACAGCAATAACAATAACAATACCAGTCGTGCAGGTGATGGAGATGGCAACGTTAACAACAACGACAACATTACTGGTGAACAAGACAGCACTGTGGACAGTGATTCAATGAAAAACTTCTGTTTGTGCACGAAATCAGATTTCTTTCCAGAAGAATCATTCCAGAGCTGGTCCAGCTATGGAAAAGCGTTAATGGAAACTAGAGCGCGTCTAAAAGAACGCCTCCTTTCCCGCTCATCCGATGAGTCTGAGATCCATGGAATGCGTGCTCGAAGCCAGAACCAGATGAAGAGGAACCTCAACTGGTTCGACCTCATCTGGTTCGGCGTTGGAGCTGTCATGGGTGCTGGAGTCTTTGTCCTAACCGGAGAAGCTGCTCATGATTTAGCCGGTCCAGGGGTCCTCATATCCTACCTGATCTCAGGTTGTGCTGCACTACTTTCTGTCTTCTGCTATACCGAATTTGCAGTTGAACTTCCAGTAGCCGGAGGCTCATTCGCGTACCTGAGAGTCGAGCTTGGCGACTTTGTAGCTTTCATTGCAGCTGGAAACATCTTATTCGAGTATGTTGTAGCTGGAGCTAGCGTGTCACGTTCATGGACATCATATTTTGCAACCTTGTGTAACCATAAGCCCAATGAGTTCCGTATTAGCATCCCATCAATGGGAAAGGGCTTCGAGTACTGGGACCCAATGGCGGTCGTGGTATCTGTAATCATTTGTATCATTGCATCCTTCAGCATGAAAGGGTCATCAAGGTTTAATTCTGTTGCAACCATTATCCACATTGCTGTCCTGCTTTTCATAATCATAGCAGGATTAACAAAGGCTAATCCTGCTAACTTTGACCCTTTTGCACCTTTCGGTTTTCGGGGCATTTTGAAGGCTTCATCTGTGATTTTCTTCGCGTATGTTGGGTTTGATGGAGTGGCAACTTTAGGAGAAGAAACCAAGAAACCAGGAAGAGACATACCCCGAGGCTTAGTCGGATCTATGTTGATTGTCATCATCACTTACTCTCTTCTCGCTGCGGTTGTGTGCCTCATGCAACCTTACAACCAGATTGATGTTGATGCACCCTTTACAATTGCATTTGAAGCTGTGGGAATGAACTGGGCAAAGTTATTAGTTGGTTTAGGTGCATTAAAGGGAATGACCACAGTTTTGTTGGCTACCATCATAGCTGAATCAAGATACTTCACTCACATTGCTCGAACTCACATGGCGCCACCTATTCTTGCTGTGGTCCACAAAAAGCTCGGGACTCCGGTGAATGCAGCCATCATCATGACAGCTACAAACTGTCTAGTCGCGTTTTTCACTAGCCTTGATGTCCTTGCAAGTCTTCTTTCCATTTCAACACTTTTCATTTTCTCCCTAGTGGCGATCGGGCTATTAGTGAGACGATACTACTCAACAGGGGTGACGTCAGATCAAGATAGAAACAAGCTGATCATCTTTTTGGTGTGATCATTTGTTCGGCTACTGGGATGGCTTTACTTTGGGCATGGGGGGTAAATAGTTGGTTGGTGTATCTGTTTGTTGCCGGCATCTGGTTTTCAGCCACATTGGGTATCCGAATGAAGGTGAAGCAAGCGAGGACACCAAAGCTTTGGGGGGCGCCATTTGTTCCATGGCTTCCGTCAATCAGCATTGCATTGAACTTGTTCATGATGGGGTCAATTGATGGTGCATCTTTCTTGAGGTTCATGGGGTGGACTGCTGTGTTGCTCACATACTACATTCTTGTGGGATTGCATGCTTCATATGATGCATCAAAGGAAACTGTCAAGATGGAAGTTAATGATAATGAAGTTGAAAGAGGAAATGATGGAGAAAGAGTGGCTGCAACTTCTGAGCCTGTAGAACTCAGTACAATAACAACTAGCCGTACTTGAATTTTGATTAATTTGGTAAACTTTATGAAAAATGCGAAACGCGAACTTTAAAGAAAAAGATTCATTTTCTGGTACAAACTTGTTTGATTGTTTACCACTATCTAAATCATATGCTATTCTGCATCCGCAATTGCGTTAAACCATTTTATTTAATTAGAGGACAAGCACCTGCAGGATTTGAAAAAGCAAGAAAACACAGAACTCTGAAATTGCATCTGTTTTATGAAGTGGTTTTTATTATTGTTCTTTTAGTTTTTCAAAGAAGCTGATGGTGAACAACAGCAACAAAAACGTACTTGATTACTATCAAGATTCAAAAGCATTAAGACAAGATCACCTGGTGAACTAAATACTAACAATTACTCAAAATTCAGAAGGTTCTCTACAGCTGCATGATTCAAAAGGGTCCACATCTGCACCCCAAAGTTCTTTACCTGCATCAGAATATTTTGTAAAAAACATTAAAAGAATAAGGCATTTTGCACAATTTCAGAAAATAGAAAAACACATGAAACATGTACCATTTATAAACTAATTTTATTATCTTCTCTTGTTTTGAATTTTCAAGATCATATGCTCTGCTGAATCAGCAATTGCATTGAACTATATTGGTGTTCCTGTTTTGATAACTTATTCTATAAATTATTTTGTCTTAATTAATGATAATAAACCATAACTGACATTCTTACACATGTGTAACATCTCATGTTCATGAAAAGGAAAAATATGGATTTATATAATTAACTTCATTCCTGTAAATGTATATATAGAACCAAGTAACAAAGATAAATAAGCAAATTGTAAATTGCAATTGTCAGAAGGGGGAAAGTGGAACAGAACACAAGAATCGATATGGGAAAGCAGCTTCTACCAATGATGCCAATCATTGTGTTAATTTAAGCGACCACTGTCGGCGTGTAAACATTTTAGAAGAATCAATAACAACCATTGTGTCTAACTGATTAGTGGTGGGAAGTCGTGTCGCTGTCAAGCATGTAAAAATGCGTCATGCTCTTTATTGAAGTACTGCAACTGTTCCAAACCATCACTTTCTGTTCATATATACAACAATGAAGGTCACCTTATATTTGTTGGTTTGTGATATCTTGGGAAACAATTCAACACAAACCACAGGCACGTCTGTTTATTAAATAGCAGGAGCTTAATTTCTTTGACGGTACATAAAGGCTTAAACAATATGTTGTAGTTTTTATTGTGTCATTTATATAAAAACCAAGAAAATAACAAATTAAGCAAAGTAAAGCATCACTAACTTCTTCACAGCACTTATAAATGTTATTCAAAGAAGAGGAAGAAGCAAATACGATGAAGAGGAGAGAAAATGACGGTAAAAAGAAGAGCATAAACTGAAAATCACTTCTCTTGACTGCAACAAAAACACACTTGCTAAGAATTTGCTTGAATTTTCAAACACGATTCATACTTTCGGCCTAGCTCACCACATCATGTAGTCCTCATCAGAGGTCTTATTCTATTGGTAAACATAAGATATGAGTTCTACAAGTCTTGCAATCCTAAAAAAGTAAACCATAAGATGTTACTAGAAACATGCTATCGCTTTCATAAATTCACCTCAGTAGTATACGTGTTACAATTGTCTTGAAATATAACCATAGACCGCAACTGAAGTCTCATTTGACGTCTCAAAACATATACTCTGTCCAGAAAATAAAAAAAAAAACATATGTGGACTGGTGTCCATGTAGTTTGTTAATTTATTGAATTCCTTAAACTAGTATGGGTGGGTTAGAAACAAGGGGGCTCAAACCCAAAGAATACAGTAAAATGAATTTAAAAGGTGAAAAAGAATTGAACACCAAATCATTTCTTTTGGTGTGATTTTAACTCGCTCTTGGATATAAATGCTAATGATTCTTTAGTACGGATTAAAAGCTGCACGGAGTTGCAGTATCCACAATGCAACCTGCATCATGAGAAACCGCGCTTCCAACGAAATCTGCTCAAAGTAAACAAGTAGGAAGGTAAAGAGAGAATTGGCATGTGCTCGTTTCTCCTCAATCAGTGCCTCTGAAGAAACCCTTCCAATGATTATGAAAGACTCCACAGACGGTCTTTGTATCTGTCAATAAATAATACCCAAACCTCATCAACACATTGTTTCAGATTAGGTACGGTAAAATGATAGCAACAATTATAGGTTGAGTAAAAGAAGTACCAAAGCATTGTTTACAGCACGCAAGCAATCATTGGTCTTTAACATTAAAAGGATGACACGAGGCAGTTTATGCAGAAGCTCCGTGATTGATTTGAGAAAATATTGAGAAGCATACATCTACAAAACAAGTTATCAGTCAACACCAGTCGAGATGCGAAAAAACTATCATATCAGACTCATTCCAAATGATTGTAGAATGATAAGGGTTACCTGAAGTTCTGAATGGTCACTGGCATTCCCTTGTATGGCAAGATGGTCAACAGCAGGATCAATAACCCTATTCCAAGGCCTCATTGTAAGAATCCCTGCAAATAATGCATACAGATCCTCTCCTGCACCAAATTTCATGCAATTTTCCTTGATTCCTTTGGCATCAGCAAGTACTAAAGCCTGCACAAGAATTCACATGCTTCAGTTGTTAATGACATAAGATTGTAAGAAGAGAAAGGTCATTAAGATTCAAGAAAAAGGAAGGAGCACCTTCCAGAGGGCAGCATAGTTGGTCCTCGTGGAAACATCTAGTTGTTTGTACAGACCATGGTCCAACAGTACCAATTGTGGTTTTCTTCTTCCTATATGTACAAAGAAACAAGCAGCATACAATAAATTATAAACCAAAATATAGTAGCAAAAGAAATGGTGTTGGAAATACTGGATCGAGCAACCACGATAATCACCAAATTTACCAAGCGCAAACCACACAAAATACAATACCCAACCACCTCTATTTATATTTGAACAACTTGGGGACTAAGATACCTATCCAAAGATAAACTCTTAACAATTAGGAAAGAAATAGACTCAAAAGTCCGGCTGCTTGCACATCAAGACATAAGAATTAACTACAACAAACTGTCTGCCAACTTTGGAGAGGTCATCAGTCGCAAGCCTAATTATTTGGTAAATCCCCTGTACTACATAAAATGTAAATCATTCCTTATTTACTAAGAATATTTATTCAGATTAGAGTCTAAAGGTTCAATAATCTCAATTCATTATGCAAGTTTTCTGTCATCTCGATCCATTAGCAATAAACCTCACGGGCTTCAGGGGGGCAACACAATCACATTGTCCACATTGATTTACCTCCACATCAGAATACCATCTCAAATAAACTTACAGGCCTGCTCCTAGGCCTTGGCCCATCCAGAATTGCATCTATTTCTTATTTATTAGATTACTAAATTACATAGCATCTTTACCTTAATGCAACACTATAAATAGAGATTACTTGTATTGTTTTTATTATGCTTGAGTTGGTATAAGACTAAGAGAGAGCCTCTCTCTCCAGAGTATCTGGGAAAGACAGTTGACTCTAAAAAGCACCAATTTTGTAATCATTAGCATATCTTATATTTTCTATATACAAAAGTCCAAGTATAATCAAATTAGGTCAAAGCAATGCATGTAAGAGGAACTAGATAAAATCAAAAGCTTCTGGATTAAAAAACATTGTATACAAACATACAATTCCAATTGTCTCATTTAGCAATTAAATGCCATACCAAAAATGCCACTTCTGTGAGAAGGTAATTCGCGAATTATTAAGTTGGCAGCATGTGGATCACAATGCACAAATCCATGTTTATATATCATCTCAGCAAATGTTCTACTGACCTGTATCATGTAAACAAACCTCTTACCATGCTGTTAGGGAAAAAAATTCTTACCATAAAAGATTACAATAATGCCAAATTGCAGTCCAGAGAAAAAAACTTACTAGCCTTGCAATGTCATGTGGGTTGATTCCGAGTTTTTGAATGCTTTTCAAATCATTCACTTGTGCGCCTTCCACAAACTCCATGGTCAACAATTTTGAGGTACTAAGGTTCCAATACACAGCAGGTGCATAAACATATTCTGCAATATGAGGAGATAACCTTCGAAAGTTATCCATACATTTTATGCTGTTGTTGGCCTCATTTAAGAAATCTAGTTCCTGATAACCATCATTATAACTTGATTAACAATATAATTGTAAAGAATAAACAGCTCACACTATCAGAAGAGCATGCATAAATGCACATACGTAGCAGGAAAAAATCTTTGGATGGACCAAAGAAACGGGCACATTTAAAATGCGGAAGAAACAAACTTTAGAGCTAAAGGCTGACTAGATTAAGGGAAACCTATGTGTTAGCTAAAGAGTTAGACTACTTGTTATGATCATTTTTAAAAGTCATGCATACTTTTGAAATAACAGCAGCTGCAGTTAGGGCCTAGTTAAAGGCAACCGCTTACCTTTTTATAGATGTTTTGATATATGGTGACCAAATATCACAGCCTTAAATTTGTTCATAGACAGTGTTGGGGTGTCACAATGCAGCAGAATATCATAAGTCAAAGATTATTTTCTAACCTTAGGTAGACTGTCACGTACTTCATCTACCAGCCACCTATATACAAACCCATGCACATCTATGGTTAGGGCCCATGTGCCATATATCTCCATTAACAAACACAAAGAAATAAATGCAGAACAACTAGTTGATGATACTATGATAGGCAGTAAGCTAACCTGTAATCAAATGAAGGAAAGAGCCAATGCAAAGTGTTGACGATCAATTCCACTGTCGCATAATCAGCAGCTGCGGTATCTGTCATGTGCATATGTTGTACCTGGAAAAACAATAAATATCAAAGCAGGAAAATCTTTCTTCCAAATTTCCATCAAATGACACAAATCAAGTCTTCTCTGAAGAATCAAAACAAGATCGGATGATAGTGACAATTTGAAACCTTCACGGCAACTTTTTGTCCCTGATGAGTTCGAGCAACATGAACCTGAGCAAGGGAAGCACTCGCAATAGGTACAGGATCAAACTCCTCAAATATCTGCGTAAGGAAACATATGACTCAATATGACTTGAAATAACTAGAACAAAAGTAAGATAATATAGAGAGATTATGAAAGAAAACATTTAACTTGACACATGAGTGACAAATAAAGACGTATTTGAAAAACAATATGATACATATACATACTTCTTCAGGTGGGCCACCAAGCTCTTTCTTGACAACCTGGCACACTTGATCGTAGGAAGACGTCGGACATCTATTCAACATCGACTCCCGCAATGTTTTGATGTATTCTTGAGGTACCAAATACTCCTAAATGAGAAAATGTCATTTAGCTCAACCATAGATATTTGCTTTATAACATAAATCCAATCCTCAAATAAGAAAGCAATTTCCAATATCTTATATCCATAACATATATCCATGAGAAGAGGCAGGTCCTACCAATTGACCTATATGCTGACCAAGCTTGATATATATACCGCCATTTTTAAAGCAAAGTTCTTCAAGCCTACGTGCACTCCTGGTGTGGACTTCATGTTTAACTCTTGCGCTCTCAATGCTATCTTCTAGCAGTCCGAATAGTGAATACTCATAATCTAGAAAGGCACCAATATATATCTACTTTAGAACCAACTTATAAAATAGCGGAATTCATTCAGATTGCATGAGAAATATTGTGTGCCAAATAAGTGGACAAGTTAGCTTCAACTAGGATAATAGAAGGTTTACTATCGGTATAGGGAAAGAGCAAAACTGGTTTTGAGACCCCCCTTATGCATCTAAACATATTATTGGACCAATGAGCTCCGACTATGGAAAATTGTCAAGCACTCAAAGCCAACTCATAGAACAATTTTTCACTTCATTATAACCTAACTACACAACGCCCAGTCTATATTTGCATTTGTTTTGGAGGGGAGATGGCCCAACCCTGAACCGCCTTGGTACTATGCAGCTTTCAAGTTAGGGCAAAACTAAATGCAGCAAAAAGCCAAAATGGCATATGTTTCCTTTAACAATAGAATATCGTACTGGATCTTTATCTTTAATTCTTAATCATGTCATGCTAACTGCTAAGAACTCAAGTAATAAGCAGGTAGAAAATGAAAAACTGAAGATAAACTAAATTGTAGTTAATTTTAATCTTTTCACATCAAACTTATAGTTGCCTGATCATAACACTCAAAAACAAACTTCAGATCACATGAATTTTTGACTTCCAATGCTTCTTATTTAATAAAACGTTACTATCAAACTCTTAGTACAGGTTAACAAGTTAGAACTAAGAACAGTTCAAAAACTAACCTAATTCATCAATGTCCAAAGCCGAGTCGTAGCTATTTACCAGTTGAATGAAGTAATTAACCTACTACACACACAAACACTAATAGGAATAACAGCATTTCGAAACTGATTTAAAAAAAATCTGTATATTAGACTATAGGAACAAACGTTCAACACTATACAAATTGCACATAGGAATAATATAGACAATAGGATAAGATATTCTCAACGATCTACTGCAGGCGAAACTTACCGAAGGCGATAGTGGCAGCGGTGACGGAGAGGCGGAAGAGGCGGAGGGGGACGGTGGTGCAAAGCTTGAGAGAAGTGGCCGGATCGTCGGATTTAGCAACGGTGGCGACACCGGCACCGGCGCCCAAAGCGAGTGCAGCAAATGCGAACTTCGATTTAGCGCCCCAAATGGATCGGGCCACCACCATATTCGTTCACCGATGAACGAGAAGAAGCAAACGTGGGTGTGACGATGGCGGTAGGGGGGGGGGGGGGGGGGGGTAGCCCCTTTTGTTGGGCACGCGATTCAAGAGTTCAAGTTACGTAGTTTGGTGGATGAATTAGCTCCACATAATATGCGGCTACAGCCTACAAGTTATAGTCGGCGAGCCTAGTTGTTGAATATTAACGTCACTAACGTTGTTGAGTTAGTATTTTCTTTTTTTCTTAACGTTTAATAAATAATTCCATAAGTTTGATGAACTGTTGTTCGAGAAACTCACAACCTAAGGGCTTAGTATGATTAAACATCTAATTCGTTTGAAACATATTATATCAAATGATTCAAGTGATATTTTAATTTATGACTTTTACGTTATAAGATGTCAGATGTCTTCTCTTCAATTTATCTTTGGATGAGAATGGTTCAAATAAAAAATGTTTTAAATTTAAAAAAAGTGAAAAGAATTCTTATCTATTGATATATTCAACTAATGATCGAGATTAAGTTATCATATATAAGTTTTAGAGTGGTATTTTAGGTATAACAAGGGTGTACACACCATTTTGTAATAATGTGTTTTCGCCGATGAAGTGAATCCGACTCGAACCGGACCTAAAATTTATTATATTGTGATAACAAAACTATCTAAGGAACCCCCCCCCCCCCCCCCCCCCCGAATCATAGGGTTAAACTACTTTAATCCATTTTTAACTAGTGAAACCTTAACCAAACTAATTTGAATATGGATTAAAAACCATTCAAACCTAATCCTTCCCCCACAAAACAAGTCTAACCCCAAACCAATTTTAACATAACCCCAATATTCCTAATCTAATAAAAAGTATCTTAAAATGGCACAACGTCATAATTATCCTCACTAAAATGTTATCGCTTCTCCCTCCTATTAATAATAACCTTAATTACTAATAAAATTATTTAACATTTTTCAGATTTAATAAATTAAGATATATTTATTAATATTATTTCTAAATAATTTTTTATAAAATAATAATAAAATTTTTAAAGCATAATTTTTTTAAAATACAAATAATAATTGGTATTCTTAAAAAGTAAATTTTTCAAAACCAAAAATAATTAAATTTGGGATTTATAATAAAAAAATTAAAAATAACATTTTTATGGTCTATTTTAAAACAAAATGTTTACTATTATTTTGGAAAAAAATTTAAAAATAAAATTTTAAAAGTTAATATCATTATTTTATTAGCTATAGTTATTTCTCATACGTAATTTCAGTCATATCATATTTAAAAATATCATTTTATATTTAATAATTTTGTTATATTAAGTTTTATTTTTTACTAAAGGTAGTTTGATCATATCTGATCACGTCTGAACCGGCTTGGCCCCCGAAAACCGGTTTGTGCACATTTTAGGATCAAGCGTTGTCCCTTGTCAAGCTCAGAGCCTCAGACAACCAAAAGAGGGGAGCCCATTCCAGATTCGATTATTATAGGCCCAATCCCATTTCTGATTCGATTATTATAGGCCCAATTAAAGTCACTAATAAAGTAATAAGTGAAAACTAGAGATGGGAAAAAAAACCAACTTTAAAACAAATCCAGTAATCCGACCCCACCCAGTTGTCAGACATATTTCATTTCAACCTAGTTCCATAGGTTTGAGATTGGTTATTAACCTATCTGGTGAAACAATTTTAAACCGGTAAAATTTAAATTGAACTGGTTTTAATCTGGTTTCAAACCCATTTTAAACCGGGTTCTTATCCTCACCCAAATATGTTTAAACCTGAATCGGTTATTAAAGGTATTGGTTTTCATTTTTTGATCAAAACTGAACCAGTTTTCAACCTGGTTTCAACTTGCTTTTAATGACATGGTTGAAAGTCCATAACGGCCCGTTTGTTTTTATTAATCGATGATGGAAATTAAGATTAAAACTAATGAAAGTTTAACTAACTCCAAATCATATTTTCCACACAAAAAGCTTAACGGTGATTGAATCCATTAAATATCTTTCATCAAAATATTGTCATTGTAAGTGTTAATATATATGTTACTAATTTCACAAATACAAATTTATCATTATTAAAATCTTCTGTAAGAAGGAGTCAACTATTTTTAAGACAATATCACATATTAAGACAATGTTTTTTGTGTAGTAATAAATGATATTTAAAATAGATATATTGTTAGAGCATTCATAATGGGTTTCTTATTTTTATCCATATAATTACACTAAAAATCACTATATTTTTTCTCTTTTTTTCAGTTAAATAATACTTTTATACTCTTATTATTACTTTTTTATCTTTCCTTCACGCACAACCATTTTAAAAAATATTAAAAAGTTTATAAGGATTGAACAGTGATTCTTCAAATATATCAATCCACAATAACATTTTCTATATTTTCACTCACAAATCACTCAAAACCATTCCATATAATATACCAACATACTCATATATTTTTAAGAACTCCACTATGAATGCTCTTAATTGATGTGATTTTACACTTTTTAATGCTTATAATTTGTACAAAACTTATACTTATACCTCTTAAGGGTAGATACATATTTCGTGGTAGAGTGATGCTCAATGAAGTGTGATACGACGTTGATTTGGTACAAATTAAATAAAAATAACATTTTATATTCTACAGCTTACCAGATACAATACAAATGTGATGATACAATATATAGTTGTTAAGCCAAAAAGAAAATTCACAAGTTGAAATTATTATTACGCCAAAAAAGGTATTCATAAGTTAAAATGGTTATTGATTACCAGCTAAATAAGTTACCTTTTACATGTAACTATTGAAATTTTGTTATATTAGAAGGTAAGCTTAAAAGTTCATTGTAATACAATAATAATTTATATAAACTTAGAATTTTTAGACAGTTATTTTATTATACACAAATAATAGAATATGGTGTCTTGCAAATCACTAAAACGTTATAATCTGTATTTTTATATAGGAAAACATGAATAAAAAATCAATGGTAAACATCAAATCTGTTTAGTGTACGCAACATTAATTAAGAAACGAATCAATGATCCAAAGGCATTTCAACTACCGAAAGGGGTGAGTCATTTGGATGGATGCGGGTATGATTCGACCCATGGGTCATATGATAATGGATTGCGTTGGGCCCACTTCTTTTTATTCTAGAAGGCCTCGAGGCCCCACGATGACGTCATTCTTTATGTGTGTAATCCGTGTTCTCTTTTGAATTTTCCATGTCTTTTAATTGGAGTAATCTCGATCACTTCAACCGAAAAATAATAATATTAAATATTTATCAAAGTTATCTTGTCGCAAATAACAATTTTGATTTGCAAATTGCATAAAGTAAATTATTATACTTATCCAGTTCAGTTTAAGAAATACGTATCTTTGATTCTACATACATAAACTATTAAGTGAGGTGTTATGATCTTACACAAACAAAAAAAAAAAGTACGTTGTCCCTTAACATATTTTAAAAAAATCTATAATTTTACAAGTTTAAATAGGAAGATATCCAGTCGTCCTTAATTATTATGAGTAATCTATGAAACATTGGTGTGTAGCAAAATAAGATGATTCATGATTCTATTTATATGAGTTCATTTGTGGTTTTTGTAAATCTAGTAATGTGAATATAAATTTTACAACAAAAATTAAATTTTAGGTTTTGTTTTAGGTTCCAGAAAATGTTATGTCGACCTTGATTTTATCGTCTAAATTTTTAAATAAATAAACAAAAATGAATGAGTATTAAATACATTTATTTCATTAAGAAATAAGTTACTTTTATTAGATCGTAACAGTTAAGGTGATACACAAACATAAATCAACAAACAAATTGTACAATTAGATTTTTCAAACAATACCAACATATTAGAAATTTAGACTTCCAAAATATTTAGTGAATCCCGGAAACCATGAATGAAAACGGCTACGGTTTTCAATAAATAAAAAAGTAATATTATTCATGACTAGTTTACTATTTTTTTATTGTAATTAAACTACCGTTAAATTACATATTGTCATGTTCGAACTCTCATCAGTAGATTATTATAGAAATACATTATATACCATAAGAATGTCTCATGAATATAATATAATATGTATAACCTAGATATTAAGCCATGTTTTTTTACATTTGTTATTTTTTAGATATCACATATTAATTTTCTCTCCAAAAAGATATAATAGTAATTTAAATACTTCTACAAATTTCGCTCTCTTATTAACTATAAATTTTATTATTTGTTATGTTTCTCTCTCCTATCAAATTTTGTTTAAATCAAACTATTGTTTCAAATAGATTTTATGAAAGAAATTAAAAATCACATCGTTTAAATAAAATCTAAATAACAAAAAACTAAAAGTTTCATATAATATAAAATTTTCTAAAATACTAAACACTATTTAAACAAATTATATTCAATCGTTTTGTTTTAAAACAAAAGTTATAAAAGGTAAAATATTTTAAAATAGTCTTTTTAAAACAACCAAAATAATTACAAACCGAGTTTTCTTTAAAACAATATTTTTATAAAAGAGTTTAGAAAATGGTATAATTGTTTTATTTCCTGAACTATTACGCGTATATAATTTTAATTATATTTTATATTAAAATATTATATTGTAACTATTCATGTTCATTAAACCTACATATTTTATATTAAAATTTAATCTGTTTATTTAATGAGTTTTTAGCATATCTATCTATCTATAAAAAAATGAAATTAAGCGTGAAACAATCGTAAACCTCGTATACTTACTTTCATATTTCTCTATATTACTAATAATAACATTGAATACTAATATTATTACTCATACCATTTTCATTTTAAAATGTATAATTTGATAAATTAAAAACCTATTTTTTATCAAAAACATACCTTTTAAAAAGCAAAAGTTTATAAAAAAACATAATACAACGAAATTAAAAACATCATTTCTCTTAAAGCAATATATTTAAAAATCACAATTTGTTTATAAAAACAAAGTTTAAGAAAAATACATTATTGTTTATTTACATAAAGTAGTTATTTATACGTAATTATAATCATATTTTATCTTCAAGCATGATTTATATTACATAAGTTTATATTAATAATTATTTAATATTTTATTTATTCGATTCGTGTATTATACGAGCACTAACATAGTGATATTATATAAAAAACCAACTTCAATCCATTACAATAACGAAGCTTGTTATGTGGATGCAAAATATTAGACTATTTTTGTAATCATTCATAAATAAGAACCAATTTACAAATACGAGTAGCACGTAAAATGATTTATTGCTTAAGTAAAACTTAAAAATGACTTATTGCTTTTATACTTGTCTATTTTGGATTTCAACCTATAAGATAAAATGCCTTATTGCTTTTGTGCTTGTCTCACTCGCTAAATATATTAGTTCGATAACATGTTACACTTAAACTTGTCTTTTTCTCAAAATATTTATTTTATAAAATTTTAGTTTTTTGTATAAATTAACTACAACATGGAAGCAAATCAAAACACTCAAATCCGATATATTTATTTATGAATTCATAAGAAATCTAAAATTTTACGCTTATTTAAAACAAGAAATTTAGGATGTCTTGTTTGTTATAGTTTAGAGTTTCATGTTATCGTCTTTATGAAAGAATAAAGTCGTGTAATATATATAAAGGGCAAAATTAGATTATCATGCATTCAACAATTAGAACGTAAGTAGTAGCTAGTAAAAAGTACAGAGACTAATACGCCAAACAAAAAAAATGATTACATCTAAGATTAAGCCAACATTAGTTTATTATTGAATCAAATTTTCTTGAAATACATCAAATTTTCGAGAGCGATTCTTGAATCACAAAAACAAGACCGATACGATTCCCGAGAAAATTCGTCACCAAAGTATGTTTATTATTGTTGATCAGCTCATTCCTAGAATGCCATGTGTTCCGCATCAATAGCTAAATTATTGCTTGAATAATGTTTGACAAATACAAAAGCAGTAAGTCTATGACATTTGGGAGCATGTGACTTTGAATTTTTCATCTCTAACTTGTCAACATTTTAACATTTGACTTCATATTTTAACGTTGGCTCTAGTATCCAATGAGGCAATGATCATTTATATTTTCTTCGTTCGAGGAATGCGATGTTCACATGTAGTTAGTTTGACTTTTATAATGGATATATAGATTGGATTCAAAATCATGTGTTATTGGAATGGATATCAATATGGCCGAAACATTGCTTCTAGTATTAAAATTCGCTTCTTTCAATAAAATGTTTTTTAACACTAGTAAATACCAAAGAGGCCCTGGGCAGTGGCGGGGCTTGAACATCTCCGTAAAGAGGGTGGTGGTGAAATTAATTTTTTAAGAGGTGCAAACTCGATATTTATATAAAAATTTACACTACCGTGCCAAAAAATTACACTAACATGCTAAAAATTAACACTACCGGCGAAAAAAAAACTTCACCACTGGCCCTGGGAGTTGGTTCGACGATATTCGATGAAATTCAACTGATGAGTTGTTTGATATGTATAATGCATTAGAATCGAAATCTAAATTTTAAAGAACAACAATTTTGTTTGAAAATTAAACCGATCTAACTAGTCAGGCGCAAACGCCTCCACCACCACCTCCCCTTACCATTGCAACCAACACTACCACCATATATAACAAATTAATAACATAACTTTTATTTAGTTAAGTTATAGATAGAACAATAATATATTCCAGGAAAATGAATCTGCTTTAGGAGTCAAATAATATGACTACCCTTTTCATCATATATAAAATTACATTCTTAAAAGTGATATACACCACAGGTTGTTATTATTTATATTTACATCAATGCATTAATTTTTTTAGCTAATTTTATAGGTTTGAGCCCATAATTATTTCTTTGTGTAATACCTTATTACCATTAAGCCCTAACCAACACAAAAACACCCACGTCTCACAATACACCAGATATTTATGAGTAAAAATTGACACTTGAGATGATGACATAACGTTAAGAATCAAACACTCGTTGAAGACTGAACGTGATTAGGAATAACCCAAGTATTGTTGTTAAAATAAATACCTGACACATAACTAATAACCAACGATCTAATAAGATTCAATTATTTAAAATTTATAATCTAGAAACATCTGAGAAGAATGATTTCATACAATCAATCAACCTTGAAGACGTGTTAAAATGGCAAACACAAAATGTACAAAAATGTTAACATCATAATAATATTGGTAAAATGTTAAGGTTTGTTGATTATTGACTGGTCTGACTACATGGCTAACCCCCCGGCCACAGGCGGCGTCTCCTTCGTTATCATGTGGGTGCATCACGCAACCTTTCACCTACAAATGTCTCTAGCCATTACAAAAGATCTTTATAATTATATATTCGAAGAAAGTGATGGGGGAAATATTATATAATAATTCAGTCGTCGTGGCTGCTTGTATAAAATTCTATATTTGGTTTGAAATTTTATTTCCAGATATTTTTTTATAATTTTAATACAAATATGAAAAACGACGCATTAGTAGGTTGAGTTTTTGTTATTATTAAATTGACATATTCAAATATGAAATGCGAAGAGACAGGGTTTAGAATAATATTATTACATATCATAGATGATTTAGATTTGACTTTACTAGTGTTTATGTTCAGGTGTGCGTTTTTTGAAATAATTACTTGATAGATTAATTTATAATAAATGAATAATAAATTGGATTTTAGTTCTACGAATTATAATTCACTAGGAGAAGGATTTTACTAGTAATATGGTCAATGACACATGCATGTAACTTTTAATTTCGTCTTCAAAGACAAATATAATAAAAAGGTAATCTTGTTGCCCTTAACTTTTTGTAATTATGTTGTTTTAGTAGAACTTGATATTCGTGAAATGAGTTTTCATGTTTTCCTTAAAACGAGGGTGGTGTTCCTGGTTTTTATTTGGTCCAATTCCTGGGCATGCTCTCTTTTTTCATTGTGTTTTATCACGACTTGATTTCCTTCGTCGGTGAATATTCACCGGGTGTCAATTCTTCATCCCCACTACAATCATCATTCTCCACTTTTTTTCCCACTCTCCTAGGTTAAACAACTTCGTTTGGCCTTAAGTTTGAGATTTAAAGAAGTCAAATGTTTATTTAGGGACAAAAAACCATTTTTTTTATAGAGTGAGATTGTATTTGATAATAAACGTATACATCACCATTTATGTTTACTGTATAAGTTACTATTGGCCAATAAGTTGTGTTTGTATTATTAATCTGATTTGTACAAAAGGAAGAGAATATAAAAAAATTATTAAAATTTCATATTTGAGGTAAAAATATAATTCATATGATAATAACTCTAGACATACTATTATAAAGTTTTTGATTTTGAAAGTTGCAATTATATTAGTTAAGCACGTGAAATGTCATATAATAGTTATCATATATTTTTAGAGTATTCATAGTATGTTTCTTATTTTTTTACGTGATTGTATAACATATATCATAAGTAATGATCGTAAATGGTTGTTAGTGAATAAACGATAAAATATATAAGGATTGTACCGTGTTATCCTATATTTATGAAAACACAATACAACTTTTATAGATTTTTTAATATTTTTAAAAGTAGTTACGAGTAGATTAAAGAGAGAAAATGATAATAAATATATAAAAAAATTATTACTTAATTGAAAGAAAGAAAAAAAAATAGTGTTTTTAAAAGGTAAAAACAAATGTTATATAGATTCTCTGCAGATTTATATTTGTATATGTTTTAGAAAACAAGAAAGACACTTACCTAGAGCAACTAGGTGGCAGAAGAACAATGAACGATTTCCGGTTCTAACGAAGATAGAGACTAAACACCGTTGACAAAAAGATAAAAGTAAAAAAACTAATTTATATATATCAACAAAACAATAAGTACAATGGCCGGCATCCATCCAAGATCTAGCACTGATAGTGAATGTTAAGAATTAGGAAGACAAAAACATATAACATACAAGAAATAACACAATCAAATAACACAAGAAAAAACTAAAAATCTTAATACTAGTTACACAATCAAATATCATATAACCTACATACACTGTTGTTTAAACGTTAACTCTAATCATAAAACCATATAACTAGCAAACTCGAAAAACCGATTATAATAAAATTTCTTATAGCATCGATAACAAACATAATAAAACTACGCAATTGACAAAATCGTTGTTTCTAGAAAACAAAAAAAAAAAAAAAAAAAAAAAAACTTAAAGACACATCGTTAAAGAATTAAGAAGTTAATCAGGTAATTTCCGTTAATTTCATGCCTCTTCACCAAACGCCGACCCCACACATTTCACACACTAAACAATTCTAGAGAGAGAAACTGCCTCCCCTATTTGACCCTCTTTCATCGCATTTGCATCCCCATTCATACTTCATCATCCCCTACATTTCAACACCTGCAGATCAAAACCAACAACAGCAATCAAATCACCCATGGGGTTTTTGAAAGATGAAAGAAGCAAAAAAGCTCTAAGAGGATTCAAAACGTTGTTCTTTTTGGTCACTATGATCATCTCCTTCATGTTCTTCTCTGCTCCGATTCTACTCGCCGTCGCCGACGCTCTACTTCCGGCAGCTCTGTTATCGGCTTCTCTCTCACCACCGTCGGATTCCCCTTTCTCCTTCCTCCAAACCCTAAAATCCCATTTGAGCAACTACGATTTCAGATTCTCGTTAATCGACATCCCTATAATCTCCATACTCCGATCAGCAATAATCCTCTGTAAGTAATTGATTAATTCAACAATTGGCTAATTAATTCAACGATTCGATTGTTTGTGTTGTTAGATGTTAGCATCGAGCTGATTGGAGCTTTGTTGTTGTGGTAGGTGTGTACGGACTGTGCGATGGTCCGGGGTTATCAAGGGGGCCCTATTTGGGGATCACGACGGTGTGTTCGGTGGCTTCTGTGTTGTTTGTGTCGATTAAGGCGTCGTATGTGTTCGGTGGCAGTGGTGGTGGTGGTGGTGGTTTCACGGCGGCGGAGGTGGCGTTGTTTGTGTGTTCGCTGTCGTTAGCCGTCGGACACATCCTGGTGGCGTACCGCACTAGCTGCAGAGAACGACGAAAGCTTCTTGTTTACAAAATCGACATTGAAGCTGTAAGTCCACTTTCCTCCATTATCAAGATTCGTTAACCTTTGTAGCTTCAAATAATCAACATTCAAAATTTAGAAAAAGTTCCACAAAAAGAACAAAATTCTTACGCGTTAAAACTTAACGTATTATAATAAAAACACCCAACTTGAGTCCCCTTTTGGTTTTGATAAAATCATAGACTAGAATCCACTATCATTTGGTTGGTATGAATGTCTGCTATGTTATATGAGTTGTACCTAAATAAGCAATGGAAGTTGTACATCATGCATAGGTGCTTGTAAGATATGCTATAAAAGTTGTACATAACTGAAAAGGTGGGGCCTGTTACAAGCCAGCGAACGTTTTTCTTGTTCTGCCATTATTGACTATCCCAAGAGGTGGTTGTATTCAATATTTCAAGGTTATTGATTGAAATTTATTAGAGGGTCCGACACAACCTCAATTATAAATCAAAATCATAAATTTTTATACATGTTTTACAATATCATAAGCGAGGTGTGTCTTATAATGCTATATGATATGTATAACTCATTTGACAATCTTTTGAAAATTTTCATTGTAATCAATGTTAAAATTTGTTATACGCGTTGTATAGATCTATATGAGGCTTATAGTTATCTGATAAACCCCTGAATTTTTCTCAATTTTAATGTTTGGACCCTTTTAAGAAGATGTCAAATTGCAATGTGAGTTGTTTTATAATCTTTTAAATTTTTAATCATGAAAATGAGAGATGAATATAAAGAGGACGTAAATAAGTATTCTTTTTTATTAATTACGAAAAAACAGTCAAATTTATTGAAAGGCGTTACGAAGGACTTTTGGCAAGCTTAGTTGTAATGTTGTAAATGTATTGTACAACTCATTAATGCGGGGACCCTCTATGGCCGGACCATAACATGCCAACTGCAAGAAGGGGGAATGTCCATTTTGTAGGGTAGTAAATTGATTTTGACCCTTCAAGAAATTGGCTGTACACGCTGTTTGATTTTCTTTTACTTCAAGAAATATCTACAATTTGTAGAATTTTCTTGATATCGACCGAAGTCGAGTCTTCTTAAAATTTAACACGTCGTTTTTGTTGAGTCTATTGTTAACACGACCACACTAGAAGCTTCGTAATGTAATATTCTTTTGAACGAGCTTTATTGCATAGTGGTCAATAATTTTTAGAATGACATATACCGAATGAGATGAGTTAAATTATAGTACACTATATACGTCTACACCAAACGCGTTTCGGGCTTCATATTCGTTTGGTGTAACTTTAAAATAAGACATAGGGTTTTTTAGACTTTACTTTTAACAAAATTCCTTCTTTGAAGTGGGTACATTATACAACTTTTTATTGCATGAAATAAAAGTTGAGATTCTTACATACCCTTTTGGTATAACTCTAGCAAGATTATGCAAGACTTACTCTTTGTCTATATTAGGATAAAGGGTTTGCTTTATTTAACTAAATTATGTGTTTTTAGTAATAACAAGTTGTTTTGGTAACATTTTCAGGTGTCCACATTTAAAAATGGGTTCCCAAGGTACTCAAAGATTCTTCAAGATGAAAGAATCAAAGTGAAACTGCAAAACTAAATGTACAAGCATAGTAATTGTTCCCATCTCAATATCTCAATCTCAAATCTTTTCAATGGCCAGCCCAGATTCCCATATCCAAGTTTCAGGTATGAACTGACTAACTTGTACTGTACAACCTATCAAAGCATGTTGTTTATTGTTTGAATTGGCCCATTTTGTGGGCCATTGTTTGTATAAAAATATATTTCAATAACCCATGCCAACGCATTTTCCCAGACAGATTGCTTGGTATCTAAAAAAGATTACTTTTTACCTCCAATCTGTCCTGTTATTGAAACTATTTCAACCGTCACCATGTGCTCCACCCCTTAACATTTGGCTACTTGCTCATGCCAACGTGGATATCATCACTTTTGTCCAAGATTTCGTTAGGTTTAGTTTTTTTTACGGAATCTAGGGGTTCATCTGTTGGCTTTTTAATTTTAAATTGTACTTTTATAAGTTTAATACATGGTTGGTACATAAAGCAAGATTCAAGAACTTGAATGTAATCTTTGTTTGGTAATGTTCTTTCTGCAGGTTTTCCGAAGGAGAATCGTAACTTGATGGCCAAACATGAAGAGATAATGCGAGATAGATCGTCTACAATCGATTTAAGTTTGGGTACATACATATGTAAACTATGAGTTGTATTGTGTTTCTCCTATAGAAGTGGAAGTACAAGCATTGCAGTAGAGATCTGTCTTCCACGAAAAACCATGTATAGATTTATTTCGTATTCAACTAGAGAATGAAATATTTACACACATTTTTGCTACAAGGGTGAAACCAAGGATGTTTAATGAGGAATATCAAGTAGGAAAATTAACTAACAAAAAAATATTAATAACATGGTATAATCTTATATCGAGATTCATCGGCGGCTATTCGAAAAGAAAGTAAATTAGATAATTCATAAGTATATTATGTAGAGGCTATTTTTTATGAATGAACATGGTCACAACATACAAACCCTAACTGAAAACTATTGTGGCCGGCCCGGAGAGGCAGCAATATTATTCTTCTTGTTGTTGTTGTTGCTGCTGCCGCTACCGTTGCCGCTGCCGCTAACTATCACCATTTTCACAGCCATCATGACCACCTCCACCTCCATAGCCCCCATCACCACCACCGCAACCCCATCACCACCACCGCAACCCCATCACCACCACCCCAACCCCATCACCACCACCGCAACCCCATCACCACCACTGCAACCCCATCACCACCACCGTAGCCCCACCACCACCACATTTGTTTATTTTAATTAACATCAATCAACAATCAAAGAACCCTAATTCAAATCACAACACATTTGATCGATCTGAAACACTTACTTCCGTTCATCAACAAAGTAATCCTTGAACATCTAAATCCGCTTATCCTTAACCTCCTTGCGCAATTTCAGATAATTCCTCAAAAAGGGCCTCAAAATGGGGATGAAATCGCCATAGTTGTACTCGAAGCTTTGTGCTAACCGACTCCTTTCTCCGTTCAACGCTTTGAGCTTCAAGAACAACGGATCATCCTCACTCTCAAACCTCCGATCGAACATGATTCTAAACATGTTGTTGTACATCATGAGCTGCAACCGTCGCTGGATGACAATACCTTCCGTCACGACGGTCGGATTATTCTTAACATCGTCGACGACCGCGGCGGCCTCCGCTTCCCAGCCGTAGCGGTACTGCTGGACTGTAGACGTCATGATCCGTCGCATCTTCCGCCAGTGCTCACCATAGACGGTGAACACCATGTCCTGACCTTTTTCGGTGAAGATGTCGAAGAGGACGTTACGTGTTCGTGAGCCGAATTCTACTCCTTGTGTGTGGAGCACTTATTTTGCTAGCTTCGGTGAGGATACGACAACAAGGTTACGTTAGCCCATGCGGAGGAGAAGATAGATAGAGGAGAAGAACACACGGGGAAAAGAGCTTTTTATGGAAAATGGGGTGAATAAGGGTATTAAATAAGGGTTTTTTTGTCATTTTATTAAATTTAACTGAAAATTCTAGCGTTGTTAGTGTGTTGGACTCAAATGGAAATAAAAATGAAACGTTAGGGGCCGGATGTTAATTTTGAAACCGCAGGGATGCAAGTGGTTAAAATGAACAAACGTCAGGGATGCAAATGGTAATTTACTCATTAAATTATTTAGTAAAATTATAAAGAGTAAATTACCATTTGCATCCCTGACGTTTTCTCATTTTAACCACTTGTATCCCTGCAGTTTCAAAGTCTTGATTCCCCCCCTAACGTTTCATTTTTGTTTCCATTTGAATTCAAATAACTAACTCCGTTAAGTTATTCAGTTAACTCTTTATGGAAAAGACTAAATTACCCTTAAGAGTAAAAAAATAAAATAAAATAACTCAATGGGACCACCCATATCATCTTCTTCTCCTTTGACCCACACAACCTCCACACCTCACGCACAGTACCACCACCCACTACCGTCGGCCTCCACAACCCCCACCACCCCTACTATCACCGGCCTCCACAACCCCCACCACCCTTACTGCCACCAACCTCCACAACCCCCATCACCTCTACTCCTGAAGACCTCCATAACCCCACCACCTCCACTCCCACCTACCACCACTGTCTCCAGCCACCTCAACCCACACCACCTCCACTATTGTCGCCCTCCACAACCCCCACTACCTCCACTGTCGCCATCCTCCACAACCCTTAAATCTTAATTGACCAAATTTATGATTCGAATCTACCTTGAACCGCAATCTGAAGATCAATTGCAAAAAGAAATAGCAATATGTTTCTCCACTTGAACCGCAAAAAGAAACCTTATGAAGCATAGAATAACAAAAGCCCCAGCGTGGCTCTAGCGGGATCTGTTTCTCAGCCTTCTTAGCCGCCATCTTGAGCTTCAAGAGAGGGTAAAAATCATCCGGATGCTTCAAAACTGCCTTTAGACTCCCCATTTCTCGCTGATTCGATCAATTGCAATCAGATTGCATGAACGTTTTCTTGTGGTGGATCTACAGATGTGTGTGACACTGACAATTGGAGGTTGTGTGGTCTGTGCGGGTCGGATGAATGAAGCTATATACAGTAAAAGACTCCCCGACTTGACGGTCGGGTGGTTGTGTTGGCGGCGGGGTGGTTGTGGTGGTGGTGATTTGAAGAAGATGATGTTGATGGATGGGACCCACAAGGTTTTTTATGTGTTTTAATTTTAAGGTTAGTTTCATCATTTTAATAATAATTTTAACAGAAATATTAACAGTGTTACTCATTTGAACTCAAATGGAGATAAAAATGAAACGTATAGACTCAAATGAAGATAACATGAAACGTCACGGCCAGGATTGCAATTTTGAAATCGTAGGGATGCAAGTGGTTAAAATGAACAAACGTCAAGGATGCAAATGGTAATTTTACCCAATTATAAAAATGAAGATAGAGATGCTCTTCACAACTCTATCTCTATATCCATCTCTATCTCTAAAATATAAAGTATTTATCATTTTACTTCTACATCCCACACTCCATTCTTCATCTACAAATATATAAAGATTTAATTATAATAAATCTTTTATATTTAGGGGTTAAATATTATGTTGTGGAGGTTGTGGCGATGGAGGAATGACAAAATATTCAAAGGATGTTATGCATTAGCCCGTACAATGTTCGAAGAAATTAAGAAGGGCTCATATTTGTGCATAAAATTTAGATCTAAAGCCTGATGTCAGCTAGGAGAAATGTGGTGTTTCTAATTTGTAGTTTGTGGTGTATATGTCTCTTTTTGATTCCTAACATATTGTTATTTCAGATTTTCAGTTTTAATGTACAGTTTCTTTCTCCGTTCAAAAAAAACAATTCACCCTCTATAAAATTGTCGTGAGTGTGTAAAAAAGAAAGACAATAATATAACAAATGTTTGTGAGTAGGATGGAGATAGAGAATTGATTGTGAAACGTTTTATAAAAATAAACTAAATTAAAAAAATTATAATTTTAGTAAAATTATATAGATATAGATGACAAATGGGTTGTGAACGCTCTTGTTGAACATTTATGTTATAAACATTAAAGATGATAAAAATAAAGAAACAATAATGTAATAGCGGTAAAAACAAACTTAGAACATCGAATTCGTGTTCATTTTGTTTAACAAAGTCAAATCACGTGTACACCTTTAAGTTAAAATAATAAGAGATCCAAGTATAATATAAAAAGTTTATATACTTGAAATCTTACAGTCCACTTCGGTTTGTTCTCAGTTGGTTTCCAATACAAACCATAAATCACGGTTTGAAAATTCCTAAATTGTTTAGCAACGAATTAAAAGAAAAGCAACATTGAAACCACACCTATAACTAGTATGAGCTACTTCATTGTTTCAAACCAAACTGTAAACACCCATGACTCATATATAGCAACTTTTTATAACAAAATAATAATAATAATAATAATCAATAATAATGTTGTCACGACAAAAGTATATGCATAGATGCTTCTTTAAAATTGGAAACGTAGTGTTAAACAAGTTTTATAATCTTCTTTCGTTTCTCTATTAAAAATTAATTTTATATCGAACCATCATCTATTATATATTGGATAGAAAGGATAACTATCCAAATTCCAACACAAAAGAAACATATATGTAAGCGTCATTTCTTTACATATTACGTAAGGACATAACTTTACACCCAACCATATATGCTTTTAAACTTTTAACTTTTTAAAACAAAACATTATTTCTTAAAGAGTTAAAGATTATAATATCTGGTTACATATGTAATTTACCCAACTACTTAATTACTGGTAGAATCGATGAAAGTTGGTTAGCAGAGACAATATTTAGAAGGTATAGGTGCCAATAATAGTAATTTATAATTGGCAAACACGTAAATATTTAACTATTTAAGCATTCATGCTTTTTATATCAACATTTTTGAAATTTTCTTTCTGGTATGTTTTATATTTATGGAATATTGTTTTGTTTGGTTTCTATTCTTCCTTTCTCCGGTTTACATCAATGGACCATGGTCAGATAATCAACTTTAGTTTAGATATTTTCGAACTTCCACTTAAGTTTGAATAGATACAGAAAAGTATTCATACACCTTCGACAACTGATCAACTGTAAATCGACATGAGTATACATATACCCAAAATCCTTTATATCTTCGTATAAGAACATTAATATTATATGTTATTAAAAACCAACCGAGTTGAATAGGCGCGCGCTTAGGTTAATCTTTTATATATTTTGTGTTTCTCTTATGTTTTTCAAAAATATAATGTATTGTTAAAGTTCGAATACGGTTTACATTCAAATATAAATTATATTTAAATCCAATTTGGGTAACGTATATTATACATTTTTTTGTATGTAAACTTTCAAAGTTAACAGTAACTCAAGGTTTATTTTTCTAGATTTTTTATTATTATTAAATATGTATGATTATAATTAAACATGTTTTGTTATGCTATAGCTTTTAAAACCTAATCCGATCTTTTAAACTTGAATATACAGTTGGGACGTAGCTTAGTTTTTTGTAATTTTATATATAAATTTTATTTAAGACCGAGCTAGGTCACATATAATATATTAATACCTTGTTTTATTTTTAACCTTTTTAAAATATAATTTACGTTAGATCCCAATTTATTCAATATAATTTTTTTCCGACATCAAGTCAGGTCAAATATATCACATATTTACTTTTTTATTTTTAAATTCATTTTGATGTTTTTAATGTTTATTTTCCGTGATTTTATAGCTCACAAATTTATAGTTGTGTTTACACAAGTTTTGAATTTAATTTGGTATTTCTTACTATTTTCTTGTCGTACTAGTGAAGGATAATTCCACCGGTAAACAATAAATCAGTAATCCGGTCAATTAGTCAAATGCCAATAATATGATTCTAGACATCCATAATATAGTTCCAATGCATTAGATACATCACTGTATTAGATTACATTAATGCTATGTGTTATGGGACTTGATTAGGGCTTGACCACCCTTGGTCATGCCCCGTCATGCCCCACCAATGATGACACCCCCGGAGTGAACGAGGCTCGACGTCAAGAAAGTTATCATACAACGTGAGAGAGAAGGAGACTTTTTATTGTTATTTTATTTCAACCATAACAATAATCTACACCAACATTCTCCTTTTCACTTACTCACTTGGTGGTCAAGCCTTATAATACGTCTTTTTTTACTCAAACTCACCCGTCACCCTGCATACTTGTCACCTACATACCATATGGTTAAGTTCCTGTCATTGCCTTTCTAAGTGATGATAACACGGCCTCACCGTGATACCAAGACTAGACAAACAATAATAATAACCAGCCTCTTTTAAAAAGGATAGTATGTTAAAATGCAAGATGACTAATTTTAAACTTAAGGATAAATATAGATTTATGGAATAATACAAAAAATAAATATAGTAAATATAGGACATAAAGATAAGTAACTTGATAGACTTTTTTTTCAGTTTTAAAAACTCGCTTGATATTAATTCATTTGTTATATTATAGCATATATGCATATGCATAAGATAAGAAAACATCTAACTGGATGGATATTCTTTAAAAACAACTCTGATGATATCTTACATCACAATGTGTCGATGACAAAAACAACACCAATATAATCCTCAAAAGCATTGGATATGCTTTGCTGTTTATATATATACTTTTATATAAACAATGTACCACACATACACACACAAATAAAAAAGGTGCAGGTCGATAAAGTCGAACAAAAAATTTGCATATGTACTGGCTTTCAATAAAGGGAATAATGGTCCTATTATGTAAAGTTAAAAACTTTATCAATTAAGTCTATCTGGAATTCAACATAAATTTGTTTATAAAGCAGTTGGTTGGATAAGATAAAAATTTCCAGTGAGTCATACTTACCCAACAACCATAATTAGGTTGTCATAATAAAACAAATAAACCATATCAGCATTAAGTGGGTGTGTTTGGAACATGATTAGGAACCAGAGTGGCACAATCAACTTGTACCAATTTTTTAGGTAATCTTGAGTGTCCCTTAATTAGATATTTGCAGTGGGGACACTATAGGGTACCCTAAGCATTTGTAAGCATGCTCGTACAGTTGTAAAAACACACGATTATCTGGTTACGATTCAAGGTTTAAGGTTTGAGAGATATTAAACAACTTCGGGTGGATAAAGGGTTGGAGCCTAGTAGTAAGAGATGAGTCCCACAATCAAGAAATTGTAAGTTCTAGTCACAAAAATAATTTTAGATAAGTTATAAGTAGTGTTGTTTAAAAAACAAAGGTTTCAACTTTCGTACGTTAGACGCTAGTGGCTGACTCAAGAATTATTTATTGGAAATTTTTACATAATGATACTTTTAACTGAATGAAAAGTACGACGTATTCAAAGTTAGTTCTCTCACTATTGTTTGCAAAACCGATATATTATGTGTTACAATCTCCAACTCCAATCTACTGTGATGATGATATTGTTTTTATGAGAAGTCAAACAATACTCATAGATTAATTAGGAACTTACCTGTGGAAGATGAGCTAATGTAGTAGAATTCAATGCAACCAGCATGAAGCAGAAGAACAATTGTGAATAGAGCTGATTTGGAGATGATCGGGTGGACCAATAACTCGTTAGTAA
The DNA here is from genome assembly GCA_025506515.1 of Flaveria trinervia. Classification (NCBI taxonomy): domain Eukaryota; kingdom Viridiplantae; phylum Streptophyta; class Magnoliopsida; order Asterales; family Asteraceae; genus Flaveria; species Flaveria trinervia. The sequence continues at coordinate 2,279,435 of CM046450.1, read as the reverse complement.
TTAAAGCCATTAAGAAAAAACGTATTTAGAGATATAGATGCACAAAATAACCGGGTACGGACCCGACCCGATGAACCCGCCCGGACCCGGGTTCGGGTACAACCTGATGGGAGGCATACCCGGTTCGAACCCGTAGGGTTGGAACCGGGTTTAGGTTTTGAGTCTTTTAGCGAACCCGACCCGGTAAAAACCGAATTGAACCCAGTATTGGACATAAAAAAAATTAGAAAAAATAAACTAAACGCGGTATTGGACCCGGTTCCGGACCCGACCCGACCCTACCCGGGTATAGCGGGTAGGGTTTTCCCGCAATTAAACCCGACCGGGTTCGTACTCGGGTTCACCAATATCCGGATACAAAAAAACCCGATTGGACCCAACCCGGTTTGTATCTGGTTTCGGGTCCGGCACAAAACCCGAAATGTGGATCTCTATCTAGAGATAAGGGAGGTGTATTTGGGAAGGCACTCTGAAAGCCTGAATTCAAGTATTAGGTTTAGACCATGGGCTCAAAACAAAATATGAGTTCATGGGCTGGTCATAGTTGGACTCAAATTGATGATTATACAAATTAATCCAAAAATACGGAATTACCAATAGCAGGTGGCCTGCTGCTTTTCATTAGCCCATGCTATAAACAATTAAACATGTTTGACTTTGTATGGCCCAGTTAGGACGGAAAATGTGGATTAACTTTTCAAGTATCATATTCATACAAACACGAACTAGATTTCATCGTTTACTCGACAACCTTTTGTTCATCTCAAGACGTTATGACATTGCCATTGTACTACGAAGTACGAACAATGAGAATATGAAATACTTTTGTTTTATTTTAATATATTTTTAAAAGCTATTCAATAAATTTTTTTACTTGTTTATCTTTTATAAGAACTAGAACTAGAACTAGCTATTCAACACATGAAAAATGTTATGAATTTTCTTGAAAGTATATGTGGTACTTGTAACATATTAATTTTTGGAGTTTACATTTATAATGATAATTATAAGTTAGGGGTGAAAAATACCATATATGATTAACTAATGTTTAGTCCCTAGAAACTCATAAAAAACAGCTTCATGTTCATAACCTTTAAAAGGGAGGGGTTGATGTGTTGGACCTAGATATCGTCCTTCGGATTGTGTTACGACACTCTCTAGTTGATGCTTGATCTTGGAGTTTGGGTCATGCGTGATCAAATTAAAGATAAATCAAAGCCAAAGCAAAAAAATGTTAATGCAAGTAGAGTGTTCTAAGCATTTGATAGTGTATGACACATTACTAAAATAGGTAATAAAACCAAACAAGTTGATTCAAACATATTAATTAGGCAGACTATTTGCATATCTTTTTTATGGATCAAACAAGTTAAAACAAATTCACTATGTTTGAACCAAATCATTGTATGTCCTTCCCTAATTACAAATTTGACTCCCATAAATTGTAATTATCATCATATATTTGCTTTACAAATCTATGAATGAATTTTTATAAAAGCATATCTATGAAGGAGTTTAAGTGGAATTTTGGGATTGTTTGTTTTCTCTCAACTTTTGACTTATTAAGTCGAAAAGTTAATAAGTCAAAAAAATATTTGCAAAACCCAAATAGACTTTTCAAACTAAATTTTTATATAAGGTAAAAATGAGGTTTTGAAAAGTAAAAAGGATGTTAGTTATTAACTTTTAAAAACTACTTTTAATCTAATTTTCTATTATACCTTTTTACTAATTTCTATTAGCTCCTATTGTTTTTAAAAATATGTCTTGTTTGATCATTTTATAATATTTTAGTTTATAAACTAATCTAAATAATTTTTAAAAACTAAATTTGAAAAATTATAAGTTAGTAAATAAATTTTAGAGTTAATCTCAGTTTTCGTCTCTGAGTTTTGCAAATTGTCTCCACTTGAGTACCAACGTTTATTTTGTCTCTATTATTGGCTCGAGTTTTGCAAATCATTTCTATTTTAGTCATTTTAACTAACGGTGTTAACATTTTTCTTTAGATTTAAAAAAATACCAAAATATCTTTAAAGGCTATAAACAATTTCACCATCTCATTCTTTCTCTTTGTAACATCTTGTTTTTTTTGGTTAATTAAAAGCTACCATCGTGAAATTCTTCTAAGGACCATTGTTGTCATATGTGAAACTCATGGGCCGTTTATGCTTTTTTTGCCATAGTTGTTTTATTTCTTTAACTTGAAAGCTTATGGTGTTAAATATTTACTTAATAAATAAATAATGTTTCTAATAATACCAATTACAATAATTATACTAATAATAACAAAGTTAACAAAAAAAATAATAATAACAATGTTGTTATTAGTAATAATGATTTGTAAAAGTTTATTAAACTTAGAAATGTTTAAAATCTTGAATTTAATAAGTCAAGGGGCCTTAATGTCATTTTATAAACTTTAATTAAAAGGTTTTGACATAAAATAATAACATTTTGAAGTTGAGGGACCATTGGTGTAAATTACCAAAACCCAACTTCTCCTTTTTTTTTTTCCTACCCGTTTTTCCGGCCGCCGGCCGGCCAAGCCCGGCGCGGCGCCGGCGAGCCCCAATTCCACACTAAACCACCCGTTTTTTATACCAATCACTCCAAAAGCTTCGTGAACACGATTCGAACGTTATGGTGAGCCTTAAACGCCTTTAAATCGTAGTCATGAACCTTTGTGAAACGAGTAACCGTTGTTCTAAAACATAAAACCGTTCGACAATTAAACACTAATAAAAATCCAATTGATTGAACTTACACGATCGTCTAACTATACCTAAATCATTATCAATCTCAATTACACCTGAATCAAACACAACCATCAAATTCCATCGTCATCTTTCATCGCGACCTGCAACTACTTGGACACTATCATCAAGGTTTCAAATCTCGAAATAAACAGAGGGCTTTTCATCATTGGCTTCATTAGAGACTACCTGTGCAACGAATTTATTTATCATCGTCGTTTGGGTATCGAATCTGTGATAAGAAAGTCGCGACCTGTTCTGTACTTGTTCATCATTGAATTGACACTAACCAGGTAATTAAACAATATGGCACACTCGATTTTAGTTGGGAATCAAAAGCCCCATGATCGTTCTTGCTAACAACATTGATGGAGACATCAATTTGATCGATGATGAAACTAGGGTTCTTGAGATTTCTGGGTGTTTGTGTTTATAACATTTTAAAACGGAAATCTTACACGGCCAAGGCCCTGGTTCACTGGTTAAGATGCTTCCCCACACACATGAGGTCCCGGGTTCGAACCCGGGCACCATCATGTAATTTTTTTAGGGGTTTTAGCCCAAAATAATTTTTAGAAAATTTATAACAAATATACTAAATGCATTTAAAACTTCAAATATTTTTTAAAATCACCTAACTAATTTTCTAGAAATTTATTTCTTATAATAACTAAATATTATTATTAATCATTTTAAACAAATGATATAATTTGTTCAATTTCTTATTAATAGATTTTAAATATTGTTTAACTTATTAAATCATTATTTGTTCAAATAATATATTTAGATTATTTCTCATAAGTTAAAACTTAAAATATTGTTTAATTACTAAATAGTTATTTGCTCAAATAATATATTTAAATTATTTTACTTATAAAATAGACATTGAATATCGTTATAACTCACTAAATCATTATTTGTTCAAATAACAAGTATAAATTATTGTTTAAAACGTGCTTATTTTATTTAGCTATGAGACTTTATTTTTATATAAATATTACAAACTTTATTATAAATGTTATTCTTATTTCACATCTTTATATAAAATACAAATATATTGTTACCAAGAAAATATAATTACATATTGAACTCCAACTTTGTTATATTTAGATTCATTTCTAAAATATTTACATATATAATTCTTCTAATGAATTAAAAATATAAAATAATTACTTTGTAAATTGTTATATATCAAAAACCCCTTAAAACTATTGAAACCCTAATCATTATTTGAACGTTAATCATATTATTAATCTTCATCTTGTATTACGTATTTAGGTGCCTTGTAATGAATACTTGGGATTACTTTAGATCATCCTTAATCTTTATTTATCATCTTGTAATGCTTATATCAATGTGAGTATTTCCATACCCCTTTTTTCTTATTTTCACACTTTGGGGTGAAACATGTTAACTTATACTATTGCACTTGTAAACTTATTTGAGACTTGTAAACCTATGGCAATTCATCTTGTAAAGTTGTGGTTAGTTGAACTTTCGTTGTTACCATGTTATGGCGTTATATGTACAATCATTAACTATTGCTAGCCCAGCGAAGTCATAGATCTATGGGCCAGACAAGCCTGCTTTGGTTGATCCAAGTACACTTAGCTGATCGTATAATCTTGTAAACGTTTGAGACTTGTAAAACTTTGTCGAGGTTTGATTGTTGCATTGTTCATAACATCCCTAATCACTTTATTCTCTAACTTACAACTTGAATTACCATCTTTTATATACTTATGTATTGAAAACTGTGGAATGCTCACCAGCATTTTTATGTTGATCTTCTATTTTTAACATGTTTCAGGTATACCTCAAGTTTGTGTTCTACTCTTTGAAGCTTATTACATCTAGGATTGGACCTAGAGATAAAATGGATGATCATGTTATTTGTAGCATTTGTACATGATGTATTCTTTTTTGAAACTTTTGCTTGTAATGCTACAATTGAATCTTATGATTTATATATTTGGATTTAATAAATAGCGTAATGTGGCTGTGAACAACTGTAACCCTCACATCTCGACGTTTCCGCCGTCAAGGTTGGGGTGTGACACTCTTTCTTCCTTCTCTACAACTATCACACACCACATCTCAACACACGCACCGAAAATGTAAGAATAAATACCCTCTTATTGTCTTATTCCCATTTTCTTCTCCGATCACATCTCCACCATGCCACCACCGTCATCTCCGTCGTGCACCACCGCACCACCCCTCGCCACCCTCCTCCTCCTTCGCACCACCGACCTTGACTCCGACTACACCAACCTCTGCCCCTTTACCATCAACCATAGCCTCGGCCCCAAACCCACAACCAATCGGACTCATGGTTCCGCACTAACACCGCCCTCCTCAAACCATTCTTCCACCGTTGTATGCTCGAATACCCTTGCCTCACCAACGAACCCTTCGCCGTTGACACCATCTTCCTCCCCTATTACGCCGCCCCTGATTCCCTCCAATACCTCCACGGTTGCGATTACAACTCCCTCACCGTCCACGACCTCCACCTCCACCAATTCCTCTACCATAACTCGCCAGAACAACGTGGGATTTCAGTCAACCGTTGAGGAATGATCACGTTGTGTGGGGCACTTTGTTTCTTGAATTTCCTGAGTTTTTAATCTCACAACCCTAACCCTAGAATCTAGAGCGTATCCCTGGCAAGAACAATCGATCCCTTATCTTACGTCGTTTCATCCCCCCAATTTAGCGTTTTTCGATTTGTGGATCAGAAGAGTTAATCGATCCAAAAGATCGACATTGATGTTGTTCGACGGTGGCGGTGGGATCTCCTTCGCCTCCAATGTTCACCAGAGTATTAGATTAGAAGGTGATAACAGCTTGATCAACTCGATCATCGATGACAAAGATCATAATTTGAATGCGTATTCGAGGTTTTATGAGTTAGTGTTGCAGGGGTGTAGAACTAAAGAACAAGAAGAAGAAGAATAATGGGTCTTGGTTGTATTTAATATCTTTATTTTAATATTAAGTTTTTAATATTGAATGAGGGGTATTTTAGTCATTTGAGAACAACTTAACTGAATAATGTTAACACCGTTAGTCAAAAAGGCTAAAATAGAAACGATTTTCAAAACTGAGGCCAGTAATAAAGACAAAATAAACGTTGGTACTCAAGTGAAGACAATTTGCAAAACTTAGGAACGAAAACCGATATTAACTCTAAATTTTATCAAAAAACTTTTTTAAGTCAAAATAAGCAATCCAAACATGTCCTGAATTCCCTATAAGATCATGAGTTACAAAGAAGTAAATCTATAGATATTAATAAAAAAAAGTTTATTTTGCCATTTGTTATCTTTTTAAATTATATTTTTGACACTTGTAATTTTTTTAAACTGCTCACTTTATTTTTCCTCTAAAAGGGTATTAAAGTAATTTAAACACTTAAATAATTTAGCTCTTCATAAAAATTAATTTAGTTAATTAATACATTTTTCTCTCTCATCTACATTTTGTTTAAATCAAACTATGTTTTTAAAAATAGATTTTTTAAGAAAATTAAAATTCATATATTATCTAAAACATTGAATCTTTTAAAACAAAATTTTTTAAATCAATCAATTTTTTTAAAATAATTAAAAAAATTATAGCATTTTCTAAAAGTAGTTCTAAAACATCCACAATAATTAGAAACTAAAGTATAATAAATAAGATTTTTATAAACAATAAAGTTGTATAAGAAAATCTTACAACAAATATTTAAGAAAATCGTACTGTAACTTTTCGTGTTTATTAATAACTATAATCTGTTAAATAAATGAGTTTTTAGACTATATATTTATCTATATATCTATATGTCTATAACCTATATATTGTTTATTTACTTGAAATAGTTATTTATATGCAATTATAATCATATTTTATCTTCAAAAATAATTTTATAATTTATAAATTTTTATTACTAATTATTTATTATTTTATTAATTCAACCCGTGTAATTTAGTGGAATACGAAAACCTAAATGGTTCGAGGGTAGGTTTTCCAGAAACCGAAAAGCTTAACGGCGTCGTTTGATCCCGCTGCTCCCTCCCATTTCAAGCTACCAAAATCGGAGGGACTCACCGGTCCGGCCGGCGATTTGACCACCACCAAATTAACCCAACCCACTCTGTGTGTGTTTGTCAAAGCGCGAGAATGAGGTTTAATTTTGACCTACCGGAACCTACCACCAAAGAAGCCCTAACACCACCGTCACCATCATCATCACCGTCACCGCCGCCGTTACCGTCACCGTCACCGTCACTGGCACGGTCGCCGTCATCGGCAACTCCGGCAACCGACGATGTGGAATGGCTTCCGCTTCAGAGCCACCCAATTTTCTCCGGCGCCCCTTCGAAGAATAATGTTCAGAGGAAGCGGAATCTCATGGCTTGGGATGGAGCCTCTCGCCTCTACTTTTGGGATGTAAATACGCAATCACTGCATCGAGTTTCTCTCCGGTTCGGTGAACCCGACCCGACTACCGTTCTTGCTGCTTCACCTTCAAAGGTCTTTCTGCTTTGCTATGAGCATATTTGTTCTCCATTTAGCATGTGTTTGAATGCAAATGCTATGATTGTTTGAAATAATGTTAACAATTTAGGAATTAGGGCATTGCAGGAGTTGGTAATTGAAGTACTTGAGAATGGTGCTATTTAATTGCTTTAGGCGAGAGCCGTAGGCACCCAAGTGAACTGATTTGTGTCACTTAGATTAGACTGTAGCATAGTTTGCAGTTTTATCTATCGTTTTTTGTTCATTGCTTGAAGTCGTAACCTGTAAAAATACAACTTATCATATTGTTTTTATTCTGGTCTTTGGTGTTTTGTTCATTATAGGTGTTGCGAACTGACGTGGAGCTAGATTTTGTGGTGGATAGAATTGCCATCAACAGACATGGATCAGCCTTGCTCTTAGAGGGATCAAATGGGTTGTGTGTTATGTACCTGTATGGGCGTTCTTCATCAAAAGATAGTGCTGTTATATGCAGGTAGTAAAATATAAACTTTTTGATCTACATTGTTTATCAGTTGTATAAACGTTTGGATATGCATCTTTTCATTTGTCTGACATTAGTGCACCTCTTTTGAAAACACTTTTTATTATACTGATCTGCAGGACGATCACTGTTGGATCAGATCTCTACCTCAACACGAACAATGCCATACGGACTTTAAAAGTTTCATGGCACCCTTATAGTGATACTCATCTTGGAATTCTATCTTCTGATTCAGTATTCAGGTCTACACTCTGATCAGCCATTTGATTCAGTTTTCAGGTCTCGTTGCTGTTTTTCTTTAATTATAATGTATGACTGTATCATATTGCATATTGTAGGCTTTATGATTTGTCCTCAGCTCTTGAGCATCCAGAGCAGGAATACTATCTACAGCCAGTTGCACGTGGTAGATCAAGGAATGCCTCATCAATATGTCCGGTTGACTTTTCTTTTGGTGGTGATCATTTGTGGGATCGATTTAGTGTATGTTCACTATTCATTATTCTTATAATTTGGCATTCTTTTTTTATATCAGTTGCTCAAGTGCTTATAAGTTCTATTGTGCAGGTTTTCGTTTTGTTCAGTGATGGTACAGTTTACACCCTTTGTCCGGTTGTTCCTTTTGGAAGGTAAGGTCACAATTATATATGTTGTTTTCTAAAGAAGATGGTCCCATTTCATTTATTTATGTTGATATAGTGTGTACAAATGGGAGTCTGTATTGGAGATATATAGTGATGCTCAGACGTTTGGACTAAAATCTGGTAGCTCAAAAGCCTTTAGTAATGCCACCCTGGCAATTTCTTGGTTAGAAGCAACATTTCCTGAGTTGGCTAGACAAGCAGCAGAAGGCGGAAATCAACCTGCGCTAAAATCTCATCCTTATGCTCTATTTGATGCATCAGTTTCATTACAGGTATCCCTCTACTATCTTTAGTCTTTTAGTTGTCCATATTAATATGCTATATTTACTTGAAAGAAATGTCAAACAACTTTTTTCAAATTATAGGGGCCTCTTCATAAAGTGTACCATGGAAATGAAGAAGATTCTGAATTTAAAGTCACCGAGTGTGAGGGACGAGCTGTCAGTTTTCTGTACAAGGCAGTTAGCAAAGATTCAATTCTTATTACGGTTTGGAGTAGTGGGCAGCTACAGATAGATGCATTAGCTGATGAAATACAGCCTGTTTGGACGGTGGGTAACCATCCCCGTATTTCTGTTGATTCTCAAAACCGAATAGTTGGTTTTGCCATGATTTGTGAACCACATCCCAATGAGCTATCAGTGGTGTCATTTGAACAATCATCCGATAAAAATATTTGGTTGGGACATCCACCTCCGTTGTTAAGGCTGGGTACTGTTGATTTAGCCCTACCCGGGAAAACTGAAACCGGTTCCACGATTTCATTGTTTATTGATCCACTTATACCCGAGAGAATATACTGTGTTCATGATGGAGGTGTGGACTCAATAGTGTTGCATTTTCTTCCTTTCACTAATCAGAAAAATGGGATAGACGATGACATGAGACCGCCAACTGTGCAGTCGGTTCTTAACACATGCCAGGTGGAATCCTCAATGTCTTCTCTATATGGTTTTGTTGCATTGGCGGATTCATTTGGATGTTGTTGGATTGTGGGAATCACGTCTGGTTTTGAATGCATTGTACTTGGGATGGAAAGCTGGAATCTTTTGCTTCCTGCTCGTGTTGATAAAGAAAAGAAATATGAAAGTTCGGAAGAAAATATAGTTACTGGAGATGCTACTATTATAAGTAAAGAATTACTCACTGGCCCAAAAGTGGTTATCGTGCCACCTACCTCACCAAATCCTGTTGCTGCTGACTCTATTGAAGGGAGGTCTACTCTCCATCAATACTTCAAGCTTTTCCATGAGAACTATGTCGAGTATGCACATAAGGTAAGGTTGCAATTTATACCTATGTACTTATGGATAGGTCGATTTGAGTTTTGTTTTATATCTAACGGGTCAAAGGGTTAAATAAAAATATTTTAATTGAAATGGAAAGTTGGTCAAATGAGTTAAGAGTCACCCAAAGTGTTGTTAATGCATACAACCTTAATTGGTCAAATGAGTCGAAAGCCATGCAAAATGTGTTTGTTAATGCATACAACTTACTAAAGTACTGAATCACTTTATCAAAATATTTTATGCTAATCATATATTAACTAATTAAGTATTTTATACAATATGTTTGAAGATTTGGATATATTATTCACATTCACACTTTGGCATTGTAAATACTACTATTATCTGTAACATTAATTCTGGATCTTGATGTTGTATTGGTTCAAGTACTAGTTTTACTGTTTTGTATCATATAAAATTTGTATCTTTTTCCATTTAACACCCTTTTGGCTGTCGAATATTAATATATTCTTGGGGGTTGAAAATACTGATGCTTTATACTTGTTACCTATTCGTATAACAAATGTTTCTTGCGTTGTTTCTCAGGTTTATTTTGAGCTCAAACACCATGGACCACAACTAAAGAAAATCATTGATGAACAACATACCCGATTGCGCGAGGCACAACAAAAGTTAGCGAAAGTCGAAGAGAAGCAGGAAACATTGGAAAATCGAATAGATCGTGCAATTCAGAATCATGGTTTGTTAGAAGAACGGTTGTTAAGCCTAAGAAACCTACCAGGAATCCACAAGAAACCATTGTCGAAAGCAGAGCGAGAGTTCAAGATGGAGCTTGGTAAGTTGTCTTCAAATAGTATGACTTTCAACCTTGACCAAGTCGACCCAATCTGACCTGCTTCCCCGTTTAGCTAAGTCTTTTCTGTTTGACCTGCTTTAGATAAACTCAACCTCAATTGACCCATCCATGATCCATGCTCGCCTTTAACTTTTAGACGCTGTTATGTGTGATTGCCGTTAGTTTACCAATGAATCTTGATAATGGGATATTATATTTGTTACAGAAAGCTCTATTCTGAAGTCTATTGTGTTTGTTTTATGCAGACAAATTTAGAGGATTGGAATTAGATGCGTTGCACATGACCATAGAAGCTATAAATGGTCGAATAAAAAGACATTCCTCTTCTCCACAAAGCAAAAGACCCAACCAAAGAAGGCTAATCGCAGGGAGGAGAAGGGTAATGTCGAAGATGATGAGATCTCCCACCTCAAATCCTCAATTGCAAAGCTTTCTTTAGTCAACAGTGAGAACACCAAAAAGGTCAAACTTGTGGACTCAGCTTTGAGAAACCGTGAAAGCAGTTGAGGAAAGTTGACAAGCTTGTGTGAAATCAAGAATTATATAATTATTAGGTTTTGAATAACTGAAATGCTGTAACTTATATTTTGGCATTTTTGTTTCAAGTTGATCTATACACCTGCAACTCTATGTACTTGAAGTTCGTATAGATCAACACTTCAGAAGGTGGTGTTAAGCTAGACAACAAACCAACCAAATGCCACTGCTGGAATTATCACAGGGTTTCATGATCATCTACACAATATCTATAATTTGTACCTGTATTTGTGATTCACCATATGAGGTACGCAATTGCGATTTTAAATTGAGGAAGTTTGAATGAACCAAAAATTGTCTCGAAGTAAGGTTAAGACGACCTGGTCGGTTTCCTTAATAACGTGACATTATTAATGCCAAAGGAGTTGAATGCAGGATGATGGATTTCAAGCCGTGAAAACAAGTCCAAACCTCTCATTAAAAATCAACACGTCTTCGGATTTGAACACCATGGTCAAGTTTGTGTCACAGTAGGCTTGGACACTATGGGTTTAGTTAGCTGATTGTTGAACACCATGGTTATTTATCCTACTATTCTAATAAAAAGATAATTATGTTGAGAAGTTCAAGCCTACATCTTTTTTCGTCACTAGCATTTTCGCATAATGTCAACCTTTCTGATAATAAGTTAATGAAATTCATTTATATTATTCTTATTTAAAATTTTTGTACAACATAAAAAATAATTAATATTAATTCTCATTATGCTTTTGTTTATTATAGGTTAGCTGTCAAGAACACTATTGTCTACATTTCGAATGGTATTTTTAATTTTATAAACAAAACACATTATCATTTAATCATGTTAGCATCATTATATGTTATAATTATTAATTTACATTGTTTTAGTGCAACAATTTAGTCACAAAAAAATATATGTTTTTCAATTATATTAGATGGTCAAAATTAATTCCAATCAACATAAGTATGCTGAAAAACAAAAACTTAAAAAATGGTAACATTACTAATGAGACACAAAACATTGTATACAAAGAGGTGTTTACACATTTACGAGAAAGTTTTCAGAATATGAATGTTGTATCACTTCTATTTTCAAACTTTAATATTTATTTTTTTAATTATTTCATAATGTTTATATATCATCGATATTCAATAAAGTCTGATGCTTTAAAACAACCGTGTAACACAAGAGCTCTAACCTATTATTGTTATACAACCAATATGATAGTGTGTAAATAAACAAAGTAGCCATATAATGTATTAGAATAAAACATCAAGGAAGATGTAGTTTTTTTATAAAAGATGTTTGAGTTTATGCTGTCACACTACAGGGTTTGTTGATATGGTATACTAACAAAAATAATAGAAGATTTTGATCACGGGCAAAGCCATACGCCTTGTGTAACATTTTCGTTTTGCCAAACAATTCTCAGGCCACATGGAGTGGTGACGGTGAAAGGTAAAAGCCCAGAAAAAATAGGGCCATCCTAGTAAATTTTCAATAAGAACCACCGGTACCACTACCAACCTTGTAAAGTTTATTGAAAAAAAAAGAAAAACAAGAAAAAATTAAAATGATATCATGTAAAACAAAAAAGTTTGTTGTGACGTTAAACAAGAAAAAACGAGAATAAGGAAACGCTTGTTTGTCATTTATTATCAGTTTCACCTCAAGATACGTGTGATGTTGCACCCAAGAGACTCAAACAAATGCGAATAAACCCTCTTCTTCCCCATTGTTCCTCTAAAGTCTAAACAACTTTCACAAATCAAAGCTCACGTACTAACATCTTCTCGCCCATACGCACTCAACACACTTCTTGATCCATTCACAAACTCACACACCCCACAATACACCTTCACCCTCTACAATCAAATGCTTCAAAACCCAAATACCCACAACCATTTCACCTTCAATTTCGCCCTCAAAGCATGTTGCTTGACAAATTCCTTCATCAAAGGCCAATAAATCCATGCCCATGTGACAAAAAACAGGTCATTTTGCCCACACTTGCATCCAAAATTCGTTCATCAATCTCTACGTTATCGGGAATGAAATCGTATACGCTTATGGGGTCTTCAAGACGATCGATTGTCCCACTGTGGTTTCATGGACTTCGATCATTTCAGGGCTTTCGAAATGTGGGTTTGAACGTATGGCAGTTGGTGTGCTCTCTGTTATGGATGTTGACCCCAATACATCTTTTTGCCTAACGTGGTATCATCCGTATTTTAGATCAAAAATCGGAAAGTTTGTTTTCGAAAGTAGAAGTTAACGGAGATGAACATCTAAAAACATCTTACATTTTCAGAGGTGGGTCAGGGATGGATTTTAATATTAAAAAAGAAAATAATATATTTATATTAATAAAATATTTAGTTTTTCAATATTAGTTTAAGGGTTAGGCGTTTTAAGTAAATTTCATGCGCCTGAACAATGTTCAAGTGTTTAAACAGTGTGCGGAACAGTGCTCATGCATTCAAACAGTATATCTGAACAGTGCTCATGTGTCTTTTAAATTTTCTCTAAAAAGTATTTAACTTTTATAATTTAAAATTTTAAAGTTTTAAAATTTTCATCCAAAAGACATAAATATTTTATTTTAATATATAATATTGATATTAAAAAATAAATATAAAATGTGATAATGATGTGACAATGTTATTATGTGTTTTTAAGTTGTATTATTGGAGAAGTTTTTTGGGTTTTTGAAAAATGAGTGTTTTTTTTTTGTTAAGCATGTTTTTAGATGTTTTTTTTATATCACCATTGGATGCTTTAATACTTATACGTTAGTGTGTTGTCTGCTTGTTGTAATGTGGGTGAATTGAAGGTTGGGAAATCTGTTCATTGCTATTCGTTTAAGTGTTTTGATCAAGATAATGTGATTCTTGATAATGCATTGTTACATTTGTATGTGAAAGTTGGGCCTTTGGAGTATGCGCGCAAAGTGTTTGATGAAATGCCTGAGAGAGATGTGGTTTCGTGGAGCAAGATGATAGGTGGCTTCGTGCATCGAGGGTTTTGTGAGAATGCGATGAGATGATGAGAGAGGAGAAGTTAAGCCGAACGAGGCGACTATAGTTAGTGTAGTGGCTGCTTGCGCTTCACTCGGGTCGTTGAGTTTAGGTGAATGGGTGCACGCGCATGTTCAAGAAAGACTAAATATCCCACTAGAAGGAAATGTGGGTAATGTGTTTATAAACACGTATGCTAAATGTGGCAGCATAAGGAGCGCGATTCGCGTGTTCGAAACACTTAGGTTCAAAGATACAATATCTTGGAGCACTATGATTAACGGGTTTGCAATGAACGGGCTTGGACATCACGTGTTACCATTATTCGGGCTTATGTTAGTTCATGGGGTTGCACCAGATGATGTGACATTCGTCAGCTTGTTAACCGCGTGCAGCCATGGTGGGCTTGTTAACGAAGGGTTAATGTTGTTCAAAGCGATGGTTAACACATATGGCATGACCGCTAACGAGAGGCATTGTGCGTTCTTTGTGGACTTGTATGCACGAGCAGGATGGTTTAAAGGACCAGAGGATTTTGTTATGGGTTTGGATGTGGAACCACACAAGCAGTGTGGGGTGCGTTGGTTAGCGCGTGTAGGGTTCATGGGAATGAGGCGATGGTTCGACGCGTAAGCGAGACCCTTGTCGAAAAAGGTGCGAGTGGTGGGACTTTGTGTTTGGTGTCAAATAGTTATGCAAGTTCAAGTAGATGGGATGAATCAATGGAGATTAGAAATGTGATGAGTTGTTTAGGTTTGAAAAAAATGACTGATGATAGCTGGATTGAGCTTAATGTATAGATCAATGCTTGTTAATAGAGACGGGAAACTCTTTTTAAACTTTAATGCGTTTTGGACCCGAACCGAAAAAATAATGGTTTCAAACTGAACAAATCATTTTATACTAAAAAATCAATTTCAAATCGAATTGTACCAGCTAAAAACTAATGTTAACCTTATTAAGCTGAATCTAAATCGGTTTGAACTCTACATGTAATATCACACTCCCAATACAATATTCTTGATTGACGTGCTATATCATACCCGTTTTTTTTTTGTAAATAAAAATGTGGTCAAATGTCATTCACTGGTAAAATTTTTAATAACATTGTAGTAAAGAGTTTCGGTTAGGACTAAGAAAAGTAAAGAATATCTAAACTGATTGTGTAGATAAAAGTTTTATTCAATCTGAACGACAAAAATTGAATTAAGTACCTTTTGTTACGTTAAAAGGTGTATCTGCTAGTTGTATTTGTAAATCAAGTTAACCAGTTATTAATTCCTAGAATGTTAAAAATAAATAATTTTACGAACATATATTATATGAAAATCTAAAAAGATAGATGCAAAAAAACTTCAAAAAATGATTCTTTTAAAAATAGATGAGCAATGTATTTTTTATAATTGCAACTATATTATACGTAACGCCACGTGCAATTATTAATTGGGATTGATATGGGTCAATAGTTGATAATTTGTATTAACAAAATCTAATTTTCTTTTAAAAAACCCCACTCATAAATTTTCAATGCCACATAGCATTGAATTTTTAGAAAAAGCCAAAAAATATATTTTCATTTCGTCTTCCGGACATAAAAACGTAAAAGTTAAAGTAGAGTTAAATGTCTTTTTTTATTATAATAAAAAAGGTATTGAGTTGCCACTTGTTAATATTTTAAACATCTTAAACTTAATTTTTCTATTTCTCTCTTTTATTAATATTTACATTAACTACCAATTATATTATTTAAATTTTAAAAAAATTAAAATAGTTTCTTACGTATAAATAATATGAAGGATAATTTGTAACACCTAATCAAACAAATCAACAAAAAAACCATCAAACAAACCATCAAACTTTTGATTTTTTATTTAGTTTCATTTCTTATTACATTCATTAACAATATTACATTACACGATTAGTTCAATTTACCAATGATACATCGTAACCCAATCTTCTTCAAGAAATTGGAATTCGCGTTCCATGGCTCGCCACCAACAATCTTTGATAATGCCTCCGGTGCAAAGATTGCTAATGGTGTGATTAAAGACCGGGAATCTTATATGTTTAGCTTTCCAATTAAAAGCACAAGAGTATTTACCCTTGTCATTAAACTCGAGAGTGTATTCTTCACCACTCTTAATTGATTTAAAGTCGGGTTGTTCGTTATCTCTTCCACAACCAATAACAAGACCGTCAAGATGATAGTTTTCAACATGAACCGTGTTTTTAGGAAACGCAGCTTCTGAAGGTTGTGGTGATGGAAAAATTGCGATCGCAAGAAGAAAAACCCAAACAAGTTCAAGGTAAGGTGTGTCAATTGCCATTTTACCTTTTTCAGTGTAAACTTTAAGGCTTCATGAGCCAATTTATAAGCCAGAATTTAATGTAACAAACTTTTCGATTTTATATAACTAATGATGGTTTTGTTGTTATCTACTTATAAAGTCATATATTTATGATTATTATTTATTATTTATTTTTGAATCCCGACTCTGCTTCAAATTATAAGTGTTATATTAACCAGACTTATTTATTCGTTTTCTTGTTAGGACGCACCCCAACCCCTTTGAAGAAAACTCACAAATGAAAAAAAAATCCTAGCTCAATCTAAACAATTTCATTTAAAGTGAAACTTAAACCCAAAACTTCATATATTTACATGTCTTGACTAACTTCTCTTAACCACTTGGCTATTAAAGGACTTCAATACAAAAATGTTATAAAAAACGATTATTTTTATTTTTATAAAATAGAGACTATTTGTTTTATGATAAAGTTTACTATAGTGCCGTTTGTACAAAACATGTTACAACTCTACTCTGTTTAGCCTGATCTAAGCATCTTTCTTCAAGGTGCTAAGACAAGGTGTATGAGGCACAAAGGTGTGGTGGAGTCATATTTTCTCCTGATGTTATTATTGCAACTCATATTAATGTAAAATGATGACTCTTATAATTAAGCATGATGATAATATATTCGTTCAAGCAAGCAAAAGTAAAATCACATACATATTTGCATCATAAGTTATACGCTAGAAAAGTAATCCATAAAGATTCAAGTAACTAAGAACAGAGTCGGAAAGGATGAGATAACAAACATGATCTTCAATGATAATAACCACCTCTTTTCATGAAGTTTCTTCTTGTGAAAACCAATTTGATTCAAGAATGTATCAGCCAATCGAGTAAATCATTCTCTCTGAAAGATCGGTTCCAACTGCCCTTACGTATTTATGTAACTGAATTTCCAAGTAGTTCCTTTCATGTGTTGCAAAAGCTTGTCGTATATCCTTCAGAAAAATATGTATTATAAAACCACCTTTTCATGCCATATAAGGTTCATCTAATGATATTAGCAGAGGTAGCAATATCAAAGAAACGGGTAGCATTGGATTCATAACAAACCAAACAGGTTGAATTTTGAATAGATTAGCTAAAAAGTGAAAAGTATTAAACACGTCAGAGATCACTAAATTAGTAATTAGATGTTTACAAGATCCTAAATCATTTATCTAAATGGATTTAGTATTGCAACTATACCGGTCGATAATCATATTCCCTAGTCAGCTAGACCCGTGTTGTTTTAACCTGTAACAAAAAGTTACATGGCTTGACCCAAACCCACTTGACACACACTTAATCCCCTCGATGTTGGACTAATCTTGATGGGTCAAGTTACGGGTCATGGGTCTAGTATTCAAGTCATGTGTTTTGTTAAATTATGCAGCAAGTTTAATTTTGAAATATTCTTAGTAGTGGAGTAGTGGGTGCTAAGTAGTGGGTCTATTTTATAGGAGCACTAACCCATGTTTACATGTATTGTTTTTTACCTATATATGTAACTCTTTGAATTATGAATGAAAATGAGCAAATTAAAGCACTAAACTTTTTGTTCGTGCGTGCTTCTTGTGTGTTTGATTTGGGGCTTGAACCAACACCCGACCCATCTGCTTTGCCAACTCCAGATGTATAAAGGCAAGAACAAACATGATAATGACTCTAGTAGAAGCGTACCTTATATTTCAGGTGCATTCCCCTCAAATCAATGACAATATTACTGAAATCTGTTTGCATGTCTGCAGGCATCAAACTAGTGGCTTCTGGTTCTAGTGATTCATCATCATCATCATCTTCTTCAGAATATTCAAAGCACCTTCAGACATTTCTTCATCGCCATCAACACGAATGTCATTTGATTCATAGTCTTCTTGTTCAACTTGATCTTCAATTGCATTAGGCAACAAATCCACCTCATTTTGCAAAGTGGCAAAATCAGATAATACAACGTATGGTTTTCTATCAAGTAACCTCTTAGCAATATCAAATGAAACCCACCTGCAAATACATGGGTGGTTGTTAAATGTTAATAATTAAACTGTTTACCCGCTGTCAACAAATTGCAACCCAAATTGGCCCTTTCTTTAGTCGGTGTAAAAGAATAACTTACTCATAACGTAGAGGACAGAGAAGCTCAGATGGACGATAAGCTGCTTTATATCTCATCTTGTTGCAGGAGTGGATATAGTATCCAAGATAATAATACTGCAAGCTAGGACAATGGCTTTGATTTTCTTTGACCCAATTTATTTCTTGTAGTGCTGAGTACTTACCAAGAGACAAAAATGCAAGATCAGGGTCCCAAAATAGATATTTACTGGACAAACATTTAGGGAGAATGTCTATCACACCAACTGCAACCAGTTTGCCATTAATTAAGTATTGCTGATGAAAAGAGCCAAAGCCACAAGGAGGAACACTACCATCTCCATTTGATTGAACAAAAATTAGGGGGCTATCAATCAAGAATCTCTTGTAAGAACTTTCAGTCACGCAATCTGGTCTATCATTATGCACCTTAATCTGGTATTTTCTATATAATTCATATTCTTCTGGGTCAAAAGTTGACCGTTTCAGGCGAATCTCAAGATTGTGCCTTTTGACAGGCAATTTTTCAAGGTTATTTGAACAACTCCCTTTGGAAACTGCAGGTCCTCCCACTGTTGCATGTGCCTTAGTTTGTGTTTCAGTAGAATAGAAATTTATATGTCCATTGCAAGCTTTTACAGACAAACTGGTAGCTGATGCTGAATTCCTTAAATGGTTTGATAGCATTTCTGCTACAAATTTTGATCTTTTTCTGTGCCAACATTCTTATGGACTCGCTTTAAAACAGCAACAATTTGAAAAGAAATGTTGCAGGTATACACAAGATCTTGAGCTTCTTCCGCTTGTAATTTCCTCTTGTTCAGTGCAACACTTTTGACAGAAGCTTTAGGGAATTCTATTTCATTAGGAAGTTTCCCCTGTTCTATGCATTTGAGTATAACTGAATTAATCTGCTCAGACAGATAGTCAATCTTTTGATCAATGTTGTTTGATTGTAACCCGTTAGGGTTATCACCTGTAATGTCCTTTTGTACTGAGCTGGCAGATGATATCTTGTTTTGTTCATCTGAATTCTTGATATTAAGTGAACCATCTAGAAACCTATTATCAAGTTGATTATTGTATAACAAAATATCTTTAGTATAACAATTGATTATTCAGTTTGGCAATTCAGAAAGAAATATATAGAAATTAAATCACCTCTGCATTCGTTTGGATACACGAACTTGTTCTTTAGAAGGGTTGAAATCACTTGCTTTCAAACGAATTGTATAAGATGGACAGCATGTTCTCTCCATTTCAGGTTTGTAGAGAAAACAACCAGATCTCCTCCAACCTCTGTCAAGAAGAGCTGTAAAAAAAAAGAATTATAATTAGGAAGTTTATTATTCGGAAATGTCTTGTTTGTAACTAATGATATACTTCTATTAGATTTTATGTGTGATCCAGGATTTTGGTTTATACAGATCCATATAAGATTTACTAACACTAGGAAAGTATTTAAATGTGTTCTCTTTCTTGCACTAGTTACCAAAGTATTTAAATATGGTTTTTGACTTCTTTCTCTTGCTATAACCTACGTTTATGTCACACAGCTACAAGAAATGAAAATTTTCGTGATAATAACCAAAAGAAAATACACACGCTAACCTTGGTAGTCATAAACAGTCAAGCTGTGTGCCCATAAACCTGCAAGATCAAGAAACCAAAATTAACATTGAACAAATGCACAAAAATCTCTGTATATGTTTATGCTATAGCTGCATATTCATTCAGAAGCACCATTATTCATAAAACCATATTGACAGTATCCTTCAAATTATCAAACACTGTAACTGATACTTTGCTACCATAATAATGCCTATAGTTGATATTCTTCCACTTCTCAGCATGTTACTGAGTATACAAGGCACCTCATCAGAACATAAGCGGGATGCATAATCATTGAACAATGCTGTAAGCAAAACATCTTAAACAACAGAAAAAGGGGAATACCTTACTTCAAAATGACATATAGATGATTAAACAGCAAAATTCGCAACCTATTTTCTACAGAAAATGCTCATGGTCTGGTAATATTTCTCGTATTGATGATTAAATATACTTTTAACATGATATACTTGTAAGTTGTAACATGATGCTTTTCTTCAGCTTAATCAAGCAAGCAATAATTTTATACAAGGAAATACCTAAACTACTTTATACCTGTTTTCTACAGAAAATGCTCATGGTATGGTAACATTGATGGTTGAAACAACGGGGTCTTCTACAATTTGGCCTACAAATTTGTTTAATTGGGACGCAGGAATATCTTTCTATTAAGTAAATTGCTTCGTTTGGTAATAGTGCATTGATAAAACAAAATTTGTAAGGAATTAGATGTCTACTCAAATAGTGTTGAAGAACTAAATAGCACCGCTGATACTACCTATCATCTCTGCAGTTGTGTAAAGAAGATATAGCTTGATTTCCGATATCAAACCCTGGATATGCGTAATTTGTAAATCTACACCGGATATACTAGTTTGATGTCATTATCAATCTTCCCAAACAGTTTACAATCAACACCAACTTTAAGGTAGACTATTTTACTTAACTAATAGTAGCGAAAACCATATGATCAAATGGCAGTATAGCACGATTCACAATCAAGATTTAGGTAATTCAAATCCCCTACAACACGAAGATCATACATAAACCTAATCGGTCAAAACTAACCGTGAGTAATACTGGTGTTGGAGCCGGATTTGCAATAACCGCAGGAGCTTCTCCGGCGTCCGACGTCAACGACGACGCTTTCGGCTTTACAATCGTCGATGGTACTGCTGCTACTGCTAGCTTCGCTCTTGATCTTCCTCTTATCCGCCATATTCACAGTTGCACACGATCTTTCATTCAAATTTTCATTTCGTTGGCGAATTGACGGTGAATCACGGTGAACTTCGATCGGAGAACGAAATCGACGATGATATGAAATAGGTCACACAACCATAGCCCTCTCTACAAGCCTCTCTGTTCAAGTACTTCTCTTATGAACAGAAAGTATATATTAAAGTAGAAATTTTGGATCGATATTTCAGGTCTTAATTAAAAAGGCTAAATTGGAGAAATAATTATGTATCAACTTTGACTATACAGGTTTTACTTATTTTATGATTGAACATTGACTATGGACTATGGAGTTGTATTTGGTATTGATGTTATTTTTTTTTAAATCAGATTTATTTCTTGTGTATTTTATTGTGACCAACTAACAGGCGATGATTATAACGTTAGTAGTATGAGATAACGGTATGTGTTTAACTGTCTCTAATGATGTATGGCCCTCATTGCCTCTTGCAGTTTAGGTTTCGACGGCTTTGACGTAATATGATTAATGAGTTTGGCAGCTCATATTTTATATAGAAATATAAGTTTTGAAATAATTATGTTATTAGTTTTAGATGTCTAGTTTATTTAAAATTTAAAAATAATTATAAAATGATTACTTATAAGATTTGTGTAGTAAAAGGTTACTGCATAATTGCCTCCTATTCTCAAACAATAATCTTTTTACGCCTGAACTTGATAACGGTCAATCACATCTTATTTTATATTTAACTATACTATGAATGTTACATGTCAACTTCTCGAAACCATCAAAAATTTCAAATTATGCATGATAAGATAGACATCATATGACACAACTATGACCCATTTTCATTTGGTCAAGCGTATTCTCATATGTTAATGATCTTGTTCTTATGATCTTCATTTTCAACATCCTACATAGTCCTCCTTTAGTGCCCTATTGGATGCGGGATAGGGCTCGATGCATCCAAACAAGACAATCCTTCCATGGGTTTTCTATTTATCTAAGTCAATATACTGTTTTTTTTAAACACTATAAAACAACTGACGGTGTCTAGATCGACCTGTAAATTTAAATAACGACGTATGAAAAACATATTTAATTAAAATGTGTGGATCACCTACCATCTTTGTGAACGCTTTGCCCTGGGATTGACCTACGGGGTTTTGTGACAATCTTGGCCTTTTATTAGTCAAAACCTTCTTAGTTAAGATATTGTTTCTCAAAAAAGAAATAAACATATTGATATTGACCAGTACCTCAAAGATTAACATGAAAATAAATATAATTGTAACTTAATTATTTTATTGTTTGTCATGTTTATATTTCCAAAAGTAGGAGAATGCTTTATTTCCTTCTTTTATTATCATTATAACACTATATATGTTTCATCAATAATGTTATGTGTTATGAGATGCGATAGAATTTACATAAACCATATATAGAATGAGTTGTCATATATTAAAACTATTCAGGTTTTTTGATGTTGGTACTTCTTTTATGCTATAAGTAGGATGTTAAATGTCAACCAAATGACCAGACTTAGTTTAGGTTAAATAGCATGAGTTGGTCCAGATTTCAGTTGACCATCAGAGGTTAAATGGTTTGGTTATTATATTTAAGTTTGGAGGAATTACATATATCTTCTTGTAAACTTGTAAAATTACGTATTATCTTAAAACACAAGTTTTAATACATAATATATGGTCTTGAAACATATTTGAAAAATATGTAATTTTACAAGTTTAAAAGTGAATATATAAAATTGCCCATTAAGTTTTGATCAAGCCAAAAAAGAATTATAAATGGCTTTTAAACTTTTATATTTCTAGATTCCAAATTTGATCATAGTCTCGTAGATTACGTGGATGAGTTAAAAATCGGAAAGCCAAAAATTCTATTTATCTACACTTAAATAAAAAAATCTTATTCTATTTTATACAGCAGTACACACGTTTAAAAAACGTTTAAATTTAAACCGACAATTTGAAACTTTTGCTTCAAAAAACCTGTTAATCTCCACCTCATGATTTGAACAAGTCTGGTAGATTTTAGGTGACGATGGAGGCTGGACAATGGAAAACGGATTTAATTGAGACTATGCGGTGCTAGAGTTGAAAAATGACTCAAAGTTGACCCCATTTCATAAAAAAAACTAACGATGGTTAACTCTCGGTTAATAAAAATCATTGGAAAAAAATAAGTTTAAAGTTAGGAGTAACTGTAAACATTTTATAAGTTGAAATTAATAACGACCAGTAAATAAAATAAATAAAAGTTGGGATTATTGGAATCTAATAACCCTTAAAATAACAATTAAAAGCTAGATGATTTAAACATCGTTTTTAAAAGATGTTTAACATACGGATCAACTCAAAAAAATTTCAAATAACGACCAATTGTAAAATACCATTACAAAAAAACATCCAGTAAAGTATATGCATTTAGACCGAGCGTTTTTTTATTTTACAAAAGTTCAAAAATGAATTGTTTAAAAACTAACATTTAAAAAATGAACAAAGAAGACGTCTTTAAAGAATAAATGATTTTAAAGAGTGAATTATTATAACAGAGACCTTTATAGTTTTAGGAAAAAAAACAATTTATATCAAATATAATAAATGAAATAAGAAGCAATAATAAAAAAATAAAAAATCAACATTTGAACAATAATAAAAACGTATTTCTTAAAAATACACAAATACAAAAGTTTCTTTAGTATAATTGTGCGTGTATAATAAGGAGATTGTATTAAAATAATGTTTAAGTGTAAAAGTAGTTTTTTTGTTTTTACAAAAAAAGTTTTACAATGTTAGTATGAGAGAGTGAAATGATTACAAAAATGCAACCTAACTAATAAGATTAATTTTTAAACTAAAAGGATAAAACAAATTTTTGAGACAAAAATGTAATTTGCTCTTTAAAAAATCTAAAGAAAAATAAATAATCAAAGGGACATTTTGACAAAAAAAATCATAAGTGAAAATCATATATCGTGGTCCCTACACGGACCAAATTCATAGCAATATGCAATGTTAGGGATGACTCATATTCAGAATTTTTGTATTTATATGACAATATTTATAATTAATATTCTGTTGTATGATATTCAACTTATATGGCGAATTTATAAATTATGTCGAAGTTGGTATGTCTCTTTTGTAACTAACCATTTTCTAATTTTTATTTTCAAATTTTTAGTTTTATAAGTTATCCAATAATTGGCTTGTATGATACACCTTTAAGGCTTTAAGCACCCTATTTTCTCCCAACCACCACACCTACAAACACATTTTCAGAGTTTATAGCTAATACATTTCTAACAAGCATTTAGAATGAATTTACATATGTATGCATTAAAAATAACCCAAACATATGATTATACAATGTATATTTTTAAATATTAGAATTTAGAAACCTCGGAGATGATAAATAATTTTGTGAAGATGGTGAAACCAAATGTCACGAAGACAAAAGAAGAAAATGAAAATGAAAAGTTGAAGCTAAACCTTTTCGTTGTCATAACGTAGCTTTTAAGTGAGAGGAACTCCACTATAGGCCCTTAACATTATGAATTTGCGTTATTGGGCCCCTCATATTATGCTCAATACAAATTCACCTTTGAAGTGTTATTAACAACTAACCATTGTTTTATTTACCTTGAAAGTTGAATCGCTTTTACCATTGTTTTATTTACCTTCAAAGAGAGATGATATGTGCATTTGTACGTAACTAAATTTTGTCTATATATTACTTTATATACAATAAAATATAAAAGTAATCTTTCAAATTGAATAGAAAAAATCTTATGTTTTTGCAGAAGTTGTTGTTTATGAGTTCACAGCCTAAAATATTTATAATTTATATCTATTAAAATATTGTTTGACATGCATGAAATTGTTCTAGAAGAATAATTGTCATTTAGTTTAGTGGGAAGCACAAATTTAAAAGCATGACACGCAATATATATTATTTATATAATACGTTACAGTTTTATTAATAAATATAATAAAGCTTACCTAAAAGTAAAAGAATTAAAGTCAAGAAAATATATGAGCATTCGTCTAAAGAACACATTTGATGCTTGTATAAACCTGAGGTACTCTTCTTGTAATATGTTTAAACTTTAGGGACTGAAAACGGCTCAAGAAAAAACTTTTACGGAACGAATCGTTCATATTCTCATTACGAAACATCTCAACGATATTAATAACGCCTTCATCAATTAACATTCCTTTAATAATGGTCATCTTTTACTCCAGAGCCCAAAAAGACAAATCTAGATAAAGTTACAGCTTTTACTCCAATGAGTACAAGTTACTGTAGCACACTGCTCCAATTACAAGACATATTTTCTCTGAAAGGCACACTTTCTCTCCCCCATTAGTGTCTGCAGCTATCGTATGAAATTGACTCTCTCTCTCTCTCTCTCTATTACATCGTTTGTCTCCATTCTTACCTAATTTCAAAGCTTAAAACTTTGATTAAACCAAATCTTTCGTAGATTTCTTCAAGTTCTTGACGGTTGTTGATTTAGTTGTTGTTGTTCTTGTTCAAATGCTTCAAATTCATTTGGGTGTTCCATAATTTGAATGTGAAAGCTGTTTTCGCCGCGAATTTTGAAGCATTCTACTTCGATTCTCAGATCTGTGACTGTAAATTTGTGGGTTTTGTTAGAAATTTGCTGAATTGTGTTGATTGTGGCGATGAATCGGAGTTTTCGGGCGCCGGAGAAGGAAATGCCGGTACCGGTGAAGCAACGGCAGCAGCAAACGACGAGGGGTTTGAGGAATTCTGTATTAAGAGAGAAAGAAGAAGAACCAGGGTTGTTTCTGGAGATGAAACAACGAGAAAAAGAACGTCATGACCTTCTTCTTCAGAGTGCAGAAGCTGAATTTGATTCATCACTTGGTATGTATGCTTCTTCAGTTCTGCAATTAGTAAACTTTACGGCATGTAATCTGATGAATTGCAAAATCTTGATTAGATTTTTGGATTTGACGTTTTAATTGCACCTACATATGTAATTATGACTTGATAACGATTCTTTGTCACGATATCTGGATATCATTATATTTCGATGGTGCAGGATCAAGAACTGGAAATTCTCACATATTCAGTATGCCTTCTGCAGCAACTGTTCGAAAAACTGGTGCAGATGAATTCCTCAACTCTGAAAATGATAAGAATGATTATGATTGGTAAATCTTGTCATTTGTATTCTTTATTCTGTATATGTTTTGGTTATATACTCATATTTGTTGAACAAAAATTAGATCTTTTTGTTATAAATGATGCAAAAAACTTGTACCTTTTAGGCTTTTGACTCCCCTGGAACTCCTCTTTTTCCTTCACTGGAAATGGGATCTCAGAAAACTGTCATGAACCAAAATGGAACTCATGAAGCTCATCCGAGTGCGGTTAAATCTAGAGTAAGATCAATTAGTTGGTTCCTTACCACATGGTACTGTTTTATGTTTCAGTGTTATTTATCTGGTTACTTCTGGTATAGTTATCAAATACCCAACAAGAGTCTTCTGGTAGGAGTAATTTGGCAGCAAGATCGCGACCAGCGTCTCCTGGACCAAGTGCAGGATCGCGTAGACCATCATCCACAGGGGCTACAGGTTCAAGGTCTTCTACTTTGACGAGTAGACCAGGTTTAGGTACACAATCTAGAGCCATATCGAATTCAGTCACCAAAAACACACCCACTTCAACTTCAACTGTTAGACCAAGATCTTCTACACCCACTTCACGCCCCGTTTTGTCTTCATCTAAACCAACGGTTCCTGCTAGATCATCTACACCAACTAGGTCTACCGCAAGATCTTCAACTCCAACAAGCAGACCATCTTTATCTACAACCAAACCTGCACCACGGGCACCAACGCCACCACGAAGGTCACCCACATTGTCTGCTGTCACAAAACCATCTACCCCTTCCGTTAAATCTCATTCTTCTGTCCCAAATTCAGCTAGTTCTCCCAATACAAGACCAAGACCATGGAAGCCACAAGAAATGCCCGGCTATACACTCGACGCTCCACCTAACTTAAGGACCTCAATTACCGACAGACCCATTTCCTCCATCAGGGGTCGGGCTGGTGCTCCAACTAGCCGCTCGTCATCTGTCGAGCCCCTGCCTAGCGGAAGGGTAAGAAGGCAGTCATGCTCACCTTCTAGGGGTCGGCTTCCTAATGGTGTGAACCGCAAGAGTGGAAGCTCTGTACCAATTCCCGCATTGATCCGTTCGTATGCTAAGGCTAACGATAACGTGAGTCCAGGGTTATACGGGACCAAAATGGTCGAACGTGTTATAAACATGCGCAAACTGGCCCCGCCAAAACAAGATGACAAACACTCACCAAACAGTAATCTTTCTGGGAAATCATCCTCACCTGACAGCTCGGGTTTTGGAAGATCTCTTTCAAAGAAGTCTTTAGATATGGCTATGAGGCATATGGTATGTCTTCTGTTACATTTAATCCATTTTAACCTGAAAGTTTATCTGCAACTGACCAATTTATATTACAATAACAACTTTAACAGGACATAAGAGGAACAGTACCCGGTAACCTGAGACCATTGATGACTAAAATTCCTGCATCATCTATGTACAGTGTGAGACCTGGGGCGACACGAAACCGAATGATTAGTGTTTCAGATTCCCCTGTTGCAACTAGCAGCAATGCAAGCTCTGAAATGAGTGTCAACAACAACCCAATTGATGAAAACAATCAAAACATTGGTGAAGATAGTAACAGTGAAAAGGGTGTGCGTTCTCCTGCTAGTATTCGAGGCAGATGATCTTTTTTATGTTGATAATATTTTCTTTTAATTTGAATTTTGCTTGTTTGTATGTGAATGACAAAGGTTGTATCATCTAAATTAATCTTGTTCCCCTGTTTGGATCCAAATTCATGAGTTGTTGATGCATTGATTTGGAAAATATAGTCAAAATTGGGGCAAAATGAGCAATAATTGGAAAGAATCTGTATTGAACTAAATCAACATAGGGAAGCGATATGGGGGACCCGTTTAATCCATAAATTTCAAACTTTATAGATTCGCTTCACATGGGTGACGAATTTTGATTACGACTCCATCCTCAACTTTTATCTCGATTGTAAATGACTTGATTAATTGTATATTCGGTTAAAATCATCACACAACCTTTTTATATTTCAAAGCTAAAAAAATCATTGATTACATAAATCTAAGTCTCTTAATACTTGAACTATTTTACATAACAATAATTCGTAATCAATAATTCGTAATTTACAAGTGTGTAAATTAGTAGTTCTTTTGATTCCGTAGTTAAAAGTGGTTTTGCTTGAACTATTTTACATAATAGTTAAAAATATCATGAGTCTTAGTTTTATTTAACTAATCAATGGTTCATAATTTACAATTATGTGAATCGATTGTTTTTCTTATACATAGTTAAGCGTAGTTTTACAAAGATCATAACCCATTGTATATTTGTATCCATGGACTGTGAAAAAAAACACAAAAATATTTAAAAACGATTAAGCGTCGGTAAATCCTCGTGAAAAAAGACTATGATGGATATTGCAGTTCATTACGTTGAGGAGAAAGGAAGCTCCAACAATAGCTATTGTAAAAAGAGTTCAAATCTATTTAGTATCTTTTTATTGAACTTAAAAACTAAACAAGAGGTAATTGTAAAAATTGTTATTTGACAAAAACAAATACACAAAGAGAGTAAATGCATAAAGTTCAGAAAAGTCATCACTTTCTTCACTCCGTCAACACTTATATAGGAAAAAAATAAATGGGGTGAGAGAGGCTCGAACTCTCGACCTCAGGATTACCCAAATAGCTATGAGACCTACGCGCTAGCCAACTGCGCCACCACCCCTTGAGTAGCATATTACAAAACTAATTTAAGTATCTTTAACAATTTCACAGATGCGATGCAGCTCATGAAGCAAACTGTTGGTGTTCATCCTCTCCCCGGGAGCTTCATTGGAGCACTCCAACCCAACTCTTTCCAATGCAATCATCCCCTCTTCTAATCTCTTCAACCTTCTTATTTCATCCCTACTGTAACTATTGTTCACATGTGCACCTTCCATGTGTCCATCATGAGTAGACCAAAGCACCGGTTCAATGATCTCCATGAGACCATCATGCATCCCCATCTGCACATACCCATGAAGGTTTTAACCCTTCATTGAAAATGGAATCTGTTGGTCTCCTTCCAGTTATCATCTCTAACAACAAGATCCCAAAACTATAGATGTCCCCTGCTTTTGTCATCTCATTTCCAACACCATACTCTGCAAGCCAAAGTATCAAACCAGCAATGCAAGACAGATTACATAACAAATACGGGTTTAAAAAAGACTGATAGTTGGAGTTATGTTTACTGAAATCTAACAATTCAAGAAGTTTCTGTTTAGTGGTTACCTGGAGCTGCATATCCAGTTGTGCCTCTTATTCCAATTGAACTGCTTTGGTGTGGTGTTAAAGGAAGAAACTTTGCTAGCCCGAAATCGCCAATGTGAGCAACCATATCGCTGTCGAGTAAAATGTTGCTTGGCTTCAGATCACAGTGGATTATGGGTACCTCACAGTCTTGGTGGAGGTAGTGAATGGCATGAGCCACATCTGTTGCTATTGTTACTCTTTGGCGAAGGCTTGATCTTCGTGGAGCTTCTTTGGTTACAGATTCTTGTTCTGAAGTTGGATGTAGCCAACTTTCAAGATTCCCATTTGGCATGAACTCATAAATGAGAGCTTTGAAATCATTACCTTGAAAATCAACTGATGAGCAGGAGGTAATGATTCTTACAAGATTGCGTTGCCTTATGTTCTTCAAAGCTTCACATTCCGCCATGAAACTCTTCAAAGCTCCTTTATTTTCAAGCTTTAGAACCTTGATTGCAACTATTTCACCATCTGGTTCAAAGACACCCTTGTAAACTTCACTAAAAGTCCCAATTCCGATCAGGTTCTGTTGGGAGAACTCATTTGTAGCTTTGAGTATGCTTCCATAAGAGACCTTGAAAATGGTTGGATGAATGAAGCTTCTGTTGGCAGTGTTTATGTCTTTCTTTTTTTCCAACAAAACAACAAAGAAAACACCATTGCTATAACTAGAAATGAGGAAACCGGGATGAAAACTAGAATAACACGTGGCGTACATGAACCCTTTTTTGATCTTGATGACATGGGACACTTGGGTAGGCCAAGTTCTGGAATGCCTCCACATAGCCTACTGTTTCCAACAATTGAAAATGCACTTATGTTCTTGAAAATACCTCTTATAGGCACCTCCCCCTCAAGATTGTTGAAAGACAGATTCAATGAAGACAGATTTAGTTGCTCCAAGAATTTAGGAATCTGTCCAGAAAGGTTGTTGCTTGAAAGATCAAGGTTTCTGATACCTCTTAAAGAACTCATCGTGGAATCGGACCTTGAAAAGAATTGGCTTTCATAACTAGATTCTCAAGGCTTGTGCAGCTTCCAATGGCATCTGGGATTGCGCCAGCCAGACGATTGTGTGATATTCTGAGTGTCATCAAGCTGTGAAGGTTTCCTATTTCTTGGGGAAGTGGTCCAGCTAGATGATTATTAGAAATATCTAGAACCATGGACAGGGAAGATAACTGAAAAAGCTCTATGGGTATTGGGCCAGTAAGATTGTTTTCAAAAAGGTGCAATGTTGCCAATCTCCTAAGGTTACCAAGATTTGGTGGTATTTGTCCTTCTAGTCTATTACCTGACAAACGCAAGTCGTCTAACAATGTCAGGTTTCCTAAAAAATCAGGAAAGTTCCCGGTGAAGCTGTTATAATCTAGGAATAATTGTCTTAGGTTTCTCAGATTACCAAGTTCACTAGGAATAATGCCTGTGAACTGGTTAACTCCAACATATAAGCGCTCTAACTTCTCAAGATTCCCGATCTTAGAAGGCAAGGGCCCATATATGAAGTTTCCAGCAAAAGATAGACTTGTGATTTGAGATGAGAGATTGCCTACAGAACTAGGAAGAACTCCTCTTAATTTATCCTGAAGAAGTAATAATTCAAGACTGCTACAATTGATCATGGAATCCATAAAGTGCATCTCATCTGGTTGTGAACTTCCTAAACTATTCCCATATAGCCCAAGAATCCAAAGATTTTTCATTTGACTGAAATTTATGTTAATTTTCCCAGTGAAACCATTTTTGGACAAGCTAAGATCTTTCAAGTTTGAACAGCTAGAAAATGAGAATGGAACGGTTCCTGTAAATTTGTTTCCTGCTATCTGGAAATACTCAAGATTAGGTAGCTGCAACCCTATATCTTTAGGTAGATCTCCACTGATTAGATTGTCTGTGAAACTTAGAACTATTAATGATGTTAGATTGTATAATGATGGAGGGATCATACCGTGGAGTTGGTTGTTTGCAAAACCAATCATTTGCAAGTTGTGCAATTGACCTAAAGCATGTGGAATGCTTCCACCTAGATGATTGTTTGCAGCCGATATGGCTTCAAGAGAAGTGAGATTTGCCAAGAAAGATGGTACTCCTCCAGTGAAATCATTATTATGAAAGGTTATGATCATGAGGTTCACCAGAGAACTAAGCTGTTGCGGGAGCATTCCTGTTAATTTATTGTGAGCCAACCTAAGATCAACAAGTCTGGTGCAGTTTGATAAACTGGCGGGAACTTCACCTTCAAAAGAATTGCTCATGAGATGCAGCTTATGTAACCTATATAAGTTACCTAACTGAGGCGGGATTACACCATTAAAGGTGTTATTCTCAAGACTAATTACTCTGAGAAAACTCAAGTTTCCAATCTGTGGAGACAAGGAACCAACTATGCCTCTAGACCCAAGGTCCAACATGGTGACTCTAGGATGCCGACGACCACATGTAACACCTTGCCATTGGCAGTAATGGAGGGAGGTGTTCCATGAGTCTAGAACATTTTGTGGGTCAAGAGTGATGGTCGATTTAATGGCCATAAGTGCAAGGTGATCGGTATGGTTTATGGCTAATGCTACAGGGCATAATAGCAGTGCTATTGTATGGATGAAAATTGAAAGATATGTCATGAACAACAACATACTATCTTGATTTTTACGTGATTATGTGTGGAATTTGAGTTTGCAGGGACTTCTATAAATATTCCTGTAACCTGATGTGAACTGAAGTGGAAGCATGACCCACTGGAATTAAGTTTTATTTGACGATCTCTCCAAGTCTTAGTCTTGTTCACATGAGTGTTTATGTGTGGGATTTGAATTTGCAGGGACTTCTATAACTGAACTGGAAGCATGGACCCACTGGGCTTAGGTTTTATTTGACTTGATCTCCAAGTCTTGGTCTTGCTTTTAAAAGTACTGAATACGTTCACTATGTGAATTCCATTCATGAATCTTTTGACATCTGTTTCCCCTCGAGGACAAGTTGCATTCGACTGTAATTACGTATCAACTAATGTCCATATTTCAATAAAAGTCCACATTGTTACTTTCAACCGCTAAAACAGGTCAAAAACTTCAAAAAAATGTCGCTACCAGTCAACATACACATTGTTTTCAAAGAAGGAAAAAAAGAGCACCTTTATAACAAATATCATGTCCGCTAATTTCTTTTTTGTAAATATATGTGACTGTCAAAATTCTGAAAATAAAAATTCAGAACTAATTTACCACTACATAAGTATGCAACTTGCAAAGTGTGTACAAAAGTTACATATCTTGTAAACGACTCGAATCAAACACATCCATTGGCCTTAATACATGCATCCTCAACCAATTGAGCTGCAACTCCAACATAGTTATGTGGGGTTAACTTTAAGAGCTCTGTTTTAGCTTCTGCTGGTATTTCTAACCCATTAATGAATTTGGTAATGCTCTCCTTGGTAACTGCTCTTCCTCTAGTAAGTTCCTTCAGTTTCTCATAAGGCTCCTCAACACCATATCTTCTCATCACCTATATTTCATATAAATAAAAATGAAATACTTGTGATGACGTTTTGACCCGTAAGATGATTTTATTTTGCATAGCTGAGAAGCTATTTAAGATCGTAAGGTAACCATTTCCATGAAGATATGCAAGATACATACCGTCTGAATTGGTTCAGCAAGAACCTCCCATGAATTGTCCAGGTCTTTGTTTAATACTACGTCATTGACCTAACACACACACAGAGAGTTCAAACAAGCATAAAGCTCTTAGTAAACCTAGTCATTATCTTTTCCAACAAAAATGTTCAAGATCATTTAAAAATTTTAAACACACAATTTAAAGTGTACGTAAAATCATAGAAAAATCAATTTATGTAAACGTACCTGAAGCTTCCCAATTCCTACTAAAGCACTCTTGTAAGCAAGAAGTGAATAGCCCAAACCCACACCAATATTTCTCAAAACCGTAGAATCAGTCAAGTCACGCTACGATTGTTATAGCAATAAGACATAAGCTTTAGGTTCATATACTTATAATCTAAATGAGTAAATGTATAGTAATACCTGCCAACGCGAAATAGGCAATTTCATGCTTAAATGGTCTAAAATTGCATTAGCTATCCCAAGATTGCCTTCACTATTTTCAAAGTCTATGGGGTTCACTTTGTGAGGCATTGTTGATGACCCAATTTCACCAGCCTTGGTTACCTACATAACACAACAATTTACAATGTTAAGATCCAATGATAATTGTTAAGAATTATTAACTTTTTCAAACTATCACGATATACAAATTACAAATTGAAGGTGCACCTGCTTGAAGTAGCCCACAGATATATATCCCCATATATCCTTATCAAAATCAAGCAAGACGTTATTAAACCGGATGAATGAATGAAAAAGTTTAGCCATGTAATCGTGAGATTCAATCTGCAACATCAATACAGTTATTGATATTAGGTCAGCTGTCACATAAACTTCATATAGATGTTTTAATATGACGATTCATATACAATTCAAAATATAAATTAAAAAACATGCCTGGGTCACGTGTGGATTAAAGCTTAGTCCAAGAGAATTTACAAACTGGTCTGCAACTTGTGGCCAATTTACATCAGGATATGCCACAACATGTGCATTATAGTTACCAACTGCACCTGCAAATTTTCCCAATATCTCTACTTGTGAAATATCACGCCTCTCTCTGTTCAATCTCTCAGCAAATATTAGCATTTCTTTTCCCAAAGTTGTAGGTGAGGCTGGCTACATATAACAACTTAAGAAAATGAATTACCAGTTCAAATATATATGTTATAAAATAAAAGGAGATTTTGTTCTAATCATGGTTAAAGAAAAAGATTTTACTTGTCCATGAGTCCGTGAAAGCATAGGAATGTGAGCATTAGCTTTCGCCATAGAATATATTGCCTTAATTAAATCATCCATGACCGGAAGAATAACAGAATTAACTGCTTCTTTCAGCATCAGTCCATGTGCAAGATTATTTATGTCTTCAGATGTACAGCCAAAATGAAAAAATTCAAGCACCTGCAATTATTTTTTGGAGAAAATTTCAACATGATAGTGCGGATAAGACTATATCAAAATCTATTCAATCTAGGATTATATCAAAATCTATTCAATCTAGGAAAATTACATGAATAATAGCTAATAAGACATACCTTGGCTATCTCAGGATCTTCTTGACATTTTGTTTTAAGAAAATATTCCACTGCTTTCACGTCATGATTAGTTATTTTCTCTATATTCTTCACTTGAATTGCATCAGCGTCACTAAATCCATCAATCAATCCTTGCATTTTGGCTTCAGCCTCACCGCTAAATTTTGGAACCTCAAATACTTCAGGAATTTGTGAGAGCTTAAGCAGCCACTTGATCTAAAGTAAGAGAAACACATATTAATCTATTAAACATCAAAATGTTTAAAATTGTAATGGTAATAAGCATTTTACCTCAACCAGGGTCCGATAGTAGATCAGACCATATTCACTCAAATAACAGGATAGATCCTTGACTTTATTCCAGTAGCGACCATCCAATGGACTTATGGCTGTTAAACTTGAAAGTTCCATTTCAGTAGAAACTTCAGAAGGCTTCACTTTTAGCTGAAATCATATGATATCTTTCAGGGAATATGCAACACAGGTACTGGAAAATGTAAAACAATAATTTGACTTTATAATCTGACATTCATCAAAAAGGGAAGTTAAAAGGTTCATTTCAGCTAAAACGTGTGTGCGAGCACCACTCGAAGACACAGACTTTTTCCTGGTGGAAGTGGGACTACACCAAGGATCGGCATTGAGCCCATTTCTCTTCACAATAGTGTTGGATGAGATGACTAAATCTATACAAGAGCCAGTCCCTTGGTGCATGTTGTTTGCGGATGATATTGTCTTAATATCAGAATCTAAAACGGTGCTTAACGAGAGGCTAGAACAGTGGAGAGCCGCACTAGAGAGCAGAGGCTTAAGGATAAGTCGCTCTAAGACGGAATACATGCATTGTAACTTTAGTGGGGGGGATGAAGAGGACACCCAATAAGTATCCAGGGTATGACAGTACCACAGACATCTAGGTTCAAATACCTGGGCTCGTACGTACAGGAGGACGGAGAGATACACAGCGATGTAGCTCACCGTGTGCAGTCAGGATGGTGCAAATGGAGAGCAGCATCAGGGATCCTGTGTGATAAGAGGTTCCCAGCAAAACTAAAGGGAAAACTATACAGAGTGGCAGTACGTCCAGCTATGTTATACGGAACAAACTGTTGGGCCATAAAGAAATCGCACCAGAGACAAATCGAGGTCGCGGAAATGCGAATGCTGAGGTGGATGTGTGGCCACACAAGATTGGATCGAATAAGAAACGACGTGTTTCGACAGAGGCTGGAGGTGGCTGGTATCACAGATAAAATCCGAGAGGGAAGATTAAGATGGTTTGGGCACGTAAAGCGAAGGCCGATGGTATCACCTGTTAGAGCAGTAGAGAACATCAACGTAGAGGGTAGGAGGAGTAGAGGTAGATCTAGGTTGACTTGGGACGAGGTAATTAGGTGAGATATGGTAGACTTGCACCTCTCTGAGCACATGATCGAGGATAGGAGTGTGTGGAAGCGTAGAATTAAAATTAAGGACTTTTAGCGGGATCTGTGGGTAGGAAGGGTAGTCGTAGACTTAGTTGCGGGTCCCCTGTTTTCTTCATTCTCCCTTTTCGCGCGTTTCTTGACGCTTATTTGTTGTACTCAATTTCTCAGCTTTTATGTGATCTATACCTGTGTGTTGTATGCCGTATATTTTAAGTGCTACGGTTATGATTTTCCTTACTGAGTCGGGGGTCTCTTCGGAAGCGGTCTCTCTATCTCCCAAGATAAAGGAAAGACTCGCCACCAACTACCCCTCCCAGACCATGCTCTTGAATGGGATTTACTAGGTATGTTTGTTTGTTTGTTTATGTTTTCCCCATCCGAGTTAAAGATAGTATTCTATTGCATTATCAATGGTCAACAGTGTCACACTGCAGATTTCAAACCCTGATTAATATCATTTAGCAAAAAGTCAGCATGAACACTCAGAATAACATTTACAATCTACCGCAAGTGGTAGAAAATTGAGTATTTTGATGTCAAAGTGCATTTAAAGGTTTATTAACAAGTCCTATTAACAAGTTTAGTTTCAGATTGCTGATTTTGTAAAGTTTTTGAGATCATAAGGAGAATCTTGAAAAAGAAACAAAGAAGAATGCTTTTAAAAAGGTTTCAAAGCTTTTAAAAGGAAAATAGATGACTACAAGGTAAAACACAAAAGATTTATAGGATTATCTGTTAATTTATGACCAAACACAAGTCTTTGCTTTTGACTTCTTTAACAGATAATTTGCTTAACATAATAACTAAAAATAAATGGTACATTAGAACACTACAAAACTAAGATTAAAGTTGGAATTTATATAAACAGTAAAACATTGAACAAGAAAAAGATCAGCAAAGGCAAATACGTACTAATAGTACTGTCATAAAAAGCAATAAATATAATAACATATGACCTAGTGGGACAAGTGATTACCTGTCCTACAGCTTCAATATTGTTATTAGCTTCCTTCAAAGTTGCTTTGCAAGTGCATTTTTTGCGAGGAAGCATGACATAAGATGAAGCCTTTGAAATACGGTTTTGGGTTGAAATAAATTGTTCATAGATGCAACTTGCACGAGTTATGTATGATGATGGAGGGCTTCCATTTGGAACTCTAATACAAGATCCGATTTCCATATATGCACAAAAAGCTTCAAGGGAATGATATTCAATCAGAATGAGCATCAGAAATCTTTAACATATGTCTAGTATAAAGTGCATAAATGTCTTCACAAACTTATGAAATTATTAAAACGGACTGACATACGATTCAACCAAAAGTTAACAGACATGGAATATGGTGGTATCACCTAGAAAGTAAGTTAAATGTAAGGAACTTGCAACAAAATTACGGTAAAATAAGGGATGAAACAATTGCTCTTAAGCATATATTACCTGTATGAACAAGCCATCAGAATATGTGGCACAAAATTGCAGAACCAATTATCACAAAGAAGAATGGCAGCATTTGGTAACTTCAAGAGAAATAATATTAACAAACCTCTAATTCAATCCATCTGAGAACAGAAATCTACTATCTTTCAACGTTCAAAGCTAAACTTAACATCCAGGGATGCTAAACGGGTCGTGTTAATAGGTTAGGGGTTGAACCTGGCACGAACACAAACATGACATGAAGCCAAAAACCACATGAACCCGAACATGACTCGTGTATACATGGGTGACAAGAATATGATCCATTTGACCCGTACTTTTTTTTACATATTCTGTTCGAACATTATAAATTTACACCCAAAATACTATATAACATCAAAGATACAAACCACCCACAAAACACATTCTCACATGTAATTCCTCTTGACGTGGTACCAGGAGAATATAATGTAAATTGTTCACAAAAATTAAATAAAGAAACTAGAAATGCACAGCACATAAACATTTTTAAGCGCAGAAGTATAATAATTTCATGAAAAAACAATCAATAAATGCTAAGTTAACAAAATCTCTTACTTTAATCAAGCTTAACCCCTACGTCTGAAGCAGCAATTCAATAAAATCATTGAATATAACAAAAGAAAAGAAATCAAGATTCGATATCAAAATCACAAAAGCTTCGATTTTATAGAGTTTTAATGGAATGGGTTTAAATAGCTAAGTAAACAAGGGCGCAAGAAGATTGTAAAGACGAACCTGAAGACCAAAATACCGACGAAAGTCGACTGCAGGAGTGAAGAGGGAAGTCGATTCTAGGGGTTTTTCACTTCAGTTATTCAAAGTATATACGGGTTGACCCAAATCTTTTACCCTAAAATTAAACCCCTGAACGTAGGACGTCCGATTAATCCGTCCGACCCGATCCCACTTGTACCCGAAGAAACCTAACCCAAACAATCCGTTACCCTAACAACCCGAAAATCGATTAAATTGATTTTTATTCGGGTTGGGTTTCGGATAAACTTTCAAACCTCAAAAACCCAAATAACCCGAACCGAATAACCCGAAATCCGAATAACCCGATCAGCCCGTATTATAAATATATATTTAAGCACATTTTATAAACTATAGAAATAAACTAATTTAAGTCCACTAATAGTACAAGATTTCAAATGAAAATTCACTAAAATCAACTAAATTGAGTCTACTATTTAATACCCGATACCCGAACCAAACAACCTGTTACCCGAACAACCCAGAACCGAATAAACCGATTGTTATTCGGGTCGGATTTCGGGTAGACTTCAACGTTGAAAAACTCGTATAACCTGAACCGATTAACCCAAAACCCGATTAACTAACCTGATCAATACCCTTACCTGATTTGAGTAACGCCTATCTATATTTAAAAATCTATTCTATAGTCTAGTTTAGCTTAAAATGATGAAGGGGCATTCATGTCATAAAATTTTATCACATTATAAAATCTATCGATAAGATTATATCATATCAAAACATATCACACTACAATACACACTCATATTTAAAGGAGGACAGTCATATCACATCGCACTATGTAAAATTTATCGTTGAGAGACGGGGCGGGGTAACGGTTGGATTTTAAAAGCAAACCCATGACGAGTACAAGCCGTGATAACACACCGTGAGAATATGCCGCAAGATTGGCGGTGGTGTTATCCAATGCCACGTCGAGGCATGCCGCAAGATTACCGTCATATTTAACGATTTAATAAATGGTAACTTTTTCTTATCATTGTATACGATAGTATTTGAGTAGTTTACTCATTTTATATCATTTTGAAGTATTTATTAATCTAGTATTAACAAAATAATTGATTTCTGGTAATGATTTTATAAAGTTTTATTGCTATTAAAATGAGTGATATTTTAATTTAATAATTTTTCAACACAAGTAATATATGAGTTTCTAACCTAATATATACATAAAATATATAATATCACAAAATGTTAATAAAATGTATAACATAACGTAAAATTAAACTAGCGAGTCTCAAGTAGATATACATGTAGAGGCAAGTTATTTTAAAAACTAGTGTTTGCCTAAGAAGACTAAAATGTATTATCATTTAAAAAATATTTATTTAAAGAGTCTAAAAATTTTATATCAAAGATGTACCGTATCTAAATTTGTACTGTAAAATTCGATTTGTAGTTAGGTTGAATGTTTATCATCGACGATAAAACAAAACTATAACACAAATCAATTTCAAGACTACTGAAATGATTTCAATCAAATTTCATTTGAGTTGGTTAAAAGTAAATAAAAATATTTCTTAACATATTTACACAAAAAAATTTATTTTTATATCTATACTTATTAATAAAACAATAACTTTAGTGTCACATGACATTATTTTAATCCTTTATTTTTTTCAATTCCCACCTATGTATGTGTTTTTAGTGTTAGTCTAGGTTTATTTGACTAACAGTTAATTTCTATACAAGAGATATTAAAGAAAAATTTACAAATTCAATCCTAAATTAAAGCACATATTTTTTTTGAAAATTAAATCATACCGGATATTTTTTTTCCTTTTTTTCAAATAATTCATCAATAAAAATTGTACAAATCATTTATGATTTTTTTCATTTATGAAGTTGGTTCATTGATTGTGTTTTTCCATTAAATACTCGATTCATATTCAAATCTTGAAAAAAATTACGAAATTTTTTAATCGACTCCTCTCCAGTTTGAAAGAATTCATAGGTATCTTTTTTTGGAAATGAAATCATACTCAACTTTAAAATAAATCTCAAACATCCCAGGTTTACAACCCTCGCGATTTGTCTTTATAAAGTCTGATAATGTCGAATTCGAGAGACTTTATTTACGTTTTCAACAAAAGGTATTTGTTTTTTGTTATATTTGAAATTGCATTCTCTGTGATTATGATTTAACCAATCATTATCTACAATTGTGTTTTTTGATTAATATTATTTTACTTTAATTTTTTTTAAAGGTAATCTACTTCAATAGTCAATTACAAAGAGATATTACATATTTTTACTTTTAAAACTTTTTTATTTTCTTTTATGTATACTGTCATATTATTATTATGTTTGATACGAGTTTGTTTAATATGTGCAAATTGTTTTGATGTATTTGGAAGTAATATTGAAAATCATATTTTTATTCCACGGTTGGCTTTGACACCTTTAGACAAAAGAATTTTTTTTCAATTTCAAAGAAGACAGTTGTTGTTATCAGTGTGTTATGCAATAACAATAAAACAAGAGGCAATGATAATCGATATCCAAAATTAGTTTGTTTTTAAACATGGATAATGATCAGCTATATGTTGTATTATCTCGAGTTAAAAATAGATAGATGTTAAAATTATTAATATTAGATAATGATGGAAAAATAACCAACAAAACATCAAATGTTGTATACAAATAAATTTTTGAAAGTTTATGAATTTGAAATATTGTTTTTCATGTTCAATTTAATTTGTTTATTAGTTAAAGCTCTTATTTGTAAATTTATTTCATTTCATATTATATATTATTTATATGTATAAATATTAACAGAGAAAATTACTAATGTTAGATATAGCTAATGTTAAAAAATTATGCATAAAAGTCGATATACCAAATATTATCAATAACATTATAACTTACGTACATTTTTAAACAACAATAATATTTTTTGATTGAAGTCGTGTGTTACACGAGACTTTAGTCTAGTTATAACTATATATACATAACCAAACTAAAGTATAAATAGTTGAATACTTTAATGATTCTCTCTTGAAGAAGCTGACTGTTACATAAGTCAAGTATATAGTACCAAATCACATGGAGATGAGAGCCACATAATTCTTGAAAAAGATGACCAATAAACCTCACCCTCATATTCTCCATCAACACCATATCTATCCACTCCCTCACTGCCACGTGCCATCCCCATCATTGCCTGCTTATCTGTTGAAGAAGCACCCATTCTCTAAGCAAAAAACACCCAAAAATCTGCA
Organism: Flaveria trinervia; assembly: GCA_025506515.1. NCBI lineage: Eukaryota > Viridiplantae > Streptophyta > Magnoliopsida > Asterales > Asteraceae > Flaveria > Flaveria trinervia. Next base: position 2,237,667 of record CM046450.1, on the reverse strand, counting down.
ACTGCTTATTCTTCTTCTTCAGCTTCAACTTCAACTTCAACTTTGAAGCTAAAAAAAAGAAGATAAAAAATGGAGACAGGGGTGGCATGCTTTGCACGTGGCACAATCTTGCCAAATGTTGCTGCTTCTCAACACACAACTTCATTTGCTTCTCCAAGGGCCATTTCTCCATCATTCACCACCAGGGTATGCTTCAATTTCGTTGCTTTTTGTGTTTCCTTTACTGTAGTTCGTGAATTTTGCATGTAAAAAACCCAATTGAATTTGATCAATACCAAACACACATTCTTTATTAACGTCTGATTGATCTTGTAACGGTGCTTATGTTCTTAGAGTTTGAAATCAAGCTCCTTTTTTGGCGAGTCATTGCGCATAACGCCAAGATCGTCCCTCAAGGTTTCAAAGACACAGAATTCATCACTGGTAACCAGATGTGAGATTGGTGAAAGTCTGGTGAGTCAATTGTGTATCTAACAGGTGTAATCGACTAACTGTTGTATAACATAATGAGACTCATATCAGTGGTGTAATATGTATGTAGGAAGACTTTCTTTCAAAGGCAACACCTGACAAGGGTCTGATCAGACTGTTGATAAGCATGAGTGAAGCGGTTAGGACCATTGCATTTAAAGTCAGGACTGCATCTTGTGGTGGCACCGCGTGTGTCAACTCCTTTGGTGATGAACAGCTTGCAGTCGATGTGCTCGCTGACAAGCTTTTGTTTGATGTTAGTCTCAACTTTCAGACTTGCATATACTTATATTGTTACAAGCTAGTTATAATTGGTTCTAAATTGTTTTCTAGGCATTGAGTCACTCGCATTTCTGCAAATACGCGTGCTCTGAAGAAGTTCCTGAGCTTCAAGACATGGGTGGTCCAGTTGAAGGTTAGGATTTTACAGTTCAGTACTAAACTAGGATATAGACTCGTGTATTACGTGAGTTTAAATAATTAAAAAGATATAATAATTAATGCATATAATATTATTGTATAACAGAAGTTAAAGTATTCATTTTAGTACTACATGTATAAGACCTTTACACAAGCGATATGTGCTCACAGACGCTTGCTGTTTTATCCTGACAGGCGGATTCAGTGTGGCTTTTGATCCCCTAGATGGGTCTAGCATTGTTGACACCAACTTCACAGTTGGTACCATTTTTGGCGTATGGCCTGGAGATAAGCTAACCGGTGTGACAGGAAGGGACCAAGTGGCTGCAGCCATGGGAATTTATGGACCGCGAACCACTTATGTTATTGCCATCAAGGGCTTCCCTGGAACCCATGAATTTCTTCTTCTCGACGAAGGTAAAAGGATCAAATACTAGTTTTTAAAAAGCTTTTGATCATTGTACTGTAACAAACATTCGTCAATTTCATCAGGCAAATGGCAGCATGTGAAGGAAACAACAGAAATTTCAGAAGGAAAGATGTTTTCCCCTGGAAATTTGAGAGCCACTTTTGACAATCCTGATTATGACAAGGTTTTTAAACTTTAAAATTTTAACTTTTCTACTGCACACATAAAGAAATCTTGAAAGTAGATTGTATCCTTTAGCATGTTTTTAAAATATTTTTTCGTTGATCGAATACAGCTGATCAATTACTACGTGAAAGAGAAGTATACTCTGCGGTACACTGGTGGAATGGTGCCTGATGTTAACCAGGTTGATCTCTACATTTCCCTTAAAAAAGCAGACATTTTTTTCCGTCATTTATTCATACTAATGTTGCTTTTTTGCAGATAATTGTGAAAGAAAAGGGGATCTTCACAAATGTGATATCACCAACAACAAAAGCCAAGCTAAGGCTTCTTTTTGAGGTGGCTCCTTTGGGACTGTTGATTGAGAATGCTGGTGGCTACAGCAGTGACGGGACACAATCCGTGTTAGATAAGGTTATTGTGAACCTTGATGATCGGACTCAAGTAGCTTACGGGTCGAAAAATGAGATCATCCGGTTCGAAGAGATGCTATACGGGTCATCTAGGCTCAAATCTGGTGTCCCAGTTGGAGCTTCAGCTTAAAACCAAGTCCTTTGTTTTGTAAACATGTATTTTTGTTAAGAATGTAATGAAAAATTCATCATAATATTATTATAAGAAAATAAGAAATGAAGTTTTAAATTTTATAAAACTTACGCGCCAGGTAGGGGTCGAACCTACGACTTTCTGCTTAGGAAACAGACGCTCTATCCACTGAGCTACAGGCGCTCATTATGTTGAATAACAAGATTTTTTTTATTTTAGCTAAATACTTGTGAAAGATTTATTAATTCTATGTGGGGTCTACCTCCAAAAAAGCAGGGAATAAGTGACGTATAAAATAGACGTATATTGTGTGTTTTATGTTTGAGATGATTTATATGTTATATGACCGACACTTTGTGAAGTCCATATGAATACTATGCATAATTTATAGTAACGAAAAGAAGTGTAAATGAACCTTTTAAGACATGTTGTGTTGTTCTTTCCACTTGAGCCCTTTCTTTTTTCCTTTTGCCTTTCACTAATTTGCCTCAAATTATTGCTCATGGGCTCAATTGCTTTGGCCCCTTATTCGATTTTTCGTAAGCACTTGCATGTTTTCATGACGCTTTAAAGTCCAATCTTTATCGTGCTTGGCCTTTCAACATTCTAAAGAAGTGGCTTTCGTCATTTGGTTGTTTGTACACCAAATACCCTTTTGTTTAATACGTTTACAAAAATGTTAAAAGTTTGAATACAACGCCAAGCATGACATATATATTGTTCTTTGTAGGTTAGAATCTGGATAATCTTTTTTAAATCGTATAATCAATTAAAGTACTTTCTGATAATAAAATATTAAAAGTATGGTTTTTAATACTGATGTTTTTATTATATCAAGAGAAATTATATGAGTTTGAATCATGATAAATGGGAAAAATGTCCGAGTATTATTACCAATATTATAAAGATATTTGCCACTATGTTCTAAAAGAATTATTTATAAGAGTTTTCTTTCTCCTCTAAAGGTTTGGGTAGGAGCAAATGACAATAATACAAAAAATGAAAAGGCAAATGATCATTGTCTTGCCAAATCTTGCTAACTTTTTAATGCAATTATAAAGGTTGTTTGATGTCATAAAGTAAAACCCTCTACGGAGGCCACTGTAAATTAGTTCAAAACTATACAAACAATACAACACTTGGTGTATAAATATCAGACAATCACACTTCCATTGACAACTTTGTAACCTCCTTGTTCAATCATTCTGGGATCATCCACAAATCACCATCAAGATTCTCATCAAAACCACTCTTAATTCTGCTACAAGAGGTAAAGCTCTATGCTTTTTAGAGAATAATTTATTAATTTAAAGTTATTATAGTTCTCTTTGTTTTTCTGTCTCTGTTTTTAAGAATTCTGAGCTTAGAATATAACTTTTATTTAAGTAATGAAGTTTTAGTTTTTAACTTTTTAATCATGTTTTTCAATTGGGTATTTGATTAGTTCCAAATTCTGTGATTGAATCATGTGATCTAGCAGTGGTATTCATCACTGTTCCATTTCCTTCAAGGTCTAGCTGATTCTTGAATTGATGGGTCATTTACAAGATTCATGAACATGTTCTAATAAATCTAGATAAAGGGTATTTCTACTGATCTGATTCCCATTAATGATTCTAAATATTTTGTTTTGTATCCGGATCTTTCGTCTACTGAAACAACAGTTATTGAAACAACATCTCCATCTTTGCAAGTGTTGAGCTCAAATCACATGATGCAAGAGAGCAAGAAATCAAAATGGACAAAAGAACAGAACAAATGGTTCGAAAGTGCTCTTGCTATATTCGATACAGAAACACCAGATAGGTGGTCAAATGTGGCTGCCTTTGTTCCTGGGAAATCGGAACATGAAGTAAGAGAACAATATGAGGAATTAAAAGCTGATATCAATAATATAGAGGCTGGTTTGGTTGAAGTTCCAGGCTACCTGTCCCTAAAATCTGAACTCAATCAAGATCATCGATTCAGTGCATTCAGGAATAGGCTTTTTAGGTTAAGATCCTTTGACCACGAGAGGCGAAAAGGTATACCTTGGACAGAAGAAGAGCACAGGTGAACTAGTTTTATTAGTAGATGAAAATTTCTATTACTGGATAAATGAGTAAAAAGTTTATTACATATCTTCTGTTTACTAACATTATAGTAACTTGTATGTAATGTATTAAAGGCGATTCTTGATGGGTCTTCAAGTTCATGGGAAAGGAGACTGGAGAAATATTTCACGCAACTTTGTGGTTACAAAAACACCAACACAAGTGGCAAGTCATGCCCAAAAGTACTATGCAAGGCAGCATTCAGATGGGAAAGAAAAGAGGAGACCAAGCATTCATGATATCACCACCGTCCACCTGGCACGAACAACAAATTTCTCAAGTGACACGGACAAATTTTCGCCATCAGTCAACACACCAAACAATGGAATCGATATACGACTATACAATTCAGGTCTGTTTTCCAACCTGCAAGGCACCAGGTTCAAAGTTAGGCAACTAGGTTGTGGTTGTAATTCAGATCACTGTCTTGAGGATTTGTATTCATGTTATTGTATACTTGAACAATAATCCGAATGGTTTGCTAGAGCATGTTTCAGTTCTGTGACAAACAACAAACTCAATAGGTTTTTAGCATTATTTCTGATCAATAATCATCACAAAAAATGTAGCTCGACATGTGAGACCTCATTAGATTTACTTTATTTATCAAATTGGCTTCTGTTCTACACTGCATACATTGCATAATAAAAAGTAGCTTTATTTGCACTGATTGCCATGTCATCAGCTGACTCACTCCACTCATCCAAATTTTGTTCCAGATCATCAGCACCATCTATTAGTATATATGTACAGCAACTCACGCCTTGTTGATCGTAAGATCTAGAATAAAAAATAGAAAGAAAGCAAGCCAAAGTGCACCACACATGTACATACACAAGGAATAGATGTATATTAAGTAGTTGGTAATTTAGAGGTTAAATCATATACTTTAATACAGATGATACAAATTCTATTGGAGTATGACAAAGGCCCTCACTTCATGAAATAGTTTTTTCTAGGTTTTGCAACTTGCATAGTAGAGCACTTGGTTCCACCATTTAATTCTACTTTTTGAGGAATATGTGGGGATGGCCCACGTATAATATAAAGCTTCAAATCATAAATTTCCATGAATAGATTAAACTTGTCAGGAGTTGATGAAAATGTCTTCCATAAAACTGTCTGAATTTAGAAATTGTGAATTTAAAGGAACATTACACAGGGATGCAAATAAACTGTTGGATTTGCTCCATGATGTTGAATGCAATGGTACTTTAAACTTTGCTATGTATAAAAAATGAATCACCATCATTCATATAAGTCTTAGTCATGGCCCATGGGCTCATGGCTGGTGCTTTGTACACAAATGGTTATTATGGTGTAAAAATCAACTTTCTTTGTTTTTAGTTTGTTGCTTCTGTTTGTAGCTGTCTTCAATTTTTCAAAAACAAATTCACAACATGACTTATCACAGAACATCTTGTTTCCCTAGGAACATACTATCTGTGTATGCAAGCTATGAGAAGATGGCTCATAAACCACACAAAATCAATCAAGATAACATAAAAGCCAATGCAAACCATTATAAACAGTAAAGATACAACCATATGATGCAACAAACAAACAATAAACGCCGAGCTTATCTCAGCCTCTGGTCATGTTTTCAAGAAAAAATACTACCTTTTTAATATAAATGTACACATTTACTGAGCAATGGAGTCGAGTTGGACAACAAAAGGTGGGAAGTCGGTTCTAGGTCCAGCAAGAGAATAATAAGCGAGTATATGTGCAGGATGTTCCGTCTCTCTACCTTCTCCACGGTTCACCATTCTTGGTGGAATAATTTCAATATTCCAAAAAGGGCGGCCCATTGCTAACAAATCAAATCCAGTTTTAGATCCCCTGTAACCTTGTACCCATAAGTATTTTAAAGATCTCAGCTGTAAAACCGCCATAGCAAGTGCATATTCACTGAAACAGCACCCTCTCACTTCAAGCTTTTGTAGGCTCGGGCAGCCTTTCGAGAATCCAAGAAGCCCCGTATCAGATTCCCCAAGATATCCCAGAAGCATCCATTTTATATTTTGACTGTGTTGACCAATATAAGTCAAACCCACATCCGTTAGTCCTCCTGGTCTAAGATAGAGTGCAAATCTTCTGAGTTTATTGCAGCCACTCAGTAAAGATCGGATTCCATTATCAAGTGGCAGATCTTTGATAATTTCTTCTTTATCCAGTAAAACAAGACGAAAATCACAGAGCTTTTTCAAGTTCCTGCCCATGACTTCTAGAGCTGTGTTTGTGATATCAGATACGTATACAGCAATGCATTCTAAATCAAGACAACCTTGTGCTATGGCGATTAATCCCCTTTGGGAAACAACACCTTCATCATCTTCCATCTCTTGTTCATCAGCTCCTCTTTCAATTCTAAGCCGTTTCATTTTCTTACAAGAGCGAGCTAGAACTTCCATTCCCCGGTCTCCAATCACATTTCGCGTCTGTTTTCATCAATTTGGAATTCTTTATTAGTTCATTTAAGGTTCAATCACTTTGGCAGGTGTTTGGATGTATCTTTAAAAAGTTAATATATGTTAATCCAAAGATTTAAAAAATATTATTTAGAGCAAAAGTCTTCCTAATGAGATAATCAAGTTTCAAAACATAAATCCAAACACAGGTAAGAATATAAACAGGAATAGGAGAATGTACCTCAAGAACTTCCAAATTAGGACACTGTTGGAGCAACACGCAATGGTCCTCCGTGTCAAGAAGAGCATAGAGGAGATCAAGTTTCTTTAGGCGGGAAGCAAAAGGGTACACAATGGGCATTTCATTTTTGCTCATGTAATTCACACCTAAACTACACAATCGCGGGGGGTACACAACAGAAGCATACTGCTCAGCTTGATTGCTAAAGCAACCACCGCTAAATTCTTCAAGTGAAACAGCAAACCGGAAGAAACCAACAAGATCCAAGATTTCACAATCACCTAACTTGACCGACACTAAAGGTCTGCATCTTTTGGCTATTAGCTCAAGATCATTAAAAGTAACTTGTGAAAGATCAGTCATGTAAAAGTTTAATGTTTCGAGATGAGTATTGTTCTTAGCAAGCTCATGTAGCCAGCCTCCATCCTTCTCTATCACCTCGCTTTCTTCTAAAAACAATTCTTTAAGGTCCCTGCAATAGCATAAACTATAAGTCAAACACTGAAGGCATGTCTCCTAATTGACATTAAAAGTCAGACATTTGAATGATTAATATAAATTCTTCAGCTTTCAAAGAAGTTAAGGTATACCCATGTTGTCAATGTGTATAACAGATAATAATTGTGACTTTGAATCGCAATAATGTTTGTGAGTAGAGATCAGAATGGAGTCATATAACAGAAACTGGAGAGTAAGAAGCATTAGTTAACAATCCATTATCCTGACACAAGAAGCAGTGATGGGAAGAATATAAGCCTTTCGAACATGACAGCAAATAAATTTAAAACGGTTTTGGATGTGACCAAAATAGATATATAAAGAAACAGGGCAAGCATATAATGTGATCTAAACTAAACATGAGTGCATTCAAGAAAATATTACAATTCCAAACTGATGATATCAAGCATTCACCAGGGGTACCTAAGATTTTATCAACATCAAACGATTCATATCCATGGAGGTCGATATAATCACAACAACTCCTGTGTTTGAACCACAACTTTCAATTAACATAACAGATTCCAAATATGAAAGAAAGATTAAATCTTTCTCAATCTAACAACAAATTTTGATGCAATTCAACAATAGAAACGCTGTTTATAAACTATAAAAGCTGTAACTTGACCAAGATACCTGCAAGATCGACAAATATGCAAAAGTCCATCAGTGGAGAACCCAGAGCATTTATCAAGTTTAAGAACCTGAAGAACATGCCCACGCTCACGCGCTAACAACTCAAGATCTTCATCTTTAACAATCATCCTTCTGAAATGCAAAGCCTTCAAGAAACTAAAAGACTTCGAAATCTCCTCCACCCACGGCGTCGCAAACCCACCCCAATCCTCCGGTATCAAGTTATACATGGCGGCACGTGGCTTCCCTTTAAGCTTCAAAGACTCAACAAACGGGAACCTCCGCTGTAGCTGTTTGGGTGTGGCTGAATAACATAGGGCTATTGTTACGTGCTTACGGGTCCGAGCCTCGAGTTCGTACAACCTCCGGCTGACTAACGAGATGGAGTGACGGTCAGGTGAGTGGTGTATGTAGGCTAACACGCATTCGAAAACGTCGTGAATTCGCTTGTTGGTGTGATTTTGATCCTCCATGATGATGATCTATTGATGAAAGAAAACCCCAGTTGAAATCAAGAAAGTTTAGGGGGTTATGATTGGATTTCCGAAAACCCAAGTTGAATTACGAGGAGTTTATGCAGATTACCGAATGAACTGTGAAGTGTGAAAGAAACAATCATCCCAATTCAAATCAGGTAAGAGTAAAAATTATAACCCTAATTCAAACAAAAAGTATTTAGATTTATCATTTGGCATGAAAGAAGCCTACGAAAATATAATTCTTTTTATTACAATTACAATGTTATAAGTGGAATTATATAATATGGGACCCACCAGATAAATCGACACCCTCCTATACGCTGTGTATGGGTTCATACGCGACGTATAAAGTCGAATACATTAAAACCGAAGAAATTTCAAGGGGCTGTTAGAGAGCTATACGCCCCATATAGCCCAATACGACCTCCCCTATACGACACATATAGGGCTATACAACGCGTATAGCGAATTTCGACACTGACTAAGAGGAAAAATTCAGGGGGTGTCAGGGCTATACGACACATATAGTTCTATACGACACATACAACCCTATACGACCCCCTCTATACGACGCGTATGGAACTATACGACACGTATAAAAATTTTGGGGTGTTGATTTAAAATCATAGGGTGTCTATTTAACCAAACCCTATAATATATGTATCATGTGTCTTAGTTTAATGTTTGATTCTAGTTTGATTTCTTACTTAGGTTATGAAAATAAAGGTCTTTGTAGTTGGTTTAAAAGTGTAAAGTTGTTCAAGGTTATCGGTTTGGTTTTGCGGTTATTATTAATTTTTGGGTTATTGTATTTTAATAAAATAAAGTTTTATTTTTTGATTGGAATTAATCCCAACTCGATAAATGTTTACGAATACTCCCAACTTTGAGTTTATTTTCCTCCTACGACCTCTTACTAACTAAGAGTTAACCCCGTTAGTTTTTTTATGACGTGGAGATAGATATCAAGTGATGATGAAGGTTAAACAATGAAAAACGGACCTAATATAGACTAGGCGGTGCTAGAGTTGAAAAATGATTTAAAGTTGGTCTCATTTCATCAAAAAAAGCAGTGAGTGTTAACTCTTAGTTAGTAACAGATCATTGGAGAAAAATAAGTTTAAAGTTAGAAGTGACTGTAAACATTTTCCGAGTTGAGATTAATCTCGGTTAATAAATAAAAGTTAAGATTATTAAAATTCAATAACCCTTATTTTTTTTAAAGTTTCAAACAGTTGGTTTCCAAACTTTCAAATAAATTGACTCTTTCAAGTAAAACAAAAAGTAAAAAACACTAGACAGGTTGTGATGATCGCACTATATGTTTGTGTTTCGATTTGTTGATTGTACCGGATAGAATTCTTCATCATGCGTGGAATTAACATTTAGACTAAATTATTTTATTGGTTTACGAATCAATAGTCGAATAAGACTAAAAGTTATTTCCAAGAACGAGTATCAATCTCTCTCTAAAAGCTTGTGTGTATAAATATTTTAAAATCGTAACAAATCAAAATCAAACTGTAAATCTCCTGGTAATTCACGTGGTTTTTTTTTCAAATTTACTTAAAACCAAGTTGTCAAAACACTTAAAAACATCCAGCACACTTGCAAGTTTATAAGATCCAAAAATGATTAATTTGGTATTATCACAAACATCACTAAATCATTTTTACTAGCCATGATGCACTTAAGACCCATCAACTCCATACAAACTATTTTGATCTAAGGTAACCACAAGCAACATGTGATTGAGCAGTTGTTTTGGAAAACATACCAAACAAATTTGGTTTTATGATTGAGCATCAAGGAAGCAAGCTAGATTGAAATTGAGAGTGAAAACTAACAACACATCAAAAAAGTGACAAAAACTAAGGGGTTGTTTGATTTCTCTTACTCGATCAGAAGGTGATGACCAGGTAAAAGCTTGTACCAAAACTGACCGGGTAAGGGGAATAAAAGGCATGGGTCAGTGGTGTCGGACCGGGTCAGACGGGAATATGTGATAGTCAAACACACTGATTGGCCAAAATGTCTGACCGGGTCAGTGGGTCAGACATTTTAACCGGATCAGAAGCAAATCAAACAGTTCTTACGTTTGAAAAAACAATGGTTCATTGAGAAAGAAAAAAGAAAGTAAATGGGAAAGAAAACAAGAAGAAAGAAAGAAGAGAAAGTGATAAAAGAAAGAAAGAGAAATAAGCAAAGTCAAGCAAGAAAGAAAACAAAAAAGAAAGAAAAAAGAAAAGAAATAAAAATAAGTCAAGCAAGAATAAAAAACAAGCAAGAAGAACAATAAGGAGAAAGCAAGAGAATCATGATAGTTAGCAGCAAGGATGATATTGAATGTTAATCCTAATTAGTTCAAATATGAAAAATCAAGAAAGTTGAAGGGTTAAACAAAATTAAATTTGACAATTGATTTTCTAGAGGATCACAACAATTTTGCAAGTTCTAGTATGATTAAGAGTCTTTTCTTAATATTAATATTGTATGTTTATTTGTATTAGTTAGTTGTTTAAATATGTAGAAGGTATGCGTATGAGTTATGGTAAAATTGAGTTAGAGTTGGGTTATTTTTATAAAGTTAGTATAAAGAAAGATAATGTAATTGTTTTGGTGTGGTTTTTGCTCTTAGTAAAAAGAGTAGCGGAAGTTTTCACAAAATATCAATGTATTTTTCGTGTATGGTTATTGATTTGAGGCCAACAAGGTTTGTGGTTGTAGTTTAGATCACTCTCTTAAGAATATATATTCGTGTTATTGTATCAAACTATAAACCCAAATGTTTGTTGGACGAGGCTTTATATATATAGGTCAGACTACGAATTTAATTTGAGTTTAATTATTTTTTTTTTTATATTAAATATTAGGATTATTATACGAGCTAACGAACCCAATTAGTTTTTTAGGGTTTCTTATTATCTAATACTTTAGTCATCAAATTTGGCTTTTATTTAGCTTCATATGCGTCGATTGTAAGCTCTAGAATTGAAAAAGGAGAAATAAGCCAAAGCGCACCCACATGTAGACACACAAGGAATAAACGTATAATATGTAGTGGGTAATCTAGAGGTTACTTTAGTACATATTATATATATTTCTATCTTGTAACATTGTTTCTTTTGTTGCAAATAAATATAAATAAATCATATTGGAATATGACAAAGGCCCCACTTCATGAAATAGTTATATTTCAATGTATTGCAAGTTGCATGATAGACCACTTAGTACCACCATTTATAATAATATGTGGGGGTGGCTTACATTTAACCATCACCTCTTTCTTCAAGAAACAGGTTGGCTTAGTAATTTTTGTTTGTCAAATTATAACAGTCTGCCATTGCCACTGCCACCGTGGGCACTACCTGCATCTTTGTTGTGACGACCATTGCAACCACTTCACTAGCTGCTATAAAAACAAATATAACCGATGAACCCTTTTTGATACTTTTCTTTTTCTTTAAATCAAGCTTCAATTCGAGCTTGTTTGACTTGAACTAAGTCTGAACCTGGTTTGGCTTGATATCGCTTTGACATGTTACCTGACCTGACCCATCCCTTTGTCTGGCTTATATCCTATAAAAACTCAAATCATACATTTCCATGAATAGAAAGAACTTGTAATCAGATGTTCAAAATGTTTTGCATATAATTCTGTCCAAAGTCTTGAAAATATGAGTTAGATGGAACACCACTTAGGACTTAGGAGATGCATATAAACAGTTGGATTTATTATATGAATCACCATCGTCTTTTAATAAGTTTTGATCACGGCCTGTGATCGTACAAAGAGTAATTATGATTGCTTACTAATCGACCCTTGTCTGTAGTAATAGTATCACTCTTTGTTTTCATCTTCTTTTTTTCTGTTTGTACTAACATGACTCCATTTGGTACTTTCATTAATATAATCATTTAGGGTCTATTATTATCGCATACATGTACTTCCATCAGGCTTTACAAACTGGATCTTAAGAGAGAACTTCAAATCATTTTCCCTCAAAACTTACAAGTCCTGTATGTAAGCTACACGAAAATGGCTCATAAACAGCACAAAATCTATCAAGATAACACAATTATCACACGCTCGCCATTCCAAAAATATCAAAAAGCCAATACAAACCGTTATAAACAGTGAAGATATAACTACATGATACAACAAACAACACAAAAACAAAGTGGAACTTATTTCAGCCTGTTTTCAAGAAAAAAGATGCTACCTTTTTTGATAGATATGTACACATTTACTGAGTAATGGAGTTAAGTGGGATAACAGAAGGCGGGAAGTCGGTTCTTGGTCCAGCAAGAGAATAATAAGCGAGTATATGAGCAGGATGTTCTGTCTCTCTACCTTCCCCACAATTAACCCTTCTTGGTGGAATAATTTCAATATTCCAAAAAGGACGCGCCATTGCTAACAGATCAAATCCAGTTTTAGATCCCCTGTAACCTTGTACCCATAAGTATCTTAAAGATCTCAGCTGTAAAACCGCCATAGCAAGTGCATATTCACTGAAGCAGCACCCTCTCACTTCAAGCTTTTGTAGGCTCGGGCAGCCTTTCGAGAATCCAAGAAGCCCCGTATCAGATTCCCCAAGATATCCCAGAAGCATCCATGTTATATTCTGACTGTGTTGACCAATGTAAGTCAAACCCACATCAGTTAGTCCTCCTGGTCTAAGATAGAGTGCAAATCTTCTGAGTTTAGTGCAGCCACTCAGTAAAGATCGGATCCCATTGTCGAGTGGCAAATCTGTGATAATGTCTTCTTTATCCAGTAAAACCATACGGAAATCACAGAGATTTTTCAAGTTCATGCCCATGGATTCTAGAGCTGCATTTGTGATATCAGATACATATACAGCTATGTATTCTAATTCAAGGCAACCTTGTGCTATGGCGGTTAATCCCCTTTGAGAAACAACACCTTCTTCATCTTCCAGTTCTTGTTCATCAGCTCCTCTTTCGATTCTAAGTCGTTTCATTTTCTTGCAAGAGCGAGCTAGAACTTCCAGTCCCCGGTCTCCAATTACATTTCTTGTCTGTTTTCATCAGGTTTGAATTCTGAATGAGTAAAACTCTCTCAAATCAAGTATAAAGAAGGTAATTAAAGAAAATTTTCACTTTTTAATAATGGGTTTTGTTGGATCAAACCAATTATAAGCAGATTCTGTCTATCCAAAGATTATAAAACTAATATTACAACCAGAAATATGAAGAATAAGATAATCAGTTTCAAAGCTAAAATCCAAACACCTTGTAAGAAGTAAAAACAAGAACAATGAGAATGTACCTCAAGAACCTCCAAATTAGGACACTGTTGGAGCAACACACAGTGGTCCTCAGTGTCAAGAAGGGCATAGAGAAGATCGAGTTTTTTTAGGCGGGAAGCAAAAGGGTACACAAGGGGCATTTCATTTGTGCTCATGTAATTCAGACCTAACCGACACAATCTTGGGGGGTATGTTAGCGCAGCGTACTCCTCGGTTTGATTGTTAAAGCAACCACCACTAAATTCTTCAAGTGAATCAGCAGAGCGAAAGAAACCAACAAGATCCAAGATTTCACAATCACCAATCTTGACCGAGACTAAAGATTTGCATCTTTTGGCTATTAGCTCAAGATCATTAAAATTAACCTGTGACAGATCGGTCATATAAAAGTTTAAGGTTTCGAGTTGTGTATTGTTCATTGCAAGCTCATGTAGCCAGCATCCATCATGCTCTATCACTTGGCTCTCTTCTAAAAACAACACTTTAAGGTTCCTGCAACAGTATAAACTATAAGTCATGCTAAAGCTAACAATCTAGCACTCCCAGCACAAGTTGCAGCAATTGATAATAATAATAAAAGCATTGAACATGACAGCAAATAATTATGAAACAGTGCAAGCAAACAATGTGATCTACAGAAGAAACCCCACCAAAATTGTTGAGTAAGAAGCCAATTTCATTGACCAATTATTAACTTAAAAATTAACTTGAGTGCAATTCAAGAAAATGTTGCAATTCCACACTGATGATATCAAGCATTTCATCAATATCAAATGATTCATATCCATGGAGGTCAATACAATCATAATAACTCCTACGTTTTGATCATTATAACTTGTAAAACTTAAACTTACGATTAATTGACCAAACCAAGAAAACATGTGGAAATCAATCTGTTTATAGGAACCATTTACAGAAAGAGATTCATATGAACACTGCAAGATTGCATCTTTAATTCTTTATCAATCTAACAACTAATTATGATGAGATTTAACAATAAACTACCTGCAAGATCGACATATATGCAAGAGTCCATCAGTGGAGAACCCAGAGCATTTATCAAGCTTAAGAACCTGAAGAACAAGCCCACGCTCACGCGCTAACAACTCAAGATCTTCATCTTTAACAATCATCCTTCTGAAATGCAAAGCCTTTAAGCAACTAAAAGACTTCGAAAGCTCCTCCACCCACGGCGTCGCAAACCCACCCCAATCCTCCGGTATCAAGTTATACATGGCGGCGCGTGGCTTCCCTTTAAGCTGCAAAGACTCAACAAACGGAAACCTTCGCCGGAGCTGTTTAGGTGTGGCTGTATAACATAGGGCTATTGTCACGTGCTTACGTGTCTGAGCCTCGAGTTCGCACAACCTCCGGCAGACTAACGAGATGGATTGACGGTCACGTGAGTCGTGTATGTACGCTAATACGCACTCAAAAACGACGTCGGACATGCCGTGAATCCGCTGGTTGGTGAAGCTCCGGTCATCCATCATCAACTTCAAGAAACAACACAGAGAGAAAAGAGATTGGATTCCCGAAAGACCCAGATGAATCAAAGGGTTTGTTTTGCAGATTTCAGATTGAAAGAAGCAAAATTTCCGATTCAAATCATGTAAGAATCAAAAACCCTGATTTAAAATTCGAAAAAAAAAACAGCATCAAGATTCACGATTGACGAATGAATTGACAAAAACAAGCATCGGAATCTGGAAGAAGATAGTGAAAATCTTAGAGTGATTGTTGGCGATGAAAAGAAAGAGAATTTAGGATCCGAGAATGGGGGGCTAGTAAATGGACGGTGGGGATTGAAGAGATCTGAGGGCAGCAGGTGGTGGAGTTTGTATGGTGACTGATAAAAATGGAAAGTTTATTAAAAGGTAGACTCTGTGATTAAGAAAGAAAGATTGAGGGAGAAAGAGAGTGGTGAATTGGGGAAATCCGCTAAAGATTCTGAGTTCTGCAAGAAACAGGATACTGTTGTCTCAGGAAAATCCAAAATTTTACTATTTTGCTTTGCTTTCCTTTATTATATATGTTTCATCATCAATATCTTTAAACTAGATTATTATTATATAATCTTCAAGTGGTATGTTAAATTATTATTTGTATTAACAATTGGGAAAATTTTCTAAATTTTCTCTTTTAAAATAAAAATATCTTAAAATGTCACTTTCAAATAATCATTCTTTAAAATTTTTTACTAGACAAGACGCTAACGTTTCTAAATAAAAGAGCTTCCCGCATCCACCTCTTTGTCTAAACCAATAAAAATTTTTGTGTGTTCAACAAAGACACCCTCGCCCCTCTAACAATCGTATCACAATCGACTTATATCTTATAATAGTTTCAGTTATATCATTCAACACTTATTAAGGGTCTGTATCCTCATTGGTGAAATGAATCTTTTTGTTGGCCGAAACCTTTTTCAACGATGACTTTAACGATCTTGAAAGTTGAGTGAAACGAACAAGAATCAAAACTTTTTCATCGGCTCATATATGAATATATCATATATGAAGGAAGGGAGGTTGAAACCTACTATAAAATGGAGTTTGCAACATAAGCTTAAAGAGAAAACTTTACTTATTGTGGAAAATTTTAAATTAAGCTTTTGATTCATTCAACATTACTTAATATATTAAGCTATTGATGAGTAGGTCTTTATAAAAAGAAGCTTACTTTACAAATTCAATAAAACCTCACCTATACAAAGAAAAAAGCTTAAAAGTTATAATTTACTTTGTGTAAGAAGCTAATCCTTATAACAAGAAGCTTACTATATTAGTTTGTGGATAACTTCATTTATTGCAAGAATTTTAAATTAAATTCATTGATTCATCCCACATGGATTTATGTATTAAGTCATGGATGAGTGGTACATTCGTTAATGTATGAAGCAGTAGATGTGTGAACCCTTACAGAAAATTATCAAACTACATGGAGTTTATTACATAGAAATAAGAAGAAAACTTATTTTGATTCAGCTCTCATTGGTTTATGTTGAATTGATAGACATTCTAGCATAAAAAATAATTGGCCCGACCCTAAAACTTTCATGTGAAGTAGCTAGATATCCGAACACCTATAAAAGTGATCTCGTTAGAAAAAATCATGGGTTCTTCCCTAGATATCTAAACAGATCTTAATTTTATATAATCTATATAACACAAATGAGACTGAAATTAATAGTTATGCGAAATATAATAAAGTATTGTACACAAATTTATAGTTACGAGATATAAGTATGACTTACCCTAGAGAAAAAATTTTGTGCTTACGAATTTACATATATACATAAAAGAACACAGTTTTGTATATGTGAAATGATGTTATTTCAATAAAAAAATTAATAATTTTGATTGATTTTATAGAGTAAACAATGTTATCAAAATAATAAAGGATTAGCATTTCAACCATCCTTTATATCCTCTCCCTCTCTCTCTCTCTTTATATATATATATATATATATATATGTATATATATATATATAATCAATGATCTTTTGATCTAATGATTTAAAAAGAAGATGAGAGACTTTGCCACTCTTGAAATATCAGGATTCAAACTTTAACGTTGACGACAAGCTTCTAAACTTTAACATGCCGTTTGAAAAAAAAGTTGTGATGTGAAGTTAAGGACGCTTAAATCATTTTCTTAGGGTGTTATGAAGTGAAACATGACAAAGTGGATGATGTGGTTTTTATATGAAATTAAACGTCGTTAGATCATCCTCTATGTTTTAATGTGTCTAAAACTAGAGTAAAACATGACGAAACTAGAAGTAAAGCATGACGGTTAAAGCCAATTTTTAGATATAATTATTTGAACCACCGTTGATTTTGTTAGCATGACCGTACTAAACGATGATTTTCGAATCTTGTGAGATGACAATCGATATGACCAAATTCATTTCGAGGAATATAATCTAACATGAAAAATCTCATTCGATATTTATTACTTCTTTTCATCCTTTTTATTTTAGTTCATTATTGCAAACTTTATTTTCAGTATTAAAAATTATGCCAATCAAATAGTCAAACAGAATCATGACTTTTGCGAATTGCAAACGTAAAATGAAAACTTCACCAACCGCAATATAATAAAAAGAATAATAAATAATTATAGGAGTAATAAATAATAATAATAACAGTAGCAATAATAATAATAATAATAATAATAATATAATAATAATAATAATAATAGTAATAATAATAATAATCAATAACAACAATATCAATAACAACAATAATAATAATAATATAATAATAATAATAATAATAATATAATAATAATGTTATTATTGTTATTATTATTATTATTATTATTATTATTATTATTATTATTATTATTATTATTATTATTATTATTAGTATTATATAATCACTATTAAACAAATTCATTATGATAAATTTAACTTATTAGTCATACCACGAAAAATTACTCAATTAACCTGTTTAAATCAAGTCATAAGTAATTCCCTTTGGGATATAGTAATCAAATTCGGTATATAACATAGATTGTTAAAATTTTAGTACCTGTAGTTGACAATTAGTATATATTTAGGTGGTCTCGTTATAACTTTGTTTACTAGAGAAATAATTTTATCTGAGTTGATAAAATAGTAATAAGAATTAGAAGCTTTTTTAAAATCCATTAAGATTTAAATCCGAATATGTTATACATTAAAATTTATTTTACTTTAAGAATAAAAGTAGATATGTGTCACACCCCGACCAAAGCGGCGGAACATGTCGGGGCGCAACTAAGATTGTTCAAATGCACACGACACTATTAAAGTGACAATATTTAATCAACTCATTCATTTCATAACATGTTCTTACAAATACAAGAAAATAAATAGTTCTTAACTAATAACCTAACGGTCCAAAATAAAGTAACGTCTTTAAATCTTCAATCAACCGATAATCAAACCTGTAGCATTGCATAAAATATGTTTTGTCAACATGTATGTTGGTGAACAATTCCATGACTTTATAAATATAATATAAGGCAAAAATCCACAACTCAAATATGTGAAGCCGTAAATAAAAGTGACAATTGAGGTATATCAATCATAAATAAATGAGGCTTCTTTCTAATTGATAAAACTACCATATTACAAGGAGGAGCGTATGATCATGCTTATTGAGGATGAGGATGAGGCTAAATGATCAAAAGCAATAAACATGTAGCAATTAATCATATGAGGTATATAACATACAATTGGACAATTATTCTAAGTAACACATAACCTAGAGGTTGTGAGTTGAGGATGTAGATGTTAAATCATTTTTTTTGGTTGAGTAAGTATGCTTGCTAGCCCCAAAGTATAGAAGAGAAAACGGGGATGAAATTACTCACATAGAATAAAATGACATTGATGAATAAATTTTGAATAAAATCCTCAAGTAAGCGAGTCCGACGGTTTTAACGTGCGTGTCCTAGATTGAAAGATCTTGAGTAAGTATTGAGTATTGAAGATGAAATATAAATGGTATAAAAGTTCATAAAAATAAGGCTTGGGTTTTCGGAAGTTTTAGTTATATTTTACAAAGTGTGTTTAAATAACGTAAGTATAAAATGAGTTTTACAAGAAAACGGGTCTTTGATGTATAGTTTTACTCAACCATTGTTAAGTTTTACATATGGGAGTTGGTTTAGTGCTAGTATGCACGATCCCATTAATGTAAGCATCAAGGTCTGACTTACACTCTCTTAAACCCGAGTTTGAGACTTTAATTAATAAAGAAATTCGCTTAAACCCGATCTTAGTATAAAACCAAGTTTGGTTCTGTCATACCATAATATTATTAATACAAATAACATAAAGTGAAACATAAGTTTAAAAAATTAGGAAAAATTTTTCTTTTGGCGTTTTGAATGGTGACTAGCTCGTTAAGACGATAAGTTCGACTTTTACTCGGGTTATTCTTACCCGAAACTTGGTTTGAGCTAATATTTGTTCTAACACTTCCAAAATCTTAAGTAATATGAGTAATATAAAGTAAAACATAACTAAGAAGATAGGTTGAACTTTTGATGGTTTGAACATTGACTAACTCGTTAAAACGGGTGTTCGGTTTTACTCGGTTTTTACCCGAAACTTGGGTTCAAGCCAAAATTTGTTCTACACCTCCATATCAACCATATAATAACTAAAATATCAAGAAAAACTCAGATCTAAAGTGTTTGATGTAACATGGTCACTTAAAAATTATTTAAAGTGCTTAAACGAGCGTTCGGTTTGGTTCGTTCTTTGATTCGGTATGAACCCGAGGATGGTTACCACATGTCCAAAACCATTGAACTAAAAATAAGGTAAAACTTCCAGATCTAAACTCAAACAAGAAAGTTAATCGAGTAAACTTTCCGAAAACGACCCAAACGGGTCTAAAATGCATAAATATGAGTTTGAATGCCCACAAGACTTAAATACAGATGAAAATGGTTTTGTGAACATAAAATAACTTAGAAAAACTAAAAATAACCAAAATTACATACCCGAAATGATTTGAAATGCAAGATTCGGTTCCGTTGACTTTTTAAAGTCAAATTTAAGCAAAACTAGCTAGAACAACTTACAAGATCAAAACTTTTGAGAGAAGAAGATGAAAATGTGCAGGTGAAATGGTTGAGAAGAGTGGTATTTATAGGGAAATATTAGGGTTTGAGGAAATGGGTAATGCGTTTGTCCGGTGGGTAAAAAGGTGCACTTTGATTCTTTTATTTAAAATAATTTTAATTTAAATAAATTATGACCAGGTATCTACATGTTTGGAGGGTTCTAGAATAGTTATGGGTTAGGTCTTGGTTGGTTTGGATGGTTAAAATACAAGTCCGGACCTTAAACGAACCGAAAACGTTAAAAAAACTGATTTTGCTGAAACGAACTGTGGGTCACGCCACGACAAGTATGAAACATGATTACAACATAAAATCCATCATTTTATTAATATCTAAAGATCCGAAGACCAAAACAAATCGAGTTTACAATACAGGATAACAGATACAAAGATAGTCGAAAATAACGAATCTCATAATATGTATAATTCATTGTCCACAAAAAGTCACTCTCATTGATGATATAACTCGGCAATACAAATAACTGTTTAGCATCATATTCTTCGTAACTTCTAGAACACCATTATTATATGTTCAACCTTTTCCATCGCTATGATAATAAAGACCAAAATTTTAACCTACCTGGCTATCTCCATCGTAAATCAAAGTTTATAAACCACTAATTCTACACAACATCGTCTCTTTAATTAATATTTAAAACTTAAAGCTACAACATGTTAGCCTAATAGGTATACCCTTACGCCCCCGGTGTTAGGGGAGATGTGGCATGCGTTAACAAGTGGAATACCTCCCCCCTCAAGGGTTAATGGGCGATAAAAAACTGTGCTTGTTAACGCGTTAATGGATGAACCATCTCTCCTACATAACATTAATTTATTTATTAAATTAAGAGAGTTAAGAAGGGTTAAACCATTTTCTTAGAGTGAGATGAAGTGAAAAGAAGTAAAGTGGGTGATACAACGCCTATGTGAAGCTAAGGGATGTGAGAGTTTACCTCATGAATATAGGGAATGATCCGTTATCGTGACTTAAAACTCAACCAATGGGCTTCTCCAACATCATATATTATAAACCGAAGATTAATTTCAAGCTAGGGTAAAGACTACCTTCAATTACAGATGTAAGTCAAACTTAAATCGATGGAAATCAGTGCTTCAACCATCGACCATTATTGTCATACCATTGCATCTCTTTCATTTTGTTCTTTTTGTTTCCACTTGTGCTGGTGAAATTTGATCAACATTTATGTGGGATGGTTCGCTCACAACAAGTGCGGCGCGCCCAAAGAACATAATTGTTTATAATTCTTACCACAAGCTTAGAGAAAAGGATTTACACAAGTTAATTACCATAGTGTACCAACAATAAAAGAGTGTTTCCCAAATAACATAATTGTATTATATGGAAAAATCATGGAAAAGTTGGGATAAGTCAGTGATTTACAATCCTATTTATAGTTTATAATCTATAGCATTCTAGATTAGAAGGATCGAGACCATGTAGGGCTATAATAAATAGCTTAGTGGGTCTATTTGCAAGACATCCCAAGAATCATACGAAAAACAAACACTTTTAAAGCACCTAAAAGAGTGTTCTCTTGTAATCAATACAAGTGTTTCGTTACTTATCTTTGCATTCTTAGAATCATTGCATCGATTTTTCAAAAGTTGATCTTAGGACACATGTAAGGGCTACATGCGAGTTGAAGATATGACTTGCTATTATTATGAACTTAATAATTTAATTTGTTTAAAATGGTATAAAGCTGTGAAAAAAGAATTATGTGGGTATAATTATAAAGTTAATAAGTTATAGGTTATAATTGAAAATCTTATTAAATACGTTGTGATGTAAGGAAAAGGAAAGATTACAATCATATATATTATAATACACTATATAACTATATATGATGTATAAAATAAAAAAATATTAGTTCATAGGACAAATAATGGTTCCATGTGGTCCACTATATTTGATAATGAAATTCAACTTTTCTTCTCAAAATTTCATATTATATAAAGAGATAATCATACTCCATTTTTATGTAAAATGTTATATATATATATATATATCCCTCCTCTCTCTCTCTCTCTCTATATATATATATATATATATAAACCATTTAACTAAACATATATTATGTATAGATTTAACTAAACATATATTATTGTGATTTTAGAATTTGGATTCACGAAGGTTTATTCCGATTTTTTTTCTGGACTTGGATTATGAAGAGTTATTTTTTAGCATTTTTTCGTTGTCAAGTTATCTTCTTCTTTTT
Organism: Flaveria trinervia; assembly: GCA_025506515.1. Classification (NCBI taxonomy): domain Eukaryota; kingdom Viridiplantae; phylum Streptophyta; class Magnoliopsida; order Asterales; family Asteraceae; genus Flaveria; species Flaveria trinervia. The sequence goes on along the minus strand of CM046450.1, from coordinate 2,215,141 downwards.
TTCTTATTTGTTAAATCATTTCTGAACTTATTTATTTCGACAACTTTAATGTAAAATTTATTGAAATATTATTTAGTTATATATCTCATCTCGTCTTATGACGATGAATCACTTGAATTATGTTAGTACCCATATGATACCGGCATTTTGTAAGCATTTATGATACTTGTACTCAAGTTGTCATTTTGTAAAAATAACTTTTTTACATCTTATATTTTTTATTTTAATTCTTTAATCCGTGTAACATACGGTATGTTATATATATAAATCATTTAACTAAACATATATTATAGTATAGATTTGCCGACTGACACTTAGTAATATTTTATGCGTAATAATTCATTACTACTTAAATAACTTTTTAAGAAAAAAAATACCATTTACCTACTAATATTTGGAGCCCAGTACAGTTAACATATACACAAAAACTTTAATATGATTTAACAAAAATATCCATCTCTAGAAAGTAACATGTACGAGATATACAGTATTGTTATAATAACTTATAAAAAATGGAGTTAATTGTATAAATAGTCTTGTGATTTATTTAAAATAAGAGGTTTGGATACTAAATGTTTTTTGTAAAAGGTTTGAGTATTATGTTTTTAGTTTTGTAATGAATTAAAATATTAAGACTAACAGGTGTTAGTCATTCTGTTAAATTTTAATGAAACGACTAAAATACACTTTCAACGATTACTTTTGTAATTTTACATATTTCTGTTATTCAGGGACCATTATTGTAATTAACTACATCTTAAAAAAAACCCAAGCCCTTTTCCTCATCACAACCGTCTACCCACCATCACCACCGTTTACCCACCATCACAACCATCTATCCACCACCACCACCACCACCAGATAGCCTCGTCAACCACCTGCGCCACTATCTCGCCACCATCTTGCCACCATCGCCGCCACCTTTCACCATCGCTTTGTCCTTTCTGTTCATAATAAACCACAACTGAAAACCCTAAAATCAACAAAAGGGTAAACCATCACCATTTGGTCACCATCATCAGCGACCACCACCACTTGAAATTGATGTGTGAATGATGGTGGGTATGAAGTTAGATGTGGTTGAAGCTTCGATTTGGAGCATTGGACATTCAAATAGGAAGTTAACAGGGAAGTTAACTGGGACCGACAGTGGTTGTGGTGGAGGCTGTTGGTGGGTGGTTGGTTGGAAGATAACATGGGAAAGGGACGACAGTGGTGGTGTTAGCGACTGGTGGTGGGTGGGCAGTGGTAGTTAACTGGGAAAGGAAAATGGGATTTGGTGATATTAGCGATGGTGATGATGATGAGTGTATCGAGATAGAGACGGATGACGGTGGTCTGGGGTAGTGATGGTCGCTGGTGATGACGACAGTGGTGGCGGGCGGTGATGTCCGGCAGTTGTTGTGGTGGTGAAAGTATATTATTTTGTGATGTATTTAACATATATATATACACACACGTACGTACATATGCATATCTATGTGTGCGTGTATATATATATAGAGGGAGAGAGAGAGAGTTGTATATAAATATATTATTTTAGATAAATTACACAATAATTCCTCTAAATAGTCTCTTTAATGTACATAAATAGTCCTAAAATGTGAAAAGACTAAAATATTTTTAAATTTAACAGAAAATCTAACGTCCGTTAACGTTAATATCCAAATTTGTTATGAAACTAAAAGTGAATATTTAAACCTGTTATATTTTTTTCTTAGTATCAAAATATGTTACTTTAGATAAACCATATGGACTATCTCTGTAATTAACTCTAAAAAATATTTTTTTAACAATGATTATAACAAATTGTCTCATTAGTTAAAATCCTAATATGGTTAAGGGTATTGCGCCCCACATTTGGTCAAGGTACAGGCGTACAACACCTTTTGTGGGTGATTAACTGATTATGAGCTACCATCCTATCATGACAGAAAAAAAAAGTATATTTTTAAACTTCTATATTGTTACCAGTAAAAGATAAATAGTAATTTAAGACTGTTTGATAATAATTTATATTAAGGGTATTGAAAGAAATTCCAAATACTTTACCTTATTAAAACTAATGCTAAAAGGATGTGTGATTACTTTCACACCTTATCCCAATAGACTAATAGAGTAGGGTTTCTTTTTTTTCTTTTTTTTTTAACTCCTTCCGGTCCTTGCTGTGGACAGTGGTTAATTAACATGTAATACCTAAAAATTAAAAGCACCAGCTTTCTTCATCCTACCATTTTTCTCTTATTAAAATATTTTAATTATGTTCATTGTACTTGAATTTTTTATATAATCAATATATCAACAAGTGTGTTACTAGAACTTTGTAAAATTATTAATGTTGTTAAATTAAGTAAAAATATGTGTGAAATAAAAATTATTTAATTCATTCGATACGTTCATTGTTTATTATTTGTTTATATCTTTTTAACACTATAGACCCTGATGCACAGGATTACCCAAACAAATGTATCATCCTTCCGCCCGAACAAAAGAAACATGGTGATCTAACCCAACCCACCTAGGAGAAAAGTCACAACTAAAAAAACCCCATTGCTCACCCGAAGCAAATTGGCTCATACGACCTGAAGTCACGAACTTCCATTTAGGAAGCCATAAAACTACCAACAGGCAAGAAGGATTTTTTATATGTTTAGTTGTTTACCCTTCTTTGTTATTTTACAACTCAATATGTGAGTTTAAAGAAGGTTTTTTTGTCTTCCTCTTATTTCTGTGTGTGGGGTCCTAATCATTATAAATTGAACTAAAGGAATTTGGATGACAAAAGATAATATTGACAAAAAACTTTACGTCATTAATTTGTTCTAATGTACTTATAAATATTTGTTATCTCATATTTGTATGAATATCTGTGTGTATGCATTTATATATACACGTATGTTTGGTAAGTGTGTGTAATTGTATGTGTATGCATTTATATATACATAAGATTTTTTTTGTGTGTGTATTTATGCTGTTGAACTTGTGATGCATGCTTATATCTATATGTGTATATATGTATAAACGTATAGTATGTGTAAATATAGGCATATCCGCATATGTTTGTGTATAAGTGTAGCCATATGTGTAAATGAATGTATTTGTGTGTGAGATGTATATCTAACTATCTAAGAGTCGTATTTTTTTGTTATCATCGTTTTAAAATAATATCAGTTGTTTTTCTATTGTAATCAACGGATTAAAGTAGAGTTTAAAAAAATACACAATATCCTAGATATTATGTGTCAAATCTGTATTCTTTCTATTCTTATCGTCTATTTTAACCACTAATATATTTTATTAGAGTACAAAAATAGTTATAATAGTTTTTATAACATTTGTTAGTTACATGTTTGAATATATTGTCGGAAATTTCGTTTAAAAATGGTAGTTATTAATCTCTTAAGGAAAAGCCCTAGATTTAGAGGTGGTCAAAGTTCTTCCCGATTTATGTCTTTGTTTGAAGGTCACGAACTCAATTGAAGGATAATGTTGGAGCCGGAAACCAGACATAAGGAAGACGACGGAAAGCAACATAGTGAAGGTAATGGTATTGGATGGACAACGGTCGACAGACGAAGGAAAGGTGCGAGTGATAAGAAGAATGGAATTGTCACATTCTTCCTCTCCAATTTACCAGAAGATCTTACAAGCAAAGAACTGTGGATGAAATGTAGAAACTTTGGTCACCTGATTGACGTTTTTATATCCGCCAGGAAGAAGAGGAAGGACGGGGGTAGATTTGGCGTTGTTAGGTTTGGCATCGTTAGAAATTTGAATGTGCTATCTCAAGATCTCAATGGGCTGAAGATATGCAATTTGAAAGTCTCTGCCAATCTTGCTAAGTACGACAAGAGCAGGAACCGGATTGACTACTCATCCATCTATAGGGAGACGTCCCACTCCTTTTTACGTCATACATATCAGCCCGCAGATAATTCCAACCATTTCCGCCACCTAAAGCTGGCACTCTTGGTTCGTATAAAAGTGTTCTGGTTAACACAATGCCGAAATCTCACTCGGACCCCGAAATCCCTGCGGTTAAGATCAAAAAAATATCATTTGTTTCAAAATTCTGGGAGGAATATCCCCTTGCTGGTGAAGTAATTGATGTAAACATTATGGAAAACTTGATTGTACTCCTAAACAATGTGATAAAAGCAAATTTTGAAGTTAGATACCTATGGGGTATGAGGGTCTTAATCACATTCAAATCATCCCATGAGGCTAAGGATTTCTTGGCTAATCATTCGAATTCTTGGAAGCAAATATTTTCTTCACTTATTCTTTGGGAGGGACAATATGGCCACTCGATCGGATAGCATGGGTACGAATTCAGGGTGTACCGATACAGTTTTGGGAACCAGAAACCTTCAACAAAATTGCTAACAGGGTCGGCTCGGTTGTTTTTCCATCTAATGCCTCGTCTACCGATGGAAATTTATCTTCCGATCATGTCAGTATTATTGTTAATGATCATTACCCTATTGCCAAACATGTTAACATTACATACTTAAACGATTCTTTTTCGGTTTTCATTAAGGAATACTATTGTCATTGGGCTTCTGATTTTCTAAATGCATCATCGGACCCGGTATCTCCGGTTTCTTCGGGTTCTCCGACCTGGGGCAACACTTCACCTCCCCGGCCAAATGTCTTCTTGGCCAATGAACAGTCGAAAGTAAACTCTTTGGCTTCCCATAACCATCGGGATTCTAGACCAGCCGCCATGCAGGATAAAGGCAAGGATGCATGTCCCGAGATTGAGTTGGTGGACAAGTGAATGTTAATTCAATGTCAGGGGAGGCTAATCATCACCTGGGCACATCGGATCCTCAGCCTTCCCTTGTTCATTCTGTGGTGAAATCCTTGGGCCTAAATAAAGAGAAGCCCAATGATGATCTTTTAAACCAAACCCACGTAGAAGAACCTGTTCCCTTGTCAATTGGACCTGACCCTTTTGGGCTGAACGACATTATATTCAACATGGGCGCTTTTAATTCCAAAAAGAGAAAAGGTAAAAATCGATCCCCTAACCTCTGCTCTAGATCCTCTCAAGCTAGTCCTGTACTCAGGAAAAAGGTTCGCAGGAAAAACAACCCATCGAACCCTGCCGTTGTGTGTTCTCAATCGACATCGTCTTCTTTGGAGGAGGATTGTTTTGACAGACAAAACTCCGTCCATCATTATCAACCGGCGCCACTGGTAGCACGTGAATCTCCAGGTCCCTTCGATGTTGACCTGAACAGACCCACAGAAAAAAAACCACATAAATGGAGACCAAATTCAAGAGGAAGTTGAAACAACTATTGAGATCGGCTCTTTACTTGGTGTTAATTTGTCAGAATTTAGAGAGCAGGTTCAAATCCTGGTTGAGAAGGATGTTGCTCAACGCGATTCTTGATGGATATCTTAAGCATTAACGTCAGGGGGCTCAATGATCCAAGGAAGAGCAATTGGGTGAAATCATTAATTATCAAGCATAAAATTAGCTTCCTTAGGATTCAAGAATCACAGATCACCGAGGAGGGTAGAATCCCTATTTCTAACATTTGGGATAATCGCAAGGTTGAGTACGATTTTGTTGAAGCAAATGGCAAATCAAGGGGTATTATTAGCTTCTGGGATCCATCTCATTACCACAAGATAAGGTCTATCAAGCATAGGCATTGTCTTGCTACTCTTGGTGGTATCAAAGGCTTGGATGAGAGGTTAAATATTGCAAACATATATGCTCCCCAGGAGTCTTCCTCAAAAGCATCTTTATGGGAATTTTTAAAGATATGTTGTCAAGTCACTCAGGTATATGGGTTCTATTTGGTGATTTTAATGAGGTCAAGTTTTCGTCGGAAAGGCATAACTCGGAATTTAATTCTCATGGTGCCAATATCTTCAATGCGTTTATAGATGAATGTAATTTAGTTGAGTATAATATGGGGGGATCCAAATTCACTTACCTAAGTGACAATGGGATGAAAGCTAGTAAGTTGGATAGATTTTTAGTAAGTGAATCCTATTTCAATAAGTGGCCGGATTCAATCCTTACTGCATGGTCTAGAAAATTGTCCGATCACAGTCCGATTACACTAATTAGATCTGGTATAGATTTTGGGCCCAAACCGTTTAAATTTTTTACTTCATGGCTTTCAAATGATGACCTTAAGGAGGTGGTAAAAGCTGCCTTAAATGTCCCTGTTGATTACTCCAGACCGGATGCTCGTTTGGCCATGAAATTGAAAAACGTTAAAGGAGTTGTGAAAGTGTGGTATAACTCTAAGAAGTCTAAGGAGGAGGAGATAATCAATGACCTGGAAAAGAAGCTCAATGATTTGGATACCACTGCTGAATTATTTGGCTTACTGAGAACGAGAGTAAAGAAAGAATTATGACTAAGAAGCTCTTATGGGAAAAAGAAAAAGAGAAAATGGAGGATCTCAGGCAAAAATCCTGGATCAAATGGGCATTAGACGGGGCCGATAACTCTTCATTTTCTCATGGTATGATCAATTCCAGGATTGGTTCAAATAGAATTAACGGTTCGGATATTAACAGTTCCTGGTCGACGAATCCGGATGAAATAAAAAATCAAGCGCGCAGCTTCTTTGGTAATAGATTTAAAGAACAATGCCCCTCAAGACCGGTCATTGACTATAGTGACATCAAAGGAATATCAGATTCTGAATATGATTCTCTCATTCGTTCATTTAACATAGATGAAATTAAGGTTGTTGTGTTGGAATGTGGCAAAGACAAAGCTCTTGGACCAGACGGGTTTAACTTTGCTTTTATTCAACATTTCTAGGAAGAAATCGGTAATGATTTTGCTGAAATATTCAATTCATTTCATGTTGATGGGAAAATAAGTGATTTATGTGCCTCATCTTTTATCGCTTTAATCCCAAAAACCATCGACCCATAATCTTTTGACAAGTTTCGCCCCATTTCTTTTATCGGGTGCATTTCTAAATTAATTTCCAAGGTCCTTGCCAATCGACTGAAGCTTGTGCTTCTTTCGATAATACCTGACACCCAATCTGCCTTCCTTGAAAAAAGAAATATTCTTGATGGCCCACTGGTTGTTAATGAGATTCTTGCTTGGCTTGAAAGATCAAAAAATCCTGGGCTGGTATTCAAAATTGATTTGAATAAAGCTTTTGATTTGATTTCATGGAACTTTATTGATTCTATCCTTGGTTACATGAATTTCCTGTCTCGATGGAGGAATTGGATTTATGGTATTCTTAAGTCCGCAAGGGCATCGGTGTTAGTTAATGGTTCTCCTTCCAAAGAATTTATATGTTCCAGGGGGTGAGGCAAGGGAACCCTATATCACCATTTCTATTTCTCATCGGAATGGAGGCCTTAAATTGGATGATTAATAAAGCATGTGTTCTAGGCATATTTAGAGGTATTAAATTACCCAACAATGGGCCGGTTATATCCCATTTTTTGTTCGCGGATGACATAATGGTTTTAGGGGAGTGGTCAGTCTCAAACTTTAGGAACTTATTAAGAATCTTAAGGTGCTTTTATCTCGTGTCCGGCCTTGAGATTAACGCAAGAAGTGTTGCTTGTTCGGCCTTAACGTACCCTCTGAAGAAAATGCATTATTTGCAAAGTTAGCGCATTGCAAAATCGGTTCCCTCCCATTTAATCATTTAGGCTTAATGGTTGGTGCGAACCTGAACTTAGCAAAAAATTGGCAGCCTGTTGTTGAGACTTTCGAGCATCGTCTATCATCGTGGAAATCAAAGCATCTTTCTATTGCTGGAAGATTAGTTCTTATTCGTGCTGTGCTAGATAGTCTTCCCGTCTACTTCTTCTCATTATACAAAGCCCCTAATAAGGTAATAAATAAGTTAGAAGCAATTAGAAGAAGATTCTTATGGGGCGGCACTAAAAATAATCTCAAAATTCCGTGGGTCTGTTGGGATAAAATCTGTGCAAGCAAAATAGATGGTGGGCTGGGCATTGGTTCGTTGAAAGACTTTAATCTTGGCCTTTTAACGAAATGGTGGTGGCGGTTCAAGGTTGATGGCCTATCATTATGGAAGCGCGTTATATATTCCCTTCATCATTCCTCTAGAGTTGTTTCCCTTATTCTGGAGAGGAGATGGTCACCTGGGGTATGGTCTAACATTGTTAATATTAATACCTTTTTGAATCAAATAAATATTATCTTGGACCAACTCATTCGTTGTGTTAATGAAAGATGGGTTTGGTCGGGAGATAGCACTGAGACATTTTCTGTGAAGTCCATTAGAAGACTACTGAACACGGTAAAGACCCAAGAAAATTGCTTTATTTATGAATGGAGTAAATGGGTACCTGCGAAAGCAAACATTATGGCCCGGAGAACGGAACTCGATAGAATTCCAACACGGGTTGCTTTGAAAAAAAAAGAATATAGCTCTCTCATCGGATCTATGCCCATTGTGTACTCATCACCCAGAATCAGTTGATCATTTTTTTATTTCCTGTTACTACACATCCATGGCCTGGGCGTTTATTTCCTCATGGTGCAAACTTCCTCCCATTTTTGCATTTTATATCAAGGATTTGCTTTCTATTCATAAATTCACAAATTCCATGTGTGGAGATCTTATCTATGCAATTATTATCACCACAATCTGGTGCATTTGGAATATGAGAAATTGTGTGGTTTTTCGCAATAAATCGGCCTCGGTAAGCAGTCTTTTGGAAGACATCAAAAGTACGGGATTCCTTTGGGTCAAAAGTCGAGGACTTATAACAAACCTGGAATGGGACAACTGGGTTAACTTTAGATTGTGTTAGCTTTCCTTGTTTTATTCTAATACTTACGGATTTTGTATTGCACTTGCTGATGTAATTTGTGTGTGCTTAGCTTCTTGCTAGCATGCTTTTTAATGGAGTATTGCATTTCAAAAAAAATTACCAAAAACTTTCCCTCTAGATAGGGAAAAAGTTCTAGACTTGTTAATATCAACTTGCATTTACAAATAAATATATTGTTAAAAAATATAGTGTTAATATGCCAACGTTTATTTGGGGGTGTATATATTTCACCTTTACGCAAAAAAAAGAACTACTTTTCAAAAATTAATAAAAACAAACAATTTTGACAAAGTGTAATATGTTTGTTTTTATTAATTTTGAAATGTATCCCTAATTAAATTGTTTGATAAATAATTATATTCAACTCTAAATTAAATTTTAAGATATTTGATAAATATTTTCTTATATATCCCTAATTAGCTTTAGTAAACTCATGTGTCACACGGGTTGAATAAATAAAATATTAATGTAATAAAATCTATTAACTATCAAATGATACTCTACGATATGATATGACTTAAATTATCATAAAAATGACTATAAGTAATAATATAGTGATATCAACTTTTTTTTAAATAATTTTTTTCAAAAAATAATTATTTTGTTATAAAACAAACCGCATAAAAATTTCTTTATTATAACTCCCAATTTAATTATTTTTGGTTTTAAAAAAATAACTTTTAAAAATATCAATTTTAAAATATTTTGTATTTTAAAAAGTTTTATGCTTTAGAAAAATTTATTCTTTTACAAAACACTCATTTATTTAGAAATAAAATTAATAAATAGACCTCTTTCTTAATTTATTAAATCTAAAAAATATTAAATAATATATTAATAATTAAGGTAATTATTTAATAAGAGAGAAAGTCTAGAAAATTTTGATGAGGATGATTGTGATGTTGTCATGTGTCATTTCAAAATACCATTTTATTAGAATAGGAAGATAGGAAGATTTGTTTCAAGTAATCTGGGCGCTACAAACCATCCATCACCCCAATGCAAAAGGGGACATGTTGCTTTTTGCTCGTAGGATCAAGTTTACACAGGATTTGAAATACTGAATATGAAACAACTAGAATCTATCTATTCTAATAAATCAACTTTTTAAGAACATATAGCGTGATTCTATGAATTATTAGGTTAGTTTTCCTGGCTAAACCCATATACATTTCTAATTAAAATGATGTAAAACGCTTACTAAAATTACATTTTTCTTTCCTTACATGATTTCTCATTTTTTTTATATGCATTTCTGGTCTTTCATTTTAGATTAATGAGTTTTATTACTTCTATGTACAATCAAACAACTTTAAAAATTTTCAATTTTAATTTTGATGTCATTTGATTTTGTTTGAGTGACATAATCACTAGTAAGTAATTGTCTTACTAGTAAATTTTTTATTTTTATTTTTTTACTAGTTAATTTTCAATATTAATTGTCTTACTAGTAAGTAATATGATATTAACTAAACTAAATAACTATACGTATCTGAAATATAAATCTCTTATGCTTAAAATCTTTTAAGATTTACTATATTTCATATTTTAAGGTATAATTTTATAATAACTTTTTAATATTTATAAATTTTTTATTTTAACGATGATTGATAACATTTAATTTACAAAATTTTCATAAAAACTAATGATCAACAAGTTAGTTTATTTCACTCATTTAATACATGAGGTCTAACTTACTAAGTAAATATAGCAGGGTTTGAAAGCGTTTAACACAAAACCCCTGGCTGATGATTATTATTTTAAAATGGTATTTAATAGAAAAGGGGTTATAAATCACTGTCCATGTTTACAAGTCATACCATATGACCGGTCTTGAGTTGAAAATTTGTTTTCTAATGTAAGCAGAAATGTGATTATGAACAGCAGTTGGGGAGGTAGAGACATGCGCTTATGCTTTTTCCAGTTTCCAGTCTAGTTACAAATCATTTGCACCCAAAAACACCAACTACAAAAAACATATATCTACAGTTCTTTTTAACCATGGAATGACAAACAAGGATCTACAAAGGCAAAGAGCCCAGATTACTGATTTTTTCCAGCCCCTGAATCGGAGAAGCTCGAGTCATCATTGTTTGAACAAGTTCCACCGGAGTCTACCGTCTCTCCCAGTAGATCAACCAGATCACTTCCGTCGAGGCACCTTCTCATAACACCACCAGACCTCTCAGTCAGTGTAACCAGGCCCATAGCAGCGATGCTATTTGCAATGGCATGGTTCACGTCTGTAGCTCCCCCATACAGACCCCTGCTTCCGGATGCAAGCACGTTTTTATTCCCATCAACATGGGCTAGAACTGAGGGCAGCTGGCTAGATCCACTGATCAGCAGTCGTAGGGTGTCCCTTGCGCTCTTCTCAGCCATGGAGTCAGTTTCTTGGATCAATGGACTCACGAGTGCCTGGTGAAGTGGCGGGATGGTGACATTCATTGCAGGACCACCGCTCACCAGGTAGGCTTGCCCTGAGGAACAAATGTCTATTACAGGGATGTGGACTATGGGATCTGTCATCAAAGGAGTGAAAAGTGGGATCTGTTGAGAAGTTGGCATAGATATGGGTAACCTAACCAATGGTTCAGGTAGGAAAGGCGGGATATCATCCAGATTAAGAGTTGGTTTTGGTGTTAAAAGGCTGGATGATGATAATGATGATGATCTAGGAGTTGAGCCTGTGAGAAGTGAAGAAAGGGGTGGTAAGGTAAATGTCTCAGCCATTGACATGGGCGTCATCTGTGAAGATGCCACTGTGTATTGGAGAGTGGACACAACAGGCGGGCACCAACAATAATATGGAGAAAATGGAGGAACAGGAGTTGAACTTATGACCAATGTGTCATCTACTGTTTTATCTGCTAAACCAGCTTCTAACAATGGGTACATGCGGGCATCAGTAGCGGATTCAGAAATCTTGCCTTCAGAAGACTGATCTGGAGTAGAGGTATTGGCAGAAGTTGGAGAAGAAACAGAAATGAAATCAAGATTTTCAACGCATGAAGAACTGCCTGTTTCCCCTTTCGCCTGATTTTATCCCGGACAACATTCTTCAAGGAAATCAAGTTTCTAGGTGGGCCTTCTTTGAAAGAACTTGCTTTTGGGCTCAGGCTACCTTGCATGCTACAACTCCTACCACGTGAAGACTTTGATGCTGAATGTGAACTTCTACCAGTTCCGCTATGAACTAAAGAGGTTGTTGAGGAAGTGATTGATGACACAAGCGCAGTATTATTATTCACTTCAGTATTTGACCCAACGAGATAAGTTCGAAGACGAGTCACAAAACATTCAAGACGAGAATCACTAATTCCAGTTAAATCAGCAAGGGAAGGCTTCCTCTCAAGTAAATTCTTCATCTATAAACAGGGTATACAGCAGATCAGTATAGATTTTTGATAATTTTGTGGTGGAAGCAAACACATTTGAACATCATTCACTATATAAGATACCTACCTTATCAAGCAACTCATTACCAAGAAGTATGGATTTCTCACAGCACCAAAAGTAAAAAGGTTCAGCAACAGTAGGAATCCTAATCATAAAAGACCGACCACAATTATCTGCTGATATTCCCTCAATCTTGACAGATGAGCAATCAGAGATATTTCTCAAGGTTGAAAGACGCTCTACTTGACCATCATCTCCAAGAAATGATATACGAAGATCAGATGTTGGCAAGAGAGACAGAGTTAAGTTTCCCCTGTTTCAATGTAACAAATAATAGACATCAAGTATTGAAAAATAAACAAAACAGACATGGCTACCATATTCCACAAGAGATAGCAACACAGCTATACGGGTAAATATTATAATAGAAACTTCAAGTTCATCTTAACATATAAAAAGCATTGAAGCTTGACTTTTCTTATCCTGAATGTTTTGCTGATACCAATATTCTTAGTGTTTGTATTTTATCTAATTCCTTTTAAGGGATATGGGAGACAAGAATTCTTGCTACTGTAAATCCTAGAGATCCCTCCTCAAGACAAGTACTATTTATAGTAAACATTCTACAAACTGCCACTCAACTTTGCAAGTGACACCATAACTTCTAGTATTTCAATGCTCAACAGCGCACATATCAACACGCTATTATCACTCAATCACTTCACATGCTAAATCAAAGAGCAGCAGTTCAACTAGAAAAATGAGAAGCGTTCAAAATGGAACGCTGGACAAAGGCAGTTAAATATAAAACTTACTGAAAAAAGTTCACCTAACAATATTAGCCACTCACAGAATTTCTCGTCTTAATTTCCCATAAGCACGACACACTTGACACATGGTTGAATCCATCATGGCAATATTACTTTAAATAAGAACACCACAAGAGATCTCATTCTTATGTTATTCATAATAAACAGTACTGAACACAGGATTGACAGCAATATCCCAAAAAAACAAGTGTGGTTGGTGAGAACTGAGAGCATTTAAAGTTTATAAAGCAAAAAAGCAATTGTATAGCATACAAACTTTCTAAACTTGGAACATGTCTTGGTGCATTAATGGACAACAAGAATGCAGCAAAAATCAAGGTTAAATCAAAGAAACAAACAAGGATTTTGAAAAAAAAAACATATGATAATGAAAAGACAAACATTATAGAATACAAGACCAAGGAAATCAGAATACAAGACAAACATAGCATAACCATAAGAATATACAATATAAGAGCATAACTCTACCTTTACTTCTTCTTAATTCAGAGATCATAATAGAATACGCCAGTTACCTACAATGAAAAGATATATTTATTTGGAAGGATGAACATGTCACTATTGATAAGCTGATGTGCACAGGCCTAAAGTCCTATTCATTAAATGACTAATATGCAATTATCAGTAATCAAAGGCGAACATAAGTTTCTCATAAGTGGACACTTAGCAGTTGAATTCAGCCAGTTAGATTGATAGAACAGACTAAAAGAATGAGATTCAAAGAACATCAAGTGATAAATAGATGTAATATAGTAGCATGTTAGAAACTGATATCTCCCTCAGTGAGACTAGTAAGCTGCACAAAAAAAAATTCACACTCAAACAACACTTGAAAACCAAAGGTGATAACTACTTGACAAATTTGATAAACCACGTCATTCCACCAACCTTCATGGTTACCTGCCCGTGTCAAATACACCAGCTAGCTATGACCAATCTCAGGTCAAATTGCAGTCGTCTACAAAGCAACCAAATGGTATCCAGTACGCTATACCATCCAGAAGGTGGCTAGGTACATATATGTCTGCAATTCATGTACAAGGCACTCAAAATTGTTGCCCTAACAGTTTTAAGGAATCAAAAAGTATACAGTAGGTCCTAGAATCACATGTCAGTTATTGTGGAAAAATTAACTTAAGTACATGTAAAAATGCCTTGCACGTCGAAATCAGAAATGTATAAGGGTTATATTCATGGTCTCTGTGTGAGCGCTACAGAGAGTAGGTGCAAGAGGAGGGGTGGGGGAGGGATGTGTATGATCACTAAGACATCACAAGAACAGTTCCATGCCAGTCCATCACAACAAAAATATCTTATAATGTCACATGAAAACAATGAAAGTAGTACTCAGTGGATATCAATACAGCTTTGTAAACAATACCCATGTAAACTGATGAATGATAAAATGTACACATAAGACTTCAATATGAAGTGCCACTAATATTAAACACAACCTATCAATCAATAAACAATAGTGATGCTATTGCTCATTGTATGTATTGAATGAATATAATTGCCTTACATTCTCATTTAACTACATAATTTTAAACATATTAACAAGACAAGCAAAGACTATCCGGTTCACATCTATTTCTTTTTTAGTGCCACATGGTTGAGTCCAGACTTCAAACATAAACTTGACTCAATCAACTACATGTCTAAACCACGTACCCAACTCACATTAAGTAGACCAAGACACAATAAGCTCCTCTCATCTTAGAAAGTAGAAACCTATGAATAAACGCTTACAAACTCTTCCTTACAAACAAAAACTATTTAAAATCCCAATAAGTAAAGAAAGTGACCCTAAACGGTATATTGTTACGGCCTAGAATTGGGATGCAAATTAAATGTGTCACCATAAGTTGAATTTGAACCTTTGAACTTTACAAATGAAAACAAACATGGCAAAAGGGCTAGAAAACCATAGCTTCGAACTTTACAAATGAAAACAAACATGGAAAAAGGGCTAGAAAACCATAGCTTCAGCTAGGTAATCCCAATCAACAACTGAAACCAAACACTTAACGCTTGTACGAATCAACAGACTGAATAACATGCCTAGATGTACTGGTTTTATATATCAAGCAAATTTTCAAGGAGAGATGCATATGTTGTTTCAGTTAAAATGCATCAAAATTAAGTTAGAGGGCAATTCCATATTGCAACTACCTTGCACTGTTCGGAATTAAAAGAGTTCCTTGCTTATCGATCTTGCCAACACGAACTGACACAAGCGGAACACACAAGCACCTTGCAAGCAATCCAACTTCTGATGGCTCAAAGTGCTGCAAGAAAAAAATTGGGTCGTCAGCCTAACATATTTGTATATCGCAGCAATCAATCAACACGCTCTTTCAATTGTTCACGAACTCTATCTATGCCAATCAATAGAGCGTTGGATACATATGCTATGAATCTATCTCCAGATTAGCGTATATTTCGCCAAAACAGAAAATATTTCTTGTATACATATTTCAACGACTATACAGCGTAGATTCCCTCTTATATAAGGATATATCTATATCGAACTGATAAAATACGAATTCAGACACATCAGTATTTACAAATTGGTAGATATTTAATGATACCTGACTCAGATGCGAAAGCAATCGATCCTCAGCGACGCCACTAGACACATTAAGCTTGAGCAAGGGCTTCAACCTCTCATCCGCACGACACGCTCCCATCACCTGCATATCAAGAGCCTGTAGCCACTGCATAACCGTCCCTTGAGCGCTCCGTTGAATCAACAAATCGTCATCGTTAGCTCCGTCTCCAACAAACAAATCGGTCAAACGAGCCGCGAGTTCGGTTCCATTTCCGTCACGCCTCGTCGACGAATCTCCAGAAACTCCATCCGTAAGAGCCTCGCCACGAGTCACCGATGATGAATCTTCAGTCGATTTATGCTGATCCTCGACGTCACGATCATCCACCGATTGTTGTTTCTCGTGATTGTTCATATTGAAATGATTTTAACACAATTTGCTAATCAAATTAAACGATTGAAACGGATTATGAAGGAATCGGTGATTTAGAAACCCTAGAGTCGACGGATCTAAATATCTAATTGAGAGGTGTGATTGGATAAATTTGTATATAATATAACTGGCAGAGAAACGCAAGAGGAAAGATAAGGGATGGAGGATGTGAAGTTTTTCACTTTATTGTATATAGGGGGTTGTCAAAAATGGATACGGACTTGAAGGCAAAGTTAAGTTGGAATTAAGTGGAGGGTTGGAGTCCGGTGGGACCATGCTGACAGTTCACCACGTCAGCAGAAGCGGGTCCATGTAGCGGTGTGCATGTGAGCGAGAGACGTGACACGTTGTCAAGGAGCCGACTCTTTGGTTAACTATTATATTTGCGTTTATTTATAGTAAAGAATGAAGATTAGGTGAATAACTAGATATGTTATTTTAATAGTTCGAATTTAACAAACAAAATATATTGTTTGTATCAAGATTACATCAATTATGAAATACGAAGAAACTAGTATTAAAACCTTCGAGTTGCGACAGTGGGCGTAAAACGTGCCTAGTAACGTCAGTTTCATGT
Organism: Flaveria trinervia; assembly: GCA_025506515.1. Taxonomy (NCBI): domain Eukaryota; kingdom Viridiplantae; phylum Streptophyta; class Magnoliopsida; order Asterales; family Asteraceae; genus Flaveria; species Flaveria trinervia. The sequence goes on along the minus strand of CM046450.1, from coordinate 2,198,537 downwards.
TATCATTAGCGATCATTAATATTGAAAAACTCGTATTAGAAAAAAAAATTGGAAATGTAAAACTAAACTGAAAGTAAATGTAAAAACATTGAATACCGTACGTGGAACGTAAAACATAAAAAATCAAAACTAAGTCGATCTAAGAATCACACTTTGTGATGTGGCCGTTAAACGAAAAAACACATATGTAAAAATGTTGTATCAAACCGTGAATGTTGCGGCTTGTTAATTCGTAAAATTTAAACCAAAACGTAAAACGAAAAGATTGTAAAATTAAAAAAGTATAGGGAACGAAAGTTGAAATTGGGAAATTATAAATGTTAAATTATACGAGATGTAAAGTATTAAGGTTAAAAGTAATAAAACTAAAAAACAAAAAAAACCATAATACAAAAGTTGATACAACTCATTAAAGTTTGAGTACAACTTATAATGCATAATCAATTCGATAATTGATATTATATATAGTTTCAAACAATTAAGTTTTGCATTAGTTAATACACATCAAGTGTTTTAATAAATAAACGACTCATGTCATTACAAACATTTGTATTTTATAAGTTTGCAATATACAACCATAACATTTATGGTTGCGAGCTAACCGCATATAAATTGGGCTTCAGTCTTAATTGGTGTTAAACGCACAATCAAATACAAGAGAGTTTAAAACATTTTTTTTAATTACTTAGGATAAAGAAGATGTAAACATAAACTAAGAGTAAATAGATGACACTTTAAATTATATTGATTAGTGAACACAAATCATAATTATATGAATAGATTGATTTTGACTATTTTAAAATCATTTAATAAACCGAAATTGCAAGCTGTAAGTCAATAGATTAAAAATATAATAATTACTTGATTTTGTTCTTAAAAAATATTTAATTTCATACGTAGATTGCTAAAAGGCTTTAAAATACAAAAAGAAACCCAATAATCTTTCATCAACGTCATTCTTTAGTAAGAGTCAAAATTTTCAAAATTCAAAATCAAACAAAACTCAACAATAACTGTTTTAATCTTAATGGGTGTTTGGCATTGCTTATTTTCACCCTCCTTCTAACTTATTAACTTTTGTAAAGTTAATAAGTTAAAAATAATGTTTGGATGGGTTAAAAGAAGTTTTAAAACAACTTCTAAAATGGGGTAAAAAAGGAGAAATTGGTAAGTTAGTGGTTGCTAACTTATTTTCACCTCATTCCCACTTATGCTTTCAGTTTACATAAATGCCCTCACCAGCCCCATCCATCCCTGCTCTCCGCTGTGCATTCCCGCCATTAATGTCATCACCAACCTCCGATGATGCTCCATAGATGCGCCACTCTCGCTCCCTGCTCTCGGTCACCAGCCCCCAATGCCATTAATGCCCTCACCATCGATGCTCCTTCGATCGCATCCGTCCCATCCCCTCCGATCCCATCGCCAGCTTTCCCATCGTGCTCCCCGACGCCAACCTTTCCCATCGTTATTAATCCCTTCCACCAACTTCGCCATAACTATCTTCACCCTCTTCGTGTTATATATCGATCAACAACATCAATAATCTACTGCATCCCTATCCCCAAAAGAAGCACTTGTTCTTCACCGGATCCTTCTTCTCCGTTTTCTTCACCGATTTCACGTAAGTTTCTCATCCGTATGAAGTTCTCACAGAACAATTGTTTCTGTTTTACTGATAGAGATGAATCTGCGTTTGATTGTGCTAAAATTAGGGTTCGTGAACTTGAGCATTTTAGTGTGTCAATCCTAATCTTGTTGCTATTTGATTTTTAACAGTTTGCTCAATGGCTAGTGAAATATCAATTAGGAGTAAATCAAAATTTTTATGGGATGATATTACGTTCAAGGAGTTTATTAATGCATGCTTGCTTGAACTTAAAAGAGGGAATAGACCTGGTACTCACTTAATAAACTTGGTTGGGAAAATATAGAAAAAACCATGTATGAAAAAACCGAAAAAACTCTTGATAAAAAACAAATTAAAAACAAATGAGACAGCATGAAAAAAGAATGGAAGCTTTATGATCGGTTAGTGAGGCTTGAAAGTGGAATCGGTGGAACAAGAAGCTTAATCGATGCATCGCCGGAATGGTGAGGGGAGAAGATAAAAGTAAGTTTTATTTTTACTTATGGGTGCTTATGTGTGTGTGCAATTTTGTTAATTAATATGTATGTGTTGTAGGAAAATAAAGAGTTTGCCAAATTTATGGGTGCAAACTTGGACATATTCGAGACACATTATGCTCTTTTGTTTCAAGATTCGGTTGCCGTAGGAGATCAAGCTTTGAATCCGTTACAATTTCAAAACGATAATGAAGAAAATATAGAGGGCAAAGGAGATAGTGATGAAATGTGTGATGATGATGAGCCTCTGTTTCCTACTTTCGGTGAAAGTAGTTCGAGTAAAAGGAAAAGGTCTAAGGATGTTGCTACCAAACGTTCCACCAAGAGCAAAACTTCTAGTTTTGAAGAGAAGCTAGATGTTGTTTTAGATGCCTTATCAACCAAAAGCACACAAACTTTTCCACCAAATAATGTCTCACCAACAATTGCTGCATGCATGGACATTGTTATCACTTTTCCTAGTTTTGAAGAAGGTTCTAATGATTATTCACGTGCAGTGCGTGCCTTTATAAAAAACCAAATCGTGAAGCGTTTATGTATCCAAGTACTAATGAAGCAAAGATGAAGATCCTTAAGTTACTTATGGAAGAATGATTTAGTGTTTTACAATTTGTGTTATCATTTGACAATATGTGTTATCTATATTAAATCCAATTTGTAAAATAAGCAATCCCAAACATTATTTAGAAAACAGCTTATTGACTTTTAACAGAATGTCCTTTTTAGTCATTTTACACTAAGAAGCTAAACCAAACACTTTTCAGAAAACAACTTATTGACTTTTCAGTTTATAAGCTAATCCAAACACTTTTTTTAAAAACTACTTTTCAAAAGTTAAAAGTCAATAAGTCTTTTTTTTTCAAAAGTCCTTTTCAACAAAATAAGCAATCCCAAACATGCCCTTATCCTGCTTCACGACCAAAACAATACGTCTTCCCCTCTTTATCCACCACCACCGACCACCATCACCACCACCACCACCACTACCACCGCCATGGCAACCACCGTCTCCCACCGCCGACCACCAAGGCCACTGGACCTCGAAATCACCATCGTCTCCGCCAAACACCTTAAGAACGTAAACTGGAGAAACGGAGATCTAAACCCTTACGCCATCTTCTGGATCGACCCCGATCGCCGATTCGCTACAAAGTCCGACGACTCTAACTCCACCAAACCCGTGTGGAACGAACGATTCATCATCCCTATTCCTTCTTCTCCCACCGCCGCTGTCTTAACCGTTGAGATCTTCCACCCCAAACCCCACGACACACCGAAACCCTTCGTCGGATCTGTACGCATCCCGATAGCTGATTTAGAACCTTCGATCTTCCGCTACACCGTCGTCAAAACCTTCGATCTCCGGCGTCCCTCCGGCCGTCCCAACGGTAAACTCTGGTTGAAATTTGCTCTACGTGAACGTTGTTTACCGGATTACCAAAATGCCCCTCAACCTGTGTATTATTACGAAACTGCCCTACCACCGTTGCCACACACGTACCACTACGGATCCTATTCGGATCCGTATCCTTGTTATTACCATGGAGAATATTATTCTCCCAAGTCGCCGCCTCCACAGACTCAACGGTCGTTAGTACAGGGAGGCGGCGGCTGTGATAGTGTTGGGTCTCCCGCGCCCGTGGATTATTATTGATATGAGCGGGCGCGGGAAAAACGAAATGTACCATATGGCGCAGGGTTGGGTACGGGGTTAGATGTGGGGTCACTGTCAGGTGAGTTAGCAGGGCTTGCAATTGATGACGGATTGAGGTATGAAGAGGAAAAGAGTATGAGGAGAGTTGCGAGTGATATTAGTGCGAGATCGTTTGATGATTACAGTGATTATCATCGAATGGATTGCTGATTGATGCTTGATGCTTAACCATTCATGAGCTAATACTAGAGCTATTAAGATGGTGCATATTATTGCTTAATGGTAGCTTTGATATGATCACATGAATTAATTGAAGTTTCAACTTGTTAATAGACCAATTGGTCTTACTTGTAGTAGGTTGATTTACAAGTATATATTTTGTATTATGAGCTTTAATGGTGAATTCTCTTTAATGGTGTGATACGAATCAGAACTGAACAAGTATCTCTTTTTGAAGAAAATGGTGTATGTAGGACTGTAGGTGTAGTTTGACTGTAAAATGAGCTCATTTGTATATATTTAGGATCTATGTAGCACAAAGTAATGGTTATTGCATACATTGACATGGATATGGTTGGTGTAATGTAAACCAAGGTTGTTTGATACATTGATTGGACCAGCAGATTAGCTAATTTTTGGCTTCCAAAGTTAAAGTAATGTATGGAGTTGCTGCAACCCAAACAGGATGAAATATAACCCCAAATTAGCATGATGCACTAACTAATCGTGTAATGATGTTTGACCAAAACCCGGGCGCGGTGACACTTTACTACACAGTTAGCACTTAGCAGTAGCACAAACATGGCCTAAACATGTAATCGGGTCAAATGGGTTGGCAAGTCGAACAAACCACATGGTTTGACTGTTTAACCTAGGGCCGGAAAAAATGTATATAAATACACCGAAGGAATAAAATATTACTTTTAGATAACAACATTAAAAGTACATGATTCAGTCTAACAAAAAAAAATACATAAAAACTCTAAACAATTACTATTCTATATCTACAAGTTAAACAAATAACTACATAAGCTACATAAGCTTTCCTTTTATTTGGGCTTGTGTTGAAAAAAACCATAAGTATGAATTGGGCTATTAATCAAATCAACAATTCAACTGTATGCAAAGCCCAATTCTTAGGCCTAGGTCTCAACTCCCAAACGTTTACCGAATACAAATATTATATTACTAAATTTCAATAATTTAAAGATAATAATAAAATAAAACTACATACATTATATAATTAAACTAAATCCATAATTTAGAAAAAATATATATAAATACAGACTCACAGATCCTGCTGAATCACAAACTCAAGATTATTAAGAACATATTTTGATGTTTATTTTGTTTTTGGCTTGTTTTGTTTTCGTATCACGTCATAAATTGATTTGTGAATTCACATGTGAATTGATTTGTACATCTCATCTTTTAACTTCTCTATATCACAAACGTTGTCTTTTACTATTTTAAAGCAAGGGTGAGTCCTATATCAACTACTTTGGGAGAATGCATCCTGTGGTTTTTCAATGTGGATGTTATAGGTTCAAGTCTCGTTTGGTGTAATATGTTGCAAGTGGGTTAGAGAGTTTAGCACAGTGAGCTTTTGAGTGATGGGTTTCCCATAGAATAATGGATGAGTATGATCAACAATTTATAGTATTCGTTGGTTGTTAAAAATACAAAATAGGATCGAGTTCCAAAGTGAAATTTCACCACAGTACCAAATTTAGAAACAACTACTTGTGGAGTTGTGGTTATATTCTTGGCCCAAAATGTAGGCCTCATCTGGATATGACGCTTGAGACTTGAGAGTATAAATAGGCAGGCACCTTTGGAAATTGGAAGTCCGGGTGACCGGGTGATATTTCCATAATTCCATTCATTAGGCCCATATTGTAGATTGGGCCATTGGATTCAAAGCATTACATAAGATAAGGCCCACTTAGCAAGAAGTTTGAACTTTGAAGACCATTCGCCCTCTCGATTCTCTCATTGAAATTTTAATAAAAAGATTAAAGACCCATCAGTCCAATCGATTTGATTTTTAATAAATACTTTGTTTGGTTTGATTTAGAGGCGTAAAAACCAGGTTAAAACTGGGTTGGAACTTGATTTTGAAACCGGTTCGGTTTGGGCGATCAATGCCAAAACAAGAATTTTAGGAACTGGTTCGAGTTTAAATCGATTAGAATTTTTTCCCAAACGAAGCCGAAAATCTTTGTTTCCAGCATGCCCGGGAACTTCCTTAGTAACATATTATTATGAAAAAATAGAACACTCTAAAGGTTGGTTTTAACTTTTAATGTAGGTTTGATTTGGTTAGTTTCTTTATTTTCACACGTATAAACGTAAACAAAACAAAGAAATCGGTTATAAAAATTCATTACTGAACCATTATGTTCCAATTATTTCTGTTAACTTTTCAAATATAAAACTATCGTTATTTTTTAATAAAGATGTACAAAACCTGCTAGTTACTATACACGAAACATTGTTATGTTAACCTCTAAGTGGTTTGGTGACATTTCATTGTCCTAGAATTGTAGGGTTTGTTTTCTTATCAACATCGTCAGAGTATGATGGTATGCTCATACTGATTACTAGGCTACTTTTAAGACTTATGTTGTGCACTCCTTTACTCTACGCCTTTTGTAATCGGCAGGCACTAAGGTGAATCATTTAACGGATATCACCTTATGTGTTTTAGGTATTGCTCGTGTCTGTTATAGGGTTTTGGCTTTCAATATTTCTAGTTCAGTTTCTCCACTTTTTCACTTGCTAAATGGTGTGAATGTATTTTCTTAACAATAGTAGTTCGTTTCATCTTGACACATTGAAAAAGACTTCAAAAATACTTTGCACCTGTCTATTTCATGTCATAAAGTGAATAAATGACACAAGTTCATATATAATGCGATGTATAGAGACCTTGTTTTCAAACCTTAATTATCTGCATGCAAGACATACTTTTAATTTTTAGGTATTGCGTAAAAATACATAATGTGTGTTACTGGCTTTAAAAAGTAAGCAACTATGTGTAAATGGATCGAGTTGAATCCGAGCTCGTTTAATCATAAGCCCAATATGTTTCAAATTATAATTCTAGCTCGACTTAATTGTGATTAATTTTCAAGTGTTGTATGTGCTCAACCCATTTATTATATATTGCTTATTGCTTATTTAACTAAATCATGTGTGTATGCACGTGTGTGTATCTCACCATTAGAAACTAGGTTATCACCGTAGAGATATACTGATGAAAACGTTTGTTGAAAATATATATGCCAAGGGTTACTAACGGAACCTGTAAAAACACAATTTATTAACCATTTTTTTGTGATTTTCGAGGTCGCTTTAGGGATTTGTTAAGAAATTAACGACTCCATCATAGCTCGTGGTGACCCTGTTACCTAAAACCGTGTATAAAGCTTGCGAGCCAAGTTAAAAATTCGGTTTCTTTAAGCTCAGACTTGAGTTGATACTTTAAATCTCAATTCAATTTTTTAATATATAATATTCATTAGTTTAGTTTAAATAAACACAATAATGCACTCGTAGCACTATTCATTTTGCTCTATTATTTATTTGTGATGTGGTTCACGACACCATTAAAATGACGAAGTGATGACGACTTACAATGTTTTGGAAATCAACCTACACTGTATTCAAAAGTTTATAAGATAATATATTTTAAGAGTTATAAGAAACTAAAATAATATAAAAACTAATAATAATACTAAATAGAACAAATATAAAACTGTAGCTTAGAGAGCTTGTACTGTTGTACATCGACGAAGCTTTTAATAAATATTTTGTAAATATAGATGTAAGCCATAAGTAATGCAGTAACATAATATAAGACGTGAAATTATAAAATAAAAGAATGATATTTTAATATGCAAATGAAATAACAATAATTTAAATTATTTAGTACTTTTTATATGTATGATGATCGTTACAGATACAATATATTTAGTTAAAACCAATTATTGCCATTTTAAAGTTCAATGTACTGCATTTTGTGAAGTCACATCAATTGGAGACTAAATGCGAGCTTTATGTTTATAATATATTTTCAGTCATGCAGTAACCACTACATAATGTAAGAAGTGAAACTATATAATGAAAGAATGACAATTTAATATGCTAATGAATACAAATGATATATATTATATAGTACTTATATGTATGATTGTTGCAGATTAAATATATTTACTTAAAACATTAAATTGCTGTCGCTTTTAAGTTCAAAGTATTGCATTTTGTGAAGTCACATCGATTGGAGACTAAATGCGAGCTTTTCGTCTATAATATATTTTTGAACTAGTTTTAAAAACTCGTATATATATAAACTAAATAATAAAAAAATTAAATCATAAATCTGTAAGGACATAACATATCTGAAAACATAGGTTGAATAATACAAAAACTTTAACTCATATATATGTACAAACATAACATATCAGAAATACAGATACATTAGTTTACAAAGTCAACCGTAAACAAATTATAAATAAAGTGTATAGGTTTTAAGTAACTACATAACAAATTTAACATATATAACAAACAAACATGAAACACAAAATTTTTAAAGTTTCAAACATGTTCTTGGTTTTTTCATATTTTTGTTTTCGTTCTTGTAATTGTTTTTTTTTTCATCATGGATTTTTCATATTTTGTTATGCAAATATTAAAGAACATAAACCATTACCTCATTTATATTATATTATAATATATATAATTTATCAAAGCTATGTATAACATGCAACCTTAATGAAAAATGTAAATCAAATTAAACTTCTATATTAAGGGGCTTGAAACTATTATGAATATAATCCACCCTATAATCATTAGATTCACGCTAAGTTTATTTACAATTGACACCCTAAACCAATTTTTCCATACCAATAAATAAAAAAAATATCTCAAATTGGAGCCGATAAACACCAAAGAGATCATGAGTATACAACTATATATCTAGTATGATATCAAAAGTACGAATCAACTTCCATAATGTTTACACACCCTCTTTGTTTTCGTTTTGTTCCCTTACACCCGTCTCACATACAAGATGGTGTAGGTAAGGGGCCCTAACCCCAATGGCCCGATCAACATTAAAGGTTTGATATGACCTAAAACAACAAGAGGGAGTGAAGGAATATGTTAAGATGAAAATGAACATTTGTACGTTATTCATGTCAGATATTGTGAAAAAGAGAAAGATACATCTTGTTTGTCTTATATTTCATAGTTAAGGCATGCTCATATGATATATTATTAAACTTTCTACACTATTAAATTGCTTCTGTATTGAAAGGGTATCTCTCTTTATGTATTTTAAGGGCGGACGCTTAATGCATATATAAATTTAAATAAAGAATTACACAAACACTTATATGCAGGTGTAATGAGGAAAAGAATAGATGTATTTTATTTTCATACGTTTATATTATAAAGTAATTATTCATTCGTTATTTTTATTAACCACCAAAGGGTCTTTACCCTAGCAGTGTCTTGATGTTTGATAGACACGTATCTTCTTAAGAGATTGAGGATTTAAGTTTTCTTGTAAATAAATAAATAAAAAAAGTGAAGTGTGTAAATTAGCTATTCTAAAAGACATATTTGGTATGCACTAATTGTTGTACAATATGCATAAAAGGTTGTACATTTTTTTCTTTAAACCTAATACTTTTATATATTTCACAATTTAACCCCTATTATTTTTACAAAATTTTCAATTACGGTCTAAATTCTGATATTTAACAAGTCATAATGTGCACTTGAGGCTCAACATACCCGTCGTAACATGCGGGTCATAGATCGACTTACTTATTTTTTAACGTTTTACATGTTACGTGCGTGGTTTAACGTTTTTACGTCTACTTTTCGTTTAGTTTTATTTTTTTCGTTTTTATTTCCTTTTTAATACCAGTTTTTTCGGTGTTGATAGGGGCTGGTGGTATATGATATTTATGCTTTTTGATATGGTTTTATGCCCCCGCTGCAGAAGGCTTAATACTAGTTTCAACCAACATGTAAATAAAAATTAACATTTTATTTCAAATAACTTTATCATTAATAGATGTCGAACGTATGGTCCAATAAACCCAAAGGGCGAATCTGTAACTTCTATTTTAGACTTGTAGTGACACTATTGGCAAAAAGAAATAAATCTCAAATAATATTAAAATTAAAATGTAAATTTTTTTTAACCCTCTACATTATGCATATTCAGTTTCTATACTAAAATTATATAATAATACAAAGAAGAAATTCTCAAAATCTATCCACGTCGAACTAAGTCTATTTTTTTGTCAACATTAACTTTGTTGATAATTAGATAATTAAACCTTGTTAATCAGACGATATTAATTCTAATAATATATTCTGATGATAAAATAATGCATTCATCAACTAATAAAATATTTTTAACCTTAAATCCTCTCAAGTATTAATATTTTTGCCCTTAAATCCTCTATTAATGTGATTATTTTAAGATCAATAGAATAGTGTAGATATAAAATGTATGTTGCCGGTTAAAAAAGTAAACAATGTTGACTTTACCGTTATAGTAACAACAGTTAAATATTTAATATTATACAACAACGACATAAAATAAAATTGATGCTCTACTTTTTACTTTAACTAACAATTTATACTTTAACAATTTCAGATAGAACATATGATGATGAAATGATGAAAACTTGTTTGAAAATATGTTTTAGTAAGTACGTACGTAACAAAATTTTACTAGCAACTCATTTTTTTACTTTCATTTACAAACCCATGGGCGGACATATCATGCACGTTGGAGTCATCGAAGTATAAGAGTTCTCATGCGTACATGGAGATGTATGTACAAGTTTCTTGAGTGACAATAAGTTTTTTAAACGGTAACCCCATCAGTTATAAAAACAATATATAAACCAAAACTAAAAAACAATAAGTTACTTAGTTAAATAACTAAATAAGTTCAGTTACATTAGATACTGAATATCCATAAAGCTCATAATTTATTTAAATTACATTAGTACACTCCTAATATCCATTGAACAGCCAATAACCAAAAAACTTAAAAGTAAAACTCCACTACCTTGGAGTCTTAGAACTTGCGATCAAGAGGGTCGCATGGACGATTGGACGAGTGCCAAGAGACACCAGCACTCAACACTTTTTATATTATGTACTTTCTACAATATAGCGATGATGTTTTTCTTTAGTATATTATATTATTTGATCATTTGATTTGACCTGAACTGATTTATAAATTTTTATATCTATTTTAGAAAAATTAAAGCATTCACAGAACATTCATATATATGTGTAAGTGGATGTGCTATATTATGGTGGATGGTTGTGAATTATTGTAAGTGAAAAAGAAAAAAATTATGGAGATTGTATCATTTTTCTATTTTATTTGAAAAACATGATACAACCTTTATAATTTTTTTGATATTTCTTGAAAGTAGTTGTGAGTGGATAATAGAAAAAAATAAAATGATAAATGTATGAAAAAATATTATTTAATTAAATAAGATAGAGAGAATAGTTTCATACACTTTTATCATTACATTTTTTCTCTACTTCACTTACATTATTTTAAAAAATATCTAAAAAAATAATATAGGGACTCAACAATGATTATACAAATATACAGATAAACAGTAAATTTTCTTTTTGTTATACTCAAAAACATTTACAACAATTTATTATAATATAGGTAACACAATTATATAATTATAAGAAAAATTAACTGTAAAATGCTCTGAGACTTCTTATTAAAACCTTCAAACTTCTCTTTATTAGCTTTATACCTAAAATTTTATTAAATAGTCATCAACCTCAATCGTTGCGATGTCAACACAAACAACCATTATTTGATAATTGAAATTATCAACTTGTTATTTGATCATTGATAACTATATTCTCACTCACCAAGTAATTGGCCATTAATTGTTCTTCATGTCACAAAATTAACAAAAAATACAAAAAAAAAATGTTACAAGTCAAACATGATCTAAGTCGAAAATATAAGAACAACGAAGCAATACATACATATTTAATAATAAGTTTTTAGTTAAATTTTTAAGTCAAACATAGCTGTGTATAATATACGTGCAGGGCGCCGACGAATCAGAAAAACACTTATAATTAGTTGACTATTAAATCAAAAAATAAACCGACCTCCTTTTTAGTTTATTTTATGTTATAATACTATGAATCATACTAACCGACCTCTACTGGGACTACTGGAATGACAACCAATATACACACTTGGCCTATATTCCTTTTCATGCTAACTAGTCGTATCAATTCTTCAGGTTATTTTTATTCATAAACTAAGATTCTTCATCTATATCTTGTTTTTCTTTTCAGATATTTCATACAACATGAACATTGTTGAAGATTTTACCCAACATTGTTGGCACTTTCTTAAATATTGATCAGATAAAGTTATCTTTTGTTTCTTAATCTATTAGTAAAAATAATTAGAGTTTATATTTCGTTTTAGTCTTCAAAATAGACAATGGTTGCTAAAATTAATGCAAATAAATAAATAATATATATATATATATATATATATATATTATATATATATATATATTATATATATATATATATATATATATATATGGGTGATGGATAGCAACCCCTAATTTTAAAGAATGATTATGATTTCCTTTAAAAATAAAAGGGATGAGAATGATGATAGGGAATCTAACGTACGAGCAAAATTTATTATATGTTTTCTTTTTTATGTTTTTTATGTAATTTAAAGATGAGGGTAACAATAAGAAAACTGAAGTGGATGTTTTAAGCGTGCCTAAAACGAGTTTTTTATTTATATAATATTTATTTATATTAAAAAATATATATATTTATATAAATAACATTTATATTCTCACAACTGATAAAAATAGTTAATTAATAAACAAAAGAGCCTAAGTTGAACTCAGGCCTTATGTACCACTCGTCATAAAATTTTGTATACATTATTAACCGGTAAATTGGGTTTTGTTAAACAGGCTTGCTAACTTAATGAGTGTGGACTTTACAAATAATTGTTTACTTTAAACTTAAATTATGTTAAATAGATTTTAATGGACATATCATCCAAACCAATTGGTTGTATTTGTTAATTATTTGTTGGAGGTTGAATTCAAAACTATTGTTCTCTGATTAAGATTTCTCGGGTTTGGTGTTATCATTTCTTTGGGGCCGGCTTAAAGTTTTATGGGGGTGGGTGTAAAAATTTCATGCGGGCCAGTCGAGATTTGATCATATATGTAATATTACAAAAAAATTTAACGGGGTATGGACGACCTCACACCAAACGTCGGGTCCGCCCCGGCCTACCGACAATCTCCTATCACACAAAAGTGCAACACGTCTGTAATTGCTCTCCACTTGCACCATCTTGCCTAAACGTGCTGATAGCTTTGGACTGTGGGAAGCAAAACATTAATAAGAAATTAAATATTCATAATAAATAATTGAGTATAGTTAGAAAGTTTCTATCGGCATATATTCACGTGTTTTTTTTTTCATTTAAGATTATGGGGACGGGGTTCGGTTGGATATGGTGGTTCATATTTGGGTGACAAATTGAGAATTACACAAGCCAAATGTGCCGTCCAATGAAGATCCAGATCCGAACTTTCGACCCAAACCATATCTTCTATGATTTCTTTATATAAATATCTTTTATTAAATTAATCATACTTAATTATTACATTTCCATTTAGAATAACATATTAACATATAATTCTATAATATACAATCTAATAACTATAATTGTTATCAGTTTACTTAAATTAAACATTCCTACCTTGTGAATTATAACAAATTTAGGGAAACCTTTACGTTCGGATCTATGCTTCAAGATATCATAAACCATTTTTCTCTATGTGCTGGTTGCTTATATAAAATGAGATTTGGATTATGTGGGTTCATAATCATGTAGGATGATTATAAATTTACTTCAGAGTCCAAACATCAAAATATTACTTATCAGAAATGCATACACAAATACACATGTAATATCTAAAATCATCATATTAGCGTCACTGACTTGAGATATATGTGATTGACTACCTAAAAACGTTTAGTGGGTGCCTTGGTCCCCCTATCTTTCAAGTGCATCGGTCCCTTTTTAAAATAGTCCTTTTTGTGACTGAATTGGAGAACAGTTTTAAATCATAATCGGGACCTAAATCTGTATAGCATTCACCTTTAAGAGTTGTCAGAAACCTATAAATGCCTAGAATCTACCTTCAACCATCATAAAGTGCTATCGGTTTCTAACAAAATGATGACATATAATAATACTTTCCAGACCAGATAATTTTTATGAATTTTATAAGTGTAAAAATAAAAGGTGATAGCATATGAATTTACGATTATAACCAACATATGAACATAGTTTCTAAAAGTAGAAATACGAGTGTTCCACTCCAAGAAGCTCTTGGTTCCGACGCTACGTATCATTTGGATGTGTGTGCCGTCGTTGGCAGCCGCACTTTCTTATTTGAATAAATCTATTTCTGTTCATATTATATCATCATCATCAGCCTCTTTGTAACATCGGATCACAAAAAATTGGCATACCAAATCAAATATTTGACTCGGCTAACAAATCTTCCAATGAAATAATATTAATTTGCTTCGATTTTATATATCTTTTGCATTCCTAAGAAGATTTATATGCTTAGATTTGATATTCATATAGATATGTATAATTATTTATTTATACAATCCAATCTAAGCATAAATAATCATACAAAATCCTTTTTATATGTCAAAAGCACTATAATTCATAGAAACCACAAGTCATATACATAGGATATTGTCAGCAAAAATTGTAAAGTTGGATTTATTATTATATTGATCTATTTAGCTGTACATGCCATAGTAACAACTTGATCGTCTACATAGTAATAATCTTGAAATATGATAATATTCACCTAACATTTGTTCACATTCGTTGATTTATGTTTACATTATAATATAAAATAATTATGTTATTTATTAAACTTACAACAACTTATTATATTATAGTATAAAGTATAAACTAAAAAAATTAATATTATAGAAAAATGCAAAAATAGTCCCTGTGGTTTTTGTAAGTTTGGTCCCCAAATTTTAAAAATTACAAATTTAGTCCAAACATTTAAAAATTTGTTGTAATTAAGTCTCCACCGTTAGTGTCCGTTAGTTTTTAAAATTTGGGGACTAAACATGCAATATAATCAAACCATACGGACTAATTGTGCAATTTGCTCAAAAACTTAAAAAGAATTTGAAAATCAAATAAACTTTAAAAGAAATTAAAATCAAACATAAGAAATTCAAATACACATCAATAATAAATTTCAATAATTTTTTAAAAAATAAAACAAAGGTTTAAAATCAAATTAAATTCAAAACTAAATAAAAGTAAAAACAAAATGTATGTAAAAAAGAAAACGATAAGTATTGAAAAAGAAATACGTGATTGAAGTAAAAAAGCAAATAAAAACAAATAAATATTAAAAATATAATAGAATAAACATTTATAAAATTCAAAATAAATATTCAAAAAAATCATATTAAAGCTAAATAAATATATAAGGGTTCAATTTTATTTTTTGTTTTTTGGATTTATACTTTCACAAGGCTTTTATATTCTTTTATTTAAAGATGACATATGAACTTTATCAAAAATAAATATAATAATAAAATTAAGCATACTTCTAATTTTCTCATTTTCTATTTTTTTATATGCATTGTTACTTTTATTTACTTTTTAAATTTGGTTTAATTTGTAACCTTTATTATATTTTTTAACGATTATTGAATTTTTTTATTAACGTTCATTTGAATCTTTTATATTTAATTTTTTAATTTTTATATCATTTTTTAGTTTTTTTTTGAGAAAATTGTACAATTAGTCTATGGTTTGATCATATTGCATATTTAGTTCTCAGATCGTTAAAAACTAACGGACACTAACGGTGGGGACTAATTTTACAACAAACTTTCAAATGTTTATACTAAGTTTGTAATTTTAAAAATTTAAGAACTAAACTTGCAATATGATCAAATCACATGGATTATTTTTGTAATGTTCTCTTAATATTATTATACATTTCTAGTTAATACATACAAACCTTTTTTAAAACTACATGAAATATTATCAAAACAGAATACGACTATCAAGAATTTAGAACTCATCTAAAGATCAAGTAAAAACACTTAAAAAACAATAAATAAACCCATTTCCTCCTATAAGAAAATAGAAAATAAAAAATAATATTAAATACAAACTATTAAATTGCAAGCTCCCGTTACACCGCAAGTTTCAACTTTAAAACTGTACATCAATTTAAAACGTCTAAATGATTAATAATATTATAATACTATATTACTCGCAGATCAGTTACAACACTAACCAATAGCCAGCATAAGATACAAGTATAATGAGTTTTTAGAAAGATCATTTGAAACCTTTGTAATTAACCTAAAAGCTAAACATTCATTATTTATAAGAAAATGAAGAGATGATTGTGTTGGGCACCTGACAGACAGCCATTCGGATTTAGATTTCTTCTTGTTAAGAGTCAACTCCAACCACAATCATGTTCAAGTGTTCATGAACCCACAACACCTATATATACCCTCCTACCTCCTCCAAACATCCTCACACTCTACAACACACACACACACACTATCACAAACAGATAGTGTTCAAACTTCAAACTTCAAAGTTTCAAACCCACTGTAACAATCATCAATAATCAAATTTCAATCATGCCTTGTGAACCAACAATCACCTCTCAAATCATCTCCAAATCAACAGTTTTTCCGGCGAAAAAATCCACCCTACCGGACCTGAAACTCTCCGCCTCCGATCTCCCTATGCTCTCATGCCACTACATCCAAAAGGGTAATCTCTTCCTCCAGCCACCACTCGCCGCCGATCTCCTCCCACTTCTCCGACGTGGCCTCGCCGACGTCCTCACCCACTACCCACCTCTCGCCGGCCGCCTCATCACCGACGCCAACGGCTACGTCTACATCACCTGTAACGACGCCGGAGCTCAGTTCATTCACGCCAATGCAGATCATCTCACTGTTAACGACATCGTTTCCCCAACTCATGTTCCGATTTGCGTCAAGGGGTTATTCGCCTTTGACGGAATGGTGAGCTACGGTGGTCATTTCAACCCCCTTATGGCCGTTCAGGTAACGGAGCTTCACGACGGTGTGTTCATCGGGTTTTCGGTGAATCACGCCGTTGTTGATGGGACTTCTTTATGGAATTTCATCAACACGTTTGCTGAGGTTTGTAGAGGAGCGAAGTTGGTGACGAAACAACCGTGTTTCACACGTGAATCGGTTTTAATCTCGCCGGAGGTTCTGAAACTCCCCGCCGGTGGACCCAAAGTGACGTTTGACGACCACGCGCCGCTGTCTGAGAGGATCTTTAGCTTCAGTAGAGAATCGATCTTGAAACTGAAAGACACCACTAATAACCGGAGAAAAACAATCTATTCCGAAATCAGAGAAATTAACGGTGCAATTAAACTCTTAGACGAAAACTTAACAATGATTGATAACTTCTTACGCAACACCATCGTCATAAAGACTGAATCACCACCATCACCGTCACCGTCGCCGGAGATTTCATCTTTTCAGTCACTGTGTGCGTTACTCTGGCGGGCGGTGACACGTGCAAGAAAGTTCCCAAGTTCCAAAACGACGACGTTCAGAATGGCGGTGAACTGCCGTCACCGTCTGGAGCCAAAGCTCGAAGCTTTCTACTTCGGTAACGCAATTCAAAGCATTCCGACGTACGCCACCGCCGGCGACGTGTTATCTCACGATCTCCGGTGGTGTGCGGAGCAGCTGAACAAAAACGTTACATCCCACAACGACACGATGGTGCGTCGTTTTGTGCACAATTGGGAACAGGACCCACGGTGTTTTCCGTTGGGGAACTTCGACGGAGGTATGGTGACGATGGGCAGTTCACCGCGGTTTCCGATGTATGATAATGATTTCGGGTGGGGGAAGCCGGTGGCGGTGAGAAGCGGGCGTGCGAATAAGTTCGATGGGAAGATATCGGCGTTTCCGGGGCGGTGGGGAGGCGGCAGTGTGGATTTGGAGGTGGTGTTGTCGCCGGAGACGATGATGGAGCTGGAGTTGGACCCTGAGTTCATGCAGTATGTTATGGGGGAGTAATAGTATTATTGTTGTTTTGTCTGGTTGTGAAGGGTGTGTTGTTATGTAGTTATTATGATTGTGATTTAATTTCTGATTAGTGATATTATTATGTCTTTTTCTTATCATTTGTGTTATTATTATGTCTTTTTCTAACAACAGTCTTTTGGACTTTGATGTGCTGAAAAACGACGGATTTAGTTTTTTATTGTGACATATAATGCAACGTTTTTCTAATTAGTTGTTTAATGACTCTGCATAATGAAACTTATAAAATATTATGTTTTGAATGACTTTTTAAGAAATAAATATTTTAGCAACTTATCTTTTAAAAGATAAAAGATTTTAAATACTTCTATTCTATTATATTTTGTGCGAGGAATCTATCCCTTATTTTTCTTGTAATGCATAATTATATTTTCTATCAACAACGATAGGTATATATTTCTTTTATCAAGAATGCTATTTATTACTTATTGTTGGATCAAACTAAAATCACAACAGCTTTAAAAAAACCATCAATCACCTCTATATCTTGACCAACCCGCCCCCGTCCTTACACCAACCCTCGACCCCACTCTTCAACTCCCCCACTAACCCGCTCACCCCACTCGTCCTGCAAGACTATATAGGTTCCTTATTCTTTGAATTAAAGTGACACGCGTATTAGTTTAACATGTAATACCTGAATCATAAGCTTTCCACTGCTCAAAATTGAAATACTTTACGTATACTACTACAATTGATATATGGAGCAATAGGATTTACATTTATAAGATATTAACAGGAAAGTCCTCGTTTCCTTAGAGGAATGCTATGCACTAGTTGGATGTTGTCACTGATTTGCTTGGGCTTTTCTTCTGCAGAAACTAGCACATGTGTTTGTTTAGAATCAGTTTTTAACGTATATTGAAAGTTTATATATGTTTTAGCTTCTGGATGGCACTAGCTATTAATTTCTACATATACGAAATGATAAGGCTAAAAAAATTTAAATAACACGCCTAAGAAATCCCCTACACAATTCTCGTATGGAGCGTTTGGTTGGAAGAATGTAATAAAAATTAAGAAACTAGTATAGTTTTCAAGTAAAATTATATTTGAATGTGTAATTAAAATGTAAAACCCAAGGAAATGTTTCACCTCAATTCCCTTGGTTGTGAGATTTCAAATCCTTCCACCTAAAGAGGGAATTTAAAATCCCACAATCAAGGGAATTGAGGTGAAACATTCATTTGTGTTTACATTTCATTACTTACTCAAATATAATTTTACTTGAAAATTATAGTAGTTTCTCAATTATATTTCATTCCATTGTATTCTTCTAACCAAACACTCCCATAGAATTTCTATATTATAAGGTAAAAATAATAACTTCTAATTTGTATATTTATTTATAATTCCAGTATATAAACAAATTAGGTTACAATCTCGTGTAATACACGGGGCTAAATAAATTTATTGTTAAATGGTTTATAATATAAAAATTTATGTATTAAATTTCTATATTATAAGGATTGAATAAATCCATGTATTTCACATTTGAAAATTTAAAGTTAACATATTTGAAATTTTAATTATGGATAATTATTAACTAATAAATAGCTATTATAACATTCATAATTAAAAAAAAAAGAGAAGTGAAAAAATCAATTATTAAATGACCTAGAATGATAACAAGTGTTCTAATTTTTTTTATTAGTATTGAAATTAGTATAAAGATAAGTTTTTTAACAAGTAAATTAAAATAATTTTGTTGTATATATTTTTGAAAGTACTTGATTTTTATACACACTTCTTAGAGTTAATTGGATTAACGTTAATATCCGTTTTGGTCTTAAAATGGATCCATATTTGACCAAAGTCGAGCCCATGTAATATGTCCACTTTTTAAGGCTTTGACGGTTTGATTTATAGGTTTCCTCAAAGTCAATAGCTTAAGAAGAACGAAACAAGACGAAAACATGTTATGTTCATCCCCAAATCCCCAATATTGAAATCCAATCCTAAATAAACCCTTAAATTGAAGAGTTCTGCTGATAATTGGAACTATAACAACGGTTCTTGCTTCATATGACGAACTGTTTGATACATTATTTTTGAGGTAAGCCTAATAATCCCCAAATTCATATATCGAAGATTGCATTTCTCTTTTACGATCGATCACAAGCATCTATGCTTGAAATTTGATGTGGTTTCGATTTGAATCTGATAGAAATCGCAAATTCTCTCGTGGGTATGAAAAGTTGCATGATTGTTTATAGCTTGTTCGACGAAATGCCGTACTGAATTGTAGATTTTTTATAGGTTCGTTGGTGGATCAGGTTTCTTGAGTTGAGGATGAGAAGAGGTCGATCAAAGAGTCCGATCTCATTTGTTGTTATTATTGTTTCAGTTTCTTGCTTATTTGTTTTGATCCTTTCAATTCTTAGGCTTCCAGATGTGTCATTTAGTAATGGTTCCAGTTCTTCATTCAATTTCAAGAAATATAGCAAAAGTGTAGAGAATAATGACAGTATAGGAAAGTTTGGTGAGATGATGATTGAAATGTTGCCTCATGATCTTTCATTTACAGTATTTGTTCCATCAGAACTGGCCTTTGAGCGCGATTTGAGATTAAGGGTAAATGAGAGCTTAGTTGGGGAGAAAGCAAATGATACATATGCAATACTTACACGCATATTGAGCTTCACTGTTGTTCCATGGAAGATTCTATCTGAATCTGTATCGTACACCAATGAGATAACTTGTGATTCTTTATCCGGGCTTAAACTACATGTATCAAAAGATGCAGACGAAATGCTCGTAGTTAATAGGGTTCGATCATCACGAGGAAACTTGAGGAAAGGAGAGATGGTTATCCATGTTATGGATGGGGTAATTATGGAGGCTGAGTTTGAACAATCTGTTCGGGCTGATGTCAGTGATGAAGATGAAGATTGAGAGATGGGATTCATATTTCAAAATTTAAAGCCCCCTTCTGAATGCTAATCACGGTTAAGTTGTGATAACTATTAGGATTGATGAGCATGTTTTAAGTTTAAGGTATGAATCCTACACAGATATGATATGGTGCTGCTGCAATTGATTGCAGTGCAGAGGTGGGGTGTTTTTCATGTGGACAGAAGAGTTGTAGGATAGATTGATTAGGTCTCTTTCTGATATGGTTATTTATGGTACTAGTCATGAGGAAGGTCTGCTTTTTCTTCAAGTAGTTTTCTATCCCCATATGTTGTGATTCTGTTCTAATGTTCAATTCGGCTTCGGTGGTGTTAGTAATCTATGGTTTGTCTGCTATTCGCATTGCGGTTCATACATGAGTCAGCAGCTGTTCTTCTTCGGACACTGGATTGGGAGATTCGGCTTTTTTCTTGGTGTTATGGGATGCTATTGTAGATCAGTTTGCATAGTTTTTTCATTAAGAAGAAAAAAGCAAGCTGTGCAAAGTTGGATGTTAAACTCTCTTTATGACCTGTAGAACCATTTTCTAATCATTTGTGATAATTAAGCTATTGCAGTAAACACACTAAAACATAAAGTGTGGATTTTTTTAAGTAAACAAGAAAATATTCAACCTTTTATTAGAAGTGTGATAAGTTTCTGGGTTTTTTAATACAAATATTTCCAGGGTTCCTAACCTGGATTATAGCTTTACTTGATTTTTGAACTCCGACCCGGATCATATGTTATCAAGTAATATTTAGGATCATCAATGGACGGGTATGGTATCCCAATTTTGTATACGACCATAAAACCATGTCCCTATTCTTTCAAGGGTCTTATTGCTCGTTACTTGACGGGGAATCTTGTGGTATCGTGTATACTTGTTTATGAACTTGGTGGTTAAATATTAGCCCTTCGGATTCATACGTACATTTTTTTTACCATATATGATAAATATCTCATAAAAATCTCAATAACATAATTTTATAGCATACATATATAAATAATATCGATATAGATGTTTCATTTTATCCAACATTGTAAGTTCATCAATTAACAAAGAATAATAAAATTGACCATCAAAGAATCATCACCAAAATAAGCATGCATAAATACCATAAATTTGAACTTGGAATATACAGTTTCCTCATTAACCATCACCACAGTCATACGCTACATGCTTCGGGCACTTCCGTAAAAGTCGCATATATCATAAAATATATACAACACAATAAAAAAGAATACCATTAATAACACTTTTATAAACGTAACTGAATAAAAGGGTACCTCTTATTTCGTTTAGCTACCAACTTTAAGAACACACTAAAGCTTCCACATATTTGGATGAAGGCGACTATGATGAGGATTACAAATATACAGTTTGTTATAAGGATTGATAATTAATATGTGCTAAAAGAAGACTTTTAAGCACGCAATTGTTATAATCTCTAGCTATCCTTTAAATACCAAATACTTCAAATCATTTTCCAGCAAGCTAGTATATTAAGATCTATGTTTGGTAGTGAAGTACTTTTTTCTTTAAAGTAACTGTCAAGCTCCATATAATACCTTCCGGAATATTTCAATGAAAATTTCTATGCCAAATGAACATGAATTAAATAATTAATATATTGAACAAATATCATACATGATCATAATCCTCACAGGCATAGGGATAAGATGAATGGTTATCAAACAATACACTTTAGCTCTTATGATTATATGAATTGACCAGTCATAATCATAGTTCCTTCATCCTTGTATGTTTTCAGTCGACTTTCATAGAAAAATGGGCTATTATAAAGTCCAATACTGCTTTATAGCAAAACCCAAAGTTTAGAATTTCGGCTTCTTTTAAATTGTTAAAACCCAATAAGCCTATGTAGTAATTTTAGATATTTTTTAAACGTCTAACTGAATCACTAACGGGCTAACTGCCCACCCAATGATCCTTATTTATCAAGTACATAACCTTGGGGCACATAGGCAATCATGTTTCTGAAGGAAAGCTTATACATCGGTCTATCCCCATTAGTCCTGAACCTGATACCACCATCGAAAAAACCCATTATAAGTGAGAAAACCTCCTATCTCGATCTAAAACCTCTTTTTTTATGTCATAAGTGGACTTGAACCTAAGATATTCTTTTATTTTAATAAGGTAATGAGCACCTAACCATTTGGGCTTAGAACCATTGGTTAACTGGCTCGGGTTCATAACCGAATCAGTTTTATTTAAATAACTTATTTGTACACCTTTGTTATCTGGTGTTATCATCCTAATAAAATCTAAAACGCAAGAAATATCATGATAACAAGATTATAACAGTTTATAAAATCTAAACTTACATATATATCTTATTATACTCTAACAATATAATCAAAGAATTATTAAATACTTTAATAATATGAAGATCATGAAAACTGTGGATATGGTAAATGAAGAAGAGAAAGTATTTTGCAAAGCCAAATCTTCAATAACAAAGTTAATCATCAGTCGAACAGTTGTACATACGCATATGATTATAGATGTTCTGATCCCCCTACTAGTGCTTGTTTTTCGTCATAAACAAAGGATCGGCCATAATATATTACATCTTAAAACAAGTACAATATCATTCAAACTACCCTTGGTTTATTCTTGATTCACATGAAACTTAAACGAAGATCCAACGACGGATGTCGATGATGATTATAATGATTTTCCATTTCCGTCCCACACGTATAAATAGTTGTATATGGTGACGCGTTTTCTTTACATTCATCATCTGTGATCACATTTGCCTTCTCTGACTGCTCAGAGAAGGCAAGTGAGTTTACAGGAAAAAGCTGCAACGTTTCCATCACCCGTCCCGACTTCGACACCTCAACCAAATCTATCAACAGAAACAAAACCAAATAAACCATTCAGTAAAACACAATATTAAAAAAACCATAACATGTTTCATGCTCATTACTCATTAGTTAAGATTAGGGATGTAACAAAACTTACGATGTTTCGCCACGTTAACATGATCATTATTATGATCATATTCAACATCAATCCGACGACGTTTTTGTCGTTCTCTAGCTTTATGATTCTGAAACCAGTAAAAAACATTCTTGCTCTCAATCTTACCATAAAAGCTCAACTGAGAAGATATCTTTTGTATCTGGTCAGTGCTAGGTGTTCGTAGACCTGACCTGAACAAGTCAGTCAGAACTTTGACTTGTTCATTGGTCGGGTTCCACCGACCGCACTTAGCACCGCCTGAGCCGCGGCTAGTTTGAGACCAAAACCTGACATTCCCTCATCCATATTTAGATATCTTTCTGAAATTGGGTCTTTTTGTTTGTGATCAGTTTCTGAACTGAAAAGATGCAGGCAGTGTACGTGTTGGTGCATTATATAGTACAGTTTGGGGGTTATTTTATTTGGAAAATACAAGTAAGTGGAGGAAAATAAGGTTTTTGTTGAGTAGTGTGTGTAATTGTTTATAGTGATATTGCTTTGAATTTAGGAAAGGATGGGAGAGTTTTGAGGAATTGATCTGTTTTTTTAATTCAAATGTTTTTTCTGCTTGGTTTTTTGTGTAATCTTTGATACAGATAGACATGCACAAAGCTGAAATTTTTTGAAGGGAAGATTAGCTACCTGCTTTAGGCCAAGATGTTAATTCTATAACTATTGCTTTTTTCTAATTTTTTATAACATCTTTTGTTATAAAAGAAGTTATAATGGGTAAAACTTTAAAAGTCTGTTAAAATAAGCTGCTAAAGTGTTAATTAGTTGTTTTAATAGCTTGTTAGGTTTATCGGATTAGGTTTTTGGTTCTCAGAGATAGTGGAATCAAGCTAATCGAGTTCTAAAATATTGAAACTAGATTTGAAAACTGATAGTAAAGTTTTTTGGTTTTCTTAGATAGTAAAGTTTAGGTTAATTCGATAGTTGGAATTAATAAGGAAAATATAATAAGCTTAAACTATTTTCTAAACTTTTCACTATCGGAATCTTCAAATATCAAAAAACATATCAAACTAACAAAAAAAGCAAATGATCACAATCTAAAATTACAACATTTAAAATAAACGCTTGTCAAATGATTAAAATTTCAAATAAAATAGAAACATATAGGTTCATACATAAGAGAAAAAGTGTCAGACTCGTTGAAGAGTTCTACTAAACTGAATTTAGACGTCTATGTGTTTAGTATTATATGTATATGATGAAATAAGAAAATGGATTCAAATTTAGTTCAAAGTTTTAAAATCTGGAAGCCAAATTCGAAAGTCAAAGATATAACTATTTTATTATTTTAGTAGTATGTATAGTTTTTGTTTATTTTACATTACATATAAAAAAGTTAACAGAGACTAAAAGTTAAGATTGCTTTAATTTACGTTTTGTCAATTTGTTCACATTTAGGAGATATTGTCAGAGATCTATACAATTTAAATTTAAAGAAATGTGAACTTTAAATAATTTTAACAAGAACATGTTGAATGAATTATATATACACATTTGGTGGGAAAGTAGAACATTGGAAATGGTTAATGCCAGTGACTGAAAGTCAAAGATTAAATTGTCTGCTATGAGTTGGACGGTTGTGATCACTGTTCCCTCGTCACTCCTCACTTTAGTTTTTACTTTTTACTTTTTTTCCTCTCTTGTTGAAAATTGTAATATTTGTGTTTTATTATATTATATATAATACCAATTACTAAATTTTTTATGTATTATATGTTCTATAACATGTTATATAAGTTGTACTATTTTTTGTCTTATTCATTTTATCTTTAGTTTTTTTATTTTAATTCAATATTTTTACATATTTTATAATTTAACCTAAATAAGTTTTTTACTTTTAATTTTGGTCATTATAATTCGTATATTTTAAATTTTTTTATGTTTTATGTTTCGTTCTACAATATGCGAGTTAAATGTCGCAGTGTGCGCATGTGGTTAAGCATTTGTACGCTTATTTTATTTCCCATTTAGCGACCGTCATAACGCACTGGTCCAAGACCACTTACTTATTGTTTTATATGTTTTATGTTTCGTTTAACGATGGTGTGTTTATAATGTTACGTTTCCTCCAATAGTGGTTTTATTTTTTTCTATTTTTTATACAAGTTTTTCGACATTGGTAGTCACTAACGGTGGTGTCAGGTGTGACCTTTGGTGCTACTTCGCATGGTTTTACGCCCTCCGTACAAAAAGGGAAGCTTAATACTAGTTTAATTTATTTATGACTATTAGGTATTTATTTGATGTTCTAAAGGACACCGATTGTTAAGTGACATTTCTTTGATTATAACGCAATCTAAAAAGTTAAGGTTTCGTAGTGTTTGAAATGTATATTCTAGAAAATCTTCGAATTATTTATTTGATACTCTAGTAGTTATACTTATGTGAAAAAAAAGGTCAGAAAAGCAAAGAAACACACCCGGGTCGGTCATAAATCTTGTATCTATAGTCCGTAATTGATTGAATGGTTTTTTTTTCTTTTCACATACTAAATACTATATAATACTATAAATGAAAATAAGCATAAACATACATTTAAACAAGTATATTTTTAAATTCTAATTCTTAGAAATTCCTTTAGAATCCGACTATGAGGTCTGATATTTGGTAATTAGTATCTTTGTTGAAATGAGAGACTTATTCCCGATACTATCAATATCGTTTTTAGTTTATAAAAATATATGTTTATTTAAACACATAAGAATGTATAATGAAAACATCTTTTGATTAGAATAAAAGTTGAAATATATACTTAAAACCAATATTAAGTGCTAAGATAAAGGGGTTGATGAAGCCAAAGAAGAAAGAAACTAAAATTGGCTTTTATGGTGGCATATGTCACTTGTCTTTTGTTTGGTAAAGTGAGTTGCTTTATTTTAGGGAACTCCAAAGGAGAACACTTTGCATATTGGTTGTTGAGGAAATATAAAAAAACATACATTTGACCAAACATTTTTGTTACATATGATTTGTCTTTTTTAACATAAAACATATTTGATGGGGATTTTGAAGTTTCGAAAATGGAGAAGTTTAAATCAAAAGAAGGTCTTGCACACATCCTAGAGTTGTAGATATTTGACCGGCTTCAAAAAGTTGGTATTGATTAACAACACTTCAAACATACATTTATTGTAAAACTAACATATAAGCTTAATGAAATACAATAAACACTATACATAAGACGAATGAGAATTAATATACTTCTATTTTTGAACGACGAAATATCATTAATCACACTCCACAATTAACTCGAATTGGAGAAAAACACCCTGCAATGTCATAGAAACTAAGACTTGCAAATTTGACATCTATTAAATTAACATAATAAATTATAAGTCAAAATGTTTATTATAGGGAATACATGTCTATGTAATTGTTAAAAGGATATTGAGAAACACAATAATTATATTAATAACAATATAAATGATCTAGTTTTAGTATATATCAGTTAATTTTGTGATCGGTTATTCATAATCATCCTTATAATTTAACTAAAAATCATTATTACTAAATTAATCCCTTATTTCTATAATTTTTTACATCTTATCCCTTATATCTATCATATTTCTATTAAATAATTATTTTCATAATCTTTTACTTTTTTTTCACCTGTTAACAACCATTCATAGAATTATAAAAAAAAAAATAAGAAAGTATGAGTAGTCCCCGACTTCCCCCTCAAATATAAGAGAGTATTATATAGTTTCCCGTAGAAATTTAGAGTATAGAGATAGAAACAAGGATATGATATAGAAGTCAAATAAAATAATTCATCATATTTTTATAAAAAAAATTAGAGATGAGAATAAGTTTTAAACTCCTTATGAATGCTGTTATTTTCTTGAAATTCATTATGAATGGCTATGGTCCCATTTTCTCAATTACTTAATATAATAATAGAAACATCATCACTTAAAACCCGATTATCAAGAAAAGAACGATAACACAAACATGTATCCCTTTTTGCACAATGCAAAATGGATTACATTAACTTTTTGTAATCCTAACGTATAAATGCATCAAACCCCATGTGTATAAAAAATTATACGCATCACGCATGCTTGTAATTATATTTACCACACCTAAAAAAGGAAGGAGAATTGGAAAAAATAAATTGTATTTGATTTTTACTTTTGAATAAACATTTTTCTAACAAGCACGATGTGTTATATATATATATATATATATATATATATATATATCATAGTCTATATAAATCACTATCGTATACAATCTTTTTCTGAATAAGTTTTGTTTGTTGTCGTTGTTTTGACTTTAATTTATCAAAGGTGAATCACGCTCTAACTCTGATTCCAAAGATACATATGCAAGAATGGACCTTCGACTCACAGCTTTTGCTTTTGTAGTGACTTTTACTTAGAAAGTACTAGTCAATAGGCTAAAACCCATTTTACGTCTACTTATTTATGATATCTAATCGACTTTTTAGTGTTTGAAATCATAAAAGATACAAGCAAGGATATCGTGGCTTTTGGAGTTTTCCATTAGCTAAAGAATATAATTTAACTACGCCATAGTCGTTTTCTCTATATATATATATATATATATATATATATATATATATATATATATATATATATATATATTATATATATATATTATCATACAAAGTTGCGCATTTCTCTTGGTTGTGGTTGATTATTACATGTGGCTTGACGGGTTAGTTAATGCATTGTCTTAATAATTATTGTTAGTTAGGGTTACAACAGTCTATACATATATATACATAGCATTAAAAAAATAAGATTAAAAATTGTCTACGGGAAGTGTAAATAACATTAAAAAAATAGGACAAGAACATAACATTAATTATGAGCGTGTGTGCAGTGTAAGTATGTTTTAGTGTCGGTTTCTGGTCTAATCTACAAATGCATTTAGCTAATCGGTGTAACAGCCACCCATTTTCAAACTATAAATCCAAACCCAAACACTATTTTAAATTTTCATATGATGTAAATTTATTTACTAAACTTATTTTATTTATTCTAGTGAAGCATATGAATTAGAAGTGTAGTTTAATCTTAACAATTGTTTTATTTAAAATTTATTTATTAAATCATTTAAACAATTTATAATAATTTTGATTGTCATTTTTGAGTCTTAATATAAAAAGAATAATTATATTTTAAAGTTTCTATAAAACTTATAAATTATATAAGTTTATAAAATTAATGTTAAATATGACATTGTGAGATAATTAAAATTAAAAACTAAAAAGAGACTTTTTTATGAACTCTATAAAGTTTTTATAGAAAATAATTTAATTATAAATTGGGTTTAATAAGTTTGGGGTAAAGTATGAAATTTTTGAAACTTAATTTAAAAGTTTCTTACGTAAAATAGTAACCTCTTAAAACTATAGAGACCCAAAATGTATTTTTTGTTTAAAACCCAACCCCCTCCCTTCGATTCCCCTGTCTCTGGCCAACATCTCCGGCGAGCTCTGACGAAGACTATACACCAAAATCCATCAATTTTGCACCAAATTGAATCGTCGTTTAACTGAATTCAAACCCTATCCATGTTTAATTCGGTGTTAATGTTTGTTATGAAACATTTCGAATCAAAACTGAAACCACATTCAACCCAAACTGTTTCAGCTTGTTTTAAATCGAATTAACCAAATCAAACAAGCGTTAACATTCCTGAAATCATTATGCAATCAAAACTACCCATTATTGTTCTTAAAAAGTTGTTAACAATCGTGAATTGAAACCGAAAGTATAAAACCAAAAATCATAACTCGATCGTATTGAACAGTCATTATTGGAACTAATTGACCAAGGGGAATACTCCTAATCAATCCATTTTAACTTTCAATAATGCAAATTCCAAACCAAACCCTCATATCCAACGACTTCGGTCATCATCTTCATCGTCACCTGCAACTTAGTCGAGCATCATCATCTGTTCAATCTCATTGAAAATTGATTGAGGGCATTTACTTATCATCACCGTTATAAGCTTTGTAACATCCGCCATTTTTCCAAGTTAAAACCCAATTTTTAAGTTCTATTATAAAATTATAATAATAATTGTAATGGACCAAATACATTAAATTTGCAATTTATATTGTGAATTATACATTTGTTAATCATCTAAATAACTTGTAATAAAGTATGATTTTTTAAATAATTATTTTTTTAAAGTGAATAATCATTTTACAATAAATAATTAAAAGGAAAAGTTTACAAGTTTTATGAAAGATAAAAAAATTGAGATTAATAAATAATTAATCTAATCTATTATTTAAATTTGTTTTTTATAAGTCAAGGGTTTAAATTGTAATTTATGAAACTTAAAATAAAAGTTTTTGGCATAAAATAATAAATTATCAAAACTCTAGGGACCATATGTGTAATTATGTCTAAAAACCCAAACCAACCCTCATCGTCCCCGTCGAACCTCTCTCTCCGGCCACCGCCTCCGGCGACCACCAATCACCCAACAGACTCTATTAAAACGCAATTAAATCGGCTCTTAACTTTCGCAACATCGGTTTCGAACCCGAGGACTGTTCCAATTCGAATATCTTACCGTTATGCTTGTACAAATGAAACCGAAACCCCAAATTAAAACTTTAACACAATCAACTTGAAACTAATCGAATAGTGCCTTAATAACCGAGGGTAAAGCATCAAATCAATACCCTTAAACTAATAGAACTATGAATTTCATCTGCGAAACAACAATACACTATCATCGAACATCATCTCTATTTCGAACCTGCAACTTAATCGAGAACCATGTTCGAAGCTCTGTTACACAAAATTGGTTGAGGGCTTTTACTTAGAATCACCATCCGAAGCTTCATACAAAGATAATTTGATTACCAGCAACGTTTGCATCTTGAACATGTTCAACCGTGGTCGCGACTAGACATTCATCTTGTAACCCCATTTCGATCATCATTCTGGTAATTAAATCCTCATATACACTCGGTTTCATACGGGCAATGAAAGCCTTAAGTTTATTTCCATTAACAACATCAATATGATGTTTAATTTTGGTTCTTATCGATCTAAGGTTTATAAGAATTTGGGGGTTTATTTAAAGTGTTGTTTTTATGAATTAAAACACGATATAAACCGCGGCTGAGGCTTGGTTTACTGGTTCCTTGTACACATTCCATCCTAGAGGTCCCGGGTTCGAACCTGGCCTCCATCATCCTTGTTTTTAAGTAGTTTTTTTAACATTTTATAAACTAGAAAAGTATTATCATATTATAAAATCAAAATAAAAATTGTTTCATTAACTAAAACATTTCTGAAATTATTAAATTAATTTTAAAGGTTTTAAAAACTTATGATTTTAAATTTAGTTACCTTATAAAGGATAATAAGGGTTATAAAAAATAATATTTATGTGATTTAAATGTTATAAACTTTTTATGGTTCAAATGTAGATTATTTAAAATATTATAAATCTATATGTTAAATAAATAAGTATTCAAATAGTTAGTTATATAATTATTTAAATAATTAATTCATGTTATATCATAATTAGTTTATAAAATTTATTTCTTAAACAATTACTTAAATTCTTAAAGCTTATAAAACAATATAATTTCTATTATTCTTTACTTTGTGTTTTTTTTGATATTATAAGACCTTATAAAGATTATTTAAAACGTTTAAAAACTTTATAAAATGACTTTAAATAATTTGATATTATTTTGCAAGTCATATAATTAAGTATTCAATAAATAATTTTTTTTAAATAATTAATTTCAAAATTAATTATTCTTTTCACACATCATATTTAATCCTTGTTTATTTAAATAAATTAAAATTATTAAATCATTCACTATACCAAAACATGACCGATTGCATTGTTATAATCTATTTGACTAAATATTAAAACCCTCAAACTTCCAATTGAAACCCTAGTTCACGTCTAAATGTTAATCTTAATAATAAACTTAATCTTGGAATCAATACGTTTAGGTAACTTGTAAAAGAAATCGTTGGAGCCTCGTTTAAATTCTTATCATCATCTTATATATATCAAGTGAGTTCTCCATGCCCTATTTTTACTTTATTTCATATATTTTGGGTTGAAACATGTTAACCTTATAAACTTACACTTGTAAACATCTTGATACTTGTAAATACACATGCAATTCATCTTTACTTTTTGTCATGGTTATTTGTGTTATTGTAAGTGTTATATGAGATACATATTTGTTTTACAATCATTAACTATTGCTAGCCTGGCGACGTTTTAGATCTTTGGGCCTGACAAGCCTATTTGGTGTTAAAGCCAATGTATTGTCGGCTCCTAATGACGTATGCTTGTTCACCATGGGAACCAAGTACACTTAGTCAATCATATATACTTGTAATCAAGTCAAGGTTTGGTTGTTACTGTATGTGTTCTATAAGCTTGCTAACTCGTAACCATTGACATGAATTGCTACTTGTAAACCTTTATATATATTGACATGAATTGCTTGCTAACTTTATAGTTGACCCTTTATTTTTAACATGTTTCAGGTTTATTACTTGTGGATATCTTCGTGCTCATATAGGATATGGATTTAGTTAATTTAAAATATTATGTTGTTGTTTATATCTCATTTTTAATGTATTGATTTAATTGTCTTGTATTTGTTCAATAAAAATAATATTTAATATTATTATAACTTATTTAGTTCCATGTGCTATGAATAATCGTTTTACATTCGTCCGCCTTGATGATTCCGTCGTCGGTCGAGGTGTGACAAGCTTCATACAAAATTAATTGATTATCAACAACATTTGCATCTCGAACCGATTTCAACTTAGTCGCGACTATCCTTACCATCATCTTTATTGATCCGAACTTAATCGCGCAAGTTACACATACCATATATTGTCACACCCTCAAAATCCACTTGCGGAGTTTTACCGCGAGGCGTGTGAACAAACCAGGATCACAGTCAATAGTTACTCAGAACGACTCTATATGCCATAACATAACAAAATCAACCAAAATACCAACGTTAAATAATGCGGAAGCGTTTTTGAAAACAACCCAAGTCAATAAAGTATAACTTATGGCAAAACAAGTGCCAAACCAAAAAGTAAACTATAATTATTAAAATGTCACATTGTCTTGAAGCATAATGTCTTAATGAAGTGAACCGTGCAGTGCTCCTATGGCAAGCAAGTTAAGGACCTGAGAAAAGCATACTAAAATGTCAACACATAGGTTGGTGAGTTCAAGAGTTTGAGTTCAATAAACATGTAAACAGTTGCGATAAATATAAGCAGTGTATGGTAATAGATAGCTAGTCTATTATCAGTAAATATTAATACATAGTGATTTTGCAATTGAAGCTGACTGTGATAGTTGTTGCCTCCTGTCACGACTTACCATGTCGTGACAATGTTCAATAGGACAAATTGCACCCGGTTGACCTCGAGTCACACAGGTGGGGCTCGTCAGACCCAGTAGTACTACCCAAGTTTCCCCGCTATTAAATATTAACAATTCAAAAGTGTGAGGACTTTTCCCATGGTAAACAGCACTATATTAATATTATACACAACTTAAATCATAAAAGCGTTTGTATAAATACCAGTATGCTATCTCCCCCAAAAGAGATTGAGTAAAGAGTGGGGCATGAACTCACCTGATGTATGCAAAGTACTTAGGGTTTATTTTGAGAAACGAGAGGATAGCCAACCTTCACAGGTTACCTAGATCATGTGAGTACATAAGTACGTGTAAATAAAAGACATGTGAAACCCTAATCATACCAAAATCAAAGACTCAAGCTTCCAGACAAATAGCCACGTTTGACCTAGTTGACCCGTTTGACCCGTTGGTGACATTATGAGTTATAATTCAAATAAAGCCAATGAGCACATACAACATACATGATAAGCATTCAAACAGTATCATACATATGCTATATCAACCCGGTGTATCACATAGATCATCATACAATCAAGTACTATACAAGTCATGCGAATCTAGCACATTAACATAACCATTAGCTACAATACAACTAACATGTCATACAAGGTTCAACCATTCATCACATGCCATGTGAAGCCACTCACGACTTCACATCCTAAACCCTGCCAATCCTACTAAGTAGGGGCCTCAGATCCGCACGCGTGTATAATGATCACAACCAAATTCTTTAAGCATATACATTGCATCCACAACATCACAACAATCAATTACCAGACCCAAGCATGATGTCCTACTACTACACAACATCCAAACCATACATGATTACCAATTCCAATTATCACCCATGATCATCCAAACATGCCATACAACTAGTTTAACACGTTCTATTACACTAGGATCCATCCTTGAACATATTAGCAAGTTCCTATCATCTCAAACATGATCACAACATCATACTTCAACATTTACACAAATAAAGTTTCCCTTTTGGGAAAGAACATCCAAAATCTATCAAACATCCAAGGTATGCATGAATTCATCAATAATATACCAATTCAAGCTCATACTAACATCTAGACATGATCAACAACACTTAAACACCTCAATCCAACAATCTTCATAACAAAAGTTTCTACTTTTGGCAAGCTATGATCAACACCATCAAATTAAAGATTTCTAGCATTCATAATACCAATCTAGCATCTAATTATCATCATGAACCCATCCATAACATCAATCCATCACTAGATCATTACTACATGCAAAATAAAGTTACTATTCTTAGTAACCTATGAACAATGCGTCAAAATCCCAACTTTCTTGCATAATCAACGTATTCTAACATTCATACAAACCAATAATCATCAAACATTCATCAAACAATCATCCATCATGCATAATCAAGCCATTTTCGAATTAGGGTTTGCTTAACACCAAAATTCATGATCAATCCACTAAAAACCTAGAATTCTTGCATAATCGACGTTAACTAACATGTATACAATCTAACTAACATGTTAACATCATCAAACAACAACCAATTCGACCCAACAAAGACCAGTTTACGAATTAGGGTTCGGCCATGATGAACCCTTCACGAAAACTCGCAAAAACTAACCTTTAAACTTGTAATAACTTGCAATTGATGATTCCCACGAGATGTATGCCTTGAAATCGATCCAAAATCGCAAGTATTGTGATGTTCTAGGCTGAATTCGAAGGTGGAGAGGGAGGAAGGGTGAAGTCGCGGCCGAAACTAGGTGGATTAGGGTTTGGGTTTGTTTTATTAAATTTTAATTTACATATTTATCCTTTTAACCCTTGTAATTTGTATTTTATAAAAAACTAAGCTTTAAACTCTTTGTAAAGTGTTTTTAACTTCATAATATAAAGTATAAACTTATAAAATTCATTACATAATTTATCTTTGCAAAAACACAAGACATACGGACAAATAGGCACGTTTCCGCGTTACGCGATAAATTCTTTAATTAATCGTTTATAAATGTGTAAACACATAAACATAACCCAATATTCACATAATCACTTAGATTCACATCAAATTAACATTAATCATTATTATTAGGTCACCAACGTTAAACGACAACTAGTGTGTGCTCACGACACGTGTTTACAAGACTTAACGGAACTAACGGAGTTTGGTAACGGAAATTTACCGGATGTCACATTATCCCCATGTTGAAAGAATTTTCGTCCCGAAAATTGCGTTACATGGTGAGAGTGTTCCATCACTGGTTTCCATCACTGGTCTACTGCATTGGCACACAGAAATCGAAATCGTGTGAGTTTTGGATGAGTTGTCACATATATACTCGGTTTCACATGGGGAATCAAAGCCCTATGTTTTATT
The DNA here is from genome assembly GCA_025506515.1 of Flaveria trinervia. Taxonomy (NCBI): domain Eukaryota; kingdom Viridiplantae; phylum Streptophyta; class Magnoliopsida; order Asterales; family Asteraceae; genus Flaveria; species Flaveria trinervia. The sequence goes on along the minus strand of CM046450.1, from coordinate 2,162,801 downwards.
TGATTAACATCATCAACTTTGGGTTCAATTTGGATAACATCAATTCTAGGGTTCATGTTGGATTTGGGGAAATTTGGTAGAATTCTATTTAGTTTTATCTTATTTTAAAATAAAACTAGATTTGGCCTTTAGCCCAATCGGTAACTTCCAACAGTTATAAGCATGAGGTCCTGGGTTTGAACCGGGCTTTTGCCACTTTTGGTTTTATTAGTTTTTTTTTACATTTTATAATACAAAAAAATATTATCATATTATTAAATCAAAATAAAAATTATTATTGTTAACTAAAATATTTTAGAAATTATTAAATAAATTTTAAAAGATTTCAAAACTTATAATTTTTAAATTTAATTACCAATAAAGAATAACAAAGGTTATAAAAATATTATTAATTTTTTATGTGATTTAAAAGTTATAAATCTATTATAGCTCAAACTTAGATTATTTTAAAATATTTTAAATCTACTTGTTACAAATACTTTAAAAAAATAATTATTCAAATAATTATTTAAATAATTAATTATTCAATTATTCATTTAACCATGTTGCCATAAATAGTTATTTAATTAATTATTTCTTTTCACACATTATACTTAATCTTTATTAAATCAGTTATTATTATAAATTAAATTATTTAATCGCTCATTATCGTTCTCAATCTTAATTGATTTATTCTATCTTTATTGAACCAAAACATAATCGATTGTATTATTTTATTTGACTTAATGATTAAAACTCTCAAATTCTAATTGAAATCCTAATTCATATTTAGTCATTAATCATATCTTTATTCTAATCCTAATACACCAAATCTTAAATTGAATCATGAAAAAATTGTTGGAGCAAATCTTATTTTCTTATTATTATCTAAAGTGCATATTATATCATGCGAGTTTTTCATGTGAGTTTTTCATGTCCTCTTTTACTTTATGTCACACCTTTTGGAGTAAAATATATTAACATTATAAACTTAAACTTGTAAACATTTTGATTAGGGGTGTTCATTTTCGGATATCTGAAAATTTGGATAGTGGATTTCACTATTCGAATCCGAATCCGAAATTTAGGATATCTGATTGGAAATCCGAAATTTTGGATTCGGTTTCGGATATCCGTTCGGATATCTGAATTTCAAGAAAAAATTGTATTATTTGATAAATTTTATAAAAATATAATAAATTATATTGAAATTTATGTCATATATCCAAAGTATTTATTAAAATATCTGAAATATCTGAAAATATCTAAAATATTTAATTAATATTTATTTTTTTAAAATTTATAAAAATATTTTGGATATCAAAAAATTCTCAAAATCACTATTCGAATCCGTATCCGAATTTTCAGTTTCGGTTTCGGATTCGAATATTTTTGAACACCCCTAATCTTGATACTTGTAGTGCACGAGCAATTCATTTATAAACTTGTCATGGTTATTTGAGATATTTATGACCCTTATATGATAGTTATCTTGTAAAAACAATTATTAACTATTGCTAGTCTAGCGACGTCATAGATATATGGGCTTGACAAACCTATTTGGTGCTAAAGTCGAGGTTATTGCCGGCTCTTGATAACGTATGCTTGTTCATTATGGAAACTAAATACACTTAGCTAATCGTTATAACTTATAGTGGATATATTTGTCAATGTTTGATCGTATCATTATTCTATTTATATTTTTGCAATATTTCTTAACCTAGGACATAAATTGCCTCTTAAAAGTTGCTTGTATACGTATGGATAAATTTATAGGAACTCACCAACATTGTATGTTGACCCTTATTTTTAACATGTTTCAGGATGTTACTTTGAGAGATTCTTCTTTATCATATAAGACTTGGACCTAATTTAATTAAAGATTGTATTTTGTAGTTTGAATCTTGATTGTATTTTAATGAATTATTTGTTTTGTATTATTTTATGAAAAATGACAGTTAATATTATTTCAACTTATTTAATTCAATAATTTATGAAAAATCAAATCATATTCGTCCCCTTCGATGATTCTGCTGTCAGTCGGGGTGTGACAATTAGGTCGATATTGGGCCGACCTGGCAATTTTCCGGGTTGATTCATTTGTTTATAAAACTGAGTTATATATATAATAACTTAAACTAATTGGCCCTTTTAGTAATAATTCAAAAGATGAAATAGAAATAAACACCGGATATTATACACTCAACTATTTGCGATGAAACTTTACTTTACATTTTGATAATACTAGTTTAAATTCAAGTTATTTGGTATGCGTTTAATTTTTTTGTATCAACTTAGGCCATGTTTGATGTGCGCTGACCCACCTCTGACCGCTGACTGGCTGACTCGGTCAGCCGGTTAGGGTGTTTGATGTTCACGGCGAGGTGTCTGACCGGTCGAAGGCTTCTGACCGAGACCTAAAGATTTTGATGACTGACCCGGTCGAAGGCCACGACACCTCATCGAGCTCACCATCTCCGTCCACCGCCCTCCTCCCTTCATCGCCTTCCCTCTGCCGCCCTCCTCCCTCCGCCGCCCTCCCCCTCCCCCTGCGTAACCAAACGACCACCTCCCCCTCCCCCTTGCACGACTTCCTCTGCGCGATCACCTCCCCCTCCCCCTTGCACGACTTCCCCTGCGCGACCACCTCCCCCTCCCCCTCCCCCTTGATCATCTTCATGGGTTTTGTGTGAAATATGTGTACCCATGTGTTGATGATGTGTTTTCTTGAAATCTTGATGTGTTTTTTTTGAAATTTTGTGAAGAAGATCATGGTGGAACATGGTGGTGGTTGTGGGTGTTTTCAAGATTAGGGTTTTTGTGTATATGTTTGGGTGTGTGTGGTGACACAAGTGTGTGTTTTTGTATGGTTTTTGAAAAATGAACGTGTCTTGTTTAACACGGTACTACTTGCATTCAATTTGACTATTTTTATTGTTTACATAATACCAGTTAAATTCAAACTCGTTAGAACAACGAGGCAATAAGGTTATTTTTATCATTCAGCAGAGTCAGACAGATACTAAATCAAACAACCAAGTTTCAGTCAGATACAGACTCAGTCAGAACTTTTTACTGGGTCAGCTTCTGACTCAGTCAGATCTTACTCAGTCAACACAATCAAACATCCCCTTACTTTGTAACAAATTGCAATCCATGAAAGCTTGAAATATGTTATTAAAGAAAATATGTTTTTTAAGTAAGGGTGTACAAAAATATTAGTATCCGAAACCAAATCTGAAATATGTGAAAATTTCAGATATTCGAAATTTTTGGATATCTAAAATTTTCATATATTTCGGATTCCAATAATGGTTTTCAAAATTTTGGATATTCAAATATTCAAAATATCTTTATAAAAACTATTAAAATAATAAATATTAAATGTAAATATCGGATACTTCTGATATCTTTATGTAAACTTTGGTTATTTGAAAGTTTTTTGAATTAAAGTTATTAAATAATACATAATTTTTAGAATTTGGATATCCATTCGGATATTTGAAATTTCATATTCGAATTCTAATATTGAAATCTGTCATTCGAAATTTTAGATATCCAACTTTAAGCACCGCATCTTTAAGAACAGAAGAAAGAGACAATCGGTAATATATAGGAACAAACAACCATCAATAACATCCAATTTAAAACAAACGTACATCTTAAATAATAAACAATATTACAGTTGACAAAAATTTAGAATTATCAATTATATACGGATATTGATTCCCACATCGACTTTTGGGTATATGGACATTGCAAATTGACATAAAATGCCAATGCTCAAATAATAATAACAGGATAAACTAATAAGCATGTCCTGTAGTCAAATTTACTCTTACAAAAGTTGACTTAACATATTCATGACACATATACATTAGTTTAAGCTTATGATCGTATTAGCACAATTAATTTGCTTATACATGAATGAAATGTGTGAAGATAAATATATGTTCTTAGAGACTAATCATACTTCGTATCTATGTTTTCTTTTGGTTTTTTTTAAATAAACCATGCACGTGGATGTGCGAGTATTAACTATCTTCTTAAAATTCTTTTTATTCAAATTTTTACCAAACTAAATACTAAGTTAGCTTATTATTAAATGTTATTGTATTATCTTGTTTGAATAAATGTTCATTGTTAAAGTGACTAACGCTTATTTAATGTTGTTATAAGTAGATCGACATTCATCTTAGATTATTATTTTTCTAAATACGTATTACATAATAAAATGCGGAAACAATTGTATAGTTTTAGTTTAAAGAATTGCACATCGTAAAAATTCTTTTTAAAAATTCTTTAAAAAATTCTTGTATAAATATTCTTTATACATCTATATTATATGTAAAACATATGAGAGGGGTAGTTTAAGGAACCCTAAAATTAAAAACATTTATTCTATTTTATAGTAGTTATATTATTATCTACGGATTACCCTTTTATAATTAGTTAGATAATAACCCTATCTTTATTAACACTTACATAAAAACTCAAAATAATTACATTATTGAAACTTTGCACTATTTTAGGAACCATATAAACCTTTAAATTTTACATTATTTTAGAAACTTTAGGAACCATATAATTTTTTTAAATTTGTATTACTTTAGTACACGCTTGTCCTCAACAGATTAGTTTTTTATAAAATATATAACAAGAATAACAAAATACCAGAAACGTATATTGAATGTAAAATGTTGCTTTATTACATTGCGTCATGTCGCATTGCGCGGACACCCATATAAATATTTTTGGTTATTTATGAATTAGTGTTCATAAGTTATATAAAAGTCTTAAAATATAGAACAAGTGTAGGGTATTAATTAAATAAATATTAAGTTGTTTAACTTATGTGGTCGGAGTGTAATTGTTGGAAGAAGTGAAAGGTTCAATTTGCTCACTCCAATTCCCAACCATGTCCTTGACCACCTCATTTTCTTAACTATTATGAGATATTATTTATCATAAATGTGAATTATTGATATTCATTAAAAAATTAGTACGTATATTTTTATTTATTAATATTTTTTAACAACAACGGTCCAGTTATTTAGGATTAACATGAAAACGACTCGCCCCTTCGCCCAAAGAACGTAACGTGGTGATCGTGTCCACCCCGCCACAAATTTCACAACTAAATAAAAACTTTTTGGCTCACCCAAAACGTATTTGACTCACCCAAAACATATTTGACCTCTCACATGAGAAGCCATGAAACTTAGGTCCAGAGGCTTAATGGTTAGTTATTTCTTTTCTAAATGACCATATGCGTAGTTGGTTGTGATATTAGTAAGTGGCATCTTTGTCATGTGTTGAACATCGCCCTCAAAGCGTAATAAGAAGCATGATAGGGCATTTTGGGATAGCTACAACGGGAATGAACAACACTCATGATATTTGATTTTTGAATGTTTTTCATTAATCACAACACTACACACAATCATCTTTTTTTTAAAATAAAACTTACATTCACGCAAATACCAATACTATTACTCTTCTGGTATGTTATAGCAATCATTTCATATGTGACCTTACACAACATTACTTTTTTGTCACCCATGAAGAATAGTCTTATGTGTTTAATATGAAGAGTAGTTGATTTTAGATTGACGAGTTACATGTGTAGAACTAAAACCCATTTAGAAAGAACCATTGCAAAACTCGTATATTCATTTAAATTACAAAGGTTTCTATTTTATTTGTTTAGGTAATCACAAAATCAACTTACATAGATTAAGTGGTGTATGTATTTCACAAGCAACTATTTTAGAGTTCTTTTACATATTCAGATAAGCAAGATAGTTGCTACAAGATATTTTTAGAAGTGAATATAAAATTTACATGGTTTTTGTATACATTTTCATTTAACTAATTAATTATCTAGCAACAAAAGATATAAAATATATGGTTAATACAATAAAAAAACTTAGAGGTCTTTATTCTCTTCCAGCTATTTGTTTCTTTGCTATTTTTTTGTCCCTTTTTTACACTTCAAATTTTCCTATTTTTCATTCTTTTATTTATCTTTTCATGTATGTAATTATATACAAATTACGTATATGAATATTTTACCACCTTTATACCTTAATGATGTTATATTTTCACCTTATGATATATATTTATTAAAACATTATAACTAGAGACAAATTGTTAAATTTCTAAATTCCTAAATTTTTGCTTATTAGATTTTGGGGTTCTGACACCTAACTTAGGCAGTTTGTTTTTCCGTTAAGGTTGATTCAAACTAAACTGGTTTTATTTAAGACATACATTAACATTAAAAAACCTAACCCGAGAAACAAATGTACGCCTCTTGATTTTTGCTTGCTTTGATCTTTTAAGATACGACCCAAACATCGTGCTCGTATAGCAGTCAATATGCAATTCTGGTGTTCTACATTAGTTGTGAAATAGATAAATTGGTAAATTAGGTTTAGAAGGTTTGGAAAAAAATATATAAATTTTTATCTTAAGGGTACCTTAAATAATAAAATGCTACAATTTTTAAAATTCGTGCATAACATTATCATATTAAATATTATTTTGTTATTAAAGTTGCATACTAAGATGTTGGGCCTTTTTTTTACTTTTCGAAAACCCAAAATGTTGGACGATTGATCTAATTACCATAATACATGATGTATTTTTAATAGTTATCTTTAATAATGGAGACAAAATTAGTAATATTTTAATTACTTCATTTTGTCCTGTAGCATTTGGAACCTTAGTTGGCTGCGGTTCCTTTCTGTCTTTGTCTCCCTTCTTTTAAAACATGATATTTAGGTAAAACAAAATTAGTCCATTAACAGTAACTAACACATAAAACATGATTTGTTGAATATCACTAATTTCGTTGTCAACATAGAATTTCACGAGGTCTATATAGAAACTGAGAGGTTGATCCATATATCTCATAAATCCAGTACTCTATCACTAACCGTGTTAAAACTATGACTTTATTAATTACATAAGTTTGTTTGTTCTGATAGCCGAGAATGTGAACAATTGTATGTAAATTGTGATGTTAATATCATGATTCCGCACTTCAAACAATAGTGATAGACTTTTGAGCAGTAGTAACTTTGGTTTAAGTCATAGGAAACATATTATTAAAATACAGAATAAAAAAAAACATACGTCAGGTTTAAGTTGATCAGACAACCTCTTGATCCATGCAAGTGCGGGCCTTCTGCACTAGCTTGTCACTTTGTCTTATCATATTCTTTTAACAATGTTGATGAACGCATACTCGTAAAGTCTACCCTTAAACCCACCTCTTGTTTTATTTCCGTAAGACTTGAATTCGCACTAGTTAGGTGGTAGTACAGATATCGATAATAAAAAGAGATGAAATGAAATGAAAAGGTGAGAATGCATGGATGTAATATGTATGCATGTATGTAATATGCATGCATGGATGTATGTATGTAGCCATGTAGGGTTTGTGACATTGAATCGATAAATGGGGAAAATCAAGAGGAGTTGTAAAGCGTGCATATTGAGTTGTAAGAAACCGGCATGGCGTGAAATTGATATTTGAGGCGGCGGCCCTGATTTCCGTCTCTTTTCTAAATCACTAACCCGACCACCATTCCCTCATTCATGGGAATCCCCATTTCCATTTCCATTCATCATATAACATATTTTTTTATTTATTCTCGATCTTATACGGTAATTACTTTCATATGCTTTTTTTTCTTTTTGTTAACATCTTGATGTGACATGACTTGGCTTCGGAGGTTTCACGTTTGGACTCGTGGACTTGAAGGACCGAACTGGACTGGGCTAAACGCCAAATACTGGGCTGGTTTTCGGTTTATTAAATCTGGGATCAAACCGATTGCAACCCAAGTTGTGTGTTTTCTTTGTAAAGTTTAGTGATATTGGATACGTAAACTCGTACTTCGGTTAGAATTATATAAACTTAATTGTATAAATAAAACGCGACTGACGAGCAGTTAGGTCTGTTGCATATAACTCAGGGATTCATATCCATGAATGATGAAACACGGTAAAAAGCATAATGGGCTGTAAAATCTGTAGGGATGGTTTGATTAGATGAAATGGAATGAAATTGAAATACTAGTATAATTTTCAAGTAAAATTATGTTTTAGTGGATAATGAAATGTAAAACACAAAAGAATGTTTCATTTCAAATCCCATGGTTGTGGGATTTTAAATTCTCACTCTAGGTGGAAGGATTTTGAAATATCACAACTAAGGAATTTGAACTGAAACATTCTTTCGACTTTTATATTTTATTACCCACTCAAATATAATTTTACTTGAAAATTTACTAGTTTCTTAATTCTATTCCATTTCATTTCATTTCTTCCAACCAAACGCCACTAAATGTAATCTGGGCTACAACAAAACAACTAAGTTTAGTCAAGTGTGATTAGGCTCATATTAGTTTACATACCTTGTGAACAGAAAAGCTATATGCAAATATGAGCAAAATGTTCTAAGCAAAACCATCAGAGTTAAATCAAAAAGTTTTTTAAACAATGAGTTTCCTCTTAAGAGGTTGGGGGTGAAGTTCCGGCTGAAAAACGGATAAATAAACCCAACTAAGATAATATATATCCTACGAAGGATGGTCGTACATTTGTTGTTAAAAAATAAAAATATGAACTCTTTACAAGGATCGAGAATACAAAAAGTGGTAGCCCAGCCCACATTGCAGCCCAACCCAACCCAACCCAGCCAGAAAACTGACAGAATAAATCAGGTCCAGACTACAACCGAAGGGTCAAACAAATGTACAAACTTCAGTTACGGTTTTGCACATTATTACCAGTCCGGTTTGGTCCTGAACCACGTAAGGGGATTCAAGTAAAGAAAATCTTCACATGTTGACATAAGTTAGTTTGGTTATTCCTTTAAGATCCTATTTCACCGTAACTAGGAATTTTCCTAACATGCATTGGAAGGAGAACTTGGCAACCGGACCAAATTTACAATTTTGGATATGAAGTATATCAACTCAATGCAAAAAAAAAAAAAAAGAAAAAGAAACCAAACTAATACAACCACTGGAGAATTGATAAAACAACTTTAAAAATACATAACAAAATAAACACATAAAAAAAACATTATAACGCCTATCACTTGAAAATATAAACTAAAAGAGCCATAACTGATACAATCACTACATGATGGAAATTAAAGGAATAATAAATAACAAAACAAAGAGTAAAAAGAAAAAAACAAAAATTAAAAAAGACACGAGTGAAAAAGCAAGGGAAAATGAAGAGGGAGGGGGTTTGAAAGTGGCAACATGAATAGACAACTTGCTGAAAATGAACCTCAATTTAGTAGCATCCATGAATATCTGTTGCAGCAGAAAATAATCTGTATATGATGATCTCTTACATGTCCAAAACCATGTTACAAACATTACCTAACAACCAAATTCTTGCTCTCAATTGAGAAAAAAAACCTTTGCAGCAGAATAAAGAACAATAAAATTTGGTTTACAGGATCTGGGCAGCAGTGTTCAATTTCTCGGCTAAGCTGAGTTGTGTCCTCGTAATACTTGACAAGTATAGTAACAGCAATTGGTCCTACATAATAACAAAAAGACAACATCAATACCAAATGAAAATACTACAACTTTGTGTGTAATGTTCTGATCGTAACAATCCTTAAGGTGAAGGATAGTTTAGAAAGATTAAACAAGTAATTTTAATAAAGGCTGCTTTAGGGGTGACGTAGGATCTTCTTTACCTGTAGACTATCATTCACAAGCTTATCAAAAGCTGATGGCGATATCTTAGGAATGGAGGATACTGTATCTGATATAAATCTTCCAATGTTATTATCTGGTGCAACACGCCCTTCCTGGAATAACAAAAGTTTATAATTATATCAAATAGAAAACACTTGTACAGAACCTATAATGATATAACAAGTACGAAATCAATCTCACCACAACATCATCAACATATTTGTAGGTATCATCTATTAGGGCTAGCAATCTTTCCATTGTTGCTTCCATTCCTTCCATATCAGTTTGGAGTTTGTCAACTGCTGTGGTCTTCAGAATGTCAACTACAATCATAAAAATCTAGTTTAATTCAAACATCAACAAGTTTTATAAAGTAAAAGATTTGTTACAAAACGTACACCCAATACGCTCAGCTTCAACCATACGCAGATCCAGAGGTATTTCTTGAAACTGAGCAGCGAGTTGCTGATCACCCAAAGTCAAGTTAACGGAGACAAAAGCTTTAATGGAAGCTTCGCCATTTGTAAATCCAGTGTCAACTGTCAGATGAACAGGGTTTGCAACTTCTCTAGAATAAAACTCATGAATAAGAGCACTGCCACCAGTCACACCAAATCCAGTTGAAAACCTAAAGCAGAATAGGAGATGTATTATCAACTTCTTGAAAATTCCATTGTCCACAAGTTTGATAAACAAAAATGTAAACAAGTTTTGACTGGCGAAATCATATACCACTATTCCAGCCCTTAGACTTGTTAAAAGGTTCATGTCACACAAGAGTTCTGAAGATTAAAAGAAAGTTTGGGTGGAATTTAAAAAAAAAAAAGCTAAATAAACTCAGGAGCTCATTCCACCTAAACGCTACACGTGATATATTAACTCGCACAATGTGTAGACATATCTAAAGAAGGCGAAAGGAAATCCTCCATTGCCTATACTTCTCAGTATCACACTATCACTTAATTGCAACAATACAGAACTCCGGTTTGCAAAATTAAGACAGCTTCTAAGGTAAACTGCCTTTCTTATCTGATAACTCAAAAACATAAGCATGGCAACTTGATTGGCACGGTTCCATATTTCGTAAAGTTCACTTAAGACATGATTATTTTGAAGCCAATCACCTCTCTGAACTACATCAATTCAAAGCAAATACAAGCTTACAGTAGCCAGAATCAAGAGAAACCATGTGCTGAAGAATCCAAGTCTAAATAGTATGTCTAATGCGGGCTGAAATTACCGTGAATAACATCAAAAAATTAAGAAAATTACAATCATTTCAACTAAATATCTCAACTTCCAGGATGCCATCTACTGTAGATACACCACCATTCACACAAAAAGCACGAAGCAATTAACATGGGCACTTGTCATAATAAATTAATAATAACAATAGCACTCCCAACTGAAAGAACTAACATAGAGCTATACTAATCATCTTGGGTATTTACTTGAACCTTAGCAACCAGTTATCATTTTTCAAGTTTCATGGCAAAAAGATAGAACCAAATGATGACAACATGTAAAATAAGACAATACATTAAGAAAAAAGCTAAACACATCTGACGAAGAATTACCATCCAACAATAACTTCTTTCGGATTCACCTTCTGGTGAGATGCCAACATATTGTGATGATAATCAATATCCAGGGCAACCTAGAAGCATTATACATAAGAACATAAAACAAGTGTTAGATAAAGAATTCATTATATCTAGTTTATTATGGAACTAATTCACACAAGAAAACCAGATCGAAAGCTCCCATTCACCAATTATACATCTGAGCTAACAGCAAGCAAAATAGCTCCCATTATCAATCCAAAATTGATCATTATTAACATGATATCAACACAATTATAGAACTACAGATTAATTTAACCCTAACCTGGTCAGATGACTCGTTATGCGGAACAACATACGAATTACGAATGTCTACGGTCCCATCGGGAAGAACAGATCCAAGAAGCGTTCCGATGACTCTTTCAGCCTGGTCAGGTCGTCTGACAAAACAATCGCAGATGTTGAAAATGACAAGAGGGTGAACCTTGGCTGAGAGGCTACTTGACGATGGGAAGAACTGCAACACTGTTTGATCCGCCGACGCCATGATTTCAGGATCTCCGACTGTGAATTGATCGGAGAAACAAAGGTTTGAAGGAGCGCCGGAGGGTAAACAGAAAACGCCGGTGATGCTAGGGTTTACGGAGGAAAATGACGACAAGGAAGAAAGATGGTGATCGTTGAGTGAATATGTTGGGATCTGGAGATATAGGTCCAAAACTAGGCCCAAACAAAAGTAACCCATAACACTGAAATAAATACGCAAAATAAATTTGTGATGTTGTGATTAAGTGAGCCCGGATCAGGCCCATTAATGATTTTCATTCTCCTTGCTAAGGTGTGGTTTCAATTGTCAAAATTAATAAAAGAAAATAAGGATGTAGTAGCGAAGCCTATGTTCTCCAAATTTTATTCATTTCGAAAGAAACTTATATTAATATATAGATTGAAAAAAACACGTCATGACGTTATTTATGTAAACTATAAGGGTGACCACACAATGCGATGGGATGACATTTTACATCCGACATGTGTTTTAAATTTTTGTTATTTTTTTAGTAATTTTACAAAAGTCTATTATATTTTTTTCTAAGCAAAAATTTAAAACACCAAATAATTTGGTTTGCGTGACGGCTTGTACATTTACGTATTAACTTATTGTACCTTACAAAATACATATTGATTCAGCAAAAATTTTACACAAAAATTTTAAAAAAATACACGATTACAATTGTAGTCTCAAAAAACATAATAGATTAAAATATATAACTGAATTTTAAGATAAATCAAGTTTTTTGTGTTTATGTGTAGATAATGTAAAATTTTATGTAAGTTACAATAAGTGTAAGGTTATTATGTAACTAACTGTAATGTGTGATTTGTAAATAATGTTAAAAGTACTATTTTACTCTCAAAAGTGGTTGCATATTATGTTTTTTAATAAATTATTTAATAATATTATTATTTAATACTTTTTAGTTGTAATAATAAATGATTAAAAAACATTAAATTATTAATACATTTAATTAATATAAAATTAAATGTTGTATATTATGTAACTAATAATATTATTTAATATTTTTTAGTTTTAATAAATTAAGAAACGGATCTATTTATTAATGTTATTTTTAAATAAATAATTTTTTTATAAATTACTAATTTTTCTAAAGCATAAAACTCTTTTAAAAATATGAAATATTTTAAAATTGGTATTTTTAAAAATCAATTTTTAGAAATCAAAAATAATTAAATTTAAGAGCTATAAAAAAACTTTTAAAAATAAAATATTTATAAGGTTTGTTTTAAAACAAAATGTTATTTTTATGAAAAAAATTTAGAAACAAATTTTTTAAAAAGTTAATATAACGATTTTATTACTTATAATCACTTATCATACATAATTTCAGTAATATCATATTTTAAAATATCATTTTATAATTAATAATTTTTTATATTAATATTTTATTTATTTAACTCGTACAACACACGGGTTTAATAAAATTAATAATTAAATAACCAAATCAGATAAACAAAATTATAACGACTACAAAGAAAACAAAATCATTATTTTTTCTAAATTTTAACAGTCCAAGTCAAACACATTTACAAAAGTCAACATAATTAAAGAACAACCACCAGTTTAACAATAGTGGTCAATAAGTTTTAAAGCATCCCCATCAACATTACCACACATGACCACAACTCATATTCCGTCAATAAAATAAACTTTATATGAGAATTTAAATTATTATAGTAATTAATAAAATAAGCAAAATTATAACGACTACAAAGAAGATAGTTTGATTTAAAAAAAATTAGATAAGAAGAGAAACATAGTAATTAATAAATATTTTTTAATAAGAGAGAAAAATATAGCAATTAATAAAATTTCTTTTTAATAAAAGAGAGAAATTTGTATGAGAATTTAAATTATTGTAATATCCTTTTGAAATGAAAATTGATTTGTGAATATATAGAAAACTATCAAGTGAAGAAAACACGAGTTAAAAGAATGAAAAGTGGCAAAATATTCTTTGCTTTATTATAAGTTATAGGTATAATTAATGTTATATATGAATGATAAAATAAGGATATCATATTTTATACATTTTTTTAATTTATTTTCTTTTTTTAGTTGGTTTCAAAACAAACCATTTTTAAAAAGTGTCAATTTTAACAATTTATTTATTATAACTTTGAAATTTAATTACTTTTGTTTCATAAGAATTGTTTTTTAAAAGTCATAGGTTTTAAAATATATTGTGTTTTTTTTTAAGTTTTAATTTTTTTAGAAAAACATTCTTATTTATAAAAAAAATTATTTACTTAAAAATTGCATTTGTAGAAAGAGCACTTTAAGAAAGTATATATCTAATATAAAAAGAATTGAATAATATCATTTGTATTAATATAATATTTATTAAAATAAAAAAATAAAATTTATTAGCTTTAAAATTATGAGAAGTATCACGCAAAAATATTATTTTATTAGTATTTATTATAGATTATCTCTGTATAAATTTAAAATTAAAATTAATACTATGAGAGTATGAGACAACAGGTTTAGAGAGAAGAACATAATAACCATTAACCACTTGATTGTGCATATAATAAATTGCAACAATACAAGATAAGCCCACAAATACTTATATGTTGGGCCACAACACACTCATCCACTTTAAATGGGATTATTATGAAGCAAAACAGAAATGAGAAAACAACTACCTAAACACATATCATACAATCATTCCACAAACAAATTAAAAGAGTCGTCTTCTTCACTTGTTCTTGAACGGAATAGCTCTGATCACCACTTGATGGTACAGTGCTGCTAACGCCGCCCCGATAAACGGCCCCACCCAGAACACCCACTGTCAACATGAACCAAAAAATCAAACCTTTAACAACAATATAACATCAAATTCATATCAAATTAGTGTTTTAACATTTAAAGAGCTTACATGATCATCCCATGCGTGGTCCTTGTTGTAAATAATAGCAGCTCCCAAACTCCTCGCCGGATTAATTCCAGTTCCGGTGATCGGAATTGTGGCCAAATGCACCAGAAACACCGCGAACCAATTGGCAACGGTGCTAGTATCTGCAAAATTATACAAAATCAGACACCCAAATCAATTTTCTAACTAAATTTTCATTATCTGATAATGAAGATTGGTATATGAAGTGATTAGATATTGAAAGTTAAGTGATCATACCGGAACGTGGGAGTCACGGGCGCTACGTTTGGCGTCAGTGGCTGAGAAAACGGTGTAAACGAGAACAAAAGTGCCCACGATTTCAGCGCCAAGTCCGTCGCCTTTGGTGTAACCGTGGGCGACGGTGTTGGCGCCACCACCGTTGAGTTTGAATTGGGTGCCCCCTTCGAACCCTCTAACGACGCCGGCGCCACAGATCGCACCAAGACATTGCATCACCATGTAGTATAATGCTCTTGTTAACGACAACTTTCTTGCGAGAAACAACCCGAATGTTACTGCAGGATTAATATGTCCACCTGAAAGTAATCGGTGATTAGTTAAGGGAAAATGACTTAAAATGAACACTAAAGAAAGATAATAATGTAAAACTAAACATTTAACATTTTAGCCCACTTAAGTTCGATTTGATCCACATGCGAAGGAAAACTATAACAAAATAATCTTACACTTGTAATGTCACATTAGATTTTGAAAAGGTTATATTAATCGGTTATAAGAATTGTTATTAGGCTAACGAACCCTTCTACTAAAAGTTGTATTGGATATTGATTAATTAGATTTAGAGCAATCATTTAAAAAACATTTTTAAATTATACATTAAACTTAATTTTCTATTTTTTTATTTTTGTAGTAGTGATTTTTATTACATGTGTCCATTGTCACACAAACGACTTTGACGAAACTCTTTTTATGACTTTTTTATGACTTGCTTGTTCGTTATTTTAATTGGGTTCATCTATTCATTTTCTAACTGTTGTCACATCTCAACCCGCTCAGAAGGAACCCTATCGCTAAGAAAACTCCCTGATTTAACCATAAACATTTTATTCAAAGTAAAACATCTCACTTTAACCAGTTAATCTAAAAATCATTGGTTATAACTAATTTTTATCGAGATCGACCTACCGAAAAGCCCCTTCGCAAAAAACTGAAATCTCAATTTTAGTCAACGAGCGACAAAAGAAAGAAAATTCAATTTAAACAGACTAACAATAAAATCAAATGAAAATATTTATCGGTTAATTACTACATTATATCATTCTAATATACATTATATCATTCTAATATACCATGATTTTATTAATTTTATTATTAAAACATTTGGTTTCCTTTAAAAGACTTTTAATTTATATCATTTAATTAGTTAGAGTCCAGTTTTTTTCTTTTTTTTTTTTCTCCTTAGCCCGTACATCACTAAAATCCTCGGCACCGCCCAGCTAAACTAAAAACAAGCTAACTCATCTAAAAGAGAGCAAACTAAAATCAATCAAACAAAACAACAACAATCGAATCATTATTTTCAACGCTAAACACGTGAACGACTAAAAAGTTCAAAATACCAGAGATTCCGGCGGTGCAGTAGACAAGTGCAAAAATCATGCCACCAAACGCCCACGCAATCCCTTGAATCCCAACAGTCCCACATTTTGTGGGCGATTTTACGACCCCCATCACCGTCAAAACCGACACGTACAGAAACAAAAAGGTAGCAATAAACTCCGCAATCCCAGCTCTGTAAAACGACCAAGAAGATAGCTCCGACGGCTCAAACAGCGGCGCCGGTGGCGGCTCCTCGTAGTCCTTATCGGGGACCTGAGCCGCCGTACCGATCGGCTGTCTTTCACGGAACTTGTTGGCTCCCAATCTAACATCCTCTTCTTTTCCCTCCATCTGTAGAATATGAAAACTGAAAATCACTCGTCGGAAGTTTGATTTATGATTGTGGTGGTGGTGGTGATGGTGGTGGTGGTGGTGGTGGTGATTGTGGTGGTGGTGGTGATGGTGGTGGTATAAATAGGGGGTGGTGGTGGGGTATGGTGGGAAGAAAATGTTTGTATTGTATCACCGTCCAGTGAATAATAATGGAGGTGAGGTGGGGTGTTACTGCAAACGGACAACGACGTCGCTTTGGGCGGCTAACTTCTACATAATAAAAATAGCATGTTTATAGGTGGCGAGATATTGGCCACACACGTGTCGGGAGAAGAACGTTAGGCTGTGTGATAAAATAATTGTAAAAGTCACACCGCCCCATATCCAGTAGCAGAAAGAATCTCGTTTACTAGGCTCCACTCAATACTCATACATACTTCTTAAAAACATGTCAAAACTCATTTCTCTCGTGAAATCATTAACGTGTTTTAGAGCCCAATAAAAATAAGACTTTTTTGGCAAAATTATTTTATTGAAACCCTTATTTTTATGACTGGTAATGATAAATTAAAACGTTAATAGTTTGCAGTGTTAATTTTTTATTTATTTATATTGTGTATGTGTGGATGTTTTGATTAAATTTATTTTTCTACTTTGCAAGATATAAATTCGTTAATAAAATATCTCTTTTAAATGAGGGAGCAAAAAGTTATTTTAAAAGATCATCGTTGTTTGATGATTGAATTTCTAACGAAACAACTCAACACCAAAGGAATCCTTTGGGTTGTAATATTAATGTAACCCATTGAAAAAACAAGAGGAAATGCTAATGTGAAAGAGATGCGGCTGAGCGGCGTCATAGAAAGAGAGGAGTGCGGTGAATTGGTATAACACAACACACGTGGTGAGGTCTTATGTCATATTACATAATTTTATGTATAAAAACTGATCTTATACATATTCTGTTGACATCTTTTATACGTAACAATATCAACATCAAGTACGAAAATGTAAATTCTTCTATGTATTACGACGTATGTTGGAAATTATTTGTTAAAAAACAAATAAGAAAATTTCTAAGAGATATGTGATGACGTGGGTCTGATATGGACCTAACATATGACATGGACTTAATGTTAGTGTTTGGCCCATATAATGACTGGCACAATTTACTTTTTCTTAGCCCAATAATACTCATCTGCCCAGTATGTTTTACTTAGTCACACAGTTTCACTATCATATAAAGGGAGTTCCCATCCTCGTTTCAAGAGGACCTCAACTCATGACCTCTTTCTCATTGTTATCCTTACACACACACACACACACTTTATCTAGACATATATACTTACTTGTGGTACATGCATAATGCAACTTATACATATATTAGCTAATTATTTATGTATGATCATATAGAATACTATTGCTGAGCGTTGGAGGGTGGTCCCCGAGGCTCGCCTCAGTACCCCTTCTAAAAAGTTTCTTTCAATGGCATGTCTATGTAAAGTTCCAGAAGGCCTCAATCTGGTTCGTAACAGGCAAACGGCCCAACCATGAAGATGGACTCACAAATATCGATGTAGAAGCATGGGAAAATCATTGTTGGATCGGAGATCAAACAACCCCAGATCGTAAGAGAAAATCATCGTTAGCCTAATAGTATTAAACATCTAATAATGATCCTTATAAGTGATGAGGATTTAAGACCGTCTTGAGTATATGATGGAAATATAAGAGCAACTTGTTCTGTGGGAGTTAACACTAAAAAAATAAGTTAGTGATAAATGAGTGTGAATAAAGTTAGGACATGTTTGTTATTGAATCACAATTTTAATACTTTTGGCGATCTAAAGCCCATTTATTTAACCTAAAATACTGACATCTCCTCGAACCGGTTTGAAAAAATAACTATTTTGACACTAGCCAACCTGATTTTAAATTTATGACACTTTGGTACTTTGCCCTAGTTCAAGCAAAATCATGTTTATTAAAATTTTGGTACTTGATAAATAGTGTCTCTTTCAAGAATTGTTAAATATTTACAATTAATATACGTTCATTACTATTATTAAATACATATAATTAAAAAAACAAACATAATTATTTATTATTATTTTGTCACTAGTTTTAGCATTGGTATTAAAAATGCAGTAATAATTATATTATCATTCGTATTTTTGGGATGCTATCATTATTCATTAATATACAAAGGTGAAGTTGGGCTGGGGAGCTGCTGATTTGGGCTTTCTGATGATTTTGGGCGTCACTTTTGTGGGCTCCAAGTCTCCAATTTACTAGAGCTGATTATGATCACATATTAAAATTAAAATATCAAATGCCCTAACATGACTACATGAGAACTTTTTTTTGGAAGACACCCACAAGAGATAACTGAATATCAATTTACAAATCTTATTACCAACGTGCCCCTTCTTTACTGTGACCTATATGATTTAGCCATCGCCAAAATATTTTATTTTAACATCATATTATTGATTGGAATTAAATAAATTCAACATCTATCGAGTGTTCAAGTTTTATTGAATGTAAACTTTTGTAATTGACTTAGAGTTTAAATAAATCTGACTTGAATTGCTTAGATTATTCTATGCTGGTTTCAATTCTTTGAACTTTAAATTTTTCATTGAAGCTACTATCATCAATTCGTTTCATTCTCCAAACTATGGTGGTTAAGACCTCTATCGCCCCATATGGTGGCAAGTGCATGCGTGGTGTGAAATTTCTGTTCCGGGCAGCTTCAATTGTGTAAAGGAGGTAAAAGAGGTCTTGCAGAAATAAAAGATTTGACGAGAAAGAGAAAAACGACAATGATTTTCAATGACATAAACACTTTAAGCTTTAAGTTGATAGAGAACGCCAAGGTATTATTACTTTTGCGGGTGAGTAGCATGTCCAATTTAAAAAATCTTGCTTGGGTTCAATGGTGTAACTCTGGTGTAAGGGATTCAAAATGTATGTTTTAAGACTTATAGCTCCTTGCTAGAAGGCTTGGTTTTTAATCGTTATATAATAGTACTTTGCTTTAAAAAAATAAAAATAACAAATTGCATTTAATAGTTAGGTCATGACCATACCTGAAATAACTAACATGGAATTGTAACTTATCTGTTGGGGCCTTGTATGACAAACTGGGCTTTGGTACCAATGTACTATCCAACCTCCATAACACCAATTGTTTTCTTTATCGTAATCTGGTTTGCTTCTTTTGACTTCACGTGCTGTTGTTTTTTAACTTTGCCAAAAACATGCTTCATTTAAAGATATTTCAAATATCTTAATTTCCCTAAGTGATTTATCCTTTTTATTTTTGTTATGCTGGGGTATCATTCCAACCTACATCCGTAACTTAACACTCTGTCATTCCCCTCCGTCAGTCCATCTGTCTTGTACCGTCTAAATAGACAATTTTTTTCGTTATGCCGTCTTCCACCCTGAATGTCATACCTTGCTAAAGGCAATTCACGAGAGAATCACACGCATGATTGTCAAACCCTTTGACAATGTGAACACCTCAATCGTGAAGGTCGAGTGCATCTTTGGATTTTCCACTCCTCTAACATTAAAGTTTCTTAAACTCATATTATATATATACCAATTATCATTTCTTTTATCAATATTTGCACCTTGTACTTACTTTTTGGTTTTTATAATCTGTAATATTTTTTTTTTACTTTTAGCCTTAATACTATATATATTCTACAACTTAACCCCTATAATATTTCATTTCAATTTTGTCCTCATATACTTTTCCTATTTTACAAATTCTTCGTTTTATGTTTCGGTTTAAATTTACAAGTTAACATACTGCAATGTGAGCGTGTGATTTAACGTTTACGTTTATTTTATTTCCCTTTAATGGCCCATCACAACGTGCAGGGTCTAGATAAACTAAGTTATTGTTTTTAATTGTTTATGTTTCATGTACATCGTTCAATGTTTATACGTCTACATTTCGTTTGGTTTTTTATATATTTCATTTATATTTTTTAATACGAGTTGTTTCGATGTTGATGGTTGCTCGTGATAGTGTGATATTGTGGCAATTTGTCACGGTTTTACAATTCCTGCTGTAACGCTAAGGAATTAATACTAGTTTAATAGTAAAATGGATTCAATAAATCGATATATATTAAATTTGAATATTATACATGAAGAATTTTTGTATACAAGAGAAAAAACATTGACCTTTGACCTAATCCAACGTCTACAGTCATCCTGTGCGGATTTCAAATTTTCTAATTTCCGTCAACCTAATTCTGCTGGTAAAACACGAACGAGTCACCAACTCACTGAGTCAACCCGTCACCTCCCTCTTCCTTCATGGCTCCAATAATCCCCCAAAAACGTCTTCGCTCCATCCAAACTCGGAAAATACGTCGGTTCCAAAAATATCTGAGCCAACGAATCACGTGAATCCACCGTCACAAACCCTAAATTACCTTTCGCCTCAACACTCCCCATCACCACCACCAACAACTGCCCATACGAGTAGTAAAATCTCTTCACGGCACCTTCAATCGCCTGTAGCCCTTGCAGCAGATGAATCTTCAAAGGATTATGCTTCCTCCGGTACAGCTTTATCGCTGCCTCTTGAATCACAGGTCCCCCCATCGGATCAACTTCAACGTCGAGAATGTACGGGACCTTATGCCTTAGGTTTTTCGAGAGCTTTGTGATCTCGATCAACGCTTTGGATCTAAAGCACAAGGATTCGGTATCGGTGGATTTGATGTCGAGCTGGTTCTTCAACCGGAGGAAATCGTCTGGATCCATTAGTAAGTGAATATCTTCGATCTCTGTTAATAGATTCCATATTTGTTGTAGAATGTAGGTATCGTTACAAGCGTTTTCGAAATTGTTTGAATCGATTTCCGATTCGATTCGTGAGAGGAGATGTTTAGCGACGTAGATCCACGATTCGAAGATCTGTTGCGTCGTGAAGAGCGTTCGATTCTCGTAGTTGTTGACGTTCGCGTCGTCCGGTGGCGTTTTACTCACGGAATGAAGCTCCGATGGCTTGCAAACGGCGTCGTAGTTTAGGCTTGGTTTTCCGGTGAGATTTGGCTCACCTAACCCTAAAGTGTACGGACATCGCATCATCTGGCACTCGATCGAGTACTGAATCCTCTGTGCTACATCTTCCGATTTCTGCCACGTGGCAAGCCGAGGCAACAGGCTTTCTTCGCTTATCTGACTGACGAAAACCGTCGCGTCGTCACCGTCGTTCAGCTTCCACACCTCCGCCGAGCTCCCCTCACGCGTCAAAACGCCACCGTTTTCTCCGACGTTAACAATCGGAGCATTATAACCATCATCCTCTTCACAAAACATAGAAATCAGCTCGATCTGACTCGTCGTTAACGACTCAAGCCTTCGTATCCACTCACGGCGATTCACATACGATCTCGAATCAGATAACACAATCGACACAAATCGAAAGGTGAATTCCAAAGCCTGCAACGCCGGTTTCATTACACTTTCGTTTTTCCACTCCGGAAACTCCACCTTGTTCCATAGCTCTCTGATTTCAGGAAGCCGTATATAATTCTCGTATGCGATACAATCGGCATCAGACGCTGGTGATAATTCACGAACATGAAGGGGCGGTGGTGGGATCAAAACTGTAGGTTTGTTTGAAGTTGATGATGAAGATCTTGGTGATCTGCTTGGGAGGTTATCTTTTGGTAGCATTTTGGATTTGCAGTCTAGATCAAACATGATTGGTGAAGATATAGGTGTAAGAAGATAAGAAGTTTTGTTTGTTGTAGAAATGTAGAGAGTTGTTTGAGATGAAGTTGTAGTTGGAGGAACGTATTTATAAGGGGGAGGGGTTATGGATATGGGTGGGTGATGAACAGATGGAAAGAAACGCGTGTTGAAGCGATGAACAAGGAGTTGAAAGTCGACGCAATGCTGAAAATTAATATTATATTTTTCAAAAGTCCTAATTATTATTGATATTTTTTTATGAGAAAAATATCTGTTTTTTTTTGTATAAGGGGGCTGGTAAGGTTCATCTTCATATGTTAACCCGTTTTCGCAACTCATTCATTTATTTTGGTTTTTGGTTGTTTTGTACTTTTGTTATTTAGAATAACGGATACGGAGGGCCATGTTAACAAACTAGCCTGTCACGTAAACCACATCCGTTATTTTTAACAATAAAACAACTAGAAAACAAAATGATTTCAAATAGACACAAAAAACGATTAACTACTACAAATTAACACCGTTTAAAAAAAGTATAATTACATTGCATCACCATTCTTCTCCACTTTATTTTGTACCATAATATATATAGTACCATAATATATAGAGACATTTAATAAATTCACACAAATCAAAACAACATTAAAACATGTTATTTAAAATGTAATATACGTCCTTGATTTAAATGGTTGTCCAAATCTTGAAGGAAAGTTTTACTTTTACACAATTTGGATTAACTCAATCATATAATCATGAAAAGAACGTATTATTTGCCAATAATATAACCATGTTACGTTATTGTTTAGTTCTTTATTTTTGGGTGTTTGTTTAAATGTTGGTATTAAAATAAAAAAAATAGTCAATTTTGTAGAAGAAAATTTATGAAATGTACAGCTGGATGGTAGATAGAAGAAGAAAAGTAAGCTTATCCGTAAACGGATAATGCACCTAACCTTTTGGTTGGAACGGGTCGGGTCACGTTTTCCACCTTGGATCCAAGAAGTTTCCCAACAAGGAACATTCGTCATGGTTCATGCATGGAATTATTATATTCTTTCTTATTCATGCCTTAAACGACATGATTTTTGGCGTTTATAACATGTGTGATGTTTATCTCCTGTTTGTATTATTTAATATTTGGTAATAGCTGTGGTAATTAAACACCTAATCTTTTATAAACTTAGATATATCATATAAATCCGATCAAACTAATATGTATTTTATTTAAATAGTTTCTTTTCTTTATAACCAAACTAGTAGATTTTTGTTATGCTTTGCGGTGACCTGCTTTATTATAGAATTTATGCTGAAAATTACCTAACAAATAAGTACGTCGCAACACTAGTTCAAACAAAAATACGTCGTAACACTATACCCATAACTTATAACAATAGTACGCTTCTTGGCAAACTAGTTTTGAATAAGATTCATGTTGACACCTAGCTAAAAAGGTAACACTTTGTAACGGTATATTAATTATTTAAATTTAAATAACATCATCGCTATAGATAGAAATTGAAAATATGATATATTCGATCCAACTTGATTTTAAATGAAATCTATACAGAAATAAAAATAAAAATAAACACCTCACAGTAAAATACTAATATTTTGTAAAATATCATAATTTAAAAGTATAAGAGAAAAACAAAATGTATTCTAAATGAATTAAAATGTAAATAAAACTTAACAAAATCATGTGGTTAATATGCAACGTAACGAATTTTGGTGGCAAATATGTATATTAAAAAAAGTATAGCTTTTAGTTGTATTTTAACACATAGTATAATATAATATAATTATTCAAAATTTTGTTAAAAAATATAAATCATTTACCCAAAATTAATGATGAGAATTTAACTGAATTCTGAATCGATCAGAAACCAAAATAGGTGATCGGAAATCTAATTCGAATATTAAACAGGTTCCTACCCGTATTCGGATTTCTTATTTTCTTCTTGAATAAGATATCAGACATCTAAAATATTGCTTATTCAGATATTCAAACCGAATTCAAAAGAGTAAACCTGTAAATTTTCCATTTTAACATCAAGCGAAAGGACACAAATAAAGGATACAATCAGGATATTAACCGAATCCGTAAATCATGTTATTGACGATGATGGTTGCAAATTTAAACTGACCTACCCATGTGTTTTGTGTTGAAAAAGAAAAAGAACACGACCATGGTCAAATGATAAATTTGATATCCGTTATGTTTTTTCATCCTTATTTGTTTAGGTTACACTACATTTTACAGTTTTCTTTCGTATAAACTATAGAAAAAACTTAAAAGATAAAAACATCATAAATTTTACCACTCTAATAAAAAGATAACTAGCTTGTTGGGACATATATTAACACCAAATTAATTCTAATTAAAAAATTATGTTTTTATTTTTATTAAATAACTACATTAATTATTAATAATATTAATTTATTTTTTTTTAAATTGAAAATAGTATTGGATACTGTTTTGTGTAAAAACATAGTAAAACTGTTACAATAATAGCATATAATGTTTTTCCAATAGCTGTATAACTTTCTTTTTAAATTCTCTAAATTAATAAAATAAGATAATATAATTATATAAATATTATAACTAACACTATCTGTTTTCCCCCCTTCCTGTAGAATACAAGAAGATAAGGTTTGGTATATAACTTGCCTACCAAGGGCATCAAAGATACGAGTCGACATCTAATTCCTTCTTTTGTTAGGTAAATTTCGTGGCCTATAAAACTAAACCTAAAACAACATCACAACTAATAAAATCAAATTAAATACATGTTAAAAAGTATTTGATCATTTGAATTTTCTTAATAATTAAAAAAACGTAAAATTTTCTGTAATTTCATAAAAATTGTCATTTATGTGTTTCTTTTATTTTTAGAAGAGTTATTTCATTGAGTATACATTATGTAGAACAATAAACATATATTTTCAATAATTTAAAAAAATTAAAAAAAAATATTTCTTCATTTAGTAACAAATATTGTTGAAATTTTTAGCAAAATGCATCTAACCTGATATTATCAAAGTGTGTTAAAAAGTTTCTTTCATATAGACAACGGTACAATTTTCAAGTCCTATGGTAGAATAAATGCATAGAATAAGTAAGATTTAATTATATGTAAACAAATTAAAATATCCTGAAATGAGATAACTACATGTGAAAGTTTTCTAAAAAGCCAATGACTTTATAAAATCCGTATTTATGCTTAACTTTATACACATGTAGCCTTTATTATAACACATTTTATTAGTAGTTAATATTAGTTACGTGTTAGAATAACGATAAAGTGAATTTCTTACAAACTATTTAGGTTTAAACCGGATTAGTATTTTAAGTATATAAGATTAAAATGAGATACTGTTGGTTAAAAACTTGATAACTTATCAATAACATAAATCTGAAATACCTTTTTTATAGCTCATATTTTTGTAAATATAATTACATTATTTTTTGACAATGTAATACTTTAGAATGTGAATCAGACAACTGTGATGATTTGCTTTTACTTTTAAAAAACGGAACGGGATTCAATCCCACGCATTCTCCACTATCCTTTTATTACTGCCACCTGTTTCATTGGACAACGTGTCCCACCGCCATTGGATTAAATGAATACAGCTAAGCATACACTTTACCACCTCACGTGACTTGTTTCAAAAGCCAAGCCCACAGTTTTCGACACGTGTCAAGACGGTCACGTGACTTCAACGCCAGATAATTAGAACACTGCTTACGTGTACAGATTAAATTGGGTGGGCGGTGCCATGTCATCAACATGAGCAAAAAGATTAAAATATATATTTTTGGTTAAAGTAATAAAAACAACCCAACATCAATGTGGCGGGAAGTTGTTGGATATTCGTAAACGAAGCATTGTGGGTCGCATGTTTGGTTTTTATTATTTTAATTAGACCTTTTATTTCACCCCTAAGGTTATCCATTGGGACGATACGTCAACTCACTCAAAATTCTTATCTTTATTAAAAATGAAAAACAACACAAAAGCCACCAATCAAGCCTTAATTACCTTTGACACATTAAAGTTTAATTTATATTTATAGTGTGCTACATAAACACGAACATCATCAATATTTAAAGATCCATCAACATCATCACCCGAAAATACGTCTGGTTTCTATTCAGTCGGTTCTTGATACATACGTCATTAAGGAGACGAAACTAGACTGGATTAGATGTTACATTATCTATTACGATGCTTTATGTAACATCATTAGTGAAGTTGTCTCTTAGATTTGGATTACAATATGTGGTGAGTGATGATGTCCTTCATGGTAATGACTTGCAAGAAATAATAATCACCTCATAATTAAAAAAACAAGTCAAATGAAACATGCTAGCAATTGATGTGATATCTGGAACATGAACTTTCAACAACCATATTGGCTGAAAAGACTTGTTCTACCCAATGAAACATCCAACAAAACAATGTATTCCTAAATATTTTTTAACTCTGGTTTTTTAGATATAGAGAATCAGCGTTTTAACATGAAGCAACGGAGCAAAATATAAAGATATGCCATTATGGCAAACAAAATAACATAACTAACATCGTAGTGCAATTAATAATTCAAGCCAGGTGACATACCAAAGAGCATATGGTGTACACTCTAGCTGGATATGTAATAAAAATGTTTCTCTTTAATTGGTTGAGAAAGTCTTATAACCAGGGTCGTTCCCAAGAATGCTAGAAAACTTTTAAATTATGGGCGACTAGAAAAAATGAGCCCTTATAATATATTCTTTGTTTTTTTAATATTAAATTGGATTTAGATTCGGTATATGATAGTTGGCTAAACTAATTCATGTGTTAATGGGTTTTGAGGTTTAACAAACTAAAATATATAAATTGTTTCTGGGTTAATCGTCTATAGTTTTTTTTTTTTTTTTATTTTTTAATATACATACACATAATATTAAAAAAAAACTAAACGTTTGAGAAGATCGGGCCTTGGGCAATCACTCACCCTTAGGGCCGCCCCTACTTATAGCGATCAAAATGTAGAGATCTAGGAGTAAGATTAGAAGTTATTAAAAAAATATTAGGTGACATGACTTGGTCTTAGTTTGTTTTTTTTTTTGTTTTCTCACAAACAATACGAGGATAGACCCAATCTAAAATATCATACACCATAAATGAAAATATTAGAAAATATACACAAATTAGTGAAAATCTATATGTCGGGACAAAATAACGCATCAAAAGCAGAAATAATATAGAAACACTAAGTAACACCTAAAAGAGGGCACTTAATCACAAAAGATATACGTGATGCAACATGAAGGGATAACACTTAAGACATGAAATACAAATAGGATAACATATTGATGTCAGATTTGGGAGAACTAACACGTATATCTTCTGTTTACAAAAAGTAAGCAAACTGATCATCCAACTACATGCAGTAAACTAAAAGAGTGCAAATTAAAGATTACAGCATAAAGAATTCAATTGGTACAATCCACATAACACTTGTAGTTAGTGGTGTTGTTTTTAACCAAACCCCAACACCTAACGTGAATAAATTCTACCCGAACACGAATAAAGCATAACTCAGAGAAACCCAAACCTGATTACAAAGGACCCAAATTCGTTGTTTTAAATTAACTCCTGCAATTTTTAGGCGTTTGAATCAAACTTTATAGCGACGTCACTGTTTTCATGAACATTTATTTTAATATTTTTCAAATGATGCTTCACAGTCTATTGCATGAAGCTTCAAATGATGCACTAAAATCAAGCCATGAACACAATTATATAATATATACTGTTCGAATCATGCTTTATTGTTTGGTTCCTTGCAAATGTTAGCAATCAACAACATAATTACAGCATCAACACCAATTACATATGTTAACAATCATGGGTCTAAGGATTGATTAGACATGTTTGATACTTTGATTGGTTGTTTAGATACTACCTAAACCCGAATACAATTATCCACGATTATACCCGAATACTAATTAAAAAATCCATATATGATTTGGTCTTAGGGCTCATTTCTAATGTCTAAAAACCCAAGAACCTAACCCAAGTAATCCGGAACCTGATTACACAACCCCGAATGACACCCTACGCGTTGTATCACTTTGCATAGTCTCAATCAATTAGACAAAAAATATAGAAAAATGAAGTCAAATGATTTATACTGAAAATACATGTGAATAATACATATTCGAAAGAGAGATTTGATACCATATTAGTTCACAAGAATACATTGTTGGAATTAGGTTCATTTTTATATTAAAAATCTTAATTTTAACGATACTCTCGTCAGCCATGAGAAATATTGTAGTAAATACCGTTTACAAATACGACTAGAAAAATAAATATAAACAATATTATATACCAAACTTGATTCGAACATCCGTCTTTACTATATACTCCAACAAGTCGTCATATAGTATTCTTAACATGAGTTTTTATCGCGTTCGAATTTTCAACTATATCCATTGACTATAACAATTAACAAACAAAATATTAATGGTTGTGGTTGAGTATCGTGTTAGACACGGGTTCCTTAAAACAGATTTCGCGTCTCTACTCAATACAACGCATCTGTCTCCCAGGATATAACAAACAAAGCAATATGTATTACCGGAGAGTGTCTTAACCCGAGAGATAATCGGGTAGAATATATGTTATGATGTTATGTGGAAAAATATTAAAAATGATGGTGAATGAAGAATAATTTAGAGAGTGCTCATCTATAAATTTTTATAAAACTTGTTTTATCTAAAGATAATAATTTTTTTTCTTATTTTTTGTTTTTTTTCTCAAGTTTGTTTATATACTCATGCTAATAAGTTCACATTAATGTGAGTTTTATGATTCACAACCAAAACTTTCATTTGATTTATGAAATGTTTTATGATGCCAAATTAAAACTCGCATTTTATTCATGATATGTTTAATATCAATTTTAATTAAAAAATATGATCCATAATAAAAATTGATAATATTTATTAAAAGATTTGGTCAAAACATAAAACATCCATGTTAATTAATACATGGCTGTATTAGCATTATGCAAAAAATTACAAAAATTTCCTACAATAATCACCCAAGTTTTACTTTCTTCATTCCGACCACTCAACTTTAAGCATCGATATCTAATTTAGAAAAACATGACATGAATATTATCGATTTACGATCATAGTAAAAGAAACATAGCAACTATAAAACACTATAATTGAAATACAGTTGGAATGATATACACGATTACACATTTAATGATTTGTATCATAATAACATTTAGAAAAATATCGTGTACAATCTAATGGATCGTGTCCCCGCCAAAGTTGCACTACTATCCCGTGGAGTTAATGTCGATGCAA
The DNA here is from genome assembly GCA_025506515.1 of Flaveria trinervia. Lineage (NCBI taxonomy): Eukaryota > Viridiplantae > Streptophyta > Magnoliopsida > Asterales > Asteraceae > Flaveria > Flaveria trinervia. The sequence goes on along the minus strand of CM046450.1, from coordinate 2,133,055 downwards.
GATGTGATGTTTGTAATGAAAACGAAAATGCAAACTATCTTCTCATTCGTTGTCAACTTGTTTGTAAAGTTTGGGAGCTAGTATTCAGATGGTGTAAAGCTCCAAATGTCATGTTCTTCACGGTGAAGAACTCCTAAACATCCATAATTCCTGGCACTTCCAAGAAGCATAGAAGAATGTCTTCCATCCTATCTTTATGACTATTATTTAGTGAATTTGAAAATCAAGAAATGCAAGAACTTTCAAAACCTAGCATCGAAGCCGTCTAGCATCCTGTACGAGGTGAAACTACTCTCATTTCTATGGATTAAGAACAGGGGGAAAATGCCAAATTTAGAATGGAACCTTTGGTGTAATTCGGTTTTTTGATCATTTGCTTGTACTCTCTAGTTCCTTGCTAGTTTTCTTCTTTATATAAAATTGTTGACGGTTCAAAAAAAAATCTAATTTTTAAATCGTTGAAAGCCCAAAACAAATACCAGTAGATCACCAACAAATTAACAGTATACAATGTAGAAATGTCGTAGTAGATTTAGGAAATAAGTGTTACATGTGTTTTCATCGTGTATCGTAACACATCGCTAATTGCTTCATCGTGTAATACCGTCTTTTTAGCGTTTAAACTCCCCTCTTCAGATTTTCCGGTGAATATGGACTCTGAAAACCCAAATGTAACATCTAATGGGCTGGGCTAGTCTGGTATGGGCTGGGCTGGGTATGCGTTCATTACAATGGGCTAATAAGCTTATCTTTTCTATTTGTTTCATACTTTCATATATGATTTTCTAAAATCTAGCTAACATTAATCAAGTTATGACATTTTGTACCCCAAAAATCAATTTTTCTAAACTTCTAATATTATTCTGTCGTTGTGAAATTTTACAAAATGTTACAAATAATGAAAATCATGGATCTGAATGAAAGAGATGTGAACTTTTTTTATAGTTTTGATGATTATTTCTATTATTTAATCAGACATAGGAGGTAAACGTGAAAGGAAACACCGCAAGAAAAAGTTCGTTTTTGTTTCATATAGGTATAAATAAAATACAAGCGACTTTACTGAAATGAACCTGGTTTTTATAGTTATAAATAAAATACAAACGACTTTACTGAAAAAAGTATTAAAACTTATTATATTCATGATTTTATCGCTATCTAAAAACCTAATTATATAAAAAAAATCATAAAAGAGAAGATTTCCTTATTCAACCCGTTTGACCTGAATTTGAACACTCTATTTATCCAAATATGCTTTACCCCTGACCCGAACAAGCATGACCATAATTTCTTTCTATTGGTTTTACGCGTGGGGCATTATACAACCCGAATAGCACAGATTCAGTAGAACCGACTTTCATTTTTTTTACAATAACACCTTTTCCTCGAATCAAATCCGCACACGCATTGCATTTTGAAGATAGCTAATTGGTATCTTTTCCACCACGTGCCAAAAAGACTCGTACTATACACATCATGATCACTGTCTTCCACCCATGGTGCATACGGTTATAATGTTGGCTCCATGATATTAAGATTCAATCATCTAGTCAAGTTATTTGTTGGTGGAGATGTAAACCCTACAAAGACTTGTATATCAAATCATATATCTCTACTAATGATATCAAACACAACCACTGACTTACATTAGTTTAATGACAAAGGTATATGTCTCTTATACAAGTGCTGTTGAACTCTAGCTTCACTTGTGGTGTGGAGTAGATAAATATTACTACAATAAACCTTAACTGATAGACTCAAGTAGTACCACAGTTAACCCAATTGTCTTGTGTCCACACACCTGCTTTATTTCCGGATTTAGTTATGTTATTTGATTAGTAACAAAAAAATCATTTTCAAGTTGGTAAATTGCAATTCCTTAAGTTTCAAACGTATTAACAACAAAGTCTTCATTCATATCCACTAAATATCACTAATTAAATTAAAGTCTCTTCTTTTCATACTTCACTGTGCTAAGTGTAAAAGTGGATGGAAACCTAACCTTTGAAAAAGCAAATCCACGGTCGATGACTCGATAAACTTGGTTCATGTTAGACGAGCTTGGTCCGCTTGCTTTTGACTTGCGAACAAGTACCAGTTTAGTTACATGCATCTTAATAGTTTGCTTTAACTTTAAGTTGTTAAAAATCGTTTAAAATTAATATAAAGATTCTACATTTGAATCGCATCTCTAATTATTGCTTAAAATGATTTCAATTAGAAGAATATAAGAAAGTTTGAAATAGATATCTAAGTAGATCTTGATGTGAGTGCCACCATGTCGATTGTCACATCCCATTATTCCCATATAGAGCAAAATCCATAAATCATGTTATGCGAATCTTAGGTAAAGATGACGCTAGTTATGTTTATAAGCATGTGAATTTCCTACCCCATGCATAAACTCTCATTCTCTCTATATTTTGTTCTCACTTTTTCCGTATGTATTGCACGCATACATTAAATAATATCAGTAACATACAAGATATATCTTTATATAACTATTGTAAATGAATCTTGTGTTTCATACACAAGCATCATATCACTTTACTAACAATAGTTTATCACTTTTAAACATTAGTTAGTTTAAGACTTTAAGGTAAATGGTGTATATGATGTTATTATGATGAATGAAACTTTAAAGGGACTAAAGGTGTCCCGTCAAAAGATTGATGATAATCAGAGACGAATGTACAGTAATTGCTATGTTGGAGCATTGATTCTGGCTTCTTCAACTTTCACTTTATGTCCCTCGAGAATCTTATTTGTCTATTTTCTTACTATCAATTTTATCAAGATTCCTGATTTAACCCTTGCAGAATCTCATTTTCTTATCTCTATACATACTTGCTAATCATTTGTGTTTTTAAAATTCTTCATTTTGTCTCGCTTTGTTTATTCGTATCTTGTGTTAGGGGGTATTTGTTTTTTGAAAAAACCTCTTCCCCATCTCTTCATCTGCGTGCTCGCAGACGCGGGAAGATGTTTTTATTTCGCAGACTGTTTGTTTTCTGGAAGACGTTTCATTAAAAAACGTCTTCCTCACCTCTGCATGGAGAAGAGGTGGAACAATATCTTCACAACCTCTTCTAACCTCTTCTCTTCTAAATCTTCATTTGAGCCCTAACATACCCACCTTCACCCATCTTCATTTCCCACATACCCACCTCCCCCACTCCCCTTCACAATCACCTCACCACCGTCGCCACCTCGTCACCTCCCCTTCGGCCCCCCTCCCCTTCGCCCCCTCCCCTTCGATATTTCAACAAACCACAACACTAGGCATTCTACAAGAACAATACGATATCTCAGCAACCAACAAACCACAACAATAACAAAAGTAAGAACTGTAGATCTTAAACGCATCGATAAATCATAAGATAACACAATTGCGCTAAAAGGATATACCCGAATAAAGCCCTAGAGGCAAAGGGGGTGCCGGCGGTGACATAAGCAGCGACGGAGGAGGCAGCAACGGCGGCGGAGTATAAACCGGTGGAATGAAGGGTTTGGCCATTGACGTTGGGGTTTTTCCTTAATAGATCCATCAGCAAAGCCATTCCCGCCATTGTTAATCGAATTAAAGAAGATGGAGTGTAATCAGAAGGTGTTGAAATCAATGATGCTTGTAATCTGAATATCTGATGCTTATGAAACGATTGAATTAAGCGATTTGAGTTCTTCGAAGCTTTACTGTATCATTTATGAACTTTGTTGAATGGAAGAACTAGAAGATCGTGTGTAGTGTAACTGAATCTCCACAATGACGTGAATGTTCTAAACTCAAGGTTGGAGGAGCCGTGTTAATCAAATCCAAGAATGTATATATAATTTATATTATACTCTACCATGTTAGAAGATTTTTCTATTATCCATAATTAAAATGACCAAAATTCATTACTGGTGTTGAGGTTTGACATTAATTCTTTACAAACCCAATATTCTGTATGTTCATGAATGACATAAGGTTCGCCTAACATGATACAAATTACACTCTTAGGGACTCATTATAACAAAGCCATCAAACATAAAAAAAGAACTTGGTTGATCAAAAAAGGCTAACCAAACACATAAATCAACTACTAAAATGCAAAAAACACAGTAATATAAACATCCCTATAACAAGCAATCTTGGTTATGATGTATTCAACCCTACAAGTAAAAGGAGGTGTGGTAGGTATTGAACAAACTTCATCAAGTACTTTGTAAACTTAAATATATAAATTATCCAATACAGCCTATTTATGCAACTAAAAAATCCCTTAAAAGGTTCCACTTTGTTTTGTACGCAAACCGCAAGCTCCTAATGATTCTCATACCTACCATAACCATAATAACATTTCTCTAAATGATCACTGATCAAAATAGCTTTAAAGTTCGTTCAACTTTTTTTTTCCATCTCATCCTATTCTTGTAAAAATAGCATTAATCTACCATGTAACAATATAAAAAAACTTTATAACAAGATATGATCTTTTTCATATTTTTCTTGATCTATATAGACTTTTATATTTGTACGCGGTTAAATGCAATAAAAACTTAATGTGTATATTTTATATGGAGAGATCAAAGAAGAATGACAAAGTTTCTAAAACTCTAAACTTCTAATTAATTCTAATCAAGGCAAATCAATTGTTTAAACAGAGGTGTCACGTGGGTATAATGGACGAATCCAAGGGGGAAGATAAAAAAAAACCCAACATTTTTAACTTTTTTTAAAATTTTACCTTTTATAAATAATAATTATAAATAAATAAAATAAAATCTTTCCAAGTTTCATTATTTTGGACGTGAGTCTTACCTATTAATTATCTTATTAATCAATAAACCGCATTACATAACAAACTTAGTGCCATTATTTCACTTTATATTTGATTCTTTTCTATATGTATATATGTGTGCGTTTTTATGTATTGTTTCGTATCAAAAATTTTATTTTATTATACTTATTAAAAGTAACTTTAATGAATATTTACATCTTTTAAAATTACTACTATAAGAAAAGGTTCGGAATTAGATGCTTGAACACCATGTATGATGAAAAACACAAGATCATGTAGAAGGTGTATGTATATATTTTCTAGTTTCTTTTCCATATATATTAAGGTTTGTGGTTTTGTACTTCATTTCATCGGTCATGGTCATATATAATCTTGTGCTATATAATAAACAAATCATTATAATATTGTCACTTTACTTTAAATAACTAAATTCACTTTATTCTATAACTAAAATCTATTATTTAATTTCCACGTATATATTTTCTATCTTTGCGGCTGAATTATCAAAATTTTTTTTTCCTAATATGTGTTTAAAGTACCCATGTTAATGACCTCCTATTTTTTTATCATATCAACTTTGCCGTTATTTATTTTAAAAGATTATCAATTAAAGTGAAAGTACATCTGCTAACATGTGTTAAGAGAAATTTGTATTTTATAAATTATTTGTTATCAAAAAATTTGTAAGCAAAAAAGGAATAATTACTAAAAATTTTTGTTCATGAGAAACTCCAAAGGTGAGCTTTATACATTTGGTCCTTCATGAAAACATGATTAGAGGATAAGATTGTCTGGGAGATATGGGGGAAAAGGCAAAATAATACTTTTTTTTTTCTTGAAACTTAATTAATTAAGATAATAAACAATCAAATATTCTTTATTTTTGTGGGAACTAAGGATTCCTTCTAATCATCATTTTATGGACCCTGTTATCATTGTTGAGTGTGGGAAACAAATTCCATTACTCATAATTGGATTTTATCATTGTTAAATGTGAGAAACCTTAAGTTTAAACTAAACCTTGAACTCTAATTTACATGTTGTAAAAAGTAAAAACCAAGCGATGAGTTTACGACGTAAAGTTCTTGTAAAAAGGTACTTGGCATATGTTACATCTCGCAAAATAAATCCATCTTAATTTAGCCAAATTTTAGCGATAAAATATATGGTTTATAATAGCTAGGGAAGTTTATTTTTGTCATAGAACTTCAGCAAGAAACTCTTTGTGAAGCTTTTAACCATCACATATAATCTATTCTTTTGTATTGTTAAAGACTTATAATGTTATTAAACATGTTTTGGGTGTGTATACCATTTTAAATGTTGCAATACAATTATGTCAAGAAAATATACATTTTTATAAATTGTATGATTTCTATAACAGAAACAAATTAAGTACCCGATATTGCATTGATGAGTTGAAGAAGGAGAGGAAAAAAATTTGTGTTCCATGGTTTTTTAGTCCACATATCTATTTATCTATCTATCTATATTTCTAAACTTATTAAACTTTATATAATCGTGCATTATGATTTTATTCGATTTACTACATATTTTATTTTTCCTTCTTTTTATAAAAACATAGGTTTCTTTCCTCGTTAGTACTCTAATATCTTTAAATAAAAAATTCAATGGATGGGACATATATAGTCATATAGATCTTATTATTATAATAACATGATATGGGGGAGAAGGTTGTCTCGATCCAGCAAGGTCCACAAAGCTTTAGACCAAGAGCATGCATAAATATAATATATTTTAATAACTAAAATAATAAAACAGTTTAAAGGTGATGATAACATTAATATAGGATATTATATATGTTAGATTTGTATTGAGGTAAAGAGGTTATTATTTATTACCTTGTAGTTTAATGATATGATATTTGTTTTTTTTTTTTGTAAAAATGATACCAGTTAAAATTCTTTACAAATGCAAAATATGTGGTGTTTAGATTTATAAAAAAATATTCTAAAGAAAAGTAAAAAGGTTATTCTAGCCTAAACCCTACTTAATAATTACTCTCTTATCATTTAATCATTTGGTCCTCCACTAATTACAAAGTTCAAGAAACTTGGTTTATTAACAACTTTAACAAAAAAAGAAGGATTTCAAACACATCATGACATGAATGGGTGAGTACCTTAATTAATTGTGACCTATACCAATCTTTAATCAAAGCTAAGGCATGATGAAGAGTGTGTTGAGCATTATGAGTGGAAATAATTTATTCATATCAAGAATGATGTTGGATTCTGCAAATAGAAACAACATTTTATATGATCTTTCAAAAGTATGTATTTGAATGATTTCATGTGCAAAATAAATGCTTTGTTTTGAATTATGATTGGTTAACTTTCCAAACTCTTGTGATCATATAAATTTTAATACTAACAATTTTTCATTAGCTCGTGAGGCTCGAAACCAACCCGTATGTACAAGCAAAGATCTCGTAATTTACAAATATAATTTAGTTGTTTGAAAATAAAAGGAATACATGATACACGTTTCCTTGACAAAAAGCTTAAGGTACGTTCTATAGTGTTTGGAAAACGACCCATGGTACATTGGCCTTGATACTTATGAATAGATTTTTGATAAGTTCAAACTTAGTGGATCCTGACTTGTTAAAGTTAAAGTTTGAGGTTATTCATTGTGTTGATTGTTTATGTCAAAAGAACAAAAAAATAACATGGAAATTAAAAAGAAAGGTTAACCCATATAGGACAAAGGGTGACCTCCCTTAAGTCAACTTGTTGAATGGTTAATGTTTTGTTGGTTCTAGTATGATTAGAATTAATCATGTTCAATAATCCAAGTTTATATATTATTGAGGTTGAGATTACAAAAATATTTTCTTACCGCTCTTATAGTAAAAGACTTTAGAACTACCACCAACTAATAAAAACAAACAAGACTAATAACCATTTGTTTGAAACTAGATCGGATCAGTCGATAAAACAAAAAGCCGATCACACAACAGTTTGTTTAAATATTTTAAAATTGTTTTTGTTTAAACCAATAATTATGATCAGACCAGTTAAACCAACATACGGGAATAAGGTTAATTACTTGAGAGCATAATATAGGAATTTCTAATAACATGAATAGTAGTTTATGTAGTAGTGAAGTAGTGAACTAGTGATGGTGGGAGTCAATAGTCAAAGAGACAAAGAGTGGGGGAGTATGAAATTGTGGAAAAGTTGTGCAAAATTTTGGTGGTAAGTGTGATTGAGGCCCCCTCCCACACTCACCAAACAACATTACTAGTGTAATGAAATCATATTTATTGTCTTTTCATTAGAAAACGTATTTCAAAATTCTTAACAATGTATATTCATTGGGTAGTATTTAAATATAATATTTTATCTTTAAGCATTTTAAAGCGAAAATTTACACTATTTCTTTTAAACTATTATAATTATTTTAAGCCCGAAACCTCTCATTTAAGAGTCAGTAGTTTCTATTAAGTGGGCAAGTTTCAGATTGGCTAAACTATTTTGTGAAAAAAATATGATTTGATTTAGATAATGTGTAATAATGGCAATAATATAAATAATGATCATTGTTATATTTAAAAAAAATGATTGATTCACACACCGTCTAACCATACCCCTTAAATTTATACCTTTTACTCATTGTATGACTTGAAATCTCCACTCAAGGAGCGACCCATTTACACATATTTTGATACTGCTTGACTCACATTGACACCACTAGACACATACTACACTAATAAACTTTTATATACTCATCAGCTTAATAATAATATATTAATATTAATAGGTTAAACATTAAAAACCGCTATAAAGAAAAGTAACATTAAAAGATAGTCGATAACTTACTTATTTGACCAAACAAGTATTGATAGACATACCAATGTAGGTATGTAATGGCAGTCATAAATACAAAGTATCTCACATATTAAAATCCCTGTCTAGTTTAAGGACCTACGTTCTAGGAAAATTTAATAACATACTTAGCATATGCAGAGAGAAATTAATAACCATATTCATACCTCTAAGAAGTAAGAAGTAAATTCATGGCTAAGGTTCCAAATATTGGATTTTAAAAAAATAGAATTTAATCGTTTTTTTCTAACACCTAGTACATATAGTTATTGTATTTGCTTCGAATTAAATAACTATTGTTCGAATAAAAGGACGTCCTTAGATTAATACTACACACTAAAAGTATGTATGAAGTATAAATTTATATCATAAAAGTTATTTGTCACTAAAGATTTTAAATTTCGTACTATACCAAGAAATTAATCGCTAAATGCACTCAAATATGTTACCCAAAAAATGTCATCGGAAAACCCCATAAATACGCATCTTACGCGTTTAAACGACTAAATCGTTTTCCATACTTGCAATACTATATTACCTGTGAAACAAAAACTCAACTGTTTTGCAAACAGCCTTCTCTAGTTTATGCATATGATGAAGCATGATTAATATAAGAGTAAATTACAAATTTTATCTTTTAAGTATGCTTAAATTTACGGATCTTGTCTTTAAAGTTTAATAACTACACGAATTATCCTTTGAAATTTTGTAACGTTTTTTGTCCATTTTACTAACAGCAGTTAACGTTTTTCGTTATATATTTGTAAATGCCCATTTTGCCCCTGACCATCAAAAGGACAAAATGTGTAAGTTTTATATATCTTTTATTTTCTTTCTTTGTGTGTTTATTTTATTAACTTTACTTTTCATTATTTCTTTATTTTTAATCACTTTTTATCTAAATACTTATCTTAAATATTATTAACTAGTTATTTTTAAATTTAATTATCCAAATATGATTTATGATTAGTTTTTATTATATTAAATATATAATTAATTACTATTTTATTTTAAAACATGTATCAAATGGCTAATATTTATTTTATAATAAAATATACTTAAAAATCCATTTTCAATAAAATTTATATAAAACTGTTTAGAAAAAATAAATAGATTATGTATTAATTTTTTCTATAAAAGAAGCAAACAAGCCAAAAAAATCAAGCATTAAGTATGCTAATTAAATATTATGAGGTGTTAAAATATTATTGGCCCAATCAATTTTTGAAGAAATAGAATATAGGGTGGCAACATGGGCCATTGGGTTGTTTTATACGTTAGGTTGTGGCTTCGGTTTAATTTTTAACATTTCTTTTTCTCTTTTTTTTATAAAATAATGAGTAACCCAACTAAAAGTTCATCATACAACTACTTTGAAGTTTTAATTAAACAAAACGGTTACTAATGGGTTTTAAATCAAACATAAACCATAAAAACTAAAGTGAAAGCGAACTTTACAATAAGAACAATTAAAGACTTTATATATTAAGCAAAACCTGATAATATATAAGACTTAACACATAATAATTATAACTAAGTAAAATAAAAAAGCCATGGCCTAATTACATACGATATTCGATAGATTTTTAATGTAATACATAAAATTAACTGTTTGATATAATTGGTATTTTTATACCAAAGAGGTTAAAAAGCAAAGGTGTAACAAACCATTACTAGTTTATTTTTTATCTGATGTGAAATAACTAAAGTAATTGAAAGGAAAACATTAGAATTTAATAATCTATAAATAAAATTGAATTTAATAAAATATTTAAATTAATTAATTAATAATATTTAAGATAAGTTTATAAAACAAAATATTTATAAGAGAGAAAGAAAGAAAATTTAAGTAAATAAAAACATAAAGAAACAAAAAAATATTTTAGTGAAAAACTATTAGACGTTTTTTAAATTTTTCATTAATCTGTGTTATTTAAACTCATATATGTTTTAGTTTATGTTTTAATCATTTATGTTTCATTAAATTCTGTAAATTATAATTTTAGTTTATGTAATTTTTATTTTTAGAAAAACTATTTGTTTAAATTTTATTTGTTCTAGCAAAAAAGTACTTAACAAAATTTAACAAATAACAAGATTGTAATATATTAAAATCAATTATGAAATTAATTTTTTTACAACTAAAATTAATTTATTAATTATATATAAGGTAAAGTGTAAAATAAAAGTGGTGAGAAAAAAAATAGAAAAAAAGTAAATAAATAAAAGAAAGAAAGAAAATATATGATTATTTAAAGTTACATATTTTGTCATTTGAAAGAGAATGGCAAAAATGTTATTTAGTATAAACTTAACAGAAATATTTAACTCCAGTTAGTGAAAAGGACAGAAAATGTGATAATTTTTTAAATAAAGGATATCCAGTGTAATTATCAAAATTTAAGAATAAAATTCATATTTTAGTAATACTTAAAGGACAATATTTGTAATTTACTCTTAATATTAAGTTAAATGTAAATGGCATTTGCAATATTATTTTCCAAACCAAATTAGTATAACAATTCAGAATATAAAAATTAGTTGATATATTTCGTATTACACTTTTAACTTCACAACACGATAGTACATAAAATTTAAGGGTGTGTATGGACCAGTTTGGTTCGGTTTTACCGAAACCAAAAACCGGTATTTCGGCTTATGGGTTTTCATAACCGTTTGGTTTTAGTTTTTTTGGTGTTTGATATTCCGTTTTCACTTCGGTTTAAAACTTTTTAGTTATACTATTTGGGCTTCAAGTTTTCCCAAAAAAAAATTGTCCAAACTATTATGTTTGAGGTAGAAATTTTCGTTTACATCATTTGTTAATCTTTATTAATAATCTGTGTGTTCTTTTAAATTACTTGACAATTTAATTACAATCCATGAAATACAAAAACAAAAAATTATGTAAAACAATTTAATCTACCAATTCAAACAAAAAAATTATAATGCAATAACAAAAAAATGGTTATATGGTTTCGGTTTGGGTTTTTTATTTCTGTTACTAGCAAAACTGAAACCAAACAAAAAAAAATCGGTATTTAAAAACCATCAAAACAAACCATTGGTTTTTATTGATTTTGATTTTCTTGGTTTGATTGTATCAATTATTTCGGTTTCTTTCACACTTCTATAGAATTTTAGTTGTTTTTCATTCATATCTTGTGTATTTTACCACAAAATTCTTATTTATTTTAGCCTCTTCATACATTCTATACACGTGCAGGGAGTTAGTTTCAAAATGTAAGTAATTGTTAATGATATGCGTACTTATTGATTGTCACGTTTTAATCGTCTTGACAACTGATAACAGAATTTTCGTGATGTGTTTTAAAGATAGTTGTTTATTTATTTATTTATTGAATACTAGGCTAAAGTCCGGTGTAACACACGGGTTCAATCAAAAAATATTATTGTTGTTTAAAAATGTGCGTACGTTATAATGTTGTTGATAATATTTTATATATCAACGTTTATGTATAATTTTTTTACATTAGCTATACGTAACATTAGTAGTTTTTCTCTGTTAATATTTATACGTCTAAATAGTGTATAATATGGAATGAAATAGCTTTACAATTAAGAACTTTAATTAATAAACAAATTAAATTAAACATGAAAAACAATATTTCAAATTCATAAACCTTCTAAATTTTGTTTATATACAATATTTGATGTTTTGTTGGTTATTTTTCCATTATTATTATCTAATATTAATAGTTTTAACATCTATCTACTTTTAACTCGAGATAATACAACATAAAGCAGATTATGATCCTTATTAAAAAACAAACCAACTTTGGATAGTAATTATCCATGACTTTTGTTTATCGTTATCTCAAAACACACTGATAATAGACGTTGTCTTTTTTGAAATTTAAAATAAATTCTTTTGTTTGAAAATATCAAAGTCAACCATAGATTAAAAGTGTGGTTTTCAATATTACTTGTAGATATATCAAAATAATTTGTACATATCAAACAAATTCCAATCAAACATAATAATAATAATAATAATAATAATAATAATAACATAATAATAATAATAATAGTAATAATATAATAATAATAATAATAATAATAAAATAATAATAATAATACTAATAATGATAATGATAATGATAATAATAATAATGATATAATAATAATAAAATAATAATAATAATAATAATAATATGACAATACACATAAAAAGAAATAAAGAAGTTTAAAAAGTAAAAGGATGTAATACCTATTTACAGATTAATTGTTGAAGTAGATCAATTTAAAAAAATTAAAGTAAGATAATATTAATGCAAAAACACAATTGTAGATAATGATATGTTAAATCATAATCGTTGAGGATGAAAACTCAAATATAACAAAAAATAAATATATTTTGTTGAAGAAAACTTGATAAAACAAAAGCTAAAATGAGAACGTAAATGAAGCCCGTCGAATATGATATCATCAGAGTTTATAAAGACAAATCACAAGGGTTGTAAACCTAGGATGGTTGTGAAATATTTTAAAATCCGGTATTATTTTATTTTTAAAAATAGATACCCATGAATTCATTCAAACTAAAGATGAGCCGATTAAAAAATTTGTAACTTTCGTCGATTTCATAGATGAAGAAAATCATAAATGATTTGTGTAGTTTTTATTGATTAATTATTTAAAAAAATGAAATACCGGGGCATGATTTAATTTCAAATAAAAAATATGCTCTAATTTAGGGTTAAAGTTTCAAATTTTCAATAAATATCTCTTGTATAAAAGTTGACTCTTAGTCAAATAAACCTACACTAACACTAAGGACATATACATATTTAGGCGGGAATCGAAAAAAATAAAGACTTAAGAGAATGACACGTGACATCAAAATTATAGTTTTATTAATTAGTATAGATACTAAATAGGTTATTTCGCCAAAAGGGCGAAGAGTTAGAATGAAAATATCAAAAAAGAGGATGTTAAAACATCAATTCTATAATTTGTAATATTAAAGTTTGGCAATAATTTCACCAGTTAAATTTTAAGCTTTTATCTTAAAGAAGGTTTCCACTCAAATGTGAACGACATTTTTATAGTAAAAAGTTATTGAATAAGAACCCTAGGATGCTCTAAGAATAATTCATAACTCACCAAAAACTAAAGACTTCTTGTTTAAAAAATATAAAACTCACAAACATTTGTTTTTGAGAATTGAAGTCTCAACTTTTTTCTATTAGAAGTAGTGGTATATCATGAAAAAAAAGTTTTGATCGTTTCACAAGCTATCTAACTCTTACTCACCCCTTCGTCCTTTTTACGTGTTGTTTGAGTATCACAAATAACTTGGTTAGATTCCGTTATTATTTGTTTGTTTATTTTGAAGCTGTAAGTTTGGTTATTAAGCTTGGTTTCATTGTTTTGAAATATTTTGAATTTGTTTCAAAGATACAAGTGCGTGGAAATAAATGGCAATACATGAAAGTTATTTAAAATACATGAATATATAAACTATCGGTTCGGCTTTGGTTATTTCGGTTATGAAAGAAGGGAGAACCAAAACCTTAACTGAATGGTCTGGGTTTGGCCCTATCTTAACTATAACCGATCACTTAAGTCTTTTGGTTATTTTATGTTTGGTTTACATTCTATTTCAGTTTTTTTTGTTATTAGTTTGTTGTTTAACCTTAAATTAATATACAAAAATATATCATGTAAGTGCTCTATTTAAAATTGACTACGTCTAAGCACGACTAGATTTTAGTAAAATCTAAGATCAATTTTCAAAAAATTAGAAAAAGAACGATTTTAGGATACTACACATTCCATAGTTAAGTAACTTTAGTTATCAGATATGTATAATTTAATTTCAAAGTTTTAAAACCATACATTTTAAAAATTATCTTCATATTTCAATAAAAAAACAACTAGGGAGAATACGTAACAGTGTCACGTTCATTCTTATAAAAAAATTTCCACTTCTCTATTTTATTAAATACTTACATTAATTACAAATAATTTTATTTATTTTTTAGATTACAAATAGGTTTTTAATTTTTGTAAAACATCAAACTTTTTTAAATGTATGAAATATTTTAAAATTGATGTTTTTAATATGTAAAATTTTTATACAACAAAAATAACTATATTAGAAGTTATAATAATGAGATTATTAAAATGAAACGGTTTGTTTTGAACAAATATTTCTGCTGATAAAAATAAAAAATATTTAATAAGAAAGTTAAAAAAATGTTATCATTGTATTGTTATTTATATACTTTAATAATACGAAATTTCAAATTTTCAATTATATGTTATATTAAAATATTATTTATAATTAATAAACTTTAATTTATTTAATATTTTATTTATTTAATCCATGTAATATACGTGTTAATTATAAATGATTGTTAATGCATAAAATAACAATTAAAATTTAACTTTTGAAAGAAAAAATAAAAGAAAAAAAAGGCAACCTTTTATTTTTATTTTTGTTGGACGAACAGATTAAAACTCATGTAACGTCAGTTTCATTTACACCAAAAGAGAAGTGAAAAGAGAAAAGATTTTTTATACTAACATTAACAACTGTACAAGATTCTGTCTGTAAGCAGCCATAATAACAGAAATTTTACAGACAAATAAACACGAAACAGAGCAGATCATCAGCCAAAATTATCGCTTTTCTCCCCTGCAAAAAGCCACTCACATTTCCCTCTTTAAAGCTTCATCAATGGCTCCTCCTCTTTCCCTCACCTTCTTCAACAATTCCCAATAATTCTAGAGAGAGAAAACAATCAAGAATCAAATTTCTCTTCTCTAGTTGGTATGCCTCTTTCATCGCTAATTTCATCATCAACTTCATGAATCTTTAAATTTATCAAGCACCCATAAGGTTTATCTCTCATGCTACGAAATGGGTTCTTGAGAATTTTCGATTTTTATCATTTTAATTGGGGATTATATTGTGTGTCTACTGTGGTTAAAGGTCTGTCAATATTGGGAAGCTGCAATAATCATCAGCACCGATTCGAGTAATAATAATATTATTATTATTTTTTGAATAAATGTGAAGAACATTTGTTGCAGGTTGTTTTGCATGACCCTCCTCAATTTAATGCCAAAAATCCAACTTTTTTTTCTCAAGATTTTTAGGGTGTGTGTACATGTGTAAGCGGCCATCTATGATCTGTGTGTGTTTTTCGTTTTTATTTATTTATTTGTTTATTATTATTTGGTTGCATTGATTCACATAATTCCTGCCACCAAACCAAATTTAAGGCAAAGGTGGAGGCTTTTTCTGCTATTTGAGTAGTGTGTTGTGTGTTCAGTTTCAGATATCTTTTGTAAGTGAGAGATTGTTGTTGAAGTGAGAGAACAGAGGAAAAATGGTTCCAAACAAGCAAGCTGAAGAAGCCATAGTTGCAGGTGAAATGAAGGGTGCAAATGAGCAAGAACATGGAGAAGAAGAGGCAGGGGTAGATCAGTCAATGTCTGGCTTCAAGAACTTTCTTTGGCATGGTGGTTCTGCTTATGATGCTTGGTTTAGTTGTGCTTCAAACCAGGTAATTTACCAAAATACCCACTAGACTATATACTCTAATTCTACAAAAAATGAATCTTTTTGTTTCTTGATTTGGGATTTCAGGTGGCTCAAGTGCTCTTAACTTTGCCATACTCTTTCTCTCAATTGGGTATGCTTTCAGGAGTCATTTTACAAGTGTTTTATGGTATTCTTGGAAGTTGGACTGCTTATCTCATCAGTGTTCTCTATGTGGAGTATAGAGCTAGAAAGGAGAAAGAGAATGTCAGCTTCAAGAACCATGTTATTCAGGTTAAACTTCAATCTCTTTTACTGTTTAATATTTACTATCTGATTATGCAGTGTTGTCTTATATGTAAACCAGTAGAAACAAGATGATTTGTTTTTACAGAGCTAATTGCTTCCAATTGAGTTTATAGAGAACATAAACTTTGTTCTTTTGTGTGGTTAAATATCAAATCCATCAAGCTAAAACATCATCTGATGCATGTGATACATCATACATGCTCCCATATGTCCCACATGATGTATTTTCCTGTGACATATGCGTGCCATACATACTTATGTACACTACTTTGATGCAGTGGTTTGAAGTGCTAGATGGTCTTTTAGGCCCACATTGGAAGGCTGTGGGGTTAGCCTTTAACTGCACCTTCCTTCTCTTTGGATCTGTCATACAGCTCATAGCTTGTGCAAGGTCAGCTTATCTTTGACCATCATCCAAATTATGTTTTACAACATTCCATCTGTTATGATATTAATCAGAATTTGATGATATATGTATTGTGATACATCATATATGCAGCAATATATACTACATAAATGATCATTTGGACAAGAGGACATGGACATATATATTTGGAGCTTGTTGTGCTACCACAGTCTTCATACCCTCTTTCCACAACTACAGAATTTGGTCTTTTCTCGGCCTCGGCATGACCACCTACACCGCTTGGTACCTGACCATTGCAGCCTTGGTTCATGGCAAGGTTGAAGGTGTGGTTCATTCGGGTCCTACGAAGCTCGTTTTGTACTTCACTGGAGCCACAAACATACTCTATACTTTTGGTGGACACGCGGTCACAGTGTTAGTGATTCCTTCCCTAGTTGAATCATAACCTTTTATTGTTAGTTGAGGCTTATAAATGATTCGATTTACATGTTTATTGCAGTGAAATAATGCACGCGATGTGGAAGCCAAGGAAGTTTAAATACATTTATCTGTTTGCTACATTATACGTATTCACATTAACACTCCCATCAGCTGCTGCAATGTATTGGGCCTTTGGTGATCAGCTTTTAACCCATTCCAACGCCTTTTCCTTCTGCCAAAAACTCGCTTTCGTGATGCAGCTGTTATCCTCATGCTAATCCATCAGGTTCAATCTTTAAAACGGTTAATTAACTTACTAAATTTTGTGACCTGTGTATTGAGCAATTCGGGCGTGTTATTATTTCCTTTTGCAGTTTATAACCTTTGGCTTCGCGTGTACTCCTTTGTATTTTGTTTGGGAGAAAGTGGTGGGGATGCATGATACAAAGAGCATATGTTTACGGGCATTGGCTAGGCTGCCCGTTGTGATACCAATCTGGTTCTTAGCCATCATCTTCCCGTTTTTTGGTCCAATTAATTCGGCTGTTGGCGCTCTGTTGGTTAGCTTCACTGTCTACATCATACCTGCTCTAGCCCATATGCTCACCTACCGAAAGGCTTCTGCCCGTCAGGTAATCTTTATTTTTGACAGCAGCAACTAAGAAGCCAGAAGATTAATGTGTTTTATATCAAACGGGTCAAGTGAAAATTTTAAAAGGTGAACATGTTCACGGATCAAAGGTCACCTAGAGACTAATTTTGATGAATACAATTATACAAGTATACTACATCCTAAATTATTATATTTTACGACTTATTGTAATAAATATATTCTTTTTAAAGGGCAGATTTTTTTTTGTGTGTCTGCCCGACCCAGCCCTTTCAATCCGTACTAAACATGTTTCAACTTGATAGATACGAACATAAATCCTCAAATAATTCAAGCGCTTCACCATCACACGATGCGTTATGAGATAACGAAATGCATTTATAACTTTAAAATGAAGGTGCAGAGTATGGTAAATTACAAAGTTTGGTCACATTTCATTATCATTGAATTATAAGCTTAGATGCATCAGTCACACTGACTCTTGCTATTATTGTACTCCTTTGACATTGAGTTGGCTAACTGACCCACTCACCAACAAAACAAACCTAACCTTTGATGTTACACTCTCAGTCTCACCTTAATATTATCAAACTCGTTGCTTGCAGAACGCGGCGGAGAAGCCACCATTCTTTATGCCAAGCTGGACCGCGATGTACATAGTCAACATATTCATTGTGGTTTGGGTTTTCGTGGTCGGGTTTGGGTTCGGTGGATGGGCTAGCATGACCAACTTCATCAAACAAGTTGACACCTTCGGTCTATTCGCAAAGTGCTACCAATGCAAGCCTCCACCGTCGCCACCGCACAATCATTAAGTTTAATGTTTTTGGTTCATTGAGTGTTTTCTTTGACATGGTGTCTGGATTTAGTCTAGTGATAATATATGATGTTTTAGAATGTAGTTTGTAAAATGGTCAATGATGAAGTTAGTCATGGTTGGAATATATCATAGGTTTGATTTTACTTTGTTGTTTATGACAATTTTATGAATATATTCACAAGTTGTTTTAAATATTTTGATTGCCTTTTGATATTCACAAGTTGTTTTAAATATTTTGATTGCCTTTTGGGCGGGCTTTTGTGACCCGTGGTAATATTTTATGAATGTTTTATTATTTATGCAACACCTAGCTTTTTTTGGAATGACAACGCTTTAGTTCCTATTGAGATCGCATAATGATAAGGTGTTTAATAACATAAAGGATTACATCTAGATTAATATATTTTTATGAATTAAAACAAAGAGAAAAGTGTAGGTGTAGTGTGCGTTCAACAATAAAAACGATGTCGCACATCAAAGGCATATAACATTCAAAGATCACGTCGAGATGAGAATAAACAGTTGACTTTAATATGCATTTGCCAGGGTCCGCGGTGTTGGCCAGAGCGGGACCAGCTAGAGTTCAATCGATTCCGTCATCCGATTGGGTTATGACTGGATTACATGGAGATGAGTCAAGTAACAAGTAGCAACAAGGAGCACAACGAACAGGTGATTAAACAGATACCAGTTTGATGACGCGCTACATGACAGTGACAGTTTCTTTTGATAATTCCTACATGCTTTGTCTAATGTAGGTGAAAATAAACATTCTACTTTGCTCTGTGATTGGCTAATCCTGCAACATTTTCTTTAATGTGGTCCAAATCTCTGTATGTGTCACATGTGTTATAGTGTTTGCTCTTATTTTGTTGTTGCTAGTCGTTCAGTCACCAAACATGCTTTTTTTCCCACTAGAAAAATGCTTGTCTTGAGGTCAATAGGTCATAATTAGGTGCATATAACAGTGTGGCTCAACTTTCAAAATTCATGATGAATTAATTTACATTTCACACACTTAGAATTTAGGGAAGTTCATATTTCGGTTCATCTAGTTTTGATAAAGTTATTCTATAACTACGATTTCGGAAAAAGACTAGCCAAACCAGCCGGATAATGCGGGTAAACAAGCTAGGCCAATTTTGGTGGTTTTATTGTTTGAACCCATTTTTTTTCTAACATTGTTAGTTTGTATTAATATTCTTAGGAAGATAAAAATGATAAATTCATACAACGCATTTACATAACCGTGTATTACAAAAATGTAAAATAAGTGTTTTAAGGCCCAGGACCAAGTTTTCCAAACGCTAAATCGAACTGTTAAAACCAAACCATGAGCTGAACCCTGCGTCAATCTCAACCGGCTTGATTTTGTTCGTTCTGGACTGTTAGAGCAATTCTCAACGGTTTATTAACACATTTAACTTACATTCATGAAGGAATCCAAACAATATGATGAAAAAGATAACAGCATTACTTAAAACAATGATGGGGTGCAACCTTGTTCACCAGCAAGCTTGAGTGGGGAGCTGGGTTCTGGTCCTCCACCCAATTAACCAACCCTAATTGGTGCATTCTGTGTTAGTATACTTCCCTCATAATCAGGAAGAATATATTTAGTTTAGTCTGCATTAGTAACAAAAAGTTTTGAATTGTCATTTTATGTCAGTAATGGTTCCAGCTCTTCTAGCTTTTCAATATTTTAACATGATCAAGGCTTCAAAACATTATCAAGCTACATGAAATTATCAAGGCGTACGTTATGACATCTAGAATGTTGATTGTTGACGAAATTAGTAATGGTTATTAGAGTAGATTGAAATTCAAGCGTAAAGAAAAGTGAGGTACAACTTGCGAGAGCAATTAAGCTTTAATTATGACAGTTGTATCAAGCAAGCTTAAAAAGCTCAAGACTGAATTTGGTTATATGTTGTTGTCAATGAACACAAAGGTGTTTGCAAGTCATTTAGGTTATTTAAAACAACGATAAACTCACTAATCCATTAATCCTAATCATAAATCTACACCATGAAACTTAAAACTCTTATCTACTTAAGAAAAGACACATCTACCACATATTAATGATATTCAACCACATGCCGTTTGGTTTTGTGTAAGAATTTTTCCTTACAGTTTATGCCATATGTCATGTGTAAAAATTATCTTTCTTAAATTCACTTAATAATTATTATTATCTTATTCATTAATCTACATTATAATTTGTATATTAAGTAGAGATCTGAAGATGGATTACCTACAACGGTTGCTAGACATTATCCTAACTGTGTTCCACCTCAATTATTCTAAGTGATCTTTTTCATGCAAAAGTAGCATGCGGATAACTTTCCGCAACACAAGATTGCTTTTTCTGCAAAATATTACAAGACCAGAGAGAAAAAGAAGACCAACACTTATTAATATATAATTGATACACCACTAAATCTATCACGAGAATATGAAGACGAGTTTCAACCATTCAACTAAAACAAACAAAAAGTTTGTACTCGTTAGAATCTACTCATAACCTGAGAAAATAAAAAATCTTTCCTGTGTCCCACAAGACATTTAATGGGCCATTCAAATATATATATAATATATATCTCAAAGTCATAGTTCCATTTATGCTTATAAAACTAAATAGATATTTTCCATACATGGACAAAAGTACAATAGAAATCTCATTCCAACTCCTTTCATACACTCATCTCTCATTTGCACAAACAACTTCACCCTCATCCCATGTTTTTGATCGAATGGAACTGAATCAATGACGTCTGATCATTGTCACCCATCACCGCCAAAAGACCAGGAGGAACCCTAACCATTGCTATAACTACAACCCCAACACTCATTGAACACTAGCCCTCATAACATCACTTTTCCATTCGTCACACATATAGTCAAGACCCGATTTGCACAAATTGTTTGGCTTCTAAAGTAAGCAGAGGGGCAAAATGTTAAATCAGACCACAAGTAAACTGCACTGAAACTAAAGAACAAAGCTACTGCTTTTGATATTGAAGAACAATAATAAAAGCTTTCGATTGTTTAGAAAAAAACATACTTACAAAACCAAGACCTGTGGGTTTATATATATACCCTTACAAGAGATAATCCTTCTTAAATACTACCTAGCTTAATTTTATATTCAAATAACTACTTAATCATCTGGAAACAATAGTAAAGATAATTATCGAACTTTAATAATGATATAAACCAATTTTATCTTTTAAGATCTCCTCCATCCACCCCACGAGATCAACTAAACAAACCTACAATTTAGCTAACGTTGCATAAGCTTCAATACAAAAGATATGTGCTAAATGTATATGGTACCATAGGCAAACGAACACATGATTGAAAATCAGTTAGTCTGCCAAAATGAATCTATGGTTGAATATTATACCGTACAATACAATATTAGCTAAAATTTGTACCTTAAATCCAACTTGATGATTTCATAGCATACTTACTAAAATAGCACATAAATCCTATTGATTTTCAACAATATAGCATAAGTTCAAAACCTAATCTTATGAAGTTAACACATGTAAATCGATATCAATACAAACCCATAAAGCAAATCAACTCGGAACGATTATACTAAATAGAAACAGACGATATAAGTAACATAACAAATCAAAAACTCAGTAAATCACAAACCCCAAAAACACAAAAAAGTAAACCCTAATGGCGATTTATGTGTCTCCATATGAAATCGATCTAATTATTGATGAAATTCGACAAATAGTGAATGGTTATTACGATTCAAATGGGGCTGAGGAGCTGGGAGAGCGATGGTTTGGGTTCGGAGTTCATACCGATGATGATAACCATGGGTATAAATCCGTAATGAGTGATGACTTTAGCTTTCTTTATGGTCCATGTGCTCCATTCCTTCAAAAGCTTCGCTGTTGATTTATCATCAGATGGCTTCGATCCCTTTGTCGATTTTCCTTTGGTCTTCAAAACCACCTTCGACGACATGATTTGCGCCTCTGTTGATCGATCGTCGAGATTTCGTTTGATATTTTGTGTTGTTAAACTTGTGAGCCCTAAAATAGGTGACTGAATGTTGTCGGCGACCAAAACGTTAAGCCCAATAACATAGGTTAACGGATGGAGGCCCATTTAAATTTGTGTTTAACTAAGGATCGTCCATGGCCATAGCCCATATGGCCCATTTGAACTTAACAATTGATGTCTTGGCAAGAATTTCTTTTTTGATTGGTGTTATATGCAAATTTGTGATATATATTTTTATGTGATTTTTAGAAAGCTTGTATACGTTTTATGAACTCTATTTACGGAACCATCCTACATGAGACTACAAGATTAAAGTTAATGTTTAGGCAGTATAGATCAATTGGAGTCTTGACAAATTTTCAAACTTGTTTTGTAAATAGGGGTTCACGAAACACCCATGGGCCTTAAATATCTGAAAATCACACTAAAAACTATTACAAGTATACAAACAAACACCAAATAAAAAAATTGTTTGGCGATGTTTAGCTAAGATTAATTGTTGCTACATTAGTCATCTGTGGTGTTTGATGGATTTAACAAGAGCCAAAACATACATATCTATCGCAGTGATATGTTGACCATATGATCAACCTCTAACATAACCTGAGAACGTATACTTATAAAATAATCGCATATTAAAAATTAAAACGACTAGTAACCGAGTATATTATGGTGCTCATAGTAGCTTACATCGACCCGTATTGGTGGGTTTGGGAGAAAGCGAGTGTCAACTTTATATTGTTTTAAGTTCATATAATGTTACAATTTCACATCAAGTAATATAATACTGATTCTTATTCCTATTTACCATTTAAAAGTTAGCAATTTTGTAAGTTCAATTCTCTCATAAACATTTGAAAAATACTATGGATTTACGGTACGACGCCGTATTAGCTTGTAACATAGTATATTTGGATCAACTCTTATCTTCACCACAAGGAACAAATCGTAATCCTCTGCTTCAAAGTTGAAACGATGGCGTCAATGGCGCTCGCCGTCGCATCTCTTCCAATAGCCTCCAACACCCTATCCTTCTCACACTCTCCATCCCTCACCTCCATCCCTCTTTCACACTCACCTTCTTCAATCTCCCTCTCATCTCCCCCTCAATCCACCCCTATTTCACCTCTCAGTACGTAAACCCTAGATTTCAATCTCACATCACTTTCTTCATTCTAACCTCAATTCAGTCTAATCTTCCATATCTAACATTATCTTCGTTTTGTGCTTCAGTTTATTGTGGAAGAGGGGATAAGAAGACCGCCAAAGGAAAACGATTCAATCATTCCTTTGGAAATGTGAGTTCTTCTAGATTCTTCCAGCTTTTAATACCTCAATTTAGATTATTATGAACTTTGGTGTGTGAATTGTTAGGCGAGACCGAGGAACAAGAAGAAGGGGAGAGGGCCGCCGAGGGTGCCGGTGCCACCGGCGCCGCCGCGGAAGGACAAATACGACGACGGTGAGGTGGTGAAGATTGAGATAGATGAGTCCCTCTTTTCCAATTAATCATCTTGTTGTATGATTTCATTGTTTTCGTGTTGTATGTTCTTATCTTATCGTATCCCCCGTTTGGAGGAGAATTATTATCATCTTTTGCTAAAGCCACATTAGCGCGATTGTGATACTCTGTTAAATTGCTTCAGTTTCTTTTAATTTCTGCAGATGAATTAACATTCAATGATTTTGGGTTTACATGGTCAATGATTAGTGATTTCGTAGCAATTGTTATTATGTCCTATCTGAGGCTGCAATTGCTAAGAACAAACCCTAAAAGATTATAACTTTCATGCTCAAAAATCACTGAAAAGTTGCATAGATGTTTGTTTAAATTGAATGATCGTCTTTTGCAAGTACAAAAGTTAAAAAAAAGACCAAAACAACTATGCATATTAACTAGTGAAGTCTGCTTGAAAACAAGCTGCTTTGGTGCATTCGGATATGTGCTTGATGTAGATCAACCCAATCAGCTACTCGTCGCAAGTCACCAGTTTTGAGGGTGTAAACGAACAAGCGTTCCCATTGATTGTAGGCCACTAATATGTCCCCGTCTTTGTTCCAACAACCCGGAATCTCCACATCATACTCTCCATATTTACGGCCATTGCGTGGCAGATAAGAACGGAGATTAAACCAACAGTGCAACTCCCATTCTTCCAGCCTCAATATCCACAGCTTGATACCAAAGGGCCCGAAACACATGAACCCAAGTTCACCATTTAAATCAACCAACTGATTATAGTCAATCCAGTGGCGGTCTCCTTCTTTCGGTTTGGGAGGGTCCCTTAACCCGAATTCCTCCGTCTTCACATCAAACCACACTATTTGTCTTCCCTCTTCTGGTTTTGGTTTGGTTTGCCAACGATCAACTAACCAATGCTAAACACACCCACACCGCTTATCGGGTAAGCGGGGGTTTGGGCCGTCTCTCGCCACGACCTCGTCCCCAATGAATGAACCATGGTGCATACCAAATTAGTATCCTGAGTCTTTGACGATGTAAAACACAATCTTTAAAGTGTTGGTGGAATCATCAAAGCCGATCCCTGTTGCCTGGCATGGACCCTCCAAGTCAATGAGATAAGGACCGAAATCTATTGGGAGGGGTGGCAAGTCGCGACGCTGTTTACTAAGAGGATTGATAAGCGCAAAGCCGTAGGTGCCAGCACCACAGGGGTCTTGTTCGTAACACACCAGGCTCAGCCCCTTGCATGGTCCTACAAGCAGATACCCGAAGAACCCACCGCTATAATCCAACTCCAAAACGGGCTTCTTTTGCACACCATGCAGCAACAAACTCACCCTGATCTTGTGGGGTTCATCACCATGTGGAAAAGGTTGAAACAATATGGGCGTGGGTTCTTCTTTCACATGAATGCTATCGAGATACAGATCGTTGATTTGTTTCAGCCATAATTTGCTTACACACCGGAAACGAGCCAACGACTTGACGGGCAATCTCGACAAGATGTGGTACATAACATCCTCAGGAAACGGATCTGCCATTCAAAGGTTGCAGTAGGTGAATGATTGATTACGGTCTAGAATATTGTAGATTTGAAGGTTGAAAGTAGGTTTAAGCGTATGATAATGATGATATTTATAGATGGATGAATTCAAAGAATCAGGGTTTATAAACTCAAAATAGAGTAAACTTAGGCCCCAAGTCTTATAACTTGTATAGAAACTAGGAAACCCAATGTATCGCTTAATTTGTTGATATGTTTAGTGCTTTTTTTTAAACGTTTATTGCTATAATATAGTTTCTTTAGATAATCATAGGAGAGTATTACTTAATTGCCAACTTAATCCTTGGAAA
Organism: Flaveria trinervia; assembly: GCA_025506515.1. NCBI lineage: Eukaryota > Viridiplantae > Streptophyta > Magnoliopsida > Asterales > Asteraceae > Flaveria > Flaveria trinervia. Next base: position 2,107,039 of record CM046450.1, on the reverse strand, counting down.
CCACAACAAACTCTACGAAAACTTTTGACGTATTGAATATTCTTACGGAAAATATGAATAATCCGATAATGTCTTCAATTCAATCAAGGTTAATGAGGATAAAGATTTATCGAAGATTATGTGATAGTGTTGTGTGTTGACAAAAATAATGGTGGCATTTAATTAAATATAGCACGTGGCCTTGGAAGGATTAGTAAGTTAAATGTGGTAAATGGTGGATTGCAATGTTTCTTTGATGACATTTCAGCATGCTTTGTGATTGATTGTTGGGTGAATGAGTCCCAATTGAAATTGTCGGGGTTGGGGATCTTTGAAATTAGGGATGAGAGTGGTGGGGTCACTGGGGCGCTGTTTGAGATACGAAAGGGGGAGTGATGATGGAATGACGTTATGAAGATATGCAAACGGGTTTTTGTTCATGTCCAGGTTGGACGGGCTAGGGAACGAAGAGGATGATGGGCTGCATTGATACGAGCATTGATACGATGGGATCGGGCTATGGAACGATGAAGATGATGGACTCGGTTTTTGCAAAGAACATAGTGTTGTGGAGTTGATTTCACACCGGTTTCAATGGAAGGCGGTGGTGGCCTTAGACCCTGTGAATGTGATTCAAACAAACACTCAAGTTACAAACTTGATTACATATTCAATCATGAATTCCTAAAACTATTTTCATCATATTCACAGATTAAGCTGCATAATTAAGGTCAACACTTTACACTCAACGGTGTAAACTGATCAAAGAAAACATAAGGGGAAAGGGATGGAGTTTGAGTTTGAGTTTGAGGTGGATGAGGTGAATGGGTATTTGGTTTTTTTAACATTAATTTAACAGAAAATTTTAACACCGTTAGTCAAAAGGATGAAAATAGAAACGATTTACAAAACTCAAGCCAATAATGGAAACAAAATAAACGTTGATACTCAAGTGAAGACAATTTACAAAACTCAGGGACGAAAACCGAGATTAACTCTAAAAGAAAAACATGCTTTCAGTCAACTTCTCGTAAAATCAAATACCCTTTCTACTTTCTAGTAAAAGACATTTTTTTTAAAAGTAAATTAGTTTTTTACCGGTTGCGTGTTGCACTGTTATCATACACGGCGTGATAAAAAAATAAAATAGCAATTGACTCGACTTGTCTTCGGACTAAATTCATATCAAACCGTAAAATAACTCGAATTTATATCATTAAACAAAAACGTATTATACTTGACCCACCTTCTTTACAAACAAAATTATGTCGCACATAGATTACAATCGTCCCGACTCATGTCCGAACTAATTTACGTTGAAATGTAGAGTGATTTAGAATTATACCGTCAAATGAAAACGTTTTATAATTGACATGACTCGTAAACGAATGTAGAAATGTAGATAATCTCAAAACGTATATAAAAATAAGCATGAGAGTTGTTTATATTTGACCTAACTCATACCAACACATACCACGTATTCGACACGACGTCATTCTCTATCATCGACACTTTCACCGTCAACGATTCCTTATCAGGTTCCGTCAAATCCCTCACGTTTCATAACAAAATAGTGTTCACATCTCATTAAGACAGTCAGATCAGAATATGGAAACTAACGGAACACAAACGGTATAAACACGCCGGAACCCTACCTAAGGTGGAAGATTAATAAATTGGGTGAATTGACAGTTTTTCCCCTCACATGAGGAGCACGTGGGGGAGATTTAACGGTTGTTTAACGGAAATTGGACGGAGGTACGTAAAGTGTTAGCATTCGTAAACTCAGGTATGCAAACTGTAAACCTGGGGCTGCTTCTGTTAACACCCGTAAAATACATGTATGAAAATTACAATTTACTCTTAAAAGATTAATAAATTGGGTGAATTGACAGTTTTGCCCCTCACGTGAAGAGCACATGGGGGAGATTTAACGGTTGTTTAATGGAAATTGAACGAAGGTACGTAAAATGTTAACATTCGTAAACTCAAGTATGCAAACTGTTAAGCTGAGACTGATTCTGTTAACACCCTAAAACACAGGTATGAAAATTACAATTTACTCCTCAAAATAAAATAAACTTAGGCCCCAAGTCTTATAACTTGCATAGAAAGTAGAAAACCCGATGTATTGCTTAATTTGTTGATATGTTTAGTGCTTTTTTAAACGTTTATTGCTATAATATAATTTCTTTAGATAATCATAGGAGAGTATTACTTAAGGGTTGGACTATTTTTACTTGCCATATTCCCCCTTTCTAAGAATTAATTTTAAAAAATATCATGTTTCTCCCTTGTAAATTATTATTTTTTTAAAACTTTCGTATTATGTGTTATATTCTTACATTCAAAGTAAGTTAAGTTAATGTCTAATTTTTAAAATAATATCTATAACAATTTCCATTCTCGTTTTTTAATTTTCATATTACTTGTTGCAATTTAATACACCAAAGTAGATTTATCGGTACGAAAAAGATAATAATACAATAACAAAATTAATGAATTGTAAATACTTTATATTAATTAAAAGATTGATCACCAAAAACAAACATAGTATATAACCATTTGTGTAATATCGGGTATACTGAGAATGCGTTCAAAATGAAAAGGTAGTTTAAAATAACAAAATTAAAGAATTGTAAATAGTTTATATTAATTAGAATGTAGATCGCAAAAAACAAATATAATATAAAACGATTCATTAATATAAGCATGTAAGGTATGTTGAAATAATACATATATGAACTTAGAATCATTAGAACCATGTCCTACTCTCTAGCATTCCGTTTTATGGATGAAAATAAATTATCAGAAATATATATTTTAAATATTGTTTAATGAGTAAATTTTAGGTTATATTATTATTAAATTAAGTTACATTTAAGCGAATATTGATTTTGTTTAATAATAATAATAATAATAATAATAATAATAATAATCGTAACATCTTGTAATTTTGGTTATTTAGAAGTTAGCATCGTTATTCTTGTATGAATTATTGTTGTTAAATACGAAACTCATGGGATGCTTTTACTTATTGCTTTAATTTGTCTTTAGTTCTTTATTTTGAAAATTAATAATGTAAATTATTACAAAATAATTAGATAGCAATCATAATAATGATTTTAATAAGAATAATATTAACAAGAAAAGACAAGTAAGTTATGCAATAATAATAATACTTAAAATAATAATAATAATAATAATAATAATAATAATAATAAGACTTTATAAGTTATTAAAAATGTTTAAAACTTAAAAGTTATAAGTACAAGGGTTAGTTTTGTTAATTTACAAACCTTAAAAGAGAGTTTAAGACATAAAATGATAAAATCAAAACCAAATGGACCATATGTGTAAAATTACAAAACCCCAAACCAAACCTCCCCTTCACCCCGATTTTCCGGCGGAGCTCCGGCCATACTCCGGCCGAGCTCCGGCCACCCCCAAAACTCATTAAAAACCTTCAATTTTCAAACCGAATCGCCCCTAAACACCCCATGTACCTGCAACGAACTTGAATGAGTGTAATAATTATGATTAAACACAAATTACAAACCCAAACAAAGGCATAACCGAAACCCTTTAATCATATAGTACTTTGAGCTTAAAACGATATTAATAACCTAATTAAACCAACATAAACAGCCATCTAACAAATAATATCGTTCACAACTCTCAGTTTCTCCTGAAAACACACAAACAAGTCGATCCACACAACCATTTCATCGCGACCTGCACAACAATCAAAAACCACTTTCTGAACAATTAAACTGAAATTGAGAGAGGGCTTTGCATCAAAAACATCGTTCGAAGCTATCCACGAAGTTAATTTGATTTTCATAAGCATTCGCACACGAATTGAGTTCAACCTCCGGCGCGGCTTGTTCTTCATTGTTTCTTGACGTGTTAAGCTTCAAATTAGGTAATTGGAACCATCTACATACTCGTTTTATCATAGGGAACAAAAGCCCTATGGTTTCAAGCATGTAACAAATCGATTTGAACTTCAATTTAGATTAACCCGATTCTAGGGTTCTTGATTTGAGGGAGTTCATTGGAGACATGTTTTTTTTAAGTTTTAAAAATCAAGCTTAACCAAGGCCTTGGCCCTGGTTCGCTGGTTAATTCTTTGTCTCCTGAGCATGAGGTCCCGGGTTTGAACCCGGGCACCCTCATGCTTTATTTTTAAAGGCTTTTAGCCTCAATTTAGTTTTGGATAATTTTCAATAAATATAAAAAATGTTTTTATAAACTTCTTATATATTTAAAACCCACCAAATATTTTCTATAATTTTCTTTTTAAGTTTAATTAAACAAATCTTTTTTTAAAATATTTTAACGAAGAGCGTTTTGAATAATTTCTTATAAAATAGATTTTAAATAATAATTAATAAATTGTTGTTGGTCTAAGTGATTATTTTACTTAATATTGTTTAAATCGTGCTTATTTCAAATAATTACTCAAATATTATATTTAAACTTTAATATGTATAAACGATTCAATTTCACCTTCTTTATATTTAAACATATAAAGAATATATTTTTTAAAAGTACTTATAAAAATGCTCAAATCCACTTAAAACCCTATCCCTCGTTAATTTGCTAAACTTAATACCATTAAACTTAAACCTTGTAATATATATATATATATATACATTTAGGTGTCGTGTGAAGGATTACGTTAGAACCGCGACTATTATTTCTTATTAATCGTCAATTATATATTTATTGGCCATGTGAGTATTTCTATACCTCTTTTTCATTTATTCACACTTTGAGGTGAAACATGTTACTTTATAATCATTGCACTTGTAAATTCGTTTGATTCTTGTAAACTTTTAGCAATTCACTTATATGTTGTGGTTAGTTGATCTTTGTAATTACCATGTATTGATGATTATATGTACAATCATTAACTATTGCTAGCCTAGCGATGTCATAGATCTATGGGCTTGACAAGCCTGCTTGGTTAATCGTATAAACTTGTAAACGTGAAAACTTGTAAACTGTCAAGGTTTGATTGTGCATCTGTCTTACATCCCTAGTTACTTTGCTCACTTAATTATAACATGAATTTCCATCTTTTATATACTTATGTATTGAAAGCTATGGAAATATCACCAACATTATGTTGACCTTTTATTTTTAACATGTTTCAGGAAACGCGCAAGTATGATAGCCATCTTTGAAACTTATTCACACCTAGGAATGGACCTACTCAAATAAATGGATGAACTTGAAATATTACTTTTTATGCATGTTGTTTTCCTTGTTTGAGACTTATGCTTCTAATGTTACATTTGGAACTTATAATTATTACTAATAACGTTATGTGACTGTGAACGATCTTAACCCTCACATCTCGACGTTTCCACCATCAAGGTTGGGGTGTGACAGATTGGTATCAGAGCCCATAACTATAGGGATTTAGGTTATTAGAAATGGTGACCTAGATTATAGCGTATGCATGAACCTCATAGAATTATATTTTTATCTTGTAAGTTATATAGTTTGCATGCTACATAATGCTATGCCTTCTTATGTGCAATTTGATGTCTCAGCATAGGATTACTTAAACATTGTTACCTGTCTCCCCTAAACTTATATTTGACACTTCGATTCTCCCCGAACATGAAACCTCTTAATCTTATTCTCGACTACACGTGAGATCGCATACTTATTGTTTATGACACGTGGGAAAACCGAGATTAACTCTAAAAGAAAAACATGCTTTTAGTCAACTTCTAGTAAAATCAAATACCCTTTCTAGTTTCTAGTAAAACTCTTTTGGCATGAAAAAATTAGCAAAAAGACAAATTCTTTTTAAAAGTAAATTTGTTTTTTACTGGCTGTGCGTTGCACTGTTATCATATGCGGCGTGATAAAAAATAAAATAGCAATTGACTCGACTTGTCTTCGGACTAAATTCATATCAAATCGTAAAATAACTTGAATTTATATCGTTAAACAAAAACGTCTTATACTTGACGCACCTTCTTTACAAATAAAATTATGTCGCACATAGATTACAATCGTCCTGACTCATGTCCGAACTAATTTACGTTGAAATGTAGGGTGATTTAGATTTATAGTTTTATATCGTCAAATGAAAACGTTTTATAATTGACATGACTCGTAAACGAATGTAGAAATGTAGATAATCTTAATACGTATATAAAAATAAGCATGACAGTTGTTTATATTTGATCTAACTCGTACCAACACATACCTGAAAATATGAACATTAAGAAATCCGATTTTTAAGAAAAACTGTATTGAAGTAAGTCAAAATTATAAAAACTTAAAGAAGTAAAAATGACGTGTCAAAGTTGACCAATTAGATTTTAAAATCTATAAACAAATACTAAAATTATTATTAATATATAATTCAGTGAACAAATATCATCATTATTTAATTATTTATTTTACTGTTCAATGAATTAATATAATAAACAAAATTATTATACTGACGTCAATTCACTATTCATTAATTTTAGTTTTTAATATATAGGAGAATACTAATACATTTTGTACCCGATAAGCGGTTTGGACACATGCTTAGGTTGATATTTCAACGAAAAATGAAACTAGTATGTTAGTTGTATTCAACATTTCAATACGTCTGTATGTCAACCCGACACAATTAACATCCTTAATATCTGAAAATGTAATTTATTAATCTGTTTAAAACTATATATATATATATATATATATATATATATATATATATATATATATATATATATTTATTTATTTATTTATTTATTTAAGTTCAACATACACTTATTAGCAGGTAGCTTGTACTATTTATAATATACATCGATCAATTCATGTATTATTAGCAATAATAAATTGTGAAAGTGTAGGGTGATTTGTGCAAATATTTGCACTTAAAAATGGGCGCGTGGGTCATCATCACCATCACCATCATCAGATACTCACGTACGTACTCCCTCCCGCCTCTTTCACCGTCACAAATTCGTCAAGCGAACCATTGATCTTGATTCTAATTCTTGGAGATTGAAGACGTCTGATACTGCATCTTGCTCTTTGGAGATTGAAGATGTCATCGTTTTCATCAACTTCGAACTCGAGGGGCCCTCTGAATCTGATGGATGAAAACATGAGGAGTAAGTGGAGGAGGGAGTACTCCCCAGATCAACGCATTCTGATAATAAGCGACGGAGATTTCTCCTTTTCGTATTCCCTGGCGGTGGCTCTGAAAACTGGTTCAAATATCACAGCAACTTCTTACGACAGCTTGGGTATGTAAACGAGTTAACGTTTAATTTCATTTTCTTGAATATCATGTATATATCATATTCAACGTCCTGTAACACCTTTGAATTTGTTTCGAAAACCCTATTTGTGAATCTCAATGTCGTCTGCCTGATACCAATTCAAGAAGTATACATATGATCGATCGATCATTTCTTTAATTTTTCTTCAATCTTCAAAGATCCGTCCGTCTGTGCATCGTCTTTTTCAAATTTTTTTTGCTATCAGTGTGTGATGATTACGACCTGATCTCCGGTGATCAGGTGTCGTTGCTTTATGAATCTCGTTGTAAACTGATTTGTTTGAATTTCATTTGGGTTACAAGAACTTGATGTTCCTTTCAGTTTGATTAAGAGTATTGAGATTTATAACTGGTTTTGACGCCGGCCAATTGTGAAAGATTGCGATCCTTGATCACCCCCAAGTAATCATTTGTTTTGGCATTCTATCAAGCTTAATGAATATACGCCGGTTGAATTTGGTTGTTTCAATTCTATATCTATGAGTAAAATTACTTGTGTTTTTAATTTTAGTGTTATCATGCTTTTAATCTGAGAGTAAATCTATGAGTAAAATTACTTGTGTTTTTATTTTTAGTTTATCGACATGAATGTTTAGATTAAACAAAACCTCACCTTCCTAGTAGAGTTTAGGATCAACCCTCTAATTTTGTAGCAAAATATATACTTACCCTTGAATTATTTTACATGAAAGGTCTCCTTCTAGAAAAGCATAAGTATGCTAAGAAGAATATCAAGAAGCTTATTAAATGTTTGGGAGGCGTTGTACACCACTGTGTTGATGCAACAGTGATGTACACGTATTGTTTTTTCCAAGTCCCCCAATTCGATATTATTATTTACAATTTCCCACATGTTGGATTTCAAAAACCGGAGTCTCATACTAAAGCTATAAGGTACAAAACATTGTCATTTTCTTATAAATATTTCAACTAAAACTAATAATAATATTAATGATAAATGTATTTTGTTATTTTGTAGGGATAACAAGAAATTAATAAAAGAATTCTTCAAGAATGCTTTTAAGATGTTAAGTGAGGAAGGGGAAATACATGTCACACATAAGGATTATGACCCATTCGAGAAATGGGACGTAGAGGGTTTAGCTTTTTCCGAAGGATTGAATTTGTTAGAACGTAAAAGGTTTAATATCACTGACTATCCCGGCTATGTTGATAAAAGAGGAGCCGGTATTGATCCAGATGGTTCTTTAAATTTAGGAAGTTGTTCAAAATTTAAATTTGTAAAAGGAACTGATGTAATAATTGATTCTATCATTGTAAAATGGTAGTTTTCTAAAAATGTTGCATTTAAAAAATTCCTTATTATAACTTTGACATTTACAAAAAAGTTTGCATAGATTTTTGTTTAAATTGAATGATCGTCTTTTGCAAGTGTAAAAGTCAAAAAATGACCAAATTCCTAATTCCTAATTATTATGTAAAACAAATTCGACGACGGTGAGGTTGTGAAGATTGAGATAGATGAGTCCCTCATTTCGAATTAAACATCTTGTTGTATGATTTTATTGTTTCTCGTGTTGTATGTTATTATCTTATCCCTCATTTGGAGGAGAATTATCATCTTGTGCTAAAATCACAATAGCGCAATTGTGATACTCTGTATAACAGGAAAGAAACTTTTGTTTGATTTTATAAAAATACTAGGTTAGTTATCGTGTAATATACGAATTGAATAAATTAAATATTAAATATCTATTAGTAAAAACTATGCATTATAAATCATGCGTAAAGATAAAATATGATTATAATTACATATAAATAACTAATTTAACTAAATAAACAATAATGTATTCTCTTAAACTTTTGTTTTTATAAAAATTTATGATTTTTAAATATATTGTTTAAAAGAAATGATTTTTTCTAAATTTTGTTGTATTCTTTTTTATAATTGTTTTGTTTTTAAAAGTGTGTTTTTAATAAAAAGTAGGTTTTTAATTTATAAAATTATATATATTTTATTTTGAAAATGATATGAGTAATATTATTAGTATCAATATTATTATTATATATTAAAGAGAAATGTGAAAGTAAGTATAATGTGGTTTACGATTATTTCACGCTTAATTTAATTTTTTTATAGATAGATAGATAGACTAAAACCTCATTAAATAAAAATGTTAAGTTTCAATGTAAAGTATATATGTAAAACGAACATTTTAATGTAAAATATAATTACAACTGTATATGCATAATATTTCAATAAATAAAACAATTATACCATGGTTTTAACTCTTTTATATATATAGTTTTATTTTTAAACATTCATTTTAAGATTTTTTTATAAAAAATATTTTTTTATAAAAATATTGTTTTAAAAAACCTGTTTTGTAATTATTTTGGTTGTTTTAATCAGGTTGTTTTAAAATATTTCACCTGTTTTTAACTTTTTTTAAAACATAACAATTTAAAATATTTTGTTTGAAAAATGTTTAGTGTTTCAGAAAATTTCATATTATATAAAACTTTAATTTTTTGTTATTTAGATTTTAATTAGAAGATGTGAATTTTAATATCATTCATAAAATCTATTTTAAAAAAAGATAGTTTGATATAAAAAATTAAATAAGAGTGAGAAACGTAACAATTACTAGAATTTATATATAATAAGAGAGAGAGAGAGAGAGAGAGGAATTTGTATAAATATTTAAATTATTATAATACCCTTTTAGAGGAAAAATTGATATGTGAATATCTAAAAAATGACAAGTATCAAAAAAATAGTTTAAGAGAATAACAAGTGGTAATTTTTTTTTTTATTTTATTAGATGTTATAAATTATAGATACAAATAGTTTGACCTTCATTTTTTTCCTTATTTGATTTTATCTTAATTTTTCTGTAATTAACTTTGTTGATTGACGTGAAAATTCAAAGTTTAACTCGACAGATCGACATGGTCAACCATCCAGGGTGCTTCATATATGATCAGATTGTATTTCCACCTTGACTTGTCAAAGACAACTTAATTCACTAAAACAACCATACCTTGGTAATTTTAGTGTTATCAATTACGATTTAGTATATTAGATCAACTTGTTGATTGAGAAAATAACAATAAAGATTAACTGAGTTAGGTGTCGCGAGAATACAAACTAGATTTAACGCTAAACGTTGTTTGGGCTTGTATTAATATGTTTTTAAGCTTTGTAATAATATGGGCTTAAGTAAATAATTATTTGAGCCTAACTATTATTTAATATTTGCTACAAAAGCCCATTTATTGTTTTGTTGGTTCATTGACCACAAAAAGAGAAAAAAGGGGTCAGTTACGATATACACATCAGGTACAACATCAATTTTAAGGAAGAAATCCTACTCCATCAACATAAAATAAACTTAGGCCCCAAGTCTTATAACTTGCATAGAAAGTAGAAAACCCGATGTATTGCTCAATTTGTTGATATGTTTAGTGCTTTTTTTAAACGTTTATTGCTATAATATAATTTCTTTAGATAATCATAGGAGAGTATTACTTAAGGTTGGACTATTTTTACTTGCCATACTCCCCCTTTCTAAGAATTAATTTTATAAAATATCATGTTTCTCCCTTGTAAATTATTATTTTTTTAAAACTTTCGTATTATGTGTTATATTCTTACATTCAAAGTAAATTAAGTTAATGTTTAATTTTTAAAATAATATCTATAACAATTTCCATTCTCGTTTTTTTAATTTTCATATTACTTGTTGCAATTTAATACACCAAGGTAGATTTATCGGTACGAAAAAGATAAGCTTACAGTAACAAAATTAATGAATTGTAAATACTTTATATTAATTTGGTTGTTTGAAGCTTAATGAATTGTAAATTAAGTATTTATTTGTTATGGCATTCTTTGAAGCTTAATGAATATACATCGGTTGAATTTGGTTGTTTCAATTTTATATCTACAAGTAAAATTACTTGTGTTTTTTTATTTTACATTATATTCCTGAGTTTACTTAATGAGATTATTTTCTTTTTTTTCTTTTCTTCATTCTCCTTTATTTCTTTTCTCACAATTTTCTTCTAATTTGAAAAAAATTATTTTATACTTTATTTTTCCTTCCATTGACTTTTTTTCTCTCCTTATATGAACTCGGGAACACAACTTTTTTACTTTCCTTCTATTTTCATCATTAAAAAACACTTTAGAACACAATAATTTTTTATTTTCTTCCGATTCCTTTATTTTCTCTTGTTAAGTAAATTTGAGAACATAGCGTTAGTGTTATCATGCTTTTAATTTGAGAGTAAATCAATGAGTAAAATTATTTGTGTTTTTAATTTACCTTAATATTAATTGAGAACAGTTATACTATTTGTAGAAAATCAGGGGGTTTGACGAAAATCATGTAAAAAACTATTATACCCCTTGATATTTTTAAATCAGCTCCCCTCCTTTATCCCCACCCCATCTCTATCTTTCTTTCTCTTTCTTTCTCTCTCTCTCACACACACACCTAGAGAACCCCATCCACCACCTCCACCCCCAACCACCTGTGGTGCCACCATAACCATAACCACCTTCGACCACCACAACCACGTTTGGCCACCACTGCCACCCTTACCATCTCTGGGCACCACCTCCATCTCCAACCACCTCTTGTGTCTTCGCCACCCCCAACCACCTCTGGCCGCCACCTTCATCCCCAACCACCTCCCCGCCGCTAGGTCATCACCACCACCACTCTCGTTGCCACACCACCGGCTCGTGTCTTCATCCAACATTAGATGAAAGAGAGAGAAAGAAATTAGAAAGAAGATAAGGGTTTCAGGTGGTGGCTGGTAGGTTTCAGGCGGCGGCGACAATTGTTATCGGTGGTCAGGTCGACGGCGGTGGAGGGAAGGGTTGCTTGGGTGGTGGTGGTGGTCCTGGTGGAGGTGGCGGCCGGGGAGGGTGATACAGATGGCGATGGAGGAGGGTGGTGCAGGCGGCGGTCGGGGGAGGGTGGTGCAGGCGGCGGTTTTAGATGGTGGTGGCCGACAGTTTTAGATGGTGATGGCGAGCGATAGTTGTAGTTGTGGTCACCCGAGGTGACGGTGGTCTAGGGGTGCCGGATTTGACGGTGGTCGGTGGGTTATAGGTGGTGACGGTGCATGATGGCGGTGGATGTAGTCACCGGAGGTGATGGTGGTCCACGGATGCACCTTTGTGTGTGTGAAAAAGAGAAGAGAGAAGATAGAGAGAAAAAGAGAAGAGGGAAATGGGTTGGGTGGGGATGAGAACGGATGTGCAAAAATGTTTTTTTTATATCATTTAACAGAATAAACACCAAGGGTGAAGGATGTTAGTGATTGAGTAAAATTAAAACAAAACTTGAAACTATTGGTTCATCAATATAATAAATGAACTATTGGACTGAACCCGTAATTTTCGTCAGAACAATTTACTCTTATTTGCATAACTGACGAAAAGTAGAGAGATTGATGCAAAACGCATGTCCGCTAGTGAAGATGCGAGAGAGGCGACGGCGATTGAAGCTGTAGATGGATCTTGAAAGTTGACTCATCAGCGATGGCGGTTATGACCGAAAGTTGTTTCTAGGGTTTCCGTTATTTCCACATCGGCGATGGTGGTTATGCGGTAGGCATTTCTAGGGTTTCGGTGAGGGCGACTCTTCATCATTTATCTCCAATAGGTAACCACCATGCTCTTCCTTCATCTCAAACACACACACACACACACACGGCACACTCGATCTGTTCTTATCTGTAAATTACATGTTTGACTTTTTTACATTCAAACAATCAAAGGCCACCGATTTTGAGTACCATTTCAATGTTTGGGTTGAAAAGGGGTGTTATGGCGAGCAGTGGTGTATGGAAAGGTGGGCTAATTTGTTTAGTCATGACCTTTTGGTTTTAATTTGTTTATAATCTGATGCATTTATATGGTTCCAAGATTTAGCTTGATGGGTTGAATTGCTATGATATCATATGAGGTCCAAGACCTATGTATGTTATAGACTTATAGTATTGACTTATCCATTATAGGTAATCTTACTTGAAAGATAGTGGACTTATTAGTTGTTACCTTCTATTAAAAAGGCATGAGAATAAACAGTAGCTAAGATTGTAAGATGCTTCGAACATATATTTTGATAAATTTTATGTCTTTTGCTTATGCAAGGTCTTATGCTAAGATGCATTACAATTTACAAATGTTTATGAAAGATGGAAAGATTGGTCCTTTTTATATAGTCTGCCTTGATTTTTTTGGGTACTGTTAATACTTGAGTTTAAAACAAAATTATGCTAAGATGCATTACTATAATTAATGATATATTTTTTTTCTCAACATTTATGTTCGCCTTTTTGTGGGCTTTTCAAATGTGAAGTTTGATATTCGTCTTTGTTAAAGTGTAAGATTAAATTCTCAAATAATGGGTATAAAAACATAAAAGACATGTGAATTTTTTCTGTAAATGTATACTTTACTCTAAATTGCAATTGAAACTTCACTATGTGTAAATACTCAGTAGAGTTAATGACAAAAAAATAACAATAAAGGACTATATCTACCCGTTTGTATAGAAGTTTGTTTTTTTGGTAACAAATTACCCATAACACAACACATGTTTGAATACAAGAATTATATTATGAAAATTTTGCATGTTTAGAAAACAAACTGATTAGATTTAACATGTGCCTAGCTTAGATCTTTATGTTTTAGTGAAAAACTAAAGCCATTGTAGAAAATATTGTGCAATTTCATAATCATCCTACACATATTATGGGTTGACTTTTATACGTGTGAAGAACTTATGCTGCAACCAAGCCCATTTTTTAATCCTTTTAAGTACAACTTAGCATTAATCTCTGTAGCTAAAGAATGCGGTTGACCTTTTTGCTTAAGTTTTTTCTATCTTAGCATTAAGAATTGCAACTTAAGAAGGCTCTATTGTTTATTTTTTTTATTCATTTTCACAACTCCATCGACAAAAAGGTTAGTTTAAGTTAATTTAATTCTTAAACATCGACTATTATGTGTCTAAACTGGTAAAATCCAAAATTATTAACTCATCACCTGTGTATGTGGATCTATTTTTGCAATGAATAGCGTTTGCAAGTAAAAATATTTAGGTACAAATGAAATATGTTATCTTCTCTGTATGGGTTTTGTAAAATGAGTTTATGTATTCAAACGGATATATGTTTCGGACACTTTCTTTATGTCACTTAACCACTTTACATGTTTTCAGCGCAAGGTGCAACCCTATGTTTTCGATTTTCACCTTTTATAGGCAACTTATGTGCCCAATTGTTTCATTATTGGTCATCAACAATTATTAATGGTTACCTTCCCAAAAGGAGTCTGCCTTTTAAAAAAACTTCATCAGCATGTGGGTTTGGATTATGTTGGATTCATAATGCATTTACATGTCATTTAATATTCTTAATGTTTACTTTGATAGGTCATGTACAAACTAGCGCCATATATGTTTGATGTGCCTGTACAATGTCATCGAATGTATCTTCTGCATATGAATTTAATATTTTTTTTGTTACTGTACGTTAATTAGGACATATCATGGTTGTTATAGTTAATGGACATGATTGTTTAGTTTAAACAAAACCTTACCTTCCTAGTGGAGTTTAGTATCAAACCTCTAATTTTGTAGCAAAATATATACTTACCATTGAATTATTTTACATAAAAGGTGTCCTTCTAGATAAACACAAACACAAGTATGCTAAGAAGAATTTCCAGAAGCTTAACTGTTTAGGAGGCGTTGTACACCACTTTGTTGATGCAAGAGTGATGAACAACTATCCATTCTTCTAAGACACCTAATTTGACACAGTTATATATAATTTCCCGCATGTCGAATTTCAGTATCCGGAATCCGATATTTACGCTATAAAGTACAAAACAAATATTATTATCATTTTCTTATAAATAATCCAATTGAAACTAATAATAATATTGATGATAAATTTATGTTGTTGTTTTGCAGGGATAACTAAAATTAGTAAAGGGAATCTTCAAAAATGCTTTCAAATTATTAAGGGAAGGAGAGGAAATACATATCACACACAAGGATACATGCCCATTCGAGAAAATGGCACGTAAAGAGTTTAGCGTTTTCAGAAATATTGGACTTATTAGAACGTAAAAGTTTTAACATCATTGACTATCCCGGCTACGTCCATAAAAGATGAGCTGTTATTAATTCAGATGGTTGGTTTAAATTAGGAAGCTGGTTAAAGTTTAGGTTTATAAAAGGAAAGAACTTAATAATTGATTTTATCATTGTATCGTAGGAGTTTTAAAAAATGTTAAATTTACAAAATTTCTTATTATAAAAGTTAAAACTTTTATGTAAATTTCAAAGTTATAACTTTTATGTAAATTTCAAAGTTATGATAAGAAATTTTGTAAATGTAATATTTTTAGAAAACTCCTACTATACAACGAGAGAATCAATTATTAAGTCATTTCTTTTTATAAACTTAAACTTCGAGCAACTTTCTAATTACCAACCATCTGGATTAATACCAGCTCCTCTTTTATTGACATAGCCAGGATAGTTAATGATGTTAAAACTTTTATATTCTACTAAGTCCAATCTTTCTAAAAAAGCTAAACCCTCTACATTCCATTTTTTGAATGAGTCTATATCCTTGTGTGTGATATGTATTTCCTCATCCGCGCTTAACTACTTGAAAGCATTCTTGAAGAATCCCTTTACTAATTTCCGGTTATCCCTACAAAACAACAAAATACATTTATCATCAATATTATTATTAGTTTTAGTTGGATTATTTATAAGAAAAAGACAATGATATTTGTTTTGTACCTTATAACGTTAATATCGAACTCCGAATAATTAAATCCGGCATGCGTGAAATTGTATATGATAATGTTAAATTGGGTCTCTTGGAGGAATGGATACTGGTTCATCATGGTTGCATCGACACAGTGGTTAAACTTCTTAACCATGGTGAGTCAGTAGCCATTCTTCCATAGCACCTAATTTGATATTGTTATATACAATTTCCCCGCATGTTGGATTTCAACAACCTGAGTCCCATATGCAAGCTACAAGGTGCAAAACAAATATCATTGTATATTTCTTATAAATTTCTCCAACTAAAATTAATAATATATTGATGATATATGTATTTTGTTGTTTTGTAGGGATCACCATGAATTCTTCAAGAATGCTTTCAAGATGTTAAGTGCCTGAGGGGAAATGCATATCACAGACAATGATACAGGGCCTATTCGATAAATGAAACGTAGACTGTTTAGCATTTTTAGAAAGATTGGATTTATTAGAACATAAAAGTTTTAGTATCATTGCGTATCTCGGCTACGTCAATAGAAGATGAGCTAGTTTTAATCCAGATGGTGTGTTTAAATTAGGAAGTTCCTAGAAGTTTAGCTTTATAAAAAGAAAGGAGTAAACAATTGATTCTCTCATTGTATAGTAAGAGTTTTCTAAAAAAAATTACATTCACAAAATTACTTATTGTAACTTTGAAAATTGATTATAAAAAAATTACTTTTTGTTAATGTATAGATGATTAAGATTAGCCATCAATAAATATTGAAATAAGCTAAAAACCATTTTAAAATAAGCTTATTTAGTTAGCTTATATAAGTTAATAAAAAAAGCATTTGGGATTTTTTATTTTGGTTGAAAATGACTTTTGGTAAAAAAGATTTATTAACTTATTATTTTTCAAAAGGAGTTTTTTAAAAAGTGTTTGGATTAAGAGGTTGTTTGACAATTTCTGAATGATTAAGTGTTGAATCAATAAGAGCTTTGAATCATTAAGTGCTGAACCATTAAAATGTCTGAATTATTAAGAGGTAGTATATCGTTAACTATTTAAAGGCAAATATCTGACAAATTCAGATAATATGTCTTAACCATACAACATTAGACCTCTTAACCATTCCGCATTTGTATAATGCTTAACCATTCAGAGGTAAGTGACTTAACCATTCAGACATATGCTCACGAAACAAACAGTTTGAACCATTAAGTGCTGAATCATTCAGACATTTGAACCATTAAAAGGCTGATTAAGAGACTGGCAAACAGTCCCTAACTTATAAACTAACATGTTGTAAAAGGAATAAAAAGACATAATTTAAAGTTTAGAGGAGTTATAGGAGATAGTAGAATGGTATAATAGAATATTAAATAAAAAGTAGTTTTTAAAAGTTAATAAGTAACTAATTTCTTATTTTTTCAAAACCTATTTTTTACAAAAAATCATTGAAAAATACTTTTGGATTTGACAAATACTTCTTTTGATTTATTAACTATAAAAGTAACTTTTGAAAAATTGTTGTCAAACATGTATTATAAAGCTAAAGAAAACACCAAATAAAACTTATTTTATAAATAAAAGCTACAAACTTTATTAAAAAAGTTAGAGCAAACACCTTTTAGAGGCTGTTTGGAAGGGGCTGACCATTGACTGGCTGACTCGGTCAGCCGGTCAGTCCGTTTGATGGTCGTTTCGTTTCAGCTGACCGGGTTCATGTTAGCCGACCCAAACCGAAAAATTTAATAGTCTGACCCAAGCTGACCGACCACAACCTCCAGCTGCGCCACCACCCACAACCTCCAGCTGCGCCACCACCCACAACCTCCAGCTGCGCCACCACCCACAATCTGCGTGACCACTCATAACCTCTAGTTGCGCTACCACCCTCAACCTCCAGCTGACCGTCCCCCCTTCGCGACTCCCTCGGCAAATCACCACCTTGGCGACCCCGTCGGCAGATCCCCCTATACGCGTGACCCCTCGACAGATCTCCCTACATTGGGGTCTTTTTCGCGTTTGGGGGCGGTGGTGGACATTACGACGGTGGGTTCGTTTGGCTGTGGTTGTGGCGGCGGAGTGGGTGGATTGGGGAGGTGCGAAGGTGGGTTGATTAGAGGAGAACTTGAGCTTGTATGGTGGTGGTGGTGGTGGTGGTGATGATGAGATGAATGTGTGTGAAGAAGATGAAGGTGTGTTAACGGTGGTGTGGGAGTGTGTAGTAAATACAGATGATGTTGGGAGTGGAATAGTGGATGTGAGAAATATATAAATAATTAAACTATATTTTTTATTTTTTAACGATGTATGAATTTTAGAAGTATATAAATTAAATTATATAGTTTTTATCGTTCAGCAGAGTTAGTCAGATACTAAATCAAATAGTCAAGTTTCAGTCAGATGCAGACTCAGTCAGAACTTCTTACTGTGTCAGCTTCTGACTTAATTAAATCTTACTCAGTCAGCACAATCAAACAGCCCTTAAATCTCAAATCTCGTTACAAACAATTGGTGACTTTTTTTAATCATAAATTTGCTAAGTAAAAGAACTTAAATTAGATTAAAAAAGAATCACAAAATATAAATAGGCCTCAACTCGCAATTCACAAATCACAAGTACGCAGTCGGCACAAAGCGACTTCTTGCGTTTCCTACACCCACCGGAAAACCCTCCGGCTATAGTATAGTATACACACGGTAACAACTCTTTTTATACTTCAGGTCTCCCTTCGTTTTTATCCTAACTATTTATTACTACTTATTCATCTTCCTCATGTGTGTTATCATCCTCTGTCAAATGTTCACTAGGGTTTCTTCGGTCAAAATCAACCTTTGTTCATTGCATCCTTTTAGCTGAGATCTACTGATTTAATATGCAGTAATACGAATTATAACCACAATATCAATTAATGATTAGCAAATTTCATATTTCATTGTACTTCGGTGTTTATTGGGAGGGGGGGGGGGGGTGATGCTGTGGATTAGGTATAACTTGCTACCAATCTGATATTTAATGCCCTTTTGTTCATTGTGCTTTGTGTTGTTGAAGAAAACCTACATTTTTAGAGAACCACAAGTTTTGTGAATGTGAGATGATGAGATTGTAGTTTGCTCTTGAGTGTAAAAGGTGAGAAGCATAGAAACAGAATTCACTACCTAAGTAACTACTACAGTATCACGATTGTTTGCATAGACAAGTAAAAGAAACCTTTAAGCATTACCCTAATACACAGAACATTGACAGACTAAACTGTGAATCACTAACTTATGCAAGCTGAAATTTGTGTGTCGTAATTGATACATTTAGTTCATACAGGTGATTATAGTCTATAGTCCATAACTCCATACACTATGTATCTGTTGAGGTTGATCTATAACAGAACTCGTATATTAGGTATGTAGGTTGATGATGCCATGCTTCTGCAACCATTTGAGGCGATTAATATATTATGTGTCATTTTTTTGAAATCTCAGCTAAAATGTATCCTTTCCAAGAAAGTTGATCGATATTAAGTGTGTTTATGAAAGCATGAGTGAGGGTAATTGAAACAGATACCCTAATGAAAATGTTACAGAATCATACAATTAATGTTAGTATTGAATTTTACTAAAATGAAGTACCAGAAACTCCATGAATTGTGTCACAAACTTAGAAAAAGTTCAATGACTAGCTAACTTTAAAGCTTTTTGATGTTGATGGTATATATTTGGGGTCTGCAATATCTTTTTGAATACCGGGTGATATATTATCAACATTAAATAGAAAATACATTCATATACATGTTAACTCAGGAATGATTTTTTGTTTTCTAGGTAATTGTCGTCTTTTATCTGGTCTCACTAAGAGCAGTGTTTGTGAAATGAGGAAGAAAAGAACAGCAATGGCACCCAAAGTACAAGTAGAAGAAAAGAAACCCAAGATAGTGGTTAAGCATGAGACATCCGAGGAGGAAGAATCAGCAGCCGAAGAAGAAACACAAGAAGTTGAAGTATCTGGTTCTGAAGAAGTAGATGAGGATTATGAAGAAGTCGAAGAAGAAGTTGAGGAAGAAGAAGAAGAGGAGGAAGAGGAAGAGGAAGAGGAAGAAGATGAGGAAGATGATGAGGAGGATGGTGATGAAGAGGAAGATGATGAGAGTTCTAAAAAGGAAAGTCTTAGAAAGCTTCTAGAACCTTTACCAAAAGATAAGATTATTGAGCTTCTCAAAGAAGCAGCCCTGAATGACCGTTCAGTCGTTGCCCGCCTTACTCAGACTGCTGAGGTGGACCCTGCTCACCGTAAGATATTTGTCTTTGGCCTTGGATGGGATGCCACATCAGACCAAGTACTTTCCGTCTTCAAACAATATGGTGAAATCGAAGATTGCAAGGTTGTTACTGATAAGGTGACTGGGAAGGCCAAAGGCTATGGTTTTGTTCTCTTCAAGACTCGAAAAAGTGCACGAAAATCCCTCAAACAGACACAGAAGAAGATAGGAAGTCGCATGGCTTCTTGTCAGTTAGCTTCAGCCGGACCACCCGGTGGATCCAATAACAACCAGACAGTATCTACTCCAGATCCAGCAGGACGAAAGATCTTTGTTGCAAATGTTGCGTCCCACGTGAATCCAAATGCACTTAGGTCCTTTTTCTCTAAGTTTGGAGAAATTGAGGATGGGCCAATGGGGATGGACAATGCAACTGGAAAGTTCAAAGGGTTTGCGATGTTCCTATACAAAACTGTTGACGGGTGCAAAAAGGCTTTGGAAGAACCCAATAAGGTTTTTGATGGTTGTCAGTTACAGTGCAGACAAGCCATAGATGGTCAGCGTGGTAACAAAATGGCCAAAAACATGCCATCGGCTACTTCTAGTAGTGAGATTGGGAATGCGGGTTATGGTTATGGTGGACTGTATGCTCCTCAGCTTATGAACCCAGCAGCTGGGATTATGGTTGGGCAAAATCCGATGCTGGTCTCTGCTTTGAATCAGAACAGCATATCTCCAGCACCTCAGCCATTTGGGTTCAGTGGTGGTTATGGAATTAACACAGTGAGCCCAAACATGATGGCCAATTATGGTTCCCAACTCGGGTTAGCGGGTCTGGGGGGATACCAGATCCCTCAAGTGGGACGTTCTTCTGCTGACACAACATCAACACTGGCGGCTAGACAACAATCTGGAGTTGGATCTTTGGCAGCCAATTTCCCGTCAAACCTTGGTCGCTAGTTACTTATCAACTTCTTTCCAATATATATTGTTTGTGTTAGTCATGGGTTGTGATTTCTAAATTTGTTTCCAAGAACCCCATAAAGACATTTTGTTTAAGTTGTTTAAAATATTACCATTTACGTGGAAGCTGTTGACATTTTTCTTTGACTTACAGAAAAAAAGGCAAGAAAAGGAATGTGTCACCCTAATGGTTTCTTGCATGATATTGACTATTTCCATTATTATCTTTCAAGGAATTAACTTCAACAAATACAGAGTAATATTTTTTTGGTTTTGTTTGGTTTGTTGTTATTTGTTAATAACCCCCTACAGCTTTAAGTGCAGGCCATGGTGTTACGGCTGCATATATTATTTTATTCTGCTGAAAGTTTTAAAAGGAATAACAATATAGTCGGATCCAAGGTGATGCGTTTCTGAGATGTTTTAGTTTGGGTGGGGGGTGCACAAATCAGTTTCTGGGCCCAAACCAGTTTGGGTGTGTCAAAGACTGGTTTTGTCGGTTCTGGTTTGAAAGCGGGTTTTTCTTGCTGATCATCCCCAAGAGCTCACTTGACGGGAAGGTTTCTTATGCACCTCTACTTTTAGGTGGTCATCTGCAGACTTGTTCTGTTTTTCTTGGTTGGCATAACCGTCTCAGAAACCATTAGCGAAGGTTAGTGTTATTGTGTTTTATTTGATCTCATTGTTTAGCAATTTATTAGTGGAGCTTATATTGGCGGTATTTGGTATGAATTATTGATGAGTTGATGCAATGAAAATATTTGACTGTTTCAAAAAGAAAATAATAATTGCTCCCTATTTTCTCTGAAACCAAAGAAAAGCTAGAAGACTTGCTTTCCATTTTCCAAGTCAACTCAACTCCAAAGAAGCGTTAGAAGACTTCTGTCTTCTTTTCTCTAGTCTTTTGTAAGTCGCTTGTTGTTGATAATAAATTAATATTGTAGTTTTATATTAGCTTTTTTAATACGTGGGAGAGATATTCCACTTAATCACGGTAGGGTTGAGGCCTAGTAATAAAAGATGTGTGAGTTTCAAATCTCACCCAAGGCAATATTCGTTTAGAAAAAACTAGACGTTACTCTTCAAAAGAAAAAAAGAGGCCTCCGAAGCAAGAGTATATTTTTTTTAACTTTTTTAAAACTCTTGAGTACCACCAAATCAACCCGTCCTTGTAGGAATTTGAACGTTAAGTTCCTTTGTATATGTTTCATTAGATATTTTGTTAAATTCCCTTTGTATATATCCAAACACGATCCACATTTAGTTAAGTTACTTCCGGCGCTAATTTGATAACAACATGTTACGTTAATCCCTTTAGGCTGTAGTGTCCCAGCTTACAATCTATGTGAAAGAAATTATGCTAGGGTTTTATGTGATGCGCGACTACATACATTGAGATAAATAATAGTATATGCAGCCATTGTCGACTTATTCTTTGATGACTAGCCATAAGATTACTAATGCGTCCACCAAAGTAATGACCCTACAAGCTAGAATTAATGATACACTTGATGACAAATAACACAAAAAAAAACAATTGGCTGATAAAGGAAAAAAGTTAAAAAATTCCACCAGGGGCTGTTATAAATAGATAGCATTCTAACAACTTGAGCAAGAAAATTTTCTTTCAATCAGAGCCTTGATTTAGGATCTCCTTAAATCTTCAACACTAGCTAGTAACAATGATGTTCTTGCCGTTATTTTCTAAATTAGAAGCGCTAGCAGTCATAGTTGTTGCTCTTGTCATACATATGACTGGAGCCGTCCCTACAGGCTCTAGTGATCATCTTTCATTACTAGAAATCAAATCAAAGATTACACATGACCCCTAAGGCGCTTTGACATCTTGGAATGACTCTCTTTCTGTATGCCAGTGGAGAGGAGTGACATGTGGTCACCGCCACCAAAGAGTCACATTCTTGAATCTGCAAGACATGAGTTTAGTAGGTTCTTTATCTCCTTATATCGGTAACATGAGCTTCCTACGTTACATCGACCTTGGCAACAACCAACTTCATGGGAGTATCCCACGAGAGGTAGGTTTTTTACACCGATTACATAAATTATCCCTTTACAACAATTCATTCACTGGGGAAGTCCCAGCCAACATGTCAATTTGGCCAGAACTATCATTCTTGAACTTAGAATTTAATAAGCTATCTGGAAAAATTCCAGATACTTTTAGTTCTAAGTTGATGATACATGGGCTATACCTGGCAAAAAATGACCTTACTGGTGAGATTCCACCATCCCTTGGCAATCTCACATCTCTTGAAGCGTTGAGTTGTTCTTATTGTCAATTAGGAGGGAGCATTCCTTATTCCTTTAGTCGATTAAAAAACTTGCGAAAAATAGGCCTTGGAGAAAATCACCTCATTGGTGCATTTCCTTTGTTTATGTTTAACCTTTCAATGTTAGAAGTACTAAGTTTTTCAGAAAATCAACTTCATGGCAGTCTGCCCTCGTATTTATGTTTGAGTCAACCCCATCTCACGTATATAGGATTAGATTTCAATCACTTCAATGGATTCCTTCCACGGTCAATATCAAATTGTTCAAAGTTGGAAATCATTGATGTTTCTAATAATGATTTCACGGGGGAAATCACTATTGATTTTGGAAAGCTCCAACATCTAAAGATGCTAATTCTTGGTCCCAACCATTTTGAAAGCAAGGAGTTTGATGGCTTCAAAGTTGTTGATTCTTTGTCCAACTGTAGCAACTTGGAAACTTTGGAGCTTCTAAATAGCCAATTAAGCGGGATGTTACCAAATTCGCTGGGGAACTTCTCATCCAAACTGTCATACCTAGGGATGAGTTCAAACTATATGTCAGGCATCATCCCTTCATCTATAGGCAATTTGTTAGGCCTAACCAGAATTTCTCTAGGCGTAAACAACTTCACAGGAATGATTCCTGAAAGCATTGGCAGGCTGCAACACTTACAAGCACTAGACGTTGTCGTCAACCATTTATCCGGGTTATTCCAAGATCTATAGGAAACTTGTCACTTATAACTAAAGTAGAACTGGGTGGAAACGGTCTGGAAGGGACTATTCCCTCGACTATTGGAGTTGTAAAAGTTTGATACTTTTAGATCTTCATGGAAATAAACTAAGAGGGAGTGTATCCAAGAACTATTCCAACTGTCTTCACTTTCCATATCACTAGATCTAAGTCAAAACAATCTATCTGGAGTGCTTCCACAAGAAATCGGCAATCTGAAAGTCTTAGGAACACTGGATTTTTCGATGAATCGTTTGGCAGGTGAACTTCCAAGTATTTTAAGCAGCTGCATCAGCCTTCAAAACCTGAACCTTTCTGGTAATTTCTTACATGGATCAATGCCAGAATCATATAGTTCATTGAAAGGTCTTGAGTATGTTGACCTCTCAAGGAATAACATTTCTGGACATATTCCAACATATTTGCAACATTTTCTCTTGATGTATCTAGATCTTTCGTATAATAACTTTGAGGGAGATGTACCTCTTAAAGGTGTTTTCTTCAACATAAGTGCAATATCCGTCGTTGGGAACACTGGACTTTGTGGGGGAATGCCAGAGCTTCACCTGCCCAAATGCACAAGCACAAGTAGAGACTTTGAAAGACATACTAGAAAACTTTCTGTTCGTGTCGTTGTAGCAATTTCACTATGTTCCACTGTTGCAGGTTTATGCCTGCTTTCTTTTGTCTTGTTTTACTGTTGTACAAAAAGAAGAAAGATAAAACTTTGGAATCAAAAGTGATTGAATCTTTTGAGAAGATATCATATGGAAGACTTTTCAAAGCGACCGAAGGATTCTCTTCAGAAAATCTGATTGGTAAAGGTAGCTTTGCTTCGGTTTACAAAGGAGTTCTTGATGAAAATGGTCTCACCGTGGCAATCAAAGTACTAAACCTTCAACACCGAGAAGGTTTTAAGAGTTTTATGGCCGAGTGTGAAGCATTAAGGAATATTCGTCATCGCAACTTGGTGAAGGTCATAACTTCTTGCTCAAGTGTTGATTTCCAAGGCAATAATTTCAAAGCCTTGGTGTATGATTTCATGCCAAATGGGAATCTGGAGAGCTGGTTGTATTCAGCACACCATAAGCCAAATCTTGCTCAAAGAATCAGTATCATCAAAGATGTGGCTTGTGCCCTTGATTATTTACATTGTTTTTGTGGAAATGTTATCGTTCATTGTGATTTGAAGCCGAGCAACATTTTATTGGATGCTGATATGGTTGCTCATGTTGGAGATTTTGGGCTCGCGAAAATACTTTCCCTTGAAGAAGGTTCTAATGCAAACGGGACTAGCTCAAGCATCATCAGAGGAACCATTGGGTATGCACCTCCAGGTAATTTATGATTACTAGCCCGTTCGACTGTTCTTTTCGTTATATTAATCTACCTTATATTACTATACAATTCACTGTAAGTAAGTTGCAGAATATGGGCTCGGAAATGAAGTCTCAACCAGTGGAGACATATATAGCTATGGGATTGTGTTGTTAGAGATGTTGACAGGGAAAAAACCCGTTGATCCAATGTTTGAAGGAGATTCAAACCTGCATTCCTATGTTACGAGGGCCTTGACCGATGGTCGTGTGCTTCAGACTGTGGATCCAATGCTTCGAAATGAGGATAACAATGAAGAGAGTTTAATTTCATTAGTAAATATCGGAGTTCAATGCTCTTACGAGTCTCCACAAGATCGAATGGATATTGAGACCGTTGTTTGGGAACTCTTCTCAATAACAGTTGCACCTAGATCTTGATTTCTTAAACATCCACAATGCAAATGGTTGAGGCCCAGCTTACAACATTTGTTTATATCATACACATTAAATTGATGTTTGGATTTGTATGAGCGATTGTTTCTTATCCCTATCATCATCATATATAATACTTTCCCTTAGTTTCTTTTGAAACATATCACGACCTCAATACACCATGAACTAAAATATCATGGTCTCTCATCTTCGTTATCTTCTGAATACCAACTCTTATATATCTCCAAATATGTCTTTGTCTATCCCAACTTTGTTATCTTTTGAAAACCCAACTTCTATTTTTCTCTAAATCATGCATCCCATATTTGGTTCATTAAATTGAAAGTAGAAACTGTATGCCTCACCAGGGGTGAGCAAACTTGGGTAACCAATCATGGTTCGGGTATTCCCGACCCAACCCGATTCCCGAAAAGAAGGAAACATATGACCGATACCGTACCTATAGGATATAAATCGATACTCGGGTATTTGCAAGATCAGGTATCGGGTTTATGTAGGTTATACTGATGACTGATAATTAAGGGTATGATATCTTTGTATTAGATGCACATAAGTTGTTTGATAAATTATATTATGAAAATAAAGAGAAATTCAAAGTAAAAATCTGAGAAAAAATGTGAAACTATTAATATATGTAGTAGTATGTATGGTTGGGTTAATCTTTGACCATTACTATTATATATGTAAGTTCTTTCACGTCATAAATTCATAATCAATCCATAAAGACATGATGAACCATACTTATTATAATATGATATACTATTGATAGTTGAAACGATTGATGAAGCCAACTTACTTGTGAATCGATGTTGCTCAACCGTAGATGTCGAAGATTGAAGATGAATGGGTACAATTTTCGTTTGAAACTTGAAAGAATAAATGATGGTAATGTATATGGAGGGGGCTGCCGATTTTTTTAATATTTATTATAAAGTCAGTCGGGCCTTGAATTGATCAGGTACCTTACAACAATTCCCGAGCCCGAGCCCGAGCCCGAGACCGAAACCGATGATCCAATAATATGCTTACCATTGAATTCTTAAACTAACCAAACCACAATTGAATTCTTACTGTCACTGCAAAAACAATCCAAAAAAATGAGTTTAAACACAATAAATATGACTCTTAATAAAACCCATCACCCGAAGATGATCACAAAAGAGATTAGCCGATCATAATAACAAAGAGTTTATATACTTCTGCCATCAATCTCCTCCTGTGCGAACCTCACCAGCAGTAGATAACGGCTCACGTTGCAGCCCAGTAGTGGCCCACAAAGACTTATAATCCATATTGTTTATTTAGGCTTTTGTGAGTTCTGATCCACTTATTTTCAATTGAAGCCCAACAATGACCCAACTTTCTCTTTGTCGAGGACTGAGGTGAGGTCTAACTCAATTTTCTTCATAGTAATGAAAATGTTAATATGGAATCGATTTAGCTTCAGAAGTGCTTGTTATTTTGATATCTTCGTCTCCACCTGATATTCTAATTTAAGTCTCCATGAGATAATTTGATTCGACTTTGATTTTGTAATCCGCAATAAGAAAGCAACCAATTTAAATATACTATTTCGAGTCATGATAATTGAATGTATGAGATGTTTATTTGACTAAGGGGTTGTTTGGTAGACATATTAACTATTATACAAATAATATGAATCAATGTGTGATTAATTATACACAATTCTGATATATTAGAACGTTAAACAGAAAAAAAACTATAGTGGTCATACTAAAATTTAAATCAATGGAGTTTTTTTTAACTAAATGATACTAATTGCTTCCCCTAATGCATAAAATTGAAAGAGTCTCAAGGAATGCCTTTATTGTGGTTCGGTTCAATTAAGCCGATCCCACAAATAATATATTGTATAGTTTGGATAAGTTTTTCAGTAATGATATATTAGGTTGTTAGAAAATGATTTACCGAACCAACATTAGTTATTTGTTTGGTTCGATTCTGATTCAGTTTCGTGGATTAAACACATTTTATGTACAAGAAGTGTAAAATATACGATATGCCTTTATACCCGCATCCATAATATATACATATATTATATATCTAATATACATGTATCATATATTATTCCATATACCCATATTACTTTATGACTTATCTATGATGACCTACTTATATACAAATTGAATTATTCTACGGAAAAATTTCTTTGATATGAATTATTAATTTCAACCATTTTTTTCTCTTATAGTTGGCTAAGTTTGATTGCAATCGTCTGTTGGTTAATCTTGAAATCAATCAATACTTAGAGGGGTTGATTTATAAGTTTTGGTTATTTGTTTGATTGGGTAGAGCAAATGAATTGAGGAAGGAGTTTGAATTAGATTAGTAGGATTCATGTTCAATAACAAAGATTAGGTTTTTCATTGGTATAAATAGGGAAGGAGTCTAGCTTAATACTTGTACCAACTTTTAGTATCAACTAAAATTGTCAATCAAGTTTGATCAAGAGCCTATGTTTTTCTTTCATCTTTGTTATTCGATCACAAGGTTATTCAATCACAAGCTGTTGTAGCTGTGATTTTTTTATTCATTTGATCTGATTTAAAAGCGCCTAAATTATCTAGACTATGATTGGAAAATATCAACTACATTTAACTAATTAAATTGCAATTAACCATATTTAACGATGATTGATTGATTTTCATCATGTGTGAATATGATTTGCATATTTTAACAACATATAACCCTGGATAAGAAGATAAAACATGTTTGACTATGGTTGACTAATTACAATTACTTACTATTATTGACCAAGCTTGACCATTGTTGGCATGTCTAACTATGATCGAGTAATTTCAACAAAATTTGATTATGATCGGTTTGTTTCTGGTAATATTTTTTAATTTACATGACATTTAAGACGAAATAAAAGTTTTCAAATATATCTAAAGTACCAAATAATTTGAGTTGGTGGTCTAATGGTAACACTTAAAAACACTTTAAAGATCATCCAGTTAAACCTAATCACGAATAGTTTAAGGGGCCTCAAAATGAAGCACTGATGTTGTTCAATAAAATCTAATGTACCAAAATTTATGATCAGATTTACACAGTTAAGATAAATCTTTTGTAAATTTTGTGATCGTAAAGCTATTGAATTACTCTAAATTAACATATAATATAGTCCACCTTATTGAAGGTAACTTATTAAAATTTGCCTTGATAAACATTTGCAAACTTGATGACAGGAAAAAGTATTAATTAACTGATTTTAAGTTTTGTTTAGCTATTAATTTTCAGTTGTGGATTTTATTATATATAAGGCACCAACCTTTAAGCTAGTTACATAAAAAAACTATATGGCCATTGAAATCTGAATATTGAATAATTTATAAATTGAGTCAAATTATTATAATTATAACTATTCTATAATATGAAAAAAACAATTTGATGAATAGTTGTGTTTTTGTGTTGTGGTTTTTGTCACACACTTCAGCAGCTTTCAACTTTCAATCTCTGTTATCGTTTTCAATAGTCAAAATTAATTCGGTTAATAATATAAGTAAGATTTAGAGTCAATTGAAACAAATTTACAAAACTAAGACTATATGTAATGAGTATTTAAGTAGCTTCAGACATGATGATATAGATACAAGTGAAACTCCAAACATCATTACAAGTGCACTTTAATTAGGGTTGAGTAAAAACCGACTTAACCAAACCGAACAATTACACGATGATTCGGTTAACACATTAGTGATTAACCGCACATTGCGGTTCGGTTTTAGTTTTGATATACGAATTAACCGCTTTAACCAAAAACATACTAATTTTTTATTTAGATAGAAAATTTAACTCTGCTAACATTAACATATGTATTTAAAAGAGTTTATTAACTACAAACATAAAATAATATGTGTAAGTATGTAATTAATTTATATAATACTAATTATTTATATTTTTGTGCATATTAGGTTGTACATCAATATTTGGGTTGTATACTATTTAATATATATTAATTATCAACTTACTATTGTATTGATTGTTGTACCAAGTGTTTTAAATATTGTACATATCTTTTGTTTTCTTTTTCTTTCTTTAATTTTTATATTCTAAACTTAATACTTTTTCATACTTTACAATTTAATCTTAAAATTTTCATTTTTAAGTTTCTTCTCCTATAAAATTTATCTTTTACAAAATTTTCATTTTACATGTCTGTTTAAAATTCTAAAGCTAACACGTCGTAACGTATGTACGTGATTTATTGTTGTTGCGTCTATTTTTTCCTTTTTAACGGCCCCGTCGCAATGTGTGGGTCCCAGGTCGACTCAATTATTGTTTTTAATGATTTATATTTTTATGTTTACTTTTCGTTCAGTTTTATTTTTAATTTTTATTTATTTTTTATACAGTTTTTCTAGTATTGATGGTCGCTGACGGTGATGTGATATTAATGTTACTTTGTATGGTTTTACTTCCCCGCCGCAACGCGGAGATTCTTAATACTAGTTAGCTGAAAAATGAATGTTTAATTTAAAAGATTGGGGGTCAAAGTTTTGAATATGGATTTTAAATGGTGATAGGTACGTCTCTTTGTGTGCAATAATAAACTAATTCAAAAGCAAGCCCATATTTGACTTTTGTTGCCTCATTATTTGGTCATCGGCTGCGGATGTTGTAATTTTAGAGTCTGAAATAGACAGGCAACCCCTGCCTGTGAGTATTTATTAATGTATGATACATCTTTTAAATATATTCATTATAAGTTTCCTATCAAAGTGTAGTAGTATAAAAAGACAACAACTATCCTTGCATTATTAAGATTAATTCCAATAATGGACTCAAGGCAACCTATTTGTTTATCCCCTCTCACTCGTATTGCCATCCTCGTTTATAATCTCGTCATAATTTTGATTATGAACAACGTCTCTGTGTCCTATGGTGGAAATGAGCCTGATTATCGAGCGTTGTTGCAGTTTAAGTCAATGATCACTAGCGATCCTTATGAAACTCTAACTTCATGGAACAATTCCTTGCATTTTTGTGATTGGAGTGGTGTTTCATGTGGGAAACGTCGCAGAAGAGTTACCGTCTTAAACTTGATGTCACAAGGCTTAAGTGGCTCTTTACCCCCTCACATAGGGAACCTCACATTTCTTCGCGAGTTGTGGTTGAGGAACAATAGTTTTGAAGGAACCATCCCTCATGAAGTTGGTCGTTTATCCAGGTTACGTTTCCTTTATCTTGACCAAAACAAATTCATCGGGGCAGTTCCATCTAACTTGTCTGGTTGCTCTAACCTTGAAGCGCTTGAGCTTGGTTCTAATAAGTTGGTTGGAAGCATACCGAAGGAGATCAGTTTTCTTTCCAAACTTACTATTTTTAAAGTTGATGATAATAATTTAACAGGTGGAATCCCATCTTTCTTTGGGAATATGACCTCAATGAAAGTCCTTTCTATTTCACTAAATCCATTTGGCGGGAACATTCCACATACCTTGGGCAATTTGAAAAGCTTAACCGAAATGTACTCTCGCGGCTGTAACATATCTGGAACAATCCCTATTTCCGTATATAACAACACACTTCTAACTGTTTTATCCATGTCTGATAATCAGCTTAGTGGTAGTCTTCCTCTAGCCATAGGTGCATTGCTTCCTCATCTTGTCTCTCTTCGGTTAAAGAATAACCAACTAGCCGGTATTCTTCCACCCTCAATATCTAATTGTTCCAAACTAAGAAATCTTGAAATGGATGGCAACAGTTTTAGTGGGAAGTTGACGATTGACTTTTCGAAACTAAAAGATATTAATCGTATATTGTTACAACATAATCTATTTGGGAGTGGAGAAGCTGATGAGATGAAGTTTATTGATTTTCTGACAAACTGTAGCAATTTAGAGTATTTAGGTCTTGGTAATTGTAGATTTCAAGGAATGCTCCCCAAATCAGTAGGCAATCTTTCTCATCATCTCCAAACTCTAAATTTAGGGTCAAATCAATTATATGGAAACCTACCTTCAAGTGTAGGTAATCTAATTGGCTTAAAAGCTCTAAGTTTGGTAGAAAATCAGTTCACTGGTAAAATCCCTTCTACCATTGGATGCTTTATAATCTACAAGCTGCTTTTCTATATGAAAACCAATTGTCAGGGTCAATTCCGAATTCCGTTGGAAACTTATCAAAGTTAGTTATACTTAGCTTGCGTGCGAACAAACTTGAAGGAAACATCCCACCAATTCTTGGCAATTATCACCAGTTGCAGAAATTAGAACTTTCTAACAATAAGTTCAGTGGCAAAATACCTACACAAATTCTTCAACTTCCATCGCTATCCGTATGGTTAAATCTTTCTAGAAATAACCTGTTTGGTTCACTTCCAACGGAGGTTGGAGACCTCAAGATGTTGAGTAATCTAGATTTATCTTATAACAACTTATCAGGTGACATTCCTAGTAGCCTTGGTGGTTGCGTTAGCTTGTCATTATTATCTCTTAAAGGCAACTTATTTCAAGGAAAGATACCACCATCATTTAGTTCATTAAGAGGAATGATGAAACTTGATCTCTCTCATAATAATTTATCAGGACAAATTCCTCAATTCTTGGAACAGTTCTCGCTACAATATATCGATCTATCCTTTAATAATTTTGAGGGCGAGACACCATTGTTAGGAGTGTTTGCCAATGCAAGTGCATTCTCTGTTTTAGGGAATAATAGGCTTTGTGGTGGCTTGGTGAAACTTAGGTTACCTAAATGCAAGGATACAAAGAAACGTATAAATAAGTTTCGATTGTTTGTGATAGTCATTTTGATTCTAGCTACACTTTTCACCATGTTATGTTTAGTGTGCACTTGGTGTAAGAAGAAAAACAAGAGTCGTACGCCTGAATCATCTATGAATGAACTGTTCTTGAAAGTTTCATACAATCAACTTCTCAAGGCTACTGATGGCTTTTCCGAAGCCAATTTAATTGGCAAGGGTGGGTTTAGCTATGTTTATAAAGGAATTCTTGATGTTGGTGATAGTATCTCTGTTGCCGTAAAAGTTCTACGTCTTCAAAGTCGGGGAGCTCACAGAAGCTTTACAGCGGAGTGTGAAGCATGGCGTAGAATTCGACATCGAAATCTATTAAAGATAATAACTTCATGTTCAAGTATTGATTTTCAAGGAAATGATTTCAAAGCTTTGGTTTATGAGTTCATGCCAAATGGAAGTTTGCATGATTGGTTGCATTCAAGTGCAAGTACAACCAAACTCAACCTTCTTCAAAGGTTATATATTTTGATTGATGTTGCCTCCGCAATCGATTATCTTCACAATCACTGCCTAACAACAATTGTTCATGGTGACTTGAAGCCTAGCAACATTCTACTTGATAAGGATATGATCGCTCATGTTGGAGACTTTGGTCTAACCCGATTCTTCGGAATAGATTCAGACCAAACCAACTCAAGCGGGACTACAGGAACAATGGCTATGCACCTCCAGGTAATATTCATGTCCACATACATTTGCTCATATCTACTTCCTCTATGTTATCGATTTATTAGGTAAATGCTTATAAGTTACAGAGTATGGTCTTGGAAATGAGATGACGAGTTGCGGGGATGTCTACAGTTTTGGAATATTATTACTTGAGGCTATGACTGGAAAAAAACCGACAGATGACATCTTTACTGAGGGCCTTAGTCTACATAAATTTGCTTCCATGGCCTTGCAAGAGTGTGTGTCTGATATTATTGACGGTGATGCAATTGCTATACAAAATACCGAAGCGAATGTACAAAAGATGGAGGAATGTCTGGCTTCAATTGTCAAAATTGGTGTATCATGCTCCATGGATTCCCCACAACTTCGAGCGAATATAAAAACTGTGGTGCATGACTTGCAGCATATTCTGGATGTACTTCAACATATTTGATTACCTGCATGCATTACTAACTAGTTTGGTTGAATGTGATGGTACATGTGTAACATGTGTTTATTATTGATTGTCAATAAGATGCTTTTATTAGCTTCTAATATTGTTTACTTGGGAATATGCATTTATTTGTTAAAAGGTGATTTATTGGTTAACCAAATAATGGAACTGATATACCATTAACGATATTTTGGTTTAGGTTCATGAAATTACCGAATCAATAGTACCACTTATGACTTATAACCAATGATAAGTTTTGAGAATTTTACTAGGCCTCATTAATTGAAAAGCTTTTTTAACCTATAAAGTTAAAAGTTAAAAGTTGTGCTATAAGCTTTTGAAAAATTCACCATCGTTGTTTGTACTTTAAATTGAGGGTGTGATTATGTTCCAAATGCGAGAGATATATATTTTATATGAGAAAAATAGAGATAAGAAACACACATTCATATAAATACAAACATCAATCTAATGTGATATAAATAAATCTTACAATACAATCACCAACAACCTTTTAGGGTCACAATGTCACACCACTTGCATTGTGAACGATTAACAAATCACGATCTAGTTGTAGTTGTTATTGAGAAGAGCTCGTGAACCACGGTCCCAATATCCATACGATCTTGTGGATAGTCGTAAGAGCATTGAACTCCGATATTTACTAATGAAAATAAACTCTCTTCGTTGACATCCTCATTTAGAAGCACAGGATCCACAATCTGAAGCACAAAACCATCAGCCAGCGCCCTTCTAGCATAAGAATGCAGGCTTAACCCTCCTTCAAACATTGGATCGACGGGTTTTTTTCCAGTCAACATCTCTAACAACACGATCCCGTAGCTATATACATCCCCATTGGTTGAGACTTCATTCCAAGCCCATATTCTGCAACTTATTTAGAGTGAATTGTATAGTAATATAAGCGAGATTAATATGATGAAAGATAGTTTAGTGTAGTAATCATAAATTACCTGGAGGTGCATACCCAATGGTTCCTCTAATGATAGTTGAGCTACCCTCATTTGCATTAGAATCTTCTTCAAAGGAAAGTATTTTCGCGAGCCCAAAATCTCCGACATGAGCAACCATATCAGCATCCAATAAGATGTTGCTAGGCTTCAAATCACAATGAACGATAACATTTCCACATCGGCAATGTAGATAATCAAGAGCACAAGCCACATCTTTGATGATATTGATTCTTTGAACAAGATCAAGTTTTTGGTGTACTAAATACAACCAACTCTCCACACTCCCATTTGACATGTAATCATACACTAAAGCTTTGAAATCATTGCCTTGGTAATCGACACTTGAACAAGAGGTTATGACCTTCACCAGGTTACGATGACGCATATTTCTTAAGGCCTCACACTCGGCCATAAAACTGTTAAAACCTCCTTGATGTTGAAGGTTTAGCACTTTGATCGCCACAGTGAAGTTATTTTCATAAAGAACTCCTTTGTAAACCGAAGCAAAGCTACCTGTACCAATTAGGTTTATCGAAGAGAACCCTTCGGTAGCTTTGAAAAGTGCACCGTATGATATCTTGTCAAAAGATTCATCCAATCTTGATTCTAATGGTTTATCTCTCTTTTTTCTAACGCAACAGTAAAACAATACAAACGACAACAGACCTATACCCAATAGGGTGGAACATAGTGTAACTGCGACAACAACACGAACAGAAAGCTTTCTTGTACGTCTTTTGGAGTCTCCACTTGCGCTTGTGCATCTAGGTAGATGAAGCTCAGGTATTCCCCCACAAAGTCTAGTGTTCCCAGTGATCGATATTGCACTTATGTTGGAGAAAACACCTTTAACAGGTACATCTCCCTCAAAGTTATTATACGAAAGATCTAGATACATCAAGAGAAAATGTTGCAAATATGTTGGAATATGTCCAGAAATGTTATTCCGTGACAAGTCAGCATATTCGAGACCTTTCAATGAGCTATATGATTCTGGCACTGATCCATAAAACAAATTACCTGAAAGATTTAGATTTTGAAGGCTGATGCAGCTGCTTAAACTACTTGGAAGTTCACCTGTGAAACGATTCATCGAAACATCAAGTGATCCTAAGAGTTTCAGGTTGCCAATCTCTTGTGGAAGCACTCCAGACAAATTGTTTCGACTCAGATCTAATCGAATGGAAAGTGAAGACAACTGGAATAGTTCTTTGGGTACACTTCCACTAAGATTATTTCCATGAAGGTCCAGAAATATTAACCATTTACTTACCCCAAAGGTAGAGGGTATAGTGCCTTCCAAACTGTTTTCACATACTTCTAGTTTAGTTACAAATGACAAGTTTCCAATAGATCTCGGAATTGTTCCGGAGAACGCATTGTATCCAATATATAGATTGCCCAACCCTTGAAGCTTTCCTATGCTTTCAGGAATCATGCCCGTGAAGTAGTTTGAACGCAGATTGAGCGTCGATAGGCCAAACAAATTGCCTATTGATGAAGGGACATGACCTGAGATATAAGTTGCTTCTAGCCCTAAGTACTCTAGTTTAGATGAGAAATTCCCAAGTGAATTTGGCAACACCCCTCCTAAATGGATACTTGAAAATTCCACAAGTTCCAAATTGCTGCAGTTGGACAAAGTATGAAAAAAACTCATGTCATCAAGATCTTTGCTTCCAAAATTATTGAGACCAAGAATTAGTGACCAAAGATATTGTAGTCTTCCAAAATCAATAGTTATCCCCCCCATGAATTTATTATTAGAAACATCTAAGCTTCCTAACTTTGAACAATTTGATAGGGAGGGTGGAAGGGTTCCATTGAAGCGATTGTTCGCTAACTCTAGTTTCTGGAGAAGGGGTTGCGTTATACATAAATTCGAAGGTAGACTGCCATGAAGTTGATTTGATGGAATATTTATAAGTTCTAACATTGAAAGATTAAATAAGAACATTGGAAACTCTCCAACGAGGCCACTTTCCCCAAGTGCTAATTCTCGCAAGTTGTTCAACCGATTAAAGGAATGTGGAATGCTCCCTCCTATTGATGGAGACTCGGATATATAGAGTCGTTCGAGAGATGTGAGATTGCCAATGGATGGTGGAATCCCACCGGTGAAGTTATTTTTCCTTAGGACTAATGATTGCATCATATACAGAGAGCTAAATACAGGAATTTTCCCATATAACATATTGACAGCTAAGTTTAAGTAGTATAGTTTTGAGCAACTTGATATGTTGGCCGGGATTTCTCCGGTCAAATAATTTTTTTTAAGTATAAGTGCTTGTAATCGCGATAAACGGCCAATTTCAGGAGGGATACTTCCATGAAGTTGGTTGTAGTCTAATAGTATGTACCTTATGAAGCTTAAGTTGCCAATGTGAGGAGATATAGAGCCCACTAAACCTTTGTCTGTTAGATTCAAGATTGTGACTCTTTGGTGTCGATGACCACATGTCACTCCTTGCCACTGGCAGAAAGGAAGAGAATCATTCCAAGATTTCAAAACCGATTGAGGGTCATCAGAAATCTTGGACTTGATTGCGAGTAATGCAAGATGATCTGCAGAGACATTCAAACTAGATGCAGCTCCATTCATCTGTATAAGAAGTGCAAGACCTATTACTGCTTCTTTACAGAATAATGAGAAGAGCATAGTGAATGACTACTGTTGAAAAATTCGAAGCTAGCTCGATTAATGTAGGGATTGAATCGGATATATAAGCAAACACGCCTTCAGGGTTTATAAAGATTTCGAGTCTAAAACATATTGGTTTTAGAAAGATATATTTATGCTATAAAGTTTTCAGCTTTCTTTTTTGAAGTCTAGACCGATAAAAGCATGTTAAATTGGTTTTGTTAATTTCGTGTCGTAGTTAGCTAGCAAAAATTTTCTCAAATGTACTCGATTTCGTTTGACATAGGAAACTAACACATTCAAATCTGGTACATAGGAAAGACTTATTGATATGAAATATGTGGATGCAATTTAGTTCAAATGATCAACGGTCGATATTCAAAGCATGATATGATGACTGCAAGTGCGAGACTTTTAGAGTAAAAATAATATTCCCTTGGTCAACAAAGCATATCAACTTAAATGATTGCGAAAATGGAAAAAAATTAAAAGGAAAAAAGAAAATAAGAAGGAACTATGAGCTTTTATATTTGCCCGTATTAAATTTCAAGATTTTGTTTTTGCATTACCAATTAAGTCTGTTATTCTGAAAACAAATTGTTATAAAGCATCTAGCAAAAAGCTAGAGTTAGTAAAAAAGAAACCATTTACAAATAACTATAGCAAGCTGGGAATAAATAAAATGGATGAGGGTGGGCAGGGCGTACACGGCCATGAGGTCACGGCGAGCCTTAGCGTCACCCAACACCACTGTAGCCACCCCCTTCATGCCGTAATACCACATGTCTTTCACACATCTACTTGCTCTGACACCCCTCCCCCCACCCTCAAAAAAAAAAAACACATGGCAAAGCATGAGGGTATCACTCCGACAAATATTATTTTATTAGTATAAGTTATTTTTTATTTTTAAGTTATTTATTTTAAAGTAGTTTATATTTTTAGCTTATAACTTTTTAATTTCTATAAAGTTCTTATTATATAATAAAAAAGTATGTGTTATGAAGTGGAATGTGTATCCCTTTGAAGTTTATGACGTGATGTGATGTGGTGTGCCATGGTTTGACGTGACATGTTTTCATTGGTTGGTTCATAGTGTAACGAGACACTCATAATATGAGTCATCCTTCACCCAGACTAGATCCGATAATAAGTTATTTCTCTACCTACCTACTATAACTAAAGGGATTCAACTAATGTTTTCTTAAAAACATTAGATTTTATTTTAAAAAAAAAATCCAACAAATTCCATAGACCTAGGTTTCAACGAAACCTCTTGACCCCACTTTGTTATGATGGCCACCAATTCAAGTCAATTCACTTTAATTTTGATGCAAAATAGAACGCAAGAAAAACCATATGAACACAAGATTTAACGTGGTCCATATTGTGAAGGAACAATAGATCTTTTCATATTCAACAACCCTGCTATTATTGTTTATAATCAAAAAACCCTCCCAACTAAACACTATAAAAAAACAAACCGATCCTTCCATGCGTACCCAGAAACTGTTAATTTCCCAACAAAAACATTATTATTGGAAATTCCACCAAGTTTGCAATAAAAGCAAGGCCCCAAAATTGCCCTCAAATATCCAACCGATTCAAGACAAAAGTTAGTTTGACAGTTTGTCAGAACTTTCGTCAGAACAATATTAAAAAAATTCAATACCGTCAGAAAATCTTCTGTAAACAAAATTTTTTAACAAAAATTTGGACGAGAAGAAGTCATTTTATGTGAAAAGGGAGGAAATGGAAAAGGGAAAGGCAGAAGCTTTATGTTGAAAGTAAGTGTTCACGAGATTTTTGCTGAAATTCTAGTGTGGAGGTTCATCAACAATGACCGACTGAAGATGCTTTAATAGAATTAAGTTTAATTTTGCTCTTTAAAGTTTAGACAAAAATATCAATTTCCATCCAAAAGATTAAATATATGAATTTACCTTCAAAAGTTTTATATGTTGTTTCAATTTCAATCCAAAAGTTTTATAAATTGTTTCAACTTGAAGGTAAATTAATATTTTTAATATTTTAAAAGAAAATTATTATTTTTATCAAACCTTAAGAAGTTTAAATAAAAATTAACTCTATTTAATAACATTAACACTAACATCATAAGAGTTACACTTATTTTTCACCTTAACATTGGTTTGTAAATACATACGCACTAAGGCATAGATGAGAGATGATAAGGTGAAAGTCCAAAAACGATCCAAATAAGAATCAGCAACGTATGCAACAAGAATTTGAGCCATCCAAACAGTACCGACCAAAAACAAGCTGCAGAACACCATAATTTAAACAAGATAACCCACAAAACAAAACA
This sequence comes from Flaveria trinervia, assembly GCA_025506515.1. Lineage (NCBI taxonomy): Eukaryota > Viridiplantae > Streptophyta > Magnoliopsida > Asterales > Asteraceae > Flaveria > Flaveria trinervia. Next base: position 2,067,149 of record CM046450.1, on the reverse strand, counting down.
GATGAACACAAGTTTTCATCGTTGAATATTGGCAACTAGGGTATGATTCAAGAAATCTTAACGAATTGTAATATTTAACAGTATGTAATAATACCTGCCACTCTTAGCAGGACAATTATTACTCTTTTCTCAAGACTCTTGTATCGGTCTCTAGCTAGGGTACAACATGCCTGCATAAAGTTTAAGGAGAATCTTTGGTAGTTACCGACAAACAATCAAACATACATTCATAACTTCATACTATCCACTTCGGAAAAAAAATGAGTTTTGAAGAAAAAGTCATCCAATATGGTATTAGGTCCCATTCACAATAGCATGGAGCTTTTTATTTTAGGAAATTCTCTAGTAGCGAAAACTGCATACCATCTTTCCTTATTTGAGCCATTAATTTCTTCAGATAACAAAAATTGAACCAGTGCAGGCTCAAATCTGAAATATATTCATCACATAGTGCAAACAAGATATCATCAACTTCGCTCCAAAAATTGGAGCAAATACTACATTATATTTTTACAAGCAAGCCTTACTTATGCCTTCCTAAACGTGGAGGACACGATTTTAGTCTTTCCTGTTTAGCAGTAACAAAACAAAGATGTCTATTCCTTTTTTCTTCATCCTCCCTCGCTATTTCATCAATTATACCCCGTAAGCTGCATGGAATATTTGAATAAAAAAATAAGTAAAGTGACTAAACATAAGTACATAACAGCTATACTGAAAAGCAAAAATGGGTAAATGCAATTAGTTCTTAATTAACCTGTCAAGGTCTCTAGAGAACCCTGTCTTTTTTGCTTTTGCTTCCCTCTTCAACTTTTCTCTGATCCTAACCCTCCTATGCCGCCTTACTCATGTTACCCTCATTGTTTTAAAAGGCCTGCATGGTTATAATACAAAAAACAAATCAGAAGTGTGTAAAACTGCATCATTGATTAAGGTGGTATAATTTGAACAATATATCTAAAAATCGAAACACAAATTCAGCTTTAAAAATTAGTTCACCTTATCAAATCTATCTTCCTTTTGCTATATTAGTCAAGAAATCCCCAACATTCTATCAATACAAAACACATCTTTTCTGCTTGACTGGAGTGTAAAAATAATCGTAAGTTCATATAAGCATGTTATATTATTCCATACGTAACTAGCATTGACCTAAAACGCCAACTCTCAGGATTGTATTATGAATTTAAAAGTGCAGACCAGTCTGCATTCTACAAAATTACATTTAAAGTTGGTTCCAAACTTTTCACACTATTGCAAATGTCTGGCAAGTGTAGACCAGACAGAGAGTTATGTCTGGATACTTACGGTTTGGAAATAAAACTGTTATAAACAACTTTCAAAGGTGCTTGAGGTTTTTTATGTTTCCACTTATTAGAAAACTAATTTAATACGACAAGGTTTTAAAAACAGTAGAACATGCTTCCTTCTTTTTATTCAAACATTCTTCTTTTTTATGCTAAATATGTGTTTAACGTTTATTCATATTGTTGTGAAAAAATTGCATAAATGGCCCCTGCGGTTTAACCAGATTGCATGTTTCACGAATGGGTATGAATACTTGAAGCTTTTGGTTGGTTATACATCAGGAATTACTCCAGAAACTGGTGCTCTCTTTTTTATGTAACGATGTTTGCGTATGGAAGAAGTAAAGCCGCTATATTAAATTTAAGAAACACTTTTAATCATAGGAAGTTTTTATAAAACAGTAACACCAATGAGTCCTTGATATGCCTTACTATGCCTGGTTGAGACTACAAATCCTAAATTGATCTTAGCATCTGACTAGAAAGACCAGCTAATCGAACACCCATCTCCAAATATATAACTTCTAATCATTTTTGTTAGCTAAACTGCATTTTGCAAATAATATGATGTCCTAAGTTTCATCTCCTAAAGTGTTCCATGATATAATATCCATAACGATTAGAACAGGAATAAACCAAAACCATAAGTATGAAGTCATTAATAAAATCACATCATTTTTTTTTGGAGCATCCACTCATAAAAGATAAAAAGAGACAGACATACCTCTTTTCAAGATGTGCGTCATCGTTTTCATTAACATCCTTACCTTCAACAGCATCATCGTTGTCATTATCTGCATAAGAAAATACATATGTGAAGTTTTCTAACATTACAGATCCATTTGACATTGGTATCTAGATGAAAAAACTTCCAAAAAAGTAGCAAATGCAGAAAATTTAAGATACCCACATTTTCCTCATCAATAACTTCTCCATCGACAGTTAAAGGAACAGGTGCTGGGCACGGTTCTTTTAGATAAATTTTCTGCATTTCATCAGCAACAGCATGAGCCAATGAATCACGCAGAAAAGTGAAAAGAACGAGAAAATAAACGAATGGGGTGAATAATATTAACATACAAGTATGTAGGCATATAATTAACATATAACCATGTGACCTGATGACCTTCAGATGTTGGATTGTATAAGCATCCAGGTGGCTCTACTTCCACAGCAGGAATAACAATAGCCTTATTAGAGACCTGTCACCATCATTGATGGCATATGCCAATGTGAACAGGTAAAACAATATAAATGCCAATGTGAGCCCTAAATCATAGTTTAAATTGCAAAGTGACACCAACTAACAAATAAAAACAAGCCTTAGAGTTCTGTTCTTTTCCTTGGAGTGAATGATCTACCTTTAGCCACATTCATCCACATTGCATTTGTAAAACCAGATTTGGTATATACAATAAAATATAGGAAACAAATCAAAACAGAAGAATTATCAAAGCAAACCACATGAAATACTCTTTAACAACCACACTTGGAATATAGCTTTTTACCTTCCTTTTTCTCACAGCATGCTTATCTGAAAAACAAAACACACATAAAAAAAATATCATTTCAGCACAAACCTGAGAAGAACTTTCTGTTTTCTCTTAGATTTTTGAATATTAGATGATGGTAGAGGCTGAACAAAAGAGTTCTTCTGCATTACGCTATCAACACGGGGTATCTTCTCTCTGCATTTGACAATTTTACGCTTCAGAGAAAGATCTGAAAAGACAAAACCCTAAATTAGTATGAACCAAATAAAAGCCAAATTCAAACGATTAATGTGTGATCCATGGTGTTCAAGTATGATGAAGAAGATGCTAAACTCTGAATTTTTCGACGAAGAACAGATAATCACTAGAAACTCAGGTAATAGGACCGCTGGAAATAAGGCGTCTTTACTGGATTTCTCGTAGAGATCTTCGATATGTTGTGTGATTATATTCGTTCTCCATGCTATCTTCCCTTTCCTTGAGCTCTTTGATTTCCCCATTGCAGTATAACAGATGAAATTTGATGTTGCCGCCAAGAAGACACTGTAAAACCCAAGTCCCTTTTTACCCGAATTGCTATACGTACTTTTCCGGTTAATTTTCACCAAAACTTATCTATTCTTGTCTTTATAATTTTATAGTCGCAACAACGTAAAACCATATAAAATAACACGAATATTATATCATTATCAGCAATATCAATACCAGAAAAACTCGTATAAAAAAATAAATAAATAAGAAAAAATAAAACTAAACGAAAAGTAAACATAAAAAAATATAAACCATTAAAAATAATAACTAAATTGATCTAGGACCCACACGTTGCGATGACACGTTACAAGAGAAAAAAATAAGCGTAATAACGATAAACCACGTACACACATTACGAAATTTAGCTTTTAAAATTTAGACTAAAATATAAAACGAAAAATTTATAAAAAATAAATTGATCAATAAATAAAATTGAAAGTGAAAATTCTAGTGGTTAAATCATAAAACATATAAAAGTATTAGATTTAGAATAAAGAAATAAAAGAAAGAAAAAGAAAACAAAATATATATACGATATTTAAAACGCTTGATACAACATTAATCATTGTCATAGTAAGTTGATAATCAGTATATATTAAATAACTAACTTTTTTATCTTTTCTAGTTAAATAATATATTATTTTATATAGTTATAATTATATTTTCTATCTTTTCTGCGATTTTCCAAATATACAACAACAGTATTTTCTTTTTTTCTATACTTAAAACCACTTAGAAACCATTCTAAAAATATATATATGAATTCTAAAAAATATATATGAAATGCACTCATGACTCATATACGTATAGAAAACTTACTGTCTCAATGACAATCTAAGTCCTTTAGTTATCAGCAATGGTTGATTTTAACCACATACTATCTACTTCCCATTTTTATTTTTTTTATTTGCGGCGGTTATAGTTGAATAGTTTTTAATCTCATTTGGTTTCAAATGATAATATTTATTGATATTACTTTTATGCTAAGTTAGGAAACAATGAGTGTAAACTTTAAATTTATTTTTTCAATTTATGATAAAATATTTTTTCAATATTAAAACTTGGACGATCAGAAAAGCTCTGTGCAAGTCAGACGCGTGTGTAAACTTGGTATCGACATAAGTATTCAATTTATCATAAAATGATATCTGATTTAGCCAATCACAAAGATAATTATATATAATAAAAAAAAGAAATGAATTACAATAAGCAAGGAGGGAGTTATATTACTTCTCTCTCTCTATTATCTTTAATGCTCTCTCATTTATATAAACGTTATATTATTTATTTTCCATGTTAGCACTCTCTCATCCATAGGCACTCTCTCATGTTAGTTTTTTTCATTTGTGCTCTAACTTAACTCTGCGTAAACTATAGAAATGCCCATTCTATTTTCTCTAACGTACACTCTCTAACGTACAAACTTGTTACTGGTGTCCCCTACTGAGGAGGTGGGGCGGTGCTCTCTTTCAGTACAACTATGTCATCTCATTAATATTTCAATATCAAACTATCATGTAAAAAAAGTTTTGTTTATTATTATAATTATTTTCAACAATACATAATAACTTACGGGATTTTTGTCGTCCCATAACAAATAGATTATTATTTATTTATTTTGGATTAATTTACTACACTCATGTACATATAACAAAAAATAGATATACAGTCTACTTTTGTTTTGATAAACTTGTAGAAATGCATGTCCCAAATTGCAACTCAGATATCACTTCTTCGATTTTTAATCTCCAAAAATGACGCCCTTGTTATTTGAACAGTCAAATGTGGGTTCTTGAGTGCAAACACATCAAATCTAGATGCAAAAACTATATCCTCCATGTTCTTAACAACAAAACTCAATGCAGTCTCCTTCACATTTCGGTTACAAGTCGTATCCGAAATCTCTAAAATGTCAAGCGCGTTAGTGGTGCTAAGGATTTCAAGCATTCGGTTCTCACAACATTTCTGTAAAAATTGGATCTCATACTTGTCAGCTGCTATTGATAACGAATACAAATGTTATCCAGTTTTTCTTTAGCCAAATCGCCGCTATACAAGAATTCAAGTAAAGACTCAACTTCTTCATGGTTTAGTTCAGGGAGGGTGATACTGTCATTTGGTGCAGCTTTGCATCCATCAGAATCTAGCATGTTTCTAAAGATGTTTGATCTTGTTGCCTACATTGTGAAAGAAAAAAATATATATAATTAAACATACAATATTTAATATCCTACCTTATGAGTATGATATATATTGTGAGTATGTTTCTATGTCCGTCTTATGTATAATATATTTAGATTTAGATGTTGTGTAATGTAAGAACCGTTTGTATAAAATAAAAAATGATTATTAATATTTTTTACAATTGTGAATTTACAGAAATAGAAGAAACATAAATGTAAATGTTGAGGATCGTGTTCAACAAGTGCAAAGTGCGCAATGTGAGTAAAAATGTACGAATACACTTGGTGTGACACCTTATGAAACAATATAGACATGTTATAAAATATAAACTATTTTTTATTTTTTATTTTCTAATTTCACACACTATTAATTCCTAATGTTATTAATCATATTAATTTTCATTTAACACATTAATTTATTGACTATATATTAATAACTATATTAATATTATCAATAAATTTCCAACATATTATATCGGCAAAATCATATGGAATAAGATAAAGATCTTGTAACTCGTTAAGATTTTCTTAACGTTAATGATTGTATTAGTACCAGTAACGCTCTATGTGCAGGTATGGGGGGAGCATCATCGCCAGGTTTGATAAGAATGTCGGTATGAATTTGATCTCTAAATGCAGCTTTAAAACCACTTAAAAATCCCAACTTTTGATTCATTTCTTCTTCCATCTTCTTCATCTCCTTCAACCATTTTAAAGAACTCATGAAACCCTGAAAATTTGCAGGAATTTTATTAGGTTTTCTTCAATTTTCTGACTTTCTGATCAAGCAAGTTGTTATCATGTAGCATGAAATAATAATGATGGTTCGTACCCATAAAAGGCAACCCAAAAAGGGGTTTACATAAAGACATCATAAGTTTTGAGCTAAAAACAGATACACATTATAACTATTTTCCTTTTTTTCTTGTATAGTTTTAAGTAGTTCGTTGATAAAAAAAGTCCGTTGGTAATAAGTTACTAGTCAAATTACCCGTGCCCTTATTTCCGACATAATACGTATTAGATCGTCTTGTTCGTTGGTAAAGACCTTTACGAACGCTTTTCAAACAAATTAGAGGGTATTATGTATCTTGTAGTGACACGACTTATAAAAATGTTTGATGTACTAATATCATCATATTAGAAGAGCGAGGAAAGGTTGTACTTGACTTTTTTATATTATTGATCAAGAATACATATGTCATAATATTTCTACTTTACATGTTTATTGCTAATCATGAATTTAGTTGCGAGTAGTAAAAATCATCAAAACTAACTAATTATAACAAGCTTAAAATTCCTAATGGATTATCAAATGATAATAAAACCTTGAGTAACATGTTAATTACCTTGTAAGAATTAGGAGTCGAAGGATCATTAGAGTATTTCCCAGAAACCTTATGATCATCAATCTTATTTGTCATGGCGATAATACTCTTTGCACCTTCGTAACAAGCTACACATATGGTGTTCCTAGGAGGCCTCAAATTATACGGCATCGCGCTACATATCGAGCAATCCATTATTCCAATAAATTCCCGAAATCAAGATTCTGAAATGAAAAACAATAATCCCAAAAGAAATGAAGAACAGAAGATTAAAAAAAAAGAAGAAGGGGAAGAAGATGAAGTATTGTTTAAGAGATGGTGTGTTGTAGGATGCTTTTTGAAGTTATATACGAAGGAATCTACAAAAGGAAGCAATTATAAAATTGCTTTAGTTATAAGCATATATTAATTAAATATTACATAATAATTAGTTATTATTTCCCTGTTGGAAATACAAGGCTACATTCCTAAAAGGCACCCTTCCTCTCATTATATCTTTTCTTCTTTGTTGAAGAACTTTTATATTTTGGATAAAGTTCATGCAGTGGAATTACAAATTACAATGCAGCCCTTGTAGTATAAACTATAAAGCTAGGGGATTAGAATTCCATTGCAATTTTGCATGGCAATGAGTTATATATATATATATATATATATATATATATATATAATATATATATATATATATATATATATATATATATATATATATATATTTATAGCAACTTTTATCTTTGAACGTAATAGTTTTACACTTTTATAAACGTATTTGTACACTTAAATTTTCTTTTAGTAGGTTTTTTTGGTTTACATTTGGTAATCATTATTATTCCTGATTTATATACTACTTTAAATGGTCTTCCTATATTCTCTCACACATGAATATGGTGACAAATCAAAAATAACAAATTAGTAAACTTATAATCATATAATAATTCATACGTATTTCCGTGAAAAGAGATTGGGGATGAGTATAATCGAGTCGAGTCAAGTTGAGCGAATCCTGAGATCTTTTAACTCAAGAGTGCACGCTATTATTTATTAAATTTGTGATTATTTCATTTTATAATATATATTATTTAGTGTCTTTATCATAACTTTACAAATAGTTTTTTTAAAGTTTGTTTAAGCGCAACTCGATTCTAAATTTTATCGAACCGATCTTTAATAGCTCACTTAAACACGTTTACACCGATAAGGTTCTTGGAACAAAAGGAATAAAATTTGGTAGAGGGTAGAATTGTCAATTATTAAGAGAGTGTGGGCCCATATCAATGGAGTGGTTAGAGAAGAGAGACCTAAAAGAGATAGGAAGTTGGAAAGGACATCCCAGCCTTATACCAGCAAACATGTGGTAAGCTAAACACGTCTTTAATTTAGTTTAATTTAATATAACTATTACTCCCTTCAACATATAAAATATTCCAGGCTGTCCACTTCAAAAAATCCCCAAATGATTAGACCAACTATGAACTATATATAAAAAAATTCCTCCTTTATTTAATGATATAGATATATGGCCCAATAACCTACCGTAGTCACGTAACGTTGTGCACCATCATTTCGATCGGGAGAGCAGGGGCGAAGCTATTAGGGGGGCCTTCTATTTTTTCATCCGTAGTGTTTAATTTTAGCCCGATAGTGTAAATTTTTGGCATGATAATGTAAATTTTTATATAAATATCGAGTTCGCCCTCCCTGAAAAAAAATAATTTCGCCCCCGCCCCCCTACAAAGTTGGTTAAGCTCCGCCACTGCGGGAGAGTTGAAACTTATGAAAAACAAAACCACACAACCGAACAAGTTAAAGCATGAACCATTAACGACACGAGTTCCATTACAAGCTAACTAACCGGTTAGTTTTAATTAAACTAGACAAAACTGATAAAAACTTATAAAACCAATAGCTTTGCTTAAGAGGTAATGGCAGGAATGTCATACATTCAAATTTCTTGCCTTTTACTTATCGTAAACAAAAATTCATATTGGATCGACAGTTTTAAAATTGAATTTGGATTTTACAATTAACGTTGTATTCTTAGCACTCTGGTAATATACATGCACCTTTGCAAGGATCTTTTTCAAGCTTATATAGCGGTTAAAGAAACTTGGGCACTTGGTGTAAAAATAGGAGAAAAGCAATGAATCTTAGTACTTGTAAGCGTCAAGTCAGGCTTTTCGAACTCCTAGTCGGCTAGTAGAAGGATAGAGACTAAAGAAAATTAGTTTACCCGAATCAAAGTCAAGAGAGAAAGATGGTAGTGATTAGGTTGCATTCTTTTAGCCTTGTAGGCACACAAGTATTGACTTGAAGACTTGAAGTGGATAGGCAAGTTTGGGCCTAAAATTGGTCCAAGAATAGTAGAAAATAGGCTAGTTAAACCCATGTACAATTGGACTTGAAGTGAATAAACAGATTTGGGCCTAAAACTGGTCCCAAAAATGTAGAAAAAGGCCCAGTTAAACCCATGTACAACTGGACTTGAAATGAATAAATATTGGGCCTGAGACTGGTCCGAGATAAGTAGAAAAAAGGCCTAGTTAAACCCATGTACAATTGGACTTGAATATCCAAGGCCCAAAGTTAGATCTTAGTTAATACCAAGGCCCCGTTTATTTTAATAGTTTTCTTTTTATATTGTTGTATACTTGTATGGGTTTAATTGTATATTTTGGTGTTCATATATCATTCATATTAAATAATATGTTAACTAGATATACTAACACAAGTCAAATAACCCTAAACTTCAATCTCTACGTTTGTCACCAATGCAATATATCAAAATAAAATATTAAAGGATATTTATATTAAATTTTAATAATCCAAACTATTACTTATTTTGCTAATAATAATTTATATTATTGTTACCCGAGACAACTTCATTAGCATAATTATTATAAATTCACACTCGATTTTCAGTTTTTTACACTCTATTTTTAATTTTTTATCAAATCCGTTCGTGAGCAAATCTGATGCATATCAAATATAAATATTAAATATTACGCAACCAGATTTGCTAATTATAACAAAATTGATAGTTGAAGTATCAGTAGTTAAATTGTTAGCATGAATTATTATTAACAAACATGTAATAATTTGGAATAATCCAATCCGGATTTGCTTAATTTGAAACCAATATAACTTATAACCCGGTAAACCAACAAGAAAATAAAAACCTAGTATATTAAATATCACATTTTAATTATTGAACAATAAAATTACAGGTAAAGTAGAATCATAACCCCATTTTCTATATATTATAATCGTTTAAGAACAGAAAAATATCAGCAAACAAGAACACGGATATTATATTTGTAGTAATACTTTACAAAGCAAGGGAGGCATTTCAGTGCATTATTCTAGAAACGATGGATAGTAGACTTAATTAAGAAGCAGCGTCATGACCGTCGGATTAAAGGCCATCGCCTATCCTTCTAAACTTTCAACCTCACTCTCTATTTTTGACGGTCGTGATCAGCTTCAGTCTTCCCGTAATGGTGGTACAGCGCCGCACCAGATAACACCGCCAACGTCAAAGCTTGTGCATGCATCCTAATTAAGGCAACACAAAAACGAAAACATCAAAACCACACCGAACGTATGTAATAATTAGACTATGGAAAAACTATTTTAAATAACTGATAAAAAAAACTTATAGTTTACCGGTATCAAACTGTTATAAATTATTGATGCAAAAAGTTTATAGTCTACTGGTATCAATATGTGTAGTAAAGATATTATTTGTACGTAACTAAGAGTTTTAATTAGTACCATGATATATGTTGGTGTAGATTAAAAATCTAAAGAGTGTGTAAGTTAATTAGTCTATTCGAGAAAAAATAATAAATATATGTGAGAAGAAATCAACCTAGCATGAATGAGCCTGAGGCTAGGCTTAAATGGAGCTCTCTTTGAACTTGTGTACACCATTGAGGTTCCTATTGCTGTTGCCCATATTGCTCCTACACAAACAATATATCACTCATAACCTATTAAAATTAATATATAATCAAACATTATATATATGCTTGAAGGTGGATTATATTGCAAAGATTAAAAAGTAGATTGACTAACCAATGCTAGTGAGCTTGTGCTCTGAGATCCATGATTGTAAAGATTCCATTTGAACTTCTTTCTTGAGAAATTGTTGTTTTGAATTGATGATGAATGCAAAGTTAAGAGTAGAGTTGGTATATATAGGGGTTGATGAGTGGGGGTAATTAGGTCATTTAACCCCAGGGGTATTTTTTATATATATTTATACTGTGGCCCCTAGATTTTACTAGCTTTTAACATAACCACCTGAAGTTTGTGCACTGGCTACTAACTGTGGAAAAACCAGTGCCTTTGAAAGACAAAACGTTAAAACACTTCACGCAATTTACATATTCGAACCCCCGACTTTGTTTCATTTCCAATAAGTGCCAAAAGTCTCTGAATGATGTATACAGATTCAAGGTGAAGTGAAAACAGTGGGTAGTGGTTGAAACGTGAAAAGATCCCCTGGTTTTGATCTTTACATAGAGACAGTCTTGGGATCCAACTTTTTTACTTTACTTTTTGATATATTATTTTGGGATTACATCTCTTAAACTAAATTATTATTTTATTATATGGGAGATAGTAAGAAACAATAACCATTATGTTTATACCTATTTTCTTTTACTTTTTAAACCTTTTAAGATAAGATTACAAAAATAAGTGATTTATTTTTGTTTAACACGCTCTCACAACATATAATATTTTGAATAAATATCTCACACGCTATGTATTAGACCGCCTCTAACAATACACTTGTGAGGGTTGCACGTAGTGAGGAACCAACGTAGGTGGGACTCACCAATTTGGAAATCAAGGTTGTCCTTAGTTAGCATGATGGTATTGTAAGTAAAAATGTTTGTGAAAAAAATGTAAAAAAGTTGACGTATTATGCTAACTAGGTCATTATGTGAAAACAATGAACTCTAGCATTACAGACAACCTTCATTTCCAAATTGATAAATAATTTATGATAACTGTTAAAATTTAATATGACATATTAATTTGTAACAATTGCAATTGTATATTATAATATATCATCATTAACTTAAATTAATTATGAGTTTTGGTGTAAAATCAGTCTAATTAAATCATGATACGTAGCTTACCAATAATTTGTATAAAGCTAATAAAATTTACTCGTCAACCAAAAAGCTTAGTCATATGGCATACACTCATTACATAATCTATGCTATATATAAAACTTATAAAAATCGTATTTTAATTTATAAAATTAAGAACATTTATTATATTCAATTCATAATATACAACCACTTTTGAGGCTAAAATAGTATTTATAACATTATTTACAAATTACCTCTTACAATTAATTACATAATAACTTAATTTACACTTACTAAAACTTGCATAAAGTTTTATATTATATACCCATAAACCAAATAAACTTAATATGTTTTGATATTTTAATTATATCTTTTAATTTATCATATTTAAAAATGTTTTTGAGACTACAATTTACCCTGTATATTTTTTTAAAAGTTTTGGTGTAAACGTTTTGCTCAACCTGTACTTTACGAGGTACAATAGGTTAATGCATATATATATAAGTAGTCACACATAACTCATTTATTTAATATTATAAATATATTTCGTCATCTATAAATATAAATAAGCCTACGAAAAAACTTTATCCGGATATCAGAATAATATCACGGCCTAGAAAGTATAACCAGGTGGTATTGGACTACTATTTGTCACTCTTTTTTATAGATAATATATGATATATGATGTTGTTGGCCTCTTTATTGTATCTTGCAATTTTAAAAACTGAGGCTTTCTGGGTAATTTTTGTTGTGATTTTACTCTATGTTTTAGTTTTGGTGATAATATTCTATTTAATAGTCCCTTTTAAAGTTATAAATTTATTTTAAAAATGCTTAAATCGTACTTAAATATGTTGGCTAAACACACCAAGAACATAAATATGTAATCGAGAAATATAAAATAGAAAACAATTAAAATAAAGTTGGAAAGAAGCCAATGGTTTTGGATTTGAAGAGTAGGAGAAGGCCCACTTTATTGGTCGAAGAAACGAGTTGTCCCCCACTTATCTCCTTCACCAACACCGACCATGGTACCTAGATACATACACATATGCACGAGGGAATCCAATATGACCATTTCTTTATTTGATTCCAATAAATATTAACATAAGACATGTTACTTTGAAATATCCTTCAAACATATATTAAATGTTCATTTTGTATAACTATACCACTTTTAATGCGATCGGTTCAACGTAAAATACAAATCAAAAGATTAGAGTTGAAAGAGAAAACTCGCTTATTAATATGATGAATTATTAATTTAATTTAACTTTACATGAGTTAAATCGTCTCAACTTGTATTGCTTCATGTTGTGTTTGTTTTGGTTATCATGATGAACTAATACTAATAAACTCTTTAAACAATGTTTTGTATCCATTTTGTTATATCAATGTTTTGTTTGACATTGTTGTAGGTTGACTAGGTTCTTCAAATTATAGTTATGTTTTAAACTAAGTACATATAATGTAGCGTTGAACTCTTATTATTCATATATCTTTTTATCCATCATGGTTTTAAGAAAGTTTTTTCAAAAATAAGTTTCATTAAATATAAACCTTCACATGAGTGGGGTTATTGCCATTAGCATCAGCAACGACAAGCCCAATAAAATTTTTATCACAAAGTGATAAGAAATAAATAGAAGTGTGTCGGTACAAGGTTAGCTTATCATCATTAGTAATAACCATGTCTAGCAATGGTGGTACTATATATTGGTGGTTAGTTGGGGGACCATCCCTTTTATTGGTTATCTTTGTTTTTCCGTTCACATTATTTATAGTATCATCATGTTTTGTATTTGGTTCGGCCGGTCGCACAATTAGCAAGTGGATCAATATAGATCCAATCACTATTCATCCAGTTTTAAAAACATTGTAAATCACACCAAATAATCTCACCCTACTAGGGTGCTAAACAGGTCGTGTTCTCAGGTTGCAGGGTCCAACCCGACCCAAACATGAAATTTTTCCCAAACCTGAAAATTAATCAAAAGTGTCAACCCGAACACGAAAATAAAAATTTAAAGGTTGATACAAACATGACTTGATTGACCCGAATTTTTAAATTTTATTTATATTTCACAAGTTAATACTTTAAAATTATTATTTTATAACAAAAAATACCAATTAATATAAAACAATTATATTTTAATTATGCCAATTTGTATTTTAAACTCTAAAATTGAAGTAAGATACATAAGAAATTTAATTCGTGACAAACTATATACAAAAAGGTAAAATAAATAAAAAAATGGGTTCAACGGGTTGAACAAAAATCCAACCTGTTTAGTTAAGCGGTTTTACGGGTTCAACCCAAACTCGTTTATAGTAAACCCAGATACTTAAATTTCGTGTTAAGATTGTGTCGTGCGGTAGCGATGGAAATTCACACACCTGCACCATATTAAGTGTTTTCAGTTTTCTTCCACATTCCCGCCATTGGATATGGTGTCTCTAACAAACTACATACAATCTCCCCTGTATATACAACCACCATACACATTTCCACTCGATCAACAAGCAATGGAGGAAGCTGATTCACAGAAACAACGACGAATGTTTCCTCGATCTTCAATTCAGAAAAAACCCTATACCAATCTCATCCCTAAACCCCATCATCATTACTCTATTTCATCCTCTCAATCGAAGAAACGTATATCGTCAACCGCTGCAGTCGATCCATATATGTCCGATTCAAGCACCGGATCCACCCAAAACCGTAATCGTGTGCAACACCGAAGCACCGTTCCGACGAACCGACAATCTCCGACTACTCCTCGGACTCCTGGTCCAGGTAGTTCTCTCTCTGTCTCATACACATACAAATCGAACGTTTGATTTGTCGAAATTCGTTTTGTGTTTGCGTTTTGGTATCGAATTAGATTTGTTGTTGCTTTATAGTTGTTTCGTTAGCTTAGGTTTCTCTATTTAGTTTCCTATTGAATTTGTGTTACTTTTACAATTATACGATCAGTATCCAACTCTTTGCATATTTGTTAGTTTAGATTACGATAGCTGATTTTGGTTCAGGCCTTTTGAATGATACGATATACATTGGTAGCCTATAACTCTATTCATGTTCCACCGATGTTTCTCTTTGTTGTTCTCAATTTTAAGCACAATTAATTGTTACTTGTGTAGTGTGCAAATTCTTATGTGATTGAACATCGTGTATGGATCTATGACTCAGTGACTCATGAATGTTTCAGCTATGGATTACTGTGATATTAAGTAGATTATTTGTTTGTAATGCATAGATGATTGGGTTGGTGATGGGAATCATATGGCTTGTAGCAGAAGACAGACAATGATGAAAACCAAAAGCAAAACAAAGGCTGCTTCTGTTCCTGTTTATCCATTTCATCTTGAGAAATCAATTAATATCAAGGAAAATGTTCATATTCCACATGTTGGAGTCAATACACATGAGATCAATGGAAAACCAATAGTTGTGCAACGTAATTGTACACCTGTGAAGAACATAAATAATGATGCAAAGGTTGTTCTTAAGCCTCATTCTACTAGGAAGATGAATGAAAAAGGGAATGAAATTAATGTACCACCAAGACAACCTTCAATGGAGAACACCAACATGGATTCTCTAGTCAGGTTGAAGTTTAAGGATAACGGGAATGCGGTTGTTGTGGGTTCTAGCCCTGTTACTCGTTCTAAGAAATACAAAGAGAAAGAAGTTTTTACACCTATCAGTTTTGGTGCTCTGAAGAAAGCTAAAGGATGTAGTTCAGAGCCACTAATGAGAAACAGGTACATATATGATTTGATAAGCCTGTTCTTGATCCTTGTAAAAGAGAGGAAAAGAAACACAACTATATGAATGATCACAATAAGTACAATTAAATTCTGATTATATCATCTTTGAACAATCTTTGTGCTTCTGTTGTTTGTTAGGACTGAACCTGAAGGAGCAGAAGATGCATTACAACCCCAATTATTATCATATCCTCTTCCAAATAATAAGGTTTGTTTATATGATGTTTTTTGATATGTAACGTTAGTAGGATTTTTGTAATCTGATATCATGACACAGATACCAATTTAACATATAAAATGCTAAACAGTATGAGCAATAAAACTCAGTAAATATGAAGTCAATAGAACCCAATTGTATACCACTCTGCATAAATCTTCTTAATTGTTGTTTTTCTAACTTTTTTGCAGAAAAGGAAATGCTCATCAAAAGGAAGATTCAAAAAGTTTGTACTGCCACAGGATTATATTGACCAACAAAAAGCTTACTTTAAAGAAATTGATGAGTATGAACTAGATGTGGAGGAAGTGGAGTGATATCTTCATGCAGGTAGGCTTATTTCACTTATTTTCAGTTTCTTGTGTAGTCACACTTGCATATTAACCGTCACCAACCAATATAGTCGACATGAAGTGCAAATTATACGCCTATATGTTACTGTTAAGCAACATATTATAGTGACAGAATAGGAGGTAGCAGTGGTAAATCCATATAATATTAGATAATTTTCTTTATGAAGTCCCCGTGCTAATCTTTTAGCACTTTGGTTTATTGGGATTATGATCATTGTATATGTTTTTCTGTTTTTTGGATTGGGATTGATGACATGTGATGTTTACGCTCATACGATAATATCTGAATATATGCGAATCATAAAGGCTCCTTGAAGGGAAGGCAATGGTATCAAAAGTCAACATGACTGGTTCATGTTGTTTGGGCGGTGACAAGTTGACTATACCTTTCAGTTTGAGTGCACAAAACTTGTCTAAATAGCTTTGGCACTTTGCATTTGCAGTGAATTCATAAGTAAAAATGATTTGTAGGAGTAAAAGCATGATGTTATTAATTGCACTAATGAACAAAGCTCAGATTGAAGAAGTATTCTTGTTCACAGAGAGTAAGGATAGAAGATATATACTTGTTAACGTCATACAACTTATGTAACAGACATGGGATGTGATATAGTAGGGCCCGTAACAGGTGTTTGCAAGTACACGTGTTGTTTTCTTGATTTTGTATCATCGGTTGTAGATGATACATAACCAAGTGGGATGTTGACCTTTTGGTTATTAGGAGTAAGGACAAGTTGAAAGGTCACTAAGGATGCCTGATTTATGGACCAAGTTTAGAGTGTGGACTTGCCTAGGTTTGTTTTCATACTAGTTGATGCTAACCATTGCCCTAAAACTATGGAAATCTCAGCATCCTTCACTTCCTAATCATAATTTTTTGTTTTCTTGTTATTTTTTAATTTATAGCGAAGCCAATTGATATGTCATATACAAGTTTGCATTGTGATTTAGTCTTAGGTTAAGGTTAACATTAAATGGTTGTGCTTAAAAACCGCAACTTGTTGGTCACGTGAAGTTGAACTAGGATAACTGGAGGTGATTGATTGCCAGGTAGCTAGTCGGGGTTAAACAGAAATCTTATCTAACATGGCTAAGAATGAAATATGTAAAGATTTGCAAAAGTTATATGATATGCATTCTAAAGCATATGATTTTCTTAAAGCAAACTATATATATATTTAAAAATAATAAATTAGGTAAACAATTAGTCAGTCATCCTAATTTTAACATGGTATTATCGACTCCATCTTAGGGTGGTATGAGTGGCATAGGGGTAGGACGACACAACATATATATGTGGCCTCTCGGTGCTGCTGATGACGCCACCCTACCCCCTTGTGGTGTGGGTCCGAATTGGTGTTTTTGGTAGATGCTTACAAATGATATGCGGGAGAGGGGATTGTGATGCAATGTTAATGTACAACTCAACTACATTTAAAAAGTCAATTTAAATCGATTTGTTTTTTAAAAAAAGTTATTAATAAAAATAAATTATTAAAGGTAGTTAAAGATTTTATAATTTTTAATTTTATACAAAATTCCAAATTATGATAAATAAAAACTTTAGGAATGGCTAGAGACATGAAAAATGTGTATTTTCATATATATTAGAGATGAAATAAAAAAAATACTGATATGATATTGATATGGATAATTCATAATAGGGAGTGCTAGAGGTGGGAATTTTCTTTCCCGTCCTGCGTAACTAAAAAAAGTCATTACTAGTTTATAATTTCTGTAATCTTTTCACACAAATAAAAACATTAAAAGAAAATAGTGCTAGTAAGTCATAAAAGTATAAAAGAATATGAATAGTTTGCTCCAATATTTTGGGACAGGTACAACTTGAAGTGTCATAAATATAACTGTACCAAAAATTGAAAATTGAAGAGAGTAATAAAAGTGAACACCACCTTGATTGGGGCATACGGGGTGGACTCTAGACAACGCCCGAGACTATGGGATAGAGAAGGCGAATGCGAATGCGAAAGGTGATGTGACTGTTGAAGAGGGATGAAGAGAATGTAAAAGCAAGATGTGCATCCCGAAATAGGTTGAGTGAGAGAGTGGGTGTTGGAGCCGTTGAGTTTGTGGAGTATTGATTTGGGCTCGGATTAAAATAAAACTTAGTGGCAGATTAACAAAAATAAAAACCTGATCTGTTTTTGTTTAGTTGCAGCTCATTAAGGTTTTCTTGGAGATTAAGTTGTACATCTTAATTTTCTCTACTTATATTGTGTATTGTACTTGTAATTCCTTACGTGTGAGGCAAAAAGCAGTAAAAGAATATCCTGATTGCAGCCCGTGAACGCATGTCACATTGACCGAATCACGTTGAATCTCGTGTGTTCATCTTTGTTATTATTTTCTCTCACACTTTGATTATGTTTGTGTATTGATCCACTATGGAGGGTTGTGAGAGAAAGTGCGGAGCGAGATGTCTAAGGCAAGGATCCCTCTGTCCCCTAAACGAATTAGATATATGAATTTTCATGTTTGTTTATAGATCAGGAACGAACTTGTCAAGTATTCAGTCAACATATGTTATGTTATACAAAACGACCCTAATAAATTTTTATTAATAGTAACTAAAATAGTAACTGTTATTTTTCTCAGCTCAAACTGAAAATTATTCAATCTAACTTATTCTCTTTGGTATTAATATCATTTGGTTTTTTATTACAAATAGATTGATTACCAAACAACCGATAGTGTATAAAATCAAGTATGGCCCACTAGAAAAGGATAAATTGGTAAAACCACATGTAAACCACAAATGTCTATTTATAGCAATACTTGCCTCTCTTTTTTTCTCATTTTAAGCTTCAAAAATGAATGAAAAGGTATACACTCAAGATGGCACAGTCAATCTTCGTAGACAACCGGTGCTTTCTTCCAAAACTGGCAAATGGAAAGCTTGTGCTTTTTTAGTTGGTAACATATTCCACCCTTTTCTTGATTTCTTGCGTATATTTCAAGATTCTCCAGTTTTGTATACATAGAAACATAAAAAGATTGTTTCTTTTTCTTCTTTTTTGCTTTTATCTTGATGGGATTGCAAAAGCGTATGAAGCATTTGAGAGGATGGCGTTCTACGGAGTGGCGTCAAATCTAGTGGTGTATTTGACGACGCAGTTGCATGAAGACAATGTCACGTCTGTTAGAAATGTGAATAATTGGTCTGGTGCGGTTTGGATGACTCCAATCCTTGGTGCATACGTTGCTGATTCTTATTTGGGTCGTTTCTGGACTTTCACCTTGTCATCTCTCATCTACGCCTTGGTACATGTGTATTTACGTTTATTTCAAAACCAATATTATGTTCAACAAATAAAATACAATTTCTATTTCCTATACAGAAAGCTTTTCATCTTATCAAAAGTTAGTTGCTTTTTTTGTGTGATCTGACCCATTTGACTCCTTTGAACAAAAATAGGCCAATAAAATTAATACAAAAGAACTCGTGGCTTCTATTTCTTTTGACTAAACGCTATTAAGTGCTCTATATATTATTCACATGATTTGTCAACTTCAGTGGTGGTTTTCAGTTCTTGATGATATCATTTCCACATTTAATATTATATATTTTAGTTTCTTTAGCAATAACAACAATTATTTGTTATATAATTATTTCTGAAATTTTATAAAATTTTATTTATAGGGGATGGGGCTATTAACTTTGGCAGTTTCAATCAAACCCTTCAAGCCAACATGCAGTAATGGAGTATGCAACAAAGCCACTTCTTCTCAAATTGCATTTTTCTACACATCTCTATACATCATAGCCATAGGTGCAGGTGGGACCAAACCCAATATTTCAACTTTTGGTGCTGACCAATTTGATGATTTTGACCCTGATGAAAAAAGACTCAAAGTCTCTTTTTCAATTGGTGGATGTTTAGCAGCTTCTTGGGTGCACTTGTTGCCACCCTTGGTCTTTTGTATGTTCAAGAAAACTTGGGTTGGGGTCTTGGCTATGGTATTCCAACAGTTGGTCTTATTTTGTCACTTCTTATTTTCTACATTGGTACCCCTATGTATAGGCATAAGATGAGGAAGACCACTAGTCCCGCCGGTGATTTCTTCCACGTTGTAAGCGCAGCATTTGCCAATCGCCACCATGAACTACCACGAGACCCGTCTGAGCTTCATGAGCTAGATTTGCAACATTATATCGATAGTGGTAAACGTCAAGTCTATCACACTCCCAATTTCAGGTACAAAATGCTCCTTTTCTTTTCTTTTTATAAAGATTCTATAAATAGTGAATTTAAAGTATTTAGATAATAATTTAGGTTCTTGGACAAAGGTGCACTTAAAGTAGAGAAGGTTAGCAACTTAAAGATGCCACCATGCACAATTACCCAAGTGGAAGGGGTCAAGCTTGTTTTAGGAATGGGCATGATATGGGTTGTAACCTTGATTCCTAGCACTATTTGGGCCCAAATCAACACCTTGTTTGTTAAACAAGGCACCACTTTGGATCGGCGTATTGGGTCGGGCTTTCAATTACCTGCAGCATCGTTAGGGAGCTTTGTTACACTTTCAATGTTAATATCAGTACCAATGTATGATAGATATTTGTTCCTCTGATGCGCAAAAGACCAAGAACCCTAGGGGAATCACCTTGCTCCAAAGGCTCGGATTGGATTTGCAATTCAAATTCTAGCAATAGCAATTGCGTATCTTGTTGAAGTTAGAAGAATGAAATCTATTAAAACTCACCATGTTCTAAATTCGAAAGATGTTATCCTATGACCATTTTTTGGTTATTGCCTCAATACATCCTGCTCGGGGTAGCTGACGTGTTTAATGCTATAGGATTGCTTGAATTTTTCTACGACCAATCCCCAGAAGATATGCAAAGTCTTGGAACGACGTTTTTTACAAGTGGAATTGGTGTTGGCAACTTCTTGAATAGTTTTTTGGTGACGATGGTCGACAAAGTAACAAGTAGAGATGGCAAGAAGAGTTGGATTGGTATAAACTTGAATGATTCACATTTGGATTACTATTATGGGTTTCTTTTGTTAATTTCGATATTGAATTTAGGAGCTTCTTATGGGCATCAAAAAAATATATTTATAAAAGGGAATCAAATGTAGATGCAAACGATCAAAGTCTAGAGATGGAATGCAAACCCTTGGAAGCAATTTCATTAGGGTTGCAAGTTTAAAAAGGTTTGTAAACAACTATGATTGTTACTCGATTTGTATTTAAAGCATTAGCATGTAAAAAGCTACTTTCATGGCTTAATGTATCATTATATTGAAAGCCTTTTGTTTATATTACATCAATTTTTATACTGTTTTATACCTTAATTAGGTTTATCAGTTTATCTTACTTATGTATCGAAGACTTGTATTGGAAAATATATTGCATAGTAAAATACAAGTCTCTAACAAACATAATATAAAACAATAGATCTCTTTCTCCTTGTAACATTTGAGACGATGGACCAAATAAAATCCGAGAAACAACATTTATATTGGAAATAAGTCCGTAATATTTGTTAAGGGCTAATAACTTTATGCACTTGCTAGTGTAAAAATGTTATTAATTATATTTGTAAGAAGTATAGTTTATAAATCAGTTGCTTCTTTCAATGATCAATATACAAGCATTCAAGGCGAAATGCGTATGAGTAATTGACTGGTAAACACTAAACAGTATTAAGTTGGGCCTTAAACCACGAATACTCTTTCTTAAAACATTTTGAGGCCCATTTAGTCATATGGGCACTAAAATTTAGACCCAACTTAAGTCCTCCGTTAAATAAGGCCTGATAAATCAAAACCCAATAAATAAATATTACCATATCTTCTACAGCAAGCCCAGTTTGCGACCCACTGGGCACTGGCCAACCCAATTTTGAAGTTAATTCGCAAAAACTAAACTATAATTAACTAACCTTTTATCTGCTTCAAATTATGAATTTATGAAAACTAATCTTAGGCCTCAATATCTTTGTCAATGCCTTTCACCCAAGTTAGAAAAAAATTTCTATATATATGTTTTTTCCCAAGGTCTTTTCTTTTTCTTTTAACCTTTTATAATTATAAATATACTACTAAACTTCTATGTTGGTTTGCACAGTAGTTTTAATAAAAAAGTTTGGTATTGTGATATTTTATCGGTTAGTATAGTTTATTCATAATAAACTTTAAATTTGTTATATTAAATTGATCAAATTCCAGGGACTATATTACGACTTTATTTATTTATTTTCATATTTTCTAATAACGTATCTGGTCTTAAAATTCAACAAAATTATATTTTTTTTTTCATTTTTTAATTTGTTTGTTTCTTAAAAATTATTAGAATTAAAATCTAACTTTAATTTTCAATATCTGGTTGATGAGTAAATTAAAACTGCAATTGAAATGAATTTTTTTAAATTTTCAAAAAGAAATTAGCATCTCCTAGACTCCAACCACTCATCTTGGTTCCAACGTCACCCCATTCTTGCCACTGCCATCCCTCATCTGCCACTAATCATCCATCATTGTTGTCATAATCACCACCTCAATCATTTTCGCCATTATCACCATCGCCACAACCAATGTTGCCGAAACCATTACAATCATCGCTGCTGCCACCAATCCCACCATTGCCACTAGCAACGGATAACACGCAGTGGCGATGGTAACAATGGTGGCAACAGGTAGGTGATGATAGCCTGATTGTCAGCTGGAAGGAGGTGTATGTGAGGGTGACGACGAGAGACATAGATGGTGAAATGATGAGATTTTAATTCCTTTAAATTCAAAATCCATTTAATAAATTGAAATTTTGTATTCTTTTAAACGTCATTTCTTTTATGAAATTTAAACCTTTTAAATAAATAAATACAATGTATCTCAATAATTTTGTATATCATTATTACTAAATGAATTAGTAACTAATATATTAAGGAAAGCATAATTTCCTTTTGTCATCACTACTTGTATATTTATATAGTTGTTTGGCAAAACTTAAAACTAAAGATACAAGTTGATGTCATAAGAAACCGAGTACACATTGATTACAATAATAATAGTAAGACTTATATTCTATTAGGTACCTCATGTGTGAGACATACACACCATTATTGTATATATGGAAGTCTTCAGACATCATTTCCCCATGTATATATTGAAAAAGAGGGATTCTTCTTCCTGATTGAAATAATTTCTAACGTTCTTTTCTTATAATATATCTAACGTTGTTTTCTTAATAATATATCTAACGTTGCTTTCTTATAATTAATCCCTACAAGTTTCGCATGTAGAGTAGTTATTTAATTATGGTTCAAAGCGAATAAGAAAACCTTATATTGTGATCCAAAACAAGTTGAAAGTAGCTAGTGATCCCTCACTCCATTTACAAGTCAAATAGTTTGGCCGTATATAAAGGATCAGTTAGTTGTAAGATATGACAATCGAAATAGAATTATGTGATGGTGTTAAGGTTAACGGGGAACAATGAACATAGTATTTTTCAAAAAAAATGATACATTTAAGAAATGGGCTTTTCTTATCTCCTCAGCTCAACTCTTTCTCTATGACTTTTCTCCCTTTTCGAATTTTTATTATAAAATATATCAAATATATATATATATACACATATATATATGCACATGTGTATTTAGTGTAGATACACATATGCATGCAAACATGACCGTCACAACGATTTTGAAGGCCATAAGCAAACCAAAAAAACTTGTTTTTGTTTCTTTTGTCTTTTCATATGATTGTTTTCATGCGTTATAGTAAGCATTACACTTACACATGATACATTACACTTAAATGGAGATTGGATGTCTCATTAAATTAATAAAGCATCTAGTCTCTATTTCAATTTTTAACACATAAAACAATATACAAAAATTGAAGGCCGAAAGAGCCTTACCTTTAGTAGCATTCGGCTTGACCCGACCCTGCATGCAAATTATACTCACAAGTGTATACAGACAAAATGCTATCAAGAGTATATTTTGAAAAAAAAACAATAAACTTTAAACATAATGAAATTTCTATGCATTATTATTTTACATAACTTAAAATATCATAGTTATAAACATATCACCTCATTATGAAATATCACAGTTTTTAACATATTACTCATATATAAATTATAAAAAAAATATATAAAGGGTTAAAATATCATAGTTTTTAACATATTACTCATTATGACATAGGCATCTTATTCAATGATACGAGATTCGCATATTTAGTAACTTATAGTTGTCTCATTAATTACCACCATATGTTCTCCCTCCATCGGTGTTAGATATATAGTCTGATTCAAATATGAATCACAATTATGTAATGGTCTGAGTGTTTGACAGTTTGAGTTTGATGATGTCCTGGCATGTATGTAGCAACTATGCAATAAAAAAAATTTCTTTAAAAAGAAAGAAAGTAATATATATATATAATATATATATAGGGTAGAGAATTAATTAGTTTATTATTCTAGGTTGCACATGATGAAATTCTCTTGAAGTAGAATACACTCTTCTCATAGTTCATGAAACCAAGAAAATACCAGTAAATGTTGTTATCAAAATAAGGTTGATGGTGAATGCCAACCTAACAGTCATCCTTTTGATTTATGATAATTCCCTTTCTATTCTTTGCATTATTAGTTCATAATTACACCTAATTATCAGAGATTACATGTTAGGGTTCATTAAATCATAATAACACCTAATCACTTACCACCTTTAATTTCATAAAATACCCATCAAGATTCATTAGAATAACAGCCTGGTTAGCAAGATGCCTTCTAGATCTGTAGAAAGTTGCAAGAAGCTTTTTTTGGAGGATATTCCACTGTGGAGGCTGGCTAATTAATTAGCTAGGGACTCTTCTTCTAAGATGTTTAGGGCTTGAATAACAACCTTTTAACACCATAGGAAAATCCTATGGACCATGTTGGGTTCATAAAGACCATCTGATCATAAATATTATCAATGCATTTTGGATCATTTTCTAAGGTTGAAAGAAGAACTCTATAGCCTACCGTAAGCGTGAATGTTTAATGGAAATAGTCCAGGATGGGCAACACCGAACAAGTCTCCACTCAAGCAACCAAAAGCAGAACTGTAAGCTTTATGTTAGCAAATCAAACAAATTGAAACTCTTGATTCCTGTGTGATGTCACATCCATACTATATTCTAATACATTTGTACCGGACAAATTGTGTTTTACATTAGTTTTTAAGGCTTTAAGAGACCAAGTTGTCTTAATTGATCAAATTTAACCGTCTTAACTTTTTTTATACACAAATGCCGAATATATGACTACAAATCTACAATAGTTGATTTTGATACCAACTTCTCCCATGATTTTTTGAATGACTATAAACTTTTCGTACAATAGTATTTTTCTTCACAAAAAAAGACATTATATCATAAAAACAAGCATTTTATTCTTTCTTATACGAGTATAATATTACTATTTTTTAATAAAAAAACTACATACTGTATGTTTAACCAAGTAATGAGATATAACAGATTAGCTAATGCTTAATAATCCTGTTGTGACAATTAACAGATTAATGAAGCTAGCTATCTTGGAGGCGGGAGAAAGTTAGGAATATGTACTAATGGAATCTGAAATTAGTCGTAAAGAAATCAGTAAAAAACCTTTGAATATGGACAATAATTAAGATGCGACTATTTAAAGCAACCATGACCTCAGACCAAATTCAGTCACATCTCATAGCTTCTGAAAGAGAGAACACGTTAAAATAATGCAAACAGATCGAATGTGATACATCGCTATCCTTAGGGTTTTCCCAAAGAGTACAGACAAACGTCTAATGAAGACAAAACAGAAGATAGGTAGACAAAATTGAAGAAGAAACAACAATTAACTCATTAATCATACATATCTTTTTGTTTTCTTATAAGATTATACGCTATATATGTTAAGAAAAAAATAATATTAATTATAAAGAAAACTGTACAGAAATGTTTAGGATTTAATTTACTAACATTAATGGAAATATATATTATACACAGAAAGTCAGGTTTAATATTTGTAAAATTAGAAGTCATACAGTAACAGAATCTAAAGATATTAATACACATGGATTAATCTGTCATAAATATATGATATGATAAATAAATATACTCAACAACATGTCACCTAGTATTATTACTTCCTCGTGGATATATCATATATATGTAAGCATAAAAATTATATCAATCTATTAAGCAAAGTAGGAGATATTATCGTTGGTGATGGTGTTGTAATCTGTGGTGGTGGATGTTGGGGTATACATGGAAGAAGAGGAAGAAGCAGGCGGAGGGGGAGGCGGTGGCGGTGGCGGTGGCGGTGGCGGAGGTGGTGGTAGAGAAGGCGGAGGCGGTGGCTGCGGTGGCGGTGTAACGGGCACGGTCCCGATAGAAAACAAAGCTAAATGATGGGTTTGGGGAATAATATTATTATGATCATGGCGTGTTTCATTATACTTGTATCTTAATATTTCAGCTCTTACTGCATTCAGTTCAGCTTGTAGAGATTGTACTTGATGTTGTAAAGTTGAAATTGCACCCATGCATCCGTAAACTGGATCTCTTAACCTTACATTGGCTTCGTAAACAAGACTATTTGCTGCATCGGCTCTTTGATTTTCTGGTACTTCCTAGATAATATTATCACAATATTAGAAACAAAATTTTGTTAATTAAGTACAGCATATAAAAAAAGATAAAATATTTATAATCAGAAAACTATTAATTATAACTAGCTAGCTTTGTAAGTTATATTTAGACATTAAAAAAGTTTAGATCTTCATCATCACTTTATCAATCTTTTAGACATAAAAAGGTTTAGATCTTTATCATCTAGAAACAATTACCATCTTCCTAAATAATTATAAAATCTTAAACAAAAAACTTTACCCTAAAAATGGATCTTTGTCCCCAAGAAATTAATATTGCTAGCTAGCTTGAATCCAGCAAATATGATTAAGAAAACTAACAAAAAATACACCCAAAAAGGTTTCACAAACTTAAGAATATTCTCTTTGTCAATCACTTGAACAAACCAAATTTAGGGTTTTTGTGGTAATAAAGGTTAGTTCAAGATCCATCAAATACATACAAATTCAAGGAAATTAGGGTTTTAGCATAAATCTTGTTAATACAAGCTCTAAACAGCCATTTATCTTCACATAACTTTCCACCTTATGCTCAAACGGCCGGCCAACACCTGTCAGACCTTTATCAACAAACTGCCGTTTGTGAATGTTCACATACGGCAGTTTACAGGCGATGTGAGATTAGATTTCAACTTGTATAGGTATAGTTGGACTCAAAAACTTGTGGTGTACAAGTTAGTGATGCAGGAAGATTGAGAGTATGCAATATATAATAATATCATACCATGAGCAACTTCGAGACATTGCTTGCACCAAAAACTTTATGAACAGAGGCAAACTTCTGAGGTTCATGTGGGGAGAAATAGGGCGAAAACGGACACTCTTGAGCACATCTACGTCGCAAAAGCTTACACGCAGCACATGGTGTGATGGTGTTTAGGGTTCCAGGAAGCCCTAACATGTGTCTCCTTCCCAATTGAAACGATGCATCGATGTCCCTCTTGATCTTCTTCCCTATCTCATCAAATCTCTCCCTTCATATACAAATCAATAACACAAATTTAAAAAGATTAGTGTTATCCCATCACATATAAGATCAAAATCGCAACTTGTGTTAAGTTTACAAGTACTGTTCACAAATCTTGAAGTTTGAATCTTGTTTTAAGATACAATACACAAGAAGATCAAAACTCACAACTTCAAGATTCTTGATATAGTTCAAGATTCATCAAATACATACTACACACACACACACATATATATATATACATATATAGAGAGAGAGAGAGATAGAGGGAGAAAGAAAGAGACCTTTCTCTGGACATTCAGGCATACTATCTGAGATGATGGAGCTTAAAGAAAGAGAGAGAGAGATTATGAAGAGAAGAAAGATAGAAAGAAATACTAGTTTTTGAAGAGGGTGGGTTTGAGGAGGTGCTTAAAAGGCAAGAAAACCAGAAAAAGGGAAAGTAATGGGGTGCTGAATCAAAACTATATATGAAAGCTAATAATAAACAATATTTATAAAGATATATATATATATATATATAATATATATATATATATTATATATATATATATATATATATATATGTATGTATATAGTACTGCTAGCTGTTGTTGATGTACGAATGATTTGATTCAGTCCCACATAGTATCATTCAACTGATCTCTGCAAACATGTTCATCAGTCTGAGAGCATCATGAATCTTTGATCAATGGCTACTGGTAAATTTGTAGAGAGAGAGAGAGAGAGAGAGAGAAAGTGTGTGTGATATAGTAATAAGCTAATAGCTAGGTGACCAGATACTTTCAACACTGTCGATATCTGTGCAAGCTGGCTGGCTTTCTCTCGTTTGTTACTCACGTGTGGATCGGAGCTTATTATTAATAAATTAAGTTTACAATATTAACATATAATTCATTTTGCTTATCTTTGCTTCATTGACATTTTCCTTCTCTTCTTTGCTTGCTTTGACCAAGAAGAATATATATGAATGATGAATATAAACTTGTGTATTGAGCATACACCCTAGTGTATAAGTTAAAGTTATACCGAATATGTTTGTTTTTTTTGTTTCGTATGTAAATTGCTTAAAACAAATGTTTTTGTTTGGAGTAGGCGTTTCAATGATGATATGTTTTTCTATTTTATAAGATAAAGATAAAACCTGTCTAATAGTTTCTATCATACATTCTTCTGCAAACCATATAAATAGTTATGTTACGAGGGCGATTTTGTTAAGCACGTTTGTTTTGCATATAAATACATATGCTTTACGTACTAGTATATCTCATTAAATTCTAAAAGGCAACCAAAGACTACCATTTTTATCATTCAACGTAAATATTCTTTTACATTCAATAGAAGTCAAATGAAGTCGATAGCTCTTTCTGAATAGTAAAACTACCATATATAACTTAATAACGGTTTGCGAATTAATTTATGAATAGAAAACCATTGCTCAACCCCGGGGAGGCAATGATTTGTTTTTGGAAGGTTAGGATTTGCTATTCAGAAAGAGGTGGCGGCGCAGCTTGTTGCCCGTCTACCTTCTATTTTGATGTAACTTGACAAAACATTATTAATTGTAATCTGGTATTATTTAAACTAAAAAAAAATTTATGAATAGGATAAATTTATTGGTGAAGTGAGACACTAAGCGTATTATTTTGGGTTAGGGCGAGAAAGAATAAGTATGAACATCAATTGAATAGTCGTGGTAGTTTCTTGTCAACTTCAAGAACACTTTCTTCAATAATTAGTACACATTTTTGGATCCAACCAAAGTTAAATGCTCCGTGCGGATTCCGCCATCGTTTTCTACATCAAAATTCCTTTTCAAATATAAAATTGAATAATATGTAATGCATACAATTTTAGTCATAATCATTTAAATTTATATTAACATAATCTATTTTAGAGTTGAGAGTAATGTCAACGAACACGCAACCCCTAAAATCTAGTTTTGAAATAATTTACGATTCACTTTGTTGGCTCAACTCGAAACCACACCAAATATCACTAAACGAAGAGTTCACCGATACTTTTGTAACATACGTTGCGTTCAAGGTTCAATTACATTGTGTGACATATGTTGCGTTCAGAACTATTTATAATGCAAGAGTTCATCCATATATATTGTTGACTCTTTGATTTTATTTTTTTTCACTAATTTTTTATAATTTTATTTTTAGCTTTAACCACATAATATATACACGTGTGATAAAAGTTTTGTTATTCAAGGTTCAATTACATTGTGTTACATAGGTTATGTTCAGAACCATTTGTGACGCACTACGTAACATCTCACTTCAATTGGAAATGAGAACGAAAGATTTCTTATATATGACTATATATATATATTTATATATGTATGTATATATAATATTAGACATATTTTAAAACTATAAGAGATGAATATTATGGGTGTGCCAATTGACTAGGGTCTGTCAGTATGTTAGCAAGGACATTTGTCTTCTAATGAAAAAGGATTTAACATCCCACCTCGGTTGGGAATATTAACACTTTCTTATTAGACGTGTTTTTAAAATCGTGAGGGCAACCACCTGAAAGTATGTTGTTTGTCAAACAAAACAATATCTGATACGATGTTTGATTGGGCTGTTACACATACATAGTGCCCTCAACAATGCATCTGTTTTGGTCCAACTTGAGTGTAATTAGTTGGATGCAAATTAACAATGTTTTCAGAACCGGATCAGACCTCGAACCGGACGTTTTACTGGTTTGGTGGTCGGACCGTTGGATCGGATTTAACTATATTTTAATTATATTTATATATGTAATTAAATATAAGTAATTTATATATGATTTACATATATATTTTATAGTTATATATAAAACTTAACTATATTTGTATATCCGACATACTAATTTATGGTATAATATCTCGTTTTACCCGTTAAAATAAAAAATAATAATATATAATAATACGAAAATCGGTCCGAACCGGTCCGACCAACGGTTCGGGACGAACCGGCCGGTTCGACTAGTAGAAAACGATTCACCCCAGATCAGACCGGACCCGGCACCGAATCCCGGTCGGACCGGCCGGTTCGATCCGGTCTAAAAAACATTGCAAATTAGCCTAACCTTAAAAATTCCTCTTGTATACATGTTGTGTCCAGAAACATTCCTATGATCTTTATGAAATTTAGACTTTGTATGAAGACCGTCACATATATCATATATGTTGAGCATTGATATGATTTGTGATCATGCCGTAAGTATCAATCCAAAATAAACCCATTTCAGTTAAGTAGCAGTATAATAAATGGTATAGATAAATTTCTACAACACACTCTATGTGAGCAATTTCTTGTCTTTTTTAGAGTATCATGTTGAGCGGACAAATAGAACCCTTTATAGAGTCATACCAAAGAGGCATACCTGTGACATTGATCATGACTACAAGGTTAGCAAATAACACTCTTCCCTACCACTACAAGAAATGTTGATATTAACGACGACACCTTTAACGGCGATTTGTTGGTCATTAGCGACAAACTATTAACGGTGACCCGTCACCTCTAAAAGTTATAGCGGCGACATTTGAGGGTAATTGCGGCGACCTCTGTCGCCGCTAATGATAAAAAAATTGTATTGTACTACCGATGCCATACTTTTAGCAATTGGGAGGGGGGAGGGGGATTTTTATAACCAATGTACAAAAACGTATTGATATGCATGTATGTTTGTGTTTTATTTTATTTTTATATTTTTGTGTTTAAAATTAGTAATTAACATTTCTCTATTCTAATAAAAAAAGTATATAGGAGGGACACATGTTAACATTATATTTATCCTCACCAATGTTTTTTCATTTTTCTTTCTTATTTAATAATCACATTAATTACTAATAATATTATTTATTTTTTTATATTAAAATAGTTTTTAATAAATTAAGCAAGAGATATTTTTACTAATTAATGTTGTTTCAAGGAAATATTTTTTCATAAAAATAAAAAAAAATTAGAACATCAAGATTTTTTTAAAATACAAATTATTTTATAATTGGTGTTTTTAAAATGTACAATTTTTATATAAAAAATAATTAAACTTGAGAGTTATAAGAAGAAAGTTTTTAAAACGTTTGTTTTGAAATAAAATTTTTATTTTATTTATTATAATAAACATTTCAATTATATTTTATTTTAAAATATCAATTTATAATTAATAAGTTTTCATTATGTTTAATGTTTTATTATCCAATACGTGTATTATACGGGTTTACTAAAACTAGTGAGAATGATATATAGTCATTAACGAAGATATATGGATTATCAAAGTGGTTGAATGGTAATGTGGAGGGAAAGCAAAGGAATAGGGTTTTCTTTGTAATTGAATTGGCCCCGGTGGCTTTCATTTTTAAGTAATGGCTTTGCATACTCTTTAATATAGGCCTCTTATTCTTATCATATCGTATATGTAACATAGTATTATTTTCGTATTAGTTACTAATCAGTATATCTAGATGAAGTTTTTCTAAATTATTAATTTTTTAAAAATATAAAATATTTTAAGATTGATGTTTTAAAAAAGTAATTTATATAAACCAAAAATAATTAAAATTAATAGGTATAATAAGGAAAATTTTAAAATAACATTTTTATAACGGTTTGTTTTGAAACAAATTTGATATCATTGTTTTATACTTATAATCCTTACTTATACTTAATTCAATATATATTATCTTAGGATATCTATTATAATTAATAATTTTTATATATTTATAAGTTATTTATTCAACCCGTGTAATACACAGATATACTAAAACTTGTTTATATATTATATCTATACATTCATATTCATACATACTAATAAAAAAGGGTTTGGGGGACAAGTGAAAAAGTTCTAGACATACTAATTTCTAAATGTTATTTTGTCCATCTCTCTTTTATTAAATAATAATTACCTAAATTACTAATGGTATTATTTACTTATTTTTTAAATTAAATACATTTTTGAATTTTTATGAAAAAGATATTATTATTATTATGCATTTGTTGACATGAGATATAAACAACTCGTAGACTCGGCGATTGTAAGCATACTTTCTTAGATAGTATGTATTTTCTATAATGTAACGTACAACTAATAAACAATGTTGTTGAATTCTTGTTTCTACGAACAAAAACCAAACAAACCTAATAAAAACATAAAAATATGTTCCTTAGAAAGAAAGGAAATGACAACACACAATGGCTTCTTGTTTGACCCGTATCTTAAGGCAAATAAGTCGCCCATTTGTTTGTTCTTCAATAAATGATTTGTTTTTAGGTATATAAAAACTCATCAATTTATATAATGTATTTGACTTTAATAAGCGCTTAAAATGATCCAAATTAAACAGGCGTTATTTTTGTTTATTTTGGTTTAGCGGACCCACAAACAATTCACAAATCATGGTTGTGTTCGTTTATTAAAGTAAATTGCATTGTTTGTTATCGTATGTGTTAGTTTGAAAAATTTGTTGATAAACATAAATAAACACGAACAAACGCAATTGAACACAAATGAACATATATGAATACAAACGAATATAAACAAACACAAACATAAATACGTTAGTGTGAAAAAGAGAAAAAACAATATCGTTGATCCCAAACATTAGATCTTACCACCCAAGAAACAAATCAAGTTAAAGACTTTAATATAATTATCCGAAAACGATTTATATCCGCAAGTTATTTATCTAAAAACGGTTGATTTGGATTAAATTTTGTCGTGCAAGATAAATAAATGAAATGAAAATAATAGTTGGAAAAAATGTATACAAAGTGTATTCACATGCTGACGTGCATGCAACTTTGACTCGTTATGTTCTAAGACTAAAGTCACTAAACTAATTTTATTTTAATAAGAGTAAAGTGTTATTACATACGAAAGAAGCTTATTATAACTAGTCTAGTATTTAGATTATATTTAATACATTTATAATTTAAATTATGAAAGGAAAAATAATATTACAATGGCTTCCTCTTTTCCAAAACTAATATATTCTAATCGCATTATATTAATATATATTATATAGTATACATTAACTATTATAAATTTAAAGAAAACGACTTTATAGATTAACCTAATCCTTTTGTCTACACTAAAACATTAATTCGAACTTATTGGATGCTTGATTTACCACTGGCAATTATATTCACCTTTATGGCTTTATCATCGAACTTATAAATTATTACCTCTCTTTTTTTTTGAATAATCAATTGATCATTTCTTCTTTTCTATGTATAGGTTTTGGTTTGGTACTAATAGCCAGTGGCCCAGTAAACCGTTCAACAGTTCAACACTTGAAAGTTATAACTTGGGTGGTTTTCCTGGGCTTCTGGCTTTCTGTTGCAAAAATCATGATAGCTAAGCCCAATGACATCTTTTCGGCCTAATACTTTAAACTGGGTTCTCAATATCTTTCTGGTATAATTGTTTGGAAAGCCTATTATTACGACCTATCATTAATCATTTCTTATTTCTTTAACAATAAATATACTGAAGAATATTTGGTATTTTAATTGGGTTTATTTATTTGTTTTCTAATCAGAATCGCATCTCCAACCCTCTTAGAAGAAAACTCATTGCTGAAAAAATCTCTACGCTCAACTCTAATAATTTTGTTCAAAGTGAAACTTGAACCATCATCTACCCTTATCTATATTATATATAAAACATATGAGAGATGTATTTTAAGATATTATAAAATTAAGAAAAAATATCATATTCAATGCATAAGATACTAACACTATTGTGGGTAAAATATTATTTATAGTATTATTTACATGTTACTCCCTATGATTAGTTACATAACAACATTTTACTTACATAAAATTTTACTTTATTTATCCATAAACCAGAAAAACTTAAAATATTAGATCAACTATATCATGTTTAAAAAAAATAAAACTACAGTTGTAACCTGTGTTTTTTTAAACGTTTTGATCTAAAATTTTTTGCTAAACTAATATGTATTTTGTGAGACACAATGCGTAAACATACAAGTAGTCATG
Organism: Flaveria trinervia; assembly: GCA_025506515.1. Classification (NCBI taxonomy): domain Eukaryota; kingdom Viridiplantae; phylum Streptophyta; class Magnoliopsida; order Asterales; family Asteraceae; genus Flaveria; species Flaveria trinervia. Next base: position 2,032,230 of record CM046450.1, on the reverse strand, counting down.
CAAAACCGATTGATTTGGTGATTTAAATTTTAGTTTAAAAAAATATAATATACATTTTTTAAAATACTACAACAATTCCAATATATAAAAAACGCATGCCGCATACAATGGGTATCCATTAAAGGGTTATTGTTTTTGCATATTCTTTTTTGCGCCAACATAATATATACGTTTATTGGTCTTGTAAATTTGAAGTATTATAGAGCACTAAAAGATGCATCTAATTTCGTTTATTTCAACTCGGTAAAATATAGTAAAATGAGAGAAAAAAACACACACACACTAAACTATTTCTACATCAAGTCGTTGCATTTTGATAAATTTATCTCTTTATTATGTTAGTTATATTTTGTCGCAATAATTATTTTAGTCAAACTTACGTAATGAAACACTTACCAACTCTATAGTCTGTGATATAGAACATCGATCAAGGGTCATAAATCATAATAAAACTTTCGAGTATAGATAATATTTCGGATTATATTGTTTTATTTAGGGTTTTAAAAATATTACTTGTCTTTTTTTCTTTTTGGATGGGAGTTTTGATAAAGTATCAAACAAAACCCTCAATGGTATCAAAGTCCTTGATGACTGATACATTGAACAGCATATATATAAATATATAATCAATATACAAGGTAAGAGAAACCACACGAACTGATGATGGAAGTCTACAACAACCTTTGAACAACTACCTATACAACATATTTGAATTTAATTTAGAATATTTGATGGTTTTTTAAAACTTGGTAGTTGATTATTGATATCCTTATTAGTAGGCACCTACTTAGGGTTTATCGTTCTTCATGTTTGGATTTCACGTTGGGTATCAAAGTTAGATTCAAACAAATCTCACAAAATAGTTTCATGATTATATGAATATAAATTCCAAACATATAGAAAATTTTAAATAAAATATTATACTTTCAAAACTCAAATTAATCGAATTACCCTCCACGCTACGAAATGTTGATTTGAAATGAGTCAAAAGGCATTAATTGCTAACTACAATATGTCAATGGGTTTGAGGTCCTCAAACCAAGAGCTTGATTAACTATAAAAAATAATAAATAAGTTAACTATAAAATACACATATATTATATATCATATACATAGGCCTCGATAGTCATACAACACATCTCTTGATTCTTTCTAATTTTTGTATCATAGTACCAACGCCTTTTTTTCTGCACATTAGAGAATAAAAAAAATCCCTATATATTATTATCTTCGTCTCCTCGTTGTCAAAGTTTACTAAAGTGGACTAAAATCGTAAGAACAATGGATGATTTTGTGATAGAAAACAATTACCTGACAATATAATCACACATAATTGTTTATATTTAACTCTTACTACAACTCTATAACAATTTCAAAACTCGAGGCGTATTTCTTTCTTTCGGATTTACATTTGTAATCAAGATAATTTCAAATACTCATATAACACATTAAAATTATTATTGGTGTGTCATGTGAGGCTGACTCAAACTCTAGATCAGCCAAAATCCGTACCACCCAATATGTTTTATAACAAAAAGCTTATTAAATTATTATTATTTCTAACAACTTACCCTACATATATCATTCCACCTAATCGACATCACAACAAATATGTATACCAATTCTCATAGGCGGATCAATTTTTTTTAGTTATTATTTAGAAAGATATAAAAATAATGCAACTATGCAATATTTATGAAACATAAGCTTGTAACTGATATACTGACACATTTAAATTTGAGCCAGAATTTCGAAAGAAAGTAAACGTACTATAGGTAAGAATGTTTTCAAACGATGAACATGTACTCCTAATTGAATCCTTCATCCATAAAATTTAAGGAATATGAGTACAATTAACTTATTTCACTCCTAGATCTTTATTTCCAAACCTCATACTTAAAAGTTTTTGAGAAAATTATAAATTTCCTTAAACACAAAGATTCACTATAGACACTATCGTCTATATTTTTAATCCCTGTATTATTAATGTTTTTAGCTGTAAGTAAAATTTAGAAAGATAAAAAAGTGACAAAAGAGAAAATATAAAACATGTTATATAATTGAATTAGAAATATATATAGGAATTAGTATGTGAGATACTTTAAGTTATAAAATAGATGTGTTTTTCAATTTAACTTATAACTCTTATAACGACAAGCATATGTTTCATGAAAATAAAGGTTTATGCTATATAATTTATTTCAAAACATTTATCATACATATTGCTCTGCCTAAATATATGTTATATATAATATCATTCAAGAAAAAAAAACAAATTTACTATATGGCATATAGTAATTTCTTAACAACCATTTATTTATTTTCTACAATCTTTTTAAAATTTTGCATGAAATAAAATGCAAATACATACTACGATGATTCAAAAGTTCATTCAATCCATGAACAAATTATCTAAAAGAAGAAAGATGATTGAAATAATCTAATAATCACGCCTTACCATTACGTACAAACCATAGCATTGGTTTCTTCATATTTTTAACCCTATAACTTCTCTTAAACCCACCGCCAAAACACAGCGTCGACGTCGGAGAACCACCGTCCTCCGCCGCATGCTCCGGCGAACCACCGTCTTCCCCCGACCCAAACTTCACCGGAGTCGACCGCCACGACAACGAGGAAGAAGAAGAGACTGAACCGGATGAAAGAGAAGATGGATGTGGAGGAGCATTCGGTTTAGAAGAATTAAGAAAAATAGTGCGAAAAAAACCGGATCTTTTTTTTGGAGAGTGGTGGTGGTTAATCACGTGCATTGGTGAGTTGTACTTTTGGCTGAATTGATAGTACGAAGGTGGTGGAGTGAGAGGAGGGAGAGATGATTCGGTGAGTGCGTGCTTAGGGGTACCTGGTTGCGACTCCCACATGAACGGCACAGATCCTGCTGATGCACTCCCGTAGTATAATACCCTAAATGACGACTCACCGACTCCATTGTTGGTTTTTTCTTCATGTTGTTTGGTTTCCAATGCTTTGGGTGTTGTACGTTTTCCGGTATACATTGTAATGTGATTGATTGAATGAATATTGTTGTGAGACAAGAGAGTAGATTTAAAGAGGAATGCAAGGCTTCTAGTTGTAGATTTGCTTTGTGGTTATTGTTTCATTCTAAGGATATTTATCATCATGTATATATATGGTAACCTATGTACAAGTTTTGATGCATATAATACGAGTATTTCAATATTGTGATCTTTGACTATTAGTCTATTAGTATTTGACTTTGCGTACAACTCTTTCTGCCAACAGTACTATTTGCTTCAAGATATCTAACTTAGTGATAAAATAGTTTAAATTTGAGTTTGAGTTTGAATTTAAATTTGAAAGTTGTTATCAGTTTATTATCTCTTTAATTTTTTTTAAATTGCTAAGTGCTAACTAACTTTCAAACCTTAGGGAAACTTACAACTGAAATTTGATGATTTTATGATGGTATGATCATGGCGGATACGGCCTACTAGGACGGGAGAAACTTTCCCTAATGATATAGAAAATAAAAATAAGTCGTTGTTTCCATAGATATAAAATTGACAAGTTGATAATAATATAAATAAATAACAAATGATAACTACTTTTCTAGCGTTATGTGACGTTTAGCCATTTTTCCTTGAGTAACCTAGTGTGTATAGTTCTCTCGCACTACGTGGCGTTAGTTTGATTGTTATCATCTCAACAAGTCAATAACCATAAAAACTAATGTCAAAACCAGTTTAGATTATATAAATACCAACAAAAATGTTTTTCACTCATAAGCAGTTCAGTTGGTCACGTTAACACAAAAGTAATTACAGTCGTTATTGTTTACGATACCAAAAAGATTACTTGATTTAGAATATAAATTAGTTTTTAGAAAAAGTATATCCGAATGTCAGGAAAAAAAACTAAAAACAACCTTTAAAATTTGATGAATGAAAACTTATCACAGAAAAACAAAATTGTTAGAATATGAATATCAAACGATATTAAGGCGTACATTATATATATCATGAGAGATAAATATAAAATTTTAAATAGAAGATAAACGCATTAAAATTTTGTGACAAATTTAAACAAAATCAAACTTTTGTACAACATTTATAACCACAAATTGACATGAAACTTTGGCGGATATAAATATTGCTCTAGTGGCCGATGTAAATAAGGAGTTTAAGTTGCGACAACAAACAATTAAATGATTTTCTCGCTCTATAAGTTAATTATATATTATTAACCTCAGATTTCTTAAATATATGTACGTTTTATACGAATTGTTTTTTACTGGTCATGTTTTATTATAACTATGTTACCTTAAATTAAACAACGGCTTATACTACCCTAAACTACATCGCTGTCTTAAGAGAAACTTAAACCCTCGTCAATTTCGCTTGAGAGCATCGGCCAATTTCTCATGTACCACTTGACCAATACCTTTGATACTAAAATCCCCAAAAGCTTAATGTTGTTAGTTCATTGAGTCGTGAAGTTTAACTAGTAATATTATCATATGCATAGTTTAACTTAAATATGAAAGTCATTTCTTACTTTTGTTGATTTTATCGTTTGCTTCTAATACTATTTATCTTCATCTTCATCATCATCAATGGATATACTCGTATCTGATACATAATAAATGAGAGTTTCGTATTTGAACAAGTAGTCCACGAAGGTTTTTCAACCTGAGCTATTCATTGAGATCGCATTGTTTTAATTAAGATAATTACTGCAAACTGAAAAATAATTTCGAGCAAGCCATGTGTCTTGGGCGTGTTGTATTTAATGCATATACCAATATTGTTAGGACATTATGTATGTTTCACAATTTTCATACATGTGGAGAGATTAAAAAGAAGTTATGGTTGTTGTGAAACTATTACTCCTACTATACTCAGATGGTATACAATCATATTGAAGGGTATCATTTGTTTAATTGTTTGTTAAGCATATAATATAAGTGATCGATGACATTACGGTACAAGAAGTGTCATCAACATACTACTTTTATAATTCATCATGTATCAAAGCTAGCTATATGTAGGTTAATATAACACGAGTATTGTTTTTTATAGAATCAGATTATTTATATCTATACTATATATAAAACATATGAAAAGTGTATTTTAAGATACCATAAAATTAAGAACAAGTACTTAATTTGATGCATAAGATACAATCAATTTTGAGAGTTATAGTATTAATAACACTATTTACATATTATCTCTTACAATTAGTTACATAATAACCTTATATTTACTAACACTTACATAAATTTTTTATTATCTACCCATAAATAAATAAAAACCTTAATTTGTTTAAGATTTCAATTATGTCTTTTAATATATCATAATTTAAAAAAATATTTGAGACTACAATTGTAACATGTGTTTTATTTTAAATGTTTTGGTGTAAACTTTTTGCTAAACCGATATTTATTTTGTGAGATACAATAAGTTAATGCGTAAATGTACAAGTAGTCATACGTAACCTATTTATTTGGTATTTTAAGTTTTAACTTATAAAAAACATAATAGACTTTTGTAAAGATATTTTAACAATATCAAAATATTATAAACATGTATCATATGTAAAATGTCACCCGCCGGATTGCGCGGACAATTTTCTAGTGTTAATAGAATTATCTGTGTAAATTTCTATTTGTGTAGGAGAAAAGAGATTTAATAATGTTATATCATTTAATGTGAAATGATTTCACAAATGTGTACCCTAATGCAACATACTTTCACAACGTACATTTTACATATATGTTGTACAAAGTACTTTACAAATAAATATAAATAATGTTACATATGTAAACCCATATAAAAGATTACAAGAAAAAAATACAAGACAAATGTGTACCCTAATGCAACATATGTAACATTATTTTTAACATACCTAATTGATATTTTAAAATTTTAAGTGGACACAAATAATCTTGTTCGGTACTTAAATAATTTAATTAGACTTCTTTTTTTATAATTTGAGTGGACAAAAAAGCCCTCTAAAATTTTAGACCATGTGGGGTTGCCCACCCGTCACACCTCCGTACAATTAATGACGCGTGGTAGCAAGATGACTAAAAGATCACCCGTAATAATATATTACATCATCTAATATATTACTATCACATGTAATATATTAGAAGAAGAGGAGATTATACATTGTCTATACTCTTACATCATAATCACACATTCACTTCATGCTCTACATTTTGCTTCTGCTTCTTATAAAATAGAATACCGATTCCTACCCCAAAGGACTATTACATAAATAATTGTTTTTTATGTCTTAGTGATTTTATTGTTTTGTATATTTGGTTGAGGATTGAAGATAGAATATCATTTGGATTCAAATGTTATAAAATTTGGTTAAAGCAAAGGAGTTAGTCGGAGTTTTAACCAGATCAGATCAACCCGGCTTGGATTTACGTCAACATATGCTAAATTTTCTTGCTATTCCTGATAAAAATTAGGAGATGTAAAAAAATTCCTGTGCACTATCAGGTGCAGACATCATTTCTTTCTTATGCGTTATATGTGTGAAAATTCTTGTTATTTTTATAACTTTTCTTTTAGAAATACAATCATTTTGCAACAACTATAAATATGAAATTTTGGCGAAGTTATTTAAAAGTGTAGGAAAAATTGTATATAGATAAAACTTTTGTTGTAATATAAGATGGTATTAATTTCATGTACCTGTGTTCCTCGTTGTAATTCAACAATTCCTAGCACAAGTATACATAATATTAATATTAATATTTATATATTGATAGACAAGAAAGTATGAAAGTAACAATCATATTTATGCACTTATAAGTGTAGAAAAAGTTGTATACAGATAAAACTTTTGTTGTAATGTAAGATGGTATTAATTTCATTGTACCCGTGCACTATTAGGTGTAGGCAGCAGTTCTTCTTATGCACTTATAAGTGTGGAAATTCTTGTTATTTTTATAACTTTTCTTTTAGAAATACAATCATCTTGCAACAACTATAAATGTGAAATTTTGACGAAGTTATTTAAAAGTGTAGGAAAGTTGTATACAGATAAAACTTTCGTTGTAATGTAAGATGGAGTTAAATCATACTGTACCTGTGTTCCTCGTTGTAATTCAACATTTTCTAGCACACGTATATATAATATTTATATTTATATATTGATGGACAAGAAAGTATGAAAATAACAATTGCTACGAGTACTGATCATTGGACCACGTGGATGTACATGTCATATTATGATCTCACTAAATGCACTTTCTCAGCTATACTTATTACACCAATATAGATACAAAAAATATATCTATACAATAATAATAATAATATGCAACTGCAGGTAATGGACCATGAACCATGAATGGCGTAAGCATCAAACTTCCCATACCCATAACCCGTTTTTGGCCCACTATTTCTTATTAATGGCATATACAGAAATAGTTACACAAATAATTATCAAAATATATCAAAAGTCCTCCTTTTATTTTTAAATCATTGCATCCCTATATAATAAGTTATTATTATTATTTTATTCCTTCTAAATCTCGCAAAACGATGATCACTCGTGTCAAGTTGGGTAAAACATTTGGACCTGTTTTTTGTTAACATGTCTGTTAAAGTCCTATGTTTTGACATGTTGTATAATTTAATTAGACTCTTATTGATACTTTTATAATTTGAGTGGACACAAATAATCTAATTAAGTAGTTTGTACATATGTAACATTATTTCTGACATATCTTTGAAGAGTGATCAAAAGTAGCTATTTTGTGTGTTTACAAGTAAAAGAAATTGAAAAAAGATATATATTTATCACTTAGAAAAAATGTAAAAAAATCAAAAAATCAATGCTGCTAAAATCTTGTGTCAATTTTTGGTTGCAATTTAATTCCCATGTCGGGGTCTACTTAATTGTACCACTCCCCCTTAAACTTACGGAGAAAATAGTATAAATTTATAATTGATTCGAGCCCAGATCTTTTCATATAATCTAAAATAGTATTCGTTTCAAGTTTAAATTCCTTTGTAATTTACTTTTGACATTTTGGGATTTTAGTAAACCAATATTAACAAAAGTAATCGATTGCTGACTCTATATGTTGGCTATAATATTGCGTTAGTAATATTTTTCAACAATATACCTAGAGGCAGATTGATAATATTAACTGTTAATGAAGGGGGCAAAACTTTCTTTCAAAATGGCATGAAAACTATCTATGACCTCTCGGTTATTAAGATACCATTTTAACATAGTTGAGTTAGTTAACAAGATAACATCAAATGAGAACTTTGAATATACACCGACACGAGTTAGCATGCGTGATGCTATACACCCAATCAAGATTGATTTAATTTCATATGTTTTACCTTTTCACATACGTTGTAATGTTTAACCCCAATCATTGTGAAGATTCGATCCCTATATAAAGAAATTCAATTGATCGGCTTGGATATAAACAAATTTGATTACGGAGAAACCGTTAATGTTTTTAATTAATTTATTTTTGTTTTATCTGATTATTGATTTCATATAGATGATAATATGATTAAAATTAGAATAATTGTAAACTTGTTTTAAATAAAACTGAAATTTGTTTTTTTTTCAATCATTTTATATTCATTGCCATTTGCCACCATCATTCTTATCCCATTAAATAAAAGGTTTAAAAACATAATTTCAACTAGATGAAATTTTACACCTAAACTACCACATTTTCACTTGCTTAAGATTTCAACCCCCAATAAGACTTATGTCTCTATTTCTTGGGTTAGCCTTCATGGCACTTAAACATTTGTATATTAGTTACACGACTAGCTATAAATAAAATACTTAAAACGAAAATGAATCCAGAAAAAGATACGTACCCGTACTATGTAATTTGACCCATCATGAATAATAAATATAGATGTTAATTTTAATGATTTTGAGCATAGGTGACATGTGAGAGAATGTACTACACGTCTCACATTCTGATCAACTCAAACTCCTATAAATTTAAACGTCACTCCATCCATAATTGTTCAAGATAGATCTCACAATAAATTAATAGTTTGTTTTTTTATTAAATAAAAAATTTTTATCTGATGATCTCGAGCGGCGATTCTTAAGACGCTATAGAGTGAACCGGAAGCCCGTGTGCTTGGAAGGAAGATCCGTATGCATCCTTAGACGAGTTAAGTGAAAGGTGGAGGAGAGAGAGGTTAAATCTATGAGAGATAATAACAAATACGTAATCAAATAAAGTTAAAACAGTTTAGAGGACAAGCGTTCCTATGAAATCGAGAAGGCCTTATGAGTTGCAAAAATATTATGTTATCAACTTAACTTTCTCATTAACGTACTAAATTATTTTATGTTATTTAATTTTGAGAAATTAACTATTTATATTTGGCAATCTATAGCTACATAACACTTTAATTAAAAGAAACATCAAACGATTATATATCATTTGTAAGACTGTAACAAGTAAAGTGGATATTTACACATATAACTTACTCCATTCATCGTTTAGGGGTTGTTTGACAATCTCATAATAGTTCAGATATCTAAATGGTTTAACACTTAATGCTTCAGACTGTTTGTTCATTTGCGTCTGAATGGTTAAGCATTATACTGGTGTTGAATGATTAAGAAAACTAATGCTGAATGGTTAATACATCTTATCTGAATTGGCCAGACATTTGTATTTGAATAGTTAAACGATATACTAGCTCTTAATGGTTCAAACCTATTAATGATTCAAACCTTTTATTGATTCAGTACTTAGTTATTCAGAAATTGTTAACAACCCCTTATTTATTCATTCAACACTTACCTTTAGTAACCGCCATGTATATATAAGTTATAGCATATCAAATAAATCATCTACCCAATCCTCTCATATATTTTTACACACAATGTGTCGTTGTCAAATTTAATAAGAATTGATTTATTTCTCTTTGATATGTAGTATCGTGAAGTATTGCCCAGACACGTTGTTTTCGTTCATAAATTATCATTTCATAATTTAAAATACAATTTATAGAATCTTTGAATGAAGTATTCTTCATAATTTATTTGCCACAGTCATTTCAAATCTATAATGCAAATTACGTAACACATTTGAAATTAAAGGTTCAAATATCATTCTTTTTCTTCCATGCATTATCTTTCTATAATCAAAACTAAAAAGAATAATTTAGTTATAGCGGTCAAGGTAAACCCATTTAGTAGAGAATTTGAATTTTAAAAGGAAGATTATGAGTTTAAACCCAGACATAATGTATCTTTGTGTAATTTAAGAATAGAAATAAAATAGATTTTACAGTTAAAAATTTTAATTATAGGTTAAAAAACTTTGGTAAAGTCCAAGGGATTATTGGTACATCGTCTATTTTATATAGACTAACGTGGCAACGTGGCATTTATCAGAGCCTTTGGAGTCTGGTGAGAGTGGAGATCCCATGTCTTTTAACCAACTATTTATAAGAGCATTCATAATGGTTACTTTAAAAATATATAAGTATCTTTGATATATTATATGAGATGCTTTGGAGTAGTTGTGAGAAAGAATATAGAATATATTATTGCTGATTGGTAAAAGAATCAAAGTTTAGTCCCTATCAATTTTTTATTATTGTTTAAAGTGATTGTGAGTGAACGAGATAGAAAAAAGTAATGATAAAAGTATAAAAAGTATTATTATTTAATTAAAAATAAAATAGAAAATATAATGATTTTTAATGTAATTATATAACTATAGATAATTAATTCACTATAAATGCTCTAAAAGTTTTGTACCATACATACAAATATTATTTAAGATACCAGATTAGATATCTGTATGTTACACATTTTAAAATAAAAAGTTATATAATAGATTATGTGTTTATACAATCTAATATATGTTGTAGATAACATATCATTGACATTATTATACATAACAAACATATTTAAGTTATAAAAATACAATAAAAAGAAAAAAAAGTTTTATTGTTCATAAATGTCCATATATATTTATATACATTTTAAAGTATTTTAGTTTTAATAATAATTAACTACAAATTAAACTATATTGTAACAAAAGTAAGTCTTATTAAAGTATTTTTAATAATATGTTATTTATTTTAGAAATAAATTTTCTTGATTAGTATAGTATTAAATATGAGTTACTGAGGAAACTTTTTTAAGACAATTTTTTTTCTAAAATCATAATTTATTATGTTGATGATATGTGTTATACTCTTTTTCAATGTTATTTTATTTTCGGTTACACCATAAATTAAAATACATCATTTATTTTAGATAGGGATTAAGGATTGACCTCAAAAAAGAACAACTACCAATAGAGGTGTATTAAAAAAACCGGTAAAAAAACCGAGGCTGTTTGAAAAAAAAAGTTTGAGTTAACCGGTTTTCAACCCAATCCGAACAGGCCGGTTTGTATAACGATTTGGTAGTCTCACACCTAAAACCAATTTTAAAACAGGTTCAAAAAAAAATAAATAAACCGATCAAACCGGTAAAAAAACCGAGGCTGTTTGAAAAAAAAAGTTTGAGTTAAACCGGTTTTCAACCCAATCCGAACAGGCCGGTTTGTATAACGATTTGGTAGTCTCACACCTAAAACCAATTTTAAAACAGGTTCAAAAATAAAATAAATAAACCGATCAAACCGGTAAAAAACGGTTTATTAAAAAAACCGGTTTCAAACAGGTTTCAAACAGGTTTCACAGGTTAGAGTATTCAGTGAGACATACCGATTTGTAAATCGAACCGATTCAGAAAAAAACCAAATTGACCATGACAATAATATTGGTTTGTACATCTCTACTCAAGAGTTAAAAAAAACTTTCACCCTGATACTTGTACTATATCCTTTATTTTGTGCCTAAGTGTTGTTTCGTATAACATTTATAAACTATCTACCTACCAATAATCCTTAATCCAACTGGTTAAGGTGAGGTAACCATGACAAGTAAATAAAAGAGGGGTTAACAATAACCTCAATGAATAAATTGGTATATCTTTGAATGTCCTTCCCCTATTACCTCATATTGTTTCGACATATTTCGTCAAGTCTCAGATTTTAAAATTGACAACCTATATCAATTATGATTGATTGTAATCTTTTTATTTTAATAAAAGGATAAATAAGGATAAATAGATGTGTCACTTGTCACTATCATATTCATTCTCATCAAATTTTTCTCGCTTCTCTCTTTTATTAAATAACCATATTAATTACTAATAATATTATCTATTTATTTTTACATTATAATTATAATTAGCTTTTTAATAAAAATAAGAAAGAGAATTTTTTTATTAATGCTATTTTCTATAGAGATAGTTTTTTATAAAATGATTTTTTCCAAAAAAAATAAAACTGTTTTTATGTAGTATTTCAAAATTGGTTTTTTAAAGTAATTTTTATTAAAAAATAATTAAGAATAATTAAAATAAGGAGTTATAGTAAGAAAATTTTTTAAAAATGAAAATTTTTTAAAATGTTATTTTAAAACAAAATGTTTACACGGGTTGAATAAATAAAATATTAATATAATAAAATTTATTAATTATAAATAATATTATAAGATATTTTATGATTGAAATTACGTATAAGCAATGACTAACTAATTAAACAGTGACATCAACTTTTTAAAATTTTTGTTTTAAATTTTTTTCCAATAAAATAATAAACATTTTGTTATAAAACAAACCGTATAAAAATGACATTTTAAAAAAATTTCATATTATATTTCCCAATTTAATAATTTTTGGTTTTAAAAATTGAACTAAAAAACAAATTTTGAAATATTTTGTATTTTTTAAAACGTTTTATTATTTAGAAAAAATATATTTTATAATTTTTTTATTTAGAAATAATATTAATAAATATATATTTTTTAATTTATTAAATGTAAAAGAAAGTTAAATAATATTATTAGTAATTAATGTAATTATTTAAGATGAAAGAGAGTCGGGAAAATTTTTGTGAGGATGAGTGTGGTGATGACACGTAGCTCCTCAAGTTACACTTTTAATAGAGTAGTAAGATACTTAATAGTTTAGTTTATTTATTTACAATAACTATAATTTAATATGAGAGAAACAAGAAACACAAATATAAATGTATTTATTTTAATATATTTTAGTTAAAAAGGAAAGTCAAATTAATTATTTTTATAATTCTTGTATTTATTATGAGAGAAAGGCTAGAAATTATTTTTTTTTTGATATGCTAGAAAGATGCACGTGTCATTTGATATGCTAAAATGATAACACGTGTCTTAAAAAACCTTCTTTTATTATAGGTTATAGATAAGTTCAAAGATTTACAAATTCTTGCAATGAAAACGAAATAAAAATGAAAACTTTAAAACTTGAGAAAATACGTCAACATTGAAATTTGGATCAAAATGATGGTATTCGGGTTTGATAATCAGACCACTCTTTCTGTAGCTTATTGGTATTGTAACTTAAAAATAGCTTAAGTTATGCACTTTTCAATCTATATTATTTATCTATTTTGTTTGTCTTTACTCAGCTCGTCTAAAATACGAGTCCTCTAACTTTTAAATAAGTTTTTATATTAATTTTCGAATCGAAAGAAATCATTTTGTCTTCTTATTTCAAATAATCATCTTGATTGATTTTTGGCTCGCATATGAGAAGGAATAATTGACTAGTTTTATAAATTATTTTTTTCTTGTTCCTATTCTTTATTATTAATTTGATGTCAACTAGTTACTTCCGCTAACGAACCAAAACAAACCAATATTACCATTTTTCAATTCATCATTCATCATTCAGCTCTGATAATAAAAGAGATTAGTATTATGGGCCATTAGGTGGACACATACCAAAACGGGCTCGAACAATGTTTTTTAAACGTATTTGATGGCCTGCTTTTTAGAGGCTTGAGGGTTTCATTTTCAAGCCCACGGTCTGGCTCTTGCTACAAGGCCCAATGTCTTAAGTAATAAAAATGAAATTTTATTTTTTTGCAATTTATCATATAATTAATTGTTTTAAGCATGTCATTTAATTATATAATTAATTAACTACTCAAATCTTAATATAATAGTAAAATTACGTAGGTCAAAATTTTCCAAAACAAAAGTTTCCTTTTTAAATATAAATAAAGTGTTATCCGGACATAAATATTGTAATTTATAAGTGTACTTTATAATATGATATATCTATCAGACAAACATAAAACTATATCATATTATTCATTTATGTAAGTAATTTTATACATGCATTGATATTATATAAATATTATTCTAGCACATTTAATGTGTTCTTCATGGTTATTTAATTTTTGTACAGATTAAAACTTTTATTAGTATAGTTGTATTACTTACATAGAAGTGTTATTATTTATCATGTCTAATAGTTTAAAGCATTAACAACAACATTCTTTTTATCATTTTCTTTAATTATAGCGAAAAAATAGGTTTTCTTAAGATTGTATTAGAGTATTCATAATTCATCTCACATACTTATATTTATAATTACATAAAAAATAATTACTTTTTTAATCTTTTTTTAATTAGATGATAATTATTCATGCATTATCATTATATTTTCTTTTTAATCAACTCAAAATCACTTTTAAAAATATTTAAAAAATTTATGAGGGTTACGTCTTTTTTCTCTAAATACGAGAAAATACGATAAAGACCCCCATAATTTTTCACTCTTTTACTATAATCACTCATCATCATATTTTATAATATAAAACAACTAAATCAGATTTAAAAAAATGGTGCAGTGAAAGCTCTTGTTAGTTAAGAATCTTCAAAATAGGGATTCGATTTAGGGTTTGATTCACATATACAGGGATCCCTAAATCATCTGCATATCCAACAATCGCTCACTCCCGCTTCTTCTTCTCACCATCAGCTGCATATACATTCCCAAAACAACATCAATCTGGATCCACTTACCTCCATCGTAATTCAATTTCTACCATAGTTACGCAATTCCTATATCCTTACAAGTCTCCAATTGAGTACAGAAGAATCAAAGATCAGGTTCGATTTCTGCACTAGTGTCGTCTTTGTGGGTTAATTTCAGTTTAATAACACATATCTCATCCTCGTATCTATTCAATTTCAAGGTATAAATGCGCTTCTGCAATGTAATTTTGGGTTCTTAGGGTTTGCGTTTGATATATGCAGTTCATGGGCCTTATGATTTTTGACTTATCTTACGAGCTCACAAGTTAAAATTACAAGTGATATGATTCATTTGTTCATCCAAATTCGACAAACAGATTATTAACTTAAAGGAGGTGTAGTGTTTATTTGGTATTTTCGCAAAAATGATTGTTGATTTGCAACAAAAGCTGTAGTACAGTTAGCTTCGACAATAATGATATCAGTTGAATTGCATGCAAACTGATCAAACTTCCACTTATATTTCAATCAATTTGTATTGTTGTATATCTGAAGTTTCATGTTATTTTTACCAAATGTCATCTTTTAGAATGCAGTTTCCTGTTCTTTTCACTTCATCTTCAATGGCTATGCAAGAAGCTTATTAAATAAAACAATCTATTGTTCAGAACGTTGTATAAGTTCATATCTTTGTCTTATAAAGGACTTTTGGGATTATATTACTATTAAAAGATTGAAACTCTTTGTTTGTATATGGTGTTCATGTGATTAAAGTTCCATGGTCCATTATGTATATGTGGATATCATTACCTTTTGATGCAAATTAAGCTGTGTAGGTAATTTTTTTATCTAGTTTTTAGAATATGTTTACTCTGTTTATGCCCTTTGTGTTTTTTGGTTTTCTTGATTACAATTTATGCCTTTTACTGTTTATGCTCCTGTAGTGATGGTGAAAGTTTCAATTTTTCTAGATTTCAATTCATTGGTTTAAGCTTCAGAAATCCAGGGACAACTTGCTGGTTTTCATGCAGTAAAGTGTCAATTTGATATTCTTGTTTTATGTTTCGGCAGAGAATAAAAAACAACTGAGGCAAATTTTGAGATAGATGTTAATTAGTTTTATTTAGCTGTGTTTATGTTGTAGGCAAATTCTGATCTCGTTACATTGATAAGTTTTATTTAGCTGTGTTTATGTCGTAGGCAAATTCTGATCTCGTTACATTGGCATTCTTTACACTGATATTCATCAATTGGTTTCAAGCAAGATCCTTAATTCACAAGATATGGATTCACAAGACCAAGATATGTACATCACCAACCTTCCTAGCCAAGATCCTCAATTCAGTTCAACAAACGGTGGGCAAAGTGGAACCTCTCTAGTGAGCCTCGATGACTCTCCACCCTTAGCTCCTAACAATCCAACCAACTCTAAAAAGTCAGCCAGGGATTGAACTTCAGCCTTGAAGAAGACAAGTTGCTTGTCTCTGCATGGCTAAATTGTAACCTTGATGCAGTTCAAGGAACGGATCAGAAACAGTCTCAACTCTGGGATAAAATCTATGAGTACTTTCAACAATATAAGGAAACCACAACCGAGAGGACAATAAAGTCCTTAATAAATAGATGGTCATTGATATCAAAGGCCACAAATAAATTTTGTGTACAACTAGCTCAAGTTGAAGGGATAAGTCTAAGTGGTATGACCGAGCAAGATAAGGTACAAATTTCACTATTGTTTTGAGCGAAATTAATTATAGACTTTATTTTTATAACATTTATTTTATTCATTTAAATGCAAGCTTGATAAAGCGAAGATTATGTACCAATCATTAGAAAAATGCAACTTCCAGTTCGAGCATTGCTGGCACCTTTTAAAAGACCAGCCTAAATGGATTTCACGTGCCACAAAGGATGATGCAAAGCAAAGGAAGATGATGTTCTCATCCCCGACCCCAACAGTAACTCAAAGTTTGGTACCCGTAGATGATTCGGTTTTTGATCATGAGACAGATCATGTGATTGAGGATGAAGTTATTGAATTGAATCAATCAACAAGTAAAGAAGCTGAAAAAGGAAAACGGAAGGCTGAAGGCAGGCAAGCAGATGAAGTTATCCAATTTAGAAAATTGAAGTATACTCTTTTAAAGGAATCACGTGCTCAGGAGAAAGCGTTTTATCGCCTTAAGGTTGAGAAGATGAAGCATGACAAGGAGAAACAGGAAAAAAAGTTACATCTTGAAAATGAAAAGCTAAAATTGGTGGCAGAGAAGTTAAGGATTAAAGCTGAAAAAGAGCAAAGTAAATTTCGTCAAGGGGACGAAAGATTAAGGCTAGAGGCTGAGAAAATAGAGCTGGCAAAAAAGGAATCAGATCAACGAATTATGATGATAGATGTGAGTATTATGTCAAAAATGCAAAAAATATATTTTGAGGAACTACAAAGGGAAATTATGATGAGACGCGATCGTACTTGAAACAATCAGCTTAGAACACTAGATACGAGTACATATGTTCAATTTAGTTGATGCTAACCTCATGCTTCTGTGTTTTTGTTTGTTACATAAAACCTTTATTAATCTATCGACTACTTTTGATGTTGTGGGTTCTAAGAGTGAGGAGTCTATTATTATGAATGTTGTAGACTCTTTATATGTTGCTTAATTTGTTAAAATGATCTATAGCCGATATTAATTTGGTTAAATTTCCATATTATTAAAATGTCTAAAATGCTATCATTGACAAATACAACTTGACAGCCAAACTCTTAACAAATTTTGTTAAAATTGTAAATGTAAGATAAAAAAATAATAAAAAAATGTATAGATGAGATGTGTAATGAGTCGTTAGATGTTTTTAGAAGATAAAATAAATATACACATATCTAGATAATTGTAAAGTTTTAGGAAAATTATAAGGTTCAATATGAGAAAATTATAGTTAATACTATTATTTAAATAAGTCAACAATACTTGATATCATAAAGCATTATTAGAGTATTTGTAGTTGCGTGAAAACCCTCTTCCAACCCATTGAAATTTCTATCGGCCGGTAACACCGATCCTCCATTTTCTATAAGAAAGGGTTTATTTGGAAAAACGATCCTTCATTTTATGTTCTATGTTTTATGTTTTATTACTTGTAAATACGATTATGTGTGAAAAATGAAAAATTGTGACTAGTAAGCAGAAAAAATAAAGAAAATTAGAAAAATATTTTAATGCTCTTAAGCGTTGAAAATCGTTTTGGTTCATAGTTTGTAGTTTGATTAGCGATGAACAGTTGTTGAAATCCGATTTACTGTAAATACAAGAATTACATATGCAAACAGATCTGTGCGATCGTTAAGTAGAAAACGATAGATATGTGGATTTCCTCCTTATCTTAATTTTATCCAGACCCCTTTTAAGTTTTAACCCACTACCATCTTCACCAATCCAAATCGATTCGTCAACAGAAATGCCCACAAAATTCAACACCTAAACACAGGATTTCTTACCAAAAACACCATGTCAATCATGTACACCTGTTCGATTCCATCATTCTCCTCGATCACGGTTTCCAATTCAACCACTTTTCGCCCAAATCGAATCATCTGCTCCGCTGGAGGTAATTGTTCGTTTTCGCTTTCTGCAATTTGATTTTGAAGGCTCGAAAGGGGGATTTGATCATCAAATTCTTTACACATCCCATTTTTATGAGCCTGTTTTATCAATTAAGTCAAAAGTACAACTTAATCTATGCAGATTTTTAGGTATACTAATACATAAAGCCTATATGAACTGTTGATTACGTCTTCTGGGAAAGAAATTGCACTTAGAACTTATGTTTTTGACGAAATTATGTGATTTTAGACCATAATGTTCAAGCACCATAGTGTTTTTGCATTCATATCTCTACATTTTGTCAAAATTTACTCATTTAGGCATGCTATAGCAATATCTTTTGATATATTCTGCAAGAACAATGGTTTGTTTACATACAAGTATCATGATTTGTAATTCAATCAATCAACTTGTTAAACTGAATACACTAGATGTTTATCTTTAGACTCTGCTATTAAATTACCATATCTGCTTGTTATTCATGTTTTTGAGCTTTAATATCATGATGGATTTGCCATCCATAATATGAAAAATTTAATCGTATCTTTATATTACTTACATTATGACATCCAGTGAGTGTTGCTGAACAAAAAGCTACAACTGAGCCACTACTGCTTAATGCTGTTCGAGGTGAAGATGTAGAAAGACCCCCAGTTTGGCTCATGAGACAAGCAGGGAGGTACATGAAGGCATGTCTAAATAACCACATTTATTAATTGTTCTAGTATTAAACCACTATTCTCTATAATTTATTTTTAATTTTGTTATATCAAGAAGCTATGCATATTGTTTATGTTCAACTTCTGATCTTATTTTTGTGGTGTTGTGGCAGAGCTATCAAGAAATCTGTCAGAAACATCCTTCGTTTCGTGAAAGATCAGAGAATGTAGATCTTGTTGTGGAGATCTCTCTACAGCCGTGGAAAGTGTTTAAGCCTGATGGAGTAAGATATGCTTCATTTGATCATGGGAATCATGTTATATTTTCTATAAACTGAAATACATTTTCTTGCATTCTGTAATATTGGTTATGTTTGCAGGTTATTTTATTTTCTGACATTCTTACGCCTCTACCGGGAATGAACATACCCTTTGACATTGTTAAAGGAAAGGGTCCCATAATATTTGATCCAATAAGCTCCGCTGCTGACGTGGAAAAAGTGAGGGAATTCACTCCTGAAGAATGGGTTCCGTATGTTGGGGAGGCTTTAACAATTTTGAGAAAAGAGGTATTGTTTAGCGTGTGTTCATACTTCATATAATACACATTCGGTTTTACTAAAACCTCTATGTTTGCTATTTAAGAAGTAAATTTCTACAATTCATTTTATTGTCTTTTTCTAATTTTCATGATTTATATTCAGGTAAATAATGAAGCTGCAGTCCTTGGTTTTGTTGGAGCTCCTTTTACCTGGCATCATATGTTGTTGAAGGCGGATCATCGAAGCACTTTTCCAAAATTAAGAGGCTTGCTTTCTCACAGCCTAAGGTAATTTATCACATTATATTCAATGTTTTTGTAGCATAAGTTAGAACTCAAACAACCCTCCACTGCAGGTCCTCCATGCACTGCTTGAGAAATTCACAACCTCAATGGCTAGGTACATTCAGTACCAAGCTGATAACGGTGCACAAGCTGTTCAAATCTTTGACTCATGGGCCACCGAGCTCAGCCCAGCTGATTTTGAAGAATTCAGTCTCCCTTACTTGAAGCAAATTGTGGACAGAGTTAAACAAACCCACCCGGATCTCCCTTTAATACTTTATGCAAGTGGGTCAGGTGGGTTGCTAGAGAGACTACCTTTGACCGGGGTTGATGTCGTCAGCTTGGACTGGACGGTGGATATGGCTGAAGGGAGGAAACGGCTAGGGACTGATATAGCGGTTCAGGGAAATGTGGACCCTGGTGTGTTGTTCGGGTCAAAAGATTTCATCACCAACAGGATACATGATACTGTGAAGAAAGCAGGGAGAGGTAAGCACATACTGAATCTTGGCCATGGTATTGTTGTTGGTACACCAGAGGAAAATGTTGCTCATTTTTTCGAGGTTGCTAAAGGACTTAGGTACTGAAAACAGAATTTTTTGTGTAGAAAGAGTGAAAGACTATAATGTTGCTCATTGATTGTTTCATGCTATTACTGATGTATTGCACTTTAGTTATGGGATGTCCACCAAATTATAGGATATGTTATTGTTAATGTCTGGAAGATTGAACACTAAACAACCCGAGCCATAAATCAAGTTATACCAGCATTATCGAGAGTGTATCATCCCTACCCAGTTCATCCGTCTTGATTTAGGAAACATGTGGAGATGATTTAGGAATATTCAGTGAAAACTTAAACTATCAATTAATCTAAGATCAAATGGTGGTGATTTAGTAGAAACCAAAATAAGTTAAAAAGGCGATAACATAAAGAGATGACATCAAGGGACAGAAGCCACAGAAACATTGATATATCCCTGCTTTGGATGATAATTAAGATATAAGAACTGATGTGTTCTTTGGTTTGTAAAACATGTTTGACCCATTAAACTATATATATTGAACAAAGTAATTTAGCTTATTTAATTCTAATTATTAGTTCTAATATATTAACCTATGGTTAAAAATCGTTTGAAAATAGCTTGTAACAGGGAGTCTTGCCATAAGCACTTACTTAAAACACCTAAACTGCCTAAACACATATTGTTTGCATTTATGAACCAGTGTTATAAATTTAGAGTCTTCTTACATGAACATTTTTTATGGGAGCCAATATTTCACAAATTTCTACCATCACATTAATGATCCCTTAACGATTTTAAACCAAATAATTTACGATGTATGATGTAATCATAAACAATACCAACATACTATTCAACCTAGTAACTAACACTTTGTTATTTAACGAGATCAACACAAATAAAAGAAACAATATAATGATATGATCAAATAGTTTGTTTTCCCAGCTACAAAGATGTCATCACGTTGGTTCACTTCAATTACTTAGCGTATCAACAAACCATGGTGAAGTGAAGTCTCATGTAACTACAAATCATATAAACGTCAAGAATTCTCAAACCTACACCCAAATGTGACCATAAAAAAAATCTCCGACCTTATTTGTAACATGAAAACTTATATTAAAAACAAAACATTATATTGTGTCAGAGGTGTAAAACCATGAAAGAAAACAAAACAATAAAAATATTGATGTGAACATGTTTGTTGAAGGGGGTGTTGATAAATTAAGTAACTTTAAACAAGAACAAGAAACCTAGATGTTGTTGAAGATATTCAACTTTATGATTTAAAACTGTTGTAAATCTGTGCGTTGTGATAAGGTCCTTGATAATATTTGAAATTTTATGTAAAAAAACGAAAACGTTACACACAACTTCGTTTTTAAATAAAATTTACTTCAAAACATACATAAAAATAAGAACGTCATAACAATATATTAAAAATCTTATAAACATTGATTTTTAAAAGTTATATGAGAAAATTAACAAATGGTAAGTAGTTCAAAAACAAATAGCATAGTATAGAATATAAAATGTAGCAATAGGTAAACTTGAGATGGCTAAAACGTAAGTGGTAAGATTTAAAATAAAACTTGTGTTATAACACAGCTGACGCAAGCGTGCGTAACCATTGTGTTCTAGTGCTTTTGATTTGTGTTTTAATAGTTGGTAAAATGTTATAGAAGCTTACCATAAATTATATGTTACAATGTTACATAACAGTATTAAAGTAATCATTTTGTTTTTTTTTGTTCTACATTTATAACCTTAGTCTAAATAATATAACTATAGGACATACTTTCTCAAATATGCACTTTAATGTATGTCACACGTGACTTAAACTTGTGCGTCAACATTTTGTTTGATAATAGACATCAAACCTTTCTTTTTATAACAAGCTTTGTAACACATGAGGACAATTTATGTATGTAATTTGTATTTGTTAGGATTTAACACTCTTCTTTGTTCTACATATTATTCTTGGCGTAATATTGTTCGTTTGAATTACGATATAATAAATAACAAGAATTAACAATACACAAAGAGTAAAGTCAAATTACTCCCTTTGCCATGGATTCTTCGGAAGAAAGCAATCGACTGTACTCAAATTGTGATGACTCGGCTTGCTTCCTGTCGATAAAGAATGTTTCGAAAACAATCTAAAAACGGTTAGTTTTTTTTCAGAGAGAAATGATTTTCGATAAACTACTTTATTTACCAGTTAATGAATCATGCTTCGGACACCTAGCCGCTTAGTCACATACTTATATCACGTAAAACAATCATATATATAGTAAAAAAACTTAAGCCCAATATTAATTCTAATTATATGCTTATAGCTATTAGTTCTAATATTATTTCTATAAATAAATTAAGTTTTATGTCAATCATGTCAAGTTAGAGAGTTAGAGGGTATCTAAGCTGGTGGGTTGAGAGGGATAAGTGTCTCATATTTTTGTTCATATCGTTTTGTGTTAGACACGCTTCAAAGTTCAAATCATGTTGTGCTCGTGTTAATTCATTTAATGTTCGCTTGCGAATATAAGTAACATCCAATAACCGATAACAATTTAAACAACCCATTTGATGTTCGGCTAATATTATACGTTAGCTCATTTACTAAAAGTGTTGTGTCTAGACTAACATTTTCAATAAATTTTTAGGCTAACTGATTAAAACTAGATGAGTTTTGAATCTTTAAGTCATTACTCTACCAAAAGCAAAAGAATAATAACCAGATTTTCAATTTTAACATACCCTCAAACAATTGATAGAAGACGAGAAGAAAGGTTGATAGAATAGAGGGTAAAATCATTCAAAAAGATTACAATTGTTGTGTGGATGCCATTATTATTGCGCACAAATCCAAATGCAAAAGCACTAATCACTAATTACAAACCAATCACCCTCAAACGAAATCAATGGATGGTAACGTAGAAACTGAATTTGCCCAACACCATAAAACGATGGAGGAACACGTGACAAAGGAGAAGAAGATAGTGCGAAATGAAGTCTCTTGCTCCATTTTCGTCTTCATCTTTAACTTTTGCATCTTCTCCACTTGATTCAAGAATTTCCCTGAGAAATCTAAACAAAAAACCCCAATTGGATCTAGTTATTAAGTCAAAAACCTTCAACCCAACTGCAGTTTGCTGCAAAAAAACGCAAAATGAGATAGATGAAACACCGCAAAGCAAGAAAAACGAAAGCTCAACAACCCACAAGATGGAAGATTACAACACTGCCATGAAGAGAATGATGAGAAACCCTTATGAGTATCACCATGATCTTGGTTAGTATCATTTTTTTCTCAGGTGGTTGTGTTAACGATCGAATTTCTAGAAATATGTATCGATTTGTGGGTTTGAGTACTTGAATCTGTTTCAGTTTGATTGATGTTTGTGATGAATCCTAGTGGAATACTGTAGTTTTATGGATAACTATAGCTTTTAGTTCCTGTGATAAAAGTAGTTCAATTGCCATTTTTTGTAAGATTTATATTTTACTTTTGGGAATTGTTCAATTCATGTTGCCAAGGTTACAGATCAACTGAGAAGGTGTTCACTATTCAGTATCATCCAGAAGAATAAAGTGTGGCTTTTTAAAACTTAGATTCAAGCTAATGAGGCAATTCCCTTTTGTTTCTTGACTATCAAAAGTCAAATTGAATTACAGAAAGTTGAAAAGAAATGTATAACCTTCTTTTATCCTATTTTTACATAAAGCACAATTGTGTGAACCATATTTCATACTAAAAATGGTGACTTTCTATGAAAATTTGTGAAATGAAGTCAAAGATCTTTTGGTACAGTGCATACCTTATAAAAGTTTTAATATATGTAAAAATGACACCAGTGCTACCACCTAACAAGATTTATCTGATGTTTACAGGCATGAATTATAATCTGATAACAGAAAATCTGATTGTTGGTTCTCAACCTCAAAAACCTGAAGATATAGACCATCTTAAAGAGGAAGAAAATGTTGCATACATTCTTAATTTGCAGCAAGATGGGGATATTGCATATTGGGGAATAGACATAGAGTCGATTGTCGACAGATGCAAACAACTTGGAATACGCCACATGAGAAGGCCTGTAAGCAAAACGTCTCTTATCTTTTCTAACTCGAATATTTGCAAGAAGTCTCTCTTTAATTTTGTGGTTCCCATTTAATGGTAACAAAAACAGGACAATGCAAATGAGAAATAATAAACATCACCGTCTTTTTAATTTGTTAGGATTGGGCATGAATGATCTTCATGCCCAATTCCTTAAATCTTCAAGAATATAAAAGATGATTCCTTTATTCGTTTTATGGGTCATGTTCTTGGTAACAGAAACAAGACCCAAAAACGAAGATGATAAATTGACAAAGTTAGTATTTCCTGACATAATATGAGTCGGGCAGGCAAGAGATTTTGATCCTGAGTCTTTAAGGAGCATGTTACCGAAAGCCGTTTCTTCACTGGAATGGGCTATTTCAGAAGGTAAGGAAGAGTGTATGTTCATTGCACAGCAGGTTTAGGCCGGGCTCCAGCTGTCGCTATTGCCTACATGTTCTGGTTTAGCGACATGGATGTAAGTTACCATTTTTTCCCTTACATCTATAAATCAGTTAACTTCATCATACAAAGCTTTAACATGTTCTTGAAACATGTTATGTGAAGTTGAACACATCATACGACACCCTCACTGCAATACGGCCGTGTGGGCCAAATAAAAAAGCAATAAGAGGCGCGACTTATGATTTAGCTAAAAACAACCCGGGAAAAGAGCCTTTTGAGAGTCTTCCTGAATACGCCTTCGAGAATGTGGCAGATTGGGAACGGAAGTTGATTCAGGATCGTGTTCGTCATCTTCGTGGAACTTGATCGAGATTACTATACGCAGACTAGCAATCAACTGTGAGTTTACTTTATACAACAAATAAATCACTTGCAATAAATAAATGTTGTATTTCCTGCATATATAGTTTCCTAAATAATGTTGCCATTGTTGTATACTTGTATACATCAGTAGTATGAAACCAAATGTTTTTGAATACTGGCACCAACCACCCTAAAACCACCGCGGACTGCCCCTATAGAGTTATGTATAGACCTATAAATAACTTGTGAAATCAAACACGAAAAAGAATTGACACTAGAAACTCTGTATCTTTCACATTTCAGTTTTATGAACAGAAACTAGCTACACAGCACTAAGTTATACAACATAAACCATACCAACTTCCAACAAAGACGCCGGAGGGACCTTTAGTACAACATCCGGCCCTGTCAATTCTTCCGCAAGAAACTATAACCGAAATTAACCGCTAATCTCTTGATAACTGATGACCCTTGTTTTGCTTTCACATGTGAATGCCCAAGTATGAAGGCAATTCCACTTTGTTGAGCTGCCATCAGATCTTCGAGTTCTTGTCTCATTTGAACATCGGTAGGATTTTCATGATCTTCAATGGTGAACCGCACTCGTCTTTCTTTCGGTGTACTCATCTCAATGATATCACCTATGCTTTCAACTGTTTGAAACCCGAAAGATACACTTGCTTGTTGCATTTGTTCATTCACCTCAAAACCCAGGCTTTTAGAGAAGTCTGTGTTTCCCATCACTGCTAGCCTGTGTTCGCCCGATGAATGGTCTGAAGCAGATGCATGATCCCCATTACCTGCACAGGCCGATAGCGTAAATGGAGTTGGGCAATAGGTTAAAACAGGTTCATATTGAAAATGATTACGGGTTAAACTAGGTTGAACCAGGTTGAGTTGACCCGAAACACTTTTCAACTTATTTGACATGTTCGATCCGCTTGACTTGTTTAATTAAACTAAATTACCTTGATTAGTACTTGATGGTTGGCGTGACCAATCATAGTGGATGAAATCAGTGAGTCTTTGAACAAGATCAGACTCGAATGAGTCAACATCCTGGTGCACGTCTCGATACCCATACCGCACAATGCACCTATAAGACCGAAGAGATGCAGGACCCACACGACCTAATAGGTACCTTTCAGCTGGAGGGACGAAAGGAACGGGTACAAATTTCACACAGACAAAAACCAAGACACGGTGAAAAGCAGGAAGGTTGGTGACAAACCGCGAGAAGTTTGCAGGAATTCCCGAAGTTAAGTCGGTGAACACGAGCCCGATCCCGGGGACCCTACAAATGCCCAAAGTAGGACCCAAGGCTAGCAGCCACTCTAAAGACACCTTATTGTGAAGGTCATATTCATATTTCTTGATGGTAGTGTAGTGCCAAACGAACATTATGGTCACCAAAAAGAGTGCTAATAGGATTGGAAGCCATGCACCTTCGCGGAATTTGACTAAAGAAGCTGAGAAGTAGAGTAATTCTATTGAGCCGAAGAAAAGCAAGAAAAAGAGAGCGATAATAGGCGGTCTATGCCAACAAAGAATGATCACTAAGATGTAAGACAGGTAGTCACTAGCATCACTGCCATTACCGCCAATCCTGCAATGAATAAGAACATGAAACAGTAGCCTTTAGACCAAAATTAAGTATGATGTTATCGATTAGGCATTGCGGGACCTACCTGACGCATTTCCCATGTGTTTGATGTCTCGGAAACCGATGGTTACAGCAATACATAGGATCATGAGTATCCAATTAATCTCGGGTATGTAGATTTGACCATGAATCTTGTCAGATGTATGCACAACTTTGACTCTTGGAAAGCAACCTAGTGACTGACTTTGGTTGATGATCGAAAATGTTCCGCTGATGATTGCTTGGCTTCCTACAACAGAAGCAAGAATGGCTATCACAAGCACGGGCCACCTTAGACTTTCTGAAATCACATGGACTCGAGTCAAACCACTTGATAATTCACATTTTCACCATGTAGTAAGTCAACCACATACCTGGTACCGATACATAGTAGCTGATATTGTCAGCATTTTGGTGGTTTTTTGATAAGTAAGCTGCTTGACCCATGTAACCAAGTATGAGTGCTGGATAAACCAGAAATGTAAATGCGATCTGCAAGGGCAAAATAGGAAACTAAAAACACTTACGAATATCCATCATCAAGTGTTAAAATGTTGGTTTAAGTTCCAGCCAGATGAACCTGAATTGCAGCATAAGAGAAGTGGCCAAGATCCGCAAACATGGCTTCCGAGCCTGCAAGTGCAGTTGATCAATTGTCAAACAACTTTGACTTTTTCAGGTCAAATTTATTGCCATATTAAAATTTTCAAGAATTCAAAGAACGGTAAATGATTGAACTTTTTACCCGTTATGCACAGTAAAATTCCTCCAAGAGACATCCATCCTTGTTTCTTGGTCTTCTTGAAGAACTTCAACATATAAATGGTGAAAGTGCTTGATAAACATGTGGATTCCAGTAGATTATATTGTATAATCCAAGGGCACTGATGCATATCAGCCATAGTAACACAATTGGAGCAAAAAAGAAACCAACACGATGTGTTCCATAGTGTTGTAGAGCAAACAAGCACACTAAGATGAAGCAAGTAATTGGGATCACTGCATCTGTAAGTAGAAACTATCTTAGAATACACCCCCATAACATCTATACAGTTATGGAAAGTAATATGTTTGATTATCAAAAGTCAAACTTATAGGGGTGTTTGGATGTGCGTTTTGAAAGTGTTTAGACACCATAAACTTGAATTTTGAATTGTCATAACCAACACGCTACATTGAGGTTCCAATCTAAGTCTACTTTAACCTAGGGATCATTAAAGCTCACACTGATGATGATCTTTGGACATGGATAACTCGAGGCCAGAAACTGCAGAGAAAACTGCAAACGAAAGAGAGGGGGGGGGGGAGTAAAATAAAATTATGCTAATCATCATAAAGTTAAACAAACCTGAAAAACCCATATTTAACAAGAAATATTTTTACCAGAAATGGCAGGGGTAAGTAGCCCATCTCCAATTACCATACAAGTGCCAAGAAGAGCCAATATCAATAAAGCTGTATGCAAAAATTTATACTTTTCAAGCAGCATTCTCACTCTAGAATCATATTTTCTCTCAGGAGATTGCTCCATCTTATATGTAGATAACGATTCATCAGCAATTTGCCTGTTTGGTAGCAAGCTTACTTTAGCATGCCGGCATATTGATGAATAAAGAGCAAAAGTACCACCTAAACAATAATCAGAACATTAGAGAACTATTTAACTTCTAATAAGCTGTGATCTTTTGAGATAAAGAAGATGGCTTAGGAGTTACCTTCACCATTATCATCAGCTCTGAGAACTATGAACACATGTAAAAAGAGGGACGAGTGTTAAAGTCCAGAAAACGAATGAAAGTACACCGAAAATCTCTTCATTTGTTTCTGAATGATGAATATCTTCAGCAAATGTGCTTTTGTAAACATAAAGTGGAGAAATGCTGAGGTCACCATAGACTACACCAAGACTCTGATAAGCTAACAGCAAAGTTGTCCTCCAAGAATCCTTCTAAATACATTTAACAACAACATTTTATAAAAAATAACAAATTCAAAACAGAAAATGAAGAAAAACTAGAGCTTTAATGGGTAGACCTTAGAGTTTTGCCAACATTTTCCATTGTCAAGATCCATGCTTCACAGTTTCCTTTCAAATTGATAATGGAAGCCACTAAGTGCTAACTGCAGATCCCAGCTGAAACAAAAGGCATGAAAGTTGAATATTTTGTTGATCCAGCTTTCAAATATGAAACATAAAATGAAATCATTCAATCAACTTTGATTTCTACTTCACATTTGCATCTTGAAATTCTAGAAAGTGTGACCCATTGTTATAAACCCTCTAATGGTGCCCCATACCTTTATTCAAGAACATAATGTGAACAATACAGTTCCCACTCATTGAAAAGTAAAAAAAGATACCATTATTCTGCTGAATAAATGATAAGTTTGAAAAAAAAAAGAGTTAAAGATTTGAACTTCTTTCCTTTTACCCAATAAAGAAAGTATTTATCTTGTGAGAAGAACCCATAACTCACTCATATAAGTCATAACCCTAATTACAAACACCATGTACATGAACAACAAAACGAATTAAACCAAAAAGATGAATTGGTTAAGAATTAGATAGAACTGCAGAAGACTTTAATTTAACTAATTTCATATTTTCCTGTGATTATAGAGATTTAATTAATATCCTAATACAATGTAAAGTCACAATTGAGAAAAAGAAAAATATCACAATCACATGACTCAACAGCAATTGCATCATGATATTATCAAATCAATCAAACCAAAACTGAACCAACAAGATTCAAAGCT
Organism: Flaveria trinervia; assembly: GCA_025506515.1. Taxonomy (NCBI): domain Eukaryota; kingdom Viridiplantae; phylum Streptophyta; class Magnoliopsida; order Asterales; family Asteraceae; genus Flaveria; species Flaveria trinervia. Next base: position 2,002,477 of record CM046450.1, on the reverse strand, counting down.
ATATTAAGGACCACTTTACTCTCTTACTCATATCTGCATGCTCAAAATTCATGATAGATACCAAACTTCCACCAACCCAACAAAGCACACAGTCAAGATTTCAGTGGAAGATTCTAGAATTTAGCAGGAATATATCTCTTTTTCTCAAAATCATGCTAAATAGAAATCCAACATCACATATGATCAGTAATTGCCTTAAAGTGATAACCTTTGTTCGGATTAACCAAATCAAGATTGAATAAAGCAGCCATTTTTACATAAAAAGAAAGAAAAAGGGGGTAGAGGTTATGGTTTATGGAGTTATGGGGTATGAAAGCAAGACCACGTGGCAGCAACATGGGCCCTCTCTTTCAAATCGTGATTTAGTTTTCATCAATATACCTCCTTTATTTTCTCTTCAACGTTTGACGTTTGAGGTTTGATCTTTAAGGTTTTCAAGAAGCCCTACATGTGAGAAAATGAAGGTGGGGGTCACCTGTATGTCGTCTTCTCTGCAATTATTGAAGTTTGATAACAAACCCATAAAAAAGCTTCAATATTTAGCAATTATTATGATTAGATGAACTTTTAAATAGCAGAAAAGTATTACAAGTTTAACAACTTACTCTGTGTATAGGCATTTTCAGCAATTAATGCAATAAATAAGCTTATGTAGCACCTCAAAATCATTCATCTACTTACTGTTGACTTACAAACACCTGCTATCCGCCATTTTAGATCTTAAAAAGATATAAAGAAAATGGTGGTGTATGATTGTATCATGAAGCTTTATGCTTTCAATGGAGATTGGGTATTCATTTGCTTATTGTAGTAATGGTGGATTATAAAAGTGACATCAAATGGGAATATGAATATTTTAGCTTCGGAAACAGATGATGTGGTTTAGTATCGTGATTATGCAGAGGGGTTGATGCAGATTGCAGACGATGGTTACAATGGCTATAATATTCTGTAAAATAATATGATAAACAGATAATAATGTTGTATTTAACCCAAAGGCTGAATCGATGACGTTTAATATGTTTCAAATCGGGATTCTATCAGTTTTATAATGGATTATGAATTGTAAACCAAGAGTTAAAAAGTTGATTAATTTATCTTATGTTTTCGAGTTTACTTAACGAGAGAGAAAAAAAAATAAACATTGTTTTTAATCTTTTTTGTTTCTCCTCTTTTTTTCTTTCTATTTTTTTCATTTCTTTTCTTTTTTCTTAGTTTCCTTTCGATTTACAATGAGATTTTATTTTTCTTTCCTTTCTTTTCTTCATAAGTGAACTTAGCATTACAATTTTTTTTACTTTTTTTATCTTTTTATTAAAAAACTCTACAACACAACTTTTTGTTTCTTTCCTTTCTCCTCAAAATGAACGCGAAAACATAGTTAATGTAAGACAAAAGTCTAAAATATAATTAAGAAATAATATATCTGCTGGTAAAAATAAAAGTAGATTTTATATATCAATATATGTATTTATACTATATAAAAGCATTTCTTTGGGACAAAAATGGTCATTTTACATAATTTTTAAAACTCATAGCATAACTTATAAAGCATGAGATACATGTGCTTTATGCATTAATTACTATTTGTCCATATTTAATAAACTTTTTTCTAACTAATATATTATTTAATTCACATTATTAATACAATATTTAATAATATAAGGTTTTTCTAATTCACTACATTAAATATTAAATATTATGTTATTTATAAAATTTTAAATTACCATTTTAATTTATATTTACTATTTGTATATTTATAAGTAGATGTTATTTAAATTAAACAAGAATGAAGCCGTTGTGTTGCGCCAGGAGCATAAAATCATGTCAAATAGCATCAACGTCAAACCATCGCCATTAACCACCAACGTTGAAATTGCGGTATGCTAATGCGTAGATATTAGACCGAAACGTAAAACATATCAAAATTTAACTAAGTCGGTCTAGGACTTGAGTGTTGTGATGAACCTGTCAAACGGGTAAAATAGACGTGAAAACGTCAAACCACACATGCACGTTGCGTCATGTTAAGTCACAAAATTTAAAATGAAACATAAAGCGAAACGTAAAAATAATGAGCCACACATGTATGTTGCGCTGTATTAACTTGCAAACTTAGAACGAAGCGTAAAACAAAAGATTATGAAAGATTTAAAGTATAGTGATTAAAGTTAAAAGTAAAAAAAGTGTAAGGTCATATAGTAAAATATGAAAATTTATGGTTTAAAAGTAAAAAATATTTTTTATAAAACATTCTAAGTATAAGATACATTATATATTATAAATATTACTTTAATTGAATAATAGTACGCTTTAATCTAAAGAGATAGTTATAAAATAACGAGACAAAAGTACTGAGTGTGATTATAAAGTAATATTATATAAATAATAACGTACCATTAATCTTAATATAATATTTTACATTTGATAAGATTTTTATTTGAATGCTTCTAACATATTTGTTTTAATTGATATCCACGATCTATCAAATACCGTGTGTTTCGTAATAGTATCATGACGAGATAATAGTGAATCACTAAAACATATGTAGATATCATTGAAATCACCAAAAGCAAAATAAACCAAAAAGCTATAATTGCGGCATCTCTTATTCATTCAAAAACGAACCGCGGCGAATCACGGGTCGGTATGTATAAAGGAAAAGTAATTAATATACGGAGTCTTATACTAAATCATGATAGATTTAAAAGTAAGTCCCAAATTTTTAACTAATTTGACACTTGATATTATTTTCTTGATCGACGCAAATTTCGGACGAATGAGTCATGGCTTGTTGACCCAAGGCTTTCTTTTCAACTTTATGAACTTAACAAAAAATGTTAATGTAATTTAAATGAAAACATATTATTCATTATCTAAACAAAATTCATCTTTCAGCTTCAAATTCCTTCTCGAATAAGAAAAAGAAAATAACATAACCTGATCCTTTGAGATACAAACAAATCACTAATTTTCAACGGGAGAAGGGTATTTTACGGTGGAAATCATTTAATCTCACATGTATGCACCACAATTCCACAAAAACTCAAAACGCTACAAACTCAATTGGTAAGCACATTAAAAATACGAGAAAAAAGTCAACCACAAATCGTATTCTACATTGTTAAGGATATAAAAAGATATAGACGGTGCTCCTTACAAGAGACAATTATATAAATGTTAAACTTAAGTAAGTTTTAAATGTGTTTCAGTTATATCATTTATATTTTAATTGTTCCAATCAGATCAATAATATTTTTATATGTGTAGGTTACTAAAGTTTTACGACTGTTTCAATTAAATCATTTATATTTTTATATTTTTTAAATAATTTATAAATTCTTAAATAATTCAACTTTATAAATGTTGCTGATTTTATATGCTATAATTTTTAAATAATTCATAAATAATCATTTATATATACTAGTTATCAACTTGTTTATGCATCTTGAGTTGTACCATAATGATTATTAGTATAATTACAAAATTTTTATTCTGTTATATATTTTTGATAGATATAATTATATTAAAATAATAATTAATCAAAAGATGTTTAAAAAAATTCTAAGCTAAATATACCTCTCCATCACCATCCTTAGCAAGCCATAATGATGTTTCGGCACCCAATGGTGAAGGTTGAACACTACTATAGGGGGTGGGAAGCGAAATAAAATTCTTTTACAGGGCAAACTCAATATATATATAAAAAATCACACTAACCGGAAAATAATTTACAATATCGAAACAAAAACTAACACTACTAACGAAAAAAATTGAAGATGGACGCCCCTTCCGGCCCCTTAAATCCTTCGCTTATGTCGGCACCAATAACTTAGAGCTTCTACCCCACATCATTTTTCCCTCCAATAACCTTCAATTTGACATAGTAAATTCACACATTAACCCATAACATAGAACTTGTAGTGGCGGGGCGGTGTGTCTACTAGTATAAGTTTCAATAATATTAGCAAAGTGAAAATTTTCAATAATATTTATATTAGTTTGTGAAAAGAAAATTAGTAAGTTTGAATTGGATCAACGAGTAATAGTTAATAAAACGAACGTTTGCTTGTGCAAATGATGACTTTGTACTTCCGGAGTCAATTATTGACTTTTAATTAACTAAATGTCATATGATTCCAAATTGCAAAGTCATAGACGACTCATCTTATTCAACTCACAAAATTTGAATTCCTATTTTCCTTTGACCATTTTCCCACTTTATGCTAATATCGTATATAATATGTGTTCTTGTTGTTTGTATATGCGTATAATTATACTAGTCTAAGTATCAATGTATTAAACGTGTAGAAAAAATATGTTACTGTATTAATATAATTTTATACCCTTATCTTTAAATCAAAATTGTAAATTACGTTATCTTTTTCAAATTAGCTTTGGAAACTTTTTCCAACTTTAAAATTATATTTGACAATTATTCATAATCATGAAATGTATTTTTACATTTTAACGTAAATTACATTCACTACAAAAAAACCTTAACAATTGCGGCGATATCTTTAGTGGCGACGGGACCTTTAGCGGCGACACCTTTAGCGGCGACATGTCGCCGCTAAAGGTTGGCGATCCTCTGTTTATTGTACCGACTCATATCTGGTCGTTCATCAACCATTAGATCTGAATGCTAAAAGTTAAAAAGTGCATAACCATTAGCGGCGACACCTTTAGCGGTGACGCGTCGCCGCTAATGCTCAACAATATACGCGGGTTTCAGCAGCCTCCCTCTTCACTTTCCCTCCACAAAAAATTTACCTCCTCCGACATCACCCCAGCCACCGGTCGCCGACACCACCCCAGCCACCACCATCCACATCCACCACCATCTAACGTGCACCACAACCAGCACTAGCCGACGCCACCACCCACCACAGCCACCACCATCGCCGGCCACCACCACCAGCTAAGCACCGTTGCCGTTGTTGCTCCTATTCCGTCGCCGCTACTACAAAGATATGGTATTTTTTGTTTTTTTCTTTTTTTTAAAGATTTTTGGTTTCTAGATGTAAATGTTTAAAGTGGTGCTTAGTTGATAAAATTATTTGTTTGATTAATGTTGTTTTGGATGAGATCAGATATAATTTATGATTTAAGTTTTGATTAGTTATATGTATATGTTGAAACCATATATTAAAGATGTAAATGTTTAAATTTTGGACTAATTAGATTAAGATTAGAAGTCATATTTGTTTAGTTGATATGCATATGTTAAACCATATTAAAGATATAGATTCTTAACTTTTGGACTAAAATTAGGGTTTTTTAGATGTAAATGCTTTAGGTGGTGTTTAGTGAATAAAATTATTTTTTTGATTAGTGTTATTTTGGATGAGATAATATATAATTTATGATTTAAGTTTTGATTAGTTGATATGTAAATGTTAAACCATATTAAAGATGTAAATGCTTAACATTTGAAATAATTGGATTAGGATTAAAAGTCATTTGTTGAAACTATATATAGGATGAGAATCTAAAACATGTATTTTAAACTAATAAACCATTTAGTTGATAAATTAGTTGAACTAGATTATTTAGGTATTTACTTAAAAGAAACAAAATTAGGTTTCATGACCTCATTCTAATCACTATGAGCTTAGAAATACCCGCCCGAAATTGATTTAGTAATCAATTCAGGTTGTCCCCGTTTTGAGAATGTCTTTTGAATAGTTTATCTCATTTAGGATATGAATATGTATTACTTGATTGTTTGTGTAAGAAAAATTTGGTTGTCATTTTCTTTTTGCTCCTTGGGTATATATCTCTATATGTATATACTTGGGAGCTTAGTGAAAATGCTGCCGATTTTTTCTTAAACAAACAATCATGTAATACACATTTATATATGAGATAAAATATTCAAAAAGTGGGTATAAAAGCCTACCCTTCTAAATCTATATCCGTTGCCTTAGTTTTTATTCATGTTTTCTGGATAAATATTCATCCACTTAACTCCTAAATTATATTCCAGACCTGTAATCATGTTTGTCGATAAAAGTTGGCTTCTTAATCCGAACCGTAGATCACCCGAGTATCAACAAGGACTCAGCTCTTTTATTGATATGAGTGAAAGCATATCGACAAATATGACCTGATTAGATGTCCGTGTAGGAAATGTCAGAATAACCAATTATTAGGATGGGTTCAAATGAAATATTATTTAAAAATTAGTGGCATGTGTCGGAAGTATAAGGATTGGATCTATCATTGTGAAAGTTTAATTCCTAAAGTTGTAGTTGTAGAATATGTTGAGCCAACAAATAAAATGGCTAACGTCATCGAATACGTTATGGAAGAAAGTAGCAGTGTTCATGACGATTTTGAGGACTTGTTAGATGAAGTTCAATCAGAATTATATCTTGGTTGTACCAAGTTTTCTTCCTTGGCTTTTTAGCAAAAATTATGAATATTAAGGTGAAAAATAAATGAACCAATAGCTCATTTGATGAGCTCGTTAAGTTGGTGCAGTCTTCACATCCCGAAGGTAACAAAATTCTCTTTTCTCACTATGTAGCCAAGAAGACATTAAAGAAGATTGGTTTAGGGTATGAGTCGATACATGTGTACAAATATGATTGTGCTCGTTTCTGGACAGAAAACCTATTGTTACAAAATTGTCCAGTTTGTAACGAGAGTCGATGGATCGATACAAATACAAAGGGCAAGAATCTACCTCACAAGGTGTTACAATGGTTTCCTTTAACCCCAGACTACGACGTTTGTATTCTTCAAGGCACACTTCAAAAGATATGATTTGGCATAATACTGGACGAATAGAAGATGGTACGATGCGTGATCCTGTTGATGGTTCTTCATGGAAAGATTTTAATATAAAGTACCCTACCTTCTCGAGAGAACCCCGAAACGTCCGCCTAGGACTTGCAGCTGACGGTTTCAATCCATTCGGTAACATGAGTTGAGTTAATAACTTTTTTCTTATAAATTGTATATCTTATAATTTTGCAGACATGATATCTTTTTGGATTGATTTGGTATACCTCATGGCTAATTTGAGCCATGGAGGTGATGGCGCGGGGGATCCACCACTTCCTTCTTTTGGCGGGCCTGGAAGCCATGAGTTGGATGGTAGTATTATATATGGCTAATTTAAGTATTGATTTTTTTATTATAAATGTAGGTTTGTCTTCTCGGAAAACAAGAGGGAAGGCAAAAAATAAAAAGTTGCAGCAGGAGTTGGAAAAAAAAGGGGACCGTTATCTATTCCTTTTGATGGAGTTGTCACGTATACCCCAGTCGGTAAACTTAATGATATGTTTGTTTGTGAGGTGGGGATATACATGGGGGCTAATTATCCTTTTAATGACGGACACAAAAAATTAGAGGAAAACAATTGATTTTTCTTAAGTGACGAACACAGAAAAGTCTCATCATCAAACAAAGCAAACCAACAACTACAATAATACACTAATCGTGGGGGGACTACCTCGTATAGTAGTTATTGTTAGAAGAAGGTAATGTTTTAATTATTGTATGTGTATTGTATAGAAGTATATATTTATATATATACTTATAAATATTAAACAGAAGAAGAGCAGACTTGAGGCGTTTCAAAATGCTCATACTAGTAAAGATGAGACATTTGATACAGAGATAGCAGAGCAACAATATGTAAGTTTTATATAAAGTAGAGTTTTGAAATATTAAATACGGGACCTTTGTGTTATATATATATACTAATTACCAACTTAGTTATACATCTTGGATCGTATCACGTGTTTAGTTTGTTGTAAATCCCCCCCCCCCCCCCCCCCGGGTTTTATGTTTCGCTCTAATACTAGATAACACGCTAAAGTGTGCGTGTTTGGTCCAACGTTTTAAAGCTTGTTTTTTCTCGTTTAACAGTCGGTCACAAGGTGCTGGTCATAAATCGGCTTACTTATTGTTTTAGATGTTTTTCATTACGTCTGTTTGGTTTAAACTTTTTACGTCCAATTTTCGTTCCTTTTTATTTTTGTTTCTTTTTTCCGTACGAGTTTTTTCATTGTTGGTTGGCACTAACGATAGTGTGTCATTGGTGTTGCTTGGCATGGTTTTATGTCTCCCGCTGCAACGCGCTAGGTTTAATACTTGTTAAGCTAGAAATTGTAACAACTATTTTATTTTACAAAAGAATAAACGTTATATATTATTTTGAAAGTATATAATAGTTATTATATATATAAAAAAGATGTGTACAATACTTGACTTAATTATGATCTGCGTAGGGTGCAAGTAGACATCAGATTGTTTGGTGATCTAATGTAAGCAACGTTACATACATTTTGTAGATAAGAATGTTTTACGTTTAAACTCATTAAATCAAAACATGAATATTACCGGTTGCTACAAGAAAACTCATAAAATAAGCTTGTACGATAATAAATACTAGAAAAATCTCCAAAGTATACATTTTGACCTTAAATTATCTCAAAACATCCCCACAAATATTATCTTCTCGATGTATCCCCTACGGACAAATCGTCGGCGTATTCTCAAACAGGACCCGAACCCAGACATTCAAAATCATACATTTTGATTTTGAATACAGACGTCCATGCCCTGTCTAAGAAGACGTCGACACCTTACCCAAATGAGACATTTTGATCAATGTTTTCAAAACCGGATCGGATGTCGAACCAGATGCCTTACTGGTTTGGTGGTAGGATCGGTTGGACCAGATTTAACTATATTTATATATGTAACTAAATATAAGTAATTTATATATATATATATTATATGTATTCTATAGTTATATGTAAAGTTTAATTATATTTTATTATCCAACGTACTAATTTATAGTTTAACGTCCCGTTTTTATCTATTAAAATAAATAAAAAATACCAAAACCAGTTCGAACCGGTCCGGTTTCCCGGTCCAACCAGTGGTTCGGGACGTGTCACACCCCGACCGACGGCGGAATCATCGAGGTTGACGAATGGGAGACGATTGCTCATAGCACATGAAACTAGTTAAGTTTAAATAATATTAAATGTCATTATTCATTAAACATTACAAGACAAATAAGTAATTACAAAACAATCAAGATACAACCAATAACATAAGACTTTCAGTTAATCTAGGTCCAAGTCCTATATGAGCACAAGAAAATCTTCAAATAGAAAACTTGAAACATATTAAAAATAAAGGGTCAACTATAAAATTGGTGAGTTTCCATGGTTTAAACACACGCATACATATATATATATAAAGGTTTACAAGTAGCAATTCATATCAATGGTTACGAGTTAGCAAGCTTATAGAACACATACAGTTACAACCAAACCTCGACTTGATTACAAGTATATAAGATTGGTTAAGTGTACTTGGTTCCCATGATTAACAAGCATACGTCATTAGGAGCCGGCAATACCTCGGATTTAGCACCAAATAGGCTCGTCAGGCCCAAAGATCTAAGACGTCGCCAGGCTAGCAATAGTTAATGATTGTAAACAAAATATGTATCTCGTATAAAACTTACAATAACACAAATAACCATGACAAAAAGGTAAAGATAAATTGCATGTGCATTTACAAGTATCAAGATGTTTACAAGTATAAGTTGATAAAGTTAACATGTTTCACCCCAAAATATGTAAAATAAAGTAAAAAGGAGCATGGAGAACTCACATGAAAAATTCACGTGCTAAAGTGCACTTAAGATAATATTAAGAAGATAAGATGATTCCAACGATTCCTTCATGATTCAACCTAAGATTTGGTGTCTTAGGATTAGAATAAAGATAAGATTAATGACTGAATACGAATTAGGGTTTCGATTGGAATTTGGGGTTTTAATAATTACATTTAATAAAAAATATAATAACACAATCGTTTATGTTTTGGTTTAAATAATATATATATATATATATATATATATATATATATATATATAATATTTAAGACCAAGAATGATAATGAATGATTCAATGATTTACTTTATTAATTTAATAAAGAGTAAAACACAATGTGTGAAAAGAAATAATTAATTTAATAATTAATTATTTAAAATTTGATAAAGATAATTGAATACATATTTAAATGACTTGTAGGATAACTTATAATTATTTAAATCATTTTATAAAGTTTTTAAACCTTTAAATGATTTTTATAAAAGTATTACAATATCCAAAACCTTAAAATAAGAATGAAAAATAATAGAAAATTATATTGTTTTATTAGTTTCAATAGTTTAAAAGTTATGGAATAAATTTACTAATATGATATAACATGGTTAAATGGTTAGATAATAATTAACTATTTAAATAATTATTTAAATAACTATTTGAATAATGAGTTATTTAACATGTGAACTCCTAATGTTTTGAAAAAATCTAAATTTGGACCATAATAGATTTTAGCATTTAAATCACATAAAAGAATTATTAATACTTTATAACTTTTGTTATTCTTTAAAAAGACTAAATTTAGAATCATAAATTTTTTTAGCACCTTTAAAATTAATTTAATAATTTCTGGAAAGCTTTAATTATCACCATAAGTTTTACTTTGATTAGATAACATATTACTATATTTTCTTGAAGTTTAAAATATATAAAAATAACCAAAATAAATAAATAAAATAAATGTTGGAGGCCGGGTTCGAACCCATGACCTCTTGCATTCAAGGGTGACATGGTAATCAGTTGGGCTAGAAGCCTAGATTTGATTAGATGCTCCTTTAAATGTTTAAAAAGTATCAGTCTTGATTTCCCCCAATTTCACATAAACCCTAACTTGATTTGATCCAAATTGAACACGAATTTGAAGTTGTTAACAGGATCCAACTTAGGGCTTTTGATCCCTAAGTGAAACTGAGTATAAAGATGTGTTTAATTTATCCAAATTGAAGCGAAACTAACATGCACGAATGAAGAACAAGTCGTGTCTGCGTGGATGTGTTTCAAGGTGCAAACGTTGATGATAACTCAATTAACCTTGAGGTTAGCTTCGTGTGGTGTTCTTGATGCAAAGCCCCTTGTCAATTTCGAATATTGAAGCCCGGATAATGGTGTTCGAGTGTGGTGTAGGTTACGATCGAAGATGATGATCGATTGGGTTGATTGAGTGTTTTGTTTGTGCGACTGATGATTCAGAAAACTTTAAGGAATCAATCAAAACAAAATCCCTATGTTATTTAGGGTCAACTGATGTCGTTTCATCTCGAATGAGTTACGATTGGGTGTGAGAGTTTAATTTTAATTATTGATGCTGATTACTCTGTTTTAATGATAATTATGTGTATCACTGAATTCGAAATGTGAGAGGATGCGTTTCAGATTGGATATTTATACAATTGATCAAGAACCGTGTTGTAACCGATTGGATTTCGAGCATTGTTTCGGTTTTGAGATCATGAACGACATAATAGTGTTTAATTCAAATTAATGGTGGCTAAAGGTTCGAACATGGTAAACAAACGAAGTGAAACGATTCGATTTACTTGATTCCAACGAATTTGGTCTTATTGGTCCCCGAAGCTCGACCGGAAGTGTGGTTGGAGACATGGCCGGGAAAACGGAAGGGGGGGGGGGGGGTTGGTTTGGGTTTTAGACATAATTACACATATGGTCCCTGAAATTTTAGGTCTTTATTAGTTTATGTAATAAACTTTTAAATTAAGTTTCAATAATTGTAAAATTGGCCCCAAACTTATTAACCCAATTTATAATTGAATTTGAAACTTCAAAGAGTTTATCAATAAAAAGATATAATTTGTTAAATGATTAAAATTAAATCTAATTCTCATTACACCTTTAAACTGATATAAATTTATAAGTTTTGTAAAAAACTTTGATATATATATATATATATATATATATATATATATATATAACTTTATAACTTATAAAATTATTATAACTTGTTTATGGTTTAATAAATGAAAATAAAAGTTAATTTTTTATGTTTATTATCTATATGATTTATTAAAATAAATAAGTTAAATAAAGGAATTTATATCATGAGAGTTCAAAAAGAGTACGGGTTCGAGTTATAATTCGAAAAATAAGCGGATGTTACAGGACGAACTGACCAATTCGACCCACTAGAAAACGATCCATATCAGACCGGACCGGCCACCGGACCGATCCGGGTCGATCCGGTCTCCAAAAGAGTGATTTTGATTAGAAATTATCTAGAGTAGATATTGAAAAAGAAAGAAAACATATTGTGAATTTTCCCGATAATTATTAATAAGGACTTTTGTACAACAACTTTTGGTTCCGGTTGCTGATGACCGCCACCATGACACATCACACACCGACTGCGTGTCGAAAAAGCGCGTATCAGATTTCTGACCTTTTCAAACTTGCCTTTATATACAAACTCTTCATTTCACCTTTTCCATAAATCATAACACATTAAAACACCCCACTGTTTCTATATCTATACATCCACCAATCACCAATATTACTCCCATAACATATTCTCCTTGCATCGCAAGTCACCGAAACCCTAGCAACCACCGATCTCCGGTATGATGCCGATATCCTCACATCTCCTACTCCTTCTACTCACCTCCATCTTCATCGCACCCTACGCTCTCGCCGCCGGCAGGCCGATCACCACCCTTCACCAACCACCGGCTACCTCGCCGGAGCTCAACCTCGCTCTTCCAGTATCTTCGCCGGAGAAAACTAGTCTTCGAGGATTAATTTCGCCGGAGAAAAGTGGTTCGGATTCCGATCCATGTGCGATTACTTCTTCAAACGGTGGATTTCAGTTGATGAAGCGCTTCGAATTACGGAATTTTGGAAGTTTGTTTCTGAGCTCACTTCCGAAAGGACCGCCGGTGCAGCCGTCGGGACCGAGCCCTAGAACCAATGAAAACAACGATTAACAGGTAGTTCGATGCTTTATCGTTGCAAAAAACTGTGTGAGCAGGTGATATTTATAGAATTATAGATCTGTATAACGCACTTCATATTCGTCGATTGATCAAATAACCTTGATTCGTGACGTCTGTTTAGATCTCCAGAATTCGTTTGTTCGTTGTTCGTTGTTATTTATAGTTTTCAGTTGTACATAAGTTTTGCTAGCAATACATCAGCAGTTCTTCTGCGCATTTAATCACTGATTGATGTAAACGATTGAAAATGATTAATGAAATTATACATTTATACACATAATTAATTGTTCGCGGTTGTTTCTCAATGTTTTCAGTTTTGTAACTTTTGTTTCATATTAGATGCAGTATTCTTCTTGTATTTGTTGGATGAAGTTACGAAAATCAAATCATTACTTTCAGAAATGCAAAAAGTTTCAAAGATCATGTCATTTATCGATTCATTGATTCATGTATTATATATATATGAATTTAGTTGATCACTGATTGATGCAAACGTACGATAGAAAAAGTTAATGAAATTATACATTTATACACATAATTGTTGGTGGTTGTATCTCAATGTTTTCAGTTTTGTTTCATATTGTTAAATTAGATGCAGTATTTTTCTTGTATTTGTTGATTGAAGTTAAGCAGAAAATTTCAAGGATCATGTCAGTTATTAGTTATTGAATATTCATGTATTATATATATATGAATATATGAAAATCAAGGATGTATATATAAATTTAATAAGTTTCTTGTTAAATTCAGACTCTACTTTAAAATTTAAATACAGACGGTCCAGTATGTACTTTGCTTTGCTTGTATGTGCATCATAAACTTGTACCATGTGCATTAAGAAATGGTACATTCTTGTAGCTGATCATTTCATAAGATATTAAATGCGTTATATATAGCGTGTTTGAATTTAGAAACGCATGTTGAGTTAAGCCTGTTTAGCGTGTTTGAATTTCGGAACGCAATGGATTAATTAAATACGAATCTACAGCTTGGTGATGTAAGGTTTAGTGTTCAATAATTCTGAATTAAGATGAGTCAGAGTTGACATCGATCTTAAAAGTTGGATTCGGTTGTTGGATATATTTAATCTTTAAATATGTTGACAAATTTATTTCTACAAAACTTTGTCACCTTTTGCGGCATTACCCTTTACATATTATTAAAACATAACATAGTTATTATTAATTTATAATCCTTCTAAAATAAAATATGGAGACACGTACTTATAATATTTTAGATTAATATAACCATATTAAGTATATAAAGCCTAACATTTTATGTAGTAATCTAAAACTTGGACATTTTTCTTTCGAAACTTTAGTGACAACTAATTAATTACTTATTTAGAATTTTATTTCATTGTAAGTTAGTAAGACTGTTTCTAAGTCTTCATCATGATGTGTTCTTTGAAAAACTATCACATGCAAGACGACCCTTAAACACTGTAGGCACGGTCAAATACCGTAACAACCAAGTAACCAACAACCACCTTCGATGCAACTACTTAAGTCTAATAAAATTTAATTGATTATTAGAAGAGAAGCCTATGATCTATTGGCATAAACAGATACAAAGTTACAATTAATGATTTTATAAGATATAAAAATATTTGTAACTGACAATTCATTCATATGTATGGTGATTATACGCACCTTATCTATTTTTTAAATGATTAATTGCGTATAAGATAATATATTATCAGGTCGAAAAATGAATATAAAAATACTTTTAAATTAAGTAGAGAAAAGTCGTATAATATATGTACATTCAGTAATCTATTTATGTATATATACATATTAGGTAAATGACAACACTACTTGTCACAATTCCAAGAGTCATCAATTCTTGTTAATTATATAGATTTATTTCTCGTTTCAGTTTCTTAATTTCTAAAAACTTTATTACTTATTATATACGTGGTTTTCGCCTAGTTTGTTTTGTAAATAAACACATGAATTTTGAACATTTAATTTGTCTAGAGTCGTAACTAAAGTAAATGTCATATTGTTTATCGTGTATTAGGTGATCACTAAATGATTTTTCATTTGAGGATTGACATAAATAAAAAATCTTAATGCAATACAAAACTACTTTTTGGTGCGGATATATTTATAATGGGCCTGAGCCACAAATTACACAAATCTGATCTCAGTAAATAGGGCTGGGCTACAAATTACACTTGCCCAAAATTGACTCACTTGGCCTGATGGCCGCATGGTCACAAACATCTTACATATTGTTTTTGCGAAGAAAAAGGATTAGCATATATTCTTTTACTGATTATGCGTTATTTATTTGTGGCTTCCATTGAAAGGTATTTATTTTCGGCTAGGGGTGTTTAAAAATATTCGAATCCGAGAACCGATCCGAAAATCTGAAAGTCCGAATCCGAAATATCTGAATTTTCGGATATCCTTCGAAATTCGGATTCGAATTCGGATAGTGATTTTCAAAAGTTTCGGATATTCGGATATCCGATTATCTGAAAACTAAAAAATATTTTATTTTTATATTTTTGAATTTTAGATATATTTTTACTTTAGGTTGAGATTTTTTAGTGTATATTGTGACTTTTATAATATGAGTTGGTTTTTTATGTTATTTTTATAATATTATATGTTTAATTATTTAGAAAATGAAAAAATATAAAATATAAAAAATATAAAAAATGAATTCCGGATATCCGAATCACTATCCGAAATACAGATATCCGACTTTGAACACCCCTATTTTCAACGCTATCCTTTTAACTGGTGAAACAATATGGTTTAGTTTTACGCTTGCTCTATTTAAGATTTCAGACCGCCTGGCATATAAATCATTAAATTGTTTTGGTCGTTTTGGTTTATGATTTACACGAAAACCAAACAAAATCTATAATATTGTTTAAACATAAATATGTGATTTTATTACCTCGTTAGTTGCTACATAGTACGTGTGTGCGGTGCTACGTAGTAGTGTATGCGGGGCGACAGGAGCCTCGAACCCCGGTGACTACACTTGTGGGGCGCTTCCACCAGGTTGTCAAGACAACTTGTTGTTCAACTCGTTTCAAACATATATGTTAGTCAAGAAGACGTTTAGATTGCTAAGTACATGAGTTAAAGCTTTATTGTTTCACATACTTTGAGATATCGATTCGACAAACTCGTATAGCGAACTAACGACATTTTTACACGAATGTAAATTTATCGTGAGTTTATGCCAATAGTTTAACAACGATAATGTTTAAAACCTTCATAAACTAATTATTAGCTAATCTCAATCCTTAAACATACTAAACTATAATCATATGTCTTCATAAATTTCTATTATGGACTGTATTCTTAGTCTTTAGATGACACGGAGTGGGAAGTAGGAACTAGAGGAGGGTGGGGAAATCCCTCCGCCTGGTGGGAATATCACCCCTGATCCCGGCTTTAAAATTTTCTCCCGGACCCAATGAATATTCACTGGGCTTCAGCGGTTGTGTCGCGTCACTTTTCCACCGAACATCAAATGCGAAACATGAAAACCTAATCACTCCGTATAAAATGGGGAGAACGGAGGATAATCGAGTAAAATATAAAAAAAAGCGCATTGTTGATTTTTTTACTCTACTTTAGTTACATTTATCATTTTCATTCAAAAATATTTTTCTTGTATTTGACTTTATAAGGTTTGAAAAATATATCATTTTTATCCAAAATTATTAGCTTTGTAATTTTAAATATTAATTGTTAAAAGGGCACTTATGTAAATATTCATATAAAAACAAAATTCTAATTTATGTTTACGTATTGATTATAAAATTTCATTTACGCAATTCATGTTTTCAGATGAAAATGATAATTTTTTAAAACATGGGAAGACAAATGCAAAAAATATATATATTTTTGGATGAAAATAATAAATTTAATCAAAATATAGTAAATTATACGACAATTCACTGTATAAAAAATATCAAGCAACGTTAACGTACGAAACAAGATCATTAACCCGTGCTGACCCCTACATCTCTTAGAGAGATGAACAACACAATTTTTAATGCCTTCATCCAACACCAAAAGCCAGCAATATCATATAAATATATTTTGACCCTAAGTAAATTAAAAAAAAGAAAGAAAAAAAAGTCATAATGAGTTTTACCACTTGCTTTAAACTAAAATAAACATTTTGAACACACATATCCAATAAGCCAAGCACCAAAAACTCACCTGATAAACATTTGATAAATGATGAAGTCATAGTGTGATACTGCTACCAGTCCTTTGTCGTTATGGGTTGGTGAACCAAACATATTGATTAAAACATACCAACAACCTTTAGTGTTTGTACAGTACAATTCATGTTGCACGTCAATCAAATCCCAAAAACAATACAAAAAAAAAAGAAGAAATAATAACAAATTTATATCAAAACTTGAGAAATATTAGTTCGTCTATAAAAATTAAAACAACATTTTGCATAGTATTCAACATCTAATTAAGGAAAGAAATATTTAACCTATCTTAAAAAACAATAATAATTTCTATCTTTGTTCGTTCCTAAAACTGTATCAACACACCAATTCTTCTTTCAAACTTGAATCTTCTTCCCATGACTCTACATATTCTTGATTCAAATCGAATAACACCCGATGCGGTTCACAGCGATCTGAGCTTGAATCATCATAAACTCTCTGAGATGTTGCAGATTCATGGGAGATTATGTTGTCACTCGATGTTGACACACCCGAAAAGTTTATAATCCGTTCAATGTTAATCTTTTGCTCATCATGAACAACCTCATGAGCTTGATCCATGCTTCGTTTCTTCAAGTGCGTGTGCCAGTGGTTCTTGATCTCGTTGTCGCTTCTTCCTGGTAACTGTGCAGCAATCGCTGACCATCTGCAAATCGATGCGAAAATTTTACATAATTCATTAGCCAGTTGGTAATATCAAAGGTGATTACAGTTCAAATATGATCTAAGAAATTAATATAATGATTAAAGGCTTAAAGCACCTACTTGTTTCCAATTTTCTGATGCAATTTGATGATGATATCTTCTTCTTCCTTGCTAAAATTACCCCGTTTTACGCTTGGTCGAAGATAATTCATCCATCGCAACCTGCAACTCTTACCGCACCTCGCCAAACCTAATTACACGAACAATAACAACATCAGATTCATCAAATCAGATTCACAAGCTCTGCAGATCCTCAATTGGAAGAGAATACAAGTGTAGAATTCTACTAAAGTAGGTGAATCAAAACAAATCATCATTCTATAGCGTACATAAATCGAATCAAAACATCAAAATTAGCGCTCAACGATAGGTGATTCATAATTCTGCGTTTCCACTTCCGATTCGATCAAACAAAGCATCGTACCGAAATCAAACTGCTAATTTCTCCTTCAATTGAGATCAACCAAACAAATCAAACTGCTAATTCTGCTTCATTTGAGATAAATTAAACAAATCAAACTGCTAATATCTGCTTCAATTGAGATAAATCAAACAAATCAAACTGCTAATTCTGCTTCATTTGAGATAAATTATACAAATCAAACTGCTAATTTCTGCTTCATTTGAGAAAATTTAAGCAAATCAAACTGCTAACTTCTGCTTCAATTGAGATAAATCAAACAAATCAAACTGCTAATATCTGCTTCATTTGAGAAAAAGTAAACAAATCAAACTGCTAATATCTGCTTCAATTGAGATAAATCAAACAAATCAAACTGCTAATATCTGCTTCATTTGAGAAAAATTTAACAAATCAAACTGCTAATTTCTGATTCAATTGAGATCAATCAAAAAAATCAAACAAACACAAATCAAACAAGCACAAATCAATGAAACCAAACTTCAGTGAGGGAGATGAATGAATGAATGAATGAATGATACCGGCGTATTTGGGGAGTTCACGCCAATTCCAGTGGCCATAGCGTTCGATGTAATCACGTAACTTGTTATCTTCTTCTTCACTCCAAGCGCCTTTTTTGAGGCCATTTTTGTCGATGCAAGGTGCCCTCACCATTCTCAGATCTCCCTCCTCTATGCTCTCTAGTTTCTCTCTCTGGTGGTACCATCATGATGACTCCAAGTCTAGGTTTGTTGGCGATCACCATTTATTATTTTATTTCATAAGTTACACTCTCCGTACATGTTCATTCTGCTATATGCATAACGCCCCCTTCATTTTCATCACGATTGAAATTTAACACCTTGTTTATTCTGAGTTGTTGCAGCCGGTCCCTCATTTAGTCACCACAACTAGTGTTTTACTATTATTATTATTATTATTATTATTATTATTATTATATTATTATTATTATTATTATTATTATTATTATTATTATTATTATTATTTTTCTTATTTTTCTTATTTTTATGATAACTTTTAGAGTAACCGGTAAAGTTATTGTTTTAAGATAATTATTTCATAGATTTAAGTTGTTAAACATAGCCCTTTGTATAAAATGTAAGTAAAACTACTATCAAAATGATGACTGGTATAATAAACAATTAAGAGTAGAAGACTAAACTTAAAAAAAACAATTGAAAAAATCTTAACAGATTAACTTCTAAGAATAAAAATCTATAGAATCAAATACATGACACTCGGATCACTAAAGTGATTATTTGATCATGAACTGATAGCCTTAGAACAACAAATCTTAGGCTTTTCGAATGAGACTCAAAACCTTAGACAAAGAGCTCGCAATGACGAGAGTAAGATCCATAGAAATAAGAAAAATGAAAATGGGAGTCTAATTCTCAATAGTGCATCTAATCTAACATATAAAAGCTATATATAAAAAATTTTTCTAATAGATTTACTGATCCACGTGTTCTCTAGCAAGTAAAAGGGTTAAACGTAAGTAAATGCTTCAAAACAGCTTCAAACTCCACACCTGATCCATGTACACCAGCTTGACCTAAGAGTCCATTAGCTTTATCAGTCCGCCATCTTCAATAAGTCCTAATTGTAGTAGTTTCCTAGTTATAGTCACAATAAACACCAGTAGGCACTTATAAATATGATTGGGTTTAGCTTTGAATTAATGACGAGTTATTTCAGACTATGTACATCAGATCGTGAAATGATCTAACAATTCCCTAAACGCTATGTAAAGAATAAGAGGAAAACTCAACAGTACACATTTTTTTAACCGGTGCATATTTATTTTGATGATATTGAGACATTTTAATTCAAAATCCGTCTAAATGCAAAAATTATTACTTCTTTTGAAAAGCAATAATTAAAACATTTCAATAAATCAAGCCAATAAACAACTAGCAAAAATCTCCAACCAACTAAAGAAAAAGTAGAACATTTAATAAGACGCAAATAACATACAAGAGATCATAACGACATTAAACTTTAACAACACTTGTACATCATCAAAGGTGTGACATTTGTAAATGTTGCTATGATGGAAAGTAATTTATAAAATTGAAATTACATTAATATATGATTTATAGTTAAGATTTTCTTAGCATAACTTGACATTCTTACCCAAACCATACTTACCTAATGCTTCATTTAGTTATCATTATGTAGAAGGAATTAATACTAATGATAGCAAACTGTACATGATTTATTAACGAGTTAAGTGAATTGATGAGTTGTAAACAAAATAACAGGTTGACCTTATTAACTACTATCTTTTATTTTACTTTTAGGTGGTTTAACAAATCAACATGTTTAGGTAAACGAGTTAAGCATGTAAACTCGATCATGGTCCATTTAATTAAATGATTAACCTCTCATCTCAAACACAATTGATTGATCAGTTAGATTAGATATGATGACCTAAAACCTAATACTTTCATGTTGAGTTTTGGTGTGCTTTGAATTGTGTTAGAAATTGACATCATTTGTCAAATAGATCACATGATGATTGTTAGTGGATTCAAAGGATGGTATATGTAAAAATACAAAGTTGGTGGTCCCCAAGTGTAAATATATGATTAGTAGAGGCGTTTAAGTGTAAGTTAGCCGCGTTTTTGTGGTCATGTTCAATATTTAATTTGTTCACCGGTCAGACGGCTTTTGATTCATTACCATACTCTACCTAACTTCGATATTAATTTATTATATAAAATATTTAGATCGAATGTCAAAACTGGTCCCTCCATAATTTGTCAATACCAGATTCAGTCAATATAGTCTTTAAAAGTTAACCGTTTTGCTATCAATCATTTAGATTTTTGACCTTAAGAAAACCAAGTCGAATGAGTATCTGTTTGTATTATTTGGCGCCTTGGACACCACGCCTTGCTTGTAGTTTGAAATAACTCATCAAAATATCATTTAGTTACGATAAAACTGTATAAGATGAAAATAACTTATTCATTGGTTAGCTTGATTTTATTTTAAAACTTGATTTTTGTAAGTATAAATTACATATTCATTTAAAGGTACTTTGATCGGTAACGAGTTAGACAAAGAATTTAATATATCGTCTAGGTGTTGTTTTTTTAATAGAAAAATATTATTTTATTTCGAAAAGGCTACCAAATAAAAATAACTGTCTAGATTAGCAAAAGGAGAAAAAAGAGGTACGTATTTGAATATGTGAACGTTTTAAAATATGAAGGGTAAGAGAATAGTCGATAGATGAAATTTCATTGACTTGACCAATATTATTTCATACATATTCAAAGCAATTTGTTGTGTTTTGGACTTTTGGTGTGTAGTTTTTAACATAACATTATTTAATTAGCACATGTTATTTGTCTTTCTAATTTATTTCAACACAATATACTAAAAGTGGTAAATAAAAGTTAATCTTAAAAATAACTAAATAAATAATTTTCTTAGTGAAGGAAACAAATCATAACCAAATTTTTATTCAAAGAAAAGTCTTAAATAACCTATAACAATTTTAATAAAAAATCACATATGACATTTTTAAATGTTTTATACATGTAGCTTTAGGACTTTAACCAAGATTCTCTTGTCTACCCGTGATACTTTTCGTTTTAAGCTTGACATTATTACGCACATTTAACTTGAGGCATCATATTAACCACATATCTTTAATTCTTTAAATATATTTTTAGATATATTTTGGAGTTATCTATATTATAGTTTATCACATAAAGATCGTATCTCTTCCTTGTTCTACGAAAATTTATCGGTTAGGACTTAGGAGCTTGTTAGCACATGTGCTTTTGTTTATCTCTACACTATAAAGAGATATGTGTTGAATTATATCTAACACAAAAACATTTAACATCAATATTCTATTTTGTTTTCCCCAATGAATTATATCAAAATCACATTATGTTTATGTGTTAGTTATTATTCTTGCACTTTATTGTACATAGGTGTTTATTATATATAGTGGATTTTCTAAGAACTCGTACAAGAGCATTTAGTCTTATATATTCCTAGGAGCAATACTAAAATAACATGAATGTGAAGATCCGCAAGTTTGACAATTAATAAGGGTTTTTGTTTCTAAAAGATGCAGATAAAAATTAATTATATCATAAGAAAATGTATGTGCGAGAGCTAAGGATAAAAACATGAAAATATAAAGCAAAAAAAGGGAAATGTAAGGCTTTATGAACTGTTCAGCTAAACATAATACTTAACCTAATTAACTATTCAGCTAAACAAGATACTTGGTTTTGAACTTGTAACGATTTGATAGGGTGTAAGCAACACTCCCAACAACTTACTTGTTGTTAATAACAAATAACATCTATATTGGTTTTGAAAGACACCTATATGTGTTCATTATCACCCACCTAGTTGAGGCTCGAAGTTTTAACCGAATTTTTTTTACCACTCTAAGTCTATAATTTCAAAATGCATTTGTTATTGTATTCAACTCTCCACCCCATAACCTATAACAGTTAAAAATATTTTTTATATTATCAACATCAAAATGTAGAAAAAAAATATTTTCTAACTGAATCCAAAAGTATAACATGCTAAAAAATATGTTATACTTTTAATTTGTATAAAATATAAAAATGAGTGATCTGATTGGAATACTTTTAAAACTTAAGTTACTTAATTAGAACACTTTTGAAAGTTGATTACTATTTTACAAAGAAACCCCTTACTTATTAGACCAAACATTTGTAATTAGTTGTATAAATTAAATGTATGCGTGTAGTCTTATAAATAAAGTATAAATACTCGACTATATTATCTTTTAAATTACCATCTAGAAATAAACAAAATTTATTTGGAATAAGGTTGAAATAGTTGTAGTTTTTATAAAAGAAACAAATATTGACACAAATAATTGCCATACGAGTTAGGAAAAGGGTATGTAATTGACAACTGGAGGTGTGTAAGCAACGGCTCATGTTTTTTTTCTCTCTCTCACTATATTTTGTGCCTCTTGTTGTCTATTTAAGTTATTTGTATGTGCTAAACTTAAACATAATATAAATAAATAAATACATATATATATATGTGTGTGTGTATATATATATATATATATATATATGATATTATTAAATATTTTTATTAACAAAGTGTTAATATGAAAGACATTAAATTGCAGATATAATCCATGGGTTTGATCATTGCAAATTTTGTACTTAGATTTCGAAAGGCAAAAATTATTGTACATTTTCTAAGTTGTATAAATACGAAAGAAGTAGAGGTGACCCAAGGGAGGGGCAACCGCCCACGGTCTAGTCCTCCGAAAGAACCCAAAGTTTTTTAAAAATCATATATATATATATATATATATCAAAATAATCGATTTCACGCTTTAAATTAGTCTATTACACACTTTAAGTTAACTCATTTTATTTAAATATAATTTGGTTAAATCATTTAATCCATTTAAGTAGTTCTTCACACAAACGTTTTAAAACCCAAAAAAAGAGTTATATAGTTTCTTTTTGTTTAAGGCCCATTTACTCTTTCACCCTGGATCCCTAAATACTCAACGTCGGCTCGAGAAAGAAGTAAATAAAAACATTAGACTTGAACTAACATACAATATTCACCAGTAATCTAATATAAATTCACTTCATATAAAAAAAAATATTTAAACAACCATCCATATTACAAGTGACATCTCTCTTTAACCATTTTTTATATAAAAAGATATAATTTTCATTTAGTCATTGAAAACATATTACAATCAAATTATACAAAGCTCTAAAAATAATAACATTAAAACTAAACGTACATTTGGGTGTACAGGTAAGTGTTTAGTGTATTCTTAGCTTGCAAACAGGTGTATATAACATAATATGATACAATTCTATATAACATATAATACATTAAATAATCTACTTTGCAATATTAATTTTCCGGTAACAAAAATAACAAATGAGCATAGGTAACATTGTCACCAACCTCACTTAGTCCATTTCCCATATGGCCTTAACCATGAAGACCACCGAACCCTTTAGTGACCTTGAGCATGCACACAACCACAGCCTCTTACTGAACCAACCCGAACCACCACCACCACCAACCGCGGTAAGAAAGCGGTTGTCTGTCAGGGTTCCATCAAGTATCACATTGTTCTCTTTGTTTTCCATTACAGCTATCGCACTCATCATTCTAAACCAACAAATTTTTACTTACAACGCTACCAATTCAGCACGATTAGAGTCCCTACAACACTCGCGATCTCATCGCCTGAAGTGGCAAAGAACAGCCTTTCATTTTCAACCAGCGAAAAATTTCATCTACGGTACAATATAATTACCCGATTAGATTAATTATTTATGGTGGATTTGTGATAGAATGTTTTAAAATTACTTTTTGTTGATTCCATTGGTGCTAATCGGTTGTTTTACTTGATTTGTTTCATGGTGGTTGACAATGTTTCCCGTTGGCCTCTCTGCTTCAGATCCTAATGGTATGTATCTTGCATCATCTCTCCAATGTCATAGTGTTCTAGGGATGTAAGAGCATTCACACTAGATTTTCCGTCCCCATTCTCATATTTACAAATAAAAAATTATATTTTTCATTTCAGTTAAATAATAATTTTTATATATTATCATTATTTATTCTCTCTACTTCACTCATAACTATTTTTAAAAATATTAAAAAATTTATAGAGGTCGTACCATATTTTCCAAGATATAAGTCCCATCAAAATAAAAAACCTATTATGAATGTTCTAAAAAAATCAATCTAAGCCAGGTGGCTCAAGGTGAGACGAGTGGGTTTTACCCGGCTCGTTTATTTAAGAGTTGAAATGTCGAGCAAATTTCAGCTAAGGCTTAAGCTAGCTCGTGACTGATCGAGTCTCGGTAATTTTAGAACTGTATGCATTTTACACATATCCACGTATAAAAATAAAAAATAATATCAACCTTTAAATTTACAAAACACATATATTAATTATTAAAGATGGTTAATAGATATTAGAAAATATGACTAATATATATGTTATAGTTCCTGGTTATAATATTTTTATGATTTATATATATTAAAAAATCTGGGAGTTATTTTAAGCAAGTTGATGAGAGAATCAACCTTGACTCGGTTCAGTTTGACTCGTTTACTAATTGAACTTCTTCACTCAACTACATGATAGTCATTTGGAGCTGAGTCTCGAAATTTTTAAAGAACCTTGGGTGTTTACTTTGCAGTTTCATTGTGATATTATTATTCCAATCATTTCTAAAAGCTATTTAGTATTTATGTTATAGAATAATCTTAAGTTGTACCCTCAATTTAAATGTTCTTTTTAATGTTCATCTACACACTAAATTACCCATTTAGTTCATATGACGATGGGTTGGATTGTTCCATTTCAGGTCCATTGTTTCACATGGGTTGGTACCATCTATTTTACCAATACAACCCGTATGCACCGGTCTGGGGCAATATGTCATGGGGTCACTCGGTGTCCAAAGACATGATTCACTGGTTCGAGCTTCCGGTCGCCTTGGTCCCAAGCGAATGGTATGACATCGAGGGTGTTTTATCAGGGTCCACCACGGTCCTTCCCAATGGGCAAATCTTTGCACTGTACACTGGGAACGCTAATGATTTTTCCCAGCTACAATGCAAAGCTACACCTGTTAACATATCCGACCCACTTCTTGTTAAATGGGTGAAGTACAATGACAATCCAATCCTTCACCCTCCACAAGGGATTGGGTTAAAAGACCATCGGGACCCCTCAACAGTTTGGACGGGTCCCGATGGAAAACACAGGATGATCATGGGATCTAAACGACACAGTACGGGACTTGTGCTTGTTTACCATACAACTGATTATGCAAACTATGAATTGTTGGATGAGCCGTTGCACTCGGTTCCCAACACTGATATGTGGGAATGCGTCGACTTTTACCCTGTTTCATTAACCAATGATAGCGCCCTTGATATGGGCGCCTATGGGTCGGGCATCAAACATGTGATTAAAGAAAGTTGGGAGGGACATGGTAAAGATTGGTATTCAATTGGGACCTATGATGCAATAAACGATAAATGGACACCCGATAACCCGGAATTAGACGTGGGTATCGGGTATCGGTGTGATTACGGAAGGTTCTTTGCGTCCAAGAGTCTTTACGACCCGTTGAAGAAAAGGCGGGTTACGTGGGGTTATGTTGCAGAATCAGATAAAGCTGATCAAGACATCTCTAGAGGATGGGCTACTATATATGTATGTTAATCTCGTATTCGAGCTTTTATTTTGAAATAATATAACTATGTAAACATAACACACGTTCTGATGTTAATTTTTGTAATAGAATATTGGAAGAACCGTGGTACTAGATAGAAAGACCGGGACCCATTTACTTCATTGGCCGGTTGAGGAAGTCGAGAGTTTGAGATACGACGGTCGAGAATTTGAAAAGCTCGAGCTAGAGCCGGGGTCGATCATTCCACTAGACATAGGCACAGCGACACAGGTACAAAGAGTACATAGATTGTTATTAGGTACCTCTATTTAACATGTAATCCATTGGTTTCTCTTGTCAAATATCATGTTAAGAAAATAATGGCATCACATGTGGCTGTTGCAGTTGGACATAGTTGCTACATTTGAGGTGGATCAAGATGCATTAAAAGTGACAAGTGAAACTAATGACAAATATGGTTGCACTACAAGCTCGGGTGCAGCCGAAAGGGGAAGTTTAGGACCATTTGGTGTTGCGGTTCTCGCTGATGGAATCCTTTCCGAATTAACTCCTGTTTATTTCTACATTGCTAAAACTGCCGATGGAGGTGTGACAACACATTTTTGTACCGATAAGCTAAGGTAACAAAAATAAAAATTTTCATATATACATCTTAGGTATCCACTTCACTTGAGGAGGAATGGAATAGAAGTTATTTGACATCGAATTAAATTATTTTTTTTAACAGCAACAAATAGATTTCATTACTCTTGCAGCTAGAAAATAAAAATTGACCGAATGGAAATAATTACGTTTTTAAATACAAAATAAAAACTAAATTAAAAATGCAGGTCATCACTGGATTATGATGGTGAGAGAGTTGTGTACGGTAGCAATGTCCCTGTGATCGATGGTGAAGAACTCACGATGAGATTATTGGTAAGGCAATTTATAAATATATAACATTTAATTTTATTATTCGTCACGTTTAAAGCTATATATATTGTGATAATATATGATTATGCAAAATATAAGGTGGATCATTCAATAGTGGAGGCGTTTGCACAAGGAGGAAGGACAGTTATAACATCAAGGGTGTATCCAACAAATGCAATATACAACAACGCTAAACTGTTTTTATTTAACAACGCGACTCGTACAACTGTCAAGGCGTCTCTCAAGATTTGGCAAATGACTCCTGCTCAAATTCAGCCTTACCCTTTCTAATCACCCGTTTATTTCCTTTCTAGATAAATTATTATTACGATCCTAACGTCTAGGCATTATGTTTGTAGAACATGTAAGCATGTTGAAACCTTTGTGATGAAAAGTATTCCCTCTAATTTACTCAAATCATAAATTGAATTAGATGACACTTTTTCATCTCTAATGTTAAATTTTTATCCGGTGGTGTAGTTTTTAAAAAAAAATTATAATCATAAGTGCCAATACTAAAAAAGCATAAGACTAAATTTAGAAGAAAAAAAAAGAATGCAAACTTAATTGGTAAAAGATAACAAAATTACCCTTTATATGATTCTATCATTATCCTCAGCACACTACATGTCCTATCCTCAAGGTGTTAGTGACCAACCGCATAACCATATTTCTAAAGTTACAATAAACTGTAGAGAAAACTGGCATTAACCGACACAAATGTCATCATGAAATATCAAGCATCAGAAGTCGGGACTAAAAACATTGAATCAACGAAAGCAAAATGACATGTAAAGTTTTTGCATACACAAGGGGCAAGATGGAGATTTCCTTATTACATCACGTCCAAACATTTGAAGAACCACAACAGTGACTGCTGTAAGGTAGGTGTCAATATCCCTCCTTTTAAGGGCATTCTTTCGCATACACTTCACTGGCATACTTCCAGTTGATCACTTTCCAAATGTTCTTCAAATAATCTGGTCTAACATTCTTGTACTGCATTGAGTGCAGAAAAAACAATCAGATATAAATACATCATCATTCATTTGGGTTCTAAAACTTCTGCATGTGTGGATCATAAACCTGCTATCAGCATATATAAAAGCTGATGCAAAAACTAAATCCCATGCTCGGACGTACAGACCATGAAAGTTTATATAATCACCTGTAAGTAGTATGCATGCTCCCAAACATCTATGCCAACTAGTGGAACCAAACTTGCACCTTTCGTAACCAGTGGGTCCTACAACAGAAGAAGATATTTAGTAACATGCCAGGCATCATGTAAACGCATGAAAAAAAACTTGAGACATTTATTCAGCGCAAAAACTTGAAAAACTATTGATTATGCAAAATACTTGTAAGTTAAAATTAAAAAGTAGCCATGTATACCTGGTTTGCAGTTGTTTCAACCACAAGCCTTTTCAGCTCTTTGTCCACTGCCAGCCACTGACAATATATATCACACACATATATATTAAACAAGAGTCCAACAACAGAACAAAGATGGATGAACAATATACACCGAAAAGGATGAATGATGCAAAGAGCAGACAAGATGATATAACATAGCACCCAGTAAGGCCCATTAAAAGATTTAGACTCATTTGACACATAATTCGATAATTCTAAGCCTGAACAACAACAAGACAACCTTAACAGGTCGTAATGTGAATTATTGTAAACTTATAAACAGACGTTCAAATTGATAAACGGTCAACACTTTTTAGTTCATTTAATCACCAGATAATTTTAAATTCGAAAAAATAAATATTCTTAAGTTTTATAACATTTAATATTTAAAACTATTGAGAAATAAAATTTATGTGATCTTTTATAAGATTTGAACCTCGAAACCTATTTCTCATTATTCATGTTTACCAACAACATGTTACCCCTAAGTTTGTAGAACTAAGGACAATGTAACCTAACGTACAAAGATGAATGAATAATATACACTGAAAAAGGGATGAATGATGCAAAGTGCAGACAAGATGATATAACATACCACCCAGCCAGAGCCTTGGACAGCAGCACCTTCAGCATTCATCTTGGCAATCAGTTTTTCCATTGAACCAAAGTGCTGGTCAATGGCCCAGCCCAGAGAACCATGTGGTGGCTCGCCACCCCCTTCCTGCACAAAAAAGTATCAGCTTTGAGTCAAGTGTTATGCTCAAAATCATCAATGGGTTATCAGGAAACAGACTTACACGAGTAGGGGCAAGATTCTTCCAGAAAATCGAGTGATTCACATGACCTGATACAAGAAAAAGATTTTAAAATATATCCAGTTACAAATTTGGACAGTCGGTGAATGAACATGTATTGCACCATCATTACAGACTTACAGTAACTTAATACATAAACTATGAGATGTGGTAGTAACAACAAATCTCAAGATGTTCATATGAACTTTTCACACTTTTTTATGTTTTATGAAGCTTATATCAATCAAGTGAAACTCACGCCTCGTCCCAAACCGTCTTCCTCCAAGCTGATTGATTCTCAAATATATGATTAGAATGCCATTATGAACTTCTTTGAAACTACAAGACTTATATCAACTTTTAATAAAAATACACATCAACTAACTATCCCACAAGTCATTATTTCTAACGACAAGAGTTAACTAGTTAATTCTGGTTCGAGGGGAAACAAATCTCTAATTTCTTATAGATGAATACAGAACACATGAATTCAATTAGGCTTATTCCTTTCTATCAGCAGAGTCCATGTTTCTAATGTAAAATCTATTGACCATGATATGGATTATATTGCAAGTTTAACAACACGAAATCCAATTCAGAATTCTTGACATTAACCGTGCTGTAGGTATCAAATTTTACAAAAACAAAAAACGCATATCAAACTAAATCATAAGTAAGCCCTCTCACGCTAAATTACATACAACGGAGTACCAATTCCTAAATTACAGAAAAACGACAGAAGCATATGCAATGAAACAACACGATCATATACAGATTGATACGATAATAAAAAATCGAACCTCCGCCGTTGAACTTAATGGCGCTCTGCAACTTGACAGCAGTGGAGGCATCACCCTTGGCGATGGCGTCATCGAGCTGCTCGAGAGCTTTGTTGTAGTTGGTGATGTAAGTCTGGTGGTGCTTTTGATGATGAAGCTGCATAATCTCTCCGCTAATCGCTGGCTCCAGTGCGCCATAATCGTAGGCGAGATCAGGAAGCGTGAAGGTCTGCAACCCACGAATCTGTTGGTGACATAAACGACCTAGGGTTTTGCTGTTGGCGAGAGCTCGAAGTGCCATTTGTTCTGTGAGTCGATTGACAGAAGTTGGTGAGATATGTAGAGTAAAGGGATCTGTGTGCACCCACTTGAGTTAGTAGAACCTAGTAAAATCTAGGTGTCCCTGTATGCTTTGTTACAATTACAAACAGCCACACTACTTCTCAGACTTTCTGCTTCTGACCCTCTTTTTTTAATTTTTTTTCTAACGGCGGAGGATTTTATTAGAAATTGATAAAACTCAAACGGTGGAATGGGCACCAAACAGAAGTAGCGGAGCTTGGATATCTTTATAGGGGGGCGATTGTGAAATTAATTTATTTTACAGGGAACGAACTCTTTATATATAAAAATTTTACACTATCGAGCAAAAAATTACACTACCGGATCAAAAATTAGCACACGAAAAAAACAGGCCCTCCTGACCCCTAAAGAGCTTCACCAATGCCAAACAGGCCATTGAGCTTCCACCCCGGTTCTTTATTTAAGGGAAGTTGTTGCATTAAATTCTTCTAATAATCATTTATAATCCCACCATTGTTGGTGAAAACTAGATTATTTCTAGATTACATGGAGCCCGACATAAACTTTTATAGATTGCACCATTTTAGCTTTATAGACATTGGAATTGGAATACTTATGGATCTTAAATAGAACTATTGTTGAAATTGTAAATAGTGAATAAATTTTACGTAATTTTCTGGTGAGATGCCACAACCCCGTTGATATGTAGCAAGAGATGATAATATGATCACCAATTCTTCATGCTCAATACAAAACTATCAATTGAGGGATGTAGAGCAACTCTCCTTTTGTGCAGAGCCAATAAGCTTCACCCTATTATTAATCAATAGAAATCATCAACTTTGACGTCCTTCATTATCTTAAAAACGAATATCCTCATGTTCTCTAAACTATTATCATTCAAAAAGACAAATGCACCAACACATTGTCAACAAACTCATCCTTGATATATTTTTTAAATCTATTGTTGCTAAGTGGCTCAGCAGCAAGATTTACTAATTAGTAATAAAAGTCACATTATATACCCCATACCGATTGTTCACAAAATGTTAGTATATGTACTTGCTATCTTAGTTTCTTATTAGAATAACTTTGGTAATTGTAATTATAAAAATCTCTTCGACTTCAAAGAGTTGATTAATAATGATCAATGACCTTAGTGGTAAATGGTTTACTCCTTGATCATAGATCATGCGTTAAATTTAAATCCAAGATGTAGTGATTTTTTTAGACGTAAAATGAAAGAGTTCATGAGTTCGTGAGTTAAAAAGAAAGAAGTAAAACAAAACACAGGATTCATAGTGAAAAACAAATAACTAACAGGTACCAACTGCAAAAAGATTCAATCTTCAGGTCTTTTCGTGCAATAAAACAAAAGAAAAGTATACACAGGTTCCTCCAAAATCACGACGAACAAGCCGGCCGAAGGCATCATCAATTCAACGCATAGAGAAAACCTAACCATATCAAACCCTCAGGTTTCAACGCTCTTCAATTCCCCTTTCAGTACTCCAGACATTCAAACCTCTTGAACATTTCTCCACCAATTCTCAAATCTCTCATCTTTTCCCCAACTGATTTTGGTTTTCGCAGTGAAATCTTGACCCATTTCAATGGACGATTCACAAGCAGTCTCCGATCACGTTGAAAGGGATAACAGCACGTATTCAACATCCACAAGTAGTTCTGGTTATCGGTTGTTTGATCGACAGACCACCATTCATCAGTTGATGGGCGGCGGAAAGGGTATAATACTGTAATCTCTTTTGTTACAAGACCCACTACTCTAATTTTTATAAGAAGTGAATCTTTAATCGTATATGTTAGTGACCACTTAATTTATATGCATCGAATTGGGATTTTAGTTGTGAAATTTTATGATTAAAGTTGCATATCATTCATTTCTGACTTTGAAGTGGGAAACTAGTATTTTGACCAAGAAACATGAATTCTATCGTGTTGTAGTTAGATACATTGTTTCTATGAGGGTGTATTGATAAGTTCTTTGTAATTTTCCTTTAATTTTGCGCTGGCATATTCAATTTTATTGAATCCTTTAGTTTTAGCTTGTATGCATAATTATGTAAATGGCTGCAAATTCAGAACTTAGAGTAGATTTTATTTTTAGTGGAATTGATGGATGATTCTGAATGGTGTTTTAGAATCTGATTTGGGGTTTCTGTTTGTCACTCTGCAATTGAGTTTTGATTGCTGATCAGTGATATGTTTTTTAGTAAACTTATGATTTATCATATCGATATGTTTTTGTTTCTTGATTCTTAGCTGCTGATGTTCTGTTGTGGAAGAGGAGACGTATTTCATTGGGCATTATTGTTGTTGCAACTGTTGCGTGGCTAATATTTGAGCGATCCGGATTGTCATTTTTAACAATTTGTTCTGATGTTCTGCTGTTCTTGATCGTACTGCGTTTTCTACACGCCAATTATGCTACTTTAAGGGATAAGTATGCATGCTTTTACCTTTATATGTTGTAATATGATTAAGTAATAAGTTTAGCGTTCTTCTTGTATGCCGTTTGCTTATTATAGCTGTTCCAAAATTGCACAGACAGATTCAAACATTGCCTGAACTGGTCTTGTCTGAGGAGATGGTCAATTATGCTGCTGCGTCTTTTCGGATCAAAGTAAACTATTTGTTACTTATGGCGCATGATATCACCCTTGGCAAGGATTTCAGGCTATTTTTCATGGTTTGTGATCACAACTTCATAAGAGGCTTATTAGCTAGTTTTAGTAACATTAGTTATTGTAATAATCATATAATCATATGTTTGAGCATTTGGAAAAATATGATTACTTAAGATATCAGTAAATAAAACAATGAAAAGGGACAGTATCATGAAAAAGGAGACGTCTTGCAAAATGAGATGAAGTCTCCCGAATTAGGTTCAAAAAATTGGATATAGGTAACAATATTCTACCATAAGGTAATCAGTTTTATTGAAACTAAATATGAAACTGAATATTTGATCTCTAAAAGATCAGATAATCATAAGCAGCATATATTTACCCAAACATTAAACAGATAACTGTGACTTCAACTCACAACAATCTGATATTCGTTTCCGAAACACAAACCCAAACACCCTTTGAGTGTTTTTGTGATTTGACTTTTCCCTCGTTGGCATGAAAGAGAATATGACTACATGCTTTTTACTTCTTTTATCAAACACACAGGTAGTGGGATTTCTGTGGCTGTTATCTGTCCTTGGTAGTGTAATCTCTTTCTTCACGCTTGCATATATAGGTATGAACCTTAATTCTAGTTAATATATGTTTTGGTTTCACTGTTTAGGTCATTCAATGATAAGTTCTGATGTATAATTTTGTGTGTTGTGTGTTTGTTTCTAGTAGCATTGACCTCTTACAGGCATCAAAGCTTCAATAAATGCATTGTCTATTGACTCTTACAAAACTCCACCCCCCCTCACTCATTCTCTCACTCTCAATTCATAGCAATTATCTGAAATGAAAATAATCTTGTAGCAGAAAGTGCTCAACTATTATTTAGCCAAATTTTGCTCAATAGATAGATAAACTAAAGTATGAGAGCAAAGATTTATGTGGTTTTAGGTGTAGGATGAATATATTGGGAAATGGAAACCTTGAAAGATGAGATTTTGTCTATTAGGAGTTGAAGTCACAATACTGAATGACACACTAGTACTCCTTCCAATTTATTAAGATGGAGTATGTCTTGATGAAAATTTTTGTAAAGATACAAATTACATCTATATTTAGGTCTTTGTTAACCTGTATGCAATTTAGTGTTAATGTTCAGATAATTGCTTTGTACTTTTCGTATCAGAATTCTCTGTTAACCCATTCAATATGGTTGACCGAAAACACCTTTTGTCTAATAAAAAGTTATTTTAACAGATTAATCGTGTCGAACATGATTACGAAAACTTCATTGTGTTCCAGCTTCTAAGATATTTTGGGTTTACAATGTGATGTCAGGAACGATTCTGTCGGTGACACTACCTGCACTGTACAATAAATACGAAGAACAAGTAGATCGTGTTGCAGGTACAATCCACAGAAGTTTTTCAAGACATTACAAGATAGTTGACGAGAATGTTATGAGCAGAATCCCCCGCAATGTTGTACCCAAGGACAAACCACTGTAAACTTGTAAGCAATACTTTATCTTACTCACTTCAGCCTTAATATGTTATGGGTGGTACTGGCATTCACCTTCATCTTTGAACCATGATTCAGGATAATATTTAAAAACACACAGTTTAAGAAGATTGTGATATTGATTTTCAACCCGTTTGATCCTTTTAACCTGTTGCTTTTAGTTATCTTATTGTCTGAACGGTTAAAAGGATAAACATGGTGCAAGATCATAACCATGTTTACGGTTTTGATTGATAATCAAATGTTCTCAT
Organism: Flaveria trinervia; assembly: GCA_025506515.1. NCBI lineage: Eukaryota > Viridiplantae > Streptophyta > Magnoliopsida > Asterales > Asteraceae > Flaveria > Flaveria trinervia. The sequence goes on along the minus strand of CM046450.1, from coordinate 1,967,427 downwards.
GAAGCAATGCATAAAGACTAAACATTTGTGATATGGAACACATGATAAGTGTTATGAGACTCATGTTCAGTTATTCAACAACTTAATGGTAATGAAAAAAGGAAAAATGTTGATGAGTGACTTAAGTGTTTTTTTACCAACTCACAAACCCTTTAATTATACTATCAAATTTACATATTTATCTACCATTGAACTTGAACCCTGACCATATGAAAGAGCATTTTATCTACACCATTGATACCGTAAGGCTATAGGCTCTTTCATATCACAAAGCGGTTGTGCGAGATCTTTACCACAATTTTCTAATCATTTCTACCTTTTAATCCATGTGCCTTCTCACGTGGTGTGGGATCTAGCAAACGTGCAACCACACACCTTTCCAATCATAATTCTCTTTTAATTAAAACTTAGAAACATTCATGAAAAATAAAATGTGTACCAAAAGGCTTGTATTTTAACGGTATCCAAATGTGTATATAGTGATGTCACTTCCTATGAAGTTGAAGGTTCGAGTCTCTTAGTGGACAAACTTTATAATTAAAAGTATGATTAGATGAATGTGTATTTGTCGTACCAAAAAATAAGAAAATGAAAAAAAATGAAGTGGATGTCATCAAGAGAGATATGACACCTAACAATGGGACATGATTAGAATGATTTAAGGAAAGTGTTCCTAGCTTGCTCATTGCTTTATTGGAGATTGATAATATCAAATTTTATAACAAATTTAGCATACTTATACTGCATCTGGATCCATCCACATTTCATATATAATTTATGAGAATCAAATAGTATCAATCAATGATTAGTGAAGTATCTAATGTTTGATTCAATAATGGAATACCTGGATGAACTAGTCATGCCACTAAGATCCATGGTTATGTTAGGTTTGAGGTCCTGTGTTATGGGATGCATAATCCAAACCCAACGGATATACCATGAATATATACTTGCGCATCATCTTCGACGATTCATACTTTTATGCAACTGAATTTAAACTAACAATCAAGCAACACATTTATAAAAATAGAGATTGAGGGTCCGGATGAACCAACCTTGTGTCATTTCGCAAGCACATTCATTATGCCTAGCTCCACCATTAACAGTCGTCCTCAAGGGTATGTGAGAAGACTAGAAGAGTGACCACATAGAAACTTAAAAATTAAGTCTATAAGTCGTTTGCACACATGGGTGACAAGTAAAGAAGCAAGGACGAATTAACGGCAAAAGCCGAGGAGAGAGACAAGAAGGGAGAGAAAACAAGAAGTCAATAACCATTAGTAAACTGTTCATAAGAAAACACAAAGGATGATCATAATAGAAACCTAATCAGATCATAGTTTTAAATTATGATAAATATTTATTAAATAAAGTCTAGCTAATATATCTTCTGTAATATATGGTAGATTTATTGTTTGAAGGATTGAGAACCGATAAGTGGCTAGTAGTATACAATGATAAAGCTGGTAAAAAAACCATTGCAATGAATATATAGATAGCTACGTTACATGTGTGTGTTTGATCTTGTAATCCAGTGGCATTTATGAGTATTCTCATAAAAGTAATGTGAGTTTAAATCTTTAAAAAAACAAATTCATAAGTAGGTGAAAAGAACAAACTTTGCTTGTTAAAGAAGAAGCTCATTCTCTATATTACTTATATGAGATGGTGATGGTTGCATGCACCCAATCCATTCTCATGAATTCTAAATATGATCTTAGGATTATCAAAGCTAGTTACTTCAGTGTTAACCGAGTTTTGTGGTTGATAACTACTAAAAAAAGTTACATTATATGGAAGTACACTTGTAAGTGAATACAATAACTTTAGAGGTGTTAGTTTTACCCTTAGTATAGAATCCGTATCATTTTATTATATAAGTACCACCAAGTATTGGATTGGTAAATTTATTCTCTAAAAAACTTTCTACACTTGTGATGATGTATATATTACGAATTGTCTTTCCTTTTTTATATATAAATAAAGCAGAGTATCTATATAACAAATAAATGTTTGATTAAGTTAAAGTGCTTTTAAAGTCATGACTTAATTATGAATGATTTTTCAAAACATACAACAACCATAACCAACATGCTTCAACATTTTTCAAACAAGTACAGAACTGTATGTTGGAGAAAAAACAAAATAGTGTATTGGTTTTAATTAAACATATTACATTTTAATATTTGATGTTTTAGGTTATATTGATCTCACATAATAATTATTTAAAATTTATAAATGTGATAAGAGTTACAATTTTTAACATAAGTAGGTAATGTATATCGGTCAAGTGAATTAGAACAACAATAGATTTGCAGTGTGAATAAAAAATATATTTTTAGCAAACAAATATATTAGTATAGATCATATCAGCGTTTTTTTATATTATCATTTGCAGTAATAATGAAAATAAATATTGTATTATAATGCATTTAAAATGTTGACATTTTATTTATTTTGACAAAAAGTTTTTAACATCTGTAAAAAAACTTAAGAGTCTGAAAATGATTGATATTTAGGTATGACCAACACCCATGTGCACATGTCTTGTTACATTACATTTATTAGAAGGTGTCCGCTTGTCGAATAATGGTTTCATATACACATATGAACCACCCACTTTACAAGAAAAGAACAACTGAAAATGAATGGCTGATTTTATGTCTATATTTTACTTTTCAGATTTTTTATGTGTTATAAGATTACAATCTTTATAGAAAGCACTTTGTGTTTATTCTTTTTCGAGGTATAATATACATGTTATTAAGGTTTTAGTGTCTGATATAGTGATACTAGTTAGAGTTTATGTATTATATAGATAGAATAAATAAATGATATTAAAATCATTAGTTTTATAAATATTTTATTTTCTAGATATTATTATCCATTATTGAAATATAAATATAATAAATATTCAAAAGTTATAACATATAGTGATTAGAAATTATTAATTTATATTTAATATGTATTAATAAATTATTAAAATTACTACATTTATGTTTTAGATATTTAATAGTTTAGTTTATTTATTTACAATAATTATCATTAAATATGAGAGAGACAAGAAGCATAAATATAAATATAATTGTTTTAATATATTTTAGTTAAAAAAATCAAACTAATTGTTTTTTATAATTTTTGTATTTATTATGAGAGAGATACGAGAAAATAATTTATTTGTTATGTTAGAATCATGACACGTATATTAAAAATACCTTTTTATTATAGGTTATAGATTATTAATGACGATATGATTATTTTATGGTTTTTTTTACAATGTGCTCATGGGATGATTCATAGATAATATGATTTATTTGGTGTAGTGTCATATAAACCTTTTCTTTTTGAATACACTAGAAGCTAAACCTAGTGTGTTGCATAGTTTTGATACCATGAATGTTCATTTTAAAGTATTGTTGTAATAACAATATTTTATTTTAAGACTTTTTTAATTACTTCTAATCAAATTTATAAAAATATGTGGTTTTCAAAGATCTTTTACTTGTACTACTCGACTATCAGACTGTACGTAGTAAACTTTTTTTGGGCTCCAAATTTGATAATATAGATACAAATAAGACTTCAAATATCATTACAAAATAATTAAAAGGGACTCCAAACCTTTAATATAGCTTCAAACATTAATTAACCACAACATTTGATTTAAAATTAGCTTTCATGAAATGATATTTATCTATATGACATTAAATGTCATTTTAACTAAACAATCACTACGCATGATTTTAACGAAGATTATATTCGTTTTAAGTATTTAGTTTTGTCCGGTAGTGTGCTATAACTTCAAATTTCCTTCGTATTATATATAATTTGTTCCACTCTTTTACTTTATGAGAACCTTTTAGAAATGAATATACGTTCTTATGCGGCCCAAATTTAATATTAGTTTGAGATATTGTAAATTTTATAAACTAACAATTATTTCACATCTAAGTACCTCTTCTCATGTAATTGCAAGTACTTAAATTCACACTATTTTTATAGTGACAATCATTGTACCAATAGACCAATAAATCACATGTTTAATGTATTGTATATGTTACTGTTATTTTTGGGTAAATAATCGTACAACCTTCAAAACCAACTCAGATTGAACCAAATCAGCCGGTTTGAGTTCAGGGTTCAAGGTTTAACGACCTTGTACGTTTGAAAATTATAGCCGGCCGCTTAAGCCGAACCCACCTTTATATCTTTTTTATTTGTATATATTTTTACTCATAAAAAATGTGGTTATGTATATTATAATTATGAATCATATTTATTATTCTAATTGTTTTAAGACAAACTAAAGTTTTTGAATTGAAAAATGGTTTGAATCTTCAAAATCAAACAGTTAAACCATCAAACCAAAAAAAATTGTTTGGTTCCGTTCAGTAGACCTAATCAACCTTAAATTGGTTTGTCATTCCCTAAAATCGTATTTAGAAATGGTTTCCAAACTTTTATCAAAGATTGGACACTCGAACGATACACATCCCTACTGTAATTACCATTGCCAGAGTGACATCTTCTTCTCTGTGGTAGGCAACCATGATTGACATAAGACGTGTGAACAAATTTACCAAAACTTAAAGTTCATGCATTAGCTACTTTATATGTATTTAATTAGGTTCATTACCTTTTAACTTTAGTGTTTTGGTTGATGCGTGCATAAACTTTATAGACAAGAAAGAATTAATGGTTTGCATTTGAATAAGTTTGATACTTTTTCTATCTAAGAAAAAGCATGGATTGCATTTGAATAAGTTTGATACTTTATCTATCTAAGAACACCTTTAAGACTAATTTGTTTTATTGATATTTGACGTGACGTCCGTTTAGTAGAAGTAATAAATTACCAAAACTAACAAAATATAGGCGGTGACTTCTTTTACTTACCAACCATGCTACTACCATTAACTAACATACAACTGCCTCTTTACTTTGAAATAAGTTCACAATAATTCACTACCTTTAATGGTTTTATTATCAAATAATTAAATTATATATTAAAGCATATATGTACAAAAAAACTATACCAAAATGATATTCATGAGCATGTGTTAGCCCATTTCAACTTTGTGCGAGTCACTACATATGGCATAGTGTTTTTAATGATAAAAAGTGGTAAAGACGTGACGTTAACCAGATATGATAAAGATAGAAAAAATGTATACTTATATAAGCGTATTATATCACATCGAAGAGAATAAGAGAACAACTAGCAAATAAATGACAACTTGCATTTTAATAATTTAAAGGTGAAAATACAAACTTTATGACAAATACATTATAAGATGCCTTATAAGTTTTAATCCAAATAACTAATTAGGCATGCTTCCTTTTCATAAAGACGAAAGGGTGATAACACTATCTTCAAATACAAATCTAAGCGGGTGCTAACTAGCCACCTCAGCGATAGAGCGATGCTGTCACCACCACTCCAAACAGCCAATAAAAACAATATACAAACAAATTTCTTTAAAAATTCTTTATAAACTTCACTTTAAATTTTAAAAATTTAATTCGAGTTCTTTTTGTTTTTATATAATTAAAAAAGGAGAAACTAAAATTGCCCCCCTTGATACGTCTTGCCAAATTGCCAATCAGATGGCGCCACGTTGTAGCTGGTTATGGTTCTCCCGTCACTGGTTGTGACTTGAAAAGATAGACTTTGACCGTTAAGGTAAGAGTTGCTTTGCCAGTTTTGACCCCAGTTTCTTGACATAGGTTGCCATCCGGTTTTCGATCCTTTGATAGAAACAGAGCGGACATCCCCTGCACCTCCGACGTTTGTGATCAAAACCAAGTTGAAGTATGAATGACCATTTATCGTAAACCTCACTCCTCCTTTTTTTACACAAGGCACCCTATATAAAACAAATTAATTGTTATAGTTAAAACCATAGGTTAAGATATCATACCATTCCATTTTTCAATCACTCTAATCTATCAATAAGTTTTGTACACTACGTACCTTTGGAATGAAACGGGTACAATTCCTGCACGATACTTTGCAATTTGCAAGAAAGCGGGCTCAGCAAGATCAAAATGCTGGAGAGGGGGGTTGCACCACCCGCCATTATCATTAGACAGGCCAGGGTTAGGTGGACAAAAGTTGGTTGCGGTCACGATTATGGACCCGGGCAAGCACCATTTGGGGTCGTCATTGCATCTCATCTCATAACACGACCCACAACTCAATCCATTGTTGAAAAGAGCCGTACTCAATGCAGCAGTGTTTGTACCATATCCCTGGCTATATAAATTTCCATAACCACAAGCACCACCTGCAACACCAAAAATACAGTTAGCATCCAATATCTTTAGCTATATTCTATACGTGTTATATAAAACAACTTCACAATATCTGGATAACGGTTTTTTGAATTTATTCTACATACCCATTGTCCCAGAGGCATCACCGCCGCCATAGAAGGTAGCATGGGCACTTTCCCAACCTCCATAGACAACATTGAAGGAGCAAACAAGTAGAGAGACACTAATAAGTGTTGAAAGAGCCATTGGAAGAAAGTGAATAAGGATGTGGTGGATGGAAAGGGCTTAACTACCTTATATTTATAGGGAAGTTGCAAAAGACTTTGGGACCATTTGCACTAGAAAGTGACAATTTTAGCGTACGTTGAATAAACAATATCCACAGGACTCGAGTATAAAAACAAATATAATCATTACTTTTTATTTTAATACATAATATATAAGCGTATAATAAATAAACTGAGTTCGTTAAAATATAATATCATTTTTAAAGAATATATAAACTCATCCTCACATATAAAATATTAAACAACAGCATATAAATATTAAATACATCTTATCTTAGTTAATCACACCAATTTTGATTTTTGAGGTCGCATTGGTGAGTGTATTTAATATTTTATGACTTTTGTAGGAGATATGAATCCAAGCTGAACACATGCGATTGTTCCTATTGAGCGACCAAATTGATGGACCCCACTAGCACATGCGATTCTTCAACTGTATCTTTCAGTTCCCCTTTTTTATTTATTTTTATTCGTTACTAATTTGCATGCCTATGTATAATAAAATGCTAACTTTAATTTCAATTACATATTTTCGTATAGAAAACTAGACTAAAAACTCGTGTAATGCACATGTTTAATCATTAAAAGTTATTTTTAATTAAAAAAATTTGTAAGTTATTATATTATTTTTTAATATTTTGTCTATCAATTTTTATGTTTAATTTTATAAATCATTTATATATGTAATATTATTAGTTTTTTTTATCAATGCTTATAAGTTTAAATAATATATAATATAAAATTAAATTAACTTATAAATAAGAACTTTAGATAATAATCAATTATATTGAACATTAGAACATCTATAAATAAGAGTTTGTGATTTAAAAGTTGGGGTGTGAATGATATTAAATTGATCAATGAAAGTGTAAAAAGATCGATGAGTTAAACTTGAAACATAACGTGATTTGAGGTAAATAAAAATCATGATATGCTTGTAAATTGAAAACGATATGAAATGATTCATCTTTCCATTTGAAAATCGATATCATGATTTGAGATAATCGAAACCCTGAATTGATTATTTGAAACCCTTGATTTGATAATATATATAAAATCATTTCGGAATAGAAGACATGTATGTGGTTTCTTCTCCTTTGCATAGGACGAGTGAAACTATTCCACCCTTTAATTATTGTTTGAATAAGCAAGAATCCAACACATTACAAAAAAATTTAGTGTAATACGACATGTAAAAACTCATTATATTATTTGTTTGTTAAGATAGAGTCAACTTGTTTTTGGGTTAGAAAAAACAATCAACTATAACTTACAATTTTTTTCAGGGTTTTATTTTGAAACCATCACAATATCTTTTGTAATGAGGTTTTTTCAAAGTAGGATTTATAGAAAATCAATTTAATAAAATGAGTGTTTTAAAAATATTTACCAAGATGGTTTTTACTAAAAAGTTAATTTTCTTATTCATAATATAATTGGATAAAATTATTTCTGTTTTTACTAATTATTTAAATAAAATTAAAAGGATAAAGTTTTAATAAAATAAAAACTAATTTAGCATCTCTGATGATTTTGAAAAATGTTTTATAGTTGTTTTTATAAAGTTTTTTTTCAATAATGTTTTCTTATAAAAAAATATTAATACTTTGTCATCAGTTTTTTTAACCGTCTATTTATAGAATACTTATTTTATATAGAAAAGATCATTTTTATGAAACTAAATGGTTTATGCATTTTTTGTTCAAATAACGATATATATTAGAAAATTGTTTTAAACACAAATTGATATATAGTAATAATCATCTATATAAGTATATACATAAAAGATAAAAATAAACATCATATACATACAACGTTAGTTTCGTCGTGTGAGCCGGCTCGATCTCGACATATGAAGCTTGGACTTAAAACCATTTATTAAATGAGTCGTAAAATGAGTTAGAGCTTGTTTAAGTTAAGTTTAAGTAGAGTTTTTAGCAAGTTGATCTCGAGTGTTTCACGAGACAGTGGGACTCGTTTCTCTTCTAATTGTTGTTGGAAGTCTATTAGCAACATACATGTTATTGGTAATTGAGGATTACATTTATAATTTATAAAATAAAATATAAAATATACCATTAACTTTTTTTGTTTCGTCGTGATTGTTGATACATGTATGTCCCTAGATCGTGATATGTGATGTAATAGATCTTGTTTGGTATGATTAATGAACTGATATTGACAGTCTGTTGGTTATAATGTTTAATAGTTCATTAATGAGTCGTAAATGAATTGATTGAGTTTATGATTACTTGAATGATTACATATAATATTATATTAATTAACTAAAACATTCAAACTTAACTTAATGAAGTTCCCATGCGAATGGCTCATGCGAATGAACCATACGCATGAAGAACCTCATACGATTGACTCAGTCGCACGACTGAACCAGGAGACTGGATCAGTCGTACGACTGTAACATAAGATTGGCTCAATCGCACGACTGAACACTCAGTCGCACGAATGAACCAACCGCATGGTTCAATCGCACGACTGAACCAAACTAATGGTTCAGTCGCACGATTGAAGAGTGCCAACCTATAAATACAACTCAATTCGTGAAAAACGAGGAGATTCGTTCAAGTTCAATTCCATACGAACCCTAGCCGTCCAGAAACCTTCCAAACCATTCTCCAAGTTCATAGAACACATTAGATCGATTCCTTATCGATTTCTAATGTTAGTTTCAATCCTTGATTGATTCTTCGTGTGTTCTCACTGATTGGATCTCCAATCAAATAGGATTCCGCACTATTTGATCCGGTATACACGTGATCTCTAGGTATTTCAGTCGAATACCAGGTCCTAACAAGTGGTATCAGAGCTATTGGCTCTTGATTACGTGTTGATTCAATCAAGATTGCATAAAGTTTGTGTTTTTACACTAAAAACGCAATCTTTGGCATCAAAAGTGATCTTGGAAGTTCCCTGCTCATCGACGTTTGGTTTCTACGGACTCAGGCAATCAGAACTTGTAAAATTTCGAGTTTTTACGGCTGAAAACCGTCAAACCTAGAAATTTTCGCAAACCAGCGGCTTCAATCGCACGACTGACTCATTCGTACAACTGGACTCCATTCGTACTACTCATACGCACGATTGGACCTAGTCGCACCTTCATTCGGCCGATTGAACCATTCGTTCGCATAGCTCATACGTACCAGATTCATTCGCACGGCTGAACCAATCGCCCAGTTCATTCGCACGATTGAACCAATCGCAGAGCTTATACGCACGATTAGCTCAGTCGCATCCTTCAGTCGCATCAGTAAAAGTTTGTTTGATTAGATTATAAGTTTATTCATCATGGAAGATCAGATGTCAGCCTTTACTGCTGGGAAAGACTCAAGGATACAGAATCTGTTGTTGCTTGAGAGTGAGGTGGGGAATCATAATAAACCACCAAAGCTCTTGACTTTAGATGAGTTTCCCCACTGGAAACAACGTTTTGAGATCTACCTTAATGGAGTAGATCCTAATCTGTGGGAAGCCATTGAAACAGGTTATAGTACACCAGTGGGAGCTGATGGGGTTAAACTAACATTAAGCGGGATGAACGACGCACAGAAAGTAAAGTACAATGCAGAGAAAAGAGTATATGCATTGATCACTCAGTCTATCCCCAAAGACATATTCCACCAGTATTCCGAGAACAAGCAGTCTAAGAAACTGTGGGATGCGCTAGAGAAGAGATATGATGGTAACGCATCATTGAAGGCAATCAAGGCAAAGGAGTTAAAGAAGGAATTCGATAACTTCTCATCAATTGGTAATGAAAGCTTGGACGACGTCATAGATAGATTCTACCATTTGATGAGCAAATTGCATACACATGGAGTGGCTACTACCATGGAAGAAAAAGTAAGCAACTTCGCAGACGGGTTGCCGGATAAGTGGGCTACATTCGTGTCTAACCTGAGACAGAATGGTATCCTTGTAAAGCTGGATATAAATGACTTCATTCTTAAGTTGCGCGAAGAAGCACTAAGGATGAAGTATAGAGCTCAGAAGTCTTCGTACACACAAAATCCAGCTTTATACAACGCCACACCTCAAGCAAAGGCATCTGGAGCACCTCTCCAGACTGCTTTTGTGTCTAGCTCGTCAGGTCCTTCACATGCCTCTACTTCTGGATCAGACACGTCTGGGTCATCATGTACCCATCATATTGGATCAGAAGCTAACGCTACTAAACTGAAGACCGAGAACTTCGGTAATGTGACCGTGGAAGTAGCACGAGAGCATATGGATCTCCTAGCAGCAGTGGTTCATTCATATGATGGACTCGTTGCTGGGAAGATTGGAAACTACCATCTGGCAGATGAGGACTACGAGCAGGTGGATGAGATGGAGCTCGAAAGAATGGATATAATGTGGGCCTTAGCAAGTGTTGTTCGAAGGGCGAAAAAGTTTGTGGAAAAGACTGGACAGAACTTGGTTGCTACTAAGGACACCACCTTTGGCTTCGACAAGAGTAAAGTGACCTGCTATAACTGTGGTGAGAAGGGGCACTTCAAACGAGAATGTGTCAAGCCAAAGAAGACGGGGAATGGGAACCCGTTCTCATCATTTACTCGCCAGGACAAGCAACCCTCTAATTCTACTTCATCAAACAAGGACCCTAAAGCACTAACTGCTCATGATGATGAAGGACAGGATTGGAGTTTTAGGTTTGTCTCACCAGGAGAATCTAACATTGCCAGTGTCGAGGACATTGACGATGATTCTGCGAGTGAAGGTGATATAGCAGTTGAAATTGCAATGTCACATAGTGAAGAAACAACTGCAGCCGAGGTCAGCTACAAGCCAAATGAGGAAGTTCCACCTCAGAGACAGAAAAGCCAGAGTCGACAGAAACAGAATCATCTGATGCGGCACTGATGGCTAATACTTCTGAACCAACTCAGGTAAGTACCACTGACCGACTTTTTAATAACCATGCTTGTTCTGATTGTGACACGTTTAGGAAGAGCATAGATGACAAATTTGCTAGGTTATTAGACCATAATGATAACTTAGTAAAAGATTTACGTCTGTGTACTGAGGCAAATAGAGTGCTAAAACAAAATGAGCAGTGTTATAAAGAAAAGATAGACCTATTGACCAAACAACTTAGGGAAACTGAAGTAGTGGCTTTTAACCAAGCAAACGACATTAGGTACTATCTTAACTCCCTAGAAGACACTAAGAAACAAAGAGCAGTTTTAGAAGTCGAAGTTAATTCATTAAAACAGAAACTGCATAGTTGGACTAGTTCCTCTCACATAGTTCAACACTTAGTAAGAGAAAGGAATAACGGGGAGGGATTAGGCTACAAAGTGGTTCCACCACCACCTGAGACCTTGATGAACACCAAGTCTAGACCAGTAAATAATAACCCCATCAAGGATCATGTGGTGACCACTCCGCTTGTTACTGATCCAGACACCTCATGTTCATCTACTGAATCTGGTAAGAAACAAAAGGAGGCCACTTCAAAGGCAAAGGGTAAAATGCCATGTGTTAACCTGGAAAATGAATTTGAAAAAGTTAATTTAAATTCCGGGTCAAATAGAGTCAAATCAGAACCTAAAAGGACTTCAAATGTTACTTTTTCACATGCTTCAAGTCAAAAACCAGTTCACCAAAAAGGAAAACAAGTTAATCAGTAAAGTTCGTTACACTAGAGAAAACATCAAACATCCAAGAGTCAAAAACTAAAGTGATTGATGTTACTAGAGTGTCACGCACTTCTCCACAAAGAAAGTCTACTAATAAAGTTGATAGCAGGTTGTCACACCCTCAAAATCCACTTGCGGAGTTTTACCGCGAGGCGTGTGAACAAACCAGGATCACAGTCAATAGTTACTCAGAACGACTCTAAATGCCATATTTTAAACATAATTAACCAAAATACCAACTTTAAACAATGCGGAAGCGTTTTTGAAAACAACCAAATCTATAAAGTATAACTTATGGCAAAACAAGTGCCAACCAGAAAGTAAACTATAATTGTTAAATGTCAACTTGTCTTGAAGCAAAGTGTCTTAAAATGCAGTGAACCGTGCAGTGCTCCTATGGCAAGCAAGTTAAGGACCTGAGAAAAGCATACTAAAATGTCAACACATAGGTTGGTGAGTTCAAGTTTGAGTTCAATAAACATGTAAATAGTTGCGATAAATATAAGCAGTGTATGATAATAGATAGCTAGTCTATTATCAGTAAATATTAATACATAGTGATTTTGCAATTGAAGCTGACTGTGATAGTGGTTGCCTCCTGTCACGACTTACCATGTCGTGACAATGATCAATAGGACAAATTGCACCCGGTTGACCTCGAGTCACACAGGTGGGGCTCGTCAGACCCAGTAGTACTACCCAAGTTTCCCCGCTATTAAATATTAACATTCAAAAGTGTGAGGACTTTTCCCATGGTAAACAGCACTATATTAATATTTTACACAACTTAAATAATGAAAGCGTTTGTATAAATACCAGTATGCTATCTCCCCCAAAAGAGATTAAGTAAAGAGTGGGGCATGAACTCACCTGATGTATGCAAAGGTACTTAGGGTTTATTTTGAGAAACGAGAGGATAGCCAACCTTCACAGGTTACCTAGATCATGTGAGTACATAAGTACGTGTAAATAAGAGACATGTGAAACCCTAATCATACCCAAGACCAAAGACTCAAGCTTCCAGAAAAATAGACACGTTTGACCTAGTTGACCCTTTGACCCGTGGTGACATTATGAGTTATAATTCAAATAAAGCCAATGAGCACATACAACATACATGATTAACATTCAAACAGTATCATACATATGCTATATCAACCAGGTGTATCACTTAGATCATCATACAATCAAGTACTATACAAGTCATGCGAATCTAGAACATTAACATATCCATTAGTCATAATACAACTAACACGTCACACAAAGTTCAACCATTCATCACATGCCATGTGAAGCCACTCACGACTTCACATCCTAAACCCTGCCAATCCTACTAAGTAGGGGCCTCAGATCCGCACGCGTGTATAATGATCACAACCAAATTCTTTAAGCATATACATTGCATTCACAACATCACAACAATCAATTACCAGACCCAAGCATGATGTCCTACTACTACACAACATCCAAACCATACATGATCACCAAAGTCCAAATATCACTCATGATTATCCAAGCATGCCATACAACTAATTTAACACGTTCTATCACACTAGAATTTATCCTTGAACATACTAGCAGGCTCCTATCATCCCAAACATGATCATAACATCATACTTCAGCGTTTACACAAATAAAGTTTCCCTTTTGGGAAAGAACATCCCAAAATCTATCAAACATCCAAAGCATACATGAATTCATCAATAATATACCAATTCAAGCTCATACTAACATCTAAGCATGATCAACCACATCCAAACATCATAATTCACCAAATCATATCCAAAAGTTACTATCTTTAGTAATGTATGAACTATAACATGTGTTCTTGAATTCCCAATGATCACAACATCAATCTAACATCTAATCATCACCATGAACACATCCATAACATCAATTCATCAATAATTCAACATTTCATGCAAATAAAGTTACTATTATTAGTAACCTATGAACATTAACCCTAAATCATCAATTTCTTGCAAGATTCATGATTCCTAACATTCATACAACTTATTAATCACCACACATTCATCAAACAACCATCATTCACCCATAATCATGCCCAAAATCGAATTAGGGTTTGACTAGAATCAAAACCCATGATTAAACCACTAAAAACATGTAATTCATCCATGATCGACGTTAACTAACATGTATTCACCTAACTAACCTATAAACATCATCAATTGATCAAAACTCAACACCAAGAACACCAATTTTGTGATTTAAGGTTCGGCCATAATGAAAACATCACAAAAACATAAAAAATCTAACCTTTAAACGTGTAATGTAACAAAATTGAGACTTGTAATGCGTTGTATGCCTTGAGATCGATCAAATCCAATGTGTTCTTGCTTAATATTGATCAAAATCGCAGGTTTGAAAGGTGAGGAGGAGGGTTACGGTCGCACATGGGGGTGGGGGCTAGGGTTTATGTTTTACTTAATTTAATTTACATTTTTACCCTTTAAACCCTTGTGTTTTGGTATTTTATAAAAACTAGACTTTAAACTCTTTTTAAAATGCCTTTAACTTAAAAATAAAAAGATATGAACTAATAATATTCATTACATATTTATCTTTGCAAAAACACAAGACATACGAACAAATAGGCACGTTTCCGCGTTAAGCGATTAATTTCTACAATCAGCAATTAAATCGCGTAAACACATAATTTTAACACAACAATCACATAATCAATTTAATTAACATTAGTTTAACATTATTAAATATTATTAAGTCACCAACGTTAAACGACAACTAGTGTGCTCACAATACGTGTATGCAAGACTTAACGAAACTAACGGAGTTTGGTAACGTAAAATTACCGGATGTCACATTATCCCCATGTTGAAAGAATTTTCGTCCCGAAAATTGCGTTACATGGTGAGAGTGTTCTATCACTGGTTTCCATCACTGGTCTACTGCATTGGCACACAGAAATCGAAATCGTGTGAGTTTTGGATGAGTTGTCACACAGGTCATGCTACAACTGTGGAGAATGTGGACACATTGCTTCCGACTGTCATTTCTATCAGACACCTAGGAAGAAGATTGATCTTCTGGACTCTAGACCTAGGTCTTCTAAGCGGAGCTCTCTAACTCCACCTAGAAGAGCAAGTGACCCTAAAGTCCAACCTGTAAGCCAGACGACTGTTTATCATAAACAGGCATTGCACAAATCTGGCTTATGGAAAGAAAAATCCACCCTCGTGTCTGATACTGATAACAAGAAAGAACCTGAGCTACCCTCACCTTCTAAGGGTCAATGGGTGTAGTTCATGATGTGTGATGCCTCTGGGAAACCCAAGACAGTCAAAGCTTGGGTTCCTAACCTAAACTGATTCTTTTACTTTGTATGCGCAGGGTGCTCGATATAGTGCTGACACTAACACGTGGATTATAGACAGCGGAGCATCCAGGCACATGACAGGAAATAGCGCCCTTTTATCTAAAGTCAAACAAATAAAAGGAGGGCATGTTTCCTTTGCAGGAAACAAAGGAGGCTATATCACAGCTCAGGGAGAAGTGGGAAATCAGAAAGTTAAGTTTGATAAAGTGAACTACGTTCAACAACTTCAAAACAACTTACTTTCTGTGTCCCAAATCTATGATAAAGGATTTAAAGTCGTCTTCGATAATCAGAAGTGTTACGTGCTGAAGAAAGAATATGATCCCAGAAGACCAAGTTCTGATGACTGCTTCAAGATATAAAGACCTTTATGTCTTGGATCTATCAACAGCTGCCACAACGGATCATGAGGTTCAGTGTTTCTTATCTAAAGCTACTGAGAAGGATTCCATCTCCTGGCATCGGAGAATGGGACACATTAGTCAAAGGAAGATGAATCATTTGATTCAGAAGGATTTAGTTAGAGGAGTGAATGTCAAGAACTTCCAACTTCCTGACTTTTGTGTAGCTTGCAAGAAGGGCAAACAGACAAAGAAGTCTCATAAGGAAAAGAAAGTTCATTCAATAGAACTTCCTCTTGAGCTTCTTCACATGGATCTGTTCGGTCCAATTAGTACAAGGAGCATCGCAGGCGACGCGTACTGTTATGTGGTCACTGATGACTACTCAAGGTTCACTTGGGTAATGTTTCTGAAATCAAAATCAGAAACTTTGGAGACATTCAAAGAATTAGTAACCACACTGGAATCACTCTACAAGCTCAAAGTTCGATAAATACGCTCAGACAACGGGACAGAATTCAAGAATCAAGGGATGGAGGCATACTGCAAGGAAAAGGGAATTGTGCATCAATTCACCTCTGCCTACACACCTCAGATGAATGGAGTTGCTGAGAGAAAGAACAGGAGCTTGATAGAAACAGCCCGGACTATGCTGGCAGACTCGAAACTGCCTATCCAATTCTGGAACGAGGCAGTGGCAAATGCTTGTTATACACTGAACAGAGTCCTAATAGTCAAGCGCCACGGAAAGACATATTATGAGCTACTTCAAAGACGCAAACCAAATTGGAGTATCTTGAACCTTTTGGCGCACCGTGTACACTTCTGAAGAAGACACAAGAAGGAAAATTCAGCGAGAAGGCAGTCGAAGGAATTTTTCTAGGATACAACATACCGAACAAGCGAGTTTACAATAACTCAACGGTCTTGTAGAAGTGTGGTGTAATGTCGACGTTCAGAGATATACCACACCCCCTACAGGCAAAGGACCTGCATACTTCTTCGATTATGATGGATTCTTCAAATCCTTCAACATCTCTCTCTCTCCCTCGGATGATGAGTTAGCTACTAGGATGATGTATGATATACTAAACACTCCATCCAGCACACAGGGAGAGTCATCTACTCAGTCAGAAGGGGTAGTCAATAAAAGTGACTCCTCCTCTGAAGATGAAACTGAAGCAGATGACCAGAACGGTCAGGAGGAACAGGTTCCAGTTCCTGAAAGTCCACAAGCATCCACAAGTGATGCACCCTCGACTTCGGAACCTCAAACTCCAACTTCCTCAGATGCAAACCAAAATGTTCACAATCTTGGTTCGGAGGTGACTGTGCCGACTACTCCAGGATCACGACTAAACGTCTATCATCCCCTTGACAATGTTATTGGAGATGTCCAATCAGGAGTACAAACCCGAAATCAGCTATACTCAGCTGATTACGCCTCAGTTATGGAGAAGGGTTACATACATGATGGTGCTTATCGCTGTTTTGTCTCGCAGGTTGAGCCAAAATATGTCAGTGAAGCACTAAATGATGAGGCGTGGGTGAGTGCCATGCAAGAAGAACTTCTGCAGTTTAAGAAGTTAGGTGTATGGACACTGGTAGATAGACCTAAAGGTGCTAAAGTCATTGGCACCAAATGGGTACTAAAATGTAAGAAGGATGACCAAGGAGTCATCATAAGGAACAAAGCTCGACTGGTGGTTCAAGGTTTTCGCCAAGTCGAGGGTATTGATTATAACGAAGTGTTTGCACCCGTGGCAAGGATGGAAGCTATTCGTATCTTCCTCGCCTATGCCTCATACATGAAGATTAAAGTCTACCAATTAGATGTGAAGAGTGCATTCCTTCATGGTGAAATAAGGGAAA
This sequence comes from Flaveria trinervia, assembly GCA_025506515.1. NCBI lineage: Eukaryota > Viridiplantae > Streptophyta > Magnoliopsida > Asterales > Asteraceae > Flaveria > Flaveria trinervia. The sequence goes on along the minus strand of CM046450.1, from coordinate 1,949,633 downwards.
CAGTCTATGTCAGTCAACCCGAGGGATTTGAAGACCCTTATCATCGGGATAGAGTTTACAAGCTCGACAAAGCGTTATATGGGCTTCATCAAGATCCTCGAGCTTGGTACGAGAAACTCTCGACTCATCTTGTGAAACACGGCTTTCGCAGGGGAGTCATTGACTGTACACTGTTTATTAAGAAAAGGATGGTGACCTACTGCTTGTACAGATCTATGTTGATGACATAATCTTCGGGTTAAAGAACGAAGAGTTATGCAAAGAGTTTGAAGCAGTGATGAAGAAAGAGTTTGAGATGAGTGCAATGGGGGAGCTGAAGTTCTTTCTCGGGTTACAGGTGGATCAAACACCTAATGGGATCTTTCTACATCAGACCAAGTATGTAGGAGACATTCTCAGTCGCTTTGACATGGAGAATGCTTCTACTGCTGGGACTCCACTTGCTACGAATCATGATATAGCACCTGATGAGAGTGGAGATCTTGTAGATGCCACTATGTACCGAGGAATGATTGGATCCCTCATGTACCTCACTGCCTCAAGACCTGATATCATGTATGCTACATGTCTATGTTCCAGATATCAAGCTAAACCTAAGGTCAATCATCTGATCGGGGTCAAAAGGATCTTTCGCTATCTAAAGGGTACACCCACCCTGGGGTTGTGGTATCCTCATGATGACGATTTTGAGCTCACAGCGTATAGTGACTCGGACTATGGAGGCTGCAAAATGAACTACAAGTCTACATCAGCAGGGTGTCAATTCTTTGGGAGAAGATTAGTTACATGGCAGTGTAAGAAGCAGACATCGGTTGCATTGTCAACTGTGAAGCCGAATATGTTGCTGCTGCAAGTTGCTGTTCCCAAATCATTTGGATTCAACAGCAAATGCGGGATTACGGTTTGAAATTCTCGTCTACTCCTATTTTTGTTGATAACTCTACTGCAATTGCAGTAACCAAAAACCCGTTCAACATCCTAAGACCAAACACATCGGTATTAAATACCACTTCATAAGAGACTGTTTTGAAAAGAACTTAATAGATGTGGTTAAAATTAATACTGATTTTCAACGTGCTGACCTCTATACAAAAGCTTTTGATAAACCACGTTTTCAATACTTGCTAGAGGTCAACGACGTTAAAAAGAAAAGTGAGGTATTCCTGATGAGAAGAATGTGTAGTCCGATGTAGTTCGTTAAAGTTTATTTTATCTTATGTTATCTGTTTTTTTGTCTGTTACATTTAACCTCATGTTACCTTGCTGTTTATTAAAATCCAAAAATAATTAAATCCGAAATGATTTTAGTATTTTAGGGGGAGAATATGTCAGCAAGTTAATATTAAAAAAAATGAGGAAGAAGGGGGAACTAGCTGAAATAAGGTAGATTGTGTCTGTGATACTGATTCATACCTTGGAATATGATAGTACACAGGAACAAATCAAGAGGGATTTTAAAATTTAAGGTTTGAAAAGATGCAAAAGTTCAAAGTATAAGTCTGCGTAGTCTAAGCATATAAAATGGGGAAAATGATAGAAAACTGGCAACTCCTAAGGTGACAAGAGAAAGTAGACTTAGAGGCTGCTAGACCACAAATGATATGTTGGTAGATTCAACACAATAGACAATTAGACTGATGATGGTGATCTCAAGATCAAACTAAGCTGTTCAACTGACTGTGGACTTCCATCTTATCACTGGTTAACACAATCAAATATTCCAATAAGGGGTAAAGAGCATTTAAACGCCACAAAAGTGTGCGGATGACCAAATTAGAGCAAAGCAAGGAAAAATGAAAGACAAATGCAATAAAGCTAATGGCTCATGTTGTTGGTGCATTTTGTGTAAAATAAAAGTAAGTTGCTCTAACAAGGAGATAGGTTGTGTGCCTCTCTGCTGTGCGATGGCTGACCTGAGGATAAGCATAACCTAGATATTCTAGAATTCACTGTTGTTTGCCGCCTCTCTGTTGTGCGATGGCACTGACCTGAGGACATGCTTCCCTTTGAAAGCTCTAAGAATAGTCTCTTCTTGTATAATACCCGTAGACCGCTCAAAACCTCTGAGGAATGTTGATTACCATATAAGTGTGGGATCCACAAATGTTAGCTGAAATAATTAAACCTAAATCAGTCACCAGTCTGCGTCAAAAGTCTGTGTATGGATTTAAGTGGACAATATACTGACAATCTTAGTGGCTACCTTCTCAAAAGTTCAACTCAATATGAAGATCTAAGAGTTTCAGTATGATTTCCTAAGTTGCTAACGACTCTGGATGAATACCGAGAATTTAAGCGTCAAAGAGCTTTAATAACAAGTCCCAAAATGATTTGATTTCCTGTATGATTCCAAAATTGAATTGGTCCAGATATGATCAATCTAAGTTAAAGCTGTCTACTCCTAATCAAATCCCTTAGATTTTCATCTTAGGGTTTTATCTCTCACAAAAAGTCCAAACATAAACTTTAGTTGTGTAGTTAGTTTAAGTTACTATGTTTATTTTTAAGGTGTGTGTCTGTCGGACTACATCAGGGAAATCAGAAGGGAATTAACTTACCTAAAAGGTCATGTCTGAGATGGCCACATGGTTTTAAAATTTAAAAGGTCACGTCTGAAGTGACTGAATTGGTTAAGAGCTTACAATGTTATTATCAAAAGTGAAAGGGTCTGAATAGTAAATGTTAAAAATGACTGTAAACTCACAAAGTGTGACCCATTTGCACTAGTGGATCATGGTTATCGACCAACTATGCGATTGGCTTCCAATCGGCCGAATGGACATGAAATTGTTTCATTCGACCGAATGGAAGGGGGAGAATGAAACAGGAGACCGACTGAGGCTCAGTCGGTCTACTAAAGGGGCGAATGAAGGAGACCGAATGAGTCAGTCGACCGACTGAGACTCAGTCGGCCGACTGAATGCGATTGACTAGGCCAATCGTACGACTGAACCTCAGTCGCCCGATTGAACTGAGCGACTAAGGCCAGTCGCCGAATGAACCTAGGTTTAGTATTTAAAGGTCTTAATCGATCGCATATCACTCATCACTCCCAAAACCACCCCGAATCGCGCTCATTACCGTTACCCTGTCGAAATTGCCTCCGATTCTGATATACTTTGCGCTTAAGATTCTTCATTCCAGTGACGTTTTACAGGTACACTACTCCTTGAATCCTATCAAAATCAGTACATCACCGAACTACAATATCTACATTGGATTGAATCAAGAACCGAACGTTGAATTGACCTAATTGCCTATGTAAATGAAGCAATATGTTAAAATTGAGTTGAATAGGTTATTTGTGACAAGTAGACGAGGCTAATGGACCATTACACACTGTTAAAAGACTTAGATTGGTCAAGATTCGACCCACAGGCGATCGAACAGTGGGGCAAGCGACTGGACGTTCGAATGAACTCCAATCGCACGATTGAACCTTGCGATTGGATCATTCGACCGACTGAACCACCCGAGTGAGTCCAGTCGGCAGATTGAACTCAATCGCGTGCATCAATCAGCCGATTGAACTCAATCGCATGGCTCAATCAGCCGATTGAACCCAATCGCATGCCTCAATCAGCCGATTGAACTCAATCGCATGACTCAAACAGGCGACTGACTTCAGTCGCATGATTCATTCGCACGAATGAATCAAACTAACTCTCAACTTTACACTTAGAACAGAAGCTTTCATGTCTTATATACTAATGGTTCTAAGTCTTGTGTGTTCTACAGGAAAAATGGCTGACCGATGGTCTCTAAATCCAAAGCACAACATTTGTGCCCATTTAGACCACACGACAAGGAACGGGGCCAAGTTCTCCGATATTATAGCCTTCCTCAAACGTTCACGGATATAAGGCTATATCTATGCCCTGCACACCTTACAAATCACTACACCAGGCATTCTGGGAGAATGCCTCAGTGGATCGGTCTCATGAGCCATACAACATCAGAAGCACCATCTTGGGTCAAGCTATCGACATCACCGCCACGGACATCCAAAGAATCCTTGAGTTTGGAGATGACTCTACTCACCCCACTAAGTTACACCCATTGACTGTGAGAGGGTGTTTTCTCCGAATCAAGTATGCAGGAGACATCAACTCGGGGTGCTAAATAAGAGCAACCTGTGCCCTCAATACAAATATCTGGCACATGTGATTCTTAAATGCATCGCTTCGAGAAGGGGTGGCTTTGATGACCTATCAGATCAGATACAGAATGCCTTCGTGGCTCTAGTGCTGAACCACCCTTTCAGCTTCTCTAATATGATCTTCGCTTACTTGATAGAGAACATTGAAACTAAAGGGAAAGAAGGTTTTTGTATGTACCCACGATTCCTTCAGATGATATTCAATGAGAAGCTGCCTCAGCTCCCAAAGGAAAGTCAAGATGCAGTGACATTGGAACTGATGGATGATACCACATTGGGTAGGATGGTGGTATATCGGGGCAAGCAAGTTAAGCCCCAGGAAAAGAGACTGATTGGCCACTTAGCAGATGAAAGCTATGTTGCACCGGGGAGACGCCTATGGCGTCACGAGGACAGTGACTCCGACGTGGAGCCGATTGTCCTCCCTACTGATGACTCTGAGGAGGATGACATTGAGGATGAGGCTGTTCCATCCCGAGGCACCGTGTCTGCCTCTGTTCCCTCAGTGTCTAGCTCACCTGCTGAGGTAACTGAGTCAGCAGGATTCCATCAGATTTGTGCTTACCGAGGAAGATGAAGATGAATCTGATGAGGAGCCATTGACCCGGACTGTGGGAAGGAAAGTGGTTCCCACAGAGCACGGGTGAGGGTTGTCGGTGAACAACCGAGAGGATCCGGAGATACAGAGACTGATCCATCATATGCTCCGGAGTCCTCAAGCGGGGTTGAAGGGGGAGCATCCACCTCGAGGGGAACGAGGAGAAAACGGATGGCTCAACCCCATGGCCAGAAAAAGAAAAAACGTAAGGTAACCTTCATCACCACCACATCCCCCATACCTTCCACCGTACCACCTCTGCAGACACACCTTCCACCACCATACCTCTCCCCACAGCAACCACAACCACCACCATACGATCACCACAAGCCAGACCCCTGCTACCACTACTACATTCACCCCACACTCACCACCACCATCATCCAGACCTTACCCGATATTCACCACCTCCACCACCACCACTAGCCACCAAACCGAGCCCTCAGCCTACCCCTCACACACCTCTAGATCTCCTCTACCTCCAATAGGGGTAGAGGAACAGCTGGCAGCCTTAAATAGAATGGTGTTACGACTGCTGGCGGGATGATGAGGAAAAGACCTCTCAGATCCGCCAGCTCACCGACCTGACTGCTGCACAATCGCAGAAAATCGCAGAGCAGGATCGAGCTATTGAGGAGCAGGCCTAGAAATTGGCTGCTCAGAACACTGAGTTGGACCAACTCCGAGCACAAAGCATCACAGCAGGTAAGCAGATAGAAGAGTGGAAAAGGCAAAGAGGTCCATTTTGCTTAAATTAAAAGGATCAAAGGAGGAACCTCTAAAGATAAAGGATGGAGAAAGAGAGAGTGATGATGATGATGATGATGACAGTGATTCTGATGAAGAGAAAATAGAAGAGTGGTGTGCTGATGAAGAGACTAAAGAAGGAGAAGCAGCTGACTCTGTCTCAGTTCCCGGTCAAGAGCAGAGAACAAAAAACCGACAGGATCAGTCAGCTTCTACTTCTGTACCTTCACACGAAGAGACTAGCATACAGGATAAAAGTAAATAGTGGATGTTTATGTATTTAATTAATTTTGTATTATGTATTGAAAACGATGTACTGAATGTTTATATTAACTTAATGCATTTTGTTTGATATATTACTAATGATTTGAATGTGAAATGTGTAAATCAAACAGATCCAAAGTACCACAGAGATGAGTTGATATTGCCCCCTTCAACAGATCAAGTCTCAACTCACAATGATTCTTGATCTGCAAGGGATTGTCAGAAGGTCAGTGAGTTATACACCTGAAGAAGGTGAAATAATTCACGACCTATCTAACGAGCAACTGGCAGAAATGTTCAGACTCAATCCTGATGATATTGTCAAGGATGCTCCAACAGTTGATTCAACCAGTGACGACGAACTACACGACGTTGATGAAGTTGAGGTTGAAGATATTGCTGCTGAAGAGTACCCTCAATACGCTGACAACGCGGGTAATGTGGTCCCCAATCTGGGTGAGTCCCTAGTCAGTGATATGTTTGAGGTACTGGACAAGACGGAGCAGGAAGCAGGAAAGACCGAAGGTACAGCCCAAGCCTCAAACGATGACGTATACATTCGAAAGGCTGAATGGGCTGAATGTTTTAAAGAAGTCAGAGCCCAACGTGATGCACCGAAGAGGGATGCCTACACCAAGTTCTACAGCGTCAAGAAACATCTTACGGTGTCAGGCAGGATTATAGCATGGGCATATTTTGATGATCTTAACGTGTATGCCGTTAAGAGGGAAAAGGGCATAGATTACTTTAGATTTCCACATGATCTAAAGACTCTACCTGGATTTGAGCTCAACCAGCTGGCCAAGTTGAAGCTGTTGTATGCTGACACGAGAAAAATGTCAGGCTGGTTTGAGGCTGCCCTCAAGAAAGAGTACCACACCAGATGGATTAACTTCAGACCTCAACAACCTACAAGGTATATTAGAAGGTCTGAGATGGATGCCATTACTGGAAAACCTAAGATTGTGTTGAAGTGGAGTCCTCCTCGCACTATGTCGAGAATCCCTCTCAGGGAAATGCCACAGGACTTCACTCCACACTTCAAATGGTGGTACTATGATTGGAGAACTGCTGAAGCTGTCATAGTTCTAAACAAAGGGGATCAATGGATACTGTCAGGGTATTCGACCCAATGTGGCTAACAACTTGTCTGCTAATGATGTCTATACATTATACAAGTGGCCACTGTTCTATGACACACAAGACATGGTACAAGCCCTCCAGTTCCAAAATGTTATACGACTTTGCTTCGTGTTTGATATTCACGCGGGAGTCACACAAGAGGACAAGTACAAGAAATATGAGAAGGTAATGAAGTAAACAAGACATTAGAGAGATCTAGGTCCAAGGGGGAGTTTGTTGATACATGTATGTCCCTAGATCGTGATATGTGATGTAATAGATCTTGTTTGGTATGATTAATGAACTGATATGACAGTCTGTTGGTTATAATGTTTAATAGTTCATTAATGAGTCGTAAATGTATTGGTTGAGTTATGATTACTTGAATGATTACATATAATATTATATTAATTAACTAAAACATTCAAACTTAACTTAATGAAGTTCCCATGCGAATGGCTCATGCGAATGAACCATAAGCATGAAGAACTCATACGATTGACTCAGTCGCACGACTGAACCAGGAGACTGGATCAGTCGTACGACTGTAACATAAGATTGGCTCAATCGCACGACTGAACACTCAGTCGCACGAATGAACCAACCGCATGGTTCAATCGCACGACTGAACCAAACTAATGGTTCAGTCGCACGATTGAAGAGTGCCAACCTATAAATACAACTCAATTCGTGAAAAACGAGGAGATTCGTTCAAGTTCAATTCCATACGAACCCTAGCCGTCCAGAAACCTTCCAAATCGTTCTCCAAGTTCATAGAACACATTAGATCGATTCCTTATCGATTTCTAACGTTAGTTTCAATCCTTGATTGATTCTTCGTGTGTTCTCACTGATTGGATCGCCAATCAAATAGGATTCCGCACTATTTGATCCGGTATACCGTGATCTCTAGGTATTTCAGTCGAATACCAGGTCCTAACAGTGATATTTATATAAAATATTTTTAAAGAATGCATTTTTTGTTAAGAATAGTTTTTTTTATTTTATCTTTTAAGCTACTTAAAAATATTTTTAAAAATACATATTCTTAAAAAGAATAAAAAAACAAATGTGCCTACCTTTGTGTGAAATTGAAACAAAATTATATTATAAAATAAATTCAAATTTTCTATGTAAAAATACGATTTAAAATTAAGTCTGGGTGAATTAATATAAACCAAAATGTTTTAGAAAAACTTATGTTCTTAATTACGACATATGAACCAAATGATTTTATAACTTTTTTAACCTTTGTACTTGACTATTTTTTAAATAATATTATTTAAAGTGAAATAAGTTTACTCAATAACATTATATTGAGAAAAAAAACACTCCTAAACACCCATTATGATAAATAAATATTTTATATACACTATTTATAGAAAAATAACTTATTTTGTAAATGTAGTAATAGTTAATTTGCAGGATCGGTGTTTGTCACTTAAACACGAATGTTTTCTCTCAAACTCACCTAGAGTCACACTCGGGTAAGAATCAAGAAGAGTTGATCACAATATGAAAAATAACTAAGAACACAGAAAGATAATTTTCAAGATACTTTTATATATTGATTCTCAACTCAAAATACAAAGACTCTTACAAGCAGATTGTCTCTTGTTGTTTATGAATTACAAGGAGGACCTATACATAATACTATCTACAACCGAATATACTTTGATACCAGCTGTGATCCTATAGCTAAAGTCTATACTACAAGACTAAAGATTAAGGTATCTCGGATAAAGTCTTATCTGAGATTTGGTAGTCAGGACATGTCCCTGACTTACCTTTTGTCACCAACTAAAGATGACAACTGTACTATCATGAAAAGGTAAACAGTGAAATAAAGTATGGTTAACAACATGGTTCTTTAAGAAGAAGCCATGCTGTATCAAAAGTCTGCAGCGGAGTGTCAGAGACCATACTTGTGTCCACTGGTTATAGTAGTGTCTTCCGAAGATTAAATGGCTTCGGAGAGTAAGTACTTCCGAAGCCACTTTATACTTCGGAAGAGGTTGCTTCTTCAAGACTTGGAGACTTCTTCATCATACTTCGGAGTGGTCTTCACTTTATTCTTCTAAGTCTTGAACTTCGGAAGTATGCATTTGTCTTCGGAAGTAGAATTTTGTCTTCGGAAGTTGGACTTCCTTTGTCTTCGGAAGAACTCTACAACCTTCGGAAGTTCCATGAAGAGCTTCGGAAGCCTTTGCATGCAGCATCAAAACAACTTAAGTGATATAGTTTTGGTTGCATTAGCCTTCTTCTTGATCCAACAAACTCCCCCTAGGCTGATGCTACCAAAACTTCACTTACCTCGACTTCTCAAAACTTTCAGCACCAAGGAGAGCAAATATTTGTCTATCTCCTTGTTCTTCCCTGATGTGGTGCTGAGAAGCTTGTACAGATCCTTGGTAGACAGGAAATCCGTCTGTCACCTTGGATAACATGTACCCTTTGTTGTTGCCTTCTGAAAAGAGTTAGTTGATGGGACTGTATCATATTCCCATCAAACTATAGGTTCCAATTCAGGACCTTCCACCATTTGTAGAAAGGCAGTACCTTTGGTGGGAGATCTTTCCTTGTCTTCCTGTCTTCTCAACTTCAACTCTTCTTCAATCTTTGCTTTTGCAGTTAGCTCGGCCAAATGAAGACTGCTGAGATGATTTCTGACGAGTGCAGCAGTTTCAGAGTTGGAGGGGTTGGAGAATGGTTTCTCTGCTAACTCAGCAATGTCAAATCTGTTGGAGTGTAACAGAGAGGTTGCATTGAGTCTGTTGACTTCACCATTCTCTTTTTCCATAACAAAGTTGTGAGAAGGTTCATCGAACCTCCACTGAATTATCTTTCTTCTAGGCACAAGAGGCTGACTAGGAATCTTGTCCTCTTTTCTTGTATCTAGCAGAGTCACCAGTTTTCTTCTGAGCTTCTTTTCTTCCTCATTTAAAGAGTCTGAATTGAGGCCCAAAAGTCTTGCAGCCTGGTCCAAAGTTCCTCTAGGCAAATCAAGGAATCTGTCTCTTGTGAGGGAACTTGAAGATCCGTCTACATAGGTAATGTTGACAGAGTCTTCTACACAGGAAACTTCGCTCAAAGTGGTGCAATTAGTGAGCTTCATCTTGATTGCCTTAAACTCCTCAAGGAGAGATGTTGAGAAGGCTGAAGGGATGGTTTGGATGGTAATTGGGTAGGTTTAGGTTCAGAGGTTCTGGCTAGTGTTTTGGGTTGGATGATGGGATTTAGGAGGTTAAGGTGAGGGAGTAGTAGAGGGTAGTGATGTGGGTTCAGGGTTGAAGGGTTCAGTTTAATAGAGGATGGTGGGGATGAGGGTTCAAGTTGTGGTTGGGTAGAAGCAGTGAAGGTCGTCCCTTTTACCCTTCTGTACATCTCTTTCTTTTCCCAACCGGATGTCAGCCTTAATTTCACTGACAATCCGTTGGAGTGTCCTTTCAGACATAGGACCCACCTGCCTACCGGAGAAGCCTGAAGCCCGGAGATAGTCCTTCATCCAGGCTTTCTCAGTAAGCTTTTTGGAGGCAGTGACCCTAGCCTCTTCTTCTTTCTTCTTCTGCTCTCTTTCCTTTTCTTTTGCAGCCTTCTTCCTTTCTTTCTCCATTGATCCTGATCTTTGTTGAAGAGCCAGAGGATCGTGTCATCGTTGTGTGAGAGAGTTCTTGAAGATCAAAACCTCTGGAGAGTAGGAAGTTTATCCTGTTTCTCCTCAGCTGCAATTCATCCTCCTTCTGTTTCTTTTCCTTTTCCTCTAAGGCCAACCTGGCTTCTTCTTCAAGCTTCAGCCTGGTTGCCTTCTCCAGATCCACCAACTCCTCTAATGGTAGCAGGAGTGTTTCTTCATTGGCAGCTCCCATTTCAATGAGTTGGTCAATGATCTGCTCTCTTCTTTTATTGATGACAACCTCCGGATTGGAAGCAGCTGCTTTTGTGCTAGCAGCTAGCAACTTCTCAGTCTGAAGTCTTCCTTTCTTCTTAATTTTTCAATCTTCTCATCTTCCTGAATCTTTTCCGCAGTCATCTTCCTTTTACCTTTATCCTTTGAAGATCCTGAATGTGGTGGTTCTTGGAGAGAGGTTTCTGATTGTGAGAGAGTCAGAAATGGAGTCTGTGATGGAGGTGCAATCGTAAAGTCCTCGCTGCTAACTTCAGATGCCATTTCCAGGATAGCATCTGTGATTATCAGTTCCTCGGACATTTTAAACAGTCCTTCCGCACTTCCATTTCAGCTTCGGAAGATTCAGCTTGTCTTTTCGAGGCTTTAACTTTAGCTTCGGAAGTTAAAGGAGATGCAGATTTTGTCCCAACTGTTTCAGTTGCTGGCCATCAGTTCCCATTTCCCCTTCGAATTGAATCTTAGGTTCCATGAGAACCTTAGGTTGACCAACTTCTTCCACAGTGGTAGAAGGTGCAGTCAGCCTTTGAAGTTCTTCTGCTCCAAAGTAGATCATTGCAACATCATGACTTGGCTGCTCAAAGGAGGATCGTAACAGAAACCTGGTGAAGAGTTTGTAGAGATCATTGAGCATCCTTGGATCAATATGAAGAGTGACCTGAGATGTTTCAGGCGCAGAAATGATAGGAGAGGAAGATGTTGAAGTGGAAGGTCGGCTTTGTGGTTCCTTGTGTGTTTGTCTTTGAACATTCTCCCATTTTTTGGTAGCATCATCTTGAGAGCTAGATGAGCTGGAGGAGGAAGTCAGGGAGACCTGAATAGGTACATGCCTAACAAACCTCTATGTCTGTTTCTCAGCTAGTTGAGCCTTGAGATTGTCAATCTCAAGTTGCTGAGTGGCAGATCTTGCCTCTAAAGTCCTAACCTGAGATTCTAGATTTGAGACTTTAGAAAGAAGATCTTGAATGAGGAGTTGCATGCTTCCCTCATCTTCTTTCGAAGAATCACGGGGAGATGAGGTAACATACCTAGTATGTTCAGCCTTACCACCAGATGTGGTTTCTTGGCACCCTGGTTTCTCATGCTCAATGATGTCTCTTTCAGAGTCATCAAAGGGCTCGGTTGCCATAAATTCAGTCTAAGAATGTTACCACTGTCCATAAGTCCATTGAGGCACCTTCTATAGTGGCAGTTGAATCTACATGAGTCCCCTCTATATCAGTGGGACTCACCTCAGTTGGTTGCTGATGGGGGCTAGAGATAAGAGATTTCTCCGGCTCTGTTGATCTTGGAGAGGGTGTTGTAGATCAACTTCATTGCCATGGAGAGATGTTATCTCTTCATTAGTTTTAAATAAAAGGTCAGTAAAAGATAGGATGGTTAAACCTACTGACCTGGGACTTGGTCAATGTCTACATGCATTGAGCCTCTGGTGGGGTTGTCCCTTGTTGGCTGCTCAGGGGAGTATAGAGACTCACCCTGAGGGCTTTCAGCTTGGGTTGTGGGCTCATGGGTCTGAGACTGAGGAGACTCAGGACCCAAATTGAGGTCAATTGTGAAGGATGGTTGGACCTCAGGCTGAGTGGGAGCCCTTTGTTCCAATCTAGAGATTGTCAATCTCAAGTTGCTGAGTGGCAGATCTTGCCTCTAAAGTCCTAACCTGAGATTCTAGATTTGAGACTTTAGAAGAAGATCTTGAATGAGGAGTTGCATGCTTCCCTCATCTTCTTTCGAAGAATCATGGGGAGATGAGGTAACATACCTAGTATGTTCAGCCTTACCACCAGATGTGGTTTCTTGGCACCCTGGTTTCCCATGCTCAATGATGTCTCTTTCAGAGTCATCAAAGGGCTCGGTTGCCATAGATTCAGTCTGAGAAATGTTACCACTGTCCATAAGGTCCATTGAGGCACCTTCTATAGTGGCAGTTGAATCTACATGAGTCCCCTCTATATTAGTGGGACTCACCTCAGTTGGTTGCTGATGGGGGCTAGAGATAAGAGATTTCTCCGGGCTCTATTGATCTTGGAGAGGGTGTTGTAGATCAACTTCATTGCCATGGAGAGATGTTATCTCTTCATCAGTTTTAAATAAAAGGTCAGTAAAAGATAGGATGGTTAAACCTACTGACCTGGGACTTTGGTCAATGTCTACATGCATTGAGCCTCTGGTGGGGTTGTCCCTTGTTGGCTGCTCAGGGGAGTATAGAGACTCACCCTGAGGGCTTTCAGCTTGGGTTGTGGGCTCATGGGTCTGAGACTGAGGAGACTCATGACCTAAATTGAGGTCAATTGTGAAGGATGGTTGGACCTCAGGCTGAGTGGGAGCCCTTTGTTCCAATCTAGCCTTTTTGGATGGAACAGGAGGAGCTTGTTCAAACAGAGTAGATTAAACAAGGGTTCGTTTGGGACGTCTCTGATAAGTGATGGTGATGGGTAGTGTTGGCATAGTGGGGGTAGTTGCTGGTGTGGGTTCATCACCTGTGGGGTTAATAGGGATGTCACCAGGAGCCGTTGGCTCAGTCATACCTGGAAGAAGTGCAGTATCTCTTCCTGTGAAGTTGGTGGACACTCTCTTCAAAGTCTTAAAGATGGTCGGCCTCATCTGGGGAGCAGTCAGAGCAGCTGCACAGACAAGCGTGCTCTGGTCTAGCTCACAGTTGATTATATGCTGGAGAAACCTAGGATACATGAAGAATGTGTCCTTCTGAAGATTTCCCATGAGGTTAGTCAGCACAAATCTTGAATAGTTGAAGCGGAGGCGTTTTACCAACCCATGAACAAGGCACCCAAGTTCAAATGGTATTTGATCCCATCCGCCGAATTTATTCGACAAGCAGTGAAAGACCACGTGTAGCAGGAACTTCCATTTGTACGAGAAGTTAAATTTGTAGACATTTCACCTGCTAACGTCTCCTCCATATCCCATTTGGAGATAAGAATGGTCCAAGTCTGCTTTGGGAAATTCCGTTGGAGCGCCCTCATCATGAAGCTCTAAATGCTCCCTGATGAGTTGTTCAGTAATGACCAACTCCTGGACACAGATACTCGATTGAATGACACAGACCCTGTTTAGGGTTTCGATCTGACCATTTGCCCAAAATTCAGACATATGGTTGTGTAAATTGTGGGGTTAACAGTCAGAGCGGTGTAGTATGAAGATTGGGTTAGGAAGGAGATTATATCTGAGAAGTCGGCATCTCTTGATGAATCAAGAAGTGCGACTTGATTGTGTTGTGGGTTGAAGGACATTTGGAAAGGTGAATGGGAATGATTTGAGCTGGGTAAAGATGAGTAGGAGAAATTTCTAGGGCGGTAAAGTTTGCAAGTAAGAGAGTGAAAGTGAATAGTCGAGATTATTTAAAAGATTGTGGAGAGGTGGTAATGTGGGTTAGGATAAGGTGATGTGATGGTTTAGTGGATGAAATGACAGTGGCGGTAAGGTTAAAAATCAGTTAAATAATCCGACATCATTAACAAAATCTTTGCTTTTTACAGCGTGGGGCCCAAGAAATTTACGTTACACTGTAAGGCTCCGTTTCCGGGACGCTTACAGCTGGGTTCTCATCGCACATAAAATGTATAATTGCATTTGTATTTCATAAATCGCAGCGGAAAACTAAAACAATCTTTCATTTCCATGTAAATGCTTTTGCAAGTTAATACAACATTCATTACAAAATAGCTTGTTCGCATTACAATGCAAAAACATTAATCAAAAGAATGCCATCCCAAAAGAGCTGAGTAGCTTCACGGTGTGCCATCCTCAGCAAACATTACCTGCCAACTGGAAAACATATAAAAAGTCAGAGTTGCTGAGTGAGTTCTAGTTTTATTACAAAACATACTTTACTTTCATATAAAACCCTTTGTTACTTTTACATGATCACACATCGTACATACACATAGATAATATCATTATTATCTTCTTTATTCATTCATTCGTTCATTCGTTCTTTATGACTTTACTTGCGCATCGGACATCATCCGTACCAATACCATGTGCTACACCCCGGTTAGTCGTAGCTACCGGGCCGAAGTCAATAAATGAACAGCTAAACGTATGCCACGGTACTAGGAGTAACCATCAGTCTTAGCTACTGGCCGAAGTCAATAAATGAACAGCTAAATGTATGCCACAGTACTAGGAGTAACCATCAGTCTTAGCTACTGGGCCGAAGTCAATAAATGAACAGCTAAACGTATGCCACAGTACTAGGGGTGAGCGGTAGAGGTTCTACATTAAGGGTCAATCACAAAGAAGGACCGTTATCCGATGCGTGCAAGACGTTTCATTCGTTCATTAATGTATGCATTCAACATCGTGTTCCTCTTTCATTATCTTTCACTTTACGTTACATAATACTTCGTTCATTCCTTATCATAACACGTAAAGTTATGGGAAAGATAAACATACATCATAATAAGGAACATAACACACACAGTCATCATTATCATACAGGGCAACACCATACATACATAACGTGCATAAACTTGCAACATCTCATCATCATCATGCCCAACATGCTTTCTAAGGCCTCAAGCATCATCTTACATGCTCTTATGGGGACCTTTACGTCAAAACTTACATCTGCACTTTTCCCGAAAGTCAGAAGTCAATCTATACCTTCCTTGAGTACAACAGCCCTATTCGGGCGTATGGACACCCTTCAGTCGCATGGCCTCCATGCGACTGAACATCATGCGAATGAACTAATACGGATGAACACCTATGCGAATGAACATCCAGTCGTGCGAATGGACAATGCGGATGGACCTCATGCGAATAGGATTAATGCGGATGAGCACTTATGCGACTGGACCTTCAGTCGCGCGAATGGACCTTCAATCGTGCGAATGGACCTTCAATCGCACCCTAATCGGCCGTATGGCCTCCGTTCGGCCTCCAGTCGGTCGCCTAGCCCTAACTGATGCAGAATGCAGTTCATCCCGACTGCAGCCGAGGGTTTTCGGCCTCCAAACTCATCTAAACCCATTTTAAGCCTAAATCGACCATCCTAAACCTTAGGAATGCATACCATAACACCATACAAGCACACACACGCCCGGAAACATACACAAAACGCATCACACACATCACACCCAAATGGGTCAAACACATACACATACAAAAACGGGTTTTTAGGCTTTCCAGCCCTAAAATCGTTTGAAAACAAGTAAAAGTGGGGTTCTAGAACTCACACAAACGAGCACAACATTAAGGGCTTTGATTTGGCTTGCTACACGATGATTTTGGCGACCCGAACCAACCCGAACCGGCACTTTTCCTCTTTTTCTCTTCTTTCTCTCTTCTCCCTTTTCTTTGGCTGATTTGTGAGTGTGGGGGAAGAGGGTAAGGGCTGCCCTCTCCCTTATATACTTCCCCTCACCCGACTTTCTTTCGTTGGCGAGTTTGGTCCCTCGACTTTTGGACTTTATTTTCTTTTCTTTCTTCACCGGCTTCAAAATAATAAATATTCGGGTGTTACATACACAGTGAGATCTCTCTTCCGAGTGTAAAACATTTTCGAAGGTAACTTGTCTTCCGAAGACAATTCTTACTTCCGAAGCCAATTCTATGCTTCCGAAGGTTAAAGTTGCTTCCGAATGGAGAATTTGTAAGTTTCGGAAGTAGATCTAATATGCAATCAATCGCTTCTTCCGAGACCAAAAATTCTTCCGAGAAGAAAGTTATCATTTGAGAAATTATGCTTCGGAAGATATAATAATGTCTTCCGAAGGTTAATTTCTCTTCGGAAGGAATTTACACTTAGAAAATTTCAGAGAGAATTCCTTGTAACAGGGCTTAAATTGTATTGACACAAGACTTACATATTAAAAAGGTTTTTCAAAAGAGATCAGATTAATCAATGTTTATCATCCCAATAGCTGCTATGAGATACTTAAACCTTTGTTCATCAAAAGATTTGGTAAACAGATCAGCATATTGTTCATTTGAATCAACTTTGATTAACCTGATTAGATTTTTCTCATGAATGTCTCTAATGAAATGATACCTAATGTCAATGTGCTTAGTCTTGGAGTGCTTCACCGGATTTTCAGTAATGGAGATAGCACTGTTGTTGTCAATATGGATAGGAGTACTCATAAAGTTGAATCCATAGTCTAACATCTGATTTTGAATCTATAGCAGCTGAGCACAGCAGCTAGCAGGAGCAATGTATTCAGCTTCAGCAGTTGATGTAGAGACACAGGATTGTTTCTTGCATTGCCATGAGATGATCCTTCCACCAAGAAATTGACATCCTCCCGATGTTGATTTCTTGTCAATATTGTAGCCGCCATAGTCACTATCAGAGTATCCATAAAGATTGAAATCCTCATTTCTAGGATACCAGAGACCTAGTTTAGGTGATCCTTTGAGGTATCTAAGGATTCTCTTAACAGCAGCTAAGTGAGACACCTTAGGAGCAGCCTTATATCTTGCACAAATGCAAGTAGCAAACATGATATCAGGTCTACTTGCTGTAAGATACATCAAAGAATCAATAATTGCCCTATACTGATGTTGATCAGTATCCTCCCCCTCAAGGTCAGGACAAAGATTATGGTTTCTAGGTATGGGTGTCTTGGCAGGCTTGCAATCCTTCATCTCAAATCTTTCTAAGATGTCAGAGACAGATTTAGATTGATTAATGACGAACCCTTCCTTCAGTTGCTTTACCTGATTCCAAGGAAAAAGTCCATTTTTCCCATGGAGCTCATCTCAAACTTCTTCTTCATAATGCTCTCAAAGTCCTTGCACATTTGGTCATTTGAGGAACCAAATATGATGTCATCGACATAGACTTGTACAGCAAGATGTCCTTTCCAGACTTTCTAATGAAGAGGTCTTGTCAATGGTACCTCTAGTATAGCCGTTCTTCAGAAGAAACTGAGACAGAGTCTCATACCACAGCCTAGGTGCTTGGTGCAGCCCATATAGAGCTTTATCCAATTTGCACACATAGTTTTGGGGTACTGTGGATCTTCAAATCCTGGAGGTTGGCATACATAGACTTCCCTATCTATATCTGTAACATTTCGTATTTTCGTTAACTAAAAGTTAACTTCGTTTACTCTTACAAAGGTTATCTTCATCATTTTGAAACTTTTGTGATTGTTTTGTTTATTATTTATTGTAATTGGGTTTCATGAAATGTTAGATATGTAATAATAATAAGGTTAATATTAATAAAAGTAAATAATAATATTGAATAATAGTATTAGTAATAATAAGATTACTAATAATGAAGATTATAAACTTAACCATATTTAAATTATAAACTTAAACTAAGTTTGAGGGTTAATTTGTCATTTTAGAAACTTAAAATGGAACTTTTAAGCATAAAATGTTAAATAATAAACTAGAGGGACCAATTGTGTAATTATTTAAAACCAAACCCCTTTTCCCCCCCTCGCCCGTTTTTCCGGCACCATTTCCGGCCAGATCCGGTCGGCTCCGGCGACCCCTTAAACATCAAAAACAGGTCGTTTCTTGATCCCGAAACTGTTCCCAACCGTTCTTGAAGTCGATTCGAACCATTAAAGGACTTTAATTGGTCTTTAACATCGGATGCGAGTGGGTACAAGGTCGGGTAACGGTCGATCATCAACCCGCAACGTACGACCATTAAAGCTTGATAATTATCAAATTAACTAAACCCACACAATCGTTTAAACGTTTCTAATCGATTTCTAAGTACAATTTCAACCTAAGCACCTGAAATCAATACAACGACTAACCACACTCGCGGTGTTTTCTCACACAACTGAACCTCTCCTTCTCCACACTTTCACCTTAAATTGATTGGAAATCTTAAATCAAGACCTTCTTCCGAAGCTACATCCAAATTTAATTCGGGTTCCATCACCATTTGTATCTCAATCAGGTTCGAGTTCAGCCGCGAGTTCTTCCACACTCGACCTCGTCAATCCAGTCTTCATTGGGGTAATTAAATACACCCACTCACTCGGTTTTATTCGCTAATCAAAAGCCCTATGAACGATTTCATTATCAATATCAATTCGATGTTCAATTGGAATCAAATCGATTCTAGGGTTCTTATGAAATTGGGGGTTTTGTTTATATGGGTTTTTAATGTTTAAAAACCAAGATCTACCGCGGCTGGATGCCTTGGTTCACTGGTTAAATGCTCTCATCACCACCTGGGGGTCCCGGTTCGAACCCGGGCACCCTCAAACATTTTTTAAGGCTTTTCAGCCCTTAAATAAATTATAGAAAATTTTTAATAAATATAAAAAGGGTTTTTGTAACACTAAATTTTTTTCAAAGACATCAAATTATTTTCTATAATTTTTCTAAAGTTAATTAATTAATTTTAAAAAAAAAAGAATTTTAACAAAGGAGGTTCTTGGATAATTTCTATTAAAATGGACTTTGAATGATAAATTAATAAATTATTATTGGTCCAAATATTACTATTAAGTTATTATCGTTAAAATTTTGATTATTTCATATATTTATTCAAGTTTATATTTAAACTTCACTAGTTATTATCGTTGAATTAATGTTTTTTTTATAATAATTTACACAAATGGTATATATCTTTGTACATTTTTTTTAGACGACTACAAAGATCCTCAAACTCCACTCGAAATTTTAACTCTCGTTAAATCAATAATTCAATTATTAAACTTAAATCTTGTAATTACATATGTTTAGGTGCCTTGTGACGTTCATCTTGAAACGACGTTTACTATTCTTAAATAATCTCCATTATATACATATTATCACGTGAGTTTTCCTTGCCCCATTTTATTTATTTCACACCACTTTGGGGTGAAACATGATTATCTATACATTGTACACTTATAACGTTTGAGACTTATAAGCACATGCAATTCATCTTATTATTATGTCATGGTTATTTGTGTATTGTAAGTGTTTATATGAGATACATAGTTGTTTACAATCATTAACTATTGCTAGCCTGGCGACGTCTTAGATCTTTGGGCCTGACAAGCCTATTTGGTGCTAAAGTCGATGTATTGCCGACTCCTAGGAGCCGTATGCTTGTGCACTAGGGAACCAAATACACTTAGCCAATCTTTTATACTTGTAATCAAGTCGAGGTTTGGTTGTAACGATGTGTGTTCTATAACCTTACTTGCTTATGACCTATGACATGAATTGCTACTTGTAACTTTATCATATTATGTATAAAAAACCTTGGAAACTCACCAACTATTTGTTGACCCTTTTATTTTTATCATGTTTCAGGAAATCCCCAAGTTTAAAGTGGACTTTTGAAGCTTGGAAATAAAACTAGGACTTGGACCTAGTTAAATAAATAACTGTTATGCTACGTTTTGTTTTATTTG
The DNA here is from genome assembly GCA_025506515.1 of Flaveria trinervia. Classification (NCBI taxonomy): domain Eukaryota; kingdom Viridiplantae; phylum Streptophyta; class Magnoliopsida; order Asterales; family Asteraceae; genus Flaveria; species Flaveria trinervia. Next base: position 1,929,495 of record CM046450.1, on the reverse strand, counting down.
GGATTATTTCATGTTTTGTGACTTATGTTTGTAATGACTTTTGAAACTTATAATTTTAATATTTACACTTAATTATCGTTATGTGGCTGTGAACAATCTTAACCCTCACATCTCGACGATTCCGCCGTCAAGGTTGGGGTGTGACAATATCCCCGTATAGGAAGGCACACTTGACATCAAGTTGGTATACTGTGAAGTCCTTGGATGCAGCATAAGCAAGGAAGATCCTAACTGCCTCAAGTCTTGCAACTGGTGCGAAGACATCAGTATAATCGATTCCTTCCTCTTGAGTATATTCTTGAACCACAAGTCTTGCCTTATTCTTGAAGATCAAGCCTCTATCATCTCTCTTGTTTCGGAAAACCCATTTGGTGCCTATGGGTACTTGACCAGATGGTAGCGGACATAGGTTTCATACCTTCTGTCTCTTGAATTGAAGCATCTCCTCTTGCATCGATTCAATCTAGCTACTATTCTTTAAGGCATCTTATACCTTCTTGGGTTCCATCTGAGATAGAAAGCATGAGTACAAGCAGACATTCCCTTGATGAGTCTGTCCTCTTGTTCTCACACCTTCGAGACATTCCCTATGATGTTCTCAGTTGATGAGTGTTGTGAATCCGAAGCCGAGGAATCACTTCCAGTTGTAGAGATATCCAGGTTGGACATATTCTACTCAGGAACTAGAACACTCTGTCCAGCTGTTTGTTCAAAGTCATTCAATGAGGACTGATTGAAGGAATGAAAACATCATCGATAGTTGGCTGTGAGGTAGTATTAACAGTTGTCTGTTCCTTCAAAATACTATCTTCTTCTGCCTGGTGTTGTGGTGGATCACCTGATGAGCTTTGAGGCTCAGTAGGTGACTCACGTTGTTGAAGCTTCACTATTCCTTGATATAGATAAACCGTCGATTTGTGAATAGTGGAAGCTTGATGTATTTCAGCACTTGGAGAATTTGGTCTAGGCTTGGGAAGCTCAAACAGTTGATCATTAGTAGCAGCATCATCATCATTTTGAGCACCTATTCCAACTGAAACATTCTCACAAGAGGTTTAGAATAGTTTGGAAACAATTCTAAATCAAAGATGTGATCAGGCCCATCCCCACTAACACAAGGATGTGTGCTCATTAACACTATATGGATGACTCCTCAAATTATTGATTCTTAATGTTTGTAACTCTGTAAGCTTTAGAACTAGAAGAGTATCCAACAAAGATAGCATCATCCGCACTTTTCAGCAAATTTGCTAAATTGTTTGTGTAATGTAGTGTAAGTATGGGACACCTGCTGCCAAAGGACCTTAGAAAGCCAATGAACGGTGGCCTCTTGTTCTATAGCTCATAAGGGGTTTTTCCATGGGCCTTAACTACAAGAACTCTGTTCTGCACGTAACATGCAGTGTTGACTGCCTCTGCCCAGAATGTTAGAGGTAGCTTTGAATCAGCTAACATAGTTTGAGCACCTCAATAAGTGTCCTATTCCTCCTCTCAGCAACACCGTTTTGTTGAGGAGTTCTGGGAGCACTATATTGTCTGGCAATCCCTTTTTGAGTTACAGAATGAGTCAAGAACGAAGTTCTTAAACTCAGTCCCTTAATCACATCTAATTTTTTAACATTGTGATCAATTTGATTTTCTATTTTAAGAATAAAGATTTTAACGTTTCAGTAGTTTCATCTTTAGTTCTTAAAAAGAATACCCATGTGAATCTTATAAAATCATCAACTATCACAAGGCAGTATGATTTCCTTCCAATGCTCATTATACTCGTGGGACCAAAAAGATCCATTGCAATAAGTGCAATGGAGTAGTGATAGAGTTAACACATTGGATTTATGAGATGTCCTGTGTTGTTTCCTTTCAGGCATGCAACACAGTTGTCTTTGCAGAAAAACTCCTTTTTAGGCAAACCATGTACCAAGTTATTTTTAGCCAATTTATTCATTGTCTTAAAATTTACATGACACATACGTTTATGCCACAGTGTTGACTCATCACTATCAGCTTTGGAAGAAAGCATGATACTTCACCCATTGGGGAAGCATTGTTCATATCAAGCTTGTACATATCCCCTTTCCTGGGAGATCTAATAAGCACCAATTCCGGAGGAATGTCATCCCTAGTTTGAGGATAATGCACTCATGTTCTGTGAAAAGCATTTGGTGCTTTTGATCACAGAATTGAGAAACACTTAACAAATTGTGTTCAAGCTGTTTGACAAAGTTAACTTTGTCACGGTTAACATACCATTGGATATACTCCCTCTGCCAGAAATATATCCTCTGGCCTCACCTCCAAACTGGACAGGATCTCCATCATAATGTTGAAATTGTTGAAGGAGATGTATGTTCCCTGTCATGTGCCTGGAGCATCCACTATCTACAATCCATACATTGTTGTTCTTGTCAAATGAATGTTCCTGCACATAAGATGAGAATTCAGTTTTGTTTGGAAACCCAAGCTTTATTTGTCTTGGGTTCTTCCAAAGATATGACATGAGTTAACCAAATGATATGCATGGGGGTTCAACAGAGGTCTTTGAGGAAGAGGTTTGGGCTGCAACATCTTCCTTGATCTTCCAGTCCACCCTTTGGCTGATCTTGGAGGATGAGCTTGTAGAAGCTTTTGCAGCATGGTCTTCTTCCGAAGCTTCTTTCTTTTCGGAAGAAGTCCTCACCACTTTTTCTTCGAAGCAGTCTTCTTCTGGGATGGTTTCAAGGGAGCTTTCTTGTTCTTCTGCGAACCTTAGTAGCTTTTGCTTCCGAAGCCATTTTCCCTTCGGAAGAAGGAGTTTCTTCCGAAAGCAACTTGGCTTTGAAAACTAGCTTTCCCTTCTTCAACTCTTGAACCGTATGGAAAGGTCCAAATGTGAAACCTTCCCTGACTCCTTCTTTCCTAACATTATTTGCATAATGTGTGCTTGTAGGATTGTAGTAACAATCTTTTTCCATATGATTTTGCAGGCCACACATGATGCATGCAATGTTAGTCTTTTGGGGAAGTAAGGGTTGCTGTTTCTTGGTTTTCTTTTCTTCGTCAACAACCTTTCCCTTTAACTTCCGATCCTTTGATAGGACAGGAATGCTGGTATTACATTCCTTTCCTGAATCAGAAGTACCCAACACTTGGAAACCAGCTGAAACAAAGACACCCTTCTGTTTGGGGTCAATTTTCAGTTTGGATTCAGCCACTTTCTTAGCAGTTCTCCTAGCATCTTTAGCTCTGCTTCTTTTGGCTTTGGTGGTTAGGATTTGATCATCACAGGAGGCGATAGGTGTATCTACCTGTTCCTTCCCTGTGGTGGCCACTATTGGTGCCTCATCCTTTAACTCTAGAAAGAAAGGGTTAGTAGTTTAACCTCTTGCTTTTCAGTACCATATCTAGGCTGTCTAATAGACTCATAGGAGTGTGGTGGAGCAATTTTATTGGTTCCCAACCCTTCTTTGTTCTGATAACAGAGTTTGGAATGGGAGGATGATGCAAGAATAGCTTGGAAGTTTTGCTCAGAGATAGCATGCTTCCTGGCCTGAGCCTCCAGTGATAAGCTAGGCTTGAGCCTCAGACAATTTGGATATCAGATCCTTGATTTGAGTCTTGTAGTTGGTGTGTTCATGTTTCAAAAGAGATACAGTTTTCTCCAACTCATCATTTTCTTTTGATAGTCAGATTCAGCTCTTTTAAAATCAGATTTTAGAATATTTAAAGACTCAATGTCAGATCTGATTTCCATATTGTAATCCCGATAGAGTTTAACTTTAGCTATACAGGCTGGAGTGCAGAGATGTTCATATACTGGGCATCATCTGTTCCGGCCATAAGAGCTTGAGCAGGAGTCACATCTGTACCATGAAGCTCCAGTCAATTCTTGAGCCATTGCGGCCGTCTCAGTTGACTTCTCAGTGGGCTTTGAGGTTGAGGGATGTGTGGAGGCCTGTGGGGTTCCGGATTGGTCTTGGGAGCCTTGCATTCCTTGCAAAATGACCCAGTTGGTACAGTTGTAACACTTTGCTCTGGTCTTGTCAAACCCGAACTTGCTGGTAGTTGGGTTCTGAGGGAAGTGCCTTCCAGTTCTCTTAAAGAACTTCTTTGCTCTGTAAGTTAAAAGAGCCATTTGCTGGACAATGTGCACGTACTCTACGTCATGGGCTGAAGCACTCCAGATCATCAAAGCAGTATTGAAAATTTCTGAGTGTCCACCTCCTGAGACAAAGGCACAACTTTCCTGGAAGGAGTTGTGTTGAGCCTGTTGAGACCTTGGAGTCTCAGGATAAGTGATGTAGGGACCAGATGAGTAGGATGGCTGCTGATAAGTCGGAAGTGCTGAGGTTAGGGGTCAATGAGCCTTCAGCACCATTAAAGCGTTGCTAGCAGGAAGACTCATATATCTGCTTGTTTGTGGCCCTTCTTACTCTCCATCTCTAGACGGTATCCATCAAGGATGCCATAGAGCTCAGTCATGGAAAGAGTGTTAAGTTTTTTGTTCTCTTGATAGAGACACAGTAGAATGTCCACTCATTGGAAGAGCACTCATGAACTTTCTGGTGAGATCTCTAAGTTCAGGAGTGATCTACAGACTAAAGAAGAGGGAAGAGATAAGATCCATGTACCTGAAGTACTGCTGGCTGAGAGTCTCTCCAGCAATATGAGTGAAGTTCTCGAACTGCTGCTTCAGTGAGTCCTTCTTTGAGTCATTGGAGCAAGAATACATCTGAGCAAGTGCATCAAACAATTCTTTGGCAGTCTTGCAATGCTCAAACCCCACAGTAATAGAGTTCGGTATTGCGTCATGAGAATAGTCATAGCATTTTGTCGATGTCCATCTTCTTTCTGTCTTCATCAGAATAGTCCTCGACAACTTTTTCTATCATGGCACCGTTTCCACCAGGTGAAGCCACCTTTGGCTTGTACGGTCCATTGAAAATCGAGTTCCACATCTTGCTGTCTTGGTATCTAATGAAGCCTTCCATTCTTCTACTCCAAGATCTGAAGTTTTTAGGGGTGATGATGGCGCTTTGGTCATCGCCCCATTTCTACTTCAGATTTGTTGAGGGCCATTTGAGGGAGTGAGTGGTAGGGAGGAGTGAAAACAGGTTGATTTGGATGGTTAGATCACGCAATCAAGAGCTGAGATGCTCTGATACCAATTGCAGGATCGGTGTTTGTCACTTAAACACGAATGTTTTCTCTCAAACTCACCTAGAATCCACTCGGGTAAGAATCAAGAAGAGTTGATCATAATATGAAAAGTAACTAAGAACACAGAAAGATAATTTTCAAGATACTTTTATATATTGATTCTCAACTCAAAATACAAAGACTCTTACAAGCAGATTGTCTCTTGTTGTTTATGAATTACAAGGAGAACTATATATAATACTATCTACAGCCGGATATATTTGATACCAGATGTGATCCTATAGCTAAAGTCTATACTACAAGACTAAAGATTAAGGTATCTCGGATAAAGTCTTATCGAGATTTGGTAGTCAGGACATGTCCCTGACTTACCTTTTGTCACCAACTAAAGATGGCACTGTACTATCATGAAAAGGTAAACAGTGGAATAAAGTATGGTCAACAACATGGTTCTTTAAGAAGAAGCCATGCTGTATCAGAAGTCTGCAGCGGAGTGTCTGAGACCATACTTGTGTCCACTGGTTATAGCAGTGTCTTCCGAAGTTAAATGGCTTCGGAAGAGTAAGTACTTCCGAAGCCACTTTATACTTCGGAAGAGGTTGCTTCTTCCAAGACTTGGAGACTTCTTCATCATACTTCAGAAGTGGTCTTCACTTTATTTTTCTAAGTCTTAAACTTCGGAAGTATGCATTTGTCTTCGGAAGTAGAGTTCTGTCTTCGGAAGTTGGACTTTCTTTGTCTTCGGAAGAATTCTACAACCTTCGGAAGTTCCATGAAGAGCTTCGGAAGCCTTTGCATGCAACATCAATAACTTAAGTGATATAGTTTTGGTTGCATTAGCTTTTTTCTTGATCCAACAAGTTAATTTTATTCAAATGAATATGACTAATAATAAGGATAGATATATTTTTAGGCGTGAAACTAAAATAATAAAGGCCTAAGAAAACGACACGTAACACTAAAAATTTATTCTATTAAACGTATAGATAAGTAATATTATACAATATTTAGTTTTTCTTTCGGTTTAGGTAATATTAACTTTGACAAAATCTTATAAACACATAAGAAAAGTCAATATTTTCTCAATTTTTCTTCGTATTTTTTATTAAAATTATAGCGATATAATATATAATAACTAATAAGACCAAGATCAAAATTTTGAAGATCCTTTTTTACTAGTCTTAATATTCGAAAGTGTTCGTGTGAAATCGGTATAATGGTATTCTTGAGTAATCTATAGATTTTATAAAAGAATGTTTTTTACCATTTGTTATATTTTTAAGTTATCTTTTTGATATTTTTTATTTTTCTAAACATTCTTATTTTATTTTCTCTCCAAAAAAGTATTAAAGTAAATTAAACACTCAAATAATTTTCTTTCTTTATAAAAATTAATTTGGTCAATTGGTATATTTTTCTCTCTCATCTATATTTTTAAAAAAAAAATCAAACTATGTTTTAAAAATAAATTTATTAAGAAAATTAAAATTCATATATTTTTAAAACATTGAACCTTTTGAAACAAAATATTTTAAATCAGTCATATTTTAAAATAATTATAAAAAATATGGATTTTTCTAAAAGTAGTTTTATTAAAACAACTAGAATAATTACAAACTTGAGTTTTTAATAAACAAGATTTTTATAAACAATAATTTTTTATAAAAAAATTTTAAAGCAAATATTTAAAAATGAAACTATTTATATAAGAGAGTTAAAAATAGTATAATTGTTTTATCTATTGAACAAGTACGTATATATAATTTTATACATATCTTATATTAAAATATCGTACTATAACTTTTCGTGTTTATTATTAACTATAATCCGTTTAATAAATAAGTTTCTAGGCTATATTTATCTATATATCTATCTATTTATAACATATCTATTGTTTATTTATTTGAAATAGTTATTCATATGCAATTATAATCATATTTTATATTCAAACATGGTTTTATAATTCATAAATTTTTATTATTAATTATTTATTATTTTATTTATTCAACCCGTGTAATACATGAGATACTAACGTAGTGATATGTATATAACATGAGGAGACAAGAAGAAAAACTAACTATATAAAACTTAACAGTATTATATTATACTCTACTTGATGCATAGATTCACCCTTTATTACTTGGCATAAATTGGACATCGTTTTTAATCCTCCAACGGAGTTTGATTTACCAAAAAGTATTATATAGTATTAATTATAAACATAAATAAAAATGTTAAACTATTTGCGATATATTACTGAAATTGCGCCGTATTAATTCCATTTTAACAAGAAAAAAGTGCAATCTGTCGATCTGGTGTTTGAATATATGATGTAACAATTGAAGATTGCATGCCGTAGGTGGAAGATTGCAACAGATTATTTCAGATTTTAATAAAACCGATAATTGAACATAACCTTACATGATGGTATAGAATCGGTTGTGAAAATACAGAAAATTTGTACAGTTTAGCATGATTCGGTGTCGAGTAATATATTTAGTCAGATTTATAGACTGTTTGATTATACTGACTAGTTAGATCTGATTTAGTCAAAAGCTGACCCAGTTAGAAGTTCTGACTGGGTATGCATCTAACTGAAACTTAATTGTTTGATTCAGTATCTGACTGGAACAAAAATGATTCATTATTTAAGTAACAAAACCCACCGGAGTCACACCACCAGTCGAAACCACCACCGCAAGGGGGCGGCGGCCTGCGGGTCGGAGGGGGTGGCGGCCTGCGGGTTGCGAGGGGGGGGCCGCGGCTGCGGGTCAGCCGGGCAGCACCTTTTTTTCAAGGTCTGGGTCAGCACTGGAGACTCGGTCAGCCGGATTCGAAACTGAAATCAAACGGGCTGACCAGCTGACCAAGTCAGCCGGGTCAGCCAAAAAACAAACAACCTCTTAGTTTCTAAAAGATTCCACCCAAATATATATAATTTAATTGGTGACTTTAAATGAGAGACGGGATGTTACAACGGACAACGGTAATAATTTTTATTTTTCGACTTGGTTTATTTATTTACTTTTATAACTTTAGTAGAAAATTAAAAATTCGTTTACTTTTGATACCACATAATCAAGAGCTTCCTTGCTCTTAATATAGAGCTAGAACTACTGGTATCGTGAAATCTGCGATTACAATTGTAATACTATATAATCTTATATTTTAAGGATTTAACTTACACTATATTAATGTGACGACAAATGACAATGTCAACTATACTATACGACCATGAGATTAAGAGTTTAATAAGTAAATGCAAAATGACTATAAGTTAGAAAGGAGTTAAATGAGATGGACACGCGCAAACTTTATAAAAATTACACCAAATGTACTTTTCATGCAAACAATATAAATCACTTTTTTTTTCAAAGATCATATAATCATATTTAACATTTAGAAATCTTGGTATAACATTTCCCATATTATGCTCTACAAGTTTAAATATAGTAATTTTCATGTTATCATAGTTGCGGTGTCATCTAAAATTGATTGCAATAAAGCGAAACTATGTTTGTCGAACAAATGGAAGTCCAACGTTACCTTGAAAGCAAAGTTGTTTCTTTTACACTAAGATGATAAGGGTAGGAGAGGTGCCTACACTACGCACATCACACTACATTATATCACATGAACACAGGACCAGCTCAACGTTTTTTGAAACCCCAATCGAACTAAAAGAACGAAACCCTTTTGAAAATTGCAATCTAAACAAAAACAATCTAATCAAATTTCTTCGAATAAAAGCAATAAATCAAAGCAATTTGGTATACCAACTTAAGTCCTTGATAGTTGATTTCTTTAAAAAAGAGGGCTAGACGAAATCGATCAAATCAATCGGAAAAGAAGGAACTTAAGAATGGTCGTTTACTTTGTGAATTGTGTAACTGTGTTTCTTCGATAACCTATCAAATCATCAAAATTTTCCTCGAGACTCAACTATCAAGTGTTATTCCCAATTTAAAATATCATTGAGCCACATATAATACCAAAACCCACTATAATATGTTTTCTTAAACGGGGACCCTTATTTTTAGGGGCCCAAGCTTAATGCGTCACCACTTACGTTATAAAGCCGGCCCTACATGCCCACTAATTATATTTTGTTTTGTTAGAGCATTCATGATTCATTTCTCATTCCTATTATTATAATTACATTAAAAATCATTCCTATTATCATACCACACCACACTACAACCTCAAATTTGATGGCGGTGGTATTATTACACCACACTACTATACCCCTCTCACACACAAAAGTTCACTGCGAATATATGCCGTGAAAAAGGAAAAAAAAAAGGGTGTTGTAGAGGGGGCGGCAAAGTTGACGCTTGGCACAGACCATTGCCTCACGGCGGATGTGCTCCTCCCACTCTAAGGTAACTTCAAATCTTCATTCATAATTCAAAAGGCATTTATAAACATAAACATAGGCTTAAATAAAAATTATAAAATGTATGATTGCTATGAAAATACCCGGCCTTTTCATTTAAAACATATCAACCAAAACTCTTTTAAGTTTAATCTTACAATTAAACAATAAAATTTCTACTGTTGCATATATATATATATGTATACAAAGAAGTTTTCGGATATTTATAGATTTTCTAATGTTCAATATAATTTGATTAATAAGTTAATTTAATTTCATATTACGCATTGTTTAATTTATAAGCATTGATAAAAAAAACTACTAATATAATATATTAATGATTTTAAAAAAGTTAACATGAAAATCGATAGACAAAATATTAACAATAATATTATGACTTACGAACCTTTTTTATTAAAAACATTTTTTCATGATTGAACTCGTGTATTACACGGGTCTTTAGTCTAGTATATATATATATAGATATGGATCCGTTTATTTCGGGTTAAACGAAACTTCCGGATATTGAAAAGCCTAAAAAGTACAAGAAAATCAACGTGCGGGGAATGGTAAAAGAGGTGGCGGGAAACAGTGAGCATCTATTCATAGGCACGAGTTTTGTTCATACTTTATTCTTAACTAATTTTTAATTTCATTAAACATACACTAGTATAGTAGTTTTTATTAAAACTATACACAAATATACTAGTTTTTATTAAAATTATTTTTAAATCGTATCTTAACCTATTCTTACTAATCATATATTGGAGGATTGAAACTAGTATACTTAGATGTTAAACCATTATGAGGGTTAAAAGTGTCATTTAATCTATTGATGATAATAATTTATCAGTTTTTTCATGTATTAAAAAGATGTTCATTAATGAAAAATATGACTTATATTTTTTGTAGTTTGTAAATAAGAAAATTTTATAAAACCCTATGATTAAAAAGCTTTGTTATCATCAGTGACTATTTTTTTCTAAACTCATGTCGTTACATTAAAGTTTCTAAAGCTATTAAAATATGTTGACATGGATATAAGTAAATATAAGTAATTTTTTAGTTTGAGAGTTTGGAAACTAGAAACATAAGAGCGGGTCCAATGATACATACGGATGGAAAGAAACGCCTATGTGCCAAGAAAAATAGCGTTGTATGAGGTCGTTTTTTCACATTTGTTTGGTTCTATCCGAAGATCCGGATGAACACAACAAGCGTGGGTGTATCCCTCTCTGATGTCTCAGATAATTATATACACTACGTTGTGAGGGATGCTTTAACAACTTATAGTTTTGAGGGCAACCATATACTTTTCTAATATTATTTTATTTTAAACTTTTAGTCAAATATCAGCTATAATATTTGACATTGAGATCTGTTTAACCCAAGATTTCTCCAAATATCCCTCTCTAGTATCCACCCCTATAGTTCTTAACATTTATATCATGTGGTATCAATCCAGTTATCACAAGGTGGTAAAGGTCATTGCCTCTTGAAAGAAGATTAAAGTTTAACTAATAACTAGTGACATGGGGTAGACTAGAAACTTATGTAGCTTAAAAGTTTGATAACTCTACCGTTTCTTTTTTTTAAAAAAATTCTTTCAAATAGGCAACAATACTCCTCAAATTTTGGACTAGTTAATGTACAAAATTAAGTTGAGTCTGCTTCAACGTGAATTTGAGTTGGAGCTTAAATAAGCCAACTCAACTCAAATCGTTTATTCTTAATGAGTTGAATATGAGCTCAAACACAACTTGTAAAAAGCTAGAGCCAGTTCGTGGTTTGTCGAGCTGACTCGCTTACTTTTTTAAATTCTAATAAAACATAAGATTTCTTACATAAATGCCACTTTATGAACATGTCGAATCTGAGTCAACAAGCAAGCCAATGATCTTAGATTTGTGTTAACTTAGGCCTAGAAAAATTAAGATTGGACAACTAATGGGTTATATACCATTATAAACAATAATAACTAGGTTTAATTTACATGAGTTTGACGAGCAAACCAAACGAGCGAGTCTGACTTGGCTCGCTTACAAAAATCAATTTCAAGTGAGTTTATTTCAACTTTTGTCGAATAAGTTTCGGGTGAGCTTCAAGCCACGAACTTGTAAAACAAAACTCAAATTAATGAAAATCATGTGAACATCCATACAAATTTCACCATAATTAGCACATGAAGATTTATTTTCTGAAAAAGACAATTCTTACGATAAGTTATGAGTATTTAAATTTTATAAAAGTTATTTATGTGTTGTTTACATAAATCTGAACATGGGTTTGCAAGTTCTAATTAAAAAAAAGGTCGTTGTACACAAATGGAATAGTTAGGAGATAATGATTCTTTTATCATTTGTCGGTTCTTAAACAAGAAACCAATATAGAGTTGTTAATCAGTCTAATTATTTCAAATTACAAAGAGTAGCATTTAATTATAAATCGTAACATAGTTTTAGAAGATTTTCAACGGGTATAAATGTATAGCTTATAGTTTGTAGGTGATTTTAAAAGTGATCAAGATAATACCCTTTTGTGGATCAAACATAAGGCAGTTATGGACCGTTGGACTAGACTTGTAGTGCTCTTTTTATTTTTTTCGTTATAAGTTCACGTAATCTAGCATCTTGCTAGTTTTTTCAAATAATAAAATTCACCGCTTTAAAAAGGTATTTATATTATATAAATCATAAGAAACAATCGTTAACACACGTGGATCTTTCTTAGAAGTTAGAACAATAAACTTTTGTTCCTCTATAATTTACATATGAAACTATTGTCGTTTAGTTCATTTCTAACATAGTGTAGAAATAAAATATGATGCGGATATTGAGGTTACGTGTGTGGATTATATTATTATATAAATTTTGTTAACATTATTATATTTTTTAAAATTCAATGATTAGGAATTCAGATTATGAAATTTGTGTGGGAGTAATTGTCAAAAATAAAATGTCCTACCACGTTAGTTGCACATGCAACTTCCTGATTTTGCGGCCGTATTTCTTAAATAAAATTTAATAATTCTTTGACTATTATTTATAGATTAGTTTTATGGTGATCCTTGCATATACCTTTTTATTTTGTTATACACAAATAAGATGTTTATTTTAATATAAACTTGTTTGTGAACCTAATTATATGTGTGTTAATAGTGTTTATATATATGTCTGTACTCTGTTGTTATAATAAATGTATGTTAAACCTAATTATATTAGGAACGCATTAAATAAAAGGAAAAAGGACTTTATACTAATTGTATGTATAAGACGTTTCAGCCTAACTTTTAATTAAAAGAAAGTGTAGTTTTGTTACCGTTTATTATAAACAGTAATCTACACTACGTAACTAATTTATTGTAATCTTCACAATCTTTCAAGGAAAATGGTTTCAATGAATTTCTTCCACTTTTGAAAATTAAGAGTTGTTCTTCTGTTAAAATGGGCTAGTGGTATGAAATCAAGAAATTGTTCTCACACATAAAAGATGATCAGAGAAAATAGTCTAGCCGAAGAAGATTTAATCAGAGTAGATAACCAATTTTTGACCTTTACGAGGCCACCTGCAATAATCAACAACATTTTTATGTAACAAAACAATAACTTTTTTTTAATAATTATTCCCATGCTTTTTAGATTTAATATACTTTAACATGCATCCAAATGATTTGAACATATAACTTTTGGATTAAAGGGCATACCATTTTATCATCGGAGGACTATAATGAACAATAAGTAATATAAAGTTTGTCAAACTAAAAGAAGATTGAAATTTTATTTTATACATGTATATAATAATTTGTAAATTACATGTTCCTTTAACATATTGTTATTGGAGACATTTTCATGGATGGATGATACGTATTATCCGAATCTTTATTGTGACAAATAAAATATTTATCGGATGCAAATGTGAGAAACTGCAGCCACAAAGCAAAGGGAAAAGAAAAAAGAGAGTATCCAAATTGTGCATGTTGTATCGGGGTCCAATGAAAGCCCTGATCACAATCTCTTGTCTGATTTTGGAATATTGCATCCATTTGAAAAAAAGCTCGTTTTCCTTTTTCTTTTTCATATATATTGCACCACAAAGAAAGTAAGAACTAATATTATAATGGACCCCTTGAAAGTTTGGTTACAATGTATATCACCTCATTTTGTGTACGTAAAAACATAAAAGCCCATTATTATACTTATTTATATAATTACACTAAAAACATAATTTTCTCTTTCATCCTTTTAATTAAGTAATATTTCTTTATATCTTCATCATATATTTTCTCTTTCCTACATTCACAATAATTTTTGAAAATATTAAAAAAATTATAAGGTTTGAATAGAAATTTTTTAAATTTACAGATTGAACAATAACATTTTTCTCTAATCCACTCACAACTACGCATAACCATTTCATATAATTTAAAGATTACACTCATATGCATATACCAAACGGGTTGTGAATGCTCTAAGATCGTAAAACAATATGGTTCTTCATCAAATCCTACATAAAATGTGAGCTAAGCCATCCATCTAACACGTTTTTAAAATTAATTAATGATGATGAACGAGAGTGTTCCAAAATTCCTTCCTTTGTCTTATATCCTCTATGAAAAATTAGTTCTATGAGTTTAAATAAATAAAGTGTTTGCAAAATTTATGGTTTGTATGTAGTCATATGTTTACAACGTTAATGGTCTTTACTATATAATAATATTGTATTTTAAGCTACCGATTTCAAAATAAAATGAAGTAGTTTTTGACACTTCAATTTGAAAGGCAAATTGATGAATTGAAGGAAGACAAACTCAGATGAGGTTAGTATGAGAAACCCCCAATTTTGCAAAATTTGAAAATTTTTAGATTTTGTATTCTGGTAAAGATTGACATTAAAGAAAAAAATAAATAACTACACCACTATATTTTGTGGTAAATTCATAAAAAAATAAAATCTAAATAAAGAATCAAATTATACTATATATTTAAGATTATTTAAAAAATATAAATTAAGATTAGTTAAATCTCTATTTTGTTCAAATATGACAGAAGGATATGTATATTTCAATAAAAACTTCTTTACTATAAATAAGATGATTAAGATATTAATTCTAAAAATATGACCGTAAAACTTTAAAGATTTTATTACAAACCTCAAATCATAGGATACATTTTGTGAGATTCACGAATCATAATATATTGATTATGATTGTTAACTATATCAGGTACATGTATAGATTAATAATACTAACCAAAATAATTAATTATAAATCAACCCAACTTCATTTTATTACACGAACTGGAAAAATACTCATTTCTCAATATTAAGTTCATACCACCCGTTTTGTCTCTTTGTAGTATTTCACGTAACTTTCCAAATTATCCTACATAACTTTAAGTGCAACAAACGATCAATTTTTTTGCTTTTGCTTCGTTTGTGAAAAATCAACTTATCCGAAATACTCATTTCGAGGATGATACCGCACCAACCAATGTTGTGCAAATACAAAGAGAATAAACACCTTCACAACTTATCCAAAATAACCCATCCCAATAAATTCTCATACCAAGTAATTTCAAACAAAATAAAATAATATAAAAAATATTCTAGTTTCATTAGAGGTTATTTGATAACTTCTGAATGATTAATTGCTAAACCAATAAAAGATCTAAACCATTAACTAGTAAACCATTAAAAGGTTTGAACCATTAAGTGTTGAATCATTAAAATGTCTAAACTATTAAAAGCTAATATATCGTTTATCTATTCAAATACAAACATCTAACCAATTCAGATAAAAAGTTTTAACCATTCAGGATTAGACCTCTTAACCATTCAATGACAAATGTCTAAACCATTCAGACATCTGAACCATTAAGAAGCTGTTAAAATGAAGTTCAAAAATGGTCCAAAGAGTTGAAAAAATAAAATTGCAACATGTTGTGGGGAAACTTTTAAGAAGCAATAGCCATCAAGGGGTAGGGTAGTTATTAACATGGTCTTTGTTGTATATTAGCCACAAACCCCAGACACAAACAACCCACATGACCTCTCTATGAAGGTGCACCCTTCACATCACTGTTGGAGGTGGTGCCCTTGTGTGCCATGTGCATTTAAATGGTCTGTTGGTTCACCCCATATGATATGGACCATATCCTGACTTAAGTAGCACTGATTTTGGCCACCATCAGATTAGAACATTTTCCTAATATTATTATTACTATTAACAGAAGTTAATAAATCTAATAATAGTTACCATCATGACAACAAATAACAATGTTGATCCCGCCACGGGGAATATGAAAATAAATAATTTGGGTACTAACAAGGTGTTAGTCTATGAACAATTATAAAGAATTTGGCGAAATACAATATGAGGAAAATCAATGTAAATCAAAATGTACTGTTGTTTTTACCGGCGGAGATTGAAGAGACTTCAGATTTGACGGTATGAGGATTGCCACCGGTGCTGATACCGAGCCCCTGAAAGTGGCCAAGTGGATCCTGTCGTAGTGTTTCAGAAAAAGACTGAACATGGGTGGCTGCAAGTAGATTGTTGTTGTGGTGGTGGTTTGACATGTTGGACTGGTGGAGGTGGTGGTATTGTGGAGGCTCTGACTGTTGATGGTTCGTGAAGAAGTTTGATTGGTTGTAGGGAACTTGGTGCATTCCCAAATTGTAACCATCTGAACAGCTTGCGATTTCTCCAGTAGCCATTCTGAGTCTTTCGACTTCTTGCTTCAGTGCCTCATTTAGAGCTGTATTTGACACAATAGTCAGATAATTTTATAAAAAAGTTACAAATGAAATAAATCGTAAGTGCAATAATGCTTTGTAAACCTTACCGTCACGTAAGTGAGCTTGTTGTTCCATAGCTTGTAATCGAAGCTTAAGTTCCGTGTTTTCAGAAGACAAGCCAGTTGTATCTCTCTGTATTAGATAAATATCATATGCTGATTAAAATCTATACTAGTAAGCATGTTGAAACACATGCTTAACTTGACAGATCTCATTATCCTTGTTATATAGAACTGTAATTCCTATATGCTGAAATTATGATTGAAAAACATGGATTTGGAATTACGATACAATCACCTGAAAAGTGTTAATTGTGCTGAAAGGGTGGTTGCTTCTGTTTGCAAGGTCTGAACTTTTCTTTCAAGCTCAGACATATAACGAGCCTTCCTCTCCTTAGAACGAGCTGCAGATTGTCGATTAGCTAAAATCCTGTATCGCAAAGCATAAGATTTACTAATATAAAATTTCTCAAGGCATGGTAACTAATAACACACTAAATGAAGGAGTACTAAACCACTAAGATATTACACAACATACTTGGACTCTCTAGTATCCTATGCTTTAAGAACAAGAAGGCATGCTAATTGAATTAATGTTCTTACCTATATACTTAGCATGTAAGCTTTTTGCCTATGGCTTCCAAGAGTAAAGGGGATATTGCTGTTGATGGATATGTATATGAAAGTAGGGCCTGGCGTAGAACATTCAAATAGAAAATCTCATTAATATTCATGGAGATGACCGATGAACTATTGAACATGGACTTTGTTGAAGATTACCATCTTTCTAGCATACTAGATGACTATTATGTCATAATTCAACCCATAATGAGACTCCTAAAAGCTTAAGTATGCACAACACATCAACAATGATAATCACCAGTCACCACAAAGCCTTGCTTACATTTGGACTTATGCATTATTCATGTTGATGATAACATGTTCTCCTGGCAGTCAAGCAATACAACAATCAGAAATGCAATTCCAATCTATCCAGACAGAATTAAATTAATAATCTCTAACAATCATGTAACCGAACCAAACCATCAGATTTAAAAAGATCCACATCAAATTAGCCTCCTACTTTATAAATTATAATACAGTTGACATAATCATCCATATCTCAAAGCAGTTAATCGAATTACAGATTGCAAAAACCTCAGCATAAGTTTGTAAAACAAATTCATAACTAGTATTAGTGTATTACCTCTTAGCTCTCTTAGGATCAAGAGTCCACAATTCCGCAAGCTTCTCAGGAGCCATCGCCTTCTTCGCTTCAATACTTTCGCTCAACAAACTCGAATTATCCACCGAATTACTATGCCGATGCCGAGGTCTACTGTTACTCTTTTCTCCATCACCACATCCACCGTTATCATCCTCCGAAGGTCCAATTCCACCACCGCCACCGGCATTGCTGATCCGACCGTTATACAAAATGCCGCCATCGTTGAAGCTGGATCCGAGCTTCTCAATGTCCATATACGTGCAAAACAGATGATCTTCTTCAGATCCTAACTCTTCGAAGCTTTCGGATGGTGCATCGTACGGATCTGACGCCAGATCTAGATCCTCCGGCAGCCGGAAGTTCATCTCGGAGTGTGCTCGACGGTGATGCGAAGGCTTCAACGGAAACGCATCGGAATTTGGATTTGATGGATGCTGCATTTTGAATCGGTCGTTTGTAGTCTTCACTTTGTCTCTACAGAATCATGTTTGATTGTTTGATGGTGTGATGAAGAAGAAGAAGGGGTGTATCTGGATCTTGTTTTGTAATTCGGGTCACGCGTTATTACCCGGTGAGTGTACTTGGGCTTCATACCATAAACCGGGTCAGGCTGGAATAATATAATTGGGCTTTCACGAGTGAACATATATTGGTATATTACTGATCAAAATGGGCCATATTATGGGCTTCATTGTTGGGCTTTAATCTTGTGGTTTTTGACATCTCAGGATTTTCTGTCATGTTTCTTAAAAGTTCAGTCCTTCCATGATCCATCTATTATATGATTTAAAAGATGACGAAATAAATATATTATTTTATTTTTATTGTTATTGTTATAACTTCTACAATTATTACTATTTTCGTTGCACGTACCGCTGCTGCCATTGCAAAGAGCATTTAGGAGAAAATGAACATATAAAGATAATGGCTTATGACCAACACCATAGTTAAACAATAGGAAAAAGAATGTACTTTACTTTGAATTTCTTTTAAATCCATATTTTTTTTATTTTCTATTTTATCACAATGTGGCATAAATGGGTGCGTGGTAAAAAATAATTATATTCTTTTTCTTTTGTTCTGTAAAGTGTAATTGCCTGATTGATTATTTCAAATGTTCATTTCTAATAATCGTTATGTTATATCTATGACAAAATGTTCCATTGCATTGTTGTGTTTGACTAATTCCTAAAGCGTCATTTTTCGAGCCATCATCTTTTATTTATAAAATGATAAATTAGACCTTATACAATTTGTTTGTTTGGTTACTTTGGTATATGGTATTTTGTATTTTCAAATAGGATAAGTTTGTGTGTAGGATGGAATATGGATTACAGATTATAGCCCAATTTTAACTTTAAATATTTTGGGTCAAGCCCACTTAAGCGCCATTGTTAGACCCAAAGGGAAATGCCTTGGTCTTTACCGGATACATTGGTGATTGGTATTCAGTATTCTTTTCTAGTTTTCTACACATTTTAATATATATTTTGTCGGGGTCTTATTCTCTATCCCTAAAAATAAAAATAGCTTTTACAGGCTGAAGACCGGGCCAAACACCTTAAAGGTGTAAAGATTGGGATGATGAAATGGTTGGTGGAAAATCTTTCAAATCTGGTAATAAATGTTTTTAAAATCGGATCGGACAGTAAACCAGACGTCTTACCGGTCTGATGGTCAAACCGGTTCAACCGGTTGGACCATATATAAGAACCGGATAAAATTATAGGTATTTTTTTAAATATATGTAAAAATAACAAAAAACGATTATTACTGTTTTCTAACTGAGAATTAACCATGTTAGTTTTTTTTATGACATAAACAGCTTATGTGACCATAACACTAAGCATAAAATTGAAACTACCATTAGTTAATCTAAACTTCTACACATTGAAACCCCGCTAATCTCTACCTTTTAAACTGAACCACTTGACTCGTGGGAGGTAGATTTTGGGTGAGGATGGAGGTTAGACAACGGAAAATAAATCTGATGGAGGTTGGGTGGTGGCAGAATTAAACAATGGTTCAAAGTTGACATCATTTAATCAAAAAAACTAACAGATGTTAACTTTTAGTTAATAAGAGGTTGTTAGAGAAAAATAAACTCAAAATTGATTGTCTGTAAACCTTTTTAAGTTTGAATTAATCCCGGTCAATATGAGAAAGTTAAGATTATTAAAACCCAATAATTTTTTTTATATTGAAGATGTAAAAATTGGCTACAATATTTTGTATGCCCCCTCAACTATTAAGTAATTATAATACTGGCCAGTAACCGAAGCAACTTCATAAAGTAAAGTTTCCGTTAAGACAGAAATGGTTGGAGGATAGAGAATACCATAATTACACTTGGATACCCTCTCATCGGTTGCATGCATGGTTGATATGCATAACATTCATTTTTTTTTAAAACCGGACCGGATAGTGAACCGGACGTTTTACCGGTCCGATGGTCGGAACGGTTCAACCGATCGGATCGTATATAAGAACCGGATAAAATTATAAGTATTTTTTATAAATATATGTAAAAATTATAAAATATATATAGGTATATATACATATATAAACCGGTTCAACCGGTCCGACCGCCGGTTTGACCGGTTCAACCGATCCGACCACTGGTTGAACACTAAAACGGTTTTAAACACCGAACCGAACCAGATCAGAGTCCGGTTCCCGGTCTAACCAGTCGGACCGACCGGTCAGGTCCAGTTTTCAAAACCATGATAATATTAATCATGAAGGTGTATTATGTAATGAAATAAAAATTGTCCTTCCTAGAACAAAGCACTCCAGATTCCACTACAAAAGGTGAATAAAAGAAAGAAAATGGTGGTGTCCATAATTGTCTTTCAAGAAAAGTAAAAGTAAGCATGAAGGGATCATGTTTCTTTGCACCCTTTCTCTTCATTACATCACATTTTTATATTCTTTCCTTGTACCTTTTTATATATATTCCATAAAATCCAGCTTTTGTTTCTTTTTATATAAGATTAAGATTTTAATTCAAGTTAAAGATATAACTTTTATACACTTACAAGTAAGATTTGTTACAACATAAATTTGTGAATGGGCAAGAGTTTAAAGATTTTATTTACTCAAGTCATGCTTAAAAGTGTGGATTATTGGTCAATTCATACGAGTGTCTAGATGATTAATTAAAGGTGTATATCGAAATAATTCACACTTTCATATATAATTGGTCAAGGGTTAAAGTCATCCCTTTGAGCCTTTGAGGAGTTCACATGACAAAATCAATGATTCATGATCATAGACGAGACAGATACATTGATTCGAGGATGTCACACGCGGCTTCAAAAGACTAACAACCTCGATGTCTTCTAACCATAAACACATCTTTCAACCATTCTTTGCATGATGACCCTCTTGCATCAATTATGTGATAGCATCTTTTATACGTTATAAAGATTTGTAAGGAAATTTTGATACAGAAAATGATATTAACTTTAATACGTATAATCATTGTTGCCGTAAATTCCAGTTAGACAACATGAATATCAAGCATACACACATGATTTTATTTTACTAATCAAAATGAATGTAGGGGTATGTGCTAGCTTTTGAGTGGATAATTTGCATAGCCATTAGCATACCCGAGGCATATTTGCATGGGCAAAATTAGCCACGAACTTTAAAAAAGCTGCTTAACCCATTATGTCCATGACCATGGATTCGAGCATTTGACTGTTGACTCCACGTTCATGGTCATTGTTATTATTATTATTATTTGAACGGTTAGTTAGTTGTTATATCACCAAGTTAATAATATTCGCTCATGCCAAGGTTTGAATCTTGAACCTTTAAGAGAGACAAAGCCTCCTAGCTCCCCCATAACGTTCTTGGTCATTAATGGCAGAAACATGCATTTTACTCAATTTAAAATTCAATTATTCACAACCATAAATAAAAAATATCATAAAATACTAATCAAGATCTAAAAATGTTTTAATTTAGTCTCTCATACATATTTTTCTCAAGTTAGTCAACTAAACCGTCAAATCAAGCTAACATCGAATTTTCTTGCGTTAAGAAAGTAATGAAGAAGAAGACATAAGGTCGAAAATTTTAATATACGATATTATATTAAAAGTATAAAAAAAATTATTACATTATAAAAATAAAAATAAATTATCTATTATTCACGTCATCATTTCACATCTACATCAAAAATAAAAAAGTAAATATATATATATATATATATATATATATATATATATATATTATATATATATATATATATATTTCCTATCTGAAACAAAAAAAAACATGCTAAAATATATAAAGCTTATAATTTAAATAAAACGTGAAAGTTAAGTAACCTAGTTGGAACACTTTTTAAACGATTTATTTTATAAATTTATCCATAAATATATACACTTTAGCAATTTAAATATCATCTTAGAACTTTGTATATTACTCTTAATTATTAGAATGGTGATCACAAAGTCATTTATTACTACTCTTAAACTATACAAACTTGTAACATATGTCATGTCAAGATTTTAACACTAGTCTTATAATACCTAATTTATATTAGCTCGTTATAATTCTGACTGGAAATGAATTCACAATTGTACTCGACCCCAAAACTATTTGATGAGAGATTTGGTGGTGATAA
The DNA here is from genome assembly GCA_025506515.1 of Flaveria trinervia. Taxonomy (NCBI): domain Eukaryota; kingdom Viridiplantae; phylum Streptophyta; class Magnoliopsida; order Asterales; family Asteraceae; genus Flaveria; species Flaveria trinervia. The sequence continues at coordinate 1,907,320 of CM046450.1, read as the reverse complement.
TTTCACTGGGATTTGATGGCATAAAAAGCTGATGATGTGACACTGCATCCATGCGCCTTCCAACTATAAATCATGATACGTTATTTAACGGGACCTACCACTTATTAGTGTTGTATATAATGTTGTTACATTTTTTTTGAAACAATGGTGATCGTATTATTAGTAGCAAGATATAAAAATAATATTAGACTAAGTGTTGTGAATGAGCTCTATACATGTGTTTTTGTGAGGGGCTCTATTCACATCATGCGCCCCTCACACCATCCCTATTGCGCTCCCTGTTGCAGTGTTTATAACCAGTATGGACAACCACGTGATTCCCGCCCACGACAACGAATATTCTTGCGTTGCAACTTCATATCATGACATATTGACATTTCCCTCTGTATTTTATCCAAAAAATAGAATTATCTTTTGCATGTTTGATGTTTATGTGTTGAAAATCTGGTTGTTTCGTGCCTTAGTTTCACAATAATCAGATGGTTGATTTCTTTTACTGTCAATAAAAGTTTAAAATTTGTTACATGTTTTTATTTTGGTAACTTTGTCATTTTAATGTAACTTTAATAGATGAAAATTCTTAATAACTTTCTACAACGTTCTTATGCAAATTTTTATTGGTGTGTGTGTTGTTTGTGTGGTTAAATAGTTGATGGTTATGATACATAAAATACAATAATATATAAAAGAGATCAAGTGAAACAAAATTTATAAACGTATACGAACTGCATATGATAAAAAAAATGAAGTTACAATTCATTAAACTGAGATGCTTTTTATTTAAATCTGTAAGGTTCACTAAAATCTCCCTCCACATACATCAACAAAATATACATTTTGATTAATACCTTGTAAAAGGTTGATAAAACATGACAAATAATTCATTCGTTGTATTATTCGCTCATATAACATATATGTTGTCAACACGATAAAAAATATGATTTTTTTTAACATTCAAAATAACGTAATTGATGCTTTATATTATGAATAAAGGACATGAGTTGTAATTGTAACTCAAATCTTTCCGGATGAGTTATGATAAACTTATTGTATTATTATAATAAGAAAATATAAACATATTAATTTATAGTTTTGGGCTCAGGGTTTATGCATAGATAGTGGGATGTCTAATGATATTATTGATATGTTAGTGCAATTTTAGGGTGGCTCATATCTGGTCACCAGAAAGATAATAAAAATTATGAGTAACACATGTGGTGGTTGATGATGAAAATGACAATACGGTCTCTCTTCATCTTTTAGTGTGTATATTCATGGCCTTGGTGGATTTCAAGTGAAGGACAACTCATTATAACTACCTTCTGCACATGGTTTTAATAAATAATAATAATAATTCAAATAAGACATTTTCATTTAATATATGTATCTAAATAACATAATAGAACTAGAGGTTCTCAGCTCAAGTCGAAGGTTACTAATTATAACTAATGGATTCATCTGATGTTTTTCAATAAATTCTTGTAACCAATTTTAAGCTTTCTTTACTTTTGCCCCTCCGGAAATATAATAGCTGTCATGAATATAATTTATAAAATTTGAAATATAATAATGTAAAAGGTTAAAATTGAATTTAAAAACAGACTGAAAAGAGAAATCACCTTTTTATATACTCGAGTTCCTACTTTGTTTAATTTTTTTTTGTTTCACTTTACTACTTTATTCACCACTTGGATTATATTTGCTTCAAAGTAGGTGCCAAGAATCTCAGACCCCCCAACCTTGCATCTATCAATTTCACTTTTTGACTTCTAATCTTAAAATAACATAAATCGACTGTCGTTACTAATATTTTTATTAGCAGAATTATTGTTCACCTCATTATTTTAATTCATTCTTTAATCATATTATTTACCATTCCAAAAACAAACAAGTTTTTCAACTACTAGCATATGTACTGGGTTAGTGATGAGAGGGCGTGAGTTTTCACAACGTGTGGCTCCGATCTCAGATGAGGGACTTTGTGGCCCGTTGCATCACCGCCCTGACAGTCATAAGGGCGGTGACACGAGCGCCACATGATAACAAGGGGTTAAAAGTGAGGTGTGGCAGTGACGCCCCAATACACGCTATTAGAAAACTTAAACAAGAAACATAAAACAGTTAAACACAATAACAAACGGGAGAAATATATGTTTAATCAGTTAATGGGTCATCTCCGATCCGAATTGGACCCGGTGAAAACGAATCCGGTAACTTAACAATCGGAAAGCAACAAACATGACCAAAAGAATATCAATATTCTCCCGCCTGAAAAACAAAACAAAACAAAACAAAACACTAAACGGATTCATCTTCGCCGGAAATTTCAAAACATACATCATACTTACTTACCTAATTATTATCCGATTCCCCCTGGCTTTCCGATGGGCATTTGATCAGCCCCAATATGTTAATCACCTCCGCCATCTCCGGCCGATTCGAAGGCACCTGTGATGTGCATATCAGCCCCAGTTTCATCACCGGAATCGCCTCCTCCGCCGGAAACTTACCCTGAAGCCTCTCATCAATGCATTCATCCACTCTTCCTTCTTCTAAAGCCCCACGAACCATGTCACACAGTATCACCACATCATCCTCCATGTACTCCACAGGCCTTCTTCCGGTGACAATCTCAAGAACCAACACTCCGAACCCATAAACGTCGCATTTCTCCGTGATCTTCACCGTCTTGCACGCGAATTCGGGTGCCATGTAACCGAGGGCGCTTTGGATCTTGCTGCTGAGAACGTAACGATCCAGCATTGGTAGCAGTCTCGCTAGCCCGAAATCAGCGATCTTGGGCTCGCCCAAACCGTCGATCAAGATGTTGCTGGATTTCAGATTGTAATGTATGACGTTTAGGTGATGTAAGTGAGCTAAACTTTTGGCGATTCCGAGGATGATGTTGAATCTTTCGTTCCATGTGAGTGAGCTTCTGTTTCCGTCTTCATCTTCGTGCAGATGCTTGTAAAGATTCCCACCGGATACATATTCATATATCAGAAGTTGCAGTGATGGAGTCCAGTAATACCCTTCAAGAGCAACAAGATTTGGGTGGTGAATCTTCCCCAATTTCTTAACCTCCCTCTCGAAATCGTCTTGAGATTTCACAAGACTTGAGACTGTGAGCTTTTTAATGGCTACAGACCGGCCATCTCCGAGAACAGTACGGTATACCGCGCCAAACCCACCGCGACCGAGCTCACAGTCCTTGTTTAGTAGAGCATGTGCTCCTGTACTGAAGTCTGGTTCGCCAGAAAACATAACCAGCTTGCCTGAGTTGGTGTCTGTGGTGTGGGAGCTGCTGAAATCGCCGCCTGATAACGGCACTGCTGCTGGTGATCTAGACATGGTCGAACGGACTCGAAGATTGAGAACTGTGATGAATATTATTCCAATGACAATCACAGCAGCTGCACCTATGGCAATAAGAGCTGAAATGCTAAGAAGTATCTTCTTGTGGGCAATAGTTTGAGGGACTGAGTCAGGGTCTGAACCAGTGGAGTTGGGGTTCAGTACAATGGGTTAGGAAGGACCGCGGGACAGCTTTTCTTAACTGCAGCACCACAAAGAGTCGGATTGCTGGCTACAGAGGATGGGGAGATGGTGTTGAAGAAAGCACCACCTGGTAGTTCACCTTGTAGTTGATTGTGTGAAACATTGAATGTGACAAGATGGCCAAGGTTTGCTAATGGCTTGGGTAGGGTTCCAGTGAGTTTGTTGAAAGACAAATCTACATACTTGAGATCAGCGAGTTTCGCCATTGCTGCAGGAACTTGACCCGATAGATTGTTTAGCGATAATATCCTGCGAAAAGCCTATATTAGATCAAAACATAACAAAAAAGTAAAGGAAAACTGAAATGTGTGACATAAAGAGAGTCTTACAGAGAACTTAGGGACGAACAGGCATCAATTGAACTTGGAATGTTGCCAGAAAGGGAGTTTTGTGATAATATCAGATGTTGCAGTGAAGTTGCACCTCCTATTTCTGAAGGAATGCTTCCATTCAATTGGTTTTCACTCAAATCAAGAGTGTTTAAAGCCTTTAGCTTTCCAACAGTTGCTGGGATTCCACCTGTTAGTGAGTTCTTAGACATGTTTAACAATCTCAGGCTGCTAAATTTCCCAATACCGGATGGGACTTCACCAGATAACTCATTGTGTGATACATCAAGAACTTGAAGATTCTGGTGTGAGACATCAATGGAGGAAGCAACAGCACCATCAATGCTTCCGGTCAGCTTATTTCCCGAAAGCAAAACACCTTGTAGCCCTAATTGGAATACCCAGGTAGGAAGAAACCCTGTTAACGAATTCCGACTCACATCCAAGATCTGAATGCTTTTGCAATTGACCATGGATGCTGGCAAGCTCCCAGAGAAGCCATTGTCGGAAAGATTAAGTATTTGCAGCGACTGAATATTACCAATAGCATTTGGTACCGCACCAGAGAACATATTCTTTGAGAGATCAATGGTTTGAAGCCTTCCCAGTTCCCCTATCCATTCACTGATCTCACAGTGAACAAATTGCTGTGAAGATTCAAATCAGTACACAATGAAAGCTTCTGCAATGTGCTTGGTAAACTCCCAGAAAATGAATTCTCACTCAAATCAATCGATCTCAACAGCGCACAAGCTCCAATCTCATCTGGAACTGAACCAGTAAACTGGTTCTTTCTCAACTTAATCTCCCTCAGATTATACAAGCCTCCGATTTCCTTCGGGATGTCACCCTCCAACAGATTATCAGAAACATCAAGTGTTCTAAGTCCATTCAAGGACCAGATACCCGAAGGTAACATGCCTGAAAACTGATTGGATGAGAAGTTAAGAACACCAAGAGCTGAACATGACACCAAACTATCAGGGATTTGACCTGAAAACCTGTTATTAGCTAAAGATACAGACCTTAAAGATCCACATTGCTCAAAGAAATTCGAAGGAATCGGTCCAGAAAAACTGTTTTCACTTAAATCAATCACCCTAAGGTTAGTAAGTTGAGCAATATTAACTCCGATGCCTCCAGTAAGATTGTTTCTAGCCAATGACAACTTATTAAGAAACTTCAACTGCATCAACCCTCTCCCCATCTTCCCAGAGAGCCCAAATCCATCAAGCACAAGTGCAGACACCCTGTTAGATCTAGGGTTACACCTAACACCATCCCATTTACAAGGACTATCATCATCTTCATTCCATGAAGCCAATCTACCTTCTGGATCTCGAAGGTCTGCCTTGAACACAATCAACCCCAGAACATCATCATCCAGAGTCGGATTCAACGATTTCACAACAACAACATGAACAATCAACCAAATCAAACAAACACCAACCACCTTCCTCATTTCGAAAAACCCTAGCCCCAAATAGACCAGCAATTGCTCACAAACCCTAACACACTCACCACATTTTAGTGACCCGAAGGCACTGATAACATGAAATCAACTACACTTTATACAATAGCAGACGTTATGTCTGCGTTCCGTTAACAATTTTACTTTAGATTGTAAACGGAAACAGCGGAATAAGATGAATGTAAGGAGGATTTAGGTAACGAGCAAAAGTGAACGTTTTACCAAAGCGCCGGCGAAGTCGCCGGAGAAAGTTTAAAGAAACAATTGAAGGTGGTTGTTGGTCACCGGAGAAGTGGACAGCGACGGTGGAAGTGGGGATTCCGGCGGCCGTGCGGCGGTGGTGTCTTTATTGTAGAGGTTTTTTTTTCTCTTTCACACTCTTTGCTTTAACTTTAACACTGGTGGTCTCTCTCCGACAGATGATAATACATAGACTTTATTTAGGCAAATAGATTAAGGACGAAGAGGGGGTGTGGTCCCCACGTGTTTAGGATGGACACGTGTCGGGAGGTTAATGGGTGAGGATGAGTTGTCGTACACGTTGGAATAGACGGTGTTTGTGTTATCAACTTTTGAGGGGTGTGTCTGGTAAACTTGGCAAAGTTAAGGGTTTCATTTGTTAAATACCTAAAACTTTGATATTTTTTTTTGTTTTTAGAAAAAATCGGTTGTAGTTTTAGGTTATTAGTAAATTGACACCAATGATTCTTAACTCAATTGATCAAGTTTAGGTACCTATAACATGTAAATAAATAAAAGGTCATAAGTTCAAGTCTTATTTATTCTTAACAAAATACTCAGAGTTGAACCAGATGGTTTTCTTAACAATAAGTTTCTTCATGTGGGGGTTAAGGTTGTGATCCCAACGGAGAACGGATAGTTGGACCCGATTAAGATAACACATATCCTCCGAAATAGATTCGTACATTTGTCGTTCAAAAAAAAGTAAATTGACGTGCTAATAAATCCTAAATCAAATGGTTTAGGAGGAGGCATCCCATGACTTTCCAAAGTGGAGGTCATAGGTTGGAGTGCAATATGCTCTAAATGGGCAAAGGGTTTTACCACATTGGGCATTTGGGTGGTGGGTGAGCCGGGTCACCAGCGTTGTCTGTGTTCGTGGGCATGAGAACCTTTCGTCAATTGGTTTACCCGAGTGACCGGGCTTAATAATTATTCGTTGACCGTTCAAAAAATAAATAAATTGACGTGTGAATCGTATTATACAAAATCTCTTTTTTTGTTTAATTTTTAACTTGTCCAGTTTTCTTGTTTATTTTTAATATTTGATTTGGGAAAATTATTTTCCATTATGCATATGTTATACTTGTTTTACGTGGTAGTGTGGTACACATTACCAAGTTAAGATTTTGTGGTACACATTATTTTCTATATTTAGTTATGCTATAGTTGTCACAAAAATAGTATAGTTACGTTTATAGTCAAAAATCCCTTCATAAAAACTGTATTTATTGATCATAAGTGGAGAAATAAATTTGCGAAAAATAAAAGGTAGATTTGAAAAGTTAATATGTTTCATTAAAAGTTACATTTTGATTGCTATGTATTTAGCAAACAATAAATACACTTCTAGTGTTATTTATTTTATATTATTATTATTAGTAGTACTTATTATTTAAAAATAAAATGTGCATAGAACATGATATATTTTAAGGATCTTTTTGTCTCTCGACTATCATCATCAATCAATCATTTTTAATCTGGTCAATGATGTGTTTTTTTCAAATACAGTTTATCCATGTAAACAAGTGGCTAAACAGAAGGAAATATGGTCATTAAATGTTGTGGTTTACTTAATTTTCCAGAATGTTGTCCTATATACGGATATACCCTTTGTATCAAATCAGTTATTGTTGTATTTGCTCTTTTATAATATTCTTTATATTTATTCTTATAATCATATTAAATATCTTTATCTTTTTTTTCAGTTAAATGATATATTTTTATAAGCTTATCTTTTTTCTCTATAATCAAATCAAATTTTTTCTTCTGTTTTTTTATAAATACATCAACCTTAACTGAATCAACTTTAAGTTTTTATTTTATTATATCCATCCTTAAATCAACTCATTATTAGGGAAACTAAGAATACACACGAATGTGATGCTGAAAATCTCAAACCTTAAAATTTATTTTTTGGAAAAAAATTTTAAGACATGCGTCAACTATACAGTTAAAAGCTTACATTATGGTAATAGGTTAGAGCCCATGTATTACATGGGTGAAATAAATAATACATATTAAAATTATTAGTTTTATGAATATTTTATTTTTTAAATGTTATTATCCATTGATGAAATAAAGTATAATGAATATTTAAAAGTTATAACACACAATGAATTAAAACTATTACTTTATATTTAAGGTGTATTAATAAATTATTAAAATAACTAAATTTATATTTTAAACGTTTAATAGTTTAGTTTACTTATTTACAGTAATTATCATTTATTGTGAGAGATAAAAGAAACACAAATATAAATATATTTTTTAAACATATTTTAGTTAAAAGAAAAGTCAAATTAATGTATTTTTGTATTTATTATGAGAGAGAAGCGGAAAATAATTTTTTTGATATACTAGAATGATGACACATGTCATTTGATATGATAGAATGATGACACGTGTTTTAAGAAAACATTCTTTTATTATAGGTTATAGATTTGTATTCAAACTTTACCTCGATTCAGCTTAATCTTATTTAATTTGACTTTAAACTAAACTTTAACAAATATAGATCAAATTCGAGTTCGATATTGTCGCTACCAGAAAGTTCATTAAGTTTGTTAGCCTGGTTAGTATTCTAATATGTTTGGTTCAAGCTCGAAGCGAGTTTGCACTTTGTTAAATATATTTCTCATACGTATTTTCGGACTTTACTTAAATATAGCTTGAGACGTTATTTAAATAAACCGATAAAATATAAATATACAGTTTTCACCCGATAAATTTATAAATAAATTCATTGGCATAACAAGGTAATTCATATAAATTAAAAAATAAAAGTATAATATACTATTTATGATTTGTTCTTTTTTTAACAACAAATGTATGACCCTGCTTCGAATGATAGGTATTATCTTAATCGGGCTCACTTATCTTTTTTCCAGCCGGGATCACACCCTCAATCCCTTCAGGAGGAAACTAATTACTGAGAAAACCGATCTCTTGACTCAACTCTGAGCATTTTTGCTTAAAGTGAGACTTGAACCTATGACATCCCTTTTATTCACATGTCATGAGTTGCTCACATTAAACGGTTGGAATAAAGATTATGATATGTTCTTTTCGTATAATTTTTGATGAATGGTGAATGAAAGAGGTTTATTAAATAAGGTAAGAGGGAAGATGGAGGGGTAGGTGATAATTTAATAAAAGATATGTGATCGGCGTTCAGAGTGACAGAGACTTTTTGTTATTTTGCCTTTTGACCCTTTATTTTTCCTCAACATTTGCAGTCAGTGGTCCCAACCTTTTAAACCAATTTTATGTTTTACCCTGAATTTAAATAATAAATGCATACTCCTATCGTTGCATTCATAATTCCATGCATTCATGTCGTTTGAAAATATTTTAGAACAAACAAAAATCTTATTATTAATTATTACTAAATTATTGGTCGAATCAGTTTAATTCTTCGCGACCGAAACTAATTATAAAAAACGTAAAAGGAGAGTGTCTCGTTATCGTACGAATTAAAGAATTCACAATAATATAAAACCAACCTATTAAACGATGATTTTCGAATGATGAACTGCACGGAATGTATTCCTGTCCTTAAAGATTTTACGCACTTTATTTGTTGTAAGCGACAATGTAAACTCCCAAGATTTAATGCACACTCGATCCGGTATTCCAACAACAATGGAAGCGGAATAACGTGAGGGTTGCGTGCAAACAAAAACAGAGAAAAGTTGTAGCTTTTTGAGGTGTTTAAGCTCAAAGTAAGAGCTCCATATTTATAGACTAAAAACCCAACTAATTATGAGAAAAACCGGAGATGGGGTTAACCCCCACTAGTTCGCGAATTCGGTTATGCAAATAACCCGAATTGCTTACTGATCAATCTTATCCATCACGTTTATCTCTTAGTCGGATACCTCGAGTCTATCTGTACCGAGCTGTACCTAAAAATTAAAGCTCCTTAGCTCCTTATGCCGTTTGCGTGCCCCCAACGCGCCCCCGGCCCGGCTCGACAAGCGTGTGGACTTAGCATTTCTTTTGACCCAACAATCACTTTAATGACTCATAAGTGAAAACCCCTTGCTCAAAGATGTTTCATCCACCAATATGGGACAAGAAGTAAACATGCTGACTTACATATTTACAACTTGTAAATTTCCAATAGAAATAACATAATACATATTTTATTGCCAATTTCATGCATCCTTTTAAACATTTGAAACGTCATATTTTTTTCATATTATATATGTTTAAAAACAACATATTAAAGTCCTCCCCGAATTTTATTATGAAAATTAGAAGAATATAAACCTTCACCCAGAGAAGTTGAACTATCTCATTGGTGGATTTTATATCTTGATCATTTATGAATATATTAAATAAACGCAACGAATAATCAATTCATTTTCTGAGAAATTTGTATGTTGATGAAAACGAAAACAAAAGAATTATATGATAATAACCTTGAGATGTAAATCCAAGACTTGAAATAATTATTTCACTGAATTAAATTGATCTATATGGGCAATTTTTGTAATTTAATGGAAGTAGTGTAATTAAATATTCCGGGGTCATACAAAGTTCTAACGAGAAAATGCCACAATTGACGGAGTCAAACGGAAAAGGAGGTTTAACGACCAAACACATGAAAACAAAAACAAGTGTGCCGTTAGGTCTATTTATCTGTCAAAACAGTCTCGAGGTGGGTACGTCTATTCCTGCGAATGAATAAACTTTGGTAAGTCTATTTCCGGTGCATAACTAATGTACTTATATTCTAAATAACCTTTTTTTATTTTAGCTACAATGACTATGATAGTCATGATGTTTGCTCGGATAATGTTCGAATCTAAGAGCATTTACAACCCGTTGATATATGTATGTGAGTGTAATTCTTAAATTATATAGAATGGTTATGGGTAATTATGAGTGGTTATGAGTGGAGGAGAGAGAAATATTACTGTTCAATTTGTAAATTTAAAGAATTACTGTTCTAACACTTATAATTTTTTTAAATATTTTTAACGTTGTTGTGAGTGTATGAGAAAGAAAAAGTAATGATGAATATATAAAAAGTATTATTTAATTAAAAAGATAAAAGAAAAAATTGTATTTTTAATGTAATTATATAGATAAAGATAATGAATGAGTTGTGAATCCTCTAAGTTTATTGAAAGATCTCTCAAGTGCTTTGTCAATAGGCCGTCTTGTTTAGATTATATTTTTACTAATTGTATCGTCTTTTGTCACATATTAATAACAACTAAACCTTAAGTAAAATAAAACAAAAACATAAAATAACATAGCATGGCAATGTCACCGGTTAGATGCAACCTTGAATGGTTCGAAAACTATAGAAGTCAACTTTCACATTTAAGATCAAATTATTGAGTTGGAGTTCTCGAATTCCATACTAGTAAGTAGTTACATTACATGTTCAGCTCTAGCCTCAAACTGACACAAATTCAAAACAGGTTTAGATTGTGTCAAAGATAGTCCAATCAGTTTTTTTGTCCAAACCTGTTCATGTTGAATCAATTTTTTAGGACCAAACCAATTCAAAATCGGGGTTTAACCGGTACGGTTCAAGGTTGAGCAATTTAAAAGTATAAGTTTACAAAGTGGTTCCAATCTTGCAGTTCAGTACTTCGATTGAGGTTCAAACTAGGTTTTGTCAAATTAATTTTTAAATATGGGTAAGTTCGGGCTCAAAATCGATCGGGTGTTTTTAGTGGTGTATAATCGGGTTGGAAACCAGTTTAGGAAGAGTCAACAAAAGTCAAAACATTTTTAAGCCAGTATTGGTCTTGTTTAAATTGGTTGAATCATGTTGAAACTAGTTTGGTTTGGGTCTTACCATGAATTGAGTTAAAAACCAATTCCAAACCTACAGGTTTGAATGGGGTTGGAGTGATACCGGTTTGACAACCTGATCGGGTTGCGTTTTGGTTTCTCAAATTGAGTTTTTTTTAATTAGTTGTTTTTTCCCCCATTGAGAAAATGAGAACTAGCAATTGGCAATTAGGCATACACCAGATGACCAGAATGCAGACTAGGCCGGTGTAAGAGGCCCAATCGGCCCAAAGCCCAACAAATAAAATTGAGCCCTAAGTTTACTAGCAACAATGGTGTCTGTTAATTGAAACACAAGTGCGCTTTGATTTGAAAAGAAAACGAACAATCGCATCGGTTCTCTGTAAATCCCGATCGCTGTAAGTTTCATTTCAATCTTCTTAGTGCATTTCAACTCAGTTAAATCATATATGATTTAATCTTTTGTTGTTAAATCTGAATCATGGATTATGATGATTATTGATCTAAGTTTTTGCTGATTACTTGTTCAGTGCGTATTGCTTATCAACTCATATCTTCACATGCGCTCACATACTGTTGTATAAGCAAATGTTTTACCGTAGTATCTCCAGATTTTCAGCAGTATGAATTGCATTCCTACCTTGATCAGTTGCATCATTAATACTGTATTCTATTTGATATATTTTGTTTCTATATAACCTGTAATTTAACCTTCTACATGCATTCAGATCAGTCGAATAATATCTGAATATTTTTTTTGCTGCTTGAGCATGCTATCAGTTCTGGTGTCATTTGTTTAACAGTTTAAGTGTTTACTTGGTAACTTGTTCAATGTATGTGGTTCCTGAACTTGTGTAGCGTTGAAGAAATAAGTGCATGTGCTATTGTTTACTATATTCTATCTTTTACCAAACACACAGATAGATTGGGGTGGATTCTTATTTTTTTATGTTAATTGTAGTTTCTAACTATTTGTTGATATTATGTTGAACTGCCAGTAATCATCACAGCAATTTTGCTTCTGAGCTGCATCTTTATGATATGCATTGCAACAACTATATGTTGTTCTGCTATTACTTTAGCTTCTTCATTATCTTGTTTTATGTCATAATATGGAGTTAGAGTCTTATTCATTTGTTTGCATTTTCTTCTTTATGTTTTATGGTCAATACATGATGCGAACCTTGTTGAAGTTCTATAGCTTATGCAAATTTGGTCTCTTGGACTTTCGAGTTCGTTACATAAAAATGGCTCATGAACTGTTCCATCCTGACTTGTGATATATCAAGTTTATACCGAATCCTTGTTCTACGTATTCTATATAGACATAATTCTTGAATGATGGGGGGGAATGGCATCAAAAGCTTGAGTGTTAACATCATGAAGACGGCTTATGAGAACAACGAGGAGGTGAGTGAATATCAATGTTCAGAATGGTGATATACATGTGAAATATAGAATGCTAAAGGTAAGAGCAGCTTGGGCATGTGTTGCTTATTTTGAGTAGCCTGCATGGATGCCTTCATTGTAATCTACATGTGAAATAAAACAGCATTTATGTGTACTCACTTTTTGGCAATTCAACAAGTGGGGGCGTCTGCAGAGAACTTCCCATTAAGTTACAAGGCATGCTTAAAGGTCGTAAACCAATTAAATGAACACTTGACTGATTATTCTGTCATAATCGTGTAAAACACAATTGATTTTCTGTGATAGTTCAGTTTTTGCCATGCCACATAGTCATTGACCTCTTGTATATCACTATGTACATGTAATGCATCCTTCATATTATCTAGTGGGGTTTTGTTAATTTGAGGCATAAAGTACAAAATAAGTTCGAATGAATTTTCGTTTGTGCATATGTTTCAACGCTTATTCCTAGCTAAGATTGTTTTTACATGAAGAACTTCTGTTATCTTTGGTTTGTTTATACCAGCTCATAGTTTTTATTTGTCTTTTTCACATGAACTTTGTAATGTATTATTTTGTTAAGCTTTATTTGTATCATACTGAATATTGGATGTTTGCTGATGGCAGATTAGTCTTTAAACAAAGAGAGGAATAAACTACCACATCTGATGGGATGGATGGATTACCATTTCAGGTAATGGAATTTGTTTTCCTTGAGATGTCATATTATCATGTAAATAATAAGTTTTGTTCTTATCACAAATTTCAAGCCTTGTGAAATTAGAAAACCAGTTTAGTAATGTTAATGTAAATAGATTAGTTTAGTTAGTCTAGTTATATTAGCCCATTATGTTGGTCCATGGGTTTTAGATTAGGGTTTACCACCTTTATATATTAAGGTGTTTCCTCATTGTAAGATATACATCTAGTAATACAAATCACTCTCAGTTTCTTTACATGGTATCAGAGCCACAAGGCTCTCGGTATGAATCCTAGTCACGTTACCTGTCCCTGCTCTGCCCCTGTTTTTGATTTCCGGTCAAGAACCTGCTGTCCACACCAAATCTTTTTTCGAGCAACAATTACAACTCACCACTGCCACCATAAGCTTCGCCATCCCCCGATCTGCAAACCTCGAAAAACCGCCGCCTCCCCGCCGCCTCACGCGCCACCGCCTCCTCTGCACCGTCCTCACACGCCGGCGAATGGCGGCGCGTGGCTTCGTCTCCGGTGACTCTTTTTACACCGGCGAGCTCGTAATCCAGTTTCCAGTTCACCTGTAAGGTCAATTTTCTGCTCCGACACCTTTCTCGTTTCTGCTCCAGGTATACGCTCGTTTTCAGATCTGTCGGATTTAATCAATGGCTAAAGAAACTATGAAAGAAACCAAACCCGAGTCCACTTCTACAAGTCAGATTGCTCCAGGTATTATCAATTACAACTCTGTTTTACGTATCCCTGTGAAACTTGGCTCCAAAATTGGAGTTCATGGAGTCTCTTTGTCGAGAAAGGACTTGCTCGTCTTGACAAGGGAGACCACTTGACAACACCCCCTCTAGATCCGGTTACCCGTGAATGGCGTATTGATGATAGTGGTATTCAGATGGCTTTGTGGAATGCTATGGAGCCACAAATACTTACTATAGCTCAGAACTTTCCCACTGTGAAAGAAATGTGGGATCATTTGTCCTCGTTCTTTTCGGCCAAAGAATCTCTGTCGCATGCATTTTCTGTGGTTCAGGCATATAGTAGAGCAGAACAAGGTGATTCGATCTTTACTGACTATTTCACCCGGTTTTCAAAACTCAGAGATGAACTCGTGCGTTGTACCCTCCGACCACCGATTTGAAGCTTCAGGAGGAGCCCAACAACAAAATGGATATTATGATGTTTATTGCAGGTATATCACCGAAGTTCTCTAGTGCTCGACCTTTATTGTTGAGCAACTCCACTGCCACCTCCTCGGTTGCTTCGAGAGATGTACAGTTCAGGGACTACTACTGGAACCACCTACACATCTGCCATGTATACAAGTGCACCTGTTAGCAAAAACACCGGTCGAGGTAATCAGCCAGCTCCAAGAAAAGGTGTTCCACGAATGCCCGAATCATCCACCTAGGTCTCTTCCACCTCCTCGACCCAAAGCAAGGTTAGCTACCTTTGATGATGCCCCGGATCATGCCAGCCCAGCTACTCCGACAGTCACTCTCAGTCAGGAGGAGTATAACAAATTTCAGCAGTTATTGAACCTTCACCTCCACGCTCCTAGCCCACAAGCCAATTCAGCTCATCCAGGTACGTTCTCTAGCCTTAATTCATCTTGTATTGTTGACACTGGGGCCACTCATCACATGACTGGGAATCAAGGTATATTTTCCAACCTAAAGCATACCTCTCACCCTTCTGTTCGAATTGCTGATGGATCCTCATGCCCTGTTTAAGGTATCGGATCCATTAGTAACTCGAAGAACCTGACCCTTTCCTCTGTATTGTTTGTACCCGAGTTTCCCGATAACCTTTGTTCAGTAAGCCAACTTACCAAACAAAACAATTGCCTTGCCAAATTTTACCCTACTTATTGTGTTTTTTAGGAACTAGGGACGAACCGTTTGATTGGCATAGGTGTTGAATCAGGAGGCCTATACCATACGTCCTTATCGTCACAACCTTCAGCAAACGTTTGTGACTCAAGCATCAGGGAAGTCCACTGCCGGTTGGGTCATCCCTCTATAGCGGTTCTAAGCAAATGAGATTGGATTTATCTGTTTCTGTTGATTTTCATTGTGAGTCGTGTCAGCTAGGTAAACACACCCGGCGCCCCTATCCCCCAAGAGTGTCTAGTAGAGTCTGTAACCCATTTGAACTTTTGCATTCGGATATTTGGGGACCTTCCCCTGTTAAAACTACTCTTGGTTTTGATTATTTTGTTACTTTTATCGATGATTATTCTCGTACTACCTGGGTCTACTTATTGAAATCTCGTAGTGAGCTAAATTCCATCTTTCGAGAATTCCATGCGTATGTGCAAAATCACTTTAACATATCCATTAAAACCATACGTACTGATAATGCAAAAGAATATATGTCTGCAGATTTATCATCATATCTCAAAACGCATGGTATCGTTCACGAGACAACTTGCGTACATACCTCTCAACAAAATGGCATCGCAGAACGCAAGAACCGTCACTTGTTGGATGTTACTCGCACTCTTATGATTGATTCTCATGTTCCTCGTCGCTTTTGGGGGGATGCAGTCCTAACTGCTGCTTATTTGATTAACCGCATGCCCTCCTTAGTTCTCAATGGAAAAACCCCGTTTTCTGTTCTGTTTCCTACACACAACCCTCTTGAACCTAAAATCTTTGGTTGTGTTGCCTATGTTCACGATCATCGTCCGACAACCACTAAACTTGATGCTCGTGCAATCCGTTGTGTTTTTCTTGGTTACTCCCGGGTCCAGAAAGGGTATCAGTGCTACAGCCGTTCTCTCCGTCAATATTTTACTAGTGCCGATGGTACTTTTCATGAGTCTTGTCCTTTCTTCATTGAGTCCCCGATTGTCTTGATGATTTATTTCCCGATCCTGACCCTGACATATCTGCGTCACCAACTGTCCCTACCATTTCTATCCCTCCAGTTTCATCTGCTCCTCCGGTCTCTGATGCTACACATTCGGATCCTGTTTCATTTGACCTGCCGGTAGAGGCTCCTCCTCTAATATTCACATATACCAAACGACATAAGGATAAGACAACGACCCCTGATTTACACCTTGACCATGATTCTGGTCCGTTCTCTGTTCCTGATCCTGTTGCTACACCTGATACTCCCTTACCAGATATTTCACATGTTACCCCTCATACACCCGTCTATGACCCACCTGGTGCACCGTATTTTGATATACCCATTGCCTTCCGAAAGCAACAGACATCACACCCGTTACCCTATTCAGGATTATGTCTCCTATGCACACCTGTCACCCGAATGTCATGCTTATACTACTGCCTTTGACTCCTACCCGATTCCCAAGAATGTGATGACCGCCCTAGCTCACCCAGGATAGAGAAAGGCTATGGAAGAAGAGACTGGTGTTCTTCGGGCCAATCATACGTGGGATCTGCAACCACTTCCCCCCGGGAAGCGCCTCATTGGTTGTCGTTGGCTGTTCACAGTGAAACCAAACCCAGATGGACCTTTGCCTCGCTTGAAGGCCCGTTTAGTTGCTAAAGGTTATTCTCAGGCTTACGATATTGATTATGATGAGACTTTCTCTCCTGTTGCCAAAATGCCGTCGGTACATATTTCTATTGCTCTTGCTGCCATTAATCAGTGGCCGCTCCATCAGCTTGATGTCAAGAACGCATTTCTTCATAGCGTTCTTGAGGAGGAGGTGTATATGGAGCAGCCACCTGGGTACATCGTTGAGGAGGAGGCTTCAAAGGTATGTAGATTACGTCGCTTATTGTATGGTCTTAAGCAGTTCCCCCGAGCATGATTTGGACGATTTTCTGATGTTATGGGAGAATTTGGGATGACTCGTAGTGCGTATGATCATTCTGTGTTCTTTAGGCATCACCAGGGCCGAAGGATTATTCTGGTTGTCTATGTGGATGATATGATAATCACAAGGGATGATGAAGTTGGGATCACAAATCTCAAACAATTTCTTCAGTCACAGTTTTAGATTAAGGATCTTGGCCGACTCCGATACTTTCTTGGTATAGAAGTATCTCGTTCTCCACAGGGAATTCTCCTGTCACAACGAAAGTATGTTCTTGATATGTTATCTGAATGCGGTCTATTGGGCTGCAAACCAGTAGATAGCCCAATGCTCTCTACCGGAAAAACTGCTTCCAGAAGATGGGAGCCCGATGAAGGATCCTGAGCAATACAGATGGCTAGTTGGGAAACTTAACTATTTGGCTGTCACTCGTCCGGACATCTCCTTTGCGGTTAGTGTTCTAAGTCAGTTTATGGCCGCCCTATACACAGGACATTGGGATGCTGCTCTACGTGTATTACGGTATCTTAAAACCGCAAGAGGGTTGGGAATTTTGTATTCTGATCAGGCTCACTGTCGTGTAGGCGCCTTTACAGAAAAAGGAGATGGTAGAGTATCAGGCTTTTCGAATGCCGACTGGGCAGGTTGCCCTATTTCACGGCGGTCTACAACTGGATATTGTGTGTTTGTTGGAGGAAATCTGGTGTCTTGGAAAAGCAAGAAACAACACACAGTGTCTCGATCTAGTGCTGAATCTGAATACAGAGCCATGGCAGATGTTACATCGGAGATGATTTGGGTCCGTCGTCTTCTGAGAGAACTTGGGGTTATTTTAATCTGCTATTCACATAACCAAGAATCAAGTATTTCACGAGAGAACTAAACATATAGAAGTTGATTGCCATCTAATCAGGGTTCGGGTAGTTGGTACGAAGGTTGAAGCGGCATCCATTCAACCAATCCATGTTAAGACAGAGTTTCAACTTGCTGATATCTTCACGAAACCACTCCGAAAGACTCAAATAAATTTTATATGTAACAAGTTGGGCATGATTAACATCTATGCATCAACTTGAGGAGGAGTATTAATGTAAATAGATTAGTTTAGTTAGTCCAGTTATATTAGCCCATTATGTTAGCTCAGTTATATTAGCCCATGAGTCTTAGATTAAAGTTTACCATCTCTATATATTGAGGTGTTTTCTCATTGTAAGATATACATCTAGTAATACAAATCGCTCTCAGTTTCTTTACAAATAAAATGATTTAAATTAGCACTGGTCTGGTACTTTCTAAATTGACTATCTGGAGATCTCTTGTTCTTTATCAATTTTTTCCTTACAAACAATAAGTTTGATTGTAAAGGTTTAGGGCTTCATCATCCACTTTGTTTGTTTGCTTCTCCTTATCCCTGCTATGAAGACACTTGATTTCTTTTCTTTCTTTCTCTTATTTATCCTGATATATTTTGTAGAGTATCCATGACTTTGGAGAGCTATTCGAAAGGATCGTGCTACAGAAGGCCCTTTCGATCCTCCAGTGAGTATAATCTATACAACTTTTACTCAAAACACACGGTATTGCTCATTTTTACTTGTTTCTTATGTTCTTGTAGTTTCAGTGTTTTACTTATGCCCATGTCTCTATACAGGCATGAAGGAAAGCCAGAAGATGTTTTGAACTCATAAAGGAAACAGCTTGACAAGATAACACCGGTAATTATCTTTAATGAATTGCAAAGCTCTTCTAAAAGAAGCACAAGGTATTATATCGTCATGTTTGACTTTGAAGTCAAAACTTTAGAATATATAAATTTCAGTTTATTGGGTTTCCAACATTCTTTTACCATTTTGTCAACTGCTTCAAAGTATTAGAACTAAGAAGTAATGGGGATAACACATGTAGAACCATATATTGAGTTTGAATGAACTCATTAGTTTGACCTTGAAGGTCAAAGTTCATTTCTTCAGTTTTCAAACAATTCAAAGTTGCAATCTGACTGAAGAAGCTGCCATTTCATTTGTCGTGTTTTTGTTTAATTTTACTCATTTATGTGTTAATGTCATTTTACACGATAAATTACTGCATGTATTAACTCGATTTATTCATGGGTGCAGAATCAAGGGAGTCCCAATTATGACATCTGCTGGACCATGCACATCTACAATATGTAATGCCAGTATTAAATGTGGATGATATGATGATGATCATGGTGATGCACATCTACATAACAATGCCTAACATTAAATGGTATGATGATGATCGATGATCGTTATGTGTGTAATCAGTGCCTTTCTTTCATATCAAGCACCGGAAATTATGCTTAACCTTTATAATTGTTTGTACATACAATATGCATCTTTAATACATGTGCAAAACTCGGTCCAGACCAACGAAACTGAACAACAACTAGAGTACTAAACCAATACCAGTTTCAGCTTGGTTTGATCAGGTTCTAAACCCTTTTTTTAAGCTTGAAACATTGTTGCTTTAGGTAAGGTTTGTTTTTAAAGATCCATAATACATCCAATTAGGTATTCAGTTCATGACTTCACACACTAGTTCCGGATTGAACCGGTTTATGTCGGTGCATATATCATTCATTCTAGTCTAGTCTGGTATGCACCCGCCCAACCGTGTTAGTCTCTTTGCATTTTTGCTTGAAACCAGCCACCCTTATTGCCTGTATAAACTATAAGTAACACGTTCGGAATAGTACAAACTAGAAGAATGCATTAACTGTTTGTACAAACTTTAGGTGATGTCTACTGTCTTGTGGTTAGTTGTGCATCATGGGGTTGTACCTGGAACCACACCTGAGGGTGGAGACAGCACCCATGTGGGGACTAGATAATATGAATTTTAAAAGCTCCAATGTAATCCTTAAAGAAATGTGAGAACCCCTCATCCCCATGTTCCTTGAAGCCCCCCACTTTGTCAATCATTTCATCTGATCTTCAATTCCCCATCCAAAAGATTTTGTTTCCAAATCCACCCATGAGTGCAATAATATTTTCCCATTTATTGAAAGATCTAAAGATTTTACCCCTATTCTGGATTGTAGATTCTGTCATATATGTTTGTAGCTGGTCAGATTCTGTCCCTATTTTCAAAGAGAAGGGCCATTGTAGAATATTGTTACATATTGGCTATACCATCCATAGTTTTTTTTAAATTTGTTTATTTGTACTCTTGCTCTAGTATATTGCTAGAGCTCTTGTTATGTTATTATATAGTTGGCTTGCCCTTCAAAAATCCGTAGCTTTTTTTTTCAGTTGTTAATTTAAACCTTTTTTTAAATCTATATACATCTTGTGATTTTGAACTTTTTAACCACATGTGATAAAATATTTTTCTTTTGCATCTTCGTATTGGTAGACTAAAAACCATATGGTGTATTCATAGTTCTAACGGAAAATAACAGTTAATTACAAGTCCGTTCAGTTATTATATTAGAAAAATGCTTATCCTTAGAAAAGAACACCGGTTCCCCGGATGATAAAAACTAAAAAGACCTAAATAAATACCTTCTCATATCATTACCACTTGCTATATTATTAAAAAAGACTAAAAACTACAAAGAGAAGAAAAGGGAGCAAATTCATGTACAATGCCAACATCTTCCCTCATGTTTTTCTATATACCGTCTCGTTTTTCTTCCGTTTCTCATTTATACTTTAATTTTTTCTGGTATATACCTCAAATTTTCCGACATGAACTGAAAAGAAGAAAAACGCAACCCTTTCTTCTCCACCCCTATCCATTTGACTCCATTTTCTACGAGAACACACACCTCATAAACTTCCCTGTGACGTAGGTCTCCCATGTTCATGAACACCCTTGATTATAAATGTCAGCTCTATAATGTAATTTGTGATAGCAACAGACTTGGGGCCCCGTAAAAATAAGAGCCATTATTTTTAAAAGAAATTATAGCGAGTTTTGGTATTTTATGGGTTAATGGAATTTTGAAACGAGAATAATATTTGATAGTTGAGTCGCGATGAAAATTTTGATAATTTGATGTGTTATTGAAGAAATACAGCCACACAATTCACAAAACAAACGATACTTTCTAAGTTCTTTCCTCTTCGATCAACCTGATCGACATCAGCTGACCCCTTTTTTGCCTTTTTTTTGTTTAAATAAATCAATTATCAAGTACTCACATTTAGCATATCACTTTTTTTTATTACTTTTGTTCAAAAAATTTGATTAGACTATGTTTTAGAAAAGAACCTCTTTTTTTACTTCGATTGGGCCCCATAATAACACATTGACCCGGTCCTATTTCCAATCACATTATTGACAACAAAGCTCCAGGACGGGGTGTTGTGTTGAGAGGATCTCTCTTACCAATATTATTGGTTGGAACACTTGCCATGAGTATTGTAACAAGTACAAGTGAAGTCTAATTTGTACAATGCAATAATAAGAAAGATGTTATAGCAAATACAAGTTCTAATTTGCGCTCTTTACATAATATAGACGTGTCATATTATAAATGCATGAAGTCAAGTCACTTATCTTTGGCTCAGGTTGGTTTTTGCTCCGGCCAGTGTAATTTCAGATTATATAACATGTTTTATCCTTATATAAATCAATCCTAATGGTAGAGTGACTTTTGCTTGGACCAACGGATGGTCTATTTGTTTGTTGAGATTTTTAGTGTGTTAATTATCTAAATTTTGTCACATGACTAGGAATCATTTTACGGTAGACTTTTTTCTTAGTTTTACGTCTACATTTGTAAAAAAATAAAACGTTATGGTTATCCCGTTATTTAAATAATAATTTAATTGTGACAAATGAAGAAACTTATAAGAAAAAACTAAGATGACATATGTTGTCCTGTAATTTAAAACAAAAGAAATTAACTCACAAGTAAGAAATAGATTACATAATAAAGTTACATATTATGAAAGTAATAATAGAGTCACACTAAGTGATACCATATTTCAAGTAGAATACATTGTTTGATAGCATCTGAATCAGGTTTTTAATGGTTTATATGTCTGAATGGTTCAGTATTTTATAGTTCAGACTGTTTGTTTCGTGAACAAATATCTTAATGGTTCAGACTGTTTGTTTTGCGAGCAAATATCTGAATGGTTCAGACATTTGCCTTTGAATGGTTAAGTATTATGCTACTACTGAATGGTTAAGTATTATGTTAATACTGAATAGTTAAAAGGTCTAATGCTAAATGATTAAGACCTCTTATCTAGAATTGGTCAGACATTTGTTTTTGAATAATTAAACGATATACTAATTCTTAATGGTTCAGACCTCTTAATGGTTCAAACTTTTTATTGGTTCAACACTTAATCATTCAGAAATTATCAAATAATCCTCTAACTTATATACACTCGTTTATATATGATAAACCTTTAACTGCATTTTTTTTCTTTTTCTCATACAATATGATTATTATTTATGCATTATGTACGTATGCTAACACAATTTTCATAGCTATTTATTTAAAATTGATCATCTATTAAATACCCCCGAACCACCAATTCATTACAATTGACAGTAAAAAAGGTGGATTAGATGAAGATTTTGCAGCTACTGACAAAGTAACAATGACAATGTACAGGATTTGAACTGATATAAACCTATTAAAAATCATCAATCAACATAAAAGAGGATATGAATCTGAATCTAGAGTTGTTGGAAGTAGATTTACTGCAATTTGAAATGAAGCAATATCTCATCGAAAACGAAACAGATTCAAAAGAATTCGGAGAATATCTTTTGCAGCGGTAGGCTCTTCAGTTGATACTGATATACCGATAGAGATGAATATTTTGATTCCAATTTGATATTCTAGAGAGAGAAAGCTATCAATTCTAGAGAGAGAAAGAATAATAATATGAATCGGATATGGGGGGACTGCATCGAATCGAGATAAACCAAAAGAAGATCACGAAATATCTGTGACTCTGCATTTGATTTCCCCTCTCTCTCATCTTTATAATTCCTCAGTTTGTATGCATCAATATCAGTATATATATACGTACACATGTGTGTGTGTATGTGTGTGTGTTCATCAATTGTGCTAGCTTATGCTCACATCTTATTTCATCATCCAATTGCATCTGTAAATCGATCGATATTCAATAACTGCTTTGTGTTCATCATGTCGATGGAGTATAATGAAGAAGACGTACCTCATGTGCTAGCGGTTGATGATAACCTCATTGATCGTAAACTCGTTGAGAAATTGCTAAAAACGTCCTCCTGCAGAGGTAAATCGACACACAGTCATGTGTTAATTTCGTTTTTTTGCTTGTTAATTCTATGAATCATGTAACTTACATTGATGATTGATTAGATCTGCATCTGCTTGAGGTTGTTGTTGATTTTGGTTGCAGTTACTACAGCAGAAAACGCGATAAGAGCAATGGAGTACTTAGGGTTGAAAGAAAATCATCAACAGAATCATTTCAATGGCAATGTAAGCATCAAACTATTAGTGACTACTTTGTTTGTTTTGCAAGTAAAGGTGAACTGTTAGGGTAAAAATTGAAATTGTTGAATTCTCGCAGGGTGTAAAAGTAAATATGATAATTACAGATTATTGCATGCCTGGAATGACTGGATATGAGCTTCTTCAAAAAATTAAGGTGATAATTTGTTATTATTATATACACTATTTTCTTCTCTAAAGTTTAAAAAAAAGTGTATATATTTTGAACGGATTCGTTTTGCGATTGTGAACAGGAATCGTCGGTGTTGAAAGATGTTCCGGTGGTGATAATGTCGTCAGAGAATATCCCGAATCGGATAAGCGAGTAGGCTTCTTGTTTGATGTTTGTTTTGATATACTATTTGTAACGATAATAGTATTAATAATAGTAGTGATGATTAATCGAACTGATGGATATGTTTGTGAATGAATCAGATGCTTAGAGAAAGGAGCGGAAAGGTTCATTTTGAAGCCGTTGAAGTTGGCGGATGTGAAGAAGTTGAGAGGTCAATTGACGAAATGACGTTCTCCGGTGAGACATCTTGGTGTTAAGATGTCTTCTTTCTATCCAAAAGATCAAAAGTTTATGTTGAAGCAATGTGCAAGCATTGGTGTTTAGTAGAGTAGAAGACAAAAAAAATTAACAAAATGATCAACTACACAAAGGTTGATGATTTGGGTGTAAATACTTTTGCCTTATGTTCAATGGGTATTCTTTTATGTTATTTTTCTTTTTTGAATCTTGTCTGTCATTTTGTATGATTGAAATGTTTTTCTTAGCATCGAGTAGATGATTATTAACTAGAACAAAATTAACATTTGCTTAAACTTTATAATTAGGTATGGCGTTGTATATGTTTTCTGATTCCATTTTTAACAATACATAGTGTTGCATACTACAACTTTGGTATATTTCCGTCACTTTAACTCTCAAGCATAATCTTTAGAAGAATAACTCAAATTCTGAAAATGAAAGGATCATATATATATTTTTTTAAAAACATCTTTATACAAAGTAAAAGACGATTATATAAATACACAACTATCAACGTTCAAAATCAATGTGCTCATATCTTCGCCCAAACCTTCGCAATTCTCACATAAATCTACAATATATCCTAAATTGCTCTTTTGAAATCAAGTATATTATGATATATTGATAATAAATGCTAGGTTTCTTGAAAACCAATTTAAATTTTAGAACCTAAAAACTCATTTTTTTAATTTAAACAACTATAATATATTCATATGTTATTACTTTTTTAAAAAAAATTACACAATTAAATCACAATCTTGTTGTCTTGTATATATTGTTATATCCAAAAGAAAAAAAATTATATATTAATACAACATATATGTAATATTATGCTACACAGCTATAATATGATGTACTGCACGTAGTTTTATATACTAGATAAATGCAACAAATAACATATTAATATTATACCCAGATTAAATAAAAAACAATTCTTTATATTGCAATTTTTTTATAATATCATATAATAAAGTTATAAACGTTTAAAAAAAATGATTCTCACGTTTTCATATTAAAACTAGTTCTCATATGATATCATATCTCATGTAAATGTTATATCTTTGCATCAATCAAACTTGTTTGGCTATGAATACTGCAGTCTACATGGGTAAAAAATGAACACAAGGTTTTTAACTTTAAACACAATAACCATTATGGTCGAAATATTCGATTACATCCATATCACAATTAATAAGACGAACAACATAACAACCCTTAACTTGTGGTAAATAAACATCGAACCACCATATCAATAACGATGATGATGTGGTGGTGGAGGGGGATAATGACGATCCAAACCAAAACAACGAAGAACAGGGTAACAAAGACACGAGACGCAACCACCTAATATCGAAGTCACCAACATACAAGGCCAACAGCAGAGTGACATACATGCATTATCATGTGGACCTTCATGATGATGGTGACGGTGGTACGGTGGTGGCGGAGGAGGAGCTCCACCATGCCCGTGCATCTTCGATTATTACTATTGATCCGATTCTAATAGTCAAAAACCTGAAGATGAAATATGAATTGCAATTAGAACAAGTTGGAAAAAACAGAAATTACCCCAAATTAATCAAATTAAAACTATGCATGATGAAATTGATGGTAACTAGTTTTTTTATCTAGACGGGAGTCTAGTCAATTTTTCCACATACAATGCAGCTTGTCGGAAACATAAAATCAAAGTTGGAAAAACTCAGGAACATTAAACTTTAGTAGCCAAACTAAAAAAAAGAACTTCATTATAAATAATTTAGTGGTCAAACACTAAAATCCTAAACTTTAATAGTCAAAGTCATGCCCAACGGCGGCGGGAATCCGGTCAACTTTCCCACACGAAGGTTGTCTTACTTTGGTTGTCATATGTCTGGCTCGTCAAAAATTAAAAAATAAGTTTGGTAGAAAAACTCAAAATACTAAACTTTAGCGGTCAAACTCGAAAAGATCTGACTCCACTATAAACAGTTTAGTGGCCATACTCTAAGAGACTAAGATTTAATGGCCAAAGTTAAGTAACTACAAGTTATGACCAAAAGTGAAAATACTTAGAACTATAATAGTAAAAATCTATAAAACTCAAAACTATATTATTCATTTTTTATGACGATTAATTATAAAGTAATTCTTGTTCAAAATTGTCATCATCTTCGAACCAAAAACACCAATATTAACATAGTAGATCATCCTCTGACCACTTAAAAAACATTCACAGTAAGTTACTATCCATATTACTCTAGTTTAACTAAATAAAATTACTCTCATTTATTAAACATTTTAAATTTTTTATTATTCATAGTTATTCTATTTAAATTAATAATACTTATATATTTTATTTTTAATGTTTTCAATCTTTCTCATTACAAACTCCCAACAAAATATGATTAGAAAATTAACTGAATATAGAAATAAATAGTGATCCGTAAGTTATTATTTCCTTTAAAAATATGAAGGATAAAGATTAGGATGTAAAAGTACATACTTTTCATATTTCTTTTATAATCCATAGATATGACTTATGAGAGTTAAAACATATGATTTTTCATATTTCTCATGTAATTTAAAGATTAGAGAGCTGACATGCATACTCTATTAACGAAAATAATCAACAGCTACTTGCAGCAATCTAAAAACTGTTACAAATATATATATATATAAGCAAAACATAAAGATGAACTTACTAATCACGGATCTGCTTGAATCTGAGTGTGAGATGAATGAATGAATGAGTTGGTAAACTTAAAGTGGAAGTAAATGTTGGGGGTGAAGTTTATAAGATGATCAGCACCACCGTCTAAAAAGGGATCTTGATTCATACGTGGCACGATATCAGCCGTCGAGATGCTCCTCATGAGTCATGCACTCATACGTGTTGGTGTTGTAGAAAGGTTAGATCGAAACTTTTGTACCTACCACCTCTTTGACTTGTGATTCAGGAAGCTGCTATTGGGCCTCTCATTGGGCCTGCCCAAGTTGCCATCGTTTATGCTTGTGGGCTTAAGTATCTCAGTGGAGCTTTCTATGTTATGTTGGCTCAGGCCAGGGGTGTCTATTTCGTTGTATTATGAAGCACGGGCCTTCTTTGGTGTAGCCCTTTTGTTGTATTTTATTGTTGTTAACTTGTTTAGTTTATTAGTTAGATGTAGTAAGTAGTATATAAACAATTATTAGTGTATGTTTGGGTTTTTTTGCTTCTAGACAGACCATGTGTAATAGAGCGTTAAATTCGTACATAACGTTACATAATGTTCCCATCACCGTTACAGTGGGATGTTATTTTTAAAGGGACATTATTATTATGATACCACAAATCATCAAGCCCATAATAATAAAGAGACGTTATAGGGACATCAACCATTACTTATGTTTTTCACTAAAAAAATATGATGATTTGACGCTAATGTGACAGAAAATGCCCCTTAATGAGTATTAACCATTACTCATGGTCGTAGTGTTTGATTTTCTTATTACTTTCCCCCATCTGTTGTATGTTGGGAAAGTGTTCTTCGATTTTATTTTGAGAAAATTCTAAGATTGTCCTTTTTATTAGTAAATTCCACCAAAATGTTTTTATTGGAGAAAGACAAGACGTTGAGGCCTCTACGGATTGCATTTAATATCACTTTAAAAGCAGCAAGTCCAATTCTCTAAACAGCGCTCGACACTCATAATCTCGCTCTAGTTTTGGCCTCCACACAGCGAGTTTGCATTTAAGATTGCTTCAATATGTGATACCAATGAAAATTTTGTGACCATATAATTGAAGTGTGGTTACTTTTATTTGTTGGTTTCACCAGGTAGAGGTTTGTACATATACAAGAAGTAAATGTTAAACATTTTTTCATTACTCCGCATAAAAACTTTTGATTTTCAAATTGGGAAGTTAAAAGAACAATTAATGCAGGAATACACAGATTATATTCCACAAATATACAACTATTCAACCCAAAATATCAAATGAATTTCAACTATAGATAAAAGTACCGCTTTTCTGTTTCAGAATTTCTGAGTTGAAGACGCCCGGTTTATCCTCTGAGCACCCAATTTCAGACCGGTAGGTTTGGAACCCCGGCCACGGCCAGCTGATAAAGGCTTGGCTCTGGTGGTTGGTGGAGGTGCTGCAATAGCGGCCCATGGATCATCATCATCAAGGGTGGCACTAGGGTTCCCGTTTAGAGGCTTTGCATCCACTTTCGGGGGTGGGGCCGCAATTGAGCCCCATAAGTCGTCATCCACATTTGACGTAGACTTTGGCCGCGGTTTTGAAACTGTAGCAAAGAAAGAAAAAACATACCATATGAATTTAACTTTAGTAAAACATCTATTCTGGAAAGCCAACTATCCTATCCACAAAAACAAATTTCAAAAACTTTTTTTATTTAAATCTTCTAAGCTAACTGGTGCCATGTCGGCACATTGAAAAAAAGTCAAACCTGTCAGCTGCCATATCACAAGTCTGATAACTTTAAAATTAAATCGATTGCCTTTGAATAAAAAAAATGGAAACTTTGTTTTTTTTTCTTTTTTGGTATATAAGTTGGTTAAACTTGTGTCATCAACCCGGACAGATGAGACACCATAAATGCTAAGATGGATAACAACTTTAAAATCATTTCAAGTCAAAAGCATCTAGAATGGATAATAAGTGTGGTTTTTGTTTATAACTAGCAGGGACAATTATTGTTTTGATGATATTAGCATTACCTTGTGGTTTTGTCTGTATGACAGGCCGTTTTTGAGCAGCTTGAATGTTAGCAAGGGCGGGTGAGGGCTTTTCATCTTCCAGTGGCAACATATCATCCCACCCATCTTTTTCACTTCCATGATCTTCATGAATACCATTCTCGAGTTCACCCCAACCATCAGTTGATGTAGGTGACACAGGTGCAGGTTGATCATCCATGTCTTGATCAGCAGCATTAATACCTAAACTTGCACTTCTGACTAGTGTTGTACTTTGAATATCTGATACAGCTATGATCAACATCAAAGAAATAACCAGTAATCAGTTATTCAACAAATATGATACAAAAACAGTAATTACTAAAAGCTTGCCACAAGATGCTACCTGAGTTGGCATTAGAGACGGCAGTAACAAGAGGCGACGTTGATTTTGGAGGTGCTTGTGAAGTTTGTTCAGACGGTTTGCCTTTCATCGTCAAAGAGCTCATGGCCCATCTGCGTAATAGTCACATGTTGAATCTTACAGTAGTATGATACTAAATTTTTTGAAAGTAAATATATAATCCTGATTTACGTCGATACCATCTTGGAACCAAACAAGCTTTTCCTCAGTTTTACTGCAAGGAATGTTTCTTACCATCTCCTATGCATGTAAAATAATGCGATACAGTTGTAGAAATGAGATAACAAATTAAAACTGGCATACCCAAGTATACTTGCATTTCCTGGAAGTGATGTATTTCCTGAATCTGTAACCTCGGTGCCATCCCCAGCATATGTCTACAACATATTTGACACATCACTTAATGATATACGCAAGTACTTTGTTTAAGCAAAATAACCAAACTAATAAAAGCTGTCCTTAAATGCCGCAAAAATTTAAGCGAGTCTACATGATTTCAAAGTGTTGATCACAAACTCAAGTAAAGAACAAAAGAAACTTAACATGATGAAACACTCTCATAGGTTTGAACATGATAACAGATATAATGCACATGTTCTAATGTTCAAAACATGCAATACAAACCTTTTCATGGTACTGCTTCACTATCTGCAAGAACTGTTCAACTGCTTGAAAGGCCTTTGATCGAACATCACTGCAGTGAAAAGGCAAAACAATTGGGTGATCCCAAACATATGTTTACACTACAATGGATGTTTTTTCTTTCTAAAAAGGCAGACAAATAGCTACAAATTTAGGTAAAGACCAAAATTGCAACTGTCATAATACAAGACATGATCATGAGATATTGCACATGCAGACGAACAAGGACCCTTGTCAGCATATTAAGTATGTTACTAAGAACTGCTTGCACACGTGCTCAGCAGGCAAACAAAAAGCCCCTAAACTAAAGTAACCATAATCACCTGTCAGGATCAATAGTTAGCACAACAACATTTGGCAGTATACGAGCAGCAATCTCTTGGGCATCATAATAAGAACTGGTAGCAGAAAGAGCCATTATACCTGCCATGTCACAACTTATGCTCATTATCACCATTCAGGAAAGGATGAAAGAATGAAAGCATAAGAAGCTTCTAGAAAACAGAGACTATCAAACATTTTAGCAGAATAATCAGAAACTGAAGGTAAATGTGTTTACCTGCTCCTCGGGCTGCAGGAAATGTATCACGCAAAGCACGAACAGTGAACGCATTAATCAGAACTCTCTTCCGAGTCTGCAGTAAACCACAAAAGCATTTATATCCAGTTATGAGATTGGCTTTCGTAGTAAAGAGTTGCTACTTGTCTCTAGATAAAACCACTCTGAAGTCTATTTCATCATAAACAGTGCTCGAGTGTTTTACTTAGCAAGTCTGCATAAAAATTCCAAAAAAATTGCAAAAGGTTTACTAACCCCTTCATTAAGGTGGCTAGCAATATTCCCAAGCAGTATTGTTGTATTTGTTCTGATTGCTGGTTCCTCGTCCACCTTTAGCAATGGTATAAATAAGTGCCAAGTCAAAAAAAAGATTATAAACTACAGTCATGAAGTAAAAACACATAAGACAGAGTGAAGTCACATGTTAAATAGATGAACATAGATTCTAACAGGAATGCTATTATTATTATTATTATTATTATTATGATTTTGACAATATTCTCAAAATAAGAGTACTACCTGGAGCTTTGAAAGATATTTCAAGAGTGAGCCAGATAAAGTGCGTTGGGACAACTGCAAGTCAATAGTAAACAAATAGATTGAATAAGCCAATAACACAATAAATCATATAATAGATATTAATTCAATCACAAATCCAACTAGCCTTCGGACAGATGGTTATAATTAGCTACAAATAATATCTTTAGACTTTACTACATAATGATAAACTCAAGAGTCAATACTCCATTGTAGTTCAGTCATGGTAATAAAATATATATAAATGCAGAGATCATTGATATCCTAGGGCATTATAGAACTATAACCTTTATTACAGCTCCAGAGCAAACATACACACACACACACATACATACATACATACATACATACATATATATATATATAGACAGAGAGAGAGAGAGAGAGAGATGAAAGTACCTTTGGAGCAAGAACAAGCATGGATTTCAGAGTCAACTCACGCAGAAAAGCAGATGTATCTGAAAAACCAGTAGCAACGTGTGGGTAGACCTAATCACAAGCATTAACAGATATACTTAATAAAGAAAAGGTGAGACCAATCAGCTTTCTGCCAGTGAATATGTACAGCTAGAACATTTATTTCTAACCTGCTCATCAACAACTTGGGCTGAAAATGATTCCCCATATTGATCAATATGCTGCAGAAGACCAACTCGAATAGCACGGTCATTGGAAGCGAAAAGTTTCACAATTGTTGGTAGTACCTACATGAATAACCAAAATCCAAGAGGACCAATATATGAAACCCAATCACAGAAACAAGTCATAATTTCGATCACCAAATGCAACAGATATTAACCTTTTTGTTGAATTCCTCTGACGAAAGCCAAGCACCCATTTTTAAAAATGCAGTCAAAGCAGGTGCAGCAGCAGAACCAAATTCTAAAGCAGAAGCTAGCAAAGGAAGTAACTGCAACACAAAAGCAAGACAGCATATTGAGCGATATCATTGCAGCATTGCGGCAAAACTTCATAAAATTTAAATAGTATATACATACCTTCTTTAGAACAATTTCACGAGGTAGCTGTTCTGCTAGAGTTGGAAGTTTGCGGAAGAATGTATCCTTTTCAACACTATCCTTTAAATTAAGTATTTCCATAAAATGAATGGTATCCACCAACTTGTTCTGAAAATACTCTGCCATAACAAGTTTGGACATTACAATCTATAGTTCTGAATAAAAAGTATCATATATAATAAGCACGGGCATGGTAATTGAAATAACAAAGAACAGAAGAACACAAATAGAAGTTCAAGATGAGTAATAGAACAAACCACAGTTCTCAGCAAGCTTTGATGAATTCAACCTGCGAGAAGGCATAGAACTCAAGAGTCGCTGATAATCTGGAAGTAGAGACTGTGAGACAGGAAATACACAGACGCAGATGAAAATGAATATTCAAATTGCCAAAATCTTAAAATAACCAACGCACAAAAATAAGCGAAAACACACACACAAAGTCTAACACTCCATATACATTCAACATAATTAGAAACACAATCACATATCACAGGATGAAATAATCATCTAAAAGTTACCATCTCCTTAAGCATTTTCATGATGACAAACTGACCTTTGGTATTGAAGCTGTATTCCTCAGCTCTTCAGTCTTGCTCAGTTTCAAACCCGTAAAAATCTCATATATAAGACAGCCTGGTAACAAAATCCCACATCACTAGTAAAATATTTGTGCAAATCAGTTTCCAATAATATATCAAGCTGTAATAATATGAGCTAAAATTACTATTTCTCCCATATATCCAATCGATCAGCAAGCAGTGGCAATACATTCAGAAAAAGAAAGTCATTTTACAAAGAAATGAGACGATAAAAGATTACCTAAACCCCAGGAATCAATTGCCCACGGTGGAGATTTCCTGATTGTTGCCCAGTCTGATTTTGCCAACTCCATAGGTTTGTATTGAGAGCCAAAAATCCATTCATATTGCTGAATTTAGAAATTACATTTAAGAATAAGATGCAAAAGCCATCTGACTAAGTTTGCGAAGGTTCTAATAAGCATTCAAAATAAGGGTTGTACAAGACTGAGATAATAACATTTGGAAAGGTAAAGTTCATATGTGGTTCGGTGATCAAAACACGAAGTATGTATGTTGCTATGTTCTATTTACCAAAAACAAGAGCAAATAAGTTCACCTAAATAAGAAGACAAAAAAAAAACTACTTCAACTTAAAGCAGGATGCTTATAAAAGGTATTTAGGCATTTTGCACTGTTATATGTTCTATTAAACTACAAAAATTCCACCACACAAAGCAATGCATAACAGATGTGGAAGATGAATATATGCAAGTCAAGGCATACCAGCATAGGTCCTGTAGAGACTTCATTATTCCCATCAAACTCAGAAAGAGCATCAAACGCATGCAACTTCCAGTCCAAAGTTGGAGTAACCACCACACTTTCCAAACAAACATTACCATGCACCTGCGTGAAACAGTAAAAAGAGAGGAGGGAAGTCAGTTCTTCAAGCATCTTAAACAACTTTTTCTTTGTGAGGAAGCATAAACTTTCAATCAACTTATATTATGTTTGTATCTTCATTAACAATTAAAATACAGGGACTTCTATTATGTTGAACAAAGGCATGCCATCCTTAAAATGAACAAGGAAACCATGCATATCCAACTAAACTGACAACAGAAAGCTTCAATCTGCTTAAAACAGCATTGAAAATAACTTCGGAAGGATGAACAGTTGCTAAATAACAGAGGTAAAAGAAAATTACTCTAGCAGGCTGAATGATGGATGTCAATATGTCATAAATGTAATTTACTACCGCCCTACCGGATATCAGGATACGAGAAAATATACACATTAGTAATAGCATATCCTTTTATCAATTTTGAGATTTGAGCAACACATTTACAACTAAACACTAAGCAAATAGTTTGGCACCTACAATAATGTCAAACAGCAAGGTATAAATCTATGATGAAGGTGACTCTACTTACAAGTTTGCAATCATTATTAAGAAAGCTCACAGCTTTTGCTATGCGGTACAAGCCCCAAGCATAATACTCGTTCCTGTGGTAAAAAAGGTAAAATTAGAGGCAGCTGAATGCACAACAAAAGCAGAGGCACAGAAAGGCATGAAGATAATAAAGAAGATGTAAAACAATCTTGCTTAAGATGGAAACATGCTTTGAGTGGCACAATTGAGGGGTTAGCTTTCATGTTATTAATTTGAGTGGTGGACCATGATTAAAGTAGATTAAAATCATTAAACCTAACTAGTCAAAAGATGTCAGAACACAAAGTCGTATATAAATATGAAAAGGACAAAATCAGAGCAATTGCAACAATGCGTTTCATACAGATTTAATGGCTTAATTACTGTATTAATAATAGACCTAAAAATAATTAGGTTTGACAAAATGCTCTACTGTCATGCCATGTTTCACTTCCATCAGTAACTAGTATCATACAAGTGCACTTGTATACTTTAATATGTATTAGGCCATAGTACTTGCTTAAAAGCAGGTTTTGCAATAAGAATTTCTAAACACCAACTGCAGTGCAAGTTAATCACATTTGCATCATAGTTTGAGTCTTACTTGTAGATAAATGATTAGCTTAATTACTAACTCCTGAGAAGAGAGAACCCACTTAACCAACACTAAAGCAAGTTGGTTATTGAAGTTGCATCTAGACATGATAACTAAACACATTAGTTGGTGTTTGCACAGGGTATTTAGTCTCAAATGTCAATGTTCCAATCTTCCCCTCAAGGCGATATAATTACAAAGCTATTATATTCTATGTTAACCAATATAGACTAACACCAGAGCATCAACAGCACTATCATACAGTGATCCACACTTCACCTTACAAAAATAAGATTTAGAAAGAGAAAAAGAAAAGAAAAGAAATGTAAGCTTAAAGAAGAGATAGCCATCAAAAATAGAAATTAGGTGACCCAATCTAGGACTTGAGAACAATAGTAAGATTAAAAAACCAATAAACAAGCTAGGAATGAGATTGTGTACCTTTGTATGCCTTGTAATCCTAGTTCCTTAATCTTTTCCGCCAGTGGCATAACAGGTTCAGTCACAATATAAATAACAACCTTTGTGGATGACCCATCAGATATCTCGGCCTCAGTACTATGGAGAAATGACAATATATTTGGATGCCTGACCTGACAATTACAAGAAACACAGCTCGACTAAGGATCCCAAAATTCTGATAGTTTGACCCAAACAAACACTCCTGATTAATAGCAGATTTAAATAATTATAAGTGAAAAAAATTAACGAGTTGAAATGACTGGAATGCATATGGATGCACGTACATACACGCCATAATTACAATGAAAATATAATGCACTTGGTATCGAACTTCTATGTTGGAGCCAAAACATAATAACTCATCAGATAACTATTGAACCTCGAAGATATATCTCAAGCTCAAAAGTACATGAGAAAAATCTAGTTAATCGAACCATGGTTGTCAAGTTACCAAAACATAAACGAATTCACAGAATAAAATAGTTGATTAACATCATCCTTAATTGCCAGCTCAATATTATGATAATATTACTGATAGGGTTGACAATAAAACTGTATCATACAGTAAATGACTACAGATGACACTCCAAAAATTGTCCACACCCAACTGTTTTATGTCAAGAACATATGCTTGCACCCGTGGGCTAGAACAAATTTCATAAAAATTAACCTGTGACAGGTCACTTACTGTTCGAAGGCGCTTGACTCCATTGCGTGCAGCAGCTAAATGTCCATCATTGGCACTGCTTCCTGTGATAGAAAATATTGATACCGGTGATCCATCATCCTGAGAGATGAACATCAAACATTAGAATTCATGATTACGAACCATATCTGTTAATCTCCTTCATATCAGAGTTCCAGTCAACGAATCTGTATGACAAATTTAATGTAGTTTATGTTGTTTATGAGTATTACGTCATTTCATGTAGCGATTACTATTTACTCCTTAAAACATATTAATTATAAGTAGGGTGGCCAAATGAGTAAAATGTTCTTTCAGTTGGTATTTAGTAAAGTTACATAACAATTAATGGGACAAGACTTATCTGAAGAAAAATAAGTAAATTACTTTGTGCTAAACAACATAAGAATGCTAGCTTTCTTTTATTTTATATTTACACATATTACTTACATAAACTTAATACTTAATTTTAATCCACTAACCTACACACCATGTCCTAAACAGCATTAGAATACTTTATTTTATACCAGTTATCACATATATATGTTCGCGGAATTCTATTCCAGTCCAGAATGTGCTAATCCTATAAAACTTCTGCCTCAGCTGCAGCTGCACACTTGAGAGGAGATCCAATTGCATAAGTAGAAGATCTAGATCTACAGCATAATCTTATCCTATCATGATTCCTTGATCATACTATCTTAAGATCTCTATTTAGCTACTTAAAAACATAATTAAGCAAAGCTTTCTAATCACATACTTCTTCTACATCAAACTCCAATCCAAACCATTACGTAATTCCAACAACAGCTGCCCTAACTTCTATTCTCAACTAGCATCACAAATCACAAAAGAAAATTCCTATCCCTAACAAATCACAGTCCTTGATCCTACTATGCTAACATCTTGCTCCACAAACCTGAAACCTACACACTATACTACTTATAACCAAACTCAATCCAAAAATCTCAGCAACAAAATCAAATACAGTATACAAATTTTCATATACACATCCACATATAATGATATAAACATACATAAGGAAAATCACGTATACAAATCAAAATAAGAGATATAAGATGTTACTTTGGATGTGCCGCGAGAGTGCGTCCAAGAGCCCCAAGCGGATGCATAGGGTTCGCCGATGTTGTAAGGCAGATCTTTGACACCGGCACCAGATCCAGAGACCACATCTTTCAGAAACTTAAACATCTGCTCTACAAAGATATAGGATCGATTGATCGATCGATCGATCTGAAGTTCCGATGAGATGAAGGAGGGTGATGCGATCCGTACACAGCGAACACGATGAAGTGGATCAGTGTAGACGAAAAGGAATTGAAATTGAAGCACTGTGGCAATTGATTGATGATTCGATTGATGAAAATTAGTCACAACGTTGCCCCTTATTTTTTATCTATTCTCAATTTGGCCACCAAATAATTCCATTTTTGTTACCATAGATCTTGGTATCTTGATTTTTATTATTTTTATTAGTGAAGTTCTCTTTTAGTACCTAGCGGAAATTTAGGTTTATGAGCAAAAGAATGCTTAAATCTTGTTGTAGGTATATTATAGGTCGGGAAAATGAATATCTTGTTGTTACACACTAAACTTATATGTTAACTAAATTTACATTATGTTATTTTCACATCCTCTTAGATAAAGGATATTAAATAAGGAGATGATTTACTTGTTATTTTCATATATGTTACAACTTATAAAGTCTTTTATTTTCATGTATGTTACAACTTACAAAGTCTTATTACAGGATTGTAAAATCATTATTTGCAAGAATTGATTTACGCGAGCTATTTTAATTCACACACGTTCGTCGATAATATCACATATATCTTTGATTAGAGAACGAATCGGCATTACAAACTAAGTCAATTGCTTCAAGTTCATAAAATTTCTTGATTGTAATATTTATAAGAAACTTTAACCAAATTAATATGGTTTTAATGTAAATTAATCAAATCGACTTAGTTTTAAGAGGTTTCATACATAATATTTTTGTGTAATTCATATCAAAGCTTAAGTGTGTGTTAGCAATATATTCACTTATCTCATTATATATTAGCCGATGAACTTCATATCATCTGGTTTCTAAGTGTATTACAGGTTTTATTATAGTGATATTTAATTGGTGGGTTTCTTCTGAAATTGTAGGTGGACCAATTCACCAACGATGTCTATGTTGGCAGACGTAGGTGACCATTCGTCAATAAATTTACTCAAATTACCGTAATTATAGCATTCGTTGACTGTAAAATAAAAATTAATGGGTTTAATTTTAAGAAGCACCCTTTTTGCTACCTCCTGACGTTGCAAAATAAACATGGATTTTTATACTCCACCTCACAAGTTCACAATAAATAAAAGAGTTTTAACATTACTCATGTTTTAATATAAGAATATTAAAAAAAAAAACAAACTGCATTGGAAGGGGGATCAAACCCACGACAAAGTTATTAAAATAAATAAGTTGGGTTTTATTTAGGGTTCTAACGTTTAGTGATTAAAAGAGACATAGATATGTTAGGATCAAATAGCTCAAACACACGAACACAATCACGTGAACAAAAAACAATAGAGCAAGACACGAGATTTATAGTGGTTCGGTTACGGTGTGTAACCTACGTCCGCTTGGGGCAACTAAGGTTTTCTTTTATTGAGGTGTTGAATGTTTACAAGTACAAGAGATATATTTATAGTAACTAAACAATTAGGGTTAACACTCTTTGCCTAAAATAACAAACTGGGCTTTAGGGCGGCCGTCCCTTAATCTCCTAATTCTGTCTTCAGTTAATACCGGGCCCAACCGAGATGGGTCGGAGCCCACAACTTAACAATCTCCCACTTGGTCTTCGAGACAACTTCTCTAACCTACCACTTGAATGCGTCAAACACTTCAACCTGCTTCCACCTGGATGCGTAAAATGTCTTCAACTACATTGTCTTGCACTTATAAATAAACCCGAACTGGTTTAGATCCTCCTAGTCACCCCCACCTTCTTAACTATTCCTGAAGGCCAGCTGAAGCCCTGCAAAGCTTCAGCTTATCCAGTGTGACAGACTTAGAAAACATGTCTGCTGGATTCTTGTTCCCCTTGATGTTGTTCAATGGAATAGTACCTTTGCTGATTAGCCCTCTGATGAAATGATATCTGATGTGAATGTGTTTCGTCTTCCCATGATGAGAGGGATTCTTTGCTAGTTTAACAGCATTTTCATTATCACAGTACAACGGATACTTTATTTGTTTTCTGCCTAACTCACCCAGAAAATTCTTCAACCAGACGAGCTCTTTACTAGCCTCAGCAGATGCCATGTACTCAGCCTCTGTAGTAGAAAGTGCCACGCTCTTTTGGAGCCTAGACATCCAACAAATTGCAGTATCACCCATAGTGAACACATACCCAGTAGTACTCTTGTAGGTCTCTTTACACATACCCAAATCAGCATCTGAATAACCTTTGAGAATAGCATCTCTACCCGTGAAACATAATGCCATCTTTGAAGTACCCTTCAAATATCTAAGCAGCCACTTAACTGCTTCCTAGTGTTCTCTCCCCGGATTAGACATATACCTGCTGACAACTCCCACTGCGTGAGCTGTATCGGGCCTAGTGCATACCATTGCATACATGAGACTGCCCACAGCGATGCATAAGGAACCTTCACCATCTCGGCCTTGTCTTTCTCTGTCTTTGGAGACTGATCTTTAGAAAGCTTAATATGACTAGCCAATGGTGTACTTCGAGTAGTAGTCTTCTCATCATTCATTCTGAACTTCTCTAATATCTTCTGAATGTACTTCTCCTGAGATAAAGTTAGAGAACCGTTCTTGTGATCTCTGGTAATGCTCATACCAAGTATCTTCTTAGTTGGACCCAAATCTTTCATTTCAAACTCTGCAGACAACTGTTTCTTCAAATTGTTTATCTCTGAAATATCTGAACCTGCTATCAGCATATCATCAACATAAAGGAGAAGAATGATATATGAACTTTTAACTTCTTGAGGTAGCAATAGTGATCCATGTCACATCTCCTATACCCATTTCTGCCCATAAAGCCATCAAACTTCAAATACCACTGTCTAGGCGCCTGTTTTAAACCATATAAACTTTTCTGTAACTTGCACACCAAGTTTTCTTTTCCTTTAACCTGAAAACCCTCTGGTTGTGCCATATAAATAGTCTCATCTAGATCACCACGCAGAAACGCAATCTTCACATCTAACTGCTCCAAATGTAACTTCTCTGTTGCAACAATACTAAGCACCAATCTGATTGTAGTCATCTTAACCACAGGAGCAAATATCTCACTATAGTCAACCCCGTGTTTCTGTTGAAACCCCTTAGCGACCAATCTTGCTTTGTATCGTTTGTTACCATTGTGATCTTCCTTAACTCTGTAGAGCCATTTATTTTGTAGAACTCTTTTATCTAGCGGAAGCTTAGTTAAGACCCATGTATTATTATTCATCAAAGAGTTCATCTCATCCTGCATTGCATGCTCCCACTGAAGCGAATCTTTCAACTCAACTGCTTCTGAGTAACTTTTTGGTTGACCATCCTCAGTCAAGAGAAGATAATTAACTGAAGGACTGTACCTGGTAGGCTGCTTAGAACTCTGGTGGATCTCTTGACCCAATGAGATTGGTCTGGAGTCTGTGGATGTTGTTCATCTTCGAAATCTGAACTCCCAATATCAGAAGCTTCCACTGCCTCTTCATCTCCACCCATGTCACCATCTTCAAACTCAGGAATTGTATCATCTTCAATTTCCGTCTATGGTTCATTAACTAGATCTGGTTGTTTCTGGGCATCAACATCAAATTCAACTTGCTCTTTCTGAACCTCTAAAGTGGTTGTGTTTCTATCTTTGTATAACTCAGCCTCATTAAAAGTAGCATGCTTACTTCTGACTAATTTTTTGCTTTCAGAGTGCCAAAGCCTGTAGCCCATACTGTCAAACCCATAACCAATGAAAGTGTACTTCTTGGCTTTAGCATCAAGCTTGTCACCATCTTTCACTAGATCATAAGCACTGCACCCAGATACTTTCAAATTGCCCAAATTTAACTGCTTCACCTTTCCACTCTTCTTCTGGTATCTTGAAGCCCAACGGAACAGATGGTCCCTGTTAGGATCTCAGCCTCTAGGTTTAATCGATTGAACAGATATAGCAGCGGAATAGCTCAGAATTAGACAAATTCAAGCAAGAACATTCGATATAAAGCGATAAAAGAATTTTGTTATAGAGAGAGAAATATCTGACAAAAGGAATATTGCATTAAGATTGTCGGTCTCAATGGCACGATAACAGGTGAGTCATCCTTCCTTATAAAGGAAAGAATGACGTAGGCTGATGTCACTTGAAAGTGACATGTAACCGTTTTATAACTACTGATGTTTAACAACTACTGAAGATGTCAACAACTGACATCTTCTTACAAATGTTCCTAAGTGTTAAACATCTTATTTACAACTACTGAAAAACATAAAACTACTGATACTACAACAACTGAAGAACAACCTCTTCAGTTGTTTACAAGTACTGAAAAGGAAACAAAACTACAGAAAAGTAAACAAACTACTGAAAGGAAAAGAAAACTACTGATGAAGAAAAACCATCACAACAACTGAAGAAGCCCTCTTCAGCTGTTGTCATCAGCTGTTAACATCAGCTGATGTCTTCAGTACTTGAACATCAGACTTTGTCTTTCAGCTGTTGATCTTCAGTCTTTGTCTTCAGTACTTGTTGAAGTCTTCAGACTTTAAATCTTCAGCTGTTGTCTCAGTCTTTGTCTTCAATACTTCAGAAATACTTTAGCAGTTGTATTCTTCAGACTTTGTAGAACAGCTGATCAGGTCTTCTTCAGCTGTTGTGATGTCCTGTGGGACTTAGAGGTTTCTCTGATCAGGCTCATTGGTTCTTTTGGTCCAACAGTCCCCGATTAATTAAATAGGCAGCAGTATTAATTGCATCTGCCCAGAACATCTTTGGAAGCCCTGAATTGATTCTCATACTTCTGGCTCTTTCATTCAATGTTCTGTTCATACGTTCAGCGACCCCATTTTGTTGAGGAGTGCTCGGGACTATATAAATCATTCGAATACCGTTCTCTGCACAATAGTTCTAGAACTCTTTGCTGACGTATTCACCTCCGTTGTCCGAATTCAAGCATTTCACCTTCAAATCAGTTTCCAATTCAACAGCAGTTTTCCATTTCTTAAAAACATCAAAAATTTCAGATTTATTTTTAAGAAAGTGGACACATACCTTACGTGTCGAATCGTCTATGAAAGTGACATAATAGTAAGCACCTCCCAAAGAAGCAACTAGAGTAGGTCCGAAAACATCCATGTGAATAAGCTCCAATTTATGAGCTTTCGGTGGCTTTCCTATCTTCACAAAAGACACCTTCTTCTTTTTCCCGAATACACACGACTCACAAAATTCAGATTCGACCTTCTTTAACCCTGGAAGCTTTCCACTAGAAATGAGCATTTTCATACCTTTTTCACTCATGTGACCGAGTCGTTAGTGCCACATGTTAGATTGACTCGGGCCACTAGTCACTGCATTTACCCCATCTACAGGAACTTCAACCATGTACAATGTGCCCCTCTTTGTACCTCTGGCAATGACAAGATTTACTTTCACGACCTTCCATTGTCCCCCACCAAACATGACATCATATCCTTCACTATCCAACTGCCCAATAGAAATTAACTTCTTTCTGAGACTTGGAATGACCCGAACATCTTTCAAGGTCCATGTCGTGCCCAATGGAGTCTTCAACACAACGTCCCCCATCCCTGTGATATCAAGAGCATGATCATTAGCTAAATGAACTTTACCAAAGTTACCTGTTCGTAGATTCCTCATCGACTTCGTGCTAGATGTAGCATGAAATGATGCTCCTGAATTCATGACCCATGACTCTGTAGAGTCTTCAACACAACAGATAAGAATGTCATTTGAATTATCTTCGGCCAGATTGACTTCCCTTTTATCTTTA
This sequence comes from Flaveria trinervia, assembly GCA_025506515.1. Lineage (NCBI taxonomy): Eukaryota > Viridiplantae > Streptophyta > Magnoliopsida > Asterales > Asteraceae > Flaveria > Flaveria trinervia. Next base: position 1,864,444 of record CM046450.1, on the reverse strand, counting down.
GGAGCAGATGGTTTAGGGCATTGGCTTCTGAAATGCCCATGTTCTTTGCAGTTCCAACAAAATGCCCATGTTCTTTGTAGTTCCAACACTGGATGTCTTTCCTAGGCTTTGACTGGCTTCTTCTTTTAGACTTTGAACGACCCCTGCTACTACCCCTACCTCTTCCTTCAGTAGTCAACAGAGAACTAGATGATTCACCAGAATTTCTCCTTCTAATGTCTTCCCCAAAAATCAAATCACGGACCCCTTCAAAGTAAGCTTAGTAGTACCACATGAACTACTAACTGCAATAACTGTCCCTGACTAACTTTCACGCAACGAAGATAACAATAACAAAGCTAAAACTTCATCATCAAACTTGATCTCAACAGATAACAAGCGAGAAATAATGGTATTGAAATCATTGATATGAGAGGAAACTGAACCACCTTCTTTCAATCTGGTGTTAACTAACTGTCTGATTAAAAATACCTTATTCGATTGAGACGGCTTCTCGTACATATTCGATAACGCTTTCATCAGACCATGAGTAGTAGTTTCCTTCACAATATTGAACACAACATTCTTTGCCAGTGAGAGTCTGATAACAACAATTGCTTTCCTGTCCAAAGTCTTCCAATCTTTATCTGTCATATCTGCCGGTTTATCCTTATCCAAGGCTGCCATTAAATCCTTTTGACATAGCAGATCCTCAATTTTCATCTTCCAAAACCCAAAATCATGTCCGTCAAATTTATTGATCTTTGTTCTCCCGTCACCAGCCATCATTCCAAACTAAGTGCTCAACAACCGAGTCAAAACAAGACAACACCAAAATCCCAAACAACAACAGTGGCTATTTCCGATGGCGGCAGAGAAGATTTCCGGCAGCGACGGCGCCAGAAACCTAATACGGCGGTGGCTGCGGCTTAACCCTAATCGGGGTTAGGTAGTGGCTGCGGCGGCGTAGTTCGTGTGTTGATTTTAACAGTAACCAAGAGCCTGAACCTGGCTCTGATACCAGTTGTTAGGATCAAATAGCTCAAACACACGAACACAATCACGTGAACAAAAAACAATAGAGCAAGACACGAGATTTATAGTGGTTCGGTTACGGTGTGTAACCTAAGTCCACTTGGGGCAACTAGGGTTTTTTTATTAAGGTGTTGAATGTTTACAAGTACAAGAGATATATTTATACTAACTAAACAATTAGGGTTAACACTCTTTGCCTAAAATAGCAAACTGGCTTTAGGGCGGTCGTCCCTTAATCTCCTAATTCTGTCTTCAGTTAATACTGGACCCAATCGAGGTGGGTCGGAGCCCACAACTTAACAAGATACAAATTAATTAAATAGTAACAAATTATACTAGATGTCAGAACAGAACAAAACAAATGTTGAGCGTCATAAACTATATTTGTCTTCAAATGCCAAAAGAAAAAAGATTAATCGCTCTAATGAAATTGTTATCATCCAAATATATAATGTTATTGGTTTATATAATTTTCTTTTAATCGTGAAAAAAACTATTATATATAATACTTAAAATATAAACTTCAAATTTATTCATGATAGTTTAGGAGTAGCCCACGAAAAAGCCTGGTACACTACACCAACTGTTCTATGGCCTAATAGTTGGGTCCAAAACACACGGATAAAAATAGATGAGACCATGAGGGCTAAAAAAACATTTATGCAATGAGGGTTGTACTCCCTGCTTTAAAACTTTGTACCCAATCCATGAAGAGACTAAGTGTAACTTGTACTTACAACCCATCATTCATTTTGTTATGTAGCTTGTACTTACAACCCATCATTCATTTTGTTAAGTGTATAAATAAAAGGGAAATTGTCACTCTACTATCATCAACGATAACAACAAAGGAAAAGATGAGTAATAAGGCTGACGGGGTACAATTCTATGTATGCATGTATATTCATGTATGTTTCTAAGGGTTAAGGGTACAACTAATAGATTCAATTTCCTGATGCATATGTATTCATGTCACGTGTTTTTTTTTTCAAATGCAAAAAAAGCATGAAGTAAGTTTACACTTAAACAAACATTAGAGTGCTTGTGTGGTCCTATAAGGGGGAACTCATGTTCCATCTAAAGATTGCTACGCTTCAAGATGGTCAGTAGAACTTCTCGGGTCAAGATTTCTAAAGTACAAAAGTCATGTATAGGTATAACATGAACTTCCTAACCCTTGCTATGTTTTTTCGATAAATAAAAAATAAAACATTAACTATATTTCCAAAAAAAATTAAAAATGGGTTTTTGTTAATATATATATATATAGATATATATATATATATAGGGGGTTCAATTGAAAACCACATTATAATTGAAAACCACATTATAATTGAAAACCTTAAAAACTCTTTTTTAACCATTGATCAATGTTAATCAAGGGTCAAGACCAAAGATGGTAGTTATGAAAATTTCTCTTAAATATTTATGATAAGTATTAATAGCTAGGGGTAGAATAGGAAGAAACTATTTTTTGTTTTTGAAATCATTCCTATAAAAAAAGAAACTGAAATTGTTCTTTATTCCATATTAATAATTGTATACTATAACTGCTTTTTCGTATTCTGTATATTCAAAAAACTGATTCCACCAACTCCATTGATTATACGATTATTTCTTATGATTTTAAATGATAAAAATGATTTCTAGAGTACATGTTACATCTACGTACCAACCAAAGTTACAATATGTAATGAATAAAGTTCATATATGTAACAACCAAACCTATTGAAAAACGAAAACTATGTATATAAATGAGAAGACGTATCCAAGTTACGTATATGTAACAAGAAGAATTATATTTATCTGAACAATGAACTTACATTAATATTACATAATCATTGGAACAAAAAAATTACATATATGTACCGATAGTGTTACGTATAAGTAACAACAGAGTTACATATATTTAAGAGTAGAGCTATCTATAATTTTATGTTACAGGTAACTTGGTAAGTTCAAATTTAAAAGAAAAAACATATATAAATACGTATATGTAACTAGCTAGGCTTTCAAATCTTCATCTTTTTTATTATGAGCACCAAGAACACACGCTAGTGTGTGTTTTTAGTAATCACAAAATCTATAATTTTATTCTAATTCTTGATGTGATATATTGAAATTCATGATCATAATGAATATGAAAATTATAAATATCATAATTTTGAAGCCATGCATCATTAGTTTCATCAAATATGTGAAGATTAATGTTGCAATCGTGTACTTGATCAGCTTCTCATCTTAATTCCGACGACCACAACCCTTTACTCACATATATCGTCGTCTCTTTCTAAATAAACTTGATTTTTTAGTAAATGGAACCTTAAAAAATGCTGCTGATGAGTTAAACGAATAGAGAAATTTACAAGAGTATGAAGATTGATTCTAAATAATAATATAAAATTTAAATTTAAAATAAATTATATAGATGAAAATCAATTTGTAGTGAGAAAAAAAATGAGATTTAGTCTATTTGTGAAAACATATCATAGTTAGATTATAATAAAATTTACTAATATACCCTTTATATGAAATATTAAAAATTTAATATTAACATGTTTTGATTGGTTAAAGTTGGTTTTTATGGTTTTCAATTATAATAGTGGTTTTCATTTGATCCCTCCTCTGTATATATATATATATACAGGGAAGAGATCAAATGAGAATTAACTTTTTTTACGAGAACTATAGGAATCAATCTCAGCCACTAGTTTTTAATGATAAAATTGTAATTAATAAAAACATATTAAAAAATTATAGATCAAAAAATAAAATTAAAATAAAATTAAAATAAAAAAATAAAACCACAAAAATGTTTCTTTCATTTCCCTCTTTCATAAAAAATAATAAAAAATCCCATTTTTTACGAAATTCAATCTACATATATGTAATAATGGATTTACACATGTCTAAATCTGATATTACACATGTATATAACCAGACTTACACATGTTTAAATAACGGCTCGATGTATATTTTTAAAGTATATTAATATGATAGGCGTTGGAAAGATAAAAAATACTGAAATTAATAGTGAATTTTTTTTGAAAAAATAATATCGTGAAAAAAAGTTATAAACGTTTTTAAAAAAAGATGAAATTGATATGTGAGTTGCATGTAACTAAAATGTATAATTTATATTGGTTTATATAGTTCTTGTAAAAAATATAGGTTCTCAATATTTAAAAATATTGGTTTATATAATATATATACACACATATATATTAGTGTATCAATTTAATATTGTGAACATATTACGCAAATCTGGTAAATGTTGAGTTGTCTAATTTTGTTAGTAAACATTATAAGAAAACTAGGCTGAAGATTATGAGGTTGCTCCATGAAAGTTATTGAACTGTTTGCTAGTGTTGACTATTGTATTTACATATAGCGTCATGTTGCATATAAGAAAAGAAGATAGATAGTTAGCAAATAAGAGGTTGGCCTTCATCTTTATGGGGTCAAGGGTTTTAACCCTAGCTAAACATATGTCCTTGTGGAGTTGTCGTGTGCCAAGAATTTGATCCTCCTCAATATATGAAACATGTTCATCACACACATCCTCCAATTAAAGCACCTTAACAAATTGTTTGTCTTTTTTCATATCTAGGATTTAATTAGCTCGAATATTTGGTGCTTAACATCTAGCACACGAACATATCTTCGTGAATCTTTACCGGACTTCATCTTCTATGTTTCTAGGGTTTTCCTCCGTGTCATATGTCGAGTTCGTTGTCTTCCCCAAGTAATGTACTTCAATTGTTAAGGATTTTTATTGTTTTCTGTCTATGTTTTTGGGTTTTTTTGTAATTTGAAATTGCTATTGGAATAAAACCATACTGTTATTTATTTTGTATCATTCTAGACCCTAATAATATGATAATTTTTGGAAAGTAACAAACTTGTGTTAGTTGCTTAATAGTTTAAAAAACTCTTATATTACACATGTTGAATAAAAAAAATAAATAGTAATTAGTAATGATAGTTTAAAGATTATACAATGATTTTACAATTTAATTGATGATAATAAAATTTTCAGTTCACTAATTTATAAATAGGGAAAATTATAAAATTGACTAATTGACCAAAAGTAATTACCAAAATAATCGATCAAAAATGAAATTTTAAAAAGAAAAATCCAATCGCAGCCCGCCACATGTCATCCATCACTGACGTGGCGAGGGAATACGGGGATCCCTCGCCTCGAAATATGTGCCCGACGAGAGAATGACATAATCCCTCGCCCACATGTCATCCCTCACCCATCTCGCTCACGTGTAAGCCTTTCCCTCATTGAGTCAGCGAGGGATTATGATAATCCCTCGCCCGTATTTATGAAAATGCCCCTCCTCGCCTAATATTTATAAAAATAATAAAAAAATCCAAGATTTTTAAATATTTATTGTTTTAACTTAAAAAAAATCTAAAATATAATAAAAGCAATGAATAATAAAAATAACAATATAAGTAGAATGTATTAAACAAAAGCTAACCTCGTGCTCCATCACCATGATGTTTGAAATATTTTTTTAACGAAGATTTTTTACAGTTTTTTGGAAGATTTTTGAAAGTTTTTTTGAAATTTTCGGAGATCTACCCACTCTCCTTCCCCCTTTAAATAGTCCTTGCCATATTAATGATCATCGTCTCGATTCTCGAGTTCTCGCTGACCAGGCAAGGGATATGTCACATCCCTCGTCGACATTGACCTCTCCCTTGTTTTGGTTTTGGTGCCCTCGCTGATGTCACCTTTCCTCGCTGACGTGTCCGAGAAGAAGGTCAAATCCCTCGCCTCGTAGGAAGTGCCCATCACTGACTTGACGAGCGATGTGACCTATCCCTCACCTATATATATGAACCCCTCGCCAGACCCTTTTTTTAATTTACAATTTACACGTGGGCGAGGGAAAAATTTTCCACGTGGCCGAGATATTATGATTTTTTCGCGCCCGTGACGAGGGATCAAAGTCAACTGTCCCTTTTCGTATTTTTTTATCAATGGTTATTTTAGTAATTCGTTTGGGTCAATTGGTCAAATTCGTAATTTTTCCTTATAAATATCTAAAAGAAATTCTGTTTAAATTTTATTAATAAGAGAAAAAAAACAAAAAGTAAAAGTAATGAGTTATTGTCATCATTTGATAAAGAAGAGAAACGAAAAATAATTATAAGAAGATACGAGTATCGTGAAGAGATCACCAAGTCCAAGGCTCTATGATTACAACATGATAAGACTTGGCCTTTCACTATTTGTTGTGCTCAAAGAGTCAAAGGTTTTGTAACTGAGGGCATCCTCTTGCTACGACGTATGCTTATGTTGTTCTTTGAATATTAAAATGTCGATACAACTCTTTTTAATAATAGAATATTTTAAAAATAATAAAAAAGCTCTAAAATGTTGTAAAAGACTAAATAGATAAATTCATAAAAGAAGGTCATTTGTCAGTATTTACATTCAAATTATTTTTAACAAATTTATAAACTAAACAAAACAATGGCAAGGAATAATGTCTCAGTTTATTTATTCTATTAACTAAAAAGAATATAATTGCTAGTGTATTACTTTAGTCATGCTCCCTATTAAAAAGGAAGAATGATATAAAAACTAACATACTGTTTTTTTTACTCACAAAAATAACTCAAACAATAAACATGTTTGCTTTTTTTCATATTTTTTAATAATTTTTTATATATTAAAGTGACATATTAACTAAGTTTGTAGATAAACCGAACGAACATGTATATTAGCATTTTCGTGTTCATTCATTAATTTTAATCGAATATGAACACAGATACGAACACATAATGAAACATGAGTTTTTATTCATGTTTTTCATTAAGAAAACATAAATGTTTGTGTTTGTTCATTTTGTTTGCTAGATAGCTAAATGAATCCATGTGTTAAATTTGGCGTCGAACATATATATTTTTGGCGTCGAATCAGTGGTCGATACCGATTTTTTTATTTTTTTTTATTTTTCAGTACTTTTGTATATATATTTATTAAAATAGTTATGATTTTATCCGATTCTCATATCCAGTCCGACCAGCAGACCAATAAGACGTTCATTTCACTATTCGATCTGGTTCTGAAAACATTGACTACAAATCATGAATAAAGTGTTAAATAAATGTCAAAAAATATTTCTTATAAATGGCAATTGAATATGCGGTATGAATTAGTTGCGAAGAGACTTTAGAGTTGTGGGTGTAAACGAGTCGAGCTAGAGCTTAGTTAGACTTGAGTTTGGCTCGTTTTGGTATTAGAAGGCTCGTTTTGGTATTAGAAGGCTCGTTTTGGTATTAGAAAGCTCGAGCTCAAGCTCGACTTGTTTGTAGTTGTCACACCCCAACCTTGACGGCGGAATCGTCGAGATGTGAGGGTTAAGATTGTTCACAGCCACATAACGCTATATTTAAGTGTAAATATTAAAATTATAAGTTTCAACAGTCATTACAAACATAAGTCTCAAAACATAAAATAATCCCAAATAAAACAAAACGTAGCATAACATTTATTTATTTAACTAGGTCCAAGTCCTAGTTTTATTTCCAAGCTTCAAAAGTCCACTTTAAACTTGGGGATTTCCTGAAACATGAAAAAAATAAAAGGGTCAACTATAAATAGCTGGTGAGTTTCCAAGGTTTTTTATACATAATATGATAAAGTTACAAGTAGCAATTCATGTCATAGGTCATAAGCAAGTAAGGTTATAGAACACATATCGTCATAACCAAACCTCGACTTGATTACAAGTATAAAAGATTGGCTAAGTGTATTTGGTTCCCATGATGAACAAGCATACGTCATCAGGAGCCGGCAATACCTCGGCTTTAGCACCAAATAGGCTTGTCAGGCCCAAAGATCTAAGACGTCGCCAGGCTAGCAATAGTTAATGATTGTAAACAAACTATGTATCTCATATAATCACTTACAACACACAAATAACCATGACAAAATATAAAGATGAATTGCAAGTGCATTACAAGTCTCAAACGTTTATAAGTGTACGATGTATAAGTATCATGTTTCACCCCAAAATAGTGTGAAAAATGTAAAAAGGGGCAAGGAAAACTCACTTGTCAAATAAGTATATAATGAAGATCAATAAGAATAATATATATGTCGTTCCAAGATAAAACGTCACAAGACACCTAAATATATAGATTAACAAGGTTAAAGTTTACTAACGAGTTTAACGATTCAACGGGAGCTAGGGTTTGAATTGATATTTTGGGGTTTCAACAATTAAATTCATTAAAATGATATAGTTGATTTTATTTTTATTCCATGAAAATAAAATATAATAGTCGAGCGTTTTATTATGAGGCAACGAAAATACTTACGGGAAATAAGGTTTAAATATCAGTTTAAACAATCTTTTATAATAATAATAATATTTTTTTATACTAATGTTTTAGACAATAGCATACAACAATGTTTGAGTAAAAAAATGTAAAGTTTTAAATCTTTTTTTTTAGAATCTATATTATATAAACTAATATTATCATTGTTTTATAAAATGTTTAAATTATTCAGGAAATAAATTTATAAAAATTAATAAAGTGATTTTAAAAATACACAAAGTTTATAAATTTATTTTTAATAATTTACAAAAGTTTGTATATATTTAAATTTTGAAAGAAAAACAAAAGGAGTGGATTGAGGTCCCCGGGTTCGAACCCGGGACCTCAAGTCCACACTCCACGTCAACCACCAGTAAACCAAAGGCCTTAGCCGCGGTTAATCTCCGTTTTAATACCTTTTAAACATAACCCAAGCAAAACCCCCAAATTGGATGAACCCTAGTTTAGATTCGAACCAATTGATCATCTAAACGATGATGATAGCCAAATTAACCATGGGGCTTTTGTTTCCCATGCTTAATCGAGCATATCCACGTATGTAACTTACTTGAATCAGTTTGAATCGAAGACAATCCTAATCGAATAACAAGTCGCAGTCGTAGTACTCAATGGATGAGAAATCCCCAATGATAATCCAATTAAACTTGCAGATAGCTTCGAATGATGATCCAGATGCGAAGCCCTATGTTGATTTTGGTTAGACTTGTTCGGAGCTTGGGTTTCGATAGAGTTGCAAAACCGTGATGAATGAGAGTTTGATTCGATGTTGGAACTTGTTTCAGATGAAATTGAAGATTGTAATCGTTTAGGGATTGATAGGTGATCGTTTAAGTTGGTTTAATTAGATTATTATGAAGTGTTAATGCTCGAACGGTTTGGAGATTTAATGCTACGGTTAACCTCTCGTTTTGGCTTCATAATTGGCATTTAAATGTGTTTATTTAACACTTACATGATCGAAACGGTTGTTTGAAGGGTTTAGGACCGGTTTCGGGTTGTGAAATCGTCGGATTTTGAGGGTTTACGGCGGCCGGAGCGTCGCCGGAGAGTTGGCCGGCGATTGGCCGGAAAATCGGGGAAAAATAAGGCGGTGGTTTGTTCTTTTTTTTATTATTTACAGGATTACCCCCATGTAGTTTCAAAAGTTATCATTTTATGCATAAAACCTTTATTTTAAGTTTTAAAAAGATGACAACTAACCTCCCTTAAGTTAATTAGTTCTAATTTAAGGTCATTAAGTTTCTTTTATTATTATTATTATTATTACTATTAATATTGTTATTAATATTATTATTTTTATTATTATTAATAATATTATTATCTCTATTATTATTATTATTATGATTATTATTATTATCCTTATTATAACTTGTATTATTATTACTACTATTATATTAATATTATTACTTTTATTTTTAACCTTCATATATTAAAGGTTAGTGATAACTAAAAAAAAGAATAAGCACATGAGTTTCATAATTGTCAATAGTGACCTTTATAAGAATAAACAAAATTAACTTTTAATTTAAAAAAAATACGAGATGTTACAGTAGTTCTATTTCTAAAGATTGAATTCAGTTTGTTAGGAATTTTCAAACTCGAGTTTTGTTTGGGTTCTACTCGTTTATTGTAAAAAATCACTTTTATATTTATTTATAATCATCATTTTTATATACAACATAATATACATTATTTGATTATTTTTATTATAATAATATATATAATAATATTATTTATGTAAATATATATTTAATATATATATAAAACATTATTTAAGCAAAAAACTTGTTAGGCTCGCGAGCCGACACGAGCTTGATATGTAAAGCTTGCACTCAAGCTCGTTTAGTAAAGTAGTCATAACCCGAGCTCAAGCTTGGGTTCGTTTAAGCTCGGCTCAATTCGAGTTTTTTTCGAACCGATTTCGAATAGCTTGCGAGACAGTTTAGCTTGTTTACACAAATAAGAATACCGTACGATGATAGACTCCTTTGACCCTTAGGTTCCTACAAAACAAAAGTGTGAGACCAAAAGCTTGCAAAAAAATTAAATAAGGACATGTGTATTATAGTTATAATTTTGCAAAACCATAAAGACACTCATCTAATCTTATTTCTATCTCTGTATTATTGTTTATTTCGAGACACAAACCACCAACCGTATGGGAAGAAGACCATATGCACACCACCAGGTATTATTTAATCAATATAAAAAATTAAAAGAAAAAAGAACGACTATATGTACATTGATATTGGCTAAAAAAACTAATCAATATCAAAAGCTCATAACACTATAATTATACAAAAAAATTCATTCACTTGACCCTACGATTAATTTCTGCGAACATACCAAAGAAAGAACATTAGACAGTTAATTTAAACATAGGGCCATTAGATAAATCCATCCCTTGAAAAGCTGCTTCATTCATACCTTTCCAAATCATCCACCAATTCAACCCCATCTTTTTTTGTTTTTCACCAAGTGTAATGAATTCAAGCAATAATAATATTTTGACAAAAATGTCAAACTCGTTAGAATTGCATTCACATATATGATATTTTCGACTAAACAAGATCTCATCATTTAATTAACATAAAACAGTTTATACAAGTATATCAACACAAGTTCTTCTTGAAAAAAAAAGAACTAAAACATAGAACTTATTAAAATGATTACTAACCTGCAACAATGTGCTGCAGACTAAACCTCATACAAGAACGAGATGAACAAGATGAGTGCTATCAGGCAGAAAACCCTCAATTAAACTGATTAGAGAAAACCCTAGAAATCTTGAATAAATGAAACTTCCAGAGAGTCTACCCTTTTATTTGTTAAAAACAATGATATATATGATTGAACTTCAGTAAACCTAGTTGGTGGGCCTTCACTGCAACATCAAGCTTCAGCCCATACATTTAAACGAGAGTTTAAGCACAACACCTATAGCTTTAGCCCACAACAGCACTAGCCCACAACAACACTAGCCCATTTACTCCATGTTAGCACTACAACATCAAACAAACTAAACAAGTAAAACTAAAAACTAATCCAGTTGAATAAAAAACATATAAATTGTTAACATGCCCCCTTGATTCAACCGGAGAAAACATCAAACAATTGCAACTTTGAACATAGCTGCTAATGTTGTTGCATCCCTAATCCTTTTGTGAACAAATTTGTAGGTTGTTCATTAGTATCAATTTTTAAAATTTTAAAAAAACCAGACACAACTTTCTCACGAAGAAAGTGTAAATCTATCTCAAAATGTTTTGTACGATCCTGAAAGATAGGATTAGCCGAAATAAGAATAGCAGCCTTACTATCACAAAACATTAGAACAGGTAGTTTTTGAATGGAGACAAACTAGACAGCACAGACGAAAGAATAGGATTGATAAGGTAAGTAGCAGTAAGTATACATTCACATCACATATTCACAGGTAACCTTCCCTGAAATAGAAGAGATCTAGCTGAGTTAATCATATGTTTATGTTTTCTTTCTACGACCCCATTCTGTTGAGGTGTATAGGCACAAGAGGTTTGGTGTATCACACCCTTTTTATTAAAAAAATCACTGAACTTGATTATTTAGAAACTCAGTACCATTAGTTGTTCTACACACTTTTATTTTTTTAGAAAACTATGTTTCAATTAGATTTAAAAAACTTTCAATATTCGAAAATACTTCATCTTTAGACTTTAGCATATAAACCCAGACTGCTCTAGAGTAATCATCAATCACCGTTAGAAAATATTTATAACCATCACGACTGGTTATTTTAAAAGGACCCCATGAATCAAGATGGACTAATTCTTCTATTTCTTTTGACACATGATTACTATTTGAAAATGAATCTCTAGTCTGCTTAGATTTATGACATACTTCACATTTTTTAGACAAAGTATTATGACTCAAACTTAATTCAGGTTTTAAAACATTTAGAACTTGTTCGATGGATGTTCCAGCCTGCTATGCCATAAATCAGCAGAACTAGAGCAAGCAAACATACAATTATTAACATAACAGTCACCTTCTTTGTTTATCTTATCAAGTACATACAACCCATCTATAGCTTTACCAGTCATCACTAGTTTCTTTTGTTCTAAGTCCTGAATATAATAATGAGAGTCAATGAAAAAACACCACAAATTGTTCTCTTTTGCCATTTTATTCGCCGATAGTAGATTCATACAATACTCAGGAACTACCAATACATCATTAAGCATTAGATTATCAGTTAACTTGAGATTTCCTATTTGTGAAATTAAGGTTTTGGCTCCATTTGGATGACCAACTGTTAAGTTTAATTCAGAAACATCTAACAAGTTTACCATATTTGCTGTAGATACAGTCATATGTTGGTTAGCTCCTAAGTCTACTATCCAGCTTTGCTTAGACACTAGTCGTTTATGACTTTGAGAGCTAATAGCTAATTGAAATAGATTTGTGTTTAGACACGTACCAACCATATTAGCCTTTGGTGACACAACCGGGTTATGTTCAGAAATAAGTGACATGATTTTATTTATCTGTTCTGCTATAAAGGGTTGAGACATAACATAGTGAGTAGTACCATTTGTTTCTACACTACTAGAATTACTTTGAGTTCTTTGTACATTTGATTTCTTTTTGTAATTTGGAGGGTAACCTATAATTTCAAAGCATTTATCTATAGTATGACCTATCAAATTACAATGAGTACACTTTTGACCTTGACTATTACTTTGTTTTCTTTTGTTATTTACAATTTTGAAACAAAAGCATTTGCCTGAGTTTTTCCTTGATTATTTATTTTTCTATGTGACTCTTAGATAAGATGGTTGTTCTGATTGGCCGATAAATGTCATCAAGAGCCATTAGGAATTGCATTAGCTTTAGTTGTTGATTATGGGCTGTAATTTTTGTTATTGTCTCCACATGGAGTTAAGTTGTGATAATAATATGATATTTATTGCCCATGACTAATAGAGTTAATCTACTTATGCAGGTTATATATAACAGATCCATCAACTTTGCTATAAGTTTCTTTAAGTTCATTCCAAACATCAGAAGCAAGTTGTGAAAATATTTGACCTATATACAATTCCTCAAACATGGAGTTAAGTAACCAGGATAGAACAACAGAATTACAACGTTCCCATTGATTTGAAAGTATAGGATCATTAGTTTGTTTTTTACAAGTTCCATCAATAAAACCCACCTTATTTTTTTTACAGATAGAGCATGTTTTATTGACTTGGCCCAAATAGTATAGTTTTCTGTACCTTTCAACTTTATACTTATCAATGACAGATTATTAGTATCACTTGCATGGAGGTATAAAGGGTTACTAAAATCCAAGTTATTAATCTGAGTTTCATCACTGGTTTGAATAACAGTCTCAACCATAGTTGTATACTTTAAGCAGGAGACTTAACACTTAAGCACTGAGCAAGAATCACAGTATATCTCACAAAGAACACATAATGCACAAATCAAAATTTACAAGTAACAAACAAGTGTAAGCAACCTGAACTCAGTTGAAGATGGGACAACAAAGCCTATCCAGAGACCAGATTCCAAGACCACTCTTAATGGTAGCCGGACAAGTATAGATAAGGAGTTGATTTACCTTTAATTAACCAGGCTAACTATCACAGTCAATACAAACAAACAACCCCAACAGCCTAGTATACAAATAACAGCAATGTTTTGTATATAGCACAACAAACCAAGAAATATAACAAGACCAAAAAAGGTAAGAGACCCTTATCTATAGTCCAAGTATTGACACTAATGGATTGTTGATTCCCGTATGTTAATACTCCCGCAAAAACTCATTAGTGAAAGGACTTGCTACAGAACAGGGTAAGAGACCTTATGTCACACCCCAACCTTGACGGCGGAAACGTCGAAGTGTGAGGGTTAAGATCGTTCACAACCACATAACGTTATTAATAATCCAAATATATATTTAACATAAGTTCCAATTGTACCATTACAATCATAAGTCTCAAAGAAATTAAAAGCATAACATAAGATGTAACAAGCCATTTTATTTTCTTTATTTAACTAGGTCCATTCTTAGATGTGTAAGCTTCAAAGAGTAGAAATCAAGCTTGAGTATTTCCTGAAATATGTTAAAAATAAAAGGTCAACAATAATGTTGGTGAGATTTCCATAGTTTTCGATACATAAGTATACAAAAGATGGCAATTCATGTTGTAAGTTAGAGAACAAAGTAAACTAGGGATGTAAGACAGAATGCACAATCAAACATTGACAAAGTTTTACAAGTCTCAAACATTTACAAGCATATACGATTAGCTAAGTGTACTTGGATCAACCAAGCAGGCTTGTCAGGCCCATAGATCTATGACGTCGCCAGACTAGCAATAGTTAATGATTGTACATATAATTCGACATTACATGGTAGCTACAAAGTTCAACTAACCACAACACACAAGCAAATTGCCATAAGTTTACAAGAATCAAATGTTTACAAGTGCAATGTTTATAAAGTAGCATGTTTCATCCCAAAGTGTGAAAATATGAAAAAAAGGTATAGAAATACTCACATGATCAAATAATATATAATTGATGATTAAAATGAATACTAATAAGCAACGTTTCAACGTAGTCCTTCACAATGCACCTAAAACAATATATATTTACAAGTTTAAAGTTTAATAATATTTTAATGGTTAAACGAGACTAGGGTTTCAATTTGGTATTTGGGGTTTTGACAAACAATTATATTTAACGAATGGAAATCAATTATATTATCTTGGATTGAATGCTAAGAAATATATTTATATTTTATATAAAGATGAGAAGAGAAAACATTTATAATAATTTATAAGATTTATTAAGTTTAAATAAAATGTTTATAACTGAATGAAATTAGCACGATTTAAATAATTTAAAGGCGACGTTTGAAATAAAAAAAACTATTATTTAAAATCTAAGTTTTAAATAAAAGTAAGTTAACTATAACATTAGCTTTAGGATTTTTAATAAAAATAAGAAGGTAATTTTTAACCAAATAATTACAGAAAAATTAATTATTTGATTTTAAAATAAACTAGGTTTATAAAATAATTTCTATAAATTTTAAAAATTTTAAAAATTTTTAATATTTATTTTAAAGGCCAAAAAGGCCTAAAAAATGTATGAGGCTCCCCGGGTTCGAACCCGGGACCTCTTATGTATGGGTGATGCGTCTTACCAGTGTACCAAAGGCAGTTGCTGTGCTAAGTTTGAGTTTTAAAACTTTAAAAACGCTAGTTACAAAACAGTCCCAAATCACAAGAACCCTAATTCGTGAAATCTCAAAATTGAAAGCCAAATTGAACGATTCAACCCGATTAACCTTAGGGATTTTGACCCTTAGGTGTAATCGAGTCTAATGATGTAACATACTTACTTGATTAAGATCAGATTGTGGGTTTTAGATTTGAGCGAGACTTGCGACTGTTCTTGATTTCCAATTCGTAGTGTGTGTATGTTTTTCAAGTAATTGAGGGTTTAGGGAGTTTAGGAAACCCGATTAGAGTAAAAACCCTCTAATTTATAGATTCAACTCATTCGATTTGGTACCCAACGGCTGCAACGTTCGAATCGGGGGTTACGGATCGAATTAAGTCATTCAATTGTTGTTGCAGGTGCAATCATTCATCACATTTAGTTTGTGATAATTAAAGGAACGTTTCTAGTCGTTTAATTGTATTGTTATTATGATTTCATTGTAAACCGATTTGATTATTGTTGAGGGTTCGCTTTCAAGATTAAAGAGCGTTAAATCTGCATCGAAACTCATATTAACAGGCATACACAGGTTCGATTTTGCCTCACGAACATTTTGGTGTAACTTGGGATCGAAACCGAGGCATAAAACTCGGTTTGTGGCCTTGCCGGAGCCGCGGCCGGAGGCTCGCCGGAAAGTCGGGGGAATAAGGGGGGAAACGGTTTTGGTTATTAGGTATTTACACAATTGACCCCTGTAGTTTGTTTTGTTATCATTTTATGCCAAAACTCTCATTTAAAGTTTTAAAAATCACAAAACAAACCTTTTTTTTAAATACATCATGTTTTAATCATTTTTAAGTTTAATAAATTTTTATAAAACATTATTATTATTATCTTTACCATAATATTAGTTATTATTATTATTATTATTATTATTATTATTATTATTATTATCTTAGTTATTATTATTTTTGTTATAATTTTATTGTTATTATTTTTGTTATTAATATTATGATCGTTATTATTATTATTGCTTATTATTATTATTATTGCTATATTATTTTTATTATTATTATTGCTATATTATTATTATTATTATTATTATTAATATTACTGTTATTTATTTATTAAGTAAAAATTAACATTATAATCTTTCAAGATAAAGAATTAAAAGACAAATTAAAGTAATAAGCATAAGTAATCTATGAGTTTCATATTTGACAACAAATGTCCATACAAGAATTTAACGAAACTACCTTTTAGTTAACCAAAAATATATGATGTTACAAGGAGTTTTCCTTCAACACACTTGTAGCGCTGCTTCAGAGAGTCAAGAAATGCCATAATCAATTACAACCTAGAATTCTAGATATACATAAACTCATTTGAAGCTACAAAAATATGTTTTTTTCTCTTCGCCCTTTCACTTTATTTTGGTTTTTAATAAATATAAATCATCTTAAAAGTGACCCATTTTTTAATTTATTTGTATTGATGGTTGTTATAATTATTTATTAAACAAATTATATAAAACCATCTGCTAAAAATGTTATATTTAACTAAAAATATATAAAATAGTTAAAATCTGTCATTTAGCCATTTACTATCCCGTACACTTTCACTTTCGTTACGTAATTATCAAGTGGATGTAGCATGGCAACTTGCTCTCTTGGGCTCCTATAGCTTAGTTGGCATTGCCTGACCACTTATTTTTTATCTATTTATTTAACACATATTTCTGTTGTCTGCAATCCTATATTTCACAAAACTTTATTCAAAAAAGTTGATTTTAGACTTTTAGTTATATATTAAAATTTAACTAAAAGTGATACAGATTGAGTAACTTGAATAATTAAATGTTAAATCAATAAAAGTTTTGAATCATTAAATGTTAAACCATTAAGAGGTTTCATCATTAAAAGTTACTATATCGTTTAATCATTTAGATTTATTTTAATAACATCACCTTAGTGAATTAGTTTATTCGGTAAAACTGTATTTTTTAGTTGCGTGACAAAGTTTAATAGACCAAGTATAATCATAAATAAAATAAAATATAAAGATATAATTATAATATTTTACATGTATCATACAATTTCTAAAGTTAAATGTTAATTAAATAGGCGGACGCCATGTATGCCGTACATGATATGAGAGAAATAAGTGTGCAACTTGACAATTACCCCCACTTGTGAGACAATTTGGTTGCTAGGTAGCATGTAAGCGAATTAAGTATGATGTTTTATCCAAAAATGTCATGTTGCTCTAGTTTTGGAAAAGCTATATATGTTACGAAGACTCGCTAATGGAAATGATAAAAACGAACATTGTGATTTCACTTTTACGAGGAGTTCACGCATTCTGAGTTAGTAAAATATTGGGTTGTGAATATTTAGGTTTTATAATACACGTAAAAAGACTCTTGTAATATACCCAAATTTTTTAAGGGATTGTGACATCTCTTTAATGTGGACATTTTAACATGATGAAATATGTTCAACATGATCCTACATGTAAAAAGACTTCTTCATTCTTGATTTTAGATCTTTTATGCTTTTTATGGTTCTAACCTATAGATATATGATCTAGGTATGCCATCACTAAGGGGTGTGAGATTTGTATTCAAGGCTGGGTTGAAATCAAATGTTTTACCCATGTTGCCAACTTTGAGATAAAATAAATATTTACGATGGTGAAAGTGAGCCGTTGAAATCGAGTGTGTAATTCTGATGGTTGTGCTTAGTTCCTCATGTTAACCTTAGGAACCAAAGTTACTTTGACTTGAGTAAAATACTCGAGGTAGACTTTGTCTTCATTTGATGAGTTTTAATGTGTTCGAGTCATATTTCCCTTAATGGCTTGCTTTAAATATTATATGGTTGGTTAATGTATAGCAACGAGTTTTGGGTTTAGAATCACATCCTCGAGATGTGATCTAACCACAATGAACCATGAAAAAACGTTCAAATTTAAAAAAATCAACAATTCAACGAATATAAAGAACTAAAAGTAAAGCATTGATCACAAGTTGTAAGCTAGAAAAACCAAAACATTCAACTACGAATAGCAAAGAAAAATTGAATGGCTTCAGGGGAAAAACAAACTAGCAATAGAGTTCATAAAATGTATTAAGTGAATATTTCTTAAATTAAAGCTTGTATCAAAGTCAAAATTAAAACCTCTAAATTTGTTTGTGAGAAGACTTGTGATATGGAATTATAAGAGTATGTCTGATCTAAAGCTTGACATGCCATATGAAACCACACACCCAAATAACATATCCACGAACAATATAACGAATGTCATGTGTTCATATGAGCTTACAAGTATCATGCAATTAAACACCATGTGTTATACGATCATGATCAGTGTGAGTGCAACATAGGCAATTCATGATTTCATGGGTGTGAAGCAACACCCCTGGAGCGTAGCCTTCTTTAACTTGATCAAACTCACGGGCGTTTTGCCCTTTACCACCTTCACACCGTTTTTTTTACTCAAAACTTTTCATAATCGATATTGATTAAAAATAAACATATCCACTCATCCCTCCACGTCACCAACCCATTACATATATTTAAGAAAAAACTGTATAATGGTCCTTATAGTTTAAACATATCACAAGTTTGGTTCCCAAACTTTGACAATTACAAGTTGGTTTAACTTGTATGTAGTCATTGTAAGTTTCATCTTCTAATTTTAAAACATGAAAAGTTAGTCCAAAATTTTATATGATTGTTGTAAATTTGGTCCCTAAAATTTAATTTAGAATTAATTACATCAAAGTCCATGTGGTTAGGTCTACTTTCAATTTTGGTCCATAGGTTTAAAAAATTACAAGGTCGGTCCAAATGTTTGTACAAACATAACACGAAAGGTCCCTATCATGTATGGTTGTTATATTTTTCCGTTAAGTTCTTATAAAAGGACAAGAATACCACTAATATCTTCGTCTTCAACCTCAAAATCCTAACTTAAACTAATCATCATTATTCTAACAAACAACCAACATTACCACCACCATTCGACCAAGTCATCACCACCACTAGTCCGCTGACAACCACTAATCCTCTGAAACCCACCACCTCCAGCCACCATATACATCACAAACTCGATATCGTTGTCCACCGTTGCCCCCACAACCTCCACCTCCTCACCATCGCAACCCCCCACGCCTCACCAACGCAGTCTCCATCGCAGCCCCAAACCGCAGCCACAAACACCATATTCAACCTAACGTGTCTGTTGGCCACCCATCTTCTTTATGAGAGAGAGAGAGATGGATGGTTGTTATGGTGGAGAGAATGGTTATGGTGACTTTAGTGTCAAATGAAAAGTAGAAGGTGGGGGTGAGGGTGGTCCATTCATGAGTGCGACCTTTTATTTTACGTTTTGACATACTTTTGGACCGACCTTGTAATATTTCAGAACTAAGAACCGAAAGTGAAATCAGACTTAAGCACAAGAACCTTTCATGTAATTAACTTTAACTTTAAAAGTTAGTTCAAACTTTATAAAATAAATAAATACTTAATGAATATAATGTCATTAATCAAATGTGCAATATGTATACAAAAGTTTTAATTAACTTTGTAATTTTTAAATTTTAAAAACCAAACACGCAATATGGTTAAACCATATTGATAGGCACCATTTATGTAATTTTCTCCGCATAATTAAATAAATATGACCCACTCTTTACATACTACATTTTTTAATCACACTAATGAAGGTGTTTCAAATATTCTTTAATAAAATCTTTTTTTCATGTAATTATTTCAAATACAATACAAGAAGTGACTTATTAAGCTAATCCCATCCAAACTAGTCGGGATTGTCGGCTGGCTACAGTATCTTAAACAATTAGACGTACCTTATTTAACAATTATTGGCTTTTCGACAATCATATTTGTTATCTTTTCTTTATAAATCAAGTTGCCTCGTTTCAACAGAGATCCTAATTAATAAGAAAAGACACATGACAGATCCAAAATTCATCGCCACCTGCTTATATATCACACATAGATGCAAAATAAATAAAACCTTATTGAACTTCAGTAATATTTTTAAAAATACTCTTGTTAATAATTAATGTAACCAAGTATTAATCCTAAATACTAGCATTGAGTGAAAAAACACATAATTGAACATTGATAATAAAATAATTGAAAAACCAAACCAAGTGAGATAGAGATGGTCCAGTTTGTTTAAAAAAATATATTTTGCGTAGGGATTAAATCGATTCGTAATTTGATGTACACAATCTCATCATACACTTTATCAAAAGATTATTAAAAAACTTGAATATATGAGCTTAAGGTTATAAAACGACAACTTTACTAGTTTTCAAACCTAGTTACCTTTGTTTTATTAACTATGAGGGCATACATCTTCAATATATATTGTCAAATCAAATATTAATCAGACCAATAAAGGAAAAATATCTTAGAATCATACTAATGATATCGCAATAAATGTGTTTTTATCCACGTAGCATATGTAATGAAATATATATGTGGATACGTCGAATGCATATATTCAAATATATATGTGGATATGTCGAATGCATATATTCAAAGTCTAAATCGTTCTTAGACGAGTCAAAGTCAAATCGTCGATTTGAATATATTAGTCAAAGTCGTGTTACTATTTGAATTATTCGTAGAACTGATCCATCAAAGTGGTCCCAAGTACTCCCATGTCCAACTTTACTCTATAAATAAATTTTCTGTCATGAATAATGTTATATAATGCAAATCATAAAGAATATATTAAAACTAAAACCGAAATAAGTAAACCACGTAAATGAAATTCACAATCAATTTGGAATAGAAGTTAACTTATAATAACCATATACAACATTCTAAAATTTACAGTTTTGCCTTCTCTTATTCTAGAATGTTGTTTTATTTCACGTTGTATAATTAATAAGATAATTTAGATTTAAGCTTATATTTGGTAAATGTGATACGGTAAAATTTGACATTTTCGTCCATAACTTATTTATTGACCATAACACATGATGGTTTTTGATCTCGACATTTTAATCCAAATGACAACCAATGTTAGAAATACTTGTTTATTTTTTTGTGAAATGAACAAACTGTACTTAATATTATCCGTAACGTATATACAGTCAAATCGTCTAGCTAGGATTTATCCGAACAAGGTGAATGTAAAAATTGTTTGGAATTTGAAGAGAAACAAAGTTTGTACCTGACCGGTGGACTGGAATCAAATTTATTTATTTTTTGTATCAAATGGGATGGGTGGTTCAAGTTAGATCCATTGATTTTGACTGTCGATTAAGGTTGTTATCTCCAAAAACGAAAGGGGTATAGTACCTCTTGTTTTGAACTTATCCAAATACCTCTTGGCTTGGAGTTCTAGAGCTCGATATATGGTGGTGCTCAATAAACCCCGCCATTAGATTTGTTCACCATGCTGGTTTAGGGGGTTTTGATGAAGACTTGAGGGTTTTAAAAATGAATGCGCACGCATGGGGCGCGGGCACATGTACACACATATATATATAGAGAGAGAGATAGAGAGAACAAGAGAGAGAGAGATAGAGAGTTTGTTGGGTGCGACGCGATGGTGGTGGATGGCGGAGAAGCCTTAGAGGAGAGGAATCCAGAAATTTAGGAAGCCAGGGGTAGTCAATAGCTTCATAAGAGCATTCACATTGAGTTTCACATTTTCAACGTAAATGTGTCACATATTATAGGGGATGGTTGTTAGTGGTTGTGAGTGAATGGGAGAGAATATTTATAAGGATATTACTACCGCATAAATCTTTTAATATTTTAAAGTGGTTGTGAGTGGAGATGAGATAAAATATAATGATAAATATATTAAAAAATATTTATTTAATTAAAAAAGATAGTAAAAAAAGTAGTGTTATTAGTATAAATATGAGGATAAGAATGAGGTTGGGGCACCCATTATGAATGCTCTACAGAGAGATGGAGAAAATATCCGTAAAACGGGTGTTTTGTTTTTTCAAATTTAATAGTACATGTTTTTTTATTAAGAATGTTTTGATCAAATAATACATCTTTTTAACAAATAGACTATGTTATTCATCAGAACTAAAATGACAATAACTGAAAACTATTATTTCCCACATAAAAATAACCCATTTGTGATAAAGAAAACTGAAAATGAACTAAAGGCAGGATTTTATTAAGTGGGTCAGGTCGAATTAACCATCTGCGAGGCTTCAACTACCATTGGATTCATTGAACTGGGTCCGGTAAAACCACAAAAGTTACTTTTAACTTTTTAAAACCAATTATAAAATAATCAAAATAGCAGAAAGTAAAACGAATACAATATAACAAAATGTCTTTTCATACAATATGTTACATCAAATAACAAACTAAGAAATCATAATATCATCGAATGACATGTCACTTAAGCTCCCATCACTCTTGAAACGTTCAAAGTCAAACTCATCAAACAATACCTCTTTCCAAACCAAAGCAGGAGATGATTGTGCACCAATGGTTGATGAAACCTCGTTAGACAGCTCTTGTTTAAGAGAGGGGTGAATGTGATCTTTTGTAATAGTGGAGGGGCTGTTTGGCAAATTGTGGTGGTTCTTCGAGTCCTCACAATCAATACCAAGTCCATTGTTTGGAGGAGGGCAAGTGTGATGACCAAAATATATGATATGAAACATGTTTGATCCATCTTCCAACTTCTGAACCTGTTTTAACGCTTTGCACCCATGAAGATACTTGTGTGAGCACCTAAAGTAATACCTGTATAAAAATACAATTTACAAAACACAATTACATTACAGTTTCATCAGTTTTAAGTAGAAAACTATGACAACACTAGCAGAAACCTAGAGGCAAAGGTACACTCGAACACGCCTTTTACCCAAGTGATGCATGTTAGATTGTTGGGTTTGAGTCTTAGTTTAATCATAAAGTAGCTAGATTCAAGTTAAAATATAGTTGTATCTAAGAAGAAAGAAAAAAAAACTACCAGATCCCCTATAATCACCCATATACATATCACTTTAATAAATGTGATACATAAATACATAATTTTAACCATCTGTTTTATGTACAAGTGTTAATGTATCTTTATATTAAACGCACAACAACGTTGTTAATATTATAATATATAACAAAGATAGCATATTAGATTATTATTAACGAGAAAGACCTTGGGAAGTTAGAATTTAGAATCTCCTTCTGTCCATATTTCCTCCATGCATAACCATCTTCAAGTGTCCCACTAACTTCCATTCTCGAATCTATCGTCTTTCTGCAAAACATTAATCAAGGTATAATCAAGATCTTGTGTCACATAATTATATCAAACAAATTACAATTCACAAATGCATCGAGAACTTGTACATTTGCAAGACAACTTGTACGTACCTTCTCTTGTAACATCCTCTCTTATTTCCCTTCACCGCCGGAGCCCGTTTCTTCCTACTTATTCCGGCGTAAACTTCCGGCGAACGGTCGCCGGAGCAAGCGGAACTCACGTGGGTACTCACCGGAACCCTACTGAGTTCACCGGAGTTGCATGAATTCAACACCAAAAGACCACCGTAGAAAGATTGTGATATTTCGTTGACAAGATGACCAACAGAAACCCACCCGTCATCGTTAACTTTCTCGCGAAGTAAATTCTGCAGCTTTTGTGCAGAATTTTTGCCTTTGGTTAAGGTTTCGATCAACTGGTTCTTGTTTATTTCCATTTTATGTGTAGTGCTGACAATTTCAGATTGATAATAAAGAAATGTATTTGGTTGTAGGTGCATTCAGAACGTGATATACTGATATATTTTATTTATATATATAGGGAGAGGTGGGGGATAAAGTGGAGTGAGAGAGTAGAGCAAAGAAATTCTAGATAAAAAATATGGGTATTACGACATTGATTTTAGTGATGTGATGTCATAATAATCAACCATTTTAAGATATTCAATATTTATTGGGATTCAAGATATTCGAGTTTGTAGATTTGGAAATAAGGTAGTTGTAGTTTATAAAAAAAATAAATTGTAGTTTATAACTGTGTAATTTTAATTTATATTTTACAAATTGTTGTTTCTAAGTATGCGATTTATGTAATCTAGAACTCTATTTGTTAAGTCAGGGTGAGAGGATGAGTGGAAAGGGTCAATGGAAAGTATAATTGTGTTTAGTTTATATTTCGGTGCTAAAATTAAAGATCATTTGAATAAAAAACAAAGTTTGAATTCTAACAAAGTGTAAATTAAGAGCTTGTTTAATTTAAAAAAATACAAGGCAGTTTGATAGTCTTTTAATAAATTCATTAGAAAGTTACCTTTGAATCAGTTAGAGGTAGAGCGTGTTTGATTCACTTGAAATTCATTTCTTAATGGTTCCTGCAACATGTTAATGAGTAAGTTTCAAAACATATAGATTAAGTCAAAGGCTACTCTTAATCGATTAGTGTTTTTAATAACTCAACATAAGGTTGCCAAACAATCTCACTAGATGAGTGTTTTCAAAAACATATATTTGAAGGCTTGATTCTTACTTAAGAATATTTTTATAAATCCTTAAAATTCCTTATCATCAATTTTTAATTTATTTTTCATAACACATATTACTTTTTACACGAAATCATATTATTTATAAACTTAATTACTTTGTTAATATAACAAAAAAATACTTTGTAAAAAATACTTTCTATAATATTAAGTATTGTGTAAAAGAAAATTAATATCAAATAATGTTTTAAAATGAAGATATTACATTCTCTTGAACAACTCTTTTATAACGTCATCTAATTTTACACTTTTAAAGATTTAAACTTACATCATATTTTAAAACTAACAAAAATCATATCACTAAACCACTGAATTATGAGTATTGTAACATGACATATATATTTATTATATTACCTCATTACTAAATTTAGAACGATCTATAATTTAATTTAAATGTGGTGCATTTAACTTACTTAGTTTTGCCATTCATTCGAGTAGTATTCTATTTACAAAAAATGATCTATAATTTGTCTCAATTTTGCACATCTTGAACAAGTCATCAATAGTCAATACATTCAATTTTTTAAATCAAGAAGTCGTAAAAAATAGAAAACACATTAAAGTCAGTTGGCCCCGCTTCATTTCATCCGTTTATGCCTGTGTCGAAGGCGATGACCCTAATCAAACTAAAAAGTTGGGTTTGGTTGATTGTGTTATTGGTTTATATAATTACTAAATTAGTAGTAATTTGTGTATTACGAGTGTTGACAAAATAAAATATTAAATAGTTATTAATAAAATTTAATAAATTATAAAATGATCTTTTAATATATAATATGATTGACATAGAACGATATCATTTTTAAATCTTTTTTTTTAACATCTTTTGTTTTTTTTTCAAAAAAGTTGGTTTTTAAACAAATTGTTTCAAAACAAATCGTTTTTGCAAAAGTACCATTTTTATCAATTTAATTATTATAACTTTGAATTTAATTACTTTTTTTTCATAAGAATTTTATTTTTCAAAGCCACAGGTTTTTTTTAAAAGTTTGATTTTTTTTGAAAAAAATCTTATTTAAAAATATATTATTTCTTTACGAATTGCATTTGTAGAAAGATTCTTTTTAAAAAATTATATTTGTAATATGGAAAAGATTAAATAATATCATTTGTAGTTAATGTAATATTTATTAGAATAGAAAGAGGAAAAATAAAACTTAATAGCTTTAAAATTGTAACAAATGACATACAAAAATATTCTTTTATTAGTATTAATAGATTAATAGATTAATAGATTATACAACACTATATATGAAAATGTTGTTTCATCAACGGTTACCTTTTGGTGTTTTATGGTTTTGTCACAAGTTTTTTTGTGTGTTTTGCATTTTACCCCTTGGTATGTGTTCTTCCTGTGTACTTATACTCATCGAAAAAAGATACTCCTCATAGTTACTTGGGTTGGCTTATGGTCGTGGTTGCCATGCCATTGACGTTGATGCGCTCCATTGTAGCGTCGCTGCCCTTCCCGGTTGAGATCAGACGGTCGTAGTCATTCGCAAGCGGCAGCGGCTTGGGTTATTCGGTGATGGTTGGGCTTTTGACCGTGGTTGCCATGTCATAGATGTCGATGTGCTCGATTGTAGCACCCCCGACCTATAAATCCTAGGGCTGATCAAATAGCTCGGCGTTTGAAACTCGTTCGAACTCGTTCGAAAAAAGATCGGATTTTTGCTCGTTCGAATTTTGGCTCGGTTGTAAACGAACCGAGCGGCTCGGTTCGATTTGAAAACGAACCGAGCACGAGCAAAGGTACGCTCATTCGTCGCTCGCTCAGTTTCCCTCGAATAACTTTTTAGATTTAGTTTTTGTATATTATATAATTATAAATCTATTTAGTTATTTACCACCTACCATTATTTTAATTACTTAATTAAAAAATCAACAACCCTAAATGTAAAGTTTTAATTATTTAATCAAATCATCATTTCGCATTTCAAAATCCTTTCATCATTCCACCCATTACCACTTTCCGGTCGTCCCCTGTATCCCCCACCATGACCTTCGGCAGTTTGACATGCAATAGTCTGATCGTGCATCCCGTCTTCGATAATCACCTCTGAAGTCTGAAGTCTGACTTTGTTCAAAGTTTGACATTGTTCTGTTGTTCCTAGTTGTGATGTATTGATGTTAGATTTTTTTAATTTGGTTCTTAAAGAACATTTATACAAACATTGGTGAATATATTATGGTTGGAACTTAAAATTTAAAACCTTTGAATTAATTATTAGTTTTGTTTTAAATTATAACACGAAACCAAACAAAACCGAGCGAAACCGAGCGAAACCGAGCGATCGGTTTAAAACCGAACCGAGTTCGAGCATGAAGTTTGCGCTCGAATTCGTAAATTCAAACCGACCCGAACCGAACCGAGCCGCTCGGTTTAAAACCAGACCGAGTTTGAGCAGAGTTGCGTTTGGTTCGGTTTATAACAACCCTAATAAATCCCAGTAAATGAGTGTGTTTTAAAACATGTTTTGTGAAGGCATAATTCTTACTTAAGAATATTATTATAAATCCTTAAATCTTCTTACCATCTACATTTTTCAATTTATTTATCGAACACATATTACTTTTTACACGAAATCATATTATTTAAAAACTTAATTACTTTATTATAATATAAAGGGTTAAAAAAGCATATATCCTCCTCTAACACTTTTTAATGGCATATATACCCAAACAAAAAAAATAAATACATATATCCTCTTACAAAATCTCATAATTAATAAATTTATTTATTTTCATTAAAATTAGTTTATGTGATGACTAATTTGTCCTTCTTACTTAAACTTCATAATCGATAAATTTCCCCCATACAAATCTTACAATGACAAATGTGTTAAAATCATATTTCTCATTTAAAACTCTTTAATGTCATATACCTGTTTATTATTTTTTTAAGAGGGTAATATTGTCATAACAATAAATTGGGTATATATACAATTAAAGTTTTTATTTGATTATATATACATTTAAGAGATGTTTACAAGAGTATATATGCAATTGATCCTAATACTTTGCGAAAAAAATACTATATATAATATTAAGTATTGCATAAAAGAAAATTTATATTAAATAATGTTTTTATAATAAATATATTGCAATTCTTTTCGAACAACTCCTTTATAACATATATTTCTATCTAATCTTACATTTTCAAAGATTTAAACTCACGTCAATTTTAAGATAAAAAACATGATATCACTAGATGACTAAATCATAGTATTAAAATATGACATATATTTATGATTTACATCATTACTATGCTTGAAATGATCTATAATTAAACTTAAGTGTGGTGTATTTAATTTTTTATTAATTTTGTCATTTATGGGAACCCGTTAAATAGACACATCATGATTTTAAATCAACATCCCAAAATTTATATATATGTCGTATTCCCCCATATGCGTTGTATAGATGGGTCGTATAGGGCTATATGTGTCGTGTATGACTATATGTGTCGTATAGCCTTCTAACAACCCTCTGAATTTATTCCCATAGTCAGTGTTAACATTCGCTATACGCGTCGTATATCCCTATATGTGTTGTATAGGAGGGTCGTATAGGGCTATATTCCACATATAGGGCTATATTCCACCTATAGCTTTCTGACAGCCCCCTCTGAATTTTCTTCGTTTTTAGTGTATTCCACATTATACGACGAACACATACACAACGTATAAAATGATGCCAATATTTGATTTCTCCGTTTTACACATTGAATAACTCATCAGTACATTCAAATAAAAAAGTCATGAAAAAGAGAAAACTCATTAAAGTCAGTTGGCCCCACTTCATTTCAAACGTTTTATGCTTGTGTAGATGGGCGATGACTCCTAAATGCAAAACCCTCAGAATGAAGCTCTTGATAACATATTATTTAAAAAAACAAAAAAATATAAAGGTGGTTTGGTTAACAATGTTATTTCTATACATATAATCATAACCAAACTAAAAAGTTGGTAATCAAAAACACACTCCCAATCATTAGTTTTAATTTTCAACTTCTTCTGTTTACATATATAATCATATTAAGTTCATTTTATTTTTCATTTTTTTACTACTCACACCCACACCAGTTGTATTTAGTGCACACCTTTTATTCTAAATCAAATTTACATAATATGAATATGATATAATTGATCAATAGATGAATCATAATTTAAAATTTCAACCGAGATTGATGGGCCTAATGAGTTTGTCTCATAACATAATTTTGGGCCCAATAGAACAACACCCCATTTTGGAGAATAGTCAGTCCAGCCCAGATCGACCTATGAACCACCAGATGACCAGACCAACCGCATCGGACTGAACCGAGACCCACTGATTATTAACGGCCCCATCTATTTATTAACCGTTTTCGTAGTTAGGCTCATATCTTCTGATGTTATATGTCTATTTTTAAAAGATAATAATCTTTCCATTTTGACGGCTAAATAAAATATGAGACAGATCTTATTGCTTAGTTCAGAACTAGTATCAAGTCCACACGTTGTGGTGAGGGAGTAAAACAGTGCCGGATAACATCAATGTCATATCGTCGCTATCGACCACCAGCATTGGAAAAACTCATGAAACAAAAGGAATAAATATGGAACGAAAAGTATACGTAAAAACGTTGAACCATGGACGCCAATTACGGCGTGTTAATGTACAAAAAATAAACTGAAGCGTAAAACACAACGCAGTCGTTAAACAAAAAGTTTAGGTAAAAACGTTACACAACATATGAATGTCATGACATGTTAACTTGAAAATTTTAGACTGAAACTCAAAACGAAAGTTTTGTAAAAAAGAAGAGTTTATGAGACTAAAGTGGAATGTGAAAAAATAAATAGGTAAAATACAACCTATAAAACACAAAATAGTATAAAATACGATAATTAATTTGAATTTGAATATTATATAAAGAATGCAGGCTTCTTAATCTGTGATTAACTACTTTTATAAGGATAACTATCCAACGGCCCAACCAACGGAAGCATCAGAATATAAATGTACTGTCATTAAATGACGAATGTTGTTGAAAACATTGAATATTACCCCCTCTTATTAACTAGTGACTAATCATGTTAGTATTATATCTCAACATAACTTTTTCTTTCAATGATAAATATACGATCTTGTTTTATAAAATAATATTATCTTAATTAGGTCTTACTATTCGATTTTCATCCGGGATCGCACCCCTAAACAATAACCCCTTCAGTAGGAAACTCATTAGTATAAAAATAACTGTTATATCCCAACTTACTTATAGGGACTACGCTAGAGCCAGAAAAAAAAAAGAAAAAAAATATTAGTCCATAAAACCAACAGATCAAATTACACTACTTAAGGTCTTAAGCCAATCCGACTAATATCTTTCCAACACGCAAAACTAATCACCAATAAGCCACGTGTATTTGTCAAGATTGAAGTTACATTGGAGATTATAATAATCAATGGAAACTATTTATTTCAAGTTTTAAGAAGAAATACATGTATTTGTCTATATTTAGATATCGACAATCAGTTTTATGACAAATAAATATACTTACAGAGTGAATAAGAGTAAGAATCATGAAATGAAACAAACAAAATGTAATGTTGTTATGAGTCAAATAATTGTTATATACACATCATATGCATTGTATATAGGGTCGGAGACTCAAATGTATAAGAATATGTGAGATGGAGTGTTAGCACGACAAATCCTTCCATCAAATGATAACACTTATGGCCGACCAATAAGACTTCTATTAAGCACAAATCAAAATGTTTAATCATTCTTAGAATAAACAAATAATGAAATGACATAGATTATCATATAATGTTATGTCATTATTGCAATATAAACATACTATCTGCAAGATGACGTGCAATGATCTAGGCACTTGCATATTGCGTCTGATTTTTATGACCAACGTTACGACTAAATAAAAGTTTCAAAAACTTAATTACTCACAATGACTTCATTTCCCTTCGTCTACTAAAATTAAAGAAAGAATAAAGGAATGAACTTTAGAAGTTTTTAAGTCATTTGTTCAAGATCATAAATAGTTGTAATATTGTTTTTAAGTTTTCAAATTTTTATGTGAATTTTTTGATTTTTGCTTTTGAGTATTTAGTAACTTAACTTTTTGTGATTCTAAGATGGTAAAATAGTTAACAGTGATACGTCTTATAAAACTCTTAGAAACAAGTTTATTTATTTGTCAATTAGTATTCAAGTTGAGTGTGGTTATATTCTACGCTGATATAATCGATTAGTATGTCATAATAACACAATTAAATTTCATAGTTGTCTTTGCAATGTTTACCATAATAGCATATTACCATTTTGATGATAATTAAAAACGCTTTATTAATCCTTTTCATGTGTTTTGGTTTTATCTAATGACACGTCTAGTTCCTGAAATCATAATCATGGGACCAAAAGGCAAGTACATTAATTAGAGAAAAGCAGAAATTAAAAATAAAAAAGTCATTATCGTGAAGAAAAGAAACAACTATTATTTTATGTAAAAGCAAGATCTCCGATTTAGTTTTTGGATCATCTGTTTATCCTTCAATATGCTAATTAAATAACTTCTATCTTGAATGTACATGTTCAAACACCTAACTTACAAATCAAAACTATTCACAGAGTATATTAATTTCCCGATCATTTTCTATAAATTTTTCCATCGCTTTTTGCGAACGAGTTGTGATATTGTGACCACTTTGCAAAACAATCACTAAATATACCATCGTTTCGTAAATTTATGTATGTGTATAGTTAAAGACAGTGATTATTGGAGGAAACTAACAATTAGTTGCTCTATGTTCTGTCCAATCATATGATCATTTTGTGCCCTTATGGGTTACTTTTTTGTTTCGTTACTTTATTTTTAGTTAAATTAATTTTTCGTAAGAATTGGAACAAAATAATCAAATCAATTAATTTGTTAATTACTAATGATATATAACATACAAAATAATATTAAATGATATATTAGCAAAGCAATCACTAAATATACCATCGTTTCGTAAATTTATGTCCAATCTATGTTCTGTACTATGATCATAATTACTAATGATATATAACATACAAAATATTAATAAAGATTAATGATTTTAATATGTTAAACCATGATTTTTAAAAGAAGCTTTTGAAGGGCTATGTGACAACTTCTCGTGAACCATAAACTTTTGTTTTTCGACTCTTTTTTCTATTAAATGAAACTAGTTTTAAATAAGTAAATTAAATTAGAAAATATTCAAAATATAAATCCTCTTATTTATATAAATTATTAAAATATACTAAATTATTTGTATTGTATCTTAAAATATGATTTTAAAATTTTCATTTTTTAATATTCGTTATTTATATTTTTTTATATTTTCATTATTTATTATTCTATTAATTACTAATGACATCTAACATAAAAAATATAAATAAAATATAATTAATTTAATATATTAAATATTTTTACCCATCTAATACATGAGTTTCTAGCATAAATAATTTATAAAAATTCAAATTATCTATTTACACTACATATACAAACCATTGATCTAGATCCAACGGTTATCCTTTGACGTATATATATATACGTAATTCTGTTTTGTCATAGGTACGTAAGGCTTGGTACATTACACTGGAAAATATCACATATTTGAGTGATTTGCTCTTTCCGCAATTCATGTTCTTATATCTTATCTCTATTTAATAGGCCCCAAAACACCATTCTCCTCTCCTTTTTAGTGCAATGATTTTTGCCCAATTTGGCTTTTTTCTCACCATGTTAATAGTGACATTTGTCACACCAACAAAAATCTCAACAATATAATCGAAGTTAATAACATCATCGACTACATCTCTTCTACTCTTTTATATGAGATAAGATAAAAACATAACATTATCTAACGCATAAAAACGTAATATTATCTAACATGTCAGATCGAACTTGACAGAGTTTGGTTAGGATCAAACTAAAGATATATGCATGTATGTATCGGTAACCTATCAGTGAAACATATCTATATAAAATTTAATTAAATAAGACATACCTGTTAAATGTTGCAAAAATCGGCGCTAGGCGCCGATTAGTCGGCGACTAATCACCAACCGGACTTTCACCTTGGCGATTTCACATAATCGGAGCCCCTAATCGGTAATCGGTCAAAATTTGTCAAAATCGGACCTAGGCGGTCTTAATCGGGCAAAAATCGGTGATTCCGGTGACTTTCTGGTAGGGTTCCGGCGGGAATCCGGCGGCTATCAAAAATTCTGACAAAAACTTAGAAAATCCGGCGAAATATGTATATTTATATATAAAACTGAACGTTTTTATTAAAATTACATTCTAAAATGTGTGTATTTATATATAAAATTTAAAATTATATATGAAAAAACCAATCCGATTAATCCCTAGTCCCTACCTCGCTGCCCGACTAGTGTCTAGCGATTTTTACAACATTTTCTGTTAATACCATATTGAATAAAGCAATGTTGAGTTCTTTTCA
Source organism: Flaveria trinervia (assembly GCA_025506515.1). NCBI lineage: Eukaryota > Viridiplantae > Streptophyta > Magnoliopsida > Asterales > Asteraceae > Flaveria > Flaveria trinervia. Next base: position 1,830,795 of record CM046450.1, on the reverse strand, counting down.
ACAAAAATACATATTAGCAAAAAATAAGGTTTGAAAAGTCGATACCAATGTTAATCGGGTTATCATAATCTCAAACTCGACCCTACACACGTGTGTAACTCATTCACTTTTATCACCAAACTTGATAACATAAAATCTTACTCAATCAAGTTGAAATGAATATTGCAAAATTACAAACCACTTGTTGAAAACGAAGTTGTGAGTGTGTTAAAAAAACAAATGAAGCCCACTTGTATAGCAAGTTGGTAACATTTTTGTAAGGCTACTGGATTGCTTGTATAATATTGACAACATTTGCTTTCAGTTGTGGGGGTCAGGTTGTCGAGAAAAAAACTTATTTTTGTAACTACTTAGTAGGGGTGAGCAACCGGTTCGAACCGGCAAGAACCGAACCGGCAAGAACCGAACCGGAACCGGTTCGAACCGAGAACCAGATAGCCTAAATTTAAAAACTGCAACCGAACCTTATCATAACTTAATCGGATCGGTTTTAAACTGGGTAAACCGGTTCCGTTTTATTATAGAACCAATGAGGAACCAAGTTTATATAATAACTTAAAATAATAACGTGATGTGATATCAAATAAAAAAACAAATCAATATTCAAATTAAACCATAATATGGATAAACAAACGAAAAAATGAGACATTTATAAATAAAAAAAGCATAATAGAAATTGGTATTTTGACATAATCGATAACACAATAATCTAAATGGGTTTAAATAAGCGGTTCCTACAGGGTATTAAATCGGTAAAAGGTTTTGCAACCAGAACCGAACCGAAAACCGTATATTCATATTCTACGAACCGGGAACCGAACCTATATTTTTAAAACCAGTTCTTGACGGTTCGGTCCAACCGGTTTTGTCGGTTCCAGTTCACAAGAACCGGTTCTTGCTACTACTTGAGGGTAATATTACAAAATAAAACATGTTAAAAGTATTAAGTGTTGTAACATTAATATGTGTGGATATTTTGTTGGCAAATGATTATTATGTAAGTGATATTTTGTTGTCATACGAGTATGGTAATACGTGGTATATATATCGTCATTGCTTACATCTAAATATACTTCAGAATATACTTGAGTCATACAAAGGAGCATCAAATTATCATGTGATCATTATTATTTCATGATCCAAAAAGATTTCATAAATAGATTATCATTAGTGCTTTATCTTTATAAATTATTTTAATTGTTTCTACCTCGTTAGTTTATGAGATTTTAACAGTTTTAATGTTGCATACGAAAGCTTAAAGTTTGAAGCCAACGCTTACCTTGACATTAGAACATGTGTTATGAGTGCGCATCAAACAACCCGCACTTCTAAGACCATTACGCCCATAATGAAGTTGGGGTGCGGCTCAACGTCCATGGGGCTGGTAATGGCATGATCAATGGTTCCAATAGTAATATTATCGTTTTTTTAACCACGACCCTTAGGGAGCGTTTGGTTGGAAGAATGGAATGGAATTGAGAAACTAATATAATTTTCAAGTAAAATTATGTTTGAGTGGTTAATAAAATATAAAACACAAAGAAATGTTTCACTTCAATTCCCTTGGTTGTGGGATTTCAAATTCCCTCTTTAGGTGGACGGATTTTGAAATCCCACAACCAAGAGAATTGAGGTTAAACATTCCCGTGGGTTTTACATTTCATTATCCACTCAAATATAATTTTACTTTAAAGTTATACTAGTTTCTCAATTTCATTTTATTCCATTCCATTCTTCCAACCAAACGCTCCCTTGGAGTTTGGGTCCCATTTTAATTAGTTTGTAATGGTGTAATGTCATTATGTTTGGAACCCCCGAATACACACTATGTATACTATAAAAGCATCTAACAATTCTCTCCATATAAAAAGACTAGAATACGTTATCTTATTGTCAATTACTGCTTTAGATTTTTACCCATCTTTTAATTAAACATAACATTTTTTTCCAATGCTACGTTCACTTTTAAACACCACGAGCAAAAACTGGTTGTTGAGAAGGCAACCTATATAATGACCGAAAAGGTAGCCGGAGAGGATGGGAATAAAGCGGTAACATGAGATTGCAGGGGAAGACTCCTCCGTCTCTGTCACTCTTTTACATGCCTTCGATTTTCGATTTTCTTTTCTCTCTTATTTAGTTTTTTGAAGGTATACACGTAGCGGAACATGAAATGTGGCCTCCACTAATATCTGGCAGGTGTTGACCAGGACGCAAGTACCGATCAGAAATATTACTGTTCATTCAACTTGTTTATTTACATATACATTAATTCTTATAAAAAGTCACACACACACACAGTCTCTCACTCACACACACACACACACCTATATATATATATATATGAAGGAGGCCCCGCCATCCATCCGTTCCCTTGCCTTCAGAAATATGAACATCAGAAGCCACAATAAAACTTCTATAATTGACCATGGTCGAATATACGCCCCATATAGATCGACACCCACCTATACGTCGCGTATGGGTCCATACGCGACGTATAGGGTCGAATACACTAAAACGAGGAAAATTCAGGAGGGTTGTCAGAGAGTTATACGTCCCATATAGCCCTATACGACCTCCCCTATACGACACATATAGGGCTATACGACGCGTATAGCGAATTTCGACACTGACTATGAGGAAAAATTCAGGGGGGCTGTTAGATAGCTATACGCCCCATATGGTCCTATACGACCCCCCTATACGACACATACAGCCTTATACGACCCCCTTTATACGACGCGTATGAGGCTATACGACACGTATAGAAATTTTAGGGTGTTGATTTAAAATATTGGAATGTATATTTAAAAGAGCCCATTATAAATTATTATTTTAGAAACAAAAAGATATGAATAATATTATAAGAATACATGTCTTGTGAGTCGTGACCCCCGAGCTATCATATCCTATAGGCTATCCTCACTTGATTAAAATTTGGCCGGCCGTGTAGGTATGCTGTCGTGGGCCGACATGTATGCATGATATTGATCGAAATCTCTATACATATTTAAAATCTTATATACTTTAATCCGTATATACACTATTTAAATAATAAATATTAATATTAATTAATTATAAAATGATATTATAAAATTTGGCCGGCCGTGTAGGTATGTTGTAAACCATACCGTATAAAAATGTCATTTTTAAAAAGTTTTTATTATAACTTCCAATTTAATAACTTTTTGTTTTAAAAAAATTAATTTTTTAAAAATATCAAATTTAAAATATTTCATATATTTTTTAAAAAATTATGCTTTAGAAAATTAAATATTTTATAAAACATTTGTTTTTTTAGAAATAACATTAATAAATAGATCTATTTTTTAATTTCTTAAATGTAAAATAATGTTTAATAATAATATTGGTAATTAAGGTAACTATTTAAGAAGAGAAACAAGCTGAAAATTTTGATGATAATAATTGTGGTGTTATACGTAAAATCTGTAATTACGATTTTGCCACAGTAAGAAGATTGAATTTTCTTTCCATTTATTAAAGTTTTTATATATTCTTTTGTATTTCTTGCAAAACAAATGGAACCGTTTCTAAAAACAATTTTTCGGGTCATTAACCCCGGATTCTATAATGCATAATGCTTCAAATGTAATTAACTTCAATGGTAAAACATATATGAAAAATAATTTAGTAATGTATGGATTAAAAGTAATAGAAGGGTATGTCAAAAGTTCTTTATCGTCTCCAAGAAAGAAACAAAAGTTAGGTCCAAATAGTTGTCGGGATGCACCAGGGAATTATAAAATTTGGATGTTATGCAATTTAATATTGTCTACTCAACAACTTAACTTAAAGTTTACTGTTATTTTCATTAGCTTTAACTATAAATAAAGAATTTCAAATACACACGTTTTTAACTAGAAAATAGTATATATTTTATTATATTATTTTAATATATAAAGTATAATATTCATAAAGCTAGCTTGTTAATATATACACATACATACATACTCACACATACATACGTATATATGTAATTTACAAGAGGGTTATATACAATTGTCTAAACTATAAATTAACATTTCGTTGTTAGTTTGTGCTGCGAGGGTTTTGTTACACAAGTGTTGAGAATTAATTAAACTAGTGATCATCACATTAAGCCATTAAGATAGTTTTCGTTATTAATCTTAATATTCTGGCTAGGTGAAGTCTCCGAATCATATAAAGAAAATTATAGAACACAATTTTTTTGAAAGCAGCTGGATTATATAAGCTAATATCTAAGTTTTGTTTACAATTATCTTTATAATGAATTATCAATAATATTATCTATTACGAGTCAAACATACTATAGCTAGATCTGATATAAAGTATTTGTGTGTGTATAATATTTCTATTGAAATGGGCCTACTATGCATTTAACAAATAGGAACACAATTACAATATATAGCATGAACTATTTGTTACTGGTCGATAACCATTTTCAGCCTCATAATAATATTGTAAATGAAGCGTTAAATATAAATATAAACATAAATATATATATAATATAAATATAAATATATATATAAATATAAATATATAATATATAAATAATGTTTACTATTCAGCTGCCCCCATATGTAAAAAAAAGAGAGATCCGATATTTTCGCTAAATAGTCAAACTCGTGCACTCTATGCCTTTCCCACTTTACAATTGTTTACTTATGGTCCCAAACCTTGCTTTACAAATGCACATAATATATATTCATTTTATACAAAAAATTATACGAAGCTGAATCATCAAGGCATTAATAAATATTGTACAAGATTAAATAATGCTATACTACAACTACATTAATTAAAATAGATTATAACTCATATAGTTGATTCAGATAAGAAAGGATGCTATATATATTACATTGTACATTGTGCATTTGGTGTTATACACCTCATACAAAGCCTATTCTTGAGGTTGCTTTAAAACTAAAAATGCACCTTAACTTGCAAAACAAAACTAACTTAAACGAAACAATCGTTAATGAAAAGATGTATTTACAGAACTAAACTTTAGTTTTCATGACGATTGCTTCTAGACTGTACTCTGATTTGGTAACGGCTTTCTACGATGTGATAGCTTGTACCTTGTGCATTACACGTTGTCCTTTACCATGGATTTCACCCATATGATTGATCTAAAAAAGTAGACTACCACTTAGAAAATCATCATTGTTGAGAAAATCGATGTTCAAATAGCCATGTGAGCTAGTGGATGCACTAGAATCTTCATGGTCAAACCTCATGAACGATACACCCTGATTACATGAATCCAATTCACCCATCAATACCTCGTTCCAACTTATAGGTGAAGATATGTTTTCATTATTGGCTGATGAAACATTGTCAGAAACATCAGTACTTTGGTCTTTCGAAACAACTTCTAGTTTTACAGAGGGGTTAGTGTGGACATTTGTAATAACCGAGGGGCTGTTGGAAACACTTTGATGGTTTTTGCAACCTTCAAAATCAAGAACAACTTCATTGTGTGACAAAGTAGGGCAAGTGTGACGGCCAAGATATGTGATGTGGTACATGTTTGAGTCATCTTCCATCTTTTGGACCTGTTTGAGGGCGTTGCACCCGTGAGCGTGTTTGTGGGTGCACCTAAAGTAGCATCTGCACACAAAGTTTAATTTTATTAATGAAACACACACACATATAAAGTACTTTATTCAGATAGATTGTCTTTAAGAGGTAATAACGAAAACAAGATTCAAATATATCTAAATTTTCTAACAAAAGAAAATCAAATCAGATGCTTATCATTGCATTAAGTCTTAATAGTTATCAAACATCACTAATTTAACCGATTAATCTTTGCATCCATCATAGTATTTGTTTTCTTAAAAATAATTTCAGTTATCAGAAAAATAATAACCAAATCTACACATGCAAGAATCTAAACCACAACAATTAGGGTAGGACATATACCATTACCATCAAGTTGGATTGAGACAATTATATATTTAAATTAATAAAAAGTTCCAAATTAAAGTAGTGAAAAAAAAAACCAATTATTACCTTGGGAATTTAGAGTTGTGGATCGGTTTTTGTCCATATTTCCTCCATGCATACCCATCTTCAGTTGTGCCACTAATCTTCTCAATCGAATCTATTGTCCTCCTGCATAAATTTAATCAACAAAATATATAAATCAACATGTTGTACCATATGCAATATCAGTTGTACCATACACAATAAAAACCATTTATCCAGTAATAAACACATGTATTTACTATTTAATTACCTTCTCTTATAACACCCCCTCCGTTCCTTCACCGCCGGCGCCGGTCTCTTGCCGGAGTAAACTTCTTCCGGCGATTTTTCCACCGGAGAAGCCAAATTACCCACCGAAGGACTCGCCGGAATCGCGTAAATCTCGCCGGAAACCGAAGAGTTCAACATCGAAATGCCCGTGGAGAAAGTCCCCAATATCTCCATCACCAGATCTTCAGCAGAAACAGATGACCCATCAAGATTAACTCTCCGGCGAAGTAAATTCTGCAGATTCTTTGTGATATCTCGTCCTCTAATTAGGGTTTCGATGATCAATCTGTTCGTGTTCTTTTCCATATGAATATATGATCTGATGGTATCTGATCGATGTGTTTTGTTGTGTGCAATTAATGTGGTGAGTGTAAAATGTTGTTGAAGTGAAGGTGTTTATATATGGAATTTAGAGATGGAAAGTGTGAGGAAGGGTGTATATAAGTTCGAGGAAATTTCAATGGGATAAAGAACATCTAGAAACAGATTATCATGTGATGTCATTGTACGTACGTCATATTTATGTTGGTATCGGTGCTTATCTGTCACCAATAATTGAATAATATTATATGATAGATCCAAATAAGGTGGGTGCCGTACGGGTAGGGTTTGCAAAAGGTCCGGCCCGTGTTTGTTTTCCTCTTGCGGCAAATGTTTGTGGAAATATTAAGGTTGGAAATATTAAGGTTGGAAGAAGTAAGCGGCTGTTAAAATTTGCATCTCTCGATTAGAATAGAAGAGGCTGATTGAGTAAAGATAATGTTTCAAAACTGATCGGGTAAGAAAAAAATATACTTGGGTTAGTGATGTCAGATCGAATCAAACGCGTAATAGTAAGAATCAAACACGTTCGCCGGTCAAAATGTATAACCAGATTAGTAGGTCAGACATTTTGATCAAATCAAAAACAAATCAAACAACCCCTAAGTAAAATAACAATTTTTTTTTTGTTAAAGTTTGTGATAAGAGATGACAAGTGATTTACTCTTCAACTAGAAGTTTATGAATTTTTGTAGTGTAACATGCATGACGTGAAGATTACGTATTGTTGTTAAAAGAATGTTAAAGTTATATTTTTTTGTAATTTGTATTTCGTTTTGAAATATGTTGAAGGATTTGTTACAAGTTTGGTTTAATTCACTAATAAACTTTAAAATTATCTTATGATACATTCAACGGTGGTATAAAATATATTTATGGGAATATGAATGCTGCATTAAGTTATTGAGAGGAATATGGATGATACCTTTTCTTTTTACTTTTGCCTTTTTCATCACTGCTTACGTAATATAAGATTAAATTAAATAAATTTTATATATTTGTGGAAAGAATGCATATCAAGGTACATATTTTCCATCATTATCTAACCAGGCACCTCTGTTTCGTTTATCTTAGTCTTATGAGTAATTTTAATTTTTAAATAACATTATATTTTATTAAATTAGGATAACCAGTGACAGAATAACGAGTTAATCAGTCACATATTTGTCGGGGTTGTGTCAAACTTATTTTCTTCCGTTCATTTTCACTTTCGCACACCCACCCCTTAACCATATAAAACCGTCCGTAACACGTGCACCATACACCATTCATGTTGAGGTGGCTGAGGCTTTTGCGACGTGTGGCATTATAGCACCCACTATCCGTGGGTACTGCTTTTGGCTACGAGCTCCGTTCTTTAAATTTTTTTTTCTCTCTCACAAAAATTTATTTGTTAAATAACGGGTAAAAAAAGTTGATGTGGTATGCCAATTTAGCATGAGAAAAATAAATTGTAGCTTTGTGGAATTAGTTATATATCTTTCTTATCATGCTAAAAGATGAAAAAATATTATTGATTTTCTATTTTCAACATGGTACACTAAAATCCCTAAAGAGAAACTGATAATTAAAGATGGTATATCATAATTTAGAGATGCACATTGAAATATTTGTAGGTTACGTTTAGACATTTAGCTAAGACTTTAGTAATATATATTTTCTAAAACGGCTAACACAACAAACACACACCTCACTCAATTCTACTCTTTAAAATCCACGTATTACCCACTCATAATAATTAATCAAACTCTACAAACATCAATTCTGCCATACACGACTCACTCCTTTCCACAAGCCATCAATATAAACCATGGTCATAATACTGCAAACAAAGCACAAGATACTTAACACGTTAGCTAGGAAATTATGCAAAATAATTAATTTTTTAACGTCAAAATGCATTTTACTAAACTAGCAATGAGCTAGAGAAACATTTACATAATATAAGCAGATAAATTTAAATCACATCAATGACTGGCCAATCTAAATATTAAAGTTTACCTCTATATTTCATGCACATAGATGATGATACTAAAATGTACCCGAACACCAGCTCCAAGTCCCGATTTCTTCGAATAATAATAATAATAATAAATAACAACAATAACAATAATAATAATAATAATAAATATTAATAGTTAATTCTATCAAAACATTTATCATTCCTCCTCTTTCATAAATACCAAACTATTACTTGAATAATAGCAATTAAATATGTTTTTAAACGTAAGGTTGCCATTGATATATTAATGAAAATCTAACAACCCTTTCAAATCTGTATCCAATTGAAAATTACACCTCTACCATTTGTTGTTTCAAAATAATAACTGCATCAACTTCTATAACATTGAATATTCTAATCGGTTATCTATTCAACACCAAAACAATTGCTTAAAATCTTAATATGATTTCAATTAAAAGATTACGCCTTATAATTTGGACTAATTAAAAGGAATTATGTATTAAACTCAAGTCAACATGTAGCAAGTTTCCCTCCTTTTTCCGTTAGATTTCCTAATCATATCATTTACCCATTCTAAATCACTTATCATTGACTGAAAATATTTAATTATTAACGAATCATGTTCTTAGATTTTGGGCTTGAAAATCTTTGATCTTATCAAGAACGCCGTCAAAGGCCGTTTGATTTTTATTTAACATTTTTAATTCAATGAATATGTGATGGTTTTATCCAGTTTGCAAAATGCAAATTAAAGAACTTTGGTTTAAACGTCGTAGTCTACATTCCATTTTATGTTCGACACTAAGTAGTAGGAGGGTGGAAAGCCTAAAAAAACTATTGTGGGATAAGAACCAAGATCGTATTCTACATTAATGTAGAAATCATTCATATAAAATAAATATTCAAACAATTTTATTAATATACTCAATACAAGAGGACATAAATAAACGATTATCAATTCTTTTACAATGGACAATTTACAGAAATAGAAGAAACAAAAATGTAAAAACTAAAGATCGTGTTTAACACGGGGCCCTTAAAACAAATTCCGAGCCTCCCAGGAGAACTCGTTTTGTTTTCCCAGGGTACAACAGCCGAAGCAGTTTGTACTGCCGGGGTTGATCTAGAACCCGAACTTTTTTGTAGAAGAGAATCCAGAGAGATAGAGAACATGTTTTGCTGCAGGTTTTGAGTTTAAGTGCAAAGTGCGCCATCAAAGCGCCCACATGCCCACGCCGCGCGCGCGTGTGCGAGTGCGGGTGCGAGTTAAGGGTGCTTCACACCCTTCGCGAATCCACTTAGTGTGACACCTTAGAAAACAATATCGACAAGAGGTTATAAAATATATACTATTTTATATTCTTTCTTTCCTCTAATGTGAGACGACTTCCCACACTATTCATTCCTAATGTCATTAACCACATTAATTTCATTCAACACATTAATTTATTGATTAAATATTAATAACCATATTAATATTATCAATAAATTTCTAACAGTTCAACACTAATTTGACGCGTATCTTCCCTAGCGAACGTGCGTTGGCTTTGTGTCTTGGATTAGAGGCAAATTTATCACCAGCTGGTTGGATACCTATTTTTCTATCAAAGCAATTGGTTTTAAAAAAAGATGTATCATTTAATCTCACACCTAAAATTTCAATTTGCTACGGGCTTAATGTGTTAATACTATCAACAATTTAGGAAGCGACACACGTATTTTAATATAATGGGAAAATGAATGAGTCTGTTAAAATAATAATAAAAATATTTATCTATAATTTTTCAAAAGTAAAACACATAAATTAGAGTAAACAATGTAGATTCAAAATAAAATGGGTTAATTTATATATATATATATATATATATATATATATATATATATATATATATATATATATATATATTATGCATTTTAACTTCTACTAATTAGAATATTGATACATCCTTTCTTTATTTTGTGTTGCGTGTCTAGCCTTTCTAAATCTAGTAAATCTCTTTTAATATTGATACATCATGCATCCTTTTTTTAATTTGGATTCTGTCCACCCCCTGGGACCTTTATGGTTTAATTAGGGGCATAACTTAGAGGTTTGCTTGATATTAAAATAGTATTTATAGTGCTTAAGAGGGATGAGTGTCTCATCCCTTTAGGAAAGTCTAGGAAAGTACCGAGAATAAATAAATGATATAGCATAGTTTGATTAGTAGTTTGCTTTAGATCATTAAGGAAACAAAATTAGTGTCTATTAATTCGACCTTAATATTAGTTGTTGAATAGCGTGATTAACGGTCTAAAAACTTCTTAAATATTTTTTTACTATGTATATGTGTTTCTACTAGACATGTTATATATACATACATATATTATTCCATCTATTGATATATACGTACATACATATAGTGCGAACTTGGTCATATTAGTGACATAAACAAGGTGCGTCATTTACCTATATAGCACTATACGTCATGAAAGTAACTACAAGAATTATTGGTGACTTAAATTCTTTGCAACACAATAGAAACAGTTGCTGCCTAATTTCTTGATCCATTATGAAACATAATGCATGATTCCACTTAGAGATGTTAACATGTCGATTTTCACTAATATTCGAATTAACATATTCAAATTTGATATTTTGAAACTCAATTTCAACTAGACTCTAATTTATTATTTTTAACGACTTATTTGATCATTAACGGACCACTTATTTACTCGATCCTTTATGTTACTCGAGTACACAATTCGTGACACCATTATTATTAAGGAGGAAACTCATTATAAGTGAGAGAAACTTTTTGATCTAATTTATAAATATTTTTTTTCTTTTGTAGAATGTGAAAGCTTAAACCCAAAATATCTCTAATTTTAATGAAATCTTAAGGTATTTCATCTCAACCATTTGGGCTAAGATCATTCATAAGTCATAACTAGAGTCAAGTACTAATATACAACCCGCGCTTCGCCGTTCGTGGCGTTGTCGTAGTTCACGTTTGTATATACTAAAACAAAACAATAGACAAACAAAAAAACATTAAAAAGTAAACCTAACAATCTAAAAAGAATAACAAAGGAGATTAAAAAAATGGGCGAAGAAGAAATTTCACCAAATATAATAACTGGAAAAAATAGAACTAAAAAGGTAAGAAAAAAATAAGAATAAAAAATAAAAAACACTCGATCTTCTAAAATTCATTTTACACTAAAACATCGATCAAAGACAAAAAAATCCAATCACCAAGCGTCACGTGACAGAACGGTCAAATCCGCCAACCATTATTTATAAATGTTCATACAATTATGAAAAGACATATATAGAGATATATCTTCGTAAAAAGTATTTAAATTTAAGGAAAATATCACAAAATAGTAACCAAATTTTAAAAGTGTTTTAATTTAGTCACTCATGCATATTCTTTTTAAATTGGACCTCCAAACGATCAAATCGAGTCATTACCAAATTTTATTATGACAAGAAAGTAATGATGGAAAAGATATTGGAATTAGAATTTTTAATATATAAAATTATATTAAAAAATAAAAAAAAACATGTTAATTATAAAAAAAATAAAAAAAAATGCCTAAAATTTACGTCAACTATTAGTCTACCATCTTAAACTATTGAGTCCTTCATGTAACTTGTTGTATTCTAGTTGTACTTACTTGTAACTTTGTACTCTATATATTTGTCCTTCCATTCATTGTGGAGATATGGAGAGTTCGCATTAATGTGAGTGTGTTAATTCTATATGGTATAAGAGCCTAAAGGTCCTCATCTCCTCACATTCATCTTCCCCCTCCCTTCCCCTCCCCTCACCTGACTTTTCTGCCCCTCCCTATCCTCTCGGCTCCATCCTTCTCCGTCTTCATGGCTTCCTCTTCCAATGATATTACCATCCCTCTCAACACTCTCATGCACATGATCATCATCAAACTCAACTCCACCAATTACCTCTTATGGAAAAATCAAATGCTACCTATCTTTACTTATCAAAATCTCCTACCTCATGTTGATGGCTCATCCACTGCCCCACCTACTCTTTTATCATCCGATGACAAAACCGTTGACAATCCCGCGTACTCTGCTTGGGTCACCACCGATCAACGGACGATCATAATTCTTCATGCCTCCCTCTCCGAGGAGGCCGTCACTGTCATTGTAGGCTTACCCACGGCTCGGCAAATCTAGGTTTCCTTGGAGCACGCCTTCGGCAACTCGTCTATTGATCGTGTTCACAACCTCCGGGATCAACTCCGTCTCCTTCAAAAAGGCTCCAAGTCCATCGCTGAATTTGGTCGCTCCTTCAAGTCCCTTTGTGACCAACTTGCTGCTATCGGTCACCCCGTGGATGATGCTGATCAAGTTCACTGGTTTTTATGTGGCCTCGGGTCACCATTCGAGACATTCTCCACCGCCATTCGATCCACGCGACCCGCCCTGTTGTTCTCCGATCTCTTGGCACGGGCAGAAAGTCATGAATTATTCATACGCAGTCTTCATGGATCACCGACACCTCCAGTTTCTTTCAATGTTCAAGCCACGAGGCCATTTTCTCCTCGGGGTCGCGGTGGAAGATCAACCCGTGGCTCTCACTATAACACCAATCGGGGTGGTCGCTCACGTGGTCGCCGCCCGCCCACGTGTCAACTATGTCGCCAAGATGGTCACTTTGCTTCTCAATGTCCAAATTTAACTTCATATGCTTCTCATGTGTCTCATGCAGCCAATGACGAAAGTCTTGCGAGTGCTTTTCTCTCTCAATGCCATGTTGCCTCCTCCACTCCGGATTGGTTTGTGGACTCGGGTGCAACAGACCATATGACACCTTCTTCTAGTAATGTTTCAAATCCCACTCCAACCAAAGGTAATGCCTCTGTCATCTTCGGTAATGGAACCTCACTGGCTATTTCTCATAAAGGTGACTCCATCATCTCTAATAAAATTCACTTGAAAATTGTTTTGGTTGCACCCCACATTACAAACCACTGTTATCCATTAGCAAATTGACTCGAGACAACTTGGTTGATGTTATTCTATCTTACCCTTCATTTATTATTCAGGATCGACAAACCAAGGAGATCCTAGCCCGGGGCACGTGTAAGGATGGTCTTTATGTTTTGCAACCCGCACATCAAGCTCTTGTTGCTACCACTTCCACACCCAAAGCATCTTTTGAAGTCTGGCACTCCCGCCTGGGGCATGTGCATTTTGACACCATTGTTAATCTTCAAAAACTTAAACATATTTCTGTTTCTGCTTTATTACCTAAACCAGGATTATGTTCGTCTTGTCAAAGGGCTAAGAGTCATAAAGTACCGTTTCCATTAAACACAAAAAGGGCCTCAAAAACTTTAGATCTAATTCATTGTGATCTTTGGGGACCCTCACCAGTCATGTCCGGCGATAACTATCGGTATTATGTGATCTTTATTGATGACTATTCATGATTTTGTTGGTTCTATCCATTAAAACTAAAATCTGAATTCTTCAATATATTATCCAGTTTTATGAATCTTGTTCAAACTCAATTCTCTACTAAAATGAAAACCTTTCAATCTGATAATGGCACGGAATTCACACATCATAAGGTTCGATCTTTGTTTGAGGCTAATGGCACCTTTCATCGCCTCTCATGTTCGTATACCCCACAACAAAATGGTCGGGTCGAACGTAAGCATAGACGCGTAGTTAAAACCGGGTTAGCAATGCTATTTCATGTTAACTTACCATCTTCCTTTTGGGTTGATGCGTTTTCAACTGCCGTGTACATCATTAATCGGTTACCCTCGTCGGTTCTTGATGGCAAATCTCCCTTTGAGATGGTGCACAAGCATCCACCCGTGTATAACACGTTCAAGGCCTTTGGCTGCCTTGTTTTCCCCTATCTTCGTGATTATGCAGAACATAAACTTGCTCCACGAAGCATTCCTTGTGTGTTTCTCGGATATAGCCCTATGCACAAAGGTTATCGGTGTCTTGATCCTCTTACATGTCGGGTCTACTTTTCCCAGCATGCTCGTTTTGATGAAACTGTCTTTCCCTTCAACAAAAGCTCTCCCGCCACCAAACCTCCTCACGAACTCACCACCTTCCTTGACATTCTTCATCCCACAAATACATCAACACCTACTGATCCAACCCCTCCCACACCTCCTGTCTCGCCCACTGCCATTCCATGCCAACTTTGCATGGACATTAACCACTCCCCCACACCACCCTCCTCCTGTCCATCTAACCCTTCCACTACTCCACCCACTTCCCCTCAAGCCACACCCACCACTCTCGAACCCTTACACTTCTTCACTCCCGACCCCGATCCCGCACCCACTCCAAACAAACCAATTCCAATTCCCGAACCCCCACCTCCACCATCATCTCACCCGATGATAACTCGAGCTAAATCCGGAATCTTTAAGCCATGGCATCATGCCGATCTCTCTTGTGTAACAAAACACCCTCTCCATCAAGCCTTGTTTGCCTACACTGATCCCAAAACCTTCTCATCCGCTGCCAAAGACCCCAAGTGGGTCACTGCTATGCACACGGAACTTGATGCTCTTTACAAAAACAACACTTGGACTTTAGTTCCCTGTCCTGTGAATCGCCATATTGTTGGCTCAAAGTGGCTCTTTCGTACCAAATTTCATGCAGATTGTTCCTTTGATCGTCACAAAGCTCGTCTTGTGGCGCAAGGGTTTAGTCAAGCACCCGGTCTTGACTACTCTCTTACCTTCAGTCCGGTGGTCAAGGCATCCACGGTTCGAATAATTCTCTCATTGGCTGTCCTCAATGAGTGGAAATTACATCAATTGGATGTCAACAATGCCTTTCTACATGGTCACTTAAATGAGTGTGTTTACATGGAGCAACCTCCCGGTTTTGTTGACTCACGTTACCCGAACCACGTTTGCAAATTAAACAAAGCACTCTATGGTCTCAAACAAGCACCACGCGCTTGGTTTCACCGATTGAGTCAGTTTCTCTTGGAGGAAGGTTTTACATGCAGTCATGCGGATCCATCACTATTTGTCTTTAAAAAGGATTCTTGCATCATGTACCTGCTGGTTTATATTGACGACTTAATTCTCACCGGGAATCAAGACCACATTATCAATAACTTTGAAAAACGGCTACATCAACAGTTTGCTATAAAAGATTTGGGTGCACTAAATTATTTTCTTGGCTTGGAAGTCGCACACACTCGGTCCGAATTATTTCTTAGTCAAGCAAAATATGCTAAGGAAATCTTGGAACGTGCACATATGCAAGATGCCAAACCTGCTTTCACCCCCTTGGCCACCAATATGACTTTTAACTCAAAAGGGGTGGCATACACAAATCCAACTCACTATCGATCGATTGTTGGCTCTCTACAATATTTAACTATAACTCGTCCTGATATTTCATACGCCGTAAATCAAGTGAGCCAATTCTTGCATGCCCCAACCGAGGATCATTTTCAAGCGGTCAAACGTATCCTTCGCTACATCAAAGGTACTCTTCTATATGGGCTAACTTTTTCAAAACCTGCTCAGTCATCCCTTCTTGGGTATTCGGATGCCGATTGGGCTCGTTGCATTGAAACACGTCGCTCTACGTATGGCTACTCCATATTCTTAGGAGGAAATCTTGTTACCTGGTTTGCAAAGAAACAACCAACCATTTCAAGATCAAGTTGCGAATCGGAGTATCATGCTATGGCAAATGCGACTGCTGAACTTATTTGGATTACACATCTCCTTAGAGAACTTCATGCTCTACCGACGGTCCGACCCACCTTACTGTGTGATAATCGGAGTGCCATTTTCATCACACAAAATCCAATCTCTCACAAACGCATGAAACATATTGAACTGGATTATCACTTTATACGTGAGCTTGTGTCCTCTGGCAAACTTCACACTAAATTCATTCCTACCAAGCTTCAGGTGGCCGACATTTTTACCAAAAGTCTACTGAGACATCAATTTGAGACATTCCATAGTATGCTTCGTCTCGGACCGCCTCTGTTCAGCTTGCGGGGGGATATTGGTCTACCATCTTAAACTATTGGGTCCTTCATGTAACTTGTTGTATTCTAGTTGTATTTACTTGTAACTTTGTACTCTATATATTTCTCCTTCCATTCATTGTGGAGATATGGAGAGTTCACATTAATGTGAGTGTGTTAATTCTATATCAACGTTCTATATCAACTTCAAAAGATAGAAAAAATATTTTCTAATTGAATCCAAAAGTATAACATGCTAAAAAATATGTTATGACTTTTATTTGTATAAAATATAAAAATGAGTGATCTAATTGGAACACGTTTAAAACTTGAGTTATTTAATTGGAACACTTTTGAAAGTTGGTTACTATTTTACAAAGTTGCCCCTTAAATTTATATGTATAACATTCGTTCGTTTAATATGTAAAAAGTAAAATGACATACGAAGCCACAATTTTTTATTATTATTCAAATTTAAACTTTTTTTATTATTATAATAAACTTAAATTATCTTTCAACATTTTTTTGAACATCAAAAAATTTCATATAAATATTACAACTACCAGCAAGACACTAGAGTTGAACATCAATTATTACACCAAGAAATACAAAAAAATAAAAAAGTACATCACTTGTGCCAAGATAATTCTTGTCCCCTAGCTCTACGTTTCAACCAAGAATAAAATTAAACACGAAACCATTACGAGTCTTCCAAATGTGCCAAACTGTTGCCTTAAAAATTGAAAATATCATATTTTCTAAAGTTTCCCGCTGGATAAGATCACCTCCAGCACCCCTAATAGGTGCCTAATTGACGAACACTCCACTTCTTGCATGCTACACGAGATGAAAATATTGTATTTTGTAGTGATGGATCGCTTCAACAACTTTGGCCCATAAGGATTTTTTTCTCCACATTAAATCACAAGATCCATTTAGTCAAAAGAGCTATATTAGTATCTCTAATCTACATCATTTGATCCACCCCACATTAAATCACAAGATCCATTACCTTTTTGTTTTTAATGCAGGTGATTAAGTATCTTTCAACTGTTTGACCACTTTGAGATTAAAGAAAAGTAAGTTCATATTTATTTAATATCGCTAGACCCTAGGTCCTAATCATTTTGTTATTGTATTTTCATTGAAATAGGTAAGTTTACTTTTACTCATTTCTTTTTTCTCTTTTTGGAACTCAAATTGTACGATGATGTCTTGAATGATAATTGTTATTTTAATCAAGCTCACTTATTTGTTTCTCAATTAAAACTACACCCTCAACATCCATCAAAGAAGAAAACTCATTATTCAAGAAATCATTTGATTTAACTTTAAGTATTTTAGTTAGGATGAGACTTAAAAGCCATAAAAAAACTCTTTAGTGAAAAAGTTCGACACTTTTCAAAAGAAGAAATAAAATATAAAAAATGATTTTACTTGGCCTTAAGCATGCCACGTGTATTAGAAAAAGACAAAGCATTTTAATAATAACTTGATTAAATTACGCTTTTAGTCCCTGTGATTTTACAAAAATTATTATTTCAATCCAATAGTTCGTTTATTACTCTGATAGTCAAATAGTTTGATGTTTTGTTTCAATTTCTTCCTAGACACTAACGCCATCCATTTCTGACATTTACCTCTTCGCACGTGCCCCTCACGTGAGGGGCATTTTCGTCTTTTTAGTGACATTTAGTTTGAAATATATTGTTTTAAGACTCATCTTTTTAAGTTTTCATCATCGAATCCATCCCTCACCTTTTTATCTTCAACAAATCTTATGAGCTTGAACTGATCGATTCAAGAAGACATTCTCCTTTGTTAAACGTCATGGTTTTGAGTATATGGTACGTGCGTGAACTTGGAGTGCATTTTGATCCTGATGCCGTATATGATGAGCTTACTTCTCTGATTTCTTCATACTTGTTCTTTTGATTTTTCATCCTATTTTGGTTCTATTAAGATTTAGTAGAAGTTAAAGTGATTGTTTGGTGTTGTTTTGTTTATTTTTGTTAGGGCAAGACCCTGATTTCTTCACATTAAAGTTTAACCATGGCAGAAGTTTTACAATGGCACCAGGAAGAGAGTATGTGAGGAGTCAAGTGAGTTATGTGGATATGGTTGATCGTGATTTGTTTTCAATGCATAGTGTGAATGAAATGATATTCAACATTGGTTATCCTACTAAAGAGTTAATATACTATCACTTTAGGGTTCTTGACCAATATCTAGATTATGGTCTAAGGGCTTTAAGGAGTGATCAGGATGTTCTTGAACTATTAAGGTATGCTAAAGATCATAAATTTATTAAAATTTACATACCTATTGTTGCCTTACAATACCAGATCCAAAAAAATATCAATTACAGGTTTCGAAAATGAAGGTTTTTAGGGCTAAGGTTTTGGCAACTCAAAAGGTATAAGGGGATTACAAATTGCAGTATGAACTCCTTAGGTACTACTGTGATGAGCTTAGAAGATCTAACCCAGGAACAACTGTGAAAATTGATGTTGAGAGTGAGCCCAACCCAACAACTACTACAAGACAGTTTCAAAGGATCTACATATGTTTAGGGGCCTTGAAAGCTGGATTTAAGATTTATGGCAGACGATTATTAGGGTTAGATGGTTGTTTTATGAAAGGGCCATATCCTGGACATATCCTTAACGTAGTTGGAATTGATGCTAATAATGGTATCTATCCTGTGGCATATGCTATGGTTGAAGCAGAAACAACATCATCTTGGTCTTGGTTTTTGGAGTGTTTAGGTCATGATCTTGATCTTTATCCCAACTCTAATTTCACCTTCATAAGTGACAGACAAAAGGTACTAACATGCTTAGTATGATGTCAATTTATAGTTTTCTGTTATGAGCTTGGTGTTAATTTTAATAATGTTAGTGATCTATTTGGTATAGTGTTAATGATATCTACCTATTTGGTATATATGTCAATTTATAGTTTTCTGTTATGAGCTTGGTGTTAATTTTCATATGTTATGATATTAATGTTTGGTCATGTATGTTTTGCTTATCTAGGGCATTATTCCTGCTTTAGAAACATAGATTTTGTTTGAGGCACATCAATGAAAATATGAAACCAAGATGGAGGGGTAATTTATTAAAAGCATGCTTTGGAAGTGTGCTACTTCAACTACTATACCATCGTTTGAAAAAGCAATGAAAGAAGTTGGAAACAAGATCAAGGATTGTTCGACTGGTTGAAACAAATTCCACCTAAGAATTGGAGTAGAGCTTACTTCTCTGGTATGTTTGTTTAGGATATAAACCTATTTTTTTTCTAGAGAATTTTTGTTTTTTAAAAACTGCAATTATGTTATGCAGGAATATCAACAAGTGATATCCTATTAAACAATCTGTGTGAGGTCTTCAACAGACAGTTAATTGGAGGAAGAGACAAACCCATTATAACCTGTTTAGAGTACATAAGGGAGTATATGATGAAAAGAATTGTTGTTGTACTTAAAGTTATTGCCAAATGTGAAGGTCCTTTGACTCCTAAAATAGCCAACTATTTGAAGCAATCAAAACAGAAGCCTCACAGTACATTGTCATCTGGAATGGAATGAGTAAGTATCAGGTCAGTGGGCCTTCACAAGATCAATGTGTTGTTGATATTCAGCTCAAAACTTGTTCTTGTAGAAGATGGGAGTTAACTGCCATCCCATGTAAGCATGCGGTTGCATTTAACTGGAATATGGCTCAACATGGCATGGAGGTTGGCATTCCTGAGACTTGTGTAACATCCTGTATCTTTACGTTAATTAAAAGTTAACGTCGTTTAATCTTGTAAGTACTATTGTTGCCTAATATGAAACTCGTGGGTACTTATGCTCATTACTTTAATTTATCTTTTAATCCTTAAGCTTGAAAGTTTATAATGTAACTATTTAATAATAATAATATAATAATAATAATAATAATGTTGTTACAAATAACAATAATTGGAAAATTTAATTTAAGTCCGGGGGGTTATTATGTGAATTTTGAAACCTTAAATATTAAAGTTTGTGCATGAAATGTTAGGAATTAAGCCGCAGGGACCATTTGTGAAAATAATGGAAACCAACCCCCCTTTGTGCAACCCCTGCTTTTTCCGGCCATGGTACCGGCCAAACGCCGGCAGCCTTCCGGCGACCCTTAAAGTTTCCCAAAACACCCGAAATCAATCACGTATTAACCCCAAATCATTCCAAATCATTCTTATAACTGTCTCGAACATGAATGTGATCTTGATTTCGTTTAATCGTCGGTTACAAGTACCAATCGACTAAATAACCGAGACACTCTTAAATCCATAGCCGTTCGGCATTAAACGTTCATAGTAATCTAAGTAACTTCACCTAATCAACCGTATTCCAATTCCTAAATCATTAGAACCCTCAATTTTACCTGAAACCAACACAATCATCACCTTCGATCACTCACCTTCAACACGAACCGACCCCTATTCGAACTTTGTTACCTGGTCCTCATAAACCAAAATTGAATGAGGGCTTTTGATCTCAGAGGTTACTAGAAGCTTTCTGCATAATCAATTGGATTATCATCCACTTTTGCATATCGAACAGATTAGGCTTGGTCGCGAGCTCTCCTACATTTGTTCATCATCAACTTAACATCATTCGGGTAATTAACCGCATGTACACACTCGTCTATACATGGGGAACAAAAGCCCCATGATTGTAAGCGTTAACAAAATCAAACTGATGTGAATTCGATCAAAGATGATTCTAGGGCTATGCAATTTGGGGGAATTCATTGGGATTATGTTTATAACATTTCAAAACGGAAATCTTGCACGGCCAAGGCCCTGGTTCACTGGTTAAGATGCTTCCCCACACACATGAGGTCCCAGGTTCGAACCCGGGCACCATCATGTAATTTTTTAGGGGTTTTTAGCCTAAAATAATTTTCAGAAAATTTATAACAAATATACTAAATTCATTTAAAACTTCAAATATTTTTAAAATCACCTAACTAATTTTCTAGAAATTTATTTCTTATAATATCTAAATATTATCATTAATCATTTTAAACAAACGATATAATTTGTTCAATTTCTTATTAAATAGATTTTAAATATTGTTTAAATTATTAAATCATTATTTGTTCAAATAATATATCTAGATTATTTCTCATAAGTTAAACTTAAAATATTGTTTAATTACCAAATAGTTATTTTGCTCAAATAATATATTTAAATTATTTTACTTATAAAATAGACATTGAATATCGTTATAACTCACTAAATCATTATTTGTTCAAATAACAAGTATAAATTATTGTTTAAATCGTGCTTATTTTATTTAGCTATGAGACTTTATTTTTATTACAAACTTTATTGTTATTCTTATTTCACATCATTATATAAAATACAAATACATTGTTACCAAGAAAATATAATTACATATTGAACTCCAACTTTGTTATATTTAGATTCATTTCTAAAATATTTACATACATAATTCTTCTAATGAATTAAAAATATAAAATAATTACTTTGTAAATTGTTACTTATCAAAAACCCCTTAAAACTATTGAAACCCTAATCATTATTTGAACGTTAATCATATTATTAATCTTCATCTTGTATAACTTATTTAGGTGCCTTGTAATGAATACTTGGGATTACTTTGGATCATCCTTTAAACTTTATTTATCATCTTGTAATGCTTATATCAATGTGAGTATTTCCATACCCCCTTTTGTTTATTTTCACACTTTGGGGTGAAACATGTTAACTTATTATCATTGCACTTGTAAACTTATTTGAGACTTGTAATCTTTATGGCAATTAATCATGCAAAGTTGTGGTTAGTTGAACTTTTGTGGTTACCATGTTATGGCGTTATATGTACAATCATTAACTATTGCTAGCCCAGCGAAGTCATAGATCTATGGGCAAGACAAGCCTACTTTGGTTGATCCAAGTACACTTAGCTGATCGTATAATCTTGTAAACATTTGAGACTTGTAAAACTTTGTCGAGGCTTGGTTGTTGCATTGTTCATAACATCCCTAATCATTTTATTCACTAACTTATGACTTGAATTGCCATCTTTTATATAATCTATGTATTAAAAACTATGGAATGCTCACCAACATTTTTATGTTGACCTTTTATTTTTAACATGTTTCAGGAATACCTCCAGTATGTGTTCTACACTTTGAAGCTTATACATCTAGGATTGGACCTAGAGATCAAATGGATGATCATGTTATTTGTAGCATTTGTACATGATGTATTCTTTGTTGAAACTTTTGCTTGTAATGTTACTAATGAAACTTATGAATAATATATTTGGAATTAATAAATAGCGTTATGTGACTGTGAACAATCGTAACCCTCACATCTCGACGTTTCCGCCGTCAAGGTTGGGGTGTGACAACTTGGGTTCCAGAAGTTTATTGCCTTGCTACTTGGAAGAAAGTTTATGAAAATACCATTGACCCAATCAACGGTGTGGATATGTGGACACCATAACAATGTCCAACTACCCTCAAACCTCCAAAGCATCACAAACAAGTTGGGAGGCCAAAGAAACAAAGGAAAAGAAGCGCTAAGGAGTTAAGTAAGCCAGTGGTAGATGGAAAACTAAGTAGGCGTGACAATACTGTAACCTGTGCAAAATGTAACAAGAAGGGCCACAACAAGCGCTCATGCAAGGGGCAAGGTGAAAATTCACAATCACAGCCTGCAACTGCTGCATCACATCCGTGAAGGTGTTTAGTTTGGTTTGGTTATCTTAAAAATATTTGGTTGGTATGTACTAAACAATAATTAACTGTCTTTTGGTGTTTGGTTTGGTTTGATTGTCTTTTGAAGGTGTTTATTTTGATTTGGTTGTCTTAAAAACCATTTGGTTGGTATGTACTGAATAACAATTAACTGTCTTTTAGTTTGCTTGTTTTTAATGTTATGGTATTAATCTTAATCCTATTATGTTATTGTATCAAGTTATTCCAATACATATTTGGATGCTAATTTTTCTCCAAAATCCACAAACATTAATCTCATATGTCCAAAATTTGCAACACTGTAGTGCATTCATTTCAATAACATAAACATATTACAAGAACATTGAGGATTGACATTAACAATATTTTTGGTCATTTTGCTACAAAATAAAATACAAACAAAACCCAACTTAAACCCAACAAAAACTTCAGTCTTCGATTTTGAATTTCAGCGGTGTTAGCGGTTCGTAACAATCCCGGTATTACTTCCACTGATCTAGGGCACATTAGGGGATCGGACCAACAAACGAATTGCAGGATCGTTGAAGGGTGATTTACAACACAACAACACAAAGAGGAGATTAACCAAACCTTAATCAAACAGTAAACTGGATTAACCAAGATAAGACACTAAGAATACAAGTAATGTAAGAGACAGAACACAAGAGTATAGTTTTCAAGAATGCAGTATATTGCTTTCTCTATGTTCTATTACAAGTGTTACAAAGCATAAATAAAAGATACAAGAACATGAGATACTTATACTACATCCTACAGCTGGCTATACTTTGAAAGCCAGCTGGATACAATTGACTAGACACACAAACAAAATCAATTGTAGAGTCAAAAGGGAGATTGCCTTTTGACTTGTGACTATGACATGCCATAGCTCACATCCTTATCTATTACAAAAAGGATAAAGTACATAAAGTAGAAAGTATACAGACTCAAGACCTCAATGTACAGTTACCAAAAGCATGGACTTTTTCACCAATTCATGTAAGTTGGTGACTTGCAGAGGTACAGCGGAAAGGTGTCCAGCTTTACAGAAAAGTACATCAGAAAAAGCATGTCTTAAAAGTCTTCGGAAGAAATCTGTCTTCATAACTTGAAGCTTCGGAAGACTTTGTCTCTAAGGCTTCGGAAGACTTCATCTTTGGCTTCGGAAGATATTAGTCTTGGCTTCGGAAGATTTCACACTTAGAATATTTCTGTTGTGTGTGAAACTTCCGAAGCATTCTACTTTAGAACTTGTGCAGCAGATTAAGTCTTGGATGTTTGGGTTGCATCGGCCTCTTCATTAATCTCTACAAACTCCCCCTAGGCTGATGCTACCAAAACACTAAGAAGACTTCAGATATCAATAGTCCTCATTAGAATAATGGCCATTCCTTTCTTCAAGGGATGATCAGGATTCTTCAAACTGTCAAAGTATCTTTTCATGCCAAAGAGATCATGCAGAGGCAATTGAAACATGTCTTGCCATGTATAAGTGTCTTCAAAGCCTTGATCTCTAATGACATGCCATCTTTCTGGATTTGTTGTGTATGTCCAAGACAAGATGGGTCTTCCTGATGCAAGAGGAGCTACTAAAGTTGGAGTTGGTTGAGCATCCTCTGGCTGCACATCCTCAGGTTGTTCTGATTCATCCTGAGGTTCAGAAGAGGATGCAGGCTTCTTCTTCTTCTTAGACTTTGGTTTAGAAGCCATCCTCTTCTTTCTCTTTCCAAATTTTAACTGAGAAGACTGGCCTGCAGCACCAGATTGATCTTTATTGTCTCTCTCAGTTGGGACTTCCTCTCTCTCAGGCTCAGAAGGAGAGGGAGGTTGACCCTGCTGTGGATCAGAAGATGAAGCTTGCTGAGCATTAGCAGGAGGTTCGGGTTGTGTTGTGTCTGTTTGTTCAACCTTAACCTCCACTTCAGGTGGGGCTTGACTTGGAGTGGAGTGTAAGTCAGTGAGCACACCACTCTTGATCTTCTGCTTGATTACCTGATATGCTCATCCATAGTGGATAGAGACATGGGTCCAAGTCTCCTTCCGAGAATCCATACAGCTTCAAGAAGCTCATCATCCTCTGCCTATCAGCAGACTTCTTCATGCTCTTTTGGATGATGGCTCTTGACTTTGCAGCTTCTTCCCTCAACTTTCTCTTAGTTGTCTTTCTTTCCTTGACTAACTCAAACTCAAGTTGTTTTAAATACTCAAACTCAACATAGTCATAAGGTAAGGGAAGGAGTGCATCTGCCTGATAGAGACCTGTGGCACTCAGGTAGTTAATCATCTTGATTCTGTCTTCTTCCTTATCTACCTGAGGTTCTTGTTGAGCCACATCCTCTTGTTTAGGGCTTTCTTGAACTGGTGAGAGGGTAGGCATACCTCTGTACAGTCTTTTTCTTCTTCTTTCTTCTTTAATCTGTACTAGGAGTTCTGCATCTTCTACCTCCTTCTTCTCTCTTGATCTTTCCAGATCTACCAGATCATTCAATTCATCCAAGGGGAAAGAAATGATGTTATCTATGTCATAGTTCCTAGTCTGCAGATAGTTGATCCTGACTGCCCTTAACTCATCATTCTGAGTATCTGGTCTGTGGGCAGCCCTGATTGCAGACTCCATCAGTCTTGAAGACCCAGAATAGGAACCTTCTCCCCTCAGCTTCCTTTTCCTCTCTCTCCTCCTCCTCAATCTCCTCAGATGTCATCTTTCTTTTTCCTTTGTCATTCACAGACCTTTGTGACTCAGGTTGGAGAGAGCTTTGGCATTCATTGCTTGTTGCAGCATCTGAGCTCAGGCCAGAGAGAGGTTGAGAAGCACCTTCACCAGCAGGTGTCTCAGAAGGAAATGGATCTCTGCAGCAGTTGGAGATGATGAGACAGGGCTCTCAGGTTCTGTCACTGGGCCTTCAGTCAAGGTTTCCCCTATGAAACTAATCTTAGGGTCTGCCTCAACATCCAGTTGACCGATGACATTGCCTGATTGCCTTTGCCTCCTTCTTAGGCTGAACTCTGCAAGGATCCTGTCTTGGATTCTTTTGGCTAGTCTGTCAGCTTGTCTTGATTGGTTTGGGTTGACAAGTGACATGTTGACTAAATCCAGTCCTTTATAGTAGTTCAAGGTCTGAAAGTTGAAGACTTCTTGCTGTCCTTGAACTTTTATGATGATGAGAGCCTTCCAGTTGTTGTCATACCTCCATCCAATGATGTGATTGAAGAAAGATGGAGGTGACATAGCCCTTGGTATCCCATCCTCAAACAGACTCTGTATGAAGGAGTCTGTGTAGTCCACATCAATGTGAACTAGAGGAGGTTGCTGAGAATGCACAGTTGTAAGTGAGGATGGTGAGTCCTCAATGTCCATTCTCTCAGAGGAACTCCCAGGTTCTGTGACTGTAAAGACTTTCTCCCCCGTTTTGGTAGCATCACCCACTTGCATAGGTGAGCTGGAGGATAGATCAATCACATCCACAGGTTCTTGTGTTCCTGGTTGAGCTCGCCTTAAGGGTCTCCCAGCTAGTTTTTCCTTGAGATATGAAATCTTAAGTTGCTGATCATTGATCCTATTGTGTAAGGTAGTCACCTGAGATTCAAGATGACTGACCTTTGAGACTAAATAGGTGCATGTTTTGGATAGTTTTTGCACTTTTAGTCTCAGATCCCCCTCATCTTCATCAAAAGAATCACTGGGGGTGGAGAAGATTGGACCAGAGTCCTTTCTCCCATGACCAATTCTGAGTTCTTGGCCACTGGATATCCTCTGCTTACTGGCAGTCTCAGTTGAGATGTCAGTAGGCTAAGTTGCCATGGTTGAGGTCTTAATGATGTAATCACTTTCAGAAGTGAGAGCCTCTTCCATATGGACATCCTGAACAGGTTCAGGAATGTCCACCTCAGTTGTAGGTGACTGATGTGGGATAGATATAGGAGACTCAGGAGTATTCACCTCTCTTTGAGTAGGGGAAAAGAAGAGAGACTCATTATACTCACTGAAACCTAGATCTTCATCAGTATAGAAGTCAAGGTTGGGAATTGGTTGGTTGAGATCTATAGGCTGGGGATGGTAACTGTCCCCTGAAAGTTGATCACTTGAGTGGTGAGACTCAGAGTGATGGCTTAAGGCAGTAGGGCTAATGAGCTCATCAGGCTGAGCATGAGGAACCTCAGCACTGATCTTTGAAAAAATGGGAGTGGTCTGCTCCTCAGGAGAAGTGGGAGCTCCAGTATCCACTTCTTCCTGTATGGGTGAGTATATGGGTGCCTCCTCAGACTGAATAGTCTGAGCAGGGGTTCGTTTGTATTTTCTTTGGTAGGTGATGGATATTTGAGGCTGTGTAGGTGGTTGGAAAGCAGCAGGTGTGGGTTCAACACTAGCTTGTGCTGCTAGGTTGTCACCTTGAGCAATGAGCTCTAACATTTTTGGGACTAGGGCTGTTTCTACCCCAGAGAATCCAACAGTGGACTTTCTCAGTATTTTAAAGATGTCGGGCTTCATCTGTCCCAATTTAAGAGTGTTACCTGTTTCCCTTAACTGTGAGCCCAGTTCACAATTAAGAATGTACTGGACATATCTAGGAAACATGTAGTACTCTAAGGAATCTAAATTAGCAAGCAAATTTGTATAAACAAATTGAGAGTACCTGAATTTGACCCCTTGAACCATTCCATGGACTATAAAGGAGAGATCTTCAGGAATCTGGTCCCATCCACCATGCTTGTTTGATAAGCTGTGAATGACCACATGGAGCAGGAATCTCCATTGGGATGAGACCTTCCCTTTCCTGAAGGTCTTTACAGAGAAATCTCCTTCGTAGCCTATCTGCTCAAAGGAATGATTTACAGCTTCCTTTGGGAAGAACACCTCACCTTCTTCATCATCCAGCTGAACATGTCGGTTGATGATGGCCGGAGTGATGAAGATTGTTCTCCCCTGCACTGTGGCAGACAGTGCCTTCTCCCCGTCCATAATGACCTCTTGGCAGGTCTTCCAGAATTCAAGCAACTGATCCTCATAGAGTGGAGAATCAATGGTTAGGGAGGTGAAGTAGTGAGACAGAGACAAGAAACGGCAAACCTCTGAGAAATGAGGATCTTTCTCAGAGCATAACAGAGCAACTTGATTATGTTGTTTGTGTAGCTGCATGGTAAAGTTGGGATCATTTCTGTGAGCAAGGTTAGCCATTGTGAGGTAGCTTAGAGATGAAGAAGAAATTTCAGAGAGAAGATTTTGGGTTTTAGGTTTGGATGAAAAGCAGATGAGAGAAGAGGGGGAAACCGTTGGGTTTATATGAGAGAGATGGATTTCATATAAAGTTTAATGAAAGAGGATAAACTTTGAAATCCGGACGTCGGTCCCACCTCTGAAAAAGTAGTTTACTTTTTGCTCAAAAAGTAGTTTTCTTGGAAATCAAAAAGCTTCCGAAGGTAAATTATCTTCGTAAGTTTTAATGAAAAAGCTTCCGAAGCTAAAATGACTTCGGAAGAATTTCCTGAGAGTATTTGATGATTTTGCTTCGGAAGAAAAATTTAAGACTTGAAAGCTTTGTATAGGGATCAATAAAGCTTCCGAGAGTTAATTATTGCTTCGGAAGGAAATGGTCCTTGAAAATAAGTAAGTGTCTAAGATAACTATTTAAGCTTCGGAAGATAAAATTGAAATTTCTTCCGAAGATAAATTTCTTAGATAGTTAAATATTTTGAAGATGTGATTTTCTTCCGAAGTTAAAATGAATAACTTCCGAAGTATAAAATCATCAATTAATCTAAAGAAAATCTTTCAATCCAAGGAAAAACATGAGCTTATGAAGATGATTGACTAGACAACTTAGAACACACATTTTTAAGAAATAATAAGAATTAGTTTTAAGAA
Source organism: Flaveria trinervia (assembly GCA_025506515.1). Classification (NCBI taxonomy): domain Eukaryota; kingdom Viridiplantae; phylum Streptophyta; class Magnoliopsida; order Asterales; family Asteraceae; genus Flaveria; species Flaveria trinervia. The sequence goes on along the minus strand of CM046450.1, from coordinate 1,801,629 downwards.
AAATTTACTCAAGGTTGATCATCCCAATAGCTGATATTAGATATTTAAATCTTTGTTCATCAAAAGCCTTTGTAAACAAATCAGCATATTGGTCATCTGTGTGAACCTTGACAAGTTTAATTAATCCATTTTCATAATTATCTCTTATTAGATGATACCTGATATTGATGTGCTTTGTTCTTGAGTGCTGCACAGGGTTCTCTGTAATTGATATAGCACTGTTGTTGTCTATATGGATTGGAGTCTCCTTGAAATTTAACCCATAGTCTAGCATTTGATTCTGAATCCAAAGCACTTGAGCACAGCAGCTAGCGGCAACAATGTATTCAGCTTCAGCAGTTGATGCAGAGACACATGATTGTTTCTTGCATTGCCATGAGACAACCCTTCCACCAAGAAATTGACATCCCCCAAATGTAGACTTTGCAGTCATATTGCAGCCACCATAATCACTATCTGTATAAGCATACAGATTGAAGTCAGAGTTCTTGGGATACCACAGACCAAGTGTTGATGCACCTTTTAGGTATCTTAGAATCCTTTTGACAGTGATAAGATGAGACATCTTAGGGTTGGCTTGATATATTGCACAGATGCATGTAGCAAACATGATGTCAGGCCTGCTAGCAGTAAGATACATAAGAGACCCAATCATAGCTATGTATAAGTGTTCATCTATACACTCCCCCTCAAGATCAGGACCAAGGGAGTGGTTTCTGGCTATGGGTGTCTTAGCAATCTTACAGTCAGTCATATTGAACCTTTTGAGTATGTCTTGAACATACTTTGACTGACTTATGAAGATGCCATCTTCAACTTGCTTCACTTGAATTCCTAGAAAGAAATTGAGCTCTCCCATGGCACTCATTTCAAATCTGTCTTTCATCAGCTTCTCAAAGTCTTTGCAGAGCTTTGGATTAGTTGAACTAAAAATGATGTCATCCACATATACTTGAACTAGCAATATGTCTTTTCCTTGTTCTTTGATGAAAAGAGTTCCATCTATAGTACCTCTCCTGTATCCATGTTTACAGAGATACTCAGACAGTATATCATACCACTTCCTGGGTGCTTGATGTAACCCATAGAGAGCTTTATCAAGTTTGCAGACATAATCAGGATGATCAGGATCTACAAAACCAGGTGGCTGTTTAACATAAACCTCTTCATCTATCACTCCATATAAAAAGGCACATTTCACATCAAGTTGAAAGACCTTGAAGTTCTTGGATGCAGCAAATGCCAGGAATATCCTAACAGCTTCTAATCTTGCTACTGGAGCAAAGACATCAGTGTAGTCAATTCCTTCTTGTTGTGTGTATCCTTGAACAACCAGTCTAGCTTTGTTTTTGATGATGATGCCTCTATCATCTTTCTTGTTCCTAAACACCCAATTGGTTCCTATTGTAGTCTTCCCAAAAGGGAAAGAACAAAGGTTCCAAACTTTCTGTCTTTTGAATTGAAGCAGTTCTTGTTGCATAGCTTCAACCCAACTTCCATCCTTTAGAGCCTCCTCAACTTTCTTTGGCTCTATCTGGGATAGAAAACAAGAGTGAAGACAAATATTTGCTTCATGGGTTTGTCCTCTTGTTTTTACCCCAGAGACAACATCTCCAATGATGTTTGTGGTAGGATGAGACTTGTGGATCCTAAGCTGAGGAATCATAGCAAGTTGTTGAGAAAGATCTAATTTTGAAAATTTTTGATCTGGCATAGATGTTTCTCCCACCACATCAGCACACTTTTCAAGTGAAACTTGATCCAAGCAGTGTGTGACATCATTGATGTTCTCATCTACGGTGTGGTTAGTGGCATCAAGAAACTCTTGGTCACTGTCACCATCACCATTGTTGTCTTCCACAGCTGATGTGTTCTTATTTGGTTGTAAAGCCTCTGAACTGGAATTTGAAGGTATACCAGATATATCAGCTGAAATTGACATTGTTGTGCTGATAGAAACCTCATTTGCAGAAGTAGTTCCAACTGGAGCTGAAGATGTATGACTTGAAGATCTTCCTAGCTCAAATCTTGGGTCAGGATCACCTGTATTTAAATTTTCTGTAGATCCTGAAACATTCTCACAAGATTTGTTAAAACAGTTGGTAACTAAATCAAGATCAAATAGCCAATCTGGACCAGAACCAGTAACACATGGTGTGTGTTCATTGAAGGTCACATTGGCTGACTCCTCAACTATTCTAGTTCTAGATTGTACACTCTATAAGCCTTAGCTTGGGAAGAGTATCCAATAAAGTGCCCATCATTTGATTTCTCAGCAAACTTGGCAATTTGATCTTTGGTATTCAAGATGGTGCAAGGACATCCAAATGACCTGAGAAAACCAATGAAAGGTTTTCTCTTGTGCCAAAGTTCATAAGGAGTCTTGCCATGAGTCTTGACTACTAAAACTCTGTTCTGCACATAGCAGGCAGTGTTGACTGCCTCTGCCCAGAAGGTGATAGGCAGTTTAGAGTCAGACAGCATGGTTCTTGCAGCTTCAATCAGTGTCTTATTTCTCCTCTCAGCAACACCATTTTGCTGAGGAGTTCTGGGGGAGCACTAAATTGCCTTGTAATACCTTTTTCATCACCAAATGTATCAAGGGTCTGGTTCTTGAATTATGTTCCTTGATCACATCTTATGATTTTGACCTTGTGATCAGACTGATTCTCAATCTTTAAGATGAAATTTTTTAGAATCTCAGGAGTCTCATCCTTAGTTCTAAGGAAGAAGACCCAAGTGAATCTTGTAAAATCATCTGTGATCACTAGACAGTATAAGGTCCTTCCTAAACTCATTACACTGGTGGGGCCAAAGAGATCCATATGTAACAAGTGTAGGGGTGTAGTGATGGAGTTCATTTCCTTAGGCTTATGAGATACCTTATGTTGCTTCCCTTTCAGGCATGCAACACAGTGATCATCGTTTGTAAACTCTTTCTTTGGCATTCCAGTTACCAAATCATGCTTAATTAATTTATTCATGTTCTTAAAGTTTACATGGAACATTCTTTTATGCCATAGGAAAGACTCATCACTATTGCTTTAGATAGAAAGCATGAAACTTCTCCAGAGGGAGAGGTTTCTTGCAAATCCATCTTGTACATGTTTCCTTCCTGGGGGCTCTAAGCAGGATATGCTCATGAGGAATGACCACACCAGGCTTAAGAACAATGCACTCATGCTCAGTAAAGAGCATGTTATGACTTTGATCACAAAATTGAGATACACTCAGAAGATTGTATCCAAGCTCCTTAACAAAGTTTACCTTTTTAATGCTGAGCTTACCATTTGTGACATTGCCCCTTCCTGAAATGTAACCACCTTCATCTCCTCCAAAAGCAACTGGTCCTCTATCAATCCTTTCAAAGTTCTGGAGTAGTGACCTATTGCCTGTCATGTGCTTGGAACAGCCACTGTCTATGATCCAGACATTTTCGTCTGTCTTTTGCTGTCCCTGCACAAATGGAAAAATTTATTAGTTACATTTGGAAACCCAAGCCTTGCTTGTCTTGGGCTTATTTTCAGAAGGTAATTCAACAGTGATAGATCCTATGGTTGTACTAAGAGGATCTTGAGCTATTGTAGATGGAGAAATCTCAGTCACTTGGTCTTTCTTAGACATCCACACCACCTTTGGAGTCTTAGACTTGACCTTCAAAAGTTCAGAAGTTTTTGGAACTTCGGAAGTTTTGATGACTAATGCTTCGGAAGATTTTACAGACACTGCTACAGATTTCAGTACTTCGGAAGAATTCCTTTCTTCCGAGACCAATTTTTCTTCCGAAGGTAATTTTCCACTTGCCTTCTTCTTAGATTTTAAGCTTCCGAAGGAAACAGGTTTCCCTTCTGAAGTTTGAATCTTCTGTAGGATTCTGTGTGCCCAAGACACTTAGAATATTGATGTGGTTAGTACGTCATGATCCAAGTCGGGTTATACCCAATAGCAAGCTTAGCAAACACCAAATAATATTTAATTGATGATGTGATCATGCAATAAAATATTAACACCAATTTAGAAAATGGGTTTTCTAAACAAGTTGCATATGACATGGAACAATTTATTAGGATATTTTGTTCAATTATATTATTTGTAATGTTATTTATATTAGTTAGATGACATTACAAATTAAAATGGCTACATATGTTATACAATTAATTGGTTAGTTGTATACATTTACTAAGAGATACCAAGTTATAAGACCATGTAACATTGTAATGTGTCTAATTTTAAAAGGGGGGGAAACCCATTTTCAAAGCCTTTTGGCCGCCCCCTTATTGTGTTCCTATTGGACCACTTTGTTGAATTTATACACACAATTAAGGGGTCTTATAATTTTGCTCTTGGACCAGCCATTTGAAAGATATACATGCAAAAGCTCTCTCTCTCTTCTCCCCTCTCTAGTTTCGGAAATCAGGCAGAAAGAAGGAGCTCTAGCAGCTTGATTTTGGTGTTCAATCCTAGCATACAAGGTGTTTTGTAATAGTGCTTGGGGTATACGAAGCTTGAGGATCTCTACATTGAGTTCTTGGTCGATTCAAGCATCCAAAACACTCCTCTAAGTCGATTTTTCTGCTGGAGAAAGGTAGCCATTACAGCCTCATATGGCTGTGATTTTATGTACATTAATGTTTGTTCATAGCTTGTCCATTCATATATTAAGATCCCTATTGATTTGGGTTTTGTTTTCCATCTTAAAACCACACTTAGAACATGAAAATTTCAGATTATAAACTTGTTATAATCCTATACATCCGCTGCGTTTTCTGAAAAGATTAAAAGGTTATACTATGTTTTAGTGTTCTTTCAAACCCTTCAATGGCATCAAGAGCCGGTTATATGGATGGCTTGCTTGATTCATCTTTTGAAATTGGTTTAAAAGATGATATTAGATATGTTATAGGCTGTTTTTGGGCTGGTACATTATATCTTGTTGAAATCCCCAACTTTCAAGGTTACATTACACATGCTTGTGATTAAACCTTGAAAGATATGTATGTTGAAATGTTGGTTGTTTGGACAATGATTAAAACCCAAAATTTCAGTTTATGTTGGCTGAAATTTGGGGTTTTAAATGGGTTTCATTATTTGTATAGATGATATGATCATTGGTTGTTAAAGTGCATACCTAGCTTGTGGCCTTGTGTTGTTTGGATGTTTCTAGTGGTTGTTTTGTTCATTCAATTTGGTTGTAATATTTGTGTTTATTCATTTGGGTTGTAATTATTCATTCATTGGTTATGTAATAATAGATTAGGTTCATTTCCTTTACTAGAAAAATGTATTAGGATACAATTTTGTAAAAGGAAGATGTACAAGATCAAGACCCAAAGATGGACACAAAGACAAGAAACATGGAGCATTTGGATGTGGTTTCTAGTGGGAGGTTCATGGAACCTTTATGATATGTTTGACCCTTAGAAAGACCATAGACAACACTTGTGATGGCAAACAAGTGTTGTCAACATAAAGGCTATGGTTATGCACATATGATGTTAATGTTTGTTGTCTTGATTGTTTGGTTGATATTTGGATATTCTAAGCAAACTAACTAACAATCTTAACAAGCTGAAAATGTTGGTTCTTTAAAGTTAATAAAAGTTATTAAAATGGTTTAATGATTTTAAAGATTAAATTGGTTTAATCAAAGGACCATAGGGTATCTTGTATTTGAAAGTACACAAATACAAGTACATAGAGTTTTCTAAACTAGAATTAAGAAATCTCTAAAATTTTTTAAACGAGATCAACACCGTCCTTTTACACAACACTTGAGTCACTTGGGAACTCTTAGTGGGATAAAGATCACCCAACCATTTTGAGGGAACTTGTGATTTGAGGTGAGAATGCCTTACTTATGGGATAAAGGTCACCTAACCATTTGTTTTGGCAAACTCACACGTGGGTGTAAGTAGGATGTCTTGATTTGCAAACCATGTTAAATGGATCACCTACAATGTGGTTTCCAAATGGTGTTGATGGGATTTTCATGCCGACTTTACATATGATGTTCAAGAGTCGATCCCATACCTCTAGAAGTTGCAAATGGTTGCAATCGTCAAACGTTGACCACCTTATTAATTTAAAACGTGGGATAAAGGTCACCTAACCACAATTAAATGTAATATTGGGTTCTAGATTTTAATATGAAAAGTCTCGTAAGACATTTGTTATTAAAATTACCATATCGAAAATACTAAATAAAACTTTGTTAAATTTTGTAGATGGCCTCTAATAATGATAATTCCGATAACTCATCCGCGTCCAACCAATCCCTACGAGCGATCCTCCAAAAGGAACGTCTAAACCATAACAACTTCATCGATTGGTATCGAAACTTGAGAATGTTCTCAAGCAAGAGAGACGATCGTATGTTTTAGACGACCTGTCCCCGATCAACCTAACGAGGATGATGAGGAGGCCTTTAACGATTGGCTGAAATACACTGAGGACTCCGTCCAAGTGTCTTGTCTCATGCTAGCGAGCATGACTCCGGATCTCCAAAAGGAGTATGAACATCACGGAGCTTACGACATGATAACCCAGCTGAAGGAAACGTTCCAACAGCAAGCAAGGGTTGAGCGGTTCGAAACGGTTCGAGCGCTCCATGCATGTCGTATGGACGACAATCAATCTGTTTCATCTTATGTACTTAAGATGAAAAGTCACATTGACCGCCTCGAGAGGCTTAATTGTCCCGTCTCGAAGGAATTGGCCACGGATTTGATCCTCAATGGCCTTACCAAAAGGTTCGAGACATTCGTGTTGAACTACAACATGAATGCTTGGGATAAAAGCATTGGTGAGCTTCACTCAATGCTCAAAACGGCCGAGGCGGCCATGGGTAAAAGGGTTTACCGTTCTCACCATTAATGAAGGTGGGAACAACAAAAGGCCTCGTCCCGCACCCAAGGCAAAGGTTGCCAAGGGTAAGGGACCCGCTTGGGGAAAAGGGAAAGGGGTGGCAAGGGTGCCACCCAACCACAAGAGAAGAAGCAAAAGGTTGCTACAAATGACCCATGCTTCAAGTGTGGGGAGATTGGACATTGGGCAAGGAATTGTCCTGTCCATCTCCAAGAGTTGAAAGCCAAGAGGGATGCCGGGCAGACCTCAGGTACAATATACATGATTCATATTGATCTTAATGTTACATCTTCTAACACATGGGTATTGGATACCGGATGTGGAACTCACATTTGCAATTTGTTGCAGGGGTTCACAAGAAGTAGGGACTTCAAACAAGGGGATGTTAGCCTCTTCATGGGAAATGGAACTAAAGTCTTAGTTGAAGGTCGTGGAGACTACATCCTGAGACTTCCAAGTGGTTTGGAAGTTATTTTGAAGAATGTTTTGTATGCTCCTAGTTTGACTAGGAACATTATTTCTGTATCCCAATTAAGACATTATGATTATGTATTATCTTTTATTGAAAATGATATTCATGTTTCTTTAAATGGTATGTTCTATTTAAAGCTATTCCAATTAATGGTATTTATGAATTGGTTCATGAAAATACTTTAAATAGTTCATTGTACCACAAACTAACACCAAGAAAAAAGAAACGTTTACAAACACTTCAAAAGAATGGTCTTTTAAAAACAAATGAATGTGATTCATTTGATTTTGTGAGTCTTGTTTACAAGGTAAGATGACTAAGGCACCCTTTAATGGAACTACCGAAAGGGCAAAAGATTTATTAGGAATCATACATTCGGATGTATGTGGTCCTTTTAAGCCAATGACTAGGAATGGTGAAAGATACTTCATTACCTTTACCGACGATTATAGTCGCTATGGGTATGTGTACTTATTAAGGCACAAAGACGAAGCTTTTGAAATGTTCAAAATCTTCAAAAATGAAGTAGAAAATCAACTCAACAAGTCAATTAAAATTCTTCGTACCGATAGAGGAGGTGAATACCTAAGTGATACCTTTCAAAATCATCTTAGGAGTTGCGGGATTGTCTCACAACTCACTCCACCTGGAACACCACAACATAATGGTGTGTCTGAGAGGAGGAATCGAACCTTATTGGATATGGTCCGATCTATGATGGCTAGAAGCACATTACCTCTATCATTTTGGGTTTCGCTCTGCTCTCCGCGGCCCGTATTCTAAATATGGCCCCAACCAAAAAGGTAGAAAGGACACCTTTTGAGATATGGCATGGAAGAGTTCCATCCCTATCGTACTTAAGGGTTTGGGGATGTGAGGCTTATGTTAAGACTCCCACCCTAAACAAATTGGATGTCCGATCCACCAAGTGTATCTTTATTGGATATCCTAGAGATTCTATGGGATATTATTTCTATGATCCAATGGAACAAAAGGTGTTTGTTGCCAGAAAGGGTGAGTTCTTAGAAGCAAGTTCCTTATGGAAGGAGCTAGCAGTAGAACAGTGGATCTTGAGGAAGATCAAGAACCACAGCCCGATGCACGTTTGGTTGAAACTAGCACTCAACATAAGGATGTTGAGGATGATCAAGTGGTTGATCAATACACACAACACGTTCGCAGAAGTGGTAGAACTAGTAATCCACCTGAAAGATATGGATTTTTCATGGATGGATGCTATGTGATAGATTCTGATGAACCAACCACATACCATGATGCAATGTCCAACACGGATTGTGACAAATGGCTTGAAGCCATGAACGTTGAGATGCAATCCATGTATGACAATCAAGTATGGGACTTGGTTGTACCACCTCTTAACTCCAAGATAGTTGGAAGTAAGTGGGGTTTCAAGAAGAAAACCGATATGCATGGAAACTTGGATACTTATAAAGCTAGACTTGTAGCAAAAGGTTTCACTCAAACTCAAGGGGTGATTATGATGAAACCTTCTCACCTGTTGCGATGCTAAAGTCTATAAGGATATTGTTTGCCATAGCTGCTCATTATGATTATGAGATTTGGCAAATGGATGTCAAAACCGCTTTCCTAAATGGATATCTTGAGGAAGATGTCTATATGGTTCAGCCTGAAGGTTTTGTCGATCCAATACATCCTAATAAAATATGCAAGTTAAAGAAATCAATCTATGGATTAAAACAAGCATCGAGAAGCTGGAATCACCGTTTTGATGAGGAAGTAAAGAAATTTGGTTTCATCAAAAACGCTGATGAGGCTTGTGTGTATAAGAAGGCTAGTGGGAGCACAATAACTTTCCTAGTATTGTATGTTGATGACATACTGCTATTTGGAAATGACATTCCAACCTTGGAAGGTGTAAAAACCTGGCTTGGAAGTTGTTTTTCCATTAAGGATCTTGGTGAAGCCGCCTATATTTGGGAATAAAGATCTATAGGGATAGATCAAGGCGGTTGATTGGTTTGAATCAAAGTGCATATATTGATAAAATCTTGAAAAGGTTCAAGATGGAAAACTCTAAGAAAGGTACCGTACCTATTCAAAGAGGAACAATGTTGAGTACGACTCAATGTCCAAGCTCAAAGGATGAGCAAGACAAAATGAAGGCAATCCCATACGCATCTGCTATAGGATCCATCATGTATGCAATGATATGCACTCGACCGGACGTGTCATGCGCCTTAAGCATGACAAGCCGTTACCAGCAGAATCCTGGAAACAGTCATTGGATGGCTGTTAAGAACATACTTAAGTACCTAAGGAGGACAAAAGATATGTTCCTGATCTATGGATCTGGTGACGAGGAACTCGTTGTAAAAGGTTACACGGATGCAAGTTTCCAAACGATCGTGACGATTCACGATCACAATCGGGATACATTTTCATTCTGAATGGAGGAGCTGTCTCTTGGAAGAGCTCCAAGCAGGATGTGGTGGCTCTATCAACTACAGAATCAGAATATGTCGCCGCCTCATTGGCAGCTCAAGAAGCTGCATGGTTAAAGAAATTCATTGCCGATCTAGGGGTTGTCCCCTCCATTCAGGACCCTCTAGAGATCTTTTGTGATAACGAGGGTGCGATTGCACAAATCAAGGAACCCCGTGCTCATCAAAAGACTAGGCATATTGAGCGGAGATTCAACTACATACGAGATGAAGTTGAAAAAGGAAAGATATGTATTCGCAAATTCACACGGATCAAAACGTTGCGGATCCTCTCACGAAGCTCCTTGAAAAAGCAAAGCATGAATGTCATACTTGTGCCATGGGACTTCGATATACTAGTGATTGGATTTGATCTATAAATTTTGTATTTGGATATGTGGAACTTTCTATTATTTGAATAAAATTATTTGGTTATAATGCTTCAAATAATATTCCAATTTAGCATGTTTAATCATGAGTAAAATGTTTACTCTAAATATCCGTAGTCGTTCACACTTGTGGGAACAAGTTTGAAGGTAAGACTATTATGAACTTGGATTGGTTGATATTCATAAGGATGAATATAGAGCAATGGGTTGCTACCAAGGTTCATAGATATTTGTGGGATACAAATATTGGACTAACCCGCATCTCAAATTTTACTACATGGAATCTTATTGATTGATCATAAGTAATTTTGAGTAAAGGCGAATATCATTTGGTATCCTCCGACCTGAGATATATTGGGTTTGATATTCACCAAGTATTACACCTTGAGCCTATTCTTCACTGTCCTGAAATAGTGGACAGTACATAAGGATATGTTCAGGTATAACACGAGGTGTTTGTGAGAAACGTATGTAGTCAAGATGGAATTTGTTCCTCTTATTCGTTGAGAGTTAGATGTCTAAGGCCTGATTAAGTTAAATCAACAAGGAATGATCATCTGTGTCCTTGGATTTAACATGACATCTGTAACAAAAGGATAAATGATTAATTCACCTAAATCTTTTCAAGTAGGGCACTTGAAAGGATGATGTTATTGAATGGCTATAAGTCATGCGTATTAAGGGTAGTAAACCGTTGTTAGGCGGTATTTACTGCTTGCATCAATCTTCTATGAATCTTGGGCAAGTGGGAGATTGTAGGATTCTGTGTGCCCAAGACACTTAGAATATTGATGTGGTTAGTACGTCATGATCCAAGTCGGGTTATACCCAATAGCAAGCTTAGCAAACACCAAATAATATTTAATTGATGATGTGATCATGCAATAAAATATTAACACCAATTTAGAAAATGGGTTTTCTAAACAAGTTGCATATGACATGGAACAATTTATTAGGATATTTTGTTCAATTATATTATTGTAATATTATTTATATTAGTTAGATGACATTACAAATTAAAATGGCTACATATGTTATACAAATAATGGTTAGTTGTATACATTTACTAAGAGATACCAAGTTATAAGACCATATAACATTGTAATGTGTCTAATTTTAAGGGGGGGAAACACATTTTCAAAGCCTTTGGCCGCCCCCTTATTGTGTTCCTATTGGACCACTTTGTTGAATTGATACACACAATTAAGGGGTCTTATAATTTTGCTCTTGGACCAGCCATTTGAAAGATATACATGCAAAAGCTCTCTCTCTCTTCTCCCCTCTCTAGTTTCGGAAATCAGCAGAAAGAAGGAGCTCTAGCAGCTTGATTTTGGTGTTCAATCCTAGCATACAAGTGGTTTTGTAATAGTGCTTGGGGTATACGAAGCTTGAGGATCTCTACATTGAGTTCTTGGTCGATTCAAGCATCCAAAACACTCCTCTAAGTCGATTTTTCTGCTGGAGAAAGGTAGCCATTCACAGCCTCATATGGCTGTGATTTTATGTACATTAATGTTTGTTCATAGCTTGTCCATTCATATATTTAAGATCCCTATTGATTTGGGTTTTGTTTTCCATCTTAAAACCACACTTAGAACACGAAAATTTCAGATTATAAACTGTTATAATCCTATACATCCGCTGCGTTTTCTGAAAAGATTAAAAGGTTATACTATGTTTTAGTGTTCTTTCAAACCCTTCATCTTCTTCAAACTCTTTGAAGTCTTTGTTTTGGTCATGTGGATAGGATTGAAGGGACAATCCTTGGCAATGTGAGTAGTGCTGTCACACATAACACAATTCATTTTCTTCTTCACAAGAGCCTTTTCTTGACAATAAGACTGTTTTTGGTCACATCCCTTCTCCACCTTCATCTTTATAGATGCTGAGACAGTCTTCTTGGGCTGAGGACTGTGCTTGGAGTTTGATGGTCCAGGCTGTGCAGCAGTGGTACACAGCAAATCAGTCTTCTTGCTACTGAGATGAGTTGAACAGGAACCAGAACTCTTAGCAGAAGAGTTTTGGTTGATGTCTTCAGTCCCTACTACTTTAAACCCTGCAGAAATGAAAACTTGTTTCTGCTTAGAGTCAAAAGCAGCCTTGATCTCTTGAGCCTTTCTTGCCTTTCTTTTGCTCTTTCTGATCAAGTTCTTTCTCATGGACTTGGTCATCACAGTCTTCACTTTCTCCTCAGAAGGATAGTGGCCCTTCTTGGAATCCTCCTCTTCACTCCTAGTAGAGGGATTCTTCACTATCTCTTCTTCATCCTCCTCTTCACTCATAGGATCTATGAGAGGAAGCTCATCTTCACAAGTTCCACACCTAGGGGTTCTTACAGACAAGATTGTGTGTGGAGGAGCTATCTCATTTGATCCCAGTCCCTGTCTGTTTTGATAGCACACTTTGTTGTGCAGGGATGAGGATATCATGTTCTTGAAGGTCTCTTCTTCAAGAACACTCTTTTCTGCCCTGGCTTTGCTGATCACAAGCTCAGCCTGGCACTCAGTTAGCTTGGTTATGAGATCTTGAATTTGAGTTCTAAAATCTGTGTGTTCATGTTTTAGAACTGAAATGGTTTTCTCTAAGTCCTCTATTTTCAGTTTATAATCATTTTCAGACTTTCTAAAATCAGATTTTAAAATATCAGATCTCAGTTCCAAGTTATAGAACCTGTACCTATTGACTTTAGCAATGCATTCAGGGGTACAAAGATGTTCCAATACCTTGGCTTCATCATGATCTGCCATCAGTGCTTGGTTTGGAGAAGCATCTTCCACCTGAAAGCTCCAGTCAAAGCCTCCTTCTTCAACAGCAACGGCAGCTTGCTGCTTTGACTTCTCATTATGAAGAGCTTTGTCACTGTAGTTTGGTCTGGGTTATGTTTGGCCACCATTTGTTTTAGGTGCCTTACACTCTCTGGCAAAGTGGCCCATCAAGTTACAGTTATAACACTTGACTTTGCCTTTGTCCAGTCCAAACTTTCCACTGGTTGCATTGCTTGGAAACTTCCTTCCAGTCCTCTTGTAGAACTTCTTGGCTCTGTGAGTGAGAAGAGCCATCCGCTGGACTATTTCCATGTACTCCAGCTCATCTAGATGAATACAGTCCAGGTCTTCAAGAGTGAAAAGAGAGTTGCCACAGCTTTCATCAGAAGACACAAATGCTTGAGAAGAGCTTGTCTCTTGGAATGGGCTTCCTTGAGTGTAGTTCTCCCTTGATGTCTCTGGGAAGGTGATGAAAGGACCCTTGGGTGAGTTGTCAGGGTAGCATATAAGATGATGGATGGGCTCTATGCTATCCCTTTCAACCACATGTAGGGCTGAACCCATTTGATTGTTGGAGTTGCTAGATGAACCCTGCATGTTCATCTCCATCTGGTAGCCACTGAGAATCCCATATAACTCTGTCAGAGTAAGAGTTTTGAGATTTTCAGTTCTCTTGATCACCACACAGTAATGTGTCCATTGCCTAGGAAGTAAGGACGTGAACTTCCTTACAATGTCTCTATTCTCAAGAGAAACTCCTCCATCCACAAGGGTATCCACAATCTCAACATACCTGAAGTATTGCTGAGTCATGGTTTCACCTGCTTTGAAGGTGAAGTTTTCAAACTGCTGCTTCAGGAGATCCTTCTTGTTCTCCTTGGCTTCAGAAGAACCCTCATACATCAGTTTCAGTGCATCCCACAGCTGTTTAGCTGTTTTGCACTTCTTGAAACCTCTGTATACAGAGTTTGGAAGGGCAGTATGAAGAGCTGTCATGGCTTTCCTGTCTATCTCTACTCTCTTCCTATCTTCATCAGAGTAGTTAGCCACATCCTTGGGAATCATACCAGCACCAGTAGCAGAGGGTGTGCTAGGTATGAAAGGTTCATTCTCAATAGACTCCCACATTCTTGAATCAAGAGACCTGATGAAACCTTCCATTCTTAAACACCAGGTGTCAAACTCATCAAGAGTGATCAGTGGGGACTTGTTCATGGTTCCAGTTTCCATATCGGTTTTGGAAATGGCTGCCATTTGAAAGGTTTAGTTTTTGTGTGTGTGAGGGATCTTAAGATGGTGAGATCTTATATCAAGAGCCTGAGAGCTCTGATACCAAATGCAGGATCGTTGAAGGGTGATTTACAACACAACAACACAAAGAGGAGATTAACCAAACCTTAATCAAACAGTAAACTGGATTAACCAAGATAAGAGACTAAGAACACAAGTAATGTAAGAGACAGAACACAAGAGTATAGTTTTCAAGAATGCAGTATATTGCTTTCTCTATGTTCTATTACAAGTGTTACAAAGCATAAATAAAAGATACAAGAACATGAGATACTTATACTACATCCTACAGCTGGCTATACTTTGAAAGCCAGCTGGATACAATTGACTAGACACACAAACAAAATCAATTGTAGAGTCAAAAGGCAGATTGCCTTTTGACTTGTGACTATGACATACCATAGCTCACATCCTTATCTATTACAAAAAGGATAAAGTACATAAAGTAGAAAGTATACAGACTCAAGACCTCAATATACAGTTACCAAAAGCATGGACTTTTTCACCAACTCATGTAAGTTGGTGACTTGCAGAGGTACAGCGGAAAGGTGTCCAGCTTTACAAAAAAGTACATCAGAAAAAGCATGTCTTAAAAGTCTTCGGAAGAAATCTGTCTTCATAACTTGAAGCTTCGGAAGACTTTGTCTCTGAGGCTTCGGAAGACTTCATCTTTGGCTTCGGAAGATATTGGTCTTGGCTTCGGAAGATTTCACACTTAGAATATTTCTGTTGTGTGTGAAACTTTTGAAGCATTCTACTTCAGAACTTGTGCAGCAGATTAAGTCTTGGATGTTTGGGTTGCATCAGCCTCTTCATTAATCTCTACACGAATCCACAGGACTTTATACAACAATAAAATCGCCTACCAGGGTTGGTAGACGTCCATGATGTGCGAATTGTTGTTTCAGAACCACATGAACAATACACCTTCGATATGCCTTCATCACTATTGATGGATCTAGGGCCTGTTGGTGGATCACACCAACAAACAAAACCACACTTGTTAATACAACAATAAAAACGTCTCCTAGGGTTTGACGATGTGGATGATATGCGAATTGATGTATCAGAACCACACGAACAAAAAATCCTTTGATCGTTTCTTGTAGGTTTCATCTTTGTCTTTTTGTTTTGAATTGTGTACCAAGATTGGAGGTTAGGGTTTTAATAGATATGATGTCACTAAAAAAGACGAAAATGCCCCTCACGTGAGGGGCGCGTGCGAAGAGGTAAACGTCAGAAATTGATGGCGTTAGTGTCTAGGAAGAAATTGAAACAAAACATCAAACTATTGGACTGTCAGAGTAACAAACGAACTATTGGACTGAAATAGTAATTTTCGTCAAACCACAGGGACTAAAAGCGTAATTTACTCTAATAACTTTGTATGTATAATATATAAAGCATGCAATACAAAATATTATATACATAAAAGATAATACTTAAAATTGTTTAAACTAGAATTAAAATTCGGAAAACCGATTAAGATTTGTAAATCAGAATTCAAAGTGATTTAAATAAGAAAACATTAAAAGGAAAAATAATAGATCATATAATGTAAAATACATTTAAAATATGAGTATTCTTTAAAAATACACGTACATATAATTCTAATTGTACTATTTAAAGATAAACATAAACGAGTAATTGTGATCGATTAATTAAACCGGACGAACAAGAATAGTGGTTATGTTCATTCACTTGCAACCTATTCTGTTAGGTGATATGTTCGTTTATGAACAAACATGAAAGTTCTTTAAACGTTTTAGTAGACTTTATTTGCGTTATCAATCAAAATTGACTCAAATTAATTCAAATTTATCGTGATATATTTAAAAAATGTTTCTAAGAAACTCATGTTTGTTAGATATAACCCACAATTTAAATATATTTTATTAATGTAAGATATTTATGTGAATGTGTTTCATATATTTTAAGAAATAGTTGTAAATAATTGTGAGTGGATTGGAGTGAAAATGTTCATGTTCATATTTATATGTGAGAAAACAATGTTCAATGCTTATAAATTTTTTTAATATTTGTAAAAGTGGTTATAAGTGGAGAAGAAAACGAAAAGAAGTGCTAATAATGTATAAAAATAGTATTAAATTAAAAAGAATATAGACTAAATAGTAATTGTTATTGTAATTATAAGGATAAGAACAAATAACCCCAAATGTGAATGTTTTATGCTCTAAGAGCATTCATATCACGATCTCTATCATTATCTTTATAATTATACTAAAATTTATAGTTTTTTTAATTACGTAATATTTATATATTATTATTATATTTTTTTCTTCTTCACTCAATATAATTTTCAAAATTTTAAAAAAATTATAAGGAGTAAAACAATGATTTCTTAAATATACAAAGGAACATTTATTATTTTTCTCTCATAAGCTCACAACTATTACAACCATTTCTAAATATAGAAATCTCACTCAAATAAACATAGAAAACCTATTATGAATGCTCTAACATAACATAAATTTACCAAAGTTGATGAAAATTTAATATGATATATAAGTTATATTACATAAATAGATAAGAGAGCTATAAAAAACTTTAAGAAAACCTTTTAAGCAAACAAGAATTCAATAAATTGTTTCTTTTTTGTGATTTTATAAGATTTTTTTTCTTATCTAGGAGAGAGAAGAATAAAGTTTCCTTCAACGCCTAATTTAAATAAATATTTTTTAAATCACCTATATTAATAAATAATTTTTTTTTGTCAACACTCATTAAAAGAATAACATATTATGAATCAAGAAATATTTAAAATCCAATAAAAACTAATCAACCTAAGGTTTAATTCAACAACATCATACAAGTCTAAAAAAAATGAAAACACTTTTAAAATAGTTTTTGAAACTTAAATGTGTGGATAAATCCTATCATATGTGGTAACACACAAACACATATTTTTAAGCATATCTTTTTTTATTATTTTATGTTTCTAACATAATTGAAGGAGAGATCAAAGATCAAGCAAAGAGCAAAAAGAAAAAAAATATTACATCATTCATACTCATTCTTGTAGTATTCTTAGGGGCGCATTAATGTTATTTCAGTGATTTGAAAAAACACTATCTTGATATAGTGTTAACTTTTTTACAAGTGCTCAGACACTATCTTGATATAGTGTTAACTTTTTTTATGAGTGCTTAGACACTTTGTTAATATAGTGCTTGTGAGTTTATGAGTGCTCGACCACTATCTTGACGTGGAGTTGTGAGGTTCACTATCTTAACGTAGTGAAGGCGAGAAGAACTGTAGAGAGTCAATATCTTGGTGTAGTGAAGTTGAAGAAGATTATCAATGTCTCTGTTTAGTGAAATGTTGGTATAGTGCTTGTGAGTTTATGTGTGCTTGAACACTATATTGAGGTAATGAAGGCTAGAAGAAGTGTAGAGAGTCAGCATCTTGATGTAGTGAAGTTGAAGAAGATGATCACTCTCTCTTTAGTGAAATGCTATATATTGAAGCCTATCATTTTAGAAAAAAATTTAGAGCGACTCTTGATTGAAGATTAGGATGATACATGCAGTTGGTTAGTTAACATATGTTTGAACCTTTATACATTGGTTTTGTCAACTATTTCCTGTAATATTTATTCATTGCATATTTACTATTTACCTTTTGAGTTACAAAAATAGTTTAACTAATTAAAAAGTAGTTTTTATTAAAATAGTGAATTATCATTTTTCTGCTTGTGGTTTGATCAAATTTGTTATTTTTATCCAAAAATATTTTTTCTTGCATCCGGTTCCTTAAACATTTAAAATAGTTGTCATTTAAAAAAATGTTTGCTCTATTAATTCAAAATGGTACATATTCATCATTAAAAGCAAAATAAAAATAAAAAGAACTTTTTGAATGAAAATAACAAATAAGACTAAACAATTGGAATGAAATTAACAATTTACTATTAATAAAATAAAAAGGCTTAGAAAACTACCCCGTTTCTACAACATGCATGGCTTGAAGTAAAAAAAACCACTAGATTTGTTTGACATATAAATGCAAATGAGTATCTGTTGTGTACATGGTGGTATATTTGTCTTGAGGTTTATGGTTCATGTCTGAACGAGTTTTTTTACCTGTTGCGCGTTGCGGTGGGTTCGTACGCAGCGTGATTTTCGAACTAATATTACATCAATACACGGTTTATTTCCGATTACATCCAAATGTAAACTTACTAAAACTTATACAGACATGCATACAAAAATATTAACATAAGAAAGTATTCTTTCAAGTGAATTGTACAGGAGTAAATTTGAAACTTTAGAAATATATTTTATAAAGTTTTAAAAAATGTTAGCATTTGAAAGTTTACAGATTGAAAGTAAGACATGTATAAAAGTAAGCAAAAACATGGCTATGTGTTGCATCACATTTGTAAAATTCGCTACATACGTTATATATGAACACTAATGAACCTAAGTATATAAAGAAAATATTAAATATATTAATATGATATTATGCATCATACGTTACAGCATAAAGATGCGCACGTTGTCGTGGAATCATATAATGACATTAATGTGGTTAATAGCGCGTTGTAACGTGTATACGAACTTCGTTACATGTATATAAAAGTAAAGTATATATGATAATTATTAGAACATAAAAAGAAACAAATTTGGTTTAATAAAAAAATAGAAAAATTGAAGAAAATTAATACTTTAAATTAGAAATTATAAAAGAAATGAATCCGCATCTCCTGCATATAAGCACAGGTTTCCTAGCGCAAGTCTTGTATTTGTGTTAGTTTTCAGATAAACATTATTTAACATTAGTTAGAAGCAAACAAAAAAGGTAGAAGTTTGTGGCTCAATAAGAAATAAACATGTGACAAGGCCGGTGGACCACGTTCAATAATAATTCGGCACGTGGAACCGACCTTGCTAAATGAGTGATAGCTACTACTTATACCCGCCATGTATTGCGGCGGCATCGTATAGAACATGATAAAATATAGAATACAATCTACCTGACTTGTTTACGAACTAAATTTACATCAATACCCGAGTCGTTTTCAATTACGTCCAACGTAAATAAACGTGATTTTATACCGACGTGTATACAAAAATATAGATTTAAGAAAATTTCTTAAAGTGACATTTTACATAGTTTTTAAAAGGTTTTAACAGGTGAAAGTGAAATGATTTATATCAAAATAGACACATAAATGTTTTATATTTAACCGAGTCAATTCTGATTTGAATTTAAAAATATAGACAACTAAAAATATAAAAATTAATGGTTGTAAGTAAGACGTATATAAAAATAAATACATAAAGGTTTGATATTTGATCAGAGTAGTTTTCAGTTACATTTAAAAATAGACGGACTCGAAATTGTAACGATACACACACAAATATGAACATAAGAAATTATATTTTTAGATAAACTTGTATAGAAGTAAATTAGAACTTTAGAAACGTGAGGGGTTTAAAATAACATAATTTTTAAAAAGTAAAAAAATAATTTTAAAAATAAGCTAGGTTTCAAACCAAAGACCTCCTATGAGTAAAACGACACATCTAACCAATGCACCAAATATACATTTGATGACAATGTGCAAATATAACCAAGGTGATGGTGGTCATAATTGGCCACCGACGTTGCCTTTTGAGATATCGTTAATGGTAAACGATAGTTATATTTAAGAATAGGATTAGATTAGTTTGTGTTTGTGTTAATTGTTCTAAAAAATAAATAAACAAACAAAAATAAAAATAGAAACAAAAAGCCCTTGTTAATTTAATTTTTTAAGAAAAACAATAACCAAAAATCTATATAATCTAAAACCTGAAAATGCAAAATTAAATATCCATTTTTAAACGCTCCGATTAATAGTACGTGAAATATTAAAACAAATCACAAGTACAATGTGAGAACCTACTAAGTCACAACTTAAAAAATGAAAAAAACATCAAACTTTTTAAGTTTTTATCCTTCGTCAGGTCAGTCAAAAATTGTTGTTGAAGAGGTCCGGTTTAATATCTGGTCCATTTCTAAAATTTTCGAATAAGGTAAGAGTAATTAGAGCATTCATCGTCTGTTTCTTATTTTTATGTGAGTAAGAACCCTATATCTATACTACTATATAATACATCTCTTTGAATAGAAATATAATTTTATCAAAAATACAAGTTTTAAAGGAACATGTACAAATAAGTGCATCACATTTAAGAGGGGTAAAATAAAATTTTGATTAAAATTTTAAAACACTTAGGGGTAATATGGTAAATTTATCTATTAAATTTTATAAAGCTTGACATTTTTGCCATTTTCTCTTTCATATATTTAATAAACATTATTAATATATTATTTAATAATATGATATTATTTAATTCACTTCATTAAATTTTATTTTATTTATGATACTATAAATTGACATTTAAATTTATATTACTAATTATATTTTTATAACTAAATAATATTTTAATTAAGTATATTATTTTATTTAAATATTTAAGTATATAACTTATATAAATCTTTATATTTATAATAACTATAATACTTATATTTTTCTAGAGGCATATTATTATAAGTTTAATAATTTTAATATTTATCTATATCTTTTATAATAAAAGTGAAAGAGGGATAAAATGATAATTTTACATATGAATTAAGACACCTATATGACAAGTAATGCTTAAATTTCAAAAAACTAATTATTTTATTTTATTTATGCCCTTACCGAGCCGATACTGGCTAAAATCGAATTCCCAAAAAATCATGCAACAATCGTACCGTCGCAACGCGCGGGCATTTCCAACTAGTTATAAGATATGGTAATGAGTGAAACATTATAAGGTTGAATCTTAATACAACCCCATAAATTTTTTTAATATTTTTAAAGTGGTTGTGAATTGTGAATGTAAGAAAGAGAAAGGAAAATGATAAAATTATAAAAATATATTATTTTATCAATAAAAATTGAGAAAAATAAAATTTTAATGTAATTATAAGTAGATCGTTAATACTCTTACTATTTACTAAGTGGATGTTTGGGTTTATTTTTATCGACTTTTAACTTTTGAACTTTTAAAAAATTAAAAAGTCATTTTATAATGTTTGTCAATAGACTATTATAAATGAATAAATTAATAAGTAAATCAATACTAACTTATTAACTTATTAAAAATATTAATAAGTAAATAAATTATTTTTTTAAGCATTCATTACAGTGTCACCAAATGTCCAAATTAGACACTCGACAGTTAAAATTTCCATTTCGAAGGTCAAAAGTCAAAACCCGACAATGCTACTTTATCTTCAACTCTTCATCATCCACCGCAGGATCAGTTTCGGACAAGAAAGGATCAACGGTCACGATTGGTTTACCCAATTCTTGTGGTTCATTAAAACTCTCACCGCACGGTTTCTGTTGTTCTCTTTCTCTCGATTTTATTTTGTTGTTGAAGCGATCTCTCTGTGGTAGATCATGGAGTCGGAGCTCAAAGATCTGTTCGAGGCGGCGAAGAAAGCCGCCGACGCCGCCGCCGTGCACGGCGGCGCCGTTGATTGTTCGCCGGAGGAAGATCGATGTATTGATGCCTTAAAAGCGCTGAAGAAGTTTCCTGTTAACTATCAAGTTCTGGTTTCCACTCAGGTAATTGGTTTTGTTGATCATATAGTACTTATTATGGAGCTTGTAGTGTTAGTTATAAACTTATGTTATGGATCTGCTCCTGTGTGATTGTTTTGTGAATTTTTGTGGTGGATTATGTATGTATGTTAAGAACCCTACGTTTTTGGTTGTTTTGAATTAGCTTCTTCGTATCTGGTAAATGACATCCGTTAACTGTTAAAATTGAGAAACTGTTAGTACATACGGAGAAGCTTTGGATTTGTAGTTTTGTGAAGTGCGAAGCAGGGTTTGCAATTGCGACAAAGAGGAGTAGAATTTACCAAAAACGAAAGAGTGAAGAAGGTTGAGTGTCGTTTTCAGAATTAAAGATCGAAGGTAAATTGCACCAGTAAGAAACTGTTTTTGCGGGTTTTTTATGTTCCAGTTTTATCTTCTACGGAAGAAGATAGTAAACTTTGTTTATTGTTGATAATAGTTCCGTAATTTGAGGTTTTTCTTCTTTCTTTTGCTTATGTTTATCTGAGGAATACCTATTTATACAGTGTATGGTAATTGGATTGTACTAAATTGCTACCTATATGGCATTATCAGTTTATCACATATAGGCACATACGTTTATTTTTATATCTTAAAAGTCTTGGGGATTCAAATTGCAAGCAGGCTCCATGCTTTCTGCTTGCTGTTGAAGACTGATCATATCATGATTCAAGCAAATTTCTTGAGTTTCTGCTATTTTCCCTCTATTTGATCACTGAAGGTACACTTCAAAAAGAAGCTAGACTTGTACACTGCGATGACCAATGGTGGATAAGAAATATGTCATTATTGTTAGTTCTTTTACATGAGCGTCCTCTTTTTCTTCTAGCATTTGATCTGTACAAAAGTTGTGGAATTTTAAGGAGTGCACTTTAGATGCATGCATTGATGTGGTGTGGTCTTGTCTCCAAGCAAGCTACACGTTATAAACGTGAACATAGTTGCTTTGTTATTCAAATGATGTTGTTTCGTACTTTCATGTTTATTCTTAAAGGTGTAACCGTGTAAGGTGAAGAGTGTGAAGCCTGGTTATCGTGTTGACCAATTTGATTCATCTCTTTCTTCTGCTATATAGTTGATGATTTTCTTTGTTAAGTTTAGA
The DNA here is from genome assembly GCA_025506515.1 of Flaveria trinervia. Taxonomy (NCBI): domain Eukaryota; kingdom Viridiplantae; phylum Streptophyta; class Magnoliopsida; order Asterales; family Asteraceae; genus Flaveria; species Flaveria trinervia. The sequence continues at coordinate 1,778,643 of CM046450.1, read as the reverse complement.
CTTCATGATACATTGCTAACCTGTATCATCGGACTGTGTAAACTTATGGAAGTGAAGTTTTTATCCAGCTATGCTTTAGAATTTCTTATTTCAATATGCAACTCTAACAAATCTTTTCTAATATTCTTACGTGGGAAGAGAAGTTTAGAAAAGATTTGTTAGAGTTGCACCCCTCCGAGGACATGGTCGATAGGAGTATGTGGAGACGTAGGATTAAGATTAAGAATGTCTAGAGGAGTGTTTAGATGTGTCTTATATGACTATTAGTGTATTGTGGTATTACCTAGTAGCCCTTACATGTTAGTATATGAATGCCCATTGCCATTACCTTAGTGTTATTGATCGCTTTTATTATTGTATATTGTTGCTCACCATGTGTTTCTTGTTAACATCCGTATGGTGTTTCAGTATCAATCCTTGTTTAGTGTCGATTACTGTTTGCTTCTTTTTGATCACTCTATATTGTTGTTCATCTTATGCTTCGTGTTGATATTTGTATAGCAGTCCACCATTGATTCTTGTATTTTGTTGATCATGATGTATCTTCGTGTATGTGCTGCCTGATCGAGTATGGCCGATATGTGATTTTTGTGGTATACTGTATGTTGATTGCACGGTTTCGTATGATGTTAGTTCCATTGTGTGTTTTGATACTATTGTGTGTAGTGGATCCAAGGGTCTCACTGGAAGCAATCTCTCTATAATTTGTGATAGGGGCGAGGTTTGCCTACATCTCATCCTTTCTATATCCCATCAATAGCTTTGCTAGACCCTATCAATAGCATTGCTATGGACGGGAAGTACCGGATCGGTTATGGTATAGTGTTTTATTGATATAATAATCAGAAATGTGATGCGGTCGGAAACAGAGAGATAGATAATTGAACCTGTTGATTCAACGAGAATACCAGGAACAATTCTTCTAACTATCGTTGATTCACAAAGAATACCGATAATCAGGTTACACTAACACACACGGTGATAGAGAGAAAACAGATTTTTCATAAACTTCAATAATTATTTCACCCATCTCTTACAAACATATAAAGAAACAAATCAAAAATCGAATGGGCCACAAAACATAAACGGGCCGAAAACTGGGCCAAATGTAAAGTTCAACAAAATGTAAAAATAAGACAAAAACGTAAATAACTCATAAAATAAGCCGTTTTTGGGCCGAAACGATAACCCAAACCGCCTACGGCGTTTGTGAAAACGGTCTCCTCGCTTCGACGGTCGTTTTGACTGGTCATAGGCCCAAAACGGAGATTTCTAGCCCAACTTATGATCGTTTCAGTGAAGCCCCTTTTGATAAGCGATCTTGGGCCTTCAAAAGGCTAAAACTTGCTCATCCACACTTGGGCCCACATCATTCCCCCTGGGTAGACAAAATTCGCCCTCGAATTCCCGACGGCCTCATCATCAGAAGAATCACCATGATATGGCAGCAAATGTTTCACATTAAACACATCAGAACACCGAATATGGCTAGGTAACTTTAGTCGATAGGCATTAGGATTTATCTTCTGCACGATCTCAACAGGACCAATCTTTTTGGCAGACAACTTGTTGTACTCCCCTACTGAGAAACGATCTTTAGTTAACACAGCCCAAACAAAGTCACCTTCTTCAAAATCAACATGCCTTCGTTTTTGATCAGCAGCTTTCTTGTACTTGGCATTCGCTTGGGTCAAGTTATGATGAACAACTTTTTGAACTTCATGTAATCCCTCCACAAGATCTTGAACCCTCTTGGGAACTAAGCCAGATGCAGGTAGTGACATTAAATCAAGTGGGCCTCGAGGTTGAGAAGAATAAACTACCTGAAATGGACTAAACCCGGTACTTCGATTAACAGCATGATTGTGAGCAAACTCAGCTTGGTATAGTTTCTGGTCCTATGCTTTCACATGATCACCAACTAGACATCGCAACAAATTACGAAGTGAACGATTCACAACTTCAGTTTGGCCATCCGTTTGTGGATGATAAGCACTACTGAAACTGAGTTGGGTATTCACCATCCTCCATAGACTGTGCCAAAAGTGACTCAAAAACCGGGTATCCCAATCAGAAACAATAGAAGAAGGCAATCCATGTAAGCAATACACATCACGAAAGAAAAGTTATGCCACATTAACAGCATCAGTTGTCTTCTTACATGGAATAAAATGAACCATCTTAGAAAACCTGTCAACAACAAAGATAGAGTCGTTACCCCTTTGTGTACGCGGCAACCCCAACACAAAATCCATGCTAATATCAACCCATGGCTGCAAAGGAACCGCAATGGCATGTAGAGGCCCACGTTACCAGCTGTGCCCTTAGAAACTTGACAAATACGACACCTCTTAACATAACGATCCACTTCTTTCCTCATGGTAGGCCAGAAATAATAAGCTTGTACCAACTGTATAGTACGATCACGACCAACGTGCCCCTCCCCATACAACTTTTTAATAATCTGTAAACGCAGACTAGAATCAGGAATACATAGTTGATTCCCTTTGAATAGAAAACCATCTTGTACAAGAAAATCTGATTTCAGCCCAGCCTGCACATCCTGCATAATAACTGAAAATATGGATCAATGGCTAACTGCTCACAAATGACATCTAAGCCTGGCACATTAACCCTCATAGACACAAGCAGATTACTCCTCTTGCTTAGGGCATCAACAACTCGGTTCGAAACTCTAGTCTTGTGTTTAACAACAAAAGTAAACTTTTCAAGAAATGCTAACCAACGCCCGTGCTTATATGACACCTTGTCTTGTGTACGAATATGCCTTAAAGAATCATGATCAGTGAACAAAACAAACTCTTTGTGGAATAGATAGTGACGCCAATGCTTTACAGCCTGGACCACTGCATAAAACTCCAAATCATAAGTACTATACCTCAACTTTGGACCCGTTAATTCTCATTAAAGTAAGCAACAGGTCGGCCGCCTTGACTAACTACCCTACCAATCCCGACCTTTGAGGCATCAGTATGAAGTTCAAATACTTGAGAGAAATCAGGCAATACCAGAATAGGTGCGGTGTTGAGCTTGGCTTTTATAACTTGAAAAGCAAGCTCGGCCTCTTCTGTCCATACAAACGTCCTCCCCTTCATAAATCAGTCACGGGAGCCATAATAGAACTGAATGTGGAATAAACCGTCTATAAAAAGAAGCAAGCCCATGAAAACTACGAACTTCAGTAATGGTAGTTAGAGTTGGCCAATTTGCAATAGCTGCTACTTTAGATTCATCCACTTGTATTCCCCCGCCAGAAACAACATACCCCAAAAACAGAACTTTAGGGGTCATAAAAACACATTTCTTTGATGCTGCATAGAAACTGTCCCTGCGAAGTAAGGATAAAACTTGCCTGACATGCATAAGGTGCTCACTAGAAGAAGCACTATAGATAAGAATGTCATCAAAATATACAACCACAAACTTCCTTATAAAGAGGTTGAGTAACTGATTCATAACACGCATAAAAGTGCTTGGTGCGTTTGACAAACCAAAAGGCATCACCAACCATTCATACAATCCTTCACGAGTTTTGAAGGCAGTTTTCCATTCATCACCAGACCTAAGACGAATCTGGTAATACCCGCTCTTCAATCCAACTTTGTGAAAATGGTAGCACCACTAGTCTGATCAAGCAAATCATCAAGTCTAGGGATAGGAAACCTATACCTCACAGTAATCTTGTTGATAGCTCGACTGTCAACACACATGCGCCAAGTGCCATCTTTCTTTGGAGTCAACAAAGCAGGAACAGCACAAGGGCTCATACTTTCACGAACATGGTTCTTAGATATCAACTCCTCAACTGTCTTCGCAACTCCTCATGCTCTGCTGGGGTCATTCTGTAATGTGGCCTATTAGGTAATTGTGATCCAGGTTCTAGATCAATATGATGTTGGATGTCATGCAAAGGTGGCAAACCATCAGGCAATTCAGTGGGAAAAACATCGGAAAATTCTCAAGTAGAGGAACCATAGCATCAGGAACATCAGCATCCTCAACCACTTCCTTACCTATAAGCAAAAAACATCATCCCCAGCCTCCAGCTCGTTCTCAAACTGAGAAAGAGTCAACAAAGTAGCGGTAGGTTTGGTAGCCATTTCCTTGGGTTTAGTGGGCAACAATGTTATCTTCATGTTATCAAACAGGAAGCTATAAGTATTAAACCGCCCATTGTGTTCTACGTTACGATCATATTCCCAAGGCCTACCCAACAACAAATGGCACGCATCCATGGGAATCACATCACACCAGACTTCATCCTTGTATGTCTTACCAACAAAAAAAGGAACAAGGGTACGCTGGTTACTGGCACCTCACCTCCCTTCTTAAGCCATTGAAGCTTATAAGGCTTAGGATGGTTCTCTGTTTTCAGGCTCAACTTTCTAACAGCCTCTTCAGACACTAGATTGTCACAGCTCCCCGAATCAGTAACAAAAGTACAAACCTTTCCCAGCACGGTACATGTTGAGTGGAAGATGTTATGCTTAAGCCAATCGTTATCATTTGCCTTTGGTGTGTAGCATTAACGTCTAACCACCAGGCATGTTCCCACATCTCCAACCACCTCCTCTTCCACATACTCAAGCTCTTCATCAAATATTGGCATGTCTTCATAATTTTCATCAGCCTCACCACCATCTTCCTATTCCTCCCGTCAGCAAACATGTTTCTTTTACCGGCTTTCTTACATTTTGATTGTCGATGACTAGTCTCCCCACAGTTGAAACACTTCATGCTATTACCGCCGACTCCTTTGAGAGTTGGTCCAGTGCTACCAGCACCCTGTTTTGTTTGGCTAGGCACAAAACGAGATGTCATGTTACCCGAACCTGAACGTCCTCAACAGAAGATGAAACACCATTACGCCGGTTTTGTTTTTCAAAAGCTAGAGCACGTTAATGAGCATCAGAAAGTGTCACCGGGTCAAACATGTTAATGAATTCTATGATCTGAACCCTTAGTCCACCAATGTAACGAGAAACAGCTGTTCTTCAGTTTCTTGAATATCATTTCTTGTAATTAATTGGTAGAATTCCGTTGTGTAGTCCTCACAGTCTTGGACCCCTGTCTTAAATTTTGTAACCGTTGGTACATTAATCACTGGTAATTATGAGGAATAAAGTTGGCCCTCATGCACTTCTTCATCTTCCTCCAAGTTATGACCCTTGGCTTTCCAACTCTCTCCCGAGTCAGTTTCAGTTGTTGCCACCACGCAGAAGCCCTTCCACGAAGCCTGGTAGCGATCAATGAAACCTTTTTGTCTTCAGGAACCTCTTTGAATTCGAACACTTTTTCAACAACAACAAGCCAATCAATGAATTTTTCTGGGTTCAAAGTATCACCATCGAATTCAGGAATACTGGTTCGCATTCCTGCCTCCCAACGCCTATTATCACCCCTTCGATTCAGCGGTGCGCGTTCATCAGAAGAACTGTCACCCTCATAAAACGGATTTTCATCATCTTCTATTTCACGACGGCTACGATTACGCCCTCCCTGATTCATCAGATCTTGCATTTGATCAGCCAACTAAACAAAAAATTGATCTAACCGCTCCTTCATCCGTGCCATAATACGCTGTTCCAATTCCTGCTCATGAACATCATTAAGAGGTCTTCTTCGTGAAGGCATCTTGATCAGGAAATTTGGCTTTGATACCAATTGATGCAGTTGAAAACAGAGAGATAGATAATTGAACTTGTTGATTCAACGAGAATACCAGGAACAATTCTTCTAACCATCGTTGATTCACAAAGAATACCGATAATTAGGTTACACTAATACACACAGTGATAGAGAGAAAACAGATTTTTCATAAACTTCAATACTTATTTCACCCATCTCTTACAAACATATAAAGAAACAAATCAAAAGTCGAATGGGCCACAAAACATAAACGAGCCGAAAACTGAGCCAAATGTAAAGTTCAACAAAATGTAAAAATAAGACAAAAACGTAATAACTAATAAAATAAGCCGTTTTTGGGCCGAAACGATAACCCAAACGCCTACGGCGTTTGTGAAAACGGTCTCCTCGCTTCGACGGTCGTTTTGACTGGTCATAGGCCCAAAACGGAGATTTCTAGCCCAACTTATGATCGTTTCAGTGAAGCCCCTTTTGATAAGCGATCTTGGGCCTTCAAAAGGCTAAAACTTGCTCATCCACACTTGGGCCCACATCATTCCCCCTGGGTAGACAAAATTCGCCCTCGAATTCCCGACGGCCTCATCATCAGAAGAATCACCATGATATGGCAGCAAATGTTTCACATTAAACACATCAGAACACCGAATATGGCTAGGTAACTTTAGTCGATAGGCATTAGGATTTATCTTCTGCACGATCTCAACAGGACCAATCTTTTTGGCAGACAACTTGTTGTACTCCCCTACTGAGAAACGATCTTTAGTTAACACAGCCCAAACAAAGTCACCTTCTTCAAAATCAACATGCCTTCGTTTTTGATCAGCAGCTTTCTTGTACTTGGCATTCGCTTGGGTCAAGTTATGATGAACAACTTTTTGAACTTCATGTAATCCCTCCACAAGATCTTGAACCCTCTTGGGAACTAAGCAGATGCAGGTAGTGACATTAAATCAAGTGGGCCTCGAGGTTGAGAAGAATAAACTACTGAAATGGACTAAACCCGGTACTTCGATTAACAGCATGATTGTGAGCAAACTCAGCTTGGTATAGTTTCTGGTCCTATGCTTCACATGATCACCAACTAGACATCGCAACAAATTACGAAGTGAACGATTCACAACTTCAGTTTGGCCATCCGTTTGTGGATGATAAGCACTACTGAAACTGAGTTGGGTATTCACCATCCTCCATAGACTGTGCCAAAAGTGACTCAAAAACCGGGTATCCCAATCAGAAACAATAGAAGAAGGCAATCCATGTAAGCAATACACATCACGAAAGAAAAGTTATGCCACATTAACAGCATCAGTTGTCTTCTTACATGGAATAAAATGAACCATCTTAGAAAACCTGTCAACAACAAAGATAGAGTCGTTACCCCTTTGTGTACGCGGCAACCCCAACACAAAATCCATGCTAATATCAACCCATGGCTGCAAAGGAACGGCAATGGCATGTAGAGGCCCACGTTACCAGCTGTGCCCTTAGAAACTTGACAAATACGACACTCTTAACATAACGATCCACTTCTTTCCTCATGGTAGGCCAGAAATAATAAGCTTGTACCAACTGTATAGTACGATCACGACCAACGTGCCCCTCCCCATACAACTTTTTAATAATCTGTAAACGCAGACTAGAATCAGGAATACATAGTTGATTCCCTTTGAATAGAAAACCATCTTGTACAAGAAAATCTGATTTCAGCCCAGCCTGCACATCCTGCATAATAACTGAAAAATATGGATCAATGGCTAACTGCTCACAAATGACATCTAAGCCTGGCACATTAACCCTCATAGACACAAGCAGATTACTCCTCTTGCTTAGGGCATCAACAACTCGGTTCGAAACTCTAGTCTTGTGTTTAACAACAAAAGTAAACTTTTCAAGAAATGCTAACCAACGCCCGTGCTTATATGACACCTTGTCTTGTGTACGAATATGCCTTAAAGAATCATGATCAGTGAACAAAACAAACTCTTTGTGGAATAGATAGTGACGCCAATGCTTTACAGCCTGGACCACTGCATAAAACTCCAAATCATAAGTACTATACCTCAACTTTGGACCCGTTAATTTCTCATTAAAGTAAGCAACAGGTCGGCCGCCTTGACTAACTACCCTACCAATCCCGACCTTTGAGGCATCAGTATGAAGTTCAAATACTTGAGAGAAATCAGGCAATACCAGAATAGGTGCGGTGTTGAGCTTGGCTTTTATAACTTGAAAAGCAAGCTCGGCCTCTTCTGTCCATACAAACGTCCTCCCCTTCATAAATCAGTCACGGGAGCCATAATAGAACTGAAATGTGGAATAAACCGTCTATAAAAAGAAGCAAGCCCATGAAAACTACGAACTTCAGTAATGGTAGTTAGAGTTGGCCAATTTGCAATAGCTGCTACTTTAGATTCATCCACTTGTATTCCCCCGCCAGAAACAACATACCCCAAAAACAGAACTTTAGGGGTCATAAAAACACATTTCTTGATGCTGCATAGAAACTGTCCCTGCGAAGTAAGGATAAAACTTGCCTGACATGCATAAGGTGCTCACTAGAAGAAGCACTATAGATAAGAATGTCATCAAAATATACAACCACAAACTTCCTTATAAAGAGGTTGAGTAACTGATCATAACACGCATAAAAGTGCTTGGTGCGTTTGACAAACCAAAAGGCATCACCAACCATTCATACAATCCTTCACGAGTTTTGAAGGCAGTTTTCCATTCATCACCAGACCTAAGACGAATCTGGTAATACCCGCTCTTCAAATCCAACTTTGTGAAAATGGTAGCACCACTAGTCTGATCAAGCAAATCATCAAGTCTAGGGATAGGAAACCTATACCTCACAGTAATCTTGTTGATAGCTCGACTGTCAACACACATGCGCCAAGTGCCATCTTTCTTTGGAGTCAACAAAGCAGGAACAGCACAAGGGCTCATACTTTCACGAACATGGTTCTTAGATATCAACTCCTCAACTGTCTTCGCAACTCCTCATGCTCTGCTGGGGTCATTCTGTAATGTGGCCTATTAGGTAATTGTGATCCAGGTTCTAGATCAATATGATGTTGGATGTCATGCAAAGGTGGCAAACCATCAGGCAATTCAGTGGGAAAAACATCGGAAAATTCCTCAAGTAGAGGAACCATAGCATCAGGAACATCAGCATCCTCAACCACTTCCTTACCTATAAGCAAAAAACATCATCCCCAGCCTCCAGCTCGTTCTCAAACTGAGAAAGAGTCAACAAAGTAGCGGTAGGTTGGTAGCCATTTCCTTGGGTTTAGTGGGCAACAATGTTATCTTCATGTTATCAAACAGAAGCTATAAGTATTAAACGCCCATTGTGTTCTACGTTACGATCATATTCCCAAGGCCTACCCAACAACAAATGGCACGCATCCATGGAATCACATCACACCAGACTTCATCCTTGTATGTCTTACCAACAAAAAAAGGAACAAGGGTACGCTTGGTTACTGGCACCTCACCTCCCTTCTTAAGCCATTGAAGCTTATAAGGCTTAGGATGGTTCTCTGTTTTCAGGCTCAACTTTCTAACAGCCTCTTCAGACACTAGATTGTCACAGCTCCCCGAATCAGTAACAAAAGTACAAACCTTTCCCAGCACGGTACATGTTGAGTGGAAGATGTTATGCTTAAGCCAATCGTTATCATTTGCCTTTGGTGTGTAGCATTAACGTCTAACCACCAGGCATGTTCCCACATCTCCAACCACTCCTCTTCCACATACTCAAGCTCTTCATCAAATATTGGCATGTCTTCATAATTTTCATCAGCCTCACCACCATCTTCCTATTCCTCCCGGTCAGCAAACATGTTTCTTTTACCGGCTTTCTTACATTTTGATTGTCGATGACTAGTCTCCCCACAGTTGAAACACTTCATGCTATTACCGCCGACTCCTTTGAGAGTTGGTCCAGTGCTACCAGCACCCTGTTTTGTTTGGCTAGGCACAAAACGAGATGTCATGTTACCCGAACCTGAACGTCCTCAACAGAAGATGAAACACCATTACGCCGGTTTTGTTTTTCAAAAGCTAGAGCACGTTAATGAGCATCAGAAAGTGTCACCGGGTCAAACATGTTAATGAATTCTATGATCTGAACCCTAGTCCACCAATGTAACGAGAAACAAGCGTTCTTCAGTTTCTTGAATATCATTTCTTGTAATTAATTGGTAGAATTCCGTTGTGTAGTCCTCAAAGTCTTGGACCCCTGTCTTAAATTTTGTAACCGTTGGTACATTAATCACTGGTAATTATGAGGAATAAAGTTGGCCCTCATGCACTTCTTCATCTTCCTCCAAGTTATGACCCTTGGCTTTCCAACTCTCTCCCGAGTCAGTTTCAGTTGTTGCCACCACGCAGAAGCCCTTCCACGAAGCCTGGTAGCGATCAATGAAACCTTTTTGTCTTCAGGAACCTCTTTGAATTCGAACACTTTTTCAACAACAACAAGCCAATCAATGAATTTTTCTGGGTTCAAAGTATCACCATCGAATTCAGGAATATGGTTCGCATTCCTGCCTCCCAACGCCTATTATCACCCCTTCGATTCAGCGGTGCGCGTTCATCAGAAGAACTGTCACCCTCATAAAACGGATTTTCATCATCTTCTATTTCACGACGGCTACGATTACGCCCTCCCTGATTCATCAGATCTTGCATTTGATCAGCCAACTAAACAAAAAATTGATCTAACCGCTCCTTCATCCGTGCCATAATACGCTGTTCCAATTCCTGCTCATGAACATCATTAAGAGGTCTTCTTCGTGAAGGCATCTTGATCAGGAATTTGGCTTTGATACCAATTGATGCAGTTGAAAACAGAGAGATAGATAATTGAACTTGTTGATTCAACGAGAATACCAGGAACAATTCTTCTAACCATCGTTGATCACAAAGAATACCGATAATTAGGTTACACTAATACACACAGTGATAGAGAGAAAACAGATTTTTCATAAACTTCAATACTTATTTCACCATCTCTTACAAACATATAAAGAAACAAATCAAAAGTCGAATGGGCCACAAAACATAAACGAGCCGAAAACTGAGCCAAATGTAAAGTTCAACAAAATGTAAAAATAAGACAAAAACGTAAATAACTAATAAAATAAGCCGTTTTTGGGCCGAAACGATGGCGGTTTGTGAAAACGGGCTCCTCGCTCCGACGGTTGTTTTGACTGGTCACAGGCCCAAAACGGAGACTTCTAGCCCAACTTATGATCGTTTCAGTGAAGCCCCTTTTGATAAGCGATCTTGGGCCTCTAAAAAAACTAAAGCTTGCTCTTCCACACTTGGGCCCACATCAAAAGGACTAGAAAGAGTCTTTTTCATTCGTTGTTGCCCTGACATCAAAATTAGACTTTAAATATCTATTTTTATTAAACTTTTACATGAATGCCATAATTTCAGGTGGGGAAGCGGCTTCGTCAGCTAACAAAACACCCTAGAAAGAGGATCCAGTCCCTAGCTGCTGAGCTAGTTGAAATCTGGAAAAACATAATAGTTGAAGAAACATTAAAGAACAAGAAAAATGGGAGCTTGGATACCAAAGAATCTTTAAAACCTGAACAAGTGCAGAGAGTAAACTCAATCAAGGTTGAGAAACACAGTCATAGTGCCTCATCATCATCATCGTCAGACAAAAAAGTTAATGTTGTCAAAGTTGAAAAGCGAGAAGACATTAAAGTTGAGCGTGTTGCCAAAGAAGAAAATACTCGAACCAACAAGCCCGCTTTAAGCAGCGTGGCCCCGCCAAAACTGACTTCCCTTGTTTATTGCAAGGATCCTGTAAGAGACAAGATTCGCGAGCTTCTTTCAGAGGCATTATGCAAAGTTCCTGGGGAGGTTGAGGACGAATTAAGGGATGACGTGGAAGCATCTGACCCATATAGAGTTGCTGTTTCAGTGGAGTCTGCTATGTTTGAAAAGTGGGGGAGATCCAATGGTGCGCAGAAGTTTAAATACAGATCAATAATGTTTAATATTAAGGATCCAAAAAACCCCGATTTCAGAAGAAAAGTGTTGCTTGGGCATGTGAAGCCAGAAAGGATTCTGGAGATGACGCCCGAAGAGATGGCGAGCACTGAAAGACAAATGGAGAATGTGAAAATTAAGGAGAAAGCTCTGTTCGAATGTGAACGTGGTGGCCCACCAAAAGCTACAACCGATCAGTTTAAGTGTGGTCGATGTGGGAAAAGGAAGTGCACATATTATCAGCTGCAGACTAGGAGTGCTGATGAACCTATGACAACATTTGTAACGTGTGTGAACTGTGACAATCATTGGAAGTTCTGCTAAGGAACTCCACCACCGGTGAATTTGAGTGGATCTGATTAGATCCGTTCTGAGTCGGCCTTTATCAGGTGAAGTAAGCTTCGAACTCTTATAGTTTTAAATTTTTATTCAGATTTCTGTCAGTCGATTGTAGTTGGATGTAGATGTTTGTCTGTACTAATACCTTGGGATAACTTGCTTTACTTGAAACATTTAGTTATATTCTAGTACCCCCCCACTACCCCCTTCTCATTATATTAGTGGTTAAATTGTGCTTTCTGGTAATCTGCTGCCTTAATCAACCCGCCCTATTGATTATTATGTTTATATGCTAGCAGTCTCAACCTATTTTGAGATTCTGAACCCTCTGTTATACAGAGTTTGAAACTCTTCCTTTTTTAGCCAGAGTTTAACTGTTGACTGATTATTACAAGCTAGTAGTTAAAGTTATATATTAATTTATGTATGTCAGTATGTGTGTGTTATGATTGATTCTTTTAGTTTTTGTTCAATACAATTTATATGTTAAAGTTAACATAATTTACTAGCATGTGCTAAATGCATTCTATGCACTTGAGCCTTAATGTAAGAGTAAAGCTAGAGAGGTGATGTGACTATTTAATTAAAAGGTGATTTTTTTATGTCCTCTCTTAAATAGCCATTTAAATTGATGTTTATGTGGATATACGGATTTTTTAAGTCATCATCATTTTTTTTTTGTTTAAAAAACTTAACTTTAAAAACCGTTCTTGGTAACGTGATCATCATTAAGGGGTAGGGCGTGGATGAACGAGGCACCCCACTCATTTGCTTTTATCTAGTCGTCATGTAACTTTCTTTCACTCTCATTCAAGAGGGTGGGGTTGTTCTATAAAAGCATCACTTGGTGTACAATTTACAACCAATTACACTCACTCTTGTCATCATGTGTGACCCATTACCTCTCATTCTCGATCATTCAATAATTTCAATCATTTGAGGTAGTATCCTTTCCTCTTGCTCCCTCTCACTAGCGTGAGAAGGGCCCGTCCACATTAGCTTTTCCCTGCCATTCATGAGGGTAGACAATCTATGTATTTGAAAACACTAGCCTTCTCAAAAATAGCATGATTTATTAGTAAGTGGTGCATTTCAATTCTTATTAATATAGGTTGTTTGATGGCATCTAAATCAGTCTTTTAATGATTTAGATGTCTGAATGGTTCAACACTTAATGGTTCAGATTGTTTATTTCGTGACCAAATGTCTGAATGGTTTAGACATTTGCCTCTTAATGGTTAAGTATTATACTAATGCTGACTGTTTAAGAGGCTTAATGCTAAATGGATAAGACCTCTATCTGAATTTGTTAGACATTTGTCGTTTAATAATTAAACGATATACTAGTTGTTAATGATTCATACCTCTTAGACAAAATCCCCAACGATATAAATTATTTTACCCTACCGGAGTACAAGTATGAAATAAAAGTTAGACAACAGCTTTAGAACTCTAGCTACATTTTAAACCTTCTCATTCATGGAAGACTTTAGTTTCATCTTCTACAAATCTCAGTATTATCAATTATATTAATAAATAATATTAGAAATCAAACATAAATTGACTATTTAGTTAGATGTTTATCTTATTGATAACTAGTGTAATATTTCGTGTAATACACGGATTGATTAAGTAATATATGAAATAATTTGTAATAAAAATTTATAAGCTATAAATGATATTTATAAATAAGATATGATTAAATTAAAATAAATAAGAAGTTCAAGTAAAAACAATAATAATATCATTTTATAAGATTGTGTTTTTAATTGTTTTCTTTAACATTCTAGTTTTTTTGTTTAATTTTAATTGAAAAAGTAATTATCATACGAAACTTAAAAAAATGATATTAAGATGCTTCGTATTTAAAAAAGAATTGTCTCATGTATTTTTAAAATGTATTTTTCATTATAATATCAAGTTTTAAATTTTTTACAATATTTATCTTTTTAATTAAAAATATTTTAAATAATATAATTATTATATATACTATTATCATTAGTAGGAGGGAGACGGAAAAATAAAAATAAAAATATTTAATAAAGTATCAAAAATAAAAATAAAAATGTTTAATATATTGACATCAAAAACTTTCTACTTTCTACTTCTTTTTATTATAAGTAATCAAAAACTTTCTATACTGATTTATAAGTAATAGATTTACCGAACTCGTCTTTCATAGATGGTATACAATTATACATCTTACTCTTAAGTAGCTAAAAGTGGTGTACTTTTTACGCTTAGGTTGTACATTAGAATTTTATTTGCTTCGGTTCGCTTCTCGTTTTTCTAAACTTAAATCAATTTGTTGGATCTGCTGGTTAAAAATTATAACAAAAAACAGACAGACGGCTTCCAAACTCAAAGCTTGTTCTATTGGAACAAATCATATACAAACAGGTGTAGATTCTAGATTTTACACCAACAGACTCATGCACTCACGTATACAATCTTTATTTTATATCATATATATATATATATATGTTAATAATACATGTATTCTAGAACATTCTAGCAAATACCAACTTTGGTCCTTCAACTTTAGGCACAATGATGATGCTGGTCCCTGTTACCCTGAAACACTTGTGAACTCTTATGAAAAATCCCTGCTCTTCTTTTGTAATCCATGGGTTCTCTTCCATCGTCTTTCCCCATGATTGCTTCCATCTCCATTAACTCCACCTTCTCATTTACATCCTCTTCAAGTTCATTATTATTATATTATTATTATTATTATTATTATTATTATTATTATTATATTATTATTATCTTCTATTCCTTCACAATCATCTTCTCTTTTCTTCTCATCTTCTCGTTTCACCTCTGGTATCTGATCTCCACCACCGCTAACACCTTTCACGGACAACTTCTGCCACCGCAACCCTTGCCGGAGTTTCAAGCTCCGCAACTGAAAGCATGGTGGCTTTTCTGTTGACGAGGGAAAGTTGAGATTTGTGGGTGTATGGTGTGGAAGTTGAAAATATGAGTGCCCATTGTTGATTGTTTGTTTGAATTTGAGATTTGAATTGAGAGTTTGAGAAAATGAAATGGTAATTAGTGATGGTTGTGACGTTGGAGTTTGGGTTTATATAAGGGGATAGACAATGAGGGGTGAAGTGACACGTGTGAAATAATATTTGTTTTGGAGAGATGTAGAATGAAGGTTTTTGACACGTGTGAAGAGGAGACGAATGTCATGTATTTGGTGGGTGTTGTGGATTGAATTTGATACGACTTAAAATACAGAAGATTTCATTTCGCCTGAAAATACATCAAAACTAGTAATACAAGGATATACGGCGGATCTAGAAGTTTATTTTTTTTAAATTATTATTTTTAAATTTTTTTTAATTTTGTAGATATTAGCCATAAAAATTTGATACGACTTAAAATAAGATATCTTTTCGCCTGAAAATACATCAAAACTACTAATACAAGGATATATGGCAGATCTAGAAATTTATTTTTAAAAATTTAATTTTTGAAAATATTATTTTTTAAAAATTTTTAATTTTATAGACATTAGCCATAAAATTTTTCGGATCAGGTCAAATAAGTCATATAATAAAAGTATGATTTAATAATAAAAACAACATCATTCGTGTAAACAAGTATTAGGTATAAGAGTATTTTAAGTTTTGTTATTATTGGTATTTAGTGAGTATTAAGAGTGGGTTTAATTTAATATAATTATAACTTAGGCTTTACGAACATTGGGTAATTAATTGAAGTACACTTATTTAGTTATTTAATTAATTAACTCATGAATTTTTTCAAAGTTTGAGTTTATTTTGTTTATAAATAATGGAGTCACCGTTCAAAAAACCATCGTCGTTACTCAAAAAACTAATACATCTATTTACATATACATGTGAAAATTCATTGTATTTTAGTTACTTCGATGACTTCACACTAGGTCCACCTCTGTTGATAGGAGTGATATCCCATCACAAGTAGTAGTTTTGTAAAGAAAATTAGTTTTAAGTTTTATTTAACAATGATAATCCTCTTAAGGCAGTCTAATGGTTGACAACTTAGAATCTTTTTTCAAAGGATACCATGGTTTGAAACCCACTAAAATAACACTTGGTGTAGGATCACGAGCCTAGAGTAGGTTTAAGCATAATGTGACGTTGGGGAAACGTTAATAGTTCAAAGCCCAAGTCTTGTCGCTAGTTAAACTTATGAGCCATAGTACATTCTGTGAATTTCAGAAACGAGGATGTCACATGCTAGGTAATGAGTCTGGAAATACTTATTTTTTATTTAATTGAAATACAGTCTCAACAAATGTAAGTGTTGAATAAAAGCTAATTTTACGTTGTACTCACAAGCATTTTATTGTTTAATTCATTTGAGATAAATAACTTAGTTGTCTAGTGGTATGGTGTTTACACTAATAAAAATAGTACGGGCTTACTTTACAACTATAAAGTTAGATAGTACTAGAAGCATAAGAAAATTATTATTAAAGGAAAATCATGGGAGATTACCTTAACATGTTAGCTCAAAACATAAGCATTTGAAAATAATGTGACTCGCACTATTTATAAAGATTTATGCATTGATCACTTTTAAGTTTTTTCCTATGTAAAAACTCAATATTCATTTTACTAAAAATGAAAGCAAGAAATTCTACCTTTATAAAACGAAAGATAAGTTAAACATTAATACCCTTTTCTTGAATTTCATGAAACAGAGGTCTCGCCTCACAAATTTTCTTCCTTTTGTAGTATTTGTTTATCAACATGTTATAAGTTAATATATTAGGCACAAGATCTCTCTCGACCATGCGATCACCAACCTTCTTTGCTTCATCTACTTCACCACGTAAACAATATCCATCAATTAGTACACTGTAAGTGACTACATCAGGATCTAGACCTCGTTGCATCATCTTTTGCAGTCAACTCCACATCTTTTACAAAACCTTGTTTGCAAAAGGAATTCACCAAGAGTGTATAAGTATGTACACTGGGTGTGATTCTTTTCTCTCCATTCCTATCAACATTCTCACAGCCTCCGAGAGTTAGATAGGCCCTGAATCAAAGAAGTGTACGTGATAACATCCGCACGAACACCTTTTTCAATCATCTTGGTAAAGAGTTCCAATGCATCATCAACCATCCTATCTTTGCAGAGGCTGTCAATGATGTTATTGTACTGATCTACACAAGGTTTACACGAGCCCAATTCCATGAACCTGAGCAATTCAAGGGCCCGTTATAACAATTCAAGACATATCCTGATCAGGCTCACAAATCTTTTCTGTAAGCAGTTTCTTAAACAGTTCAACAACTTTGGAAACCTGATCTCCCAACACAAGCCCATTTATTAGAGTTCCATAGGTGGCTAATGAAGCAAAACTATAACTCACTTGATTCATGCGGCAATAGCAGTTAATAGAGATTGGTTGAATAAACACCACTTGAAATACCCATCAAATTTAACTTGTTGAAAAGAGAAAGAGCAGTTGAATAATGTCATGTTTGATTCAAAGGGTTGCTTGAAACAGTAGTGTAATAATGAGATTGAGAAGAATAATTCAGGAAGAATCAAGAAGTATAAAGAGATGTTATCTTCATGGGTCAACTGTGTACATCATTTTGAAGATCAATGAGTTTAGTTCTTACGGCTTCATCAGATCTTCTTCGATGTCTGCTTTCAAATTAAGATTAATATTTTTCAGAATCAAGATGTATTTCAATTTTTCTATGTAAAATTTGAAGTTCATATGTTACTAATATATTTGTGTGTGTGTATATATATTAAGATTGGATTTACGTATGTCCTATATTAAACATTTTTATATCCTAAAATTTGTTCACAATAGTTTATCACTGTTTTTTTTCAAGAACAAATCAATGGTGATACAGATTATGCAAAACAGTTTGTCAGCATCCTATCTAATTACAGTTTAACACCTCGGTCTCACTTTGTTGCTCCGTCAATCTCCTCTCAGCGGCAATACCAGCGGCTACAGCTGGCGGCAAATGCATTAAACTTGAAGTGGATTCTTCCTTCTTGTGCAGTTCTACTGTGGATGGAGTAACTTTGAAGAGAGACTCCACGTCTTTGAGTGTAAGACTGGTTGATCTTGATTCTTTTTGTTTCCGCTTATAAATGAACCACCATCCCTGCTTTTGTTGAGTTATATAAGCTTTCTTCAACTGTGTCTTTCACCTGCCGAACAAAAGAATATGCATCATAAAATGCCACATTTTAGCTAAAAAAAAAGCGCACATATATAGGGGCATGTTCATTACAGTAACAGTCTTAAATAGACAATTGCAAGAACTGCATAAACGTTTGTACATTTTGCTTCAAATATAATGCATAAAACAATTGTTTAACTGCCTACCCATTCATTCCCATTGAACCTGTCAAAAGCTACAAACAAATGCATTATACAGTTCTCAAGGTTCCCTATTTAAAACAAATTTTGTAATGAATGTGTCCTATATATCTGTGTGCATGCGTTGGGTGCGCTTAATACAGAACCGATTTAAGTAGAAAACGATATTAGTGTATGTTGCGATAACTAGATAGAGTGGGATGTTAGGATCAAATAGCTCAAACACACGAACACAATCACGAGAACAATAATAAAAAAAAACAATAGAGCAAGACACGAGATTTATAGTGGTTCGGTTACGGTGTGTAACCTACGTCCACTTGGGGCAACTAGGGTTTTCTTTTATTGAGGTGTTAAATGTTTACAAGTACAAGAGATATATTATACTAACTAAACAATTAGGGTTAACACTCTTTGTCTAACATAGCAAACTGGGCTTTAGGGCGGCCGTCCCTTAATCTCCTAATTCTGTCTTCAGTTAATACCAGGCCCAACCGAGATGGGTCGGAGCCCACAACTTAACAATCTCCCACTTGTACTTATAAATAAACCCGAACTGGTTTAGCTCCTCCTAGTTACCCCTACCTTCTCAACTATTCCTGAAGGCCAGCTGAAGCCCTGCAAAGCTTCAGCTTATCCAGTGTGACAGACTTAGTAAACATGTCTGCTGGATTCTTGTTCCCCTTTATGTTGTTCAACTAAATAGTACCTTTACTGATTAGCCCTCTGATGAAATGATATCTGATGTGAATGTGCTTCGTCTTCCCATGATGAGAGGGATTCTTTGCTAGTTTAACAGCATTTTCATTATCACAGTACAACGGATACTTTGTTTGTTTTCTGCCTAACTCACTCAAAAATTCTTCAACCAAACGAGCTCTTTACTAGCCTCAGTAGCAGCCATGTACTCAGCCTCTGTAGTAGAAAGTGCCACGCTCTTTTGAGCCTAGACATCCAACAAATTGCAGTATCACCCATAGTGAACACATACCCAGTAGTACTCTTGTAGGTCTCTTTACACATACCCAAATCAGCATCTGAATAACCTTTGAGAATAGCATCTCTACCCGTGAAACATAATGCCATCTTTGAAGTACCCTTCAAATATCTAAGCAGTCACTTAACTGCTTCCTAGTGTTCTCTCCCCGGATTAAACATATACCTGCTGACAACTCCCACTGCGTGAGCTGTATCGGGCCTAGTGCATACCATTGCATACATGAGACTGCCCACAGCGATGCATAAGGAACCTTCACCATCTCGGCCTTGTCTTTCTCTGTCTTTGGAGACTGATCTTTAGAAAGCTTAATATGACTAGCCAATGGTGTACTTCGAGTAGTAGTCTTCTCATCATTCATTCTGAACTTCTTTAATATCTTCTGAATGTACTTCTCCTGAGATAAAGTTAGAGAATCGTTCTTGTGATCTCTGGTAATGCTCATACCAAGTATCTTCTTAGTTGGACCCAAATCTTTCATTTCAAACTCTGCAGACAACTGTTTCTTCAAATTGTTTATCTCTGAAATATCTGAACCTGCTATCAGCATATCATCAACATAAAGGAGAAGAATGATATATGAACTTTTAAACTTCTTGAGGTAGCAATAGTGATCCATGTCACATCTCCTATACCCGTTTCTGCCCATAAAGCCATCAAACTTCAAATACCACTATCTAGGCGCCTGTTTTAAACCATATAAACTTTTCTGTAACTTGCACACCAAGTTTTCTTTTCCTTTAACCTGAAAACCCTCTGGTTGTGCCATATAAATAGTCTCATCTAGATCACCACGCAGAAACGCAATCTTCACATCTAACTGCTCCAAATGTAACTTCTCTGCTGCAACAATACTAAGCACCAATCTGATTGTAGTCATCTTAACCACAGGAGCAAATATCTCACTATAGTCAACCCCGTGTTTCTGTTGAAACCCCTTAGCGACCAATCTTGCTTTGTATCTTTTGTTACCATTGTGATATTCCTTCACTTTGTAGAGCCATTTATTCTGTAGAACTCTTTTATCTAGCGAAAGCTTAGTTAAGACCCATGTATTATTCTTCATCAAAGAGTTTATCTCATCCTGCATTGCATGCTCCCACTGAAGCGAATCTTTCAACTCAACTGCTTCTGAGTAACTTTTTGGTTGACCATCCTCAGTCAAGAGAAGATAATTAACTGAAGGACTGTACCTGGTAGGCTGCTTAAAAACTCTGGTGGATCTCTTGACCCAATGAGATTGGTCTGGAGTCTGTGGATGTTGTTCATCTTCGGAATCTGAACTCCCACTATCAGAAGCTTCCACTGCCTCTTCATCTCCACCCATGTCACCATCTTCAAACTCACGAACTGTATCATCTTCAATTTCCGTCTATGGTTCATTAACTGGATCTGGTTGTTTCTGGGCATCAACATCAAATTCAACTTGCTCTTTCTGAACCTCTAAAGTGGTTGTGTTTCTATCTTTGTATAACTCAGCCTCATTAAAAGTAGCATGCTTACTTCTGATTAATTTTTTGCTTTCAGAGTCCCAAAGCCTGTAGCCCATACTGTCAAACCCATAACCAATGAAAGTGTACTTCTTGGCTTTAGCATCAAGCTTGTCACCATCTTTCACTAGATCATAAGCACTGCACCCAGATACTTTCAAATGCCCAAATTTAACTGCTTCACCTTTCCACTCTTCTTCTGGTATCTTGAAGCCCAACGGAACAGATGGTCCCCGATTAATTAAATAGGCAGCAGTATTAATTGCATCTGCCCAGAACATCTTTGGAAGACCTGAATTGATTCTCATACTTCTGGCTCTTTCATTCAATGTTCTGTTCATACGTTCAGCGACCCCATTTTGTTGAGGAGTGCTCGGGACTGTATAAATCATTCGAATACCGTTCTCTGCACAATAGTTCTGGAACTCTTTGCTGACGTATTCACCTCCGTTGTCCGACTTCAAGCATTTCACCTTCAAATCAGTTTCCAATTCAACAGAAGTTTTCCATTTCTTAAAAACATCAAAAACTTCAGATTTATTTTTAAGAAAGTGGACCCATACCTTACGTGTCGAATCGTCTATGAAAGTGACATAATAGTAAGCACCTCCCAAAGAAGCAACTAGAGTAGGTCCGAAAACATCCGTGTGAATAAGCTCCAATTTCTAAGCTTTCGGTGGCTTTCCTGTCTTCACAAAAGACACCTTCTTCTTTTTCCCGAATACACACGGCTCACAAAATTCAAATTCGACCTTCTTTAACCCTGAAAGCTTTCCACTAGAAACGAGCATTTTCATACCTTTTGCACTCATGTGACCGAGTCGTTGGTGCCACAGGTTAGATTGACTCAGGCCACTGGTCACTGCATTTACCCCAACAGGAACTTCAACCATGTACAATGTGCCCCTCTTTGTACCTCTGGCAATGACAAGATTTCCTTTCACGACCTTCCATTGTCCCCCACTAAACATGACATCATATCCTTCACTATCCAACTGCCCAATAGAAATTAATTTCTTTCTAAGACTTGGAATGACCCGAACATCTTTCAAGGTCCATGTGGTGCCCAATGGAGTCTTCAACACAACGTCCCCCATCCCTGTGATATCAAGAGCATGATCATTAGCTAAATCAACTTTACCAAAGTTACCTGTTCATAGATTCCTCATCAACTTCGTGCTAGATGTAGCATGTAATGATGCTCCTGAATCCACGACCCATGACTCTGTAGAGGCTTCAACACAACAGATAAGAACGTCATTTGAATTATCTTCGGCCAGATTGACTTCCCTTTTATCTTTAGGAGCAGATGGTTTAGGGCATTGGCTTCTGAAATGCCTATGTTCTTTGCAGTTCCAACACTAGATGTCTTTCCTAGGCTTTGACTGACTTCTTCTTTTAGACTTTGAACAACCCCTGCTACTACCCCTTTCTTTTCCCCTACCTCTTCCTTCAGTACTCAACAGAGAACTAGATGATTCACCAGAATTTCTTCTTCTAATGTCTTCCCCAAAAATCAAATCACGGACCCCTTCAAAGGTAAGCTTAGTAGTACCACATGAACTATTAACTGCAGTAACTGTCCCTGACCAACTTTCAGGCAATGAAGAAAATAATAACAAAGCTAAAACTTCATCATCAAACTTGATCTCAACAGATAACAAGCTAGAAATAATGGTATTGAAATCATTGATATGAGAGGAAACTGAACCACCTTCTTTCAATCTGGTGTTAACTAACTGTCTGATTAAAAATACCTTATTAGATCCAGAGGCTTCTCGTACATATTCGATAACGTTTTCATCAAACCATGAGTAGTAGTTTCCTTCACAATATTGAACGCAACATTCTTTGCCAGTGAGAGTCTGATAACAGCAATTGCTTTCCTGTCCAAAGTCTTCCAATCTTTATCTGTCATATCTGCTGGTTTATCCTTATCCAAGGCTGCCATTAAATCCTTTTGACACAGCAGATCCTCAATTTGCATATTCCAAAACCCAAAATCATGTCCATCAAATTTATCGATCTTTGTTCTCCCATCATCAGCCATCATTCCAAACTAAGTGCTCAACAACCGAGTCAATAACCAGACAACACCAAAATCCCGAACAGCAGCAGTGGCTATTTCCGGCGGCGGCGACGGCTTAACCTTAATCGGGGTTAGGCAGTGGCAGCGGCGGCGGCTTAACCCTAATCGGGGTTAGGCAGTGGCGGAGGCGGCTTAACCCTAATTCGTGTGTTCGTACGGAATCTTCAAAAAAACTCAAACACGGGGGGGAAGATTTTAACAGTAACCAAGAGCCTGAACTGGCTCTGATACCAATTTTTAGGATCAAATAGCTCAAACACACGAACACAATCACGAGAACAATAATAAAAAAACAATAGAGCAAGACACGAGATTTATAGTGGTTCGGTTACGGTGTGTAACCTACGTCCACTTGGGGCAACTGGGGTTTTCTTTTATTAAGGTGTTAAATGTTTACAAGTACAAGAGATATATTTATACTAATTAAACAATTAGGGTTAACACTCTTTGCCTAAAATAGCAAACTGGGCTTTAGGACGGTCGTCCCTTAATCTCCTAATTCTGTCTTCAGTTAATACTAGGCCCAACCGAGATGGGTCGGAGCCCACAACTTAACATGGGAGAGAGAGGTGATTATGCACTTACATAACCGTCTCATGTATCATAGTTAAAGCAATAAGTGCAAGTGTTAATGTGGTTCTCACATTTATGTACTGAGCGAGAGAGTTTGTGTGAGAGAAAGAGAGAGAGGATTGGTTAAAAGGAAGCATACTATGAAACGATGAACAAGTGTTTTGTTGGTCTGACCAATGCGGTGCACCCTGCCAATTGCTTGTGCTTCAGCTGCAGGATAAGTAATGGTTCCACAAGAATAACATGTTGTGCTTCTAAGAGATTAAGCCCATTGGCCCCATGCTGAATTAAAAGCAGTAACACCTGAACCGAATTTTTTTTGTCGTCCTATTTTTCTTATTCACATGGTCTTTTACATCAACCGTCTCTCCCTTAAATTGACTGATAGCAACATGTGATTTCCTGAAATTTTATTTTCCATAGAGTGCCGGTTCACCATTGCAACATATTTTTGCTTTATAATCCTACAATAACATGGAGATTTGAATAATAGTTCAAAGTAAACATACCTCCCTCCTTTCATCCTAATGAAACTAATATCATTAGCTGTAAAAGCATGCTCTAGCACATCAAGAACATCATTCCAGCTAGAGAAAACAAGAATTTTGGCTTTTGGATTTGTAGACCCAATACACAGTATTCTCCTTGTGACTGCTACTATCTGCAAAATGCCGAATTTTAGTTGAACAAACATTTTTTTTAAAAAGGTCCACCTAGCATTCTAGTTAACTTAATAGCTGGCAGCCCCTGATCTAAAAAATTATGAAGCCACCACCTTGGAAGGTTGCATTATAACAGATGGTTTTAGAGCCATACTTTACATCTAAAATTAAGATGGTCCTTTCACATTCTTTATCACAAAGTATATAACTATTTATTCAGATCATCTAAATAGATGCATACCTTTGTGCTATATGAGCCTTTGACAGTCACAGAAGCTTCTGAGCTTTCAAAACTATAAACAGACACGTCAGATGATTTATTATTAAGTGTATGCGTATCAACAACAAAAGCAACGTTCCCATATTCTGTGTGTTGTCTACATGTTGGACACATCACCCATTTATCATCAGAGGTCCATTGCGATAATTCCACCTCTCAGTCTTCGGAGAAAACCTTTCATTCACATGCGATGCAGAAAAGAATCAAATAAAACCATCAAATGATGCAAGACTAGTGGTAAAGTAACAAGGAACTTACATTTACAACAGGTGCTATGACCACATCGAAAAACCATCTTCTGATTACTGAGCCTTTCTTGACAAACCGGACACGTTTCATCCTCTAATTGGACTGAATTCTCATTTTCTTCCTTTTTAAATGATTTAGCATCAGAATTTGTCATAGCTTGAGCCTGGGATGAATCACATTCACCATCTGAACGGGAATGTTGTTTCGACTGTACCAAGCCCTAGAAAACAAAAAAGGGATATCAAAAGTTATACAATTGTGGACATCTCTCCATGGAAGCCCTAATTAAAAAAAGAAAAATAGTGCAAGTGTATGATAATATGATATTTATACCTTCAGATACCGAAGTTGCCCTTTTATACGTGATAATGAAGATAAAGCAACAAATTTTTCGCTTGAATTTTCAACACTTGCTGTTTCTAACTCTTCAAGACTTAAAGCATCGATTGATTTATCATCTTCATTTTCTCTCAAACGCAATCGTGAGGTTGCCATATTTAGTTCATCATGAGCATTAAGAACCTGTGCTTGAGCAATTGCTAAGGATCTTGCTTGAGCATACTCCTTACGCATTCCCTTAAAACATATATATATATAAAACACGGTTACAAACGATGTATATAGACATAACCTCTTTACGTATGTATAAAAGGAAGTATAAACTAGTAATAACAAAAGGAGATATACAACCACATATAACAAAGGAGAGATAATGGGATCACATACTTCAAGAAGAAATAGATGTTTTTTTGCTGCTGACATAGCTTCTTTATCTAATTGACCCTTTGAATAGTTCTTTATAATCCCAAGAACAACTTCCAGATCTGAAGGAGATTTAGAAACCTGTTGATACATTAAGCTTTGGTATATTATAATATGAACAATGATGCAATCCAACTTCAGAAAATTATATGTAATATGATAATCTAGCATCACATATAACATAATCACCAAATATGGTATTATCAGAACTTCAATTTGTGGGGGCTATTCGACCCATTTACTCATGAACGAGTAGAGTTAGGTTATGTTACCAGTCTAAAAGGCCAAAGGGCTGAAACAAAAAAAGAATAGCTTGAAAGATAAACAAATAAAATGGATTGAAAGTCACCCAAAGTGTAATTCTGATGTGTATACCTTCCCAAGTCATATAATTCAAAAGAAACTAGTTATTTGTTCGAAAATTAAAAATTTTGGAGAAGAGTTGTTTTGGGGCGACCCAATCAAATTTGACACACCAAATACTTACCCGTTTGACCATCCAACCAACACACTTTGCCAGATCTAAGTTCATTACTCACCATAACTTTCTCCCCAACACCCCTTTTTCTTCCATCATCTTCATAGTTCATACTAGATGATGGTGAAGCTTTATCAGGCTGTGACAAAGTCCAATAAAAACGATTTAAAGCAGACTTCTTCTTTTGTAAATCTACAGCCTCTTCAGCAGATGTAATCACCCCTCCATCATGTCCTTTGTTAAGTCGAAACAGTCTGGCCTCATAAACCTGCAAGTAAGAAAATTATATTACAAAATATGCTTCCAATTTCAACAAAATCTTATTTTAATCAAATTAAAACTGAAATAACTCGTCTAGTTCACAGTGCACACAGATGAGGCCGTCTCCATTAACTTGGCAGTTAGGACAGTATCTCACTCGTTCCACATCCTCTTGTCTTGGATTTTCCATTGTCTGGTCAAGTTCCAGAAGTCTATCCAGCAATGTTCCTCTCGAATCTTCCAATGAATCCAAACCAGTTTGGATATAATACTTGAGAGCGGTTATGCTCCTAAAGCTGAAATAAGAAGTGAAATAAGATGTTTGTGAAAAAATAAGGTCCATTACAAAGTATGTGTAAATATAAGTAGATAAGCATACAGACTAACCATAAAAGGCGATTTGCTTTCAACGGTAAAGTCTCAAAGCATCAAATACACAGCATACTCTCGAATAATCAAATACACATATAAGGTAAATAACAAGTGGTCTATTTCAAGGTGCCAAACTGGGTGCGAAAGGTAACAGGTTATAGCATGTAGTTTTTTAACACGAGGCCAAACAGGTTGAACCATGCTCTTTTGACTAGCCAACACTATTTTCCTAAAAGTTAATATGATTAATGTATGAGATAGTCTTACACTCTTACAAAATTACATTTCTAAAATAATAATGATTTTTTTAATAAATTATGAGATTCAGAAGCCGTAAGCATTTCATTGCACTTTGGGCGATTTTAAACCTATTTGACTGATCCTTATTTAACCAAGTTTTAATTATTGCCCATTTGGCCGCTTGGAGGTAAACAATTAACAAGTCATCCCAGCATATAAATATATAAATAGGTCAGCAGTTCCACCTCCAAGTTTTCTTGAACAATCAACGTTCACAATTCATGAGAATAAAAATATCTTCTCTTTTCAGCTTGCATTGTAGTAGACAACAAAATTTAATTGTGGAACTTTTGATGCTTACAAATCTTTCAGTTAAATTAAAATGTCCAATGAATGAGTGCAACTACATCTTCAAACGAAATAAAGATTTAGATCATAAGGATTACAAGGACATAGAGAAAAAAAACATATGCTCATGTTCACGAAATCATATAGATTTTAAGGCATCTACATGTACATATTTGATCCTAAATGGATAAACATATACCAACTTTAGGTCTAACTTGGGTGTCTTTGTTTAAATCAAAAGCACATTCCAAAAGATTACACAATCACAAATTCACAACCAAAAACACAAAATAAGCACACAAAAGTATAGCAGAAATATCACAAACCAGTCTGCAAGTCTTGATGTTCTAGATGTGTTAAGAGTCCCTGAAACAGCATCTCCTATTTTTCTGATAAAATCCGTTGAAGAATCCTTGTTTTGCTCGATGAAGTGTAAGGATTCAGCCCACCAAGCAGTATGTTGGTTTCTTTTATCAATAAGTGCATTACAAACCTAGAAATTAAAATATATATAAGAAGCAACAAATGACAGATTCATGCATCCATGGTCTCAAATCATATAAAGGTACAGCTTATTGCTTAACATGAGTGTTTGCCTACAATGTTAATATCTAAAATACCCATCAGTTAAGTAGGTAAAGCTTTTGGACCAAAATTTATGTTATCAATAATCAGTAAGATAGCAAGGATTTAAATTTTGGCAGTTTTGAGAGACACTAATAAGGAAATTGTTGCATTATTTTGGAACATAAATGATAAAATTTTGATTGAGAAAAAGATTTCAACAAGGGCAAATTATTTTCTGCATAAGTAAACCTCAATTACACAAATGGCAAATAACCCTGGAATTCTAAATGAATATTTTTAACGCAAGCAAAATTGTTGACAGACATTACCAGCTCATATGATTTTCTGAATTCCTGCTGAGCCACGTACAATCTTGAACTGAACACTGACAAGAATTTTTGTTTTAAATTGTTGCATGTCATCTGCAAAGATTGAAAACTGATAGATTTTGATAACATGCTATGTGGTCTATGCACGGTACTTTTCTCATCATTTGAACCATTTAAAATGTTATGTTGATGATATGTTTTGCCATCACACATCTCGCACATGTTACCATCACAACTTTCAAGACCAGAACATTTAGTATACTGTTGACCTTCACTTGTCAAAGGGAGTATCTCGGAAAGATTATAATGTATGTGAATGTTTAACAAAGGGTCAACTCTGAAATCTTCTGAATGCTCTTCTGCTAGTTCCATAGCTTCTTTATATAATGATATAGCTTGAGAAAAATCTTGTTTTATTATAGCTATCCCTGCAAGTCCATTCAATGCAACAACTACCTTCCTTAGGGCTTCCTCCCCCTCAACCTTAGTCTTACCTACAAGAACCTATGAAAAGAAAAAAAAATAAACAAGCATATAGAAGTACTTGATTTATATGCTTCGAGCAAAGGACTAAAAGGAAACCAACTAGACGTGGCAATTTTAACATGCTTACTTATAAATGTTTCTGATGGGCAAAATAAAAAAAATAAAAAATAAAAGAGGCTAAAGCTAGAAAGCTTGGTTGTAAAATGTGTGCATAAGGAGCGCATAATGTGATGGTGCAGTGATGAGATCGCATCGCTGCAGGTGATATGTTGCAATTTCATGATGTGCTAGTGATGTGCCCTGATGAGTGATGCGGTCTGATGAGACACATCATGCAGTTGACTGGTACCTAAACAAATCAGACCATCGTTTGCAATGGGTCTGAGTTTTTCAAATCTTACTGAACAAATCTGACCATCAGTTAAACAAATCCAAGAACAAATTAGACCAACATCAATTGAAAAAATATGACCATAGATGATGAAGATGTCTTCAATTTTAGTGTTTAATAGTTAACATTAAAATGTTACCTATACATAATTTCAAAGTATTTTTTTAATAACAAACGCCTCGCATATGAAATCTGCGCGCATCACACATTGCACATCATGCATCATAGCGCTTTTTAAAACCAAGGCTAAAAGGGAAACGGATGTAAAGTCAACCAAAATGCAATATTATGCAAAAGACCTCCTAGATTAATTTATTCAAGAAAATTAGATTTTTAAATAATAATGTAATTTTTACAATCATGTTGGACACTAACTATTAACTATAATTTTTTTTAAATGAGCAAAAAAGTTTCACATCAACCAATCCGGCCCATTTCAACTCATACTAGAAGTACCAATTTTAACCCAAACAAGTTTTAACTCATTAAGCAACCTGCCCATTTTGCACCTATAAAACCAACCATTAGTATCTCCTCCATTGTCATGGGAGTCTGCTGCAGTGATCTTAAGCCTGAACTTCCTACTTGGGGATGACAGCAAGCTTGCCTTAACTTCAAGAGGGAATTAAGAAGCTTGGCAGCCTCCACATGGGTAAGAACAGAGTCAGATGAATCATAGCCTGAAAATGAAGAGATTATTTTTATGCCTGCAGATAATTATTTTTCAATCTTCAACAAAATATAAAACGGGCAAACTGATAATAAAAATAAAGCATCTAACTTTGTACAATGTATATTTCAGGCAACCGGCTTTGTTTGCCAAAAATAGCCTTGCTAACAAGTAACAGGTAAAAGTCAGCATCAGGCAAAGTGTGATTGGTACCTCCAATCGAAGCTTTTGAAAGTGAACGAGTTTTTATCAAAGAGAATTTGAAATTTTAACCGTTTCTCTAAGGAAACAAAAGATGGTTACCTGAAATTGAAATTAGACCAAAGTTAGTTACCTTATGCTATTTGCCAGTATAAAACTGCATAGAGCTTGTCAATAACCTGCAGGTTGTTCTTCAGAAATATTACTTTTGAAACTCTGAATAACTTCCCTAGCATAGGTCAAACAAGTTTCATGTTGCCTCTGATAAAAGTGTTCTTCAACTGGTGTAAGAGATAGCCAAGAGAGACATTCTTCTTGTGGAGGCAGTAGCAACTCATCAGCAACATGTGATTTTGAGGATCGCCACATTATTTGCTTGAATAAATTATGAGTAAATTCAACAGCACCTGCATCTCCCCCCTGCTAATGAGGATTTAGGTAAATAACTAAAAACAAACATACATATCAATAAAGTCCCACTCAAATAGTGGGGTTGATTTAGGTAAATAACTAAACAAATTAAAGATATTTATTATAATGTAATTTAGTTATTACCTCATAAGGATCCCTAATAACATCAACCCACAACTTACGAACATCATATGGACTTGCTTTGAGAAATCTTAAGAGTCCATATAAGTCGTCTAGCTCTCTTTGTATTGGGGTCCCTGTAATACACCAACGATGCATAGCATGTAACCGCATAGCCATTTCTGTTGCAGCAGTTGTACTACCCTCTACCATTTGGGCCTCATCCAAACAAAGCCTCCACCAAAATATTCTGGTCAGAAGGGTTGGAATCACCGGGTACCTAATCAAATCAATTTATTTTGAGTTAAATAAGGTAAGAAATGAATAAGTGAGGAAGTAACAGAAGAGTTGACAGAATACTTTTTTTGATATCTCATAAGACGGCGATCCCCTTCATGCCTATCAGTATCATGAGATAAGTCCTCTCTAAGCACATCATATGTTGTTAAGACAATGTCAGCAGTAATTAGTTCACCAATTTTTGGAACAGAATTACTAGAAAATGAAGTGGTTTTAACACCTTCATAAACAAGGACTTTCATTGAACCTGGTCTTGTATGACTGCAATGGAAAATAACAAGGAAAGATGAATATAATAAAGCTATGTTACCATGTTAAAAACAAAGAACATACAAAAGAGGGTGTACCGAGTAATTTCAGCATGCCACTGAGGCAATATAGGTGCTGGGCATACTACAAGGGTTGCACCAGTAACAACAGGGGAATCAGTTGCTTGAATCAGTTCTAAGCAAAGTGGGCAAATATGAGCTTCATCACAGATAACTATCTTGGAGCCTATGTAACTTTTTCTTTTTCGTGTATTACCATTCAGGTCTGAATCTTCATTTATTTCTGAATTTTTTTCATTATATTGATAACCTACACAGTCAGCATGTTGCCATGCATCACAGACATCACACTGCACCCACAAACCTCTATATTTTGAGCTTTCACTTACAGCCCCACACACACACTCAACACGATCTCTTTTCATTCTTTTGATCTTAGGTTTCTGCTCAATGTTCTCCTTTATATCATCAGCTTGAGTGTCCAATTTTCTATGAGCAAATATACACGCAAGAAGTTCAACAGTTTTTCCCAAGCCCATCTCATCTGTGGTTGTCATAAATACAAAGCATCAACAAAACATGAAAGATTAATAAATAAACTTAAGCATGTTCAGAATCATCCTAACACGCAAAATGCAAATTCTAAAACCCAGTTGGCATGGAAAGAAGGTAACATAAATTTTGCTAACCTGCAAGAATCCCACCAATAACATAAGAGGAACAGTTTTCTGGATTCATTGAAACATTTCCCCTGTGAAATGAAAACAAAAAATATTGAAAAATAATTTATGGATAAACTTTTCGTGATCTACATTAAAGATATAGAATATTAACTCACTGCGTGAGAGAAATTGATTCTTTAACAAATGCATGTTTGTATATCCGTAATAAAGGTTTGATGTGGATATGATGAACAATTTATCATATTGTCTACATCTTTAATCTAATTTTTAATAGAGTTTGTTCCTCTTTTTTTGTCCTCATTTTTGTCCCAGTTCTCATCTTCCAAATTCAGTGGTTGTTACAATAGATAAAAGAGAAATATAGGAAGTGTTTTTATATATAAAAACAAGATGTCCTCTACTGTCAAGACATTTATTATATCTACTCCTCCAATAACCTACTTGTCAGATCATGTTAATTGCTCTTTGTACTGAATAGCATAGTTGCTAACTCAGAAGCTTAATTTTCTGTAGCATTTAACCAGAGCAACAAGAGCTCAAAGTGATCCGATTAATATTTAGATTTATCACAATCCTTCCCAGTTCTATATCCTTGATCTGCAATTTTAATTGAAGAAAATGTACATACAAATTGTGCTTGTTCCAGCGTCTCTAACTGAAATTTATTCATGATGTTAACAAATACACTTGTTCACTTCGTATTTGAAAGTAGTATTCCTTCAAACTCTATCTTGTAAGTTGCTTAATCAGATTATTAACATAAAATCCTCCCAAATATTCACATGAAGCCAAAAGAATATGCAAAAGGCACAAGACGCTCACTCGGTAGTATACTGGTATAACCAGGTTGACATTGAGTATAAGGAAACTGAAAGTTGATAAAGATTCAACATGAAACTAAGAAGAATTTAGGAACACCAAAGTTCGTACCTAAATGAATTGTAATATATTTTAGAGCAGGAGTCAACCAAATCCACTGGCGTGCATAGGGGTGAAACAAATGGTTCACTTGGTTGACCTCCTGCCAGGTATCTAAATGCTCCTTTCTCTCGTTGAACCATCCAGAAAGCTGCTCGCCTTTGATATGGTCTAAGCTCAGGAAGCAAATCAGGCATGTCATCCATGAGCATTGGATTATCTCTGCAATTATAAAGACAAACCAGGGAAAAAATTATAACATAGCCTTATGAAATAAACATATGCATCTAGTACCAGCACTATCACTCACTTTGACGGTTTTATTGCTTCATAAAAACCAGAGGCATCAAACCTAGCTCGTTTCTTACTAACAACAGATTCTTCATCTGGTTCTAGTCCAACAGTTACGTCAGCAGGCATCTTATATCCGTACCTGGCCTCAGAGGTCATTAATTCAGGGCGTAACCAAGCCATGACATTCATCATACTTTTTTTCCATGATGATCTTGCAATCTCAAAAAGTGATTCACATGCCTCAAAAGTGCACTTCTGTATCTCTACTCTTAGTTTAATTGATGGCAAACTCCCAGAAAATGTCAACCCTGTAATAGGCCGTAAAGTCAAATACTTCATGTCAACCAGGTGAACAAGCCCTGAAACACCTTCACTAGGCCCATCAAAATTACCAGTAACTATTACATGTGTATCGATGTCCATTGATCCTCTCTTCTCAATGAATTCCAGATAGATATTAGTAGCAGATATGGTGGGCCAATGTAGTTTCTGTTTCATAGGGGTTATTAAACCATTTACATTCCTCAACTTAAACCTTAAGTTATACTTCTCGTCATACCAAGAATGTTGCTCTTCACTTTTCTTTATCTGAAACTCCTCACATACATTAAATTGATTAAAATCACCTCTGAAATGTCATAATGCTCTTCTGAAAGCCAATTATTCCTTTCAACTTCAATGTAAAGTGGTTTTTCATCTCCAGAAAACTCATTTTCTAGAGCTTCGGATGTGTTTGGGTCACATGATTCCTCCTTAGAAACACTGCCACTGTCAACGCCTCCAGCCCTTCGAGGCCGAAATTGCTTTCTTCTACCCATCAAAGAGGACACGTTACTTGCAAAACAGCATCTGATTGAGAAAAATCTGAAGTTTTCAAGGAAGAAACCCGGCCTCCAAGTGTATTAATTAACTGAACTTGGTATACAAATTTTCTCTAAAAGTCGAGTTACCAACTTCAAATCTGAGTTAAACAAACTACAAAAATAAGTAACAAGTCTCATATCCCGGTTAGAGAAAAGATTAATAAGCAAGCTAATTCAGCGCAAACATTTAAAAAATCAGATGTTTCATATAGTTATATGCGTCTCAAAGTGAAAGTTAATGATGTATATGACTCCAATTTCTCAATTGATTTCATTTTCCTAACTTCTTATCAAATTTTCTAAAAACCTAGCTCGTATGATTGCTCCATACAACAATAGACATCCAAACTTCAATTCGTTCACTTGAAAAAAAACTACACTTTCTAGACGCATAATTGAGGGTATAAATTCATTACTAGCCATGAAACAAAATCAAACTACCCTAATATACTATCTTTGTAGCATTGTGCTTCAACGTTGTCATCGAATCCCTAGCAACTTTCATGGTCAATTGAGACTCAATTCTAGCAACTAAACTTATAATTATGATGTTAACATTAAAAATGATATGAATGCACGTATATTGACTTCAAATTAAGCCTAATTGAAAGAATG
This sequence comes from Flaveria trinervia, assembly GCA_025506515.1. Taxonomy (NCBI): domain Eukaryota; kingdom Viridiplantae; phylum Streptophyta; class Magnoliopsida; order Asterales; family Asteraceae; genus Flaveria; species Flaveria trinervia. The sequence continues at coordinate 1,744,346 of CM046450.1, read as the reverse complement.
AGACAAACGTAGAGATTACTTGATTGCTGCATCCGAAGCTGAAGATTTGACAGAAATGGATGAATGAATTAAGGACTTTGAGGCGGATTCTTGTACGGATGAGTAATTTTGGTTCCACGATTTGATAGGTTTGCGTGGCGGTGCAACCGCCGGAGAGCCACTGTGAACGAAGGCGGGTGAGGACCAAATAGGCAAACAGAGTGAATATTTATCAAGTATAAATAGATATTTTAGTATAAGATATCTATCGAAATCTTTTCCTATAATAAGTGGAATAAAAATTTTGTTTTAAAATAAACGTTAAAGATAATGTCATATTTACAAAAAATTATTATGACTTTTAAATTAATTACTTTTTGTTTATACAAATTTTTTTTTTAAAACATTAATTTTAATGTATTTTGAATATTTAATAAAGTTTGATGTTCTAATTCATTAAAAATTATATTAACTTAAAAAGGAACAAAATAATATTATTAATAACTAAATTGATTATTAAATATGATAGAGAATCATAAAAAAAATAATGATATGGTGTTGACACGTGTCCCTCCTAAATATCATTTTATTACCGTAATGATATTAAACACGTATTTTATACATAGGGCACATAATTTTTTCTATTTTACATTTGAAGACATGACGACCTTATACATTTAGAAGCTAAAAGAAATGGAGTAGCAGATGGTCACATTCCAAGAAGCAAGAAGCGTAGAAGTTGAGAAGGTGCAGTGTTGATCAGACATTATTTTGATTACATATTTTTTTACCATTTAGTATCAAATAAATAAAATGGTACTGATTTTTTTGTTTCAGCTACTGACATATTTTGTATTTTGGCATCGGCAATCACATGTTCGTGTCCATCCTTAATCGGTTTTTATTGTTTTCTTTTGGAACGAAGTTTTTCCTTCGTTTTTTTTTGTTGCGTGAACTTTTTTATTATTTTTCTTTTGAATTCTAATGAAGATCGAAGAAGGCGGTCAGTGACAAAACATTAATTCTTCAACCAGGGCGCTAGACCAAAGCATTATGCAACTTGATTGTTTACGAGGCTCTAATCTATTTGATGTATAGCAATGCTTATTAATCGCATCTCCGTTTGTGTTTGGTTGATCGTTTTCCATTTATGCTTTATATGTACTAGTAATTAAGGCCAAATAAGACAAATCATTGGTCATTTCCCCCGCTAAATTTTGGAAAACATGTTGGTTTCAAACAATGTGTGAATTATACTTTGTGTAATGTTACTACGCATGTGTGCTTATAATTTGCATATCATATAAACAATTAGATACCATCATAACCTGTTTTTATATGTAGTTTTACAAAGCATCATCATTGTTAATGGTATTTTTATCCCAATTTAAGTACAAATATATTGATTAGAAACAAAATTTATAGTGTTCTTAATTAAATAGAAACATAATCATTGTGAAGAAAAATAACAGCAATCTACTATAGCTTATTTCTTTATTAAAGGGCACAAAGAAAAGCAAAAAACAAGTCATTTGTTATTGTATGGTTTGATACTTTGATTAACAAAAGAAACAAATCTTAACAGCTTTTGTAAGATGCTAGTTAAATATATATTTATTGATTTCATTGATTTTGATAAGTAAACACGTGTATTCCAAATAAGGGCTAGTATACGCTGATATATGACACTAGGTTAGTATCTCGTGTATCACATGAGTTGAATAAATAAAATATTAAATAATTATTCAAGAAAATTTTTTAATTATAAAATCATATTTTGAAATAAGAGATTATTAAAAATACCTATAAATAATGACTATAAGTAATAAAAAAATGATATAATTTCCTTAAAACTTTTGTATTTTAGTTTTTTTATTCAAAAATTAAAATATTTTGTTCTAAATCAAATCGTTTTAATAAATATGTCATTTTATAAAAAGGTTCTTATTATAACTTCAAATTTTAACTATTATGGTTCATAAAATTTTATTTTCTAAAAACAATGCTTTTAAAATATTTTGTATTTTTACAAATGTTTGATATTTAAAAAAAAATTATTCAGATATTGCAATTATAGAAAGACCTCCTTCTTAATTATACAAATCTATTTTAATCTAAAAAACTAAATAAATATAATTGATAGTTAATGTAAATATTTAATAGAAGAGAGAAACTAGAAAAATAAATTTAGGATATCTAAGATTATGACAAATGTCAAATTAAAACCTTTTTTATTATGATACATAGATTTTGAACTTGGATATCACTATAAGAGGGTTTGTATACGCATGTATAAATAGTCGTATACATCCACATATATTTTTACTAGCTTTAATAAACCAGTGTATTATACTAGTTGAATAAATAAAATATTGATATAATACATATATTAATTGATTTAATATATAATATGACTGAAATTACGTATCAGAAACGACTATAAATAATAAAACAGTTATATCAACTTTTTTAATTTTTTTAAAAATAAACATTTTATTATAAAATAAACCGTATAAAATGTCATTTAAAAAAATAATTACAACTTCCAAATTTGATTATTTTTTCTTTTAAAAATGACTTAAAATGTATTAAAATAATTTTATTAGTAATTAAGATAATTATTTAGTAGGAGAGAGAGACGGAAAATAATTAATAAAAATAATTATAATGTTGACACGTGACACCCCCATTTACTATTTTATTAAAGCAGTAAGATAAAATAAGATTCTAAATAAAATTTGGTTTTAAAAACATTTCATATATCTTCAACAAATATTCCTATACTTCACCGTACAAACTATATATGCCCCAGAAAAACAATAAGAAAGACCAATAAGAAACTAACACGTGGTCAAACGGTTCTCGCAAATTATTTAGGTACACGACAGTACTTTGCCGGTGTTGAATATCAGAAAATCTCCCACTTCCATCTGGAGGCACACGGTGGTACTTTGCATCGACGACAAAGGAGGAGCTATCGGAATTCATACAATCGCATAGTCACATTCGAAGACCAAATCAACCGGCGATTGAATCCATGACGTCAGTTTCAGTCTTCAGAGGCTTCGTTCATGGCCGATGTGCCCCTATTTTCACTCATCAGGTTTCAACTGTATATATTGCTTATATTCGTAACGTTGGGGTTAGATAGCTGTGTTGTGTGGTGCGTTACGATTTACTTGCGTATTTCGGGGTTGATTGACTTTAATTTCAGTTGACGGAGTTTATAGCCTAATTGTGTTTTTTTTTCAATTTGTCATTGGAGGCTTTCGCACATGCTTTCAGATAACCGGATCGATTGTGTGTAATTAGTTCAATTTATGTTACAGTTGTTGTTGGTATGTGATGCTGTGGTAATTAGCTAAGTTTTTAATTTCTGCAAGCGAGTTAGACTTCCTGGTAAGAATTGTTTGCTGGAATTTCACACCGATTTGTGCTCAATTCTGAAAATGGAGATGTGGTGAAATTGGCAGCATGTGGATTACGTACTCATGTTAGGTGATATTATGAAATTTGGTTATAAATGAAATGATGAAACATTGCCTAATACTATGTACTCTGTAGTGCATGCAAGTGCCTAAATTGGAGTTTATTGCTCAGTTAGACTCTCAACTTAATGAAGACCCATTTGTTAGATTGAGAATAAAGCATGCCCCTTTTACCAACAGGATGATACTCATCGAGCAGGCTAGCCCATGATCTACCTTTCGTCTTACTTCTCTCTAGTCTGTTTGTGGTAGTCTGTACCTTTTTTTGTGTGCCTGCAAGGTAAAGACTAAAGAGATACGACATAACAAGTTTTAAAGATGTTGGATTTGCTTCATATCATGATTTAATTATTTTCTATATTTCATAGGGATTGATATGCATCCAAAAAGATTTGTTACTCAATAAGTTGCTAGTGCTTAGAATAAGTATATTTTCTTTCCTGAACAAGTTCAAATATATAAACTTCCTTTGCCTGGATTTGGACCAATTGGGAGATGTAACTTAATTTAACAAGAAAGACTAAAATGACAATTGGAAATTGAAATCAGGTGTATTTGTAACTTTAGTTTACAGATTAATATTATTTGCTTTTTCACTCTCAGTTGCCTGTAACAAGCATATACATTGGCTCAAAGAAGCAAGGATATCGATCTAATGGATTAAGGCTTTACGCAAGATATTCAGAGTCACAATCAGCACGAACACAAGATTATTTTACCTCTCGACTTCAAGGTACTTTATTTGTGATTATTCTATCTGCTTTTTTTTTCAGCACCAAAGTTTCTTCTATATTGCTGTAAGTTATAATACAAAATATGAATTTTGCTTGCAGACAGTGTGGAGAACTTGCCAAAACTTGTGGAGGATATTGTCCAGACATCTATAAACACAGGTCCTCGTGGAGCTTTAAGACTGGCCCAAGGTATTCAAGCTGTCATTGGTGTTGGTGGCGAGTGGCTAGCAGAGCTATCTCAGGTTTATGCATTTCTAATTTTTCATTTCTATTACATATCATATATAATGGTTCTACATATGTAAAGTAATAGCATATCTCAGCTTTATCTGCAACTAAATAATATATGATATACTTTTAAGAGTACACCATTACTTAAACTAAATGAAAGTTATATTCATGATTGGGCTGGTGTAATAAATTGCAGTCAAGGAATTCACCTAGTGAAATACCATCACAGCTTCAGCTTGGATTGCTATCACCTCTTTACTTAAGGAAATTATTTGAACGTCTAGGAGCTACCTATATCAAATTAGGTCAGGTGAGCTATATCAAAGGTTTGTAATAGCAAAATGACCCATGTTCATAAACTTTTTTCATAAAGATCCTGATATGCTATTTGTTTTAGTTCATAGCATCGGCTCCCACAATGTTTCCTCCAGAATATGTGCAAGAGTTTCAGTATTGTTTTGATAGAGCTCCAGTGGTTCCTTTTGATGAAATTAAAAGCATTCTGCGCGAGGAACTAGCAGGCCCAATTGATAGTATCTATGAGTATGTTGATCCTACACCACTTGCCTCAGCTTCAATAGCGCAGGTTGATATCATTTTCTGTAGAAATGCAATATATTTTTCCTAAAATTTTTTGTCACATTTTGAAAAATATGATCTATAGGTACATGCAGCAAGGCTTAAAGGATCACAAGCAGATGTAGTGATAAAGGTCTTGAAACCTGGAATTGAAGATGTATTAGTTGCAGATCTGAACTTCATTTATGTAGTTGCCCGTATTGTGGAGTTCTTGAATCCTGAGTTGAGCCGTGCATCACTGGTATGACTTAAAAGAATTATCATATGTATATATTTTTAATTATATATATGTTGGGTGGTTTTAGAATTCATTTTGATGCATGCATTCCTCTAGTAGGTTGCAATTGTGAATGATATAAGAGCATCAATGCTTGAAGAAGTGGACTTCAAGAAAGAGGCAACCAACATAGAGTCCTTCAGAAGATACCTAGAATCAATGGGGCTTACAAGGCAGGCTACAGCTCCTAAAGTTTATCCAGAATTCAGTACCAAAAGAGTTCTAACAATGGAGAGACTATATGGGGTCCCTCTTACTGACTTGGACTCGATAAGTTCTCTTGTTTCAAGTCCAGAAACCAGTCTCATAACCGCCCTTAACGTATGGTATGGCTAAGACAATAGTAACACATTACTTTATGGTCTTTACTATTGCATGATCAAATCCTTCCAGTTATAAAACTTGATGATACACTCCCTGCACTTTATTATTTATATAAATAAATTTTCTGCATGATTAAATCCCTGGCTTTTTCAAAACTTGACAAAAATATCTCCATTTTTTGCATTATTTAAAGTATCTTTTCTTATTTTCCAGAACTCGGGATTTAATCATGTAAAAATATATCCAGAGACATATTTGAGTTCTGCAAAGTCCTATAGGGTTTGTCTTTTTCACGTTAAAAAAAATTTAACGAGCCTTTTATGACATATTTTGCAGGTTTGGTAGTTTACTGGGATGTGAAACTTTCCATGCAGATGTACATGCTGGTAACTTATGGCTATTACGTGACGGACGAATTGGTTTTCTTGATTTTGGTAGGTACTTTCTAGGCTATTACTTCTTTGGTACCCTTAAGCTTCTGCGTGAATTTATTGGTACATATTATAGTTTGTGGTTGAAAACTTATCATCAAGTTGCAGTAATCTGTTTTTTCCACGTTGGATAAACAAATCTTCTTCTAATTATCATATTATCTAGAAGCGAAATAATCAAACTTTGGATAATTAGGCAAAATAAAATCACACGACTAAACCTTTTTTTACTCTCCACATCGAAATGTCTTTTTTAGCAAGAATGTCCTTATTGGTCCTTTTATGTAATAATTTAGTACACAGTCCAAATTTGTCAAACAACAAATGTATATCCACATGCTATCTTCCACATGTCTTATCACAGCTGATCATCTGATTCTATTTATTTAAAATCAGATAATCACTTTGATTATGCACATCCAAACACCCATTCACTAGTACTACGTTTCTTGCATACAAAACTTCAATCACACAATGGGCCATGTCATGCTAACCAGCATTATGAGTTGCAGGTATTGTGGGGCGGATATCACCAAAAACATGGAGTGCTATGGAAGTGTTTTTGGGTTCAATTGCAACTGAAGAATATGAGTCAATGGCTTCTGCCTTGATTGAAATGGGTGCTACAAACACAGATGTGGACTCGAGAGCTTTTGCTAAAGATTTGGAGAAGATCTTTTCATCTATACAGGCATGCATTCATATGTCTGTTGCCCTGTTTAATTCATCAAATTATTCCCCCTTTTGCCATTTTTGCTATCATATATATTATTATAGAACACAATATTTATAAATATATTGACAATAGCTATTCCAATTTTCAGAATTTGGATACAGAAGTAGTTGTTGCTACAGCCACCCGAACAGATACAAATGCAACTGCTATATCAGCCAATTTAGTTGTTGATGAAAGGCAAATGAATGCACTGTTTCTTGATGTGGTAAGCTTAGCATCTGATAAATTTTTTTTCTTCTTTCATATATTAGCTGCCTATTAACTCTGTTTTTGGCTTACATTTATCTCAATAGGTACGGGTTAGTGAATCATATGGGTTAAGATTCCCTCGGGAATTTGCACTCTTGATGAAACAGCTCTTGTATTTTGATCGTTACACTCGATTACTAGCTCCCAACATGAACATGCTTCAGGATCAAAGGATCACGATTGCCTCAAATCGAAGAACCACCAACCGAAACATTTACTAGCCCACCCATGAGAATCTTCATTGTATATAGCAATATTAGTCAAGTACATATTTGCAGAAAAACTGTTACGTAAAGCATGAAGTCATGTAATGCAAACGTACCATCATGTGGAATCATAATCCTGAAGGTGATATAGCAAACCTCACCGTGTATCATCTTATAAATTCCTATGACGTTTGTTATCAGTGAAAAGTGTCTTTTCACAATAAATACATAATAACAATTTGTAGTTTGATAATTGAACAGTTAAAACTTTAATGAATTCTTTTAACATAAAATACTCACTATAACAAATCAAAAACCATTTTTTGAATTCAAAAACCCAGCAAGATCATATAAAGCAAAGATATGCAACTGTACACTATAACATAACCAATTCAAAATTTCCCTTTATTTCCATTATCAACCCCGGATAACCTTGCTCGGGGAAGCATATCCCATGAGCCAATGCAGAGGAGAACCGTTGGACCCGGGCTCGACCACTTTAATTTCTGATGCAGTCTTTCTCCGTCCTGAAGTCTTAGAAGAAGATGGCCGTGTTGAACCCGATGGGTCCCTTGACATTGTTACCTTACTAAACTCCTGAGAACCATTTCTATCCGTTTCCGTAGAGCAACTCTTTTCAAACGAACGATCAGAACACGAAACGGGCCCAGCCCACGACCCATTCAATTTATCATTGTCTTCCACCTCACTACTCGGAGGAGCCGCAATCGTCTCTTCGGGGTAGTATCGACTAACATGAGTTCCATTTGAGAGTGTAAAGTTAAGCACCTTCAAGCAAGCACCACATCTTACACTGTGGTATCTTTTGTTGAACAGAAGAAAACTTTGAGGCAGCTGAAGAAGCTTGCAGCACAAGTAACAAGTGATCCACGGGGACCCACCAGCAATTGGCCGTACATATTGCTTCTTGGTGACGTCACTCCTTTGCCAGTGATCATTAGATGCAGAGAACTCAGATTCTGAATAGTTGTGTTTAGGGCTCGACGGGCCTGAATAATATGCGCTGTGGTATGTACTGGGCCCGTAACTGGGCTCGTAATTGGGCCTGTAATCAGGCCCGTTACAGCAAACATGATGGCGGGAAAGTTGGGCTGAGGAACGGTGGTCTTGTGGACAACAACGGTGGCACGAGCTGCCGTCTCGCCGTCGATTCACCGCCGTAGCTTCGCCGGAAAACGCCATTCGCCGGCCGTATCCTCCCGCAATATTCAAAACTTGATCATAGTATGAAGGAGCTATTTGAAGGTTCGACATCTTTGTTCTTTCGAGCTGATCCTGTAGCTCTCGAACAAGTTTCAACAGTTGTATTCTCTCCATCTTAGGGTTTTCGGAGATCACAGGTGAATGATGATGCCTAGGGTTCTCATGGAACTCGTTCAAAGGATGAAACTCATAACGCCGATTGAAACCATAACTGTTTCCTGTATCGATATGTTCATCGCCGATTGAATCAATATGGTGTTTTCTAGGGTTTTGATTCTCGTTTCCGTCGAAAGAAGATACACTGCCCTCATACCCGTAGTAACTTGTGCCACCGTATCGTGCGGCTTCCATCGTCTCTACGGAGCTAATACGACTGAATCTTCGACGATGATGTAAATCAGTACTTCCATCTTCTGATAGTAAGTCGTTTTCATTCAAATACATAGCTTTTTTCTGTCTTGTATCAAGCAATTTCTCTGCTATTATGCTTCTAAAGCTCGACTTCGAGCCACCATCAGAATCACTGATGATCTTCGTATTGGCAGTAGCTTCAAATTCACTGCTGCTATCTTCAATTTCAGTATCGTTTCTACAGCTTACGAATTCAGTCTCATGTCGTTTGATTTCGCTATGAACTGTGGCTTCTGGCGATGACTCTGGATCGTCGTGGTACGAAAGCTTAGATGAGCTACGATATTCATTAGGATCATTGTTTTGATCTTGTTCATTCATTAAATTAACCAACAATACTTGTGTCAATCTTCCACTGGTTTCATTATCATCAGAAAGCTGTTCAATGTTCTGTTTTCCAACAGCTGCAACACTTTCTTGATAATGACTTTGATCTTGTTTCTGCTTTTGATTTTCCTCTTGTTCTTGATCTATTCTGTTATGAGCGGTGTCTTCAGGCGATGACTCTGGATCCTCATGACCCGAAAACTCAGTCAAGCTACGAGGATCATTATGAATGTTTTGACCTGGTTCATCATTTGAATTGACCGGTGATTCTTGATTTAAGCTGCTGCAGGGTTGTTGATAATCAGAAAGTTGCTGTATTTTCAATCTTTCAGATAAATGTTCTTCAACACCACATGCTGGTACATCAACTGTACCATTTTCAGCTATATTAGCTGCATCTTGATCTTTATTTGAGCTATGATGATCATTATGATCACTGTTTTGATCTAATTCATTGGTAGAGTTCAGCAGAGATTGTATATTTGGGCTGCTTGCAGCTTCTTGATCAACAATAACACGGGCCTCTTTCTGTTTTCCTGAAGAATCCTCGTCCGATCTTTGTGATGCAGTGTCAACTATACTTTTATTCCGCTTCTTTGCTGCAGTAACACATCAAAGTATTCAAACAAAAAGCACAAAACTTTAGGAAGCAAAGAAACCACAAACCTTGAAGTCTTGCTCCACAGCCTCCACATTCGTAGACCAGGACATCCGGCGGCTCCGGTAGAACTCTCAAGCATTTCGGGCACCGTACTTTCCGGACTTTTGGATTGATCTCTCCGGTCATAATTAAGAAATGTTCGGTCAGTCACTTTTGAAAGTCCTGAAATATTTGAAATCATACGGAGCAAATTCAGATTTCAGACAACACATGCCAAATGAATTGACTTTTTGATCATCAAAGGAATTGGTGTTAACCTCAAATTGAAGATAATCCATGTCAATTAAAATTTAATGGTTTTCTATCAAAGTGATGATCATGGAATTTTATCAGATCTTGATCAAGAATTACTAACCAACAAGAATGTTCTTGATAAATATAGGTTACAGTTGGACAGGTATGAATTATAGTTGGTTGGGGCGGTAGAAATATTAAAAGAAGTATAAAAAGTCAAACATCTACACAATAACAACTCAATTTTCTATCAACCCACTAAAATCAGAAGTTGATCATCGTGTCCAACTAAAATCCTGAAAACATGAAATTACTCAAAAAAGAAGCAAAAGAATGGAATAAAAGCCTTCATTGACCCACCCCCACAAAGGGTAAAAATCTTGAAACTGTGAATTCAACCCCTAAAACAAGAACTTATTTCTGGAAAATTGGATCAGATTTCTTACGCCTTTTGTCAAAAGATCAAATACCCGGGTAAATCAAGAAATATTTACCGATAATAGTATATGTTATTTGATAAATGTTGTTGTTTATCAAAATTGACGAATCTTTATTACTTATCTTTTTTGGTCAAAAATCCAAACTTTTGAAATATTAGATTATATCAAGAACTGGGTGCTAATACAATAGTAATAGTATTATTATTATACATTAAACAAATAATTAAATGGTTGGTTCGTGAGAAAATCACAGGAGGTTCGTGATTGGTCAAAGAGCTAAACCTCACCAAATCAAAAACTATGAACGAACAATAGTTTTCAAAACCTTAAGAAAGAAAATATGAATTCACAATGCATAATTTGATATGAAGATTGTAATAAATGGGTTTTGGTTAAAGAAATAGAAATGAAAAGAACCTGAAGATTTACATGAACTCCATGATCATCCTGTGACAGTCTGGAGAAATCTGTACTTTCTCTCTCTTGAAAAAGAAGAAGTTTTTGGTGGGTAATGAAGGAGAAAAAGGAAAAGTGTTCTACTCTTGTAATGAAAGCTTCTGAGAAACCTTGTGTTGGACTATGTCTTCTCTCTCTCTAAGAATTGTGTGTGTTTGAGAGAGAGAGAGAGAGATGAAGTCGATGGTGAGAACATTTAAAGCCACGTAACTCATTACGGATTTATCAAGCCAACCAAACAATTAAATCAAATAACATAATATCTTGAAAATCTTTCTTACTTTAATAAAAGAGTAAATAAAAGAATCACATCTCATAACCATAATTTTTCTCACCATAATTTTTCTCACCAAAATTTTTTCGTCTCTCTCCCCTATTAAATAATTATCTTAATTACTAATAATATTATTTTAACATTTTTAATATTTACTAAATTAAGAAATAAATCTATTTATTAAGTTTATTTTTAAATAAATTAATACTTTTATAAAGTCATTTTTTTAGATCAAAATTAAGCAAATTTGGGAGTTGTAATATTAAATTTTTTAAAAAATGTATATTTATACGGTTTGTTTTAAAACAAAATATTTATTTAAAAAAATTAAAAATAATATTTTATAAAGTTGATATCATTATTTTATTATTCATAGTCATTTCTCATACGTAATTTAAGTTATACCATATCTTAAAATATCATTTAATAATTATTAAATTTATTATATTAATATTTTATTTATTTAACCCGTGTAATACACGGGTTTACTAAAGCTAGTTTTATATATAAAAGAAATATACCATGAAGTCTTATGGATTCTCAAACCAGAGGTTATTGGTTCGAGTCTTGTCTAAATTAGTATGATTCAGGTGACTAAGAGTATTCACAACTCGTTCTTCATATTTTTGTGAGTGTGTTTTCTATATTATATGGTACCAACTTTAGTAAATCCGTGTATTACACAGGATGAATAAATAATATATTGATATAATAAATTTATTAATTATAAAATGATATTTTAAGATATGATATGAATTGAAATTACGTATTAGGTATGACTATAAATAATAAAATAATTATATCAACTTATTAAAAAATAAAAAATTTATTCTAAAACAAACCGTAAAAATTGTTATTTTTATAAAAAGTTCTTATAAAAATAATAAAATAGTGATATCAACTTTTTATTTTTTTTTTAAATATCATATATTTTAAGATATGATATTATTTTTTGTTTTAAAAAATTTGACTTATTAAAAGTATCAATTTATTTAGAAATAATCTTAATTAATAAATTTCTTTCTTAATTTATTATATATTAAAATGTATTAAAATAATTTTATTAGTAATTAAGGTAGTTATTTAATAGGAGAGAGAGGCGGGAAAATTTTGATGAGAATGATTGTGGTACTGACACGTGTCACTCACATTTACCCTTTTATTAGAATAGTAAGATAAGATAAGATTATTAAAAAATAAAAATTTTATTCTAAAACAAACCGTAAAAAATGTTATTTTTATAAAAATTTCTTATAAAAATAATAAAACAGTGATATCAACTTTTTATTTTTTTTTTAAATATCATATATTTTAAGATATGATATTATTTTTTGTTTTAAAAAATTTGACTTATTAAAAGTATCAATTTATTTAGAAATAATCTTAATTAATAAATTTCTTTCTTAATTATTATATATTAAAATGTATTAAAATAATTTTATTAGTAATTAAGGTATTATTTAATAGGAGAGAGAGGCGGAAAATTTTGATGAGAATGATTGTGGTACTGACACGTGTCACTCACATTTACCCTTTTATTAGAATAGTAAGATAAGATAAGATTATTAAAAAATAAAAATTTTATTCTAAAACAAACCGTAAAAAATGTTATTTTTATAAAAATTTCTTATAAAAATAATAAAACAGTGATATCAACTTTTTAATTTTTTTAAAAAATATCATATATTTTAAGATATGATATTATTTTTTGTTTTAAAAAATTTGACTTATTAAAAGTATCAATTATTTAGAAATAATCTTAATTAATAAATTTCTTTCTTAATTTATTATATATTAAAATGTATTAAAATAATTTTATTAGTAATTAAGGTAATTATTTAATAGGAGAGAGAGACGGGAAAAATTTTATGAGAATGATTGTGGTATTGACACGTGTTACTCACATTTACCCTTTTATTAGAGTAGTAAGAAGTAAAATAAGATGGTTATAAGTGGTTGTGAGTGAAGAATATGAAAAATTTACTGTTCAATCTCTATTTTGGGGAAACACTATTCAAAGCCCTATAATATTTTTAATATATTTTAAGTGTTGTGAGTGGAGAAAAGAAAAAGTAATAATAAACTTAAAAAAAAGAAAAAAATATAATTTTTAGTGTAATTATATGAAAAAATATGAGGTGGGTTGTGAATACTCTAAGTGGTTCTTTTAATTTGTAGGTTTCCTACTAGACGAGGTGGACCAGGTCTCCTCGCTTTGGTTCTTTGCACAAAAAGTGATTTGTTTGTTAGGTGTTTCTAGGTGATTAAGTTTTGTAATAAAAAGTTTATATTACATGATTATATTATTATAAATTCTTGAGTAAATTACCATTTGCATCCCTGACGTTTGTTCATTTTAACCACTTGCATCCCTGCAGTTTCTGCAGTTTCAAAATTGTCATCCGCCCCTAACGTTTCATGTTATTTTTATTTGAGTCTATACGTCTCAGTTTTATCTCCATTTGAGTTCAAATGACTAACACTGTTAATGTTTCTATTAAAATTATTATTAAAATGACGAAATTACCCTTATTCATCAACATCATCTTCTTCAAATCACCATCACCACAACCACCCCTATCACTACCACAACAACCACCTGGTCCTCACCATGACAATTGCCTATCACCACCACCACCGCAACAACCCATCACCACCACCGCAACCACTATCACCACCACAGTATCCCCATCACTACCATCGCAGCCCCATCACTACCGCCACAGTCCCCATCACCACCAATGTAGCCACCCGTCACCACCGCAACCCCTAAAATCTGATCACCACAACCGCAACCACTATCACCACTATCTTAGCCAGAAATCCCTCGGTTTAAAGATGTATCAATAGAAACCCTAAACCGAAGACAACTCCGACAGTAACTTTGGTGTTTCTGATTTAATAGAAACCCTAAACTTACATCTAAAGATGTATCGAAAGCTTGACCCCTTTTGCTTGAATCCAATTCAACATTCACATGCATACCAAAGCCCTATTTTTTTGCAATCAACCAACAACAGTTTGAGTTTGTAAAGCCTTGATTAACCTACTCCACAATCCCAGGCGGATCAAGAAAAATGAATCTTCCTCTTACGAAGCGGTGTATCAACGATTGGCTCTTGATCGACTCTTGCAAAAAACGATGGTTGTGGTCGTGGTGGTGAGGGGCGATGCTGCTAGTGTGGGTGGACCTAATGGGTTGCTACGATGGTGGTGATGGGCTACGGTGGTGGGTTGCTATGTTAGTGGTGAAGGACGGTGGTGGTGGTGTGGGTTGACCTAATAGATTGCTATAATGGTGGTGAGAAGGCTATGGTGGTGGGTTGTTATGATGGTGGTGAGGGGCAGTGTGATGTTGTGGCTTGACTTAATGGGTTGCTACTATGCTGATGAGGGGTAATGATGGTGGTGTGGGTTTATCAGACGATTTCCTACAGTGGTGGCGAGGGGGAGGTTATGGTGGTGATGGTGGTGGGTGATGAAGAGAAGATAGAGAGAGAGAAAGAATATGTGTGTTTGGGGGTTAGAGAAGAATAAGAAGATGTGGGTGGTTCTATTAAGTTTTTTTTATTTTTTAAACTTAAGGGCAATTTAGTTATTTTCGTAAAAAGTTAACTGGATAATTTAATGGAGTTAGTCATTTGGATTCAAACGGTGACAAAAATGAAACGTTAGGGGGGAAATCGAGAATTTGAAACTACAGGAATGCAAGTGGTTAAAATGAACAAACGCCAGGGATGCAAATGATATTTTACTCTAAATTCTTATAATCATATTTGACATGTTCTAAAAAAATACTTGCTTTGTGCACGAGACATTAATGCCTTTTCGCTTTTCTTGTAGAGTTGATTAATTTTATACACGCCCATAAATCTATAGATACTAATAAAAGAATATTTTTTTGTCACTTGTCATCTTTTTAAACCATTTTTTTGACACTTGTCATTCTTTTAAACATTCTTATTTTATTTTTCCTTCAAAAGGGTATTAAATAATTTAAACACTCAAACAATTTCTCTCTCTTCATAAAATTAATTTGGTCAATTGATACATTTTTCTCCATCTATATTTTTTTTAAATCAACTATGTTTTTAATTATAAATTTTATTAAGAAAATTAAAATTCATATATTTTTTAAAACATTAAACCTTTTAAAACAAAATATTTTAAATCAGTCATTTTTAAAATAATTATAAAAAATATGGAATTTTCTAAAAGGAGTTTTAATAAAACAACCAGAATAATTAGAAACTTGAGTTTTTAACAAATAATAAATTTTTATAAGAAAATCTAAAACAAATAGTTAAAAATAAAACTATTTAGATAAAAGAGTTAAAAATAGTATAATTGTTTTATCTCTTGAACAAGTCATATAATAATTTTATACATATATTATATTATTATATCGTACTGTAATTTTTCATGTTTATTACTAACTATATTTAATAAACGGGTTTCTATACTATCATTATCTATATATTTATCTATCTATAACTTATCTATTGTTTATTTACTTGAAATAACTATTCATATGTAATTATAATCATAATTATCTTCAAGCATTGTTTTATAATTCATAAATTGTATTACTAATTATTTATTGTTTTATTTATTCAATCCGTGTAATACACGGAATACTAACCTAGTATTTTTATAATAACAAAAATAATTAACATTATTTAAAATTATTATGTTTTTATATTTGCAAGTTTCATTAATGCAACTTATTACATACCATGAGGTAGTTTTCTCTATAGCTTCAAAGTTCTCATATCTGGTATAAGTTCTAAGAGAAGGTAACCATGCATGATTTAGAAAATGAGTATATTTGATCTTATGATCTTTAAAAAAATGCGGATAATAACCATTTTTTACTCAATAAGTCACGCTAGTAAATTTATACATATAGGCATATCATGGTTATCAAAGATAAACGGTTTAACTGGTGAAATATATATTTTTATATAGTAAAGTTCTTGAAGAATCATATCAACCATTATACAATGCTTTAGAGACCTAATAATATCCACTAAAGTACACTTCTATTAAATTGTAACTTTAAAACTCATGTCGGTTGATAAAATAACAAACTGAAATCAAACCGAAACACAAAAAAAGTTATGAAACTGAACCGAATAAAAAAAGTAAAAAAAAAATTATGTTTGATAATTAACCAAAACCGAACTAAAACCGATAAATAATAACAAACCGAAACAGAAGCTTGGTTGCGATTTCAGTTATAGTTTTTTCAATAATTGATGATCAGTTTCGGTCCAGCGGAAACTAAAAACCGAATTGAACCGAACACATCACTACTTTGGTGAAACGTAACCTTATAAATAAAGTTATTTTATTTTATTACTTTAAAATGCACAAAAATTATACGTAGAATAAATGCCGCTAGTACCTAGTAATGTCAATGTCAACGCGATTGACTTCTATTTTTAATGATCACGGCAGGCCATAACCAATAACGTTATGCCACGTAACCTCTAACCACATATAACAAAACCTATGTTGTGATACATAATTTAAGCTTATATTTAATTTTTCTAGTAAACCTGTATATTATACATATTAAATAAATAAAATAAAAATATGTAAAAATATTTATCATAAAATAATATTTTAAAATAAAATATGATTGTAAAATATAATTAAAATTACGTATAAGTAAATATTATAAATAATAAAACAATGATATCAACACTGTACACTTTTTTTTTCTATTCTTCCGAGAAAAATTAGACAATATATTTCATAACAAACTAGTTTCAAAATATCATTTTTAAACTTTTTTTATTACAACTTCCAAGTCTAATTATTTTTTTATTAAAATTTTACTTTTTAAGAACATAAATTTTAAATATTTTGTATTCTTTAAAAGGTTTGATGTTTTAAAAAAAATATTTTATTTTTTATTCCAGATAATATAACAAATAGATCTTTTTTACTTCTTTAAACCAATTTTAATCTCAAAAGAAATTAAATAATATATTAGTAATTAGTGTAATTATTTACTAGGAGAAAGAATTGATGAAATTTTTGGGAGAAGGAATGTGGCGATGCATGTGTTCCCCCTAGTTACTTATTTATTAGAATATCGTAGATTTTGTAAACTCGTATGTTATACAAGTTTGGTATAGATATATTGAAAAGAATGAAAATTTATTAATTATAATTGATAATTTAAGATAAAATATGATTGAAATCTTTCTTATTATAAATAGAATGAAAATTATGTTTCAAAATAAAACTTTTTTGAAAAATATAATTAAAAAAAATCTTATTAAAAATCTCAAATTTAATTAATTTTTGTTTATAAAAAATTTACTTTTAAAAAACACTAATTTTAAAATATTTTATATTCTAAATTTCTTTTTGATGTTTTAGAAAACTTTTGTATTTTATAAAAAATTTATTTATATAGAAATAAAATTAACAAAAATATACATTTCTTAATTTATTAAAAATATTTTAATAAAAAAATAGTTAAATAATATTATTAATAGTTAATGTAGTTATTTAATAAAAGAGTCAAACATAAAATTTTTAATAAGAATGAATGTAATGTTGTTACATATTGTTAGATATAATTTTATTATATTGTGGAGATGAAGATGGAAATGATTATCTGCACATCCATTTAAGAAAATATCTATTTTGTACAATTTTTTAAAGGCATTTAATTGGTACAATTCAATTAATTTATTTTGACGATAACAATCATTAAAACATGAGAAAATTACATTGTTCTTTCTAGAAGTTTTCGTAAGTTTTAATTACTTAGACTAACAAAAAAAACGTATTTTGTGTCTATATTTTGTCACACTTTATGTTAATTCACTTTTCGTTCGTAAACCTTTTATTCTTTAAATTTATGCTAGTTTTAAATGTATCATACTTTATTTAGTGAGAATAACTTATACTATGGTCAAATACAAGATAAGTGACGTATTTAGTAATAAAGGCCTAAATTTATATGATATTAAGATATTAAAAAGCCTAATAGAGGGAAACTTTTTTTTGAAACATATAAATACTATACTCAATAAATATCCAGTCATTTTTAATATGTTTGTAAATAATCACAAACTTTTATAATACAGCATGCATTTACACAGCAAATCATACTATTTTATTTCCGTCCCACATTACTCGATGAAAAAAAAAAGTCTAACACTTCTATCCACTAATACAAGACTTTATATGTTCTTTACCATTCAAATTTCAATGTGAATATGAGTCACCTTTTCAAGTGGGCATAGAGGAAAAAGTTCATGGAACGGACCTTTGTATGTAAGGCAATTACTTATGACATATTGATTTAGTGATGGTTTGTACCAACAATAATATACAAGTCCACATTTATATATATATATATATATTTACAAGATTAGATGAAATTAGCTGTTGTAAAACAACTTTTGTTTAAAAAAATGTACGTAAGACAAATTTGTGTGATGCTAGTACACAAATAAGTGTCCATTGGGCTCTTTTCAAAAAATAAAATAAGATTCTTCGTCATGTTTCGGTTCAAAAAGGCCATGAAACTAGTTTAACTAACCGGTGAATACCACAAACCAAGAATGTAGACAAGGTTTGAATCGCTCTCCAACGATGAGAGTGCTAACATCTAAAATAATGTTTTTTTTCTTATGCAAACAAACGTAAAATATGAAAACGTATTATAAAAAATATATATTAAAGAGATCTCCTATGGAAGAAAGGGTATTAAGTTAATTCAACTAGAATAGTACGTAGACGAAACATTTCATTTTTGTATGAGATGCCCGAAAGATAAATCTTAATTTTTTTAAAACGATGATAGTGTTTTACTCAGCCGATCTAATCAATGAATGGATTTCTAATTTAAACGCCTCTAGTTTAAAATAAGTTGGATCCACCTATTTTTCTTTCTCGACTATCCGACCATTGTGCCAATCTAATTGTAACAACATTGTTTTTCTCTTTTTCTTTTCGATTACTATTCTCATTCTTGATACAAAAGTTTGTTAATTTTTTAGAAAATTTGTAAAAATAGTCTCCGTGGTTCGATCATATTGCAAGTTTGATCCTCAAATTTTAAAAATTATAAATTTATTCCAAACATTTGAAAGTTTGTTGCAAATTTAGTTCCAACCGTTAGTGTCCGTTAGTTTTTAACGATCTGGGGACTAAATATGTAATATGATCAAACCATTGGGATTAACTGTGCAATTTGTTCAAATAATTAACAATAATTTGAAAATTTTTAAAATTTATTTTTTAAAATCAAACATAAAAATTCAAATAAACATCGATAGTAAATTTTAAATAAATTTTTAAAAAAATAAATAAAGGTTAAAAAATCAAATCACGTTTTAACTAAATAAAAGTATAAATAAAACGTATGTAAAAAGAGAAAGTGATAAGTATTGAAAAAGAAGTATGTGATTAAAGTAAAAAAATTAATATTAAATAAATAAAAATAAAAAATAAAATCGAATAAACATGTATTAAAATTCAAAATAAATATTGAAAAAAATCATAAAGTTAAAGTTAAAAATAAAAATTAAAAACGGTTCGATTTCATTTTTCATTATTTGGATTTATAATTTCACAAAGATTTTGTATTTTCCGATTTAAACATGACATATGAACTTAATAAAAAAATAATTATAATAAAAAAAATTTAAGCATACTTCTCATTTTCTATTTTTATATGCCTTTTATTATTACTTTTATTTACTTTTGAAATTTGGTTTAGTATTTGTTAACATTTATTCTATTTTTTAATTATTATTGAATTCCTTTATTAGCGTTTATTTGAATCTTTTAAATTTTAACTTTTTTAATATTTATATGATATTTTTAGTTTTTATTTTATTTTTTTGAGAAAATTGCGCAATTGATCCCTATTATTTGACATATCGCATATTTAGTCCCAAATCGTTAAAAACTAACGGTGATGACTAAATTTGTAATAAACCTTCAAATGTTTGGACTAAATTTGTAATTTCAAAAATCTAGAAACTAAACTTGGAAACACAGGGACAATTTTTGTAATTTTCTCTTTTTTTATACCAAAGTCATAGTATTTTTTTTGGACAATCACACACATTTTACTTTAAACATATATTATTCATAGAATATTACAATCATACTTTTTACGATTTGAACGTATAGAAAGACGGTGGTCCAAAACCTCCTTAGAGTTGCTGCAACCCTTATTTCCTTAGGCCATTTATAGTTACCTCGTTTTCTTCAAATAACACATCAATGTAACATCATCAGTTTTTTTATTTTTATATTTTTTTATTTCATTGGATGTTCTTCATTTTCTTTATATAACTACAAGGTTAAGTGGGGACAAACACCACTTTTCCCCACGAATCGATATGCTTTCACGAGATTTAAGTAAAAAAACCATTTAAAAAAAGAGAAGGACCAGTGTTTTCGTGTTTGAAATGGTTTTCTCGGGTCCAGAAAACCATTTTCCACATGTAAACTACAAGTGGTTTTAAACCATCGCATGAAAGCCACCCAGAGTAAGCACAAGTTCTCGTCGTTCATCGGCCGAAAAGAAAACACTCGGTAGTGTAAATACTTTATATATATTTATACTAGGTTAGTCCCCGTGTATTATACAGAATGAATAAATAAAATATTAAATAATTAGTAATCAAAATTTATGCATTCTAAAATAATACTTGAAGATGAAATATGATTATAATTACGTATAAATAACTACTTTAAGTAAATAAGCAATAATGTATATTTTGTAAACTTTGTTTAATAAAAAAATTGTGATTTTTAAATATTTTATTTTAAGAAAAATGATTTTTTAAAGAAAAAGTTCGTTGTATTATGTATTTTATAAAAAAATAAATTTTTAAAAAGTGTGTTTTAATAAAAAATAAGTTTTTTATTTATTATATTTTATGTTTTTTTAATTTAAAAAAGGTAAGAGTAAAATTATTAGTATTTATTATTATTATTATTAATATAGAGAAATGAGAAAATTATTAAAAAATTATTTATTTTAGTTTTTTATAGATAAATATATAGGCTAAAAATCCATTAAATAAACGGATTATAGTTAGTAAAAGCATAAAGAGTTAGATTATAATATTTTAATATAAAATATAATTAAAAATTATATATATGTAATAGATCAAGAAATAAATCAACTATACTATTTATAACTCTCTTATCTATATAGTTTTGTTTTTAGACGTTCGTTTAAGATTTTTTATTAAAAATTAAATTTTTATCAAAATCTTGTTTTTTTAAACTATGATTTGTAAATATTTTGGTTGTTTTAATAAGACTGTTTTTAAAATTCACCTTTATAATTTTTTTAAAACAAAACGATTTAAAATATTTGCTTAGAAAAGATTTAGTGTTTTAGAAAATTTTATTTTACATAAATTTTTTTATTATTTAGATTTTAATTAAAAGATGTAATTTTTAACTTCATTAATAAAATATATATATTTTAAAAATATAGTTTAATTTTAACATATATAGATAAGAGAGAGAATTATAGCAACTAATAAAGTTAACTTTTGATAACAGAGAGAAACTTGTATTAGTATTAAAATTACTATAATATCATTTGGAGGGAAAATCAATGTGTGAATATGTAAAAATTTGACATGTGGCAAAAAGATGGATAAAAAAAATGAAAAGTGACAAAAAAACTCTTCTATTATTAATATTGATAGATAACACCATTTCGCCATGTGGCATCATGACAGGTCGAATGAGTAATGACATCGTGCTTTACTCTGATAACATTATCAAAATTTATAGAAGTCTAGAACACATGATAGCCAAGAAAAATGTCAAAAGCGTCCATTGCTTTCCATTCTTTTTTTTTACTGATTATTTTAGAATTGTTTTATGAACATATTTCATTGATTTTATTTGAAGAAGTGTAGATTTTTAAGAGAAGAGATTGAATTACCTTATAAACCAAAGTTTAGTTATTAAATTTCGTTCAACAGTAATAAACATAAATAAAATCATAAGCAAATGGCATATTACTGTGACAAACAAAAAGATGGATGTTTTAAACCAAACTAAACAAGTGTTGAATATCTTTGCTAGTTGTTGTAAGTCGATCGCTAGTCCAATTATTCATGGGATATGCGCACATGAGTACACTACCAAACCAACACATTAACTTTAGCTATTAAACACATTTTCCTGGAAACAATGAGTTTTTCTGCCGAGGCTGCTTCTACCACATGCTGCTAAGTGGATGTTTGTGTTATGATATAAACGTCAATTTGAACATGGAGAAATAAAGAAGAAATGGAGGTAAGGTTTTGGTTTTATTTTTATTTTATTTATTAGCTTTTTAGAATGAAGGGAAGAGAGATTGTGATTAAATAAACAATATACATGTTCCAGTTGTTGAATCATGTTTACTTGATTGACACTTTTCTCCAACAATGGTGGTTTATGTACAAAGCAACAATAATCTTTAGTTTGCTTTTAAGAATCAATCAAATCATTTGAAGTTTTGAACCCACAAAAATGGAACACTTGAACGTGGACACTAGTTTATGTTTGAAGAACTAGGTATCATTTGAACCATCAACCATGTAATCATGCTTGACGTAATACCTATTAAAAATTCCCCTAAAACGCCAATATTAATAAGAATGATATGTTAAAAAAAAAACTTAATGTATGCAATACCTAGTTCTTTGTTGTAAAACTAGACACTACGTCTGATTTATCTGAAATAACATAAAACTATTATAATATTGTTTTAAGAAAACTACTAGAACCATTTTCATCCGAACAACTGAGCTCTATTTATTATTATTTTTAAAAACTTATCATTTTCTTAAAATCTCCAGTGTTTCTTTTGTTAATTCACCAATAATAAAACCAAAGTGTTAACAATAGAAATTTAAAATAAAAAAACTAAAGAACACCAAAAATAAATATTTGTACCAATTAAATGAAATATATATACACTGATCAACCGAACTAAATGAAAAGGCAACTTACATATTTATGATTACGTGTCTAGTGCCCTAAGGTTTCGTATTCGAGTAATGAAGATAATCGGGTTGGTCAATAGCTCGTTAGTGATTCAATTAGCCATTCAAAAAACAAAAAAAAAACATATTTATGATTATGTAAGGAAGAATTAGAAAGAACAAGAAAGCAAAGTAATTCATTTTTTTTAGTTGAAGTAAAAAAAATTTGGACCGGATAACTGAATGCTAACATAAAACCAGCCTGTATAAGCTATAAATTTTGTGTCATGTTGTTAGTATCCATATTTTTTATTCGCTAATAAAAACCAGTTTACTAAAATAAATTCTATTTCTTGGTCCAGCTTTTAATTTGACATGAGAGGTTGAAAACCTGTTTTTATTTAAGGCGAAGTTTTATTTGAAGTAGTATATCCTCGATTTTAGTAGTTATAAGTGTGTCTCAATAACAAAAACTTCCAACGAAATTTCTAGGTAGTTTTAAATAATTGATACAATAATGTCTATATGTCAAGATTTTGGTAAGTTCTATGTCTATATGGAATGTCAGGTCCAAGATAAATATGTATACAAAGACTTCTCATGTTGGTTCAAATATGTCAATAACAAAGAGCATCCAAAATTCCAAAAAAATGATTTAAGGAGCCCACTTGCTTGGATAATAAGAAAATTGATATATGTGGTAGAGATGCATGCACATGCACTGTAAGCAAGCAAGACCAAGGACTTTGTCTACCATGACTATTTCAAATAACCTTTGACTTGATACATGTATGACCAAGACAAAGTCAAACTCACAAAGTCAAACATTCCCTTAAAAGTAACATATAACTTAATATCTACGAATAAAGAATTACTGCAAAACCTAGGTCTTTATCACATTCAATAGCTTTAAGGTTCAATGATCTTGTACTGTAGAAAATTAAGATTTCTTTCAAATTCACAGAACTATACAAAAGTATTGCAAAATGTAAAAAACAGTAGCTTTATATGTAAAGTACTGACCTATTGTGTATCCATACAATTTAACAAGCCAAAACAGCGCGTCTTATTGGCAGCGTACAATTGGAGAAGTTGCTTGTATTCAGACATGTAATGTTCCAGTGAAAAAGATAACTGCCTTATAGCTTCTATTTTCTCTTCTGTGATAGCTGAAATAACTTCCCTCAGTCTCTCCGCTTTTCTTTCCAACTCCAACACTTTCAATGTTAGTTCATTATTAAGTTTCTCTGTGTTGTCCAATGACGAAACTACTCTCTTGTGTTCAACTTCCAGCGCATTTAAACGGATCTCCAGTTCTTGGATTAACTTGTCCTGTGAACACTTCTCATCTTCAAGTGTCTCAAGCCTACCACTGATTCTGTTTTTGTCAAACCTCACTGTGTTTAACTGCTTTTTCACATCATCAAACGACTTTAATTTATTGTTTAGTTGCACTTTTAGCTTTACAACATCTTGATTCCAGATATCCTCTTTTGACTTGAGTGTTTCTTCCAGTCTTAAAATTTCAGACCTGTGCTGATCATTATTTGCATTCAGTTTTTTTATTTGATCATCACACACTGTTATATCAGCTAAACATGAATCTAGTTGCTCACTAAATCTATGATATTTTTCCATATGACCAGTAAGCTCCTTACGTAGTGTGATCACCAAGTCTTTTTCTGATTGCAGTTCAGATTTCATCATTTGATTTTGTTGAAAAAGTTTGCTGGATTTCTCACCTTTCAAATTTGAAATTGCTTCTTTTGCTATCGATAGGCACTTATTCGACTTCTCTAACTCCTCTTCCATTGTTTTAATTTTAAGTTTAGCCACTTGCTTGAGGTCAGATATCACTAGTTTGAGGTCAGCCACTTGCTTCTGTAGCTCAAGATGGGATTGTCCAGCTGTGATTTCAGATTCAATCTCTTGAATCTTCTGTTCCAATGTTGCAGTTCCGTCTTCTAGAAGCATTTTGTCACTAATTGGCTCATCAACCACATTAGCTTTTTCAAATGCACCATCTTTGACTGGTGAACTTAGAAGCTTACTGGTAAATTCTGAATCAGAATCTGATGATAATGAGGAGGCTGACTCTAAGTCTTCCCTTTCAAATGTATTAAGACTACTGCCAAACGAAGAGTTCTTGCTGACTTCTTCAATCAAACGAAGATGTTCATTAGCTAAAATCCTATGCAAGCGCAATAACTCAGTTAAATGCTTCGTCAGGTAAGACTTCTTTTTATTATAATTTTCCTCAGTCATTTCAGAGAAACTTTCATCTTGTTCTATCTGTTCAAGGATATCTTCGACACTCTCTTGGAACTCTAGTTATCCAGACATATCATGCTCAATTAGTGTAAACACATGTAATGTGAATAAATGAAGTATGATTCCCAAGTTATATAAGGGTCTCACCTTCAATAGTGGCTTCAAGGATTATAGAAATTCGATCACCCTCCCGTTGCATTGGCGTTCTTGGTTCAGAACCCTCCATTTATAGAGACCAACTGCCCCTGTGATATCATAACATTAGATTGAATCTCGCTTCCAACACAATGATTTAGCAATTCAGTTTATGAAGATTTTTGACAAGAAACTTAACTCACAACGAAGTGCAATAATTCACAGAAAACTGAAAAACAAGTAGGTATGAATAGAAACAGACGCTTATACTTGATTCATGGTTCTTGATACGATACAAATAACTGATCTAACAGATGAAAAACAATAAGATCCAGTACATTTCCACAGCTAAATATGAGAAGTTTCTGATCTTAAGCAACAAGATACATACAAATAAGCTAATGAATCAAAAACTTGAACAATCAACTCAGTCAGTACCAAATTCTAATAAATCTATCAGAATTTAGGTCTAAAAACAGTAATACGTTGCGAACAATTCTCGTAACAAAAACAAAGTTAAATCAATCATCTGAACTGCAAATTTTACGTAACATGATTGTAATTCAATCAACGCAATTCCCATAACAAAAACAAAGTTAATCAACATCCGATTCTTCATTATAAAACCAAGAAACCATCAATGAAACAGAGGGATTTGACTACTAACCTTTTCAGGGGAAACTGAAATTAATTAATTGATTCAAAAGAATTGGATCAAACTCTGAGATCACCGATTGTTAAGATCTTATGTGTCAACTCTGTTACAAAATGGTCATGAAGACGATGTATGGAATGGATGACTGTTAGTTAACTACCCGCCTTTATGCTTTCAAATATGTAGTTACTAAAATAAAATAACCCTACAAAATGGTTTAAAGCGTTTTGAATAGTAATCTCGGTCCAGCTTCAATCGGGCCAAAAAGCCCATAGATAAAAGGTTTAGGCCCATTCCTACACCAGTTCATACTTCATTTGAAGCCCGGTAGTAAAAAGCCCAGCTGAAAAGGAACCGGTTCGTGATCTGAAGAGGTTTGAAAACCGATCCGAAATGGTAGCAAAAATGGATTCGATGAGACCGGTCTGGTTACAACTCTGAACCACCGGTTTAAAGTAACTAGATATTCTAGCCATTAAAACTGGTCTGGAGCCGGTTTAAAAGAAACCAGTTTGGGAAACATGTTTGGATGCGGTTTGAAAAACTAGTCTTTTTCTATTTTTTTTTTTCTAACTAGTCGTTAAAAGCGGTCGATGTAAGGATTGATCGTAGACTGACAATTGATGCTCTCAAAAACACAAGACCGAGGTCCATGGCACAGTCGAATGTTGCATCTATCTTAAACTATAACTTGAATGATAAAGATTGGGAAAGAAAGCAACACTATTGTCCAAGGTCGTTGTCACGTTCACATTTTTACCAAAAATGGACGGATCTAACAAAATGCAAGATTGATAAACGCCAAAAGTATATGATTAGAGATAACTTGACAATGTCTTATAAAGCTTACAGAGAGTTTTATAAAAGTAAAGATAAAAATTGAGGACACAGTAAGGTTCCATACATGCGGATTTAAGTTACAAAGTTTAAGAATTTTAAACGTTTCTTTTATACCCATTAGATAAAAGATTCATAAAATTAGAAGGTATGCGAATTATGTTAAAAGGACAATAAAAAGGAACAATCCATTAAAAAGTAAAAACATGATTTTGAAAATATGCTCATTCATTTATACAGAATCGGCAATGTATTACACAAATAAGCATGATGTGCACATGGGTATCTTTGTATGTATATTAACTGTAAAGAAACTCAACACTCTTTGACACCAAACTGAACTACTTCTTTCTATTTATTATAGCTTCCCTCTGCTTGTCCACCTCTTTTTCTAGTGCCACCAGTTTCAGCTTCACTTCATCTGTAAGTTTTTGTATATTAGCAAATGGCGGAAGTAAACCTGCGTTCTCAAATTTGATTGAAATCAACTCGGTTTTCAGTTGATGAATCAGATTTTTCTGAGAAGACTCATCTATGATCAAAGCTTCCATGTTCTGACTCAGTTCATCAACTAACTCACATTTTTCCTTCAGTTCATCTTTTAACTTTTCTGTAACACCATTCCAGATCTTCTCTTTCTTCTCATGTGTGCTTTTCAGTTCTGAGATTTCATTCATGTACTGTGTTATCTTCTTATTCATTTCTATCATTTCAGCGTCATGCTTTGATTTATCACTTAATTTCTCTGCTAAAAGTTCACACATGTGCTCATCAATCGTCTCAGCAAACTTTTTCGATGCCTTTAACTCTTCTTCCAATGCTTTAATTTCCAATTTAGACTCAGACATATACATCCTAATATCTGTTACATTTTCTTCAATTTCCTGTTTCAACTCACCATTTTCGACTGTTAAACTTTGAAGTTTTTGTTTCAGGCTCGTCACCTCTTCTTCCAAACTGGAAATCTTTTCAAGTAAGACCTCGGTTTCTTCTGCCTTCAAGGCATCATCGTTGACTGGTGGCACTGCAGGCATGTTGACAGATGCCATGGAAGATTCTGAACCAGAATCTTTGGTTTCTTCTACATTCAAGACATCATCATTGACTGGTGGTTCTGCAGGCTTGTTGACAGATGACATGGAAGATTCTGAACCAGAATCTTTGGTTTCTTTTACTTTCAAGGCATCATCACTGACAGGTGGCGCGGGAGGCTTGTTGACAGATGACATGGAAGATTCCGAACCAGAATTCGATGACTCTTTAACTTTAGAAAGATAAAAACCACCACCACCTGGTTGCAAAAGTACATTAAAACCGGCGGCCGTACTATGTTTAGGAGCAAGCGTCTGAGTAACTTGAGGAGAGGTTGAATCTGAAGACTCAAGAGGCTGACTTTGTATCAAGGATGGACAGTTCTTGCTGACTTTCTCAATCAAGCGAACATGCTGATCAGCCAACATCTCATGCAAGCGTGATAACTCAGTTACATGTTCTGTCAAGTAAGACTTCTTTTTATCATAAATTTTTGCTGTCAATTTAGAGAAACTTTCATCTGGTCCTATTTCTTGAAGGATATCTTTCACACACTCTTGGAACTCTAGTTATCCAGATATATTACGCTCAGTTACTGTATAGATATGAAATGGGGATAAACGAATTATGATTCCCAAGTTAAATAAGAAACTCACCCTCAATAGTGTCTGCAAGGATTCTAGAAATTTCGGGATTTATCTGAGCATCCTCCTGTTGCATTGGGTTTGATTCAGCGCCCTCCATTTAAAAAGACCAACTGCCCCGCTACACTTCAATATCATATCATAATATTAAGTCTAGCTTCCAACACGGCGATTAGGTAATACGAGTTAAGTGCGAGACTGGTTCAATAAAGCTAAAAGAAGTTACATAGAGTCATAGACCAACAAAGGAACAACCGGTCAACATTAATACATTCATGTGTAGCAATACCAGATTCTATCACTCAACACTTTCATAAGTAACTTAACTCACAAAGTTAAAACTCAATTGATTATTTGTCAATGAAGTGCAACAATTCACACATACAAAAAGAAACAGGCATGAACAAAAACAGAAGCTTATACTTTATTCATGGTTCTTGGTACCATACAAATGTAATGCAGGCACAAATCCAACAGAAAATCACTAAGATCCAGTAGTTTCCACTTCTAATCCACGAAAGTTGTAAATCTCAAGAACTAATCTTAACAAAAACGCTAATGAATCAAAAACTTGGACAAATCAATTCAATCAAAGGAACAAGAGATCAGTACCAATCCTAATTAACAAAAACGCTCATAAAAACGCAACCCTATCATGAATTTAGGTCTAAAAGCAGTAACACGTAGCAAATGACCAATGATGCAATTCCCATGGAACTGCACATATTCAATCATCTGAACCGCATCTTTTGCAGAACAAAATCGTAATTGATGAAAAGATAATAAGAACTAATCTTAATCAACATCCAATTCATCATATCAAAACCAAGAAGCCATCAATGAACCAAATTTAAGAAAGGGTTTTGATAACTAACCTTTGGACTGGAAACTGAAATTGATTAAAAGGAATTGGATCAACAGCTGTAATCACCGATTGTTAACATCTTAATGTGTGTACTCTGTTACAGTGGGGTTATGAACACGAAGAAGTATATGGAAGATTGGAAGGGATGACTGTTAGTTACCCGCCTTTATGCTTTCAAATATGTAGTTACTAAAATAACCCTAGGTTTTCAATGTTTAAGGAGATTGGGGATGAACGTTAAGGGGTGTTTAAGGTATTTGGAATGGGTGCGGAATAGCGACAACAAGAGAAGAATGAAACAAATATAGTTGCACCAATCCATCTATTTATTTAAAACTGGTTTCGGTTCTAAACTGGTTTTTCCCGGTTTGAGCAGTTTGAAGCCGGTTCGGATACTATTGTTTTAAGGTAAACCGTCCGATAGTATTATTGGAACCGGTTCATCTTTATGCTGGTTTGGAATCGGTTTGGGTAGTCAGTTTGGAACTCTCTTCAATCGAGCACAAAGGCCCAACAAAAGACGGTTTAGGCCAAGTCCTACGGTAGTCATATTTGATTTGAAGCCACCTTCTAAAGCCTGAATGATTAATTTAAAGAATTTATAAAATTGTTTTGGGAAAAAAGTTTAGAATTCGGATCGATTGATCCGATTCATCCTTTCAAATGAAAATGGTACAAGTAGGCTAATGGACTACTCGTGGTTCCCATTCCAACCAATCTGGTCAGTCATTTAGGTCATAAAAACATTGCTCTTGTATAGAAATATTAAATTGAAAAACAAACACAAGATCACAAATCCAAAGCTCGCATTTAAAGTTAAGTTCTTAAAATTATGTGGTCGCATTGCCTGGCCCTAATGACACTCAGCCTTGATTCCCTGGTTGGTTAGGTTTTGTTGTGGAATGGGGCTGCTCTCGTCAGTTCAAATCCGGATGTGTCAACTGAGCGGCCATTATTTGAATTGGTGTCACCTCTCATAACATTTAAAAGGCTTGCAAATTATGCTAAAATGATAATAGAAAGGAACAACTAACTAAAAACATGATTTTCAAAATATGCTAATTCATTTATTAATGAAATCAGAGAATCTGTAATGTTTTAGACCAACAAGCATGATGTGAACATGAGTATCTTTGTATGTACGTATATAAGCTGTAAAGAACTCAACACTGCTCTCAAGTTGACAGCAAACGAACAACTACTTTTAATCTGACATAGCTTCCGTCTGCATGCGCACCTCCCTTTCCAGTTCAACCACTTTCTGTTTCAGTTCTTCTGTAAGTTTATGTACATTATCAAATGACTGAAGTACCCCCTGATTCTCAAGTTTAACCGAATTCAATTCAGTTTTCAGTTCTTGAATCAAAGTATCCTGATAAAGCTTTTCATCCCAAAGTATCTCCAGCTGATCATCTTTCCTGCTCACTTTCTGACTCAATTCATCAACTAACTCACATTTTTCCTTTAGATCATTCTTTAACTGTTCAGTAACACCATTCCAGATCTTCTCTTTCTTCACATATGTGCTTTTCAGCTGTGAAATTTCGGTCATGTACTCGGCCATCTTCATATTCATTGCTTTGATTTCAGAATCACGCTTTGATTCATTGCTTGCTTTCTCTGATAAAATTCCACACATGTTCTCTTCAATCTTCTTAGCAAGCTCTTTTGATGCCAGTACCTCTTCTTCCAATGCTTTCCATCCCAGTTTATTCTCAGACATGTACAGCTCAACATCTGCTACATTGCCATCAATTTGCTGCTTCAACTCACCATTTTCTTCTGTTAAACTTTGAAGTTTTTGTTTCAAACTCACCAACTCTTCTTCCAATTTGCAGTTCTTTTCAAGCAAAAAATCATCATTGACTGGTGGCCCTGCATGCTTGTTGACAGATGACATGGAAGATTCTGAGCCAGAATTTTTGGTATTTTCTACCTTCAAGGCATCATCAATGACTGGTGGTACTGCAGGCTTGTTGTCAGATGCCATGGAAGATTCTGTATCAGAATCTTTGCTTTCTTTTACTTTCAAGGCATCATCACTGACTGGTGGCACTGGAGGCTTGTTGACAGATGACAGAGGAGAGTCTAAACCAGAATCGTTGCTTTCTTCTACCTTCAAGGCATCATCATGGACCGGTTCAATTGTAGACTGCTCACCCTTCAGATTTGCAATTGCCTCCATTGCTATTGTTAGTCTCTTTCTGGACGTCTCTAACTCCTCTTCCACTGTTTTAATCTTAAGTTCAGACTCCGAAATCACTAGTTTGAGGTCACCCACTTGCTTCTGCAGCTCAAGAAACTTCTGATTTAACTTTGGAACTTCATCTTCAAGAAGCTTTGTGTCACTAATTGGCTCATCAACCACATTGGAAGTCATTCGAACTAAAAACTTGAGGGCCTTGGTTTCTTTTACTTCTAATGCACCATTTTTGACTGGTGAACTTAGAAGCTTATTGGTAGATTCTGAACCAAAATCTGATGATAATGAGGAGGCTGACTCTAAACGTTCTCTTTTACAAATATTAAAACCACCTCCACTTGCCCTTAAAGCAAAATCATAACCAATAGGCGCCTTCAATTTACGTGTGTTACGGTCTTGATATGGAGAAAGCATCTTAATAACACGAGGAAAATTTATATCAAAAGAATCTAGATGCTGGTATTTTATCAGGTAAGCAAAATTCTTGCTGACTACTTCAATTAAACGAACATGCTGATTAGCCAACATCCTATGCAAGTGTGATAGATCAGTTAAGTGCTTTGTCAAGTAAGACTTCTTTTTATCATAATTTTCTGCAGTCATTTCAGAGAAACCTTCATCTTGTTTAATCTCTTCAATAATATCTTTGACACTCTCTTGGAACTCTAATTATCCAGATGTAATATGCTCAATTAGTGTATAGACATGTAATGTGAAAAAATGAAGTATGATTCCAGGGATAAATAAGGATCTCACCTTCAATAACTTCTTCAATTCCCATGGAACGAATATGACTCTCCTCCTGTTGCTTTGGTGGTTTTGATTCAGTGCCCTCCATTACAGAGACCAACTCCCCTGCTATACTTCAATATCATAACATAAGATTAAGTCTAGCTTCCATAAGAATTTAATAGCCCAACAAGGGAACCACCAGTCAACATTAAGAAGTTCATGTATAGTCATACCAGGTTAAATTAGTCAAAATTTTCATAAGAAACTTGAACTTAATTGATTATTTGTCATTGAAGTGCAATAATTCAACCAATAACTGCAAAAATCTGTTGGCATGAACAGAAACATATGCTTATATTCAATACCATACAAACCGATGGTAGACAAACACTAATCCAACAAACGGAAAACACTAAGATCCAGTAGATTTCAACTGAAAAGTTTCAGATCTCAAGCAACACGATACATACAACAACGCTAATGAATCAAAACTTGGAGCAATCAATTAAACCGAAGGAACAATAGATCAGCACCAGTACCAATCCTAATTAACAAAATGATAACAAAACAACGCAGTTCTATCATAAATTTAGGTCTAAAAGCAGTAACACGTTGCCTACGAAACGGAACTGCATAAATTCAATCATCTGAACCGCATTTTTTGCAGAAGAAATCATAATCGATTAAAAATTTTACACTAACTAATCGTAATCATCATCCGATTCATCATACCGGAAACAAGAAGCCATCAATCGAATAAGACTTATAAAGAGGAATTTGACTACTAACCTTTTTACTGGAAACTGAAATTGATTAATTGATCCAAAAGAACTAGATCAACAGCTCTAATCACCGATTGTTAACATCTTAATGTGTCTACTGCAATTGTTTATCTGTTACAGAGCGGTTATGAAGATGAGTAGAAATAGAAGAATTGGTTTGTTTATTGTTAGTTACCCGCCTTTATGCTTTCAATATCTAGTGACTAAAATAACCCTAGGGATTCTGTATTCTAATGAGCTTGGGGTCCTTGGGGATAGAAGCCGAGGGGTGTTTAAGTCATTTTGAATATATAGGGGGGAGCTGGAGAATAATAAAAAATAATAATCCTAGCTAAAAAAGGTTCGGGCCCATACCTGATGGTTCGTTATCGACGGTTTGAAACCAACCCAAAATGGTTACAATCCTAAAGTCGTAAACTACGTTTAGACGGGGTTGTGATCATGGCTGTTAAAACCTGTTTGGATCTGGTTTGAAAAGCCATTCGGATTATTTTAAATGATTGTTAAAATTGATTTGGAGCCATTCATATAGGTATGGATGTGGTAGATTAATCACACCACATAATGACATTCTTTAATCTCTTGTAACTAGAAAATTGTTAGTGGTTAAATCTATGATAAGAAACCCTACAGTGTGGCAACATTGCGGTTTGTTTGAAATGTCATGCAGTCCGAATAAAGCGTGATGCAAAAAATGAAGTACATTTTTTTTAATAAAGACGTGTGTACGAATTTAAAAAATTCCTAAACAACCGTGACGAGGATTAATAAATGGCCAAAAATACAACCAAAACAAAACGATGCCAGCGTTGATCTTTGATTAAAATTTTTTTGCTCTTTTGTATGTGTAAAAGTAAAAGAGGTTTTCAGAAGTCGAAAAGTCTTTTTATAAAACAATTATTTTATACGATGAGATAAAACTATTGAGTAGTTTTTTGCTCGGTTGGTTGATATACTATTGCTATTATAAGACGCAGATTTTGTCAAAATAGTTTCTTTTTCAAAAATAATAAAAAATTATTAATTACTTAGCTAGAATATATATAATCAGTTCTTATGTAATTTTCACACCTCATGTTCTCTTACATGAGTTTGAATGTTTAAATTAACCAAATAAAAATCAAAACTGGAGCAAGTGGCCTATTAGCTCAGTTGGTTAGAGCGTCGTGCTAATAACGCGAAGGTCGCAGGTTCGAGACCTGCATGGGCCAATATCATTTTTTCGTTTTCTTGTTTATAATGCTTTTTATTAATTTCTCATATAATAATGAATTTTACTGCAGTTAAGCATTAGACCTTCACCGCTACATTCAATATCTTCACGAGTGATGATCACATCCTGATTTCAAATGTTACCTAAATTGATACACGCAAATGATACTTCCTAAGTCGAATCATTACCACTGCATATCATATGGTGATTTTCGTGACCTTCATTTCACTTTTGGCAGCCGACATATTCTAGGCTAAATATAAAAGGCTGTTTGCTTCGCAGAATATTTTATGAAATAATTGAAATTGAAATGAAATCTTGTTAAGCATTTTAACATGTTTGATTGATTAATTTTGAGTGGAATTGAAATGTTAACTTTGAACATTCCATTAAATTAGTGAGCATTCCATGGGTAAAAGTAATGTGAGTTTCAATAAATGTTAAAAAAATTTCAATTTTAATTCCATCTGTTGACAAATCAACATGATTTTGTATAGAAAAAAATTCAATTTTAATTCCTGATAATTCAACGAACTAGTTTTATATACTAATTCATTCTTTAAAGATTATAAGGTTTTGAAGTGCAGGGATGTATTTGTTTTGTAAGATTTAAAGCGTTAAAAATACAGAGTAATCCAGCAGTGTTTATAATGCAGCCAACTTAAAACCTATTGGCCCAATCACAAGGGTATGAACAGCTAGTGGTAAAACTAAAGATTAAAAACAACAAAACATAGGATGAAATCAATATCACTATGAACCCTCTCTTTGAATCTTTTCAATCTCTTCCTGGTGTTTTCTCTCTGCGTCCTCGAGTTCTCTCCGGGCATCTTCTTTGTCCTCTTCCACGTCACGTGCTTCAAATTCCTTAGCTGCTGCCATGGCTTTTACCACTGGATCTCTTAGTTCGGATATCAACCCACCACCGATTCTATATTCTTCCTCATCTCCAATCAGGAATATGCGCTGATCAGGTCCTGTTGACATTGGAATGTCTACTGATAGCAACTTCATATCATACTGCAACAAAATCACTAGACTGCGGTTACAACATGAATAACCAACATGTTAGAGGTGGTAAAATGGGCAGGGCTGGCGGGTTGGGCAACCCATCAGGACTCTTTTCCCTTTTTTCTGAAATTTTATAACAAGTGACGGATTAAATATTTAAATATGCTTAGGGAAACTATATTATTACTATAATAGAAGTACAATCTAAAACATACACGACTTGTTCCATTTGTGATAATTTGTATATTTTACACATTGCTAACAAATACAACCTGAATTAACCCGTTTTCATCTAAATGAGCTCAAATTACCACCTCTAGAAATAGCGTATGACAAACTATATGTAGCAAAATTAACAGGTTGAGCAACATGTCAAAAGGACAGCTTGAGTTGTATACTTGTATCGACATGTGTCTTGTTGACAGCCAACGCTTTTATGAGTGAGATTTGTGTATTTTTAATAATAACCTACTACAATCATGATTCAGCTTTTTCTAATGAAATGGTCTAAAAGTTTTTAAACACTCAAGGGTATATTTTCGGAATTCGGAAAGCTTTTTTATGGTTCAACCTCTTTCTTGTTTAGTTGCATATTTAATTCTACCCATGTGATCCCCTAAAAGTAAAATTCAACCCAAATAACTAACCCATTTTTTTGATTTTATGAGTTGAAAGTGTTCCCTCGAATGACAAGCCCATGTTTTGCAAATTGCAATATCAGCATCCTAGAATTTACAACCCTATTTGTTCAAAGTTGGGTCAATTTTTGAGCTACATTTATTGCTAATGAGTGATACGGGCAAAACACGGTCAAAATGTAAGTATCAGACCACCATTTCAATGATAGTATCCGATTCCATATATCTTAACCATTCATTGGGTATTTTTTAAGACAAAAGCTTGATGGCTCGTCAACCCAACATGACCCCTTTTGATCCACCCACTTTGTCAACCCATATGACTATACCACACATGAACACACAATTGTACTTCTATGGGTCCTCCTGTTATTTCACAAGGTTGTAAAAAACTTGCACACAGCAGGATTGTCTAGAATAGACACTAACATATAATCATTTTAAGTTCAAAATCCAAACATAACCTATAAATACTTCGAAAACTAGGAAAAAATAACCAAAGACATTAAGGCACTAAAACTCTTAACTTTAAAAGCTAACCTGGCCTTTTTTGTTCTTGACTTCAACACTAACTAAGCCTTTCATTTCTGCACCACGTATCGAAAAATAAGAAAGCATCGCTTGCTCTTGAGCCGTGCTTTAAAGTTCTTTAATGTCATACCGCCTCCTGACATAACATATGCTCTTAAATCTGTTCCAGTGAGTGGAGCACCCATAATTTCAAGAATATCAGCTGATGTGTTAAGTTTCCTCATCGCCATACGATAAACCTTATCAGGATTTATCGTAAATCTTGATCGAAGATACAGTCCCTTAAATAGCACATAATATTGTCAAACCCAAATCTCAAAAAACATCCTCACCAATAAACAAACAAACATACCCAATAAATCCCACTCATAGCAAAGCTATTAGCTACTGGTTAAAGATCCTCACACAACTAGACAACATGAAAACTGTTCAATGTATAATGGCATACATGAATAACATCCACATTTCCTCAAGTTAAGGGTATGTTTTGATGTGTTTATACTTTATAACAGCAACTTGAATACTAGAATATAATAGTATCACCATCAGCAATTAAGAACATGAAATCATGAAACCAATTGAAAGAAAAAACTCACAGAAAACACGACGATAGCAGAGGAAAGAGCAAGAAAACCATACTTTGCCAAACCCTCTGATAACCCAATGAAAGTATTAGCGATCCCAAACATAATCCTCCAAAGCAAGATACACACAAAAACCCCACCAACACCTAACAACACCAAACCGTTTCTCCTCAAAACGCATCCATCTGCAACCCCACAGCTTGCTTATACCTATAAAACGCCTTCGAAACTGCCATCACAGGTTCTTTAATCTTACCCTTCAACAATTCACGTCTAATTTACCGCCCAAATTCGAACCCTCAGTAGAAATGCACCTAAACCAATAAAATTCCTGATCAAATTGGTTCCCATGGGTGTTTTTAGATGTGGGTTTGGGGAAATCTTGGAAATTGAAGTGGGTAACAATCGGGGTGTAGGAGATGATGGAATCCAAGGGTTTAGTTTAGGGTTTCTGGAGGTGATTTGAGAAATGGGAGTTGATGAAATTGGGGAATTGGGTGGCGACAAGGTTTTTGAATGGTGATGGTGATGAAGATACCTAAGGAAAATCAATCTGGAAGAAGAGGATTTTGACATATCTGTGGTATTTAGATTCACGAAGAGCACAAACTCGAAGAGAGATCAAACAGAGTCGAATCGAAACCAAAAGCGGTTGATCGATTGATTGATTGTTTGATCTTACTTGATTAGTCCACAAGACGTTTGCTAGCTTATATATGTTTGATTTGCAACATTACAACAACAGTGTCACTGTGCCTTACTGCCTTTGTGATGTGATTTCTCATTGGATAATCCGGATCTTCTTGTTGGATCGATACATTTTGGGCTTTAGTCTTCTTTACTTTTGCCCTAAAAAGCCGGTCTATAGGTGCACATCCGATTATCCAAACCGTTCGTGAACCGAAACTTAATCTGTTTGAAATCAATAATATTTAAAACTGGTTTGAGATCGACAAAAAACATTTGTTAGAGATTGGTTTATAAACAAACATGTTTGATAGTATATATATTACTCACTTGTAACTTTTAATATAATTGATGTTAATATTATTATTTTAATGTAAGAAGTAATATGTAATTATATGTAAATCTTTTCTGAGTTAATATCAATCCATTATGGTATTCTTAAGCTTTATCTCTTAAGGACTGATGTCAATGTAACTAGACAAAGACCCTTTAATAATATTAATTATAAACCGTTTTAAATTTCGTGACATAATCTTCTTGTTAATTAAACGATCATATTTATCACATTTTTCTTTTTTTTTTATAAAAGACGAACGCCTACACCTTCATAAATCTTAAACTCCACTTTGTGAGATTCGAACCTGCATCAATTTAACAGGAGAAAACCATTAGGCTAAGGTGCCACCGAACCAAAAGGTCAGTGGCACATGCGCTACCCAACGCTTGCTTTAGCTTCATCTGATAATTTTTATAATCTTTGGTACGCACATCATATCTGTAAGTGTGGATAATGTTGTTCTTATTACATGAACTAATTACAAAATAAGCAAACAATAAGAGTAAACTAAATGTGACAAAAGGTGAATTAGATAACAATTCAAGATGGATTTGGGTTAGATCAGATACTGCCAACCCAACCAACTCTTTTTGTTTTCTTTTTTTAGTTTTGTAAACATGTTACCAAAACTATATTGCTAAAACAATAACCTAGTTTCTTTTAGATATAACACTTTCGGATTTGAATACATATTAGATTACCTTTGACCCATTTTAGCATTTAAACCATGAGACTCATTTTATTTTAGCGATTAATCATATTTCACAAGGTATCAAACAAATACACACCAAATTGGCAGCTATACACTAAACCAAAGATAAAGAGGTGCATTATACACATGTTTTAATTTCCATAATATTGCTACATATACAAGTAGTGATGTAATATTTGAATCTGGTTTAATACCCAAATAATGATCAATAAATGTTGAAACCCAAATTCTGAATCTGGCTACCTACCTCAACACAATACTATAAGCCTTCAACAAGGAGCGTTGAGCTAAGAATCCTATATTCCTATGTGGAGGATGACGTTCAATAGTTACCTAACTGATATATGTATCTGCATCTCCTCCTTAACTGGATGAATGAAGTGGTTGGTCCACATTGACATATTTCCTGAAATGAACCAATCAACAACTGTGGTTAGAAAATAGGTTTGATTTACTTAATTGGACATTTAATTAAGCTATCAGTAAAACATAAGTTAATATTTTGAGAAAAAAATTTGGATTTGTTCTTTTCTTTTGTAATTGCATCTAAATGAATATTTGCTAAAATCTCATATCAATGTGATTTCAAGGAGAAATCTACACAAAAATATGTGTGCATATGCGCGTGCACATATATATGTTACATGATGCTTACAAGATACCAAAGGCTTATACTATGAATCACAACCTTTACTGTGTTCAGTTTTTACTTTCCGTATAACATGGTCTTCTTAGTATCAAGAGAGAGCGCTCCAGTTCATCAGCTTCATGAACTGAATAAACATCATTTGAAAGATTTAAGTTAGACAACAACTCAAAACTTAATATTAACTGTACTGTTGAGGCCTTCAAGCACTTTGAAAATTGAAATGGTGTTTGCCATTATTTGGGAACAAAAGTAAATTAACATGCACCAAAAAGAAGGCTCAAACCTGAGATGTCTTGAGTTCCAGTTCATCCCACTCTTGTGATGAACTACTTCCTTCTACTATCCCAGTCCCAGCATAGATTAATGCCCCAAGCCCCTGTTAATACGATTTTAACATAAAACTGCATTAGGATGTTTTTTAGTATCACAAAAAGCCAATATCATATGTCATATACATCCTCAAGTTAGCTACTCGACTTAAGTCCAGAGCATACTCTACTCAAAATGGGAAAAATTCCTGTAGTCAAGTTGATGCCAATTTGCTTCAGGATATCAATAGCATAAAATAGCATAATATGAATGGGAAATATTTACTAACCTTTTGAACTAAGGCTGACCTTATACCAACAGCAAATTCACTCTCTCCTCCTCCAAACCACCCAACTGGGCCTGCATACATTCCTCGGTCGAAGTTTTCTATCCACCACAAAAAATTTTCATCAAAAATTGCAAAAGCAAAATACAGTAAATGACTTGCTAAAAACAACTCAATTTACAAACAGGATTTCTGTAAACTAGATTTGTTGTAAATATCAAAGTAAATCTGCATTGGAAACTTACTCAAAAAAGAAACATTGCATTTATTTCGGGACAACCCGAAAAAGAAACTGCTACATTTGTTTTAAGACCAAGGGAGGTAATATATTAAGCCCTCTATCTCCTCGACTTGCACTTTTTTTCCATTAATTGGAATGTGCAACAAGAACTTAGAAAGAGAACCATGGTTTGTTTTGATAGAGAAGAAGATGAAGGAATATACATGTACCAGTTTCTGCTATCAGAACTCGTGCTTCTTCTGTGGGGAATCCACACACAGCTGGAGTTGGATGAAGTGCAGATAAAATATCAAACTGCATGAAGTGAAAATTCATTTTAAGCATTGAAAAACACAGAGAACTTTATAATTCAATTAAACTTCAATCATGCAAATAAGAATGGACAGAACAAATATTTTGGATTTATTTATCGAGACCCTGTGATAAGATCTTATTATCATTTTTACCTTCCGTGTTTATGTTAAATAGAATTTTGTTGTCTACATCAAAACTAGAAGTAGAAAATTGTCCCTGTTTACTTACGAATATGTTAATTTGGTATGCATTTTATATGTAATGGGTCAAATTAACTATCACTAACAATGAAACTGTCATACGGGTTGAAAATTCTCCTAAATTGTATTAATGTTACAATATAGTTTTCTAATCAAATATAACACATTAACTTTTAATTAACAATATTTCAAGTGGACAAAAAGGTGTGTCGGGGCAACGCTACAAATTACTACTTTAACTTGTTACCCAACCCACCCATTTTGCCACTCCAGTCAAAACCTTCATAGTCATGTCGTAAAGCAGTACTTGTCATGTTACATAATTTATCATTGGCTGCAAAAGTAGTCACTTGAGTAGAAATTTAAAAAATGAATCTTTTGGTAGTTTTTAATTTTAATGTGTGAACCATTCATATTTGTATTTCTTGCCTTCTTGTTTAACAAAATTACATCTTCTTGTACTATGAATTACAACTTAAAGTATACCTCATCATCTTCACTTCTTAGTCTGCCTCTAACTCGAGCATAAAGATGTTGTACTCTTGGGAGCTTTCGAATTGTTTTCTCTGGTTCAACCAATATTGTTGTACAAACAGCCTACAAGTTGAATGAATGCATTACAAAAATATAAAAACGCACAATCATATCAGCATTCTTAATGCAAATATAATAGAAGAGCCCCCCCCCCCCCCCCCTCCCCCAAAAAAAAACACACTCACGCGTGTGCACAAATCCAAACTCCACCCGAGTGATGTTCACATTTACCTGTAGTTTTCTTCTTATGCATTCCCGCACGATAGAGAACTCCTTGTCGTCCTTAGAGCTGCAAAAGGTTGGGAGAAGAAAACGTATTTAGCTATTGTTTGGGTAGTGACTCTGAATAATCAGATTCAGACAACCAGCTATAATAAATCCAGTTGTAGGAGATAGTTTTTGGATGTGCTTTGTCGTTTAATTTTGTACAATCTGACTATCAATTATTTGAAATGGTCAAAAAGGACATTCTTGTGAGAACAGGAGATACATAATTACATATTGTGAGGTAAGAGTAAAAAGTCAGGTTAATTAACCATGTAAATTATGGACAATAAATTGCTTTGCAGCTGCCGCTAGTATAAAACCAATTATCTAATCAATAAAAGATAGTTAAAAATATATCTCAATTCAAGCTATAACCTGTAAAGTAAATCTAGGGCTATCTGCAGATCAAGGGCTTTTGAGTCACCTCTAGCTCGGGTTCCAGCCATCGCCTCACTATAAATATTGAGTCTGTTTCGATGAAATAATTGCTCTGGCTATTCACGAAGGATCAAGTAAGTGATTAAACAAACACGAAAAACATTGTCTTCACTTATAACTATTTTAGATTGTGAATATATATCTTATACAACTATTTGTGGTACGTAGTTGCACTTACAGTGTTCCCTATAAACGAAGGTGCATCAGGAGGTTGAAGACAGAACTGGTAAGCATTTTCACTCTCAATCTACAATTGGCCAAGTAATAAACTTCACTGGTGCAAGAAATCACATTAGAGGTGGCAAAATGGGTGGGTCGAGTCGTTTTTTCCAACAACTATATTAATTTCAATACTATAATATGTTTATTTTTAATACATTGGTGTAGAAGCTTTTATGCATAAAAATACACTTACCTGTCAGACCTGCTCGACTGTTTCTATTTTAGCTAAAAAAATTATTTTTATCCATTGACCGGTTAGAGATCAAACACAATCTGAATTGGCCCACCCATCAATAGTAAATGTTTGAACCGTGAAAGAAAAAAAAAACATAGGAATGAGCACCTGTAAAGTTGCCAACCAAGTCAAAGGATCAATATCAGGGGAGGT
Source organism: Flaveria trinervia (assembly GCA_025506515.1). Lineage (NCBI taxonomy): Eukaryota > Viridiplantae > Streptophyta > Magnoliopsida > Asterales > Asteraceae > Flaveria > Flaveria trinervia. The sequence continues at coordinate 1,701,407 of CM046450.1, read as the reverse complement.
CCTAATTATGCTGCTACGTGCAAGCACAACCTATAAAAACCCAAATGAGTGAGGAGAGCAGTACAAAATACTACAGATATTGATATTATATTTGCAGTTGTTATTGTTTTGAAATTTTATTGACTTTTGTAGTTCAAAGGAGAAATGGGGTTAAAAACTGAAAGTTCATAAGCAATACCTTGATAAGGGGTGAGTTGTTTTTGTTTATCATTTGCAATGCTCTATCAACCCAATATCCCACAGTTTCTTATTGGGAACATTATAGCTGCTAAGAATGGATGTATTAGGAACCTCTTTTCGTAACTTCACAATACTGGATGAAACCTGCGTAAAAAACAAAACTATGCATGTTTTAATCACTTATTTACTTATTTATCCGATTACCCACCTAAAGAACAAAACTTGGGAGTAACCTGTCTCATAGTTGTCTGAAGGGCATCCACTGCCTTCTCAAATGTCCATGAAAGGGATTCATCCCAGGCAATGGTCGTAACTAGCATTGAACTTCCTTCAAACTCATTAAATTCAACCTGTACTTTAATACACACACACACATAGCATAAGTCTTCTATACCTGCTACATCCCAAGATAATAATTAACAAACTACTTTATTTACCTGTGGAATCATGAAGTAGAATGAACCAAAAGCTTCCCACTCAGATGATATATTAGCCAATGCATCAAAACGGATTGCCCCATAAGCACGAATCAGTGGGCACTTCTTAGACAGGAACCTTCAGTTTAATTACTTATGGGTTCACAATGAGAGAAACATTACCTACTAAATGCATACAAAAATACAGAAACCATGTACCTCTTGATAGATTGCCAATCTTGGAGTGAAAATGGGCTGACATGGCGAAAGAAGACAGCAGAACCCAAACCAGCAATGCTGACCGGGAGGAATCGGATGAATCGTTTCCAGTAATTAAGAAGAAATGGAATGAGAAGGAATACCCTTGATTCTTTTTTGGCTTCTTCCGGAGAAAAAACATCGAGGGAGATGCTGAAAATGTTGCTGACCATGCAGCCAGTCAATTGCTTCAATTTGCTGTCCAATTGGAACCTTCAATTCACAAATATACTAATAATTAATTAATATTCAAGTATGAAAATCATATACCATAATGAACATCTTGTTATTAATATTGTTTCAAGAATGTCCACTAATAACAACAAATACAAAAACTATACTAAACAATTTGGACCTCAATGTTATTAAGAGATAAATATTATTACATATTTGAAGCATTATACTAAAACGGATATTTAACAAACTGGCATCAAGGAAATGATTTTTAAAGCAGTTATACATGAAAAGAAAAGAACTGCAAGTGCCATCATGTAAAAATTGCAACCAACCACGTGCCACATTCCCATAGCCACAATTGCAAAAGATAAACCATGTCATACCTCAAGGGGATACCTAAGAAAGCCAGCGAAAAACTATTGACAGATAGTAAGTCAGTTAATTACCTCAAGCCTTATGATTCCAGACCCTAACACCGGCGGGTCAAACCCCAACTCAGTAATTGCAGAATTTAACTGGTCCATGGCCATTGCAGGAGTCGAAACAGATGGAAATGTCCGAGTTTCTGTCATCCCCACAGGAGTTCTAGGGTCTCGAGATTGGCAGCCGTTCATGGATAGTGAACACAAATTGTTATATCTCTGCTGCATAAAGATAAACCGGTTAAGGGTATAAATTGAACTGTTAAAAGCCTGAATATCTCTGCTGCATAAGAATTGGAAATACTTACTTGGGTGTGGGTGTAGATGGTGTGTCTGGTTGCATCTAAGATGTTGGATTTGGTTGAGTCTGGTTCCATAAAAAGAGCAATACAATGGCGTGTGCTGGTGACTGCCATCTAATTTTCTGAAAGAGAGAAGGGAAGAGGTTATGGAACTATGAGTTAGGATTTATATGGTTTTCGTTATACAGAATGATATCCTTATTTTAGAAGGCCAATTGGAAATGACTGAAAAGATATGGTTTTATATGTGCAAGATGTTGGGACTTTAATGATAAGTTTATTTTAAGATTTATTATTGTATGCATACATATAAGTATGGGTGTATGCATGTATGTTTGTATGCAGTGGCATGGGGCCTAGAATAGTTACCTTCCAAAATGACAGATCATAAAAGCAGCCCAAAAATGACAGTACACCAAGAAAATAGTTGATCTGCAGCAATAGATAGCATAAAAACATATACATCTTTATAAAAATAACCTTCAATACTGCAGCAAAAACAACAATAAACAATGTAAAACAGCTTATGAAAACGATCTGAACCTCAAGTTCAAGTCAAGGTTGCAGCGGATTGAGGCCTTTCAGGACTGTTTCACCTAACAGTGTTTGAAGGGTTGAAGACACATGTGAGCAAAACAATATCCACTCAAGTTCAAATCGTGGTTTCAAGGGTTGAAGACATATGAAAACATTAACTTATTAATTTGTAAGTTACGCAGTTTTTAATACTTCTCAAATTTCAAGTGTTCAAAGTAGTAGCCTGATGAAATGGCTTACTCATTTGTAACATCAAATGGGATCCTCTTGATCTCCACTCAACATACTGTTCCTTTTTGCAGGATGTAATCACCTGATACGCTACAATAACAATCATCCAATTAACCAATTCAGATAACATGAGCAAATCTTCAACCAATTTAACAGTTCAAAAGTTCCAAAATCCAAACTACTGCAATTTTGCTTCTTAAGAGCAAACTAAAAACCACACATTCAGAGTATCATGCTCTAATAACAAGTGAGAACTACATGTTGTTCGTCATCTGGTTCAAATTGAGGGTTTATAAGAAAATTTAGGGAATTAGGTTACCGTGAGATTGTCGTGAGGGGGAGTGAGAATCGCCAAACAATATTGCTTCAATTAGAGACGAAAATGGAGATAAGAGTTAGATAGATAGTGTTAACTCTGTGAGATTGCAGATACGTGGAGAAAGCTAAACAATTGGAGGATAGAAAGTTAGTTAGTTAGTACCCTTTTTATTTGTTTAATATTTGTTCGAAAATAATAAATATTTATTACAAAAGTGGGCTTGGGTTATAACTAAATTCGAAGCCTGCTTAGAAGTTAGAAAACTTAAAAGTTAAAAGGACTGTTTTCGTGACGGGATCGGATCGGCCGGTTCGACCGGGGATCGGTCTGGTGGCCGGTCCGGTTCGCTACGAATCGGTTTTGAATGGTCGAACCGGCCGGTTCTTTCCGAACCGGTGGTCGGACCGGAAAACCGGACCGGTTCGGACCGGTTTTTGATTATTTTGTTTTTTTGATTTTAATGGTAAAAACATGATGTTAACCATAAATTAGTATGTTGGATATACAAATATAGTTAAGTTTTATATATAACTATAATATATATATAAATCATATATAAATTACTTATATTTAACTACATATATAAATATAATTAAAATATAGTTAAATCTAGTTCAACCAGTCCCACCACCAAACCAGTAAGACGTCCGGTTCGACGTTTGATCCGGTTCTGAAAACATTGGTTAAAAACCTATTGGACAGGCTAGATATGATCTTTTATTGTAAAGTTAAAAAATATATGAAAAACGGAAGTTAATTGATGTAGTGTTCATGTGGGTGGATGGATGTATTATAAGACGTCTAAGTGTTCTACACAATAAGTGGTAACACAAAGATATGATACTAGTAAATGGTGTGGAGCCAATTATGTAGTAAGATTTTGTATATCGACACTGATTTGTATATTTTCATAAACTATAACTAGTGGTTAAACAACAACATACATGTCAAAGAGAAATCTTACTTGAAAGTAAGGTTTAAAAAAATAAGACGAGAACAAACTTTACCTTTATCATCCTGTTGGATAAAGTGTGAAGTAATACCTAAAAGATTAGATAAGAGCAAACATTACCTTTACATCGTGAGTGAGATAATGATGATGAGTTTGTATAAAACAATGTATATAATATTAGTGGACTCATTTGTCCTATCTATATATTAAATCATATGTTAGAATTTAGATTAAATTGTATGGTTGGTTTATTTATATTTCTGGGTTCGATCTTAGTTATCGTAAATAATAAGTTTACATTAATAAGATAATATCATGTAATATTATTGGTTATTAGCGAGAGGCTGACGTACTTGATGGTGATGGTGGCAAAAAAGAAAGCACGAAGGCTGATGAAATTGGCGGTGGCGGTGGCACAAAAGGCCAAGGACACCTGGCAGTGGTGGCGGCGGCAGAGAAAAGAAAAAAGAGGACGCTGACAGAAGTTGTACACTATACATTGAAGAAGGTACTGTGAACTACATTACTTTTCTCTCACAGACCGATATTCATGTTTAATATATATACAATGTGTGATTTGTTTTGTTATTGTGATTAAATATCACTATGTGCGAGACACAGTGCATTTTACACTAAAGGATTGATCATACTATATGTTTGTATATCTATGACTCCTCTCTGGCTCTCACTCACCATCGCAACATGCATTTCTATTTATTATGAATGTCATTTACTAACTGTTTTCTACGAGTTACCTATTGCTTTTTTTATTTGAATCCAAAATTATGATTATTAAGACATTTTTAAAGAGACAATTATTAATCAAAACATAACAACATTCATAGCAAAAGAGATGGGAATATTGTGCAGAGTAACCATTAAATTAGGCTATTCAGAGTGATGATCAAACAAATGGAACTTAGGCTTTTAGAAACCATCAAAATCTACTGCAAGAAGACAAATGAGAACTTAGGCTTTCAGAAACCATCAAAATCTACTGTAAGAAGAAACATGTGAAAGAAATTGTCTTGAGATTTAACTCCTTTACAACAACAAAACAAACGGTATCAGCAGATCCTGCTGCTATACTATTATGAGAAAAAATCTAACCAAAATATGCATCATAGTTGTCTTCAAGTTGTTTGTCTTTAGATTTGTTTAGTATGGCTCGACACCTCTCCATCCTTATGGGATCAAGTAGACCAAGGGTCCATAGCTGAGTCATGAATGACTTTCAAAATCTGCACCAATTCAATGTTTTTGTTAGAACAAACCAACAATTTTTAGTTTAATAGTATATTAATTTACTAAAAGGGTTTAATTAGTTAGACACTCAAGCACTGGTGGGATTTTGAGAAGTTCTTCTACATGTTGCCTTGAAAATGCCTCACAAACTCAGGGGATTTGTGCATCTGCCACCACCCTAACCACCATCACAATTCACAAACAAACAAGTTAATATGAGGTTAACTTAAGCATAAAAACATATATGCACATAAGTGGAGTTGAATTACCCTTGATTAATTTTAAACGAGTTCCAGAGATGCATCATTTGCTGATGATCATGGGTAGCATCAACCAACTCATCCAGCTTCGGAATTAATATAATGCAAGTAAATGTTATTGCCTATTCGTTATCAATTTGTAAATGTTACTATTTGTCACTAGAGCATACCATTCCATCTTCAAGATGAGCAACATCATCATCAACTTTGTCTTCACTGCCTTCCTCGGCATTTGCTTGCTCTATTGACAATGAAGAACGACATGTGAAAATGACAACCTGACCTGTATGAGTATGAAAGGAACTTTGTGTCTGCAAGGGGGATTGGCTGCAAAAAGAAAGGAAGATCATGTTTAGAATCCTATAAATACAAGCTTGAAAACAATGAACGTACTTTCTAACATGGTATTCAGGTAATAGTTTGCTAGACCTTGGAAATCGTCGCAGGGTGGTTGGTGCACTGCTGCTTCCTGGTATTGATTGGAAAGCCGATTTAGCTGAGTATAATATGAAGCGAAACCCATGCTTCGAGCACTAATGAATTGATTGCCTCTTATGTTTTGTCCATGTGACGCGAGTGTCTCATGCCAATTAGCGAGTCTACTCTTATTGATTTATACATGTAGTAGTCGTCAGTTTATATATCAATTTGCAACAAAATTCATCGTTAAAAGACTTGAAAATGAAATATGTGAACATCCACCACATGTGTTGATTCTCCCACTCGGACAAAAATATGCTCCAAGCATTGATCCACCATTAACACTCCTATACGCACCTGTGTGTGTTAACTTAGAAACCAAAATCAAATAAATAATGCATAATATACTTGTAGATGGTGTTTATCATGTGCAATGTGTGTTAAAAAGACAGTAAGATACATGGTTACGTAATCAATGCATAGCATACAAACGGTATAATGTTTATATGGTCATTGTATCTTATCCGGTTAAAGTTGGTCATGAATGAAATGACCATCCATACGTAAACACACCCACACTTATAAAACCATTCCAAATAAATTAAATTTATATGCACCCACAAAATTTACATCATAATTGATACCTTACATATCTATTAGTTACCCATGTCACCGTCCCTCGTCGAGTCGTCCCCATTATCGCCATCACATCCACTCCACCACCTCCTCCTCCTATGTATAATAACATTATATAGCATATACATAATTTCATACCATTTATGTTTTAATGGAGTGTGATAAACCGATTATAATTTATAATGAACGACTATAAGTCTAAATAATATATATATATATATATATATATATATATATTATATATATATATATATAGGAGAGATATCAAACGAGAACTAACTTTTTTTTGTGAGAACTTTAGGAATTATTTCAACCATTAGTTTTTAATGGCAAAATTGTAATTAACAAAAGCATATTTAAAAAAAATTATAAATCGAAAAATAACATAAAAATAAAAAAATAAAAACACAAAAATATTCTCATACTTTCCCTCTTTCATAAAAAAAATTATAAAAAATAAAAAATAAAAAATTCTTGTTTTTTAACGAAATTCGTTATACACATGTGTAATATCGGATTTACACATGTGTATAACTAGATTACACATATATAAACAATGGATGAACGATTTTTTTAGAAAAGTATATCAATATGCTAGGCGTTGGAAAAATAAAAAAAATATTGAATTTTACGGTGAATTTTATTTGAAAAAATGATGTTGTGAAAAAAAGTTATGAACGTTTTAAAAAAAGGAGAAAATAACATGTGATTTGAATGTAATAAAAAATGAGTGACTGAGATTAGTTTCTAGAGTTCTTACAAAAATTATGGTTCTCATTTGAATCCTCTATATATATATGTAAATGGAGTTCTAACAAAAAAAACATTTAGTCAAATAATGTTAATGTTTGGCAAAAGTAATTTTTTGACTTTTTGGATGGGTAAAAAAATCAAAATACCCTTTCAAAAAAAGTTAAAAAGTTAAAATTTTGAACTTTTTAACTTTTTTGGATAACTTTTTTGAAGAAGTATTTTATTTTTTTTACCTTTTAAAAATCAAAAAGTAAAAAAATTAAATAAGTTTTCTTTCTAAAGGTTAGGATTCTAAGTCGTGCAATTACACCAGGCAGAAAACAATTTTAGTTGCGGTTAAATGCAACTGTAAAGACTTAAAGCTGAAACGGCCCAAATCAAAACAATGGAAAACCACAGAGCCCACGCATCAGCGTTATTGGGCATGGGCCCAAAACCCAGTTGTGTTCTCATGCCGATCGTTTTTGATTCTTCGAGACAATTCCGCTGATCAGAACAATCGGTCACACATTGAAGATGAAGGTGATTCACATCCCTTGTTTGGAGGACAACTATTCTTACCTGTATGATCTTCGATTCTCATCATTTTCAACTTGAATTGCTTAATATGCTTCTATTTAGGATTTGTTTAACTGATTATACAATACACCTGTTGCGGGCTTAATTACGCAGGGTGATTGATGAGGAAACGAAACAAGGAGCAGTAGTGGATCCAGTTGAGCCCGAGAAGGTTATTGGAGTTGCTAAGGAAAACGCCGTTGAACTTAAGCTTGTACTCACTACTCACCACCACTGGTTTGTTCACCTTTCGTTCGAATTCCGATTGATAGTTGATAGTTTTTGTAGTGAATCTGAGTTTGTGCGATTGATTGAGGTCTGTTAGGTCAATCGGTTGATTGTTGATGAATGTTTGTGAGGAAAAGTAATGAAACTTCCATTTTAGTAAGCTGTAGTTAGGTCAGGTCCATGTTGATTGGTAATTTGTGGAGTTTTATGACACATATATTCATAGGAAAGTTGTAGAACAAAATTTGATTATGTTCCACAATTAAAGTTAGGGTAAGGGTGTTTGATAATACATTTAAAAAGACACAATCTTCGATTTTGAATGTTTGGGTGAACTGATTATGACTATCTAGGCCTTCAGGGTCTCTTTACCAGATTTGGATAGTTGTAGAAGACTGGTTATTGAGATAAATGTATAATTACCTTAGCTTATTTATCTTTAAGCAACTGATTGTTTGATTCTGATTTTTTGTTATGGTCCTGTAAGTGGATATGATAGTTTGTGAACATGTGGAGAGTTCAGAGTTGTCATTTATCAGAAATACGCACGTGTCTGGAACTAAATAATGTATCAAAGTAGACTCTGCCCCAGTGACCGGAACTAATTTATTAATTGGTGTGTTAAAGTTGAATCTAAAATCCTCCTTGTCATTAAGGCTTTGAATTTCTGATTGCTTTGTGATATACATACTGTATTTTTAATATTAATTTGGTGATAGGGATCATGCTGGTGGCAATGAGAAGATAAAGGAGTTGGTGCCAGGGATTAAGGTTTATGGTGGTTCTATTGATAATGTGAAGGGGTGTACTAATAAGGTGGAGAATGGCGATAAACTCTTGCTTGGGGCTGATATTAATATACTCTGTCTTCACACACCATGGTATCTTATGTTTGTTTTTTGTCTGGTCACATTCCAACATCTGACAAGCACACATTTCACTACATGTTTACACTATTAATCTCTTTGTTTACTGTATTTATATTACCACAAGGTAGAGTGATCTTGTTTCACAATAGCATAAATAATCCGTTATGATGACAACAGGCAACTAAATATTTTTAGCTTGGGATTTTTTCTATATGTGATTGCAGTTTAATGCGGTTTGTTGATTTTCAGCCACACGAAAGGACACATAAGTTACTATCTGACTGGAAAAGAAGAAGAAGACCCAGCTGTGTTCACAGGTGACACACTGGTGGGTTTATTTTACTCATTCTATCATATTCCTTACACACATCAACAAAAATAGCATTCAAATCTTTATTATCTTTATTTACATCATGTTAGTTGTCTGGTACTCTGGTGGTTAAGACACTTGTGGTCTATGTTTCCCACCTATCCTGATAGTTATTCTACCAGCACAGATAAAAAACTGTCTCTATTTCTTGTAGTTTGTTGCTGGTTGTGGCAAGTTTTTTGAGGGCACAGCAGAGCAGATGTATGAGTCACTGTGTGTCACTTTGGCTTCTTTGCCAAAACCGACTCGAGTTTACTGTGGCCATGAGGTAACTTTGTATTATGTTTTTTTAAATATTTGGATCCACACATATGTTTTTGATGATATAATGTCAGGAATTGCTTTGGTTTCTATTAAGTTTAGTTATATTACAATTGGTCATTTGACTGGTTTCCAAATTGTAGTGATATCAAACAACATATGTTTCTGGAGTTGACTATTTACTATCTTTCTTGTGACTGTTCTTTTACTTTTCAGTACACAGTGAAGAATTTGCAGTTTGCTCAAACAGTGGAACCAGAGAATGCCAAGATATCACAAAAGTTATCATGGGCTCAACAGCAGAGGCAATCAGGCCTTCCAACTATTCCATCCACCATTGAAGAAGAATTAAAAATAAACCCATTCATGCGAGCTGATCTACCTGAAGTTCAGGTCTTACTGTTTTCTTAAACATTCTCTACTTCCGCACAAGCTTATAAAAATATTAAAGCAGGCAGAAAGAAAATATGTTGACAGGTTGGGTCTAAGACAATTCAAAATCTGCAACACATATAATTTTCTTAAGTTATAAATTAACATAACTCCATTTTAATGCTTATGTTACCGAAAGTGCTAAAATAAAATGCAACACATAATTCCATTTTTAAAATGCAGGAGAAAGTTGGATGCAAGTCTCCTGTTGAAGCATTGAGGAAGATTAGGCAGCTAAAGGATAACTGGAGAGGGTAATTAAGTAGTTATCAGTTAAGCATCTTTATTGTTTCCTGTCACATCTATTTAATGCATGTTTTCTATATACCCAGATTGTAATAATGCATGCCATCAGAAGGCAGGCCTGTATGTTTAATATGTCTACAAATTTCACTTTCTGGGTAAATCTTTTAACTCCTCGCATCATCCCGTTTCATGTTTGCTACGAGGTTGTCTCATCTTCGCATCTGATGGTTATGTTTAATAGGATTTCTAATCCTCGCCTATAAATGGCTATGGATAACGCTTGTGGTTGAGAAATAAACCCGAATGGATCTGGGTATGTGAAAGGTTACGAAGGAAGTGGTTTTGTGCTTGTGTAGAGCGTCAATTATGATCTTTATCACATGTCGGTTGCGAGTAATGTCATGGCACTTCTTTTATGAACCCTAAAGGAGTCAAATTTGGAATTATGGGTCCAAGGATTCTCTTGATTTATACTTTGTTTGATGTGAATTAGAAAGGTTTGGGTATATTGCTTTATATGTTGTCTGGGCATTTTTATTGTCTCGAGTTAAAGAAACCTGGTGCTTCATCAACACATTTCATGATTATCACAATTGCATTATAAGCTACCAAATGCTCATTTATCCTTTTAGTTATAGGCTTTTCTGAGTTTTGAACTTTATGCTTGGAATTGTGAAGCAAATAGGACCTTATTCACATGTATATAAAGATTTAAGCACCATATAGTTTGTCATATATATATATATATATATATAATATATATATATATAATATATATATATATATATATATATATATAAATTAAATAAATTAGAAAATGATTGTTGGTAATATATGAACATTATAAGTTTCTTAAATCAAACCCCTAAACATTGCATCTTAAAAGTAGCAATGAGGAATCTTCTTATGATAGTAAAGTGTCAACATAATGGCAATAAATTAGGCCATCTTTTCAATCAAGCTTAAATCAATTAATCTAATATCAAGTATTAATTGGAATAGGGTAAAACGCACACCATAAATAATTTTTTTGCTGCACCCACTTCATTATTGACAGAAACAAACAAACAAAAAAAAATTAAAAAATTGAAAGAAACAAACAAACAAACCAAGAAAAAGGAAAATGAAAAACACTGAAAAAGGATAAACCTACCAGTTAAATTCTGAATGTGGATTACAATTTCAACTATCTACTTATGGACGAATTAATATTATATTAATGTGATTGATTACATTAATAAAGTCAGGTAAAAACAAATAATATGACTTGATAAATTAGGTAAAAAGAATAAATGAGTTGGACTAAAGAAGAGAGGCCGGCAACAAGCGTGTGCTGGTGGAGAAAACTATAGGCACGAGAGGCATATAAAGGTTATTCATGAACATTGTCTGCAAGTGCTATTCAAGGTTGAACGAATCAAAATGATCAAATTATAAACAACTGTGTAATTTGTTATTAGAAAAAAATAATAAACTTCTTATTGTAACTATGTTTTCTTGTAATTTTAGGATAGTTTTATCTTTATACCAATTAATACACTAATATATATATGTAATTCATTATTTTATACTATTATTTTGTTTATTTAATTTACACTTCTAAAATCATAATGTAAGATACAATGCCATAGTAATAAATCGGTATCAAGGCCCATTTCATTACATAGATATATCATATATGATCAAGATTTATTACGTGAAAACATATAACAAGATAGGAAGAAGATGTAAAATATAAAGACAAGTATGTAACATTCCTGAAGAAGTAACATAGAAGAAAAATTCTCAAGGATTTATTAGTTAGTGATCAGTGATATATTTGTAAACCATCTTTAAGAAAAAACGTGATGATGAATAACGTCTTATTTTTAAAAATGTTTTTGAATTTCTATAGTTATTACTTTCTATTAGATTTAACACAAACTTTGATCAATAAAAGAAAAAAAATAAAGAAATAAAGGAGTCAAAACTTGCATTCCAAAATATTAGTGGAAGCCCGTCTACATGTCGGTGGTCAAAACATGTTCACACAACTTGCACCCTGAATTCTCTCTGAGTTTCATTTCTGGTCCTTTTACATTAAAAAAAAGGTTGCATTCACACATGAATATTTAATCAACGCGTCATCTAAAAAAAAAAAATACGAACGTATGCATGTTTATAGTAAATGTATACAGACGTATATAAATGCTTATATGAGTGTATAACATGTTTAAATAAATATATATAATTGCTTATATGTTTATATAAATATATGAAAAAGAAAATTAAAATCAATAAAAGAGGTAGTATTTAGCCAACCCAAAAGGAATCCAGGGTTTATACAATAATAATATAATACTATACGTCATGATTAATGTAATCATATTTTAAAGTATCTATATGATTATTTTATTATGTTTATGTGCATCGATTACGAAAAAGAGAGGAATTTTAAGGGCATATTTGTAAATTGGGGACACCAAACGCGTTGGCTTTTCTATTTAAGCTGGCGACTTCACTATATCTAGAGAGCGATTGGATTCTATTTTATAATTTTTTAATAAAATACATTTAAATAAATTATTTTAAAAAGAACTTCAAATAAACTTTAAGTCTTTTAGGAGCGTCTTTATAAAACTATTGAGTTTGTTGTCTCTGATCTTTTATATCATATATCTAAGCTATGAAAAACAACCTTTTGTAAAAATTCATAAACATAAACTACATAAATTAGGTTACAAAGTGATCCGGCTTCTCAAGAACTCTGAGCAAATCAAAAGTTAATTCAAGCATCACATCACGTACATCAAATCACAAAGGAATTCAGTTGTTTTGAAAACTTGTATAAACTAATAAACAAAATAGTTCATTTCAGTTTTTCTCTTTAAAATTTGACTAAAGTAAACATTTTTCTCTAAAATATATAAAAACATCAATTTATTTTCAAAACTTTCATATGTGTTTCAATTTCACTTTAAAATTCTATTATTTTAAATAAATTTAAAACAATTAATAAAATTTTTGTATTGAAATTAAATTAATAATGAAACTTTTGAAAATTAATTGCTGTTTTTATTATTTTAAAATAAAAATAATTATTTTTAACAAATCATAAGTAATAAAATCCAACTTTAACTTTAAACTGAACGTTAGTTAAAACACCGTATACACGATGAAAAAAAATCATTCTTAATTTGCAGCGATCACACGTTACTCCAATTTTAATGCAAATTCAATCCTTTTTCCAATATACTCTTTCATTTGTTCATCGTTCCCGAATCGAACTGAAACTTTCATATCGGTTCCAAACAAAACCAAGAAAACCCTAAAATTCAACACCTGCAATTCAATCTTCGAAACCATTTTCTCTTAATTCTTTCTTCATTGAATCAATACATACATACATTCACCTGTATAATCGCTATCGAACCCTCGTTACCTCCAAATTTGGGGATTTTTGTTAATTGAACTTGTATAAGGTGTAATCAGAGGGGCTTTTTATGCGTCAATTGATGGAAACATCAGGTGTAACGGTTGATTCCACGAGTTCTGATAATCATGTGAATAACAATCCGAATTCATCAAATCCTCCATCTCCGACGGTAAGGAGGAGCTCCTCTCCGAGAACGACGACGATGACGACATCGTCTTCTCCGTTTCCTATAATACGGTTTCTACAAGCACCTGTAACCACTTTAATTGAATATTCTGGTGTTCTTCGACCTAGGTCGAACAGCGATGGTCAAGAATCGGAGAGTTTGATTTCCACTCATCGTCGTCAAGATATTAGCTCTAGAGGTTCTAGTGCCGCTAGTAATCGCAGTAGTACCGTTGATGATGGTAACGGTGAGGTTTCGATTCGGATATCGAGTGGTGGAGGCCAAGAAGAGGGTCGAGTTGAACCGACTCCGGTGAACACTGTTGATGGTGGAGGAGAGAGGGAGGCTGCTGATTCCGGTGGTGAAAGTGGTGAGAATGGTGGGAGTAATAATAACGTGGATTCAGCATACCAACAACGGTATGATCTGCAGCAGGTTTCGAGGTTGATTGAACAGATTCTTCCATTTTCATTGCTGTTGTTGATTGTTTTCGTTCGTCAGCACTTACAAGGTAATCCTTGGTTTTAACCCTTTTGTGTTCAAAGATTGTTACAAGAACTAAGTTTTCTCTTATTTAGGATGAAATTTGTATAGTGATGATTACTGACTATGATACCTCACTTTTTGCTTAGATCAAATATGCATACAACACAACTTTTACAAGAACTAAGTTTTCTCTTATCTTCATGTTGCATAGCAATAAGATGCAAAAAGTTTGGCAATGCTGGGGCATTTATCTTATGCAATCTCCTTTATTTTTCTAAACTGTATTTCTATGGTGCATTTGGGATTGTCATTTATTTAGCTTTTGTAGAATATATTATACAATCATCCATGGTCATTAACTGATTATATTGCCCATATATGCCTTCTTTAATTTTAAACAACACGAGAGCTTGTAATCAATTTTTCTTGCTTGGTCATTTGCAGGTATCTTTGTTACGATTTATATAACTGCATTCCTATACAAATCAAATGATATCCTACGGAAGCAGACAGCGTTGAAGGTATAAATTTGGTGCTAAATACATGTACACATATAGATTCTTGTTGTCTGTTGAGTTTAATGATGGAAGGATTTGGCAGGGTGAGAGAAAGTTATCTGTTCTTGCTGGATACTGCATACTTTTTATTCTTCAAGTGATTGGAGTTTACTGGTGGTACCAAAACGATGATCTTTGCAATCCTTTGTTCATGCTTCCACCAAAAGCAATACCACCATTCTGGAATGCTATATTCACCATCATTGTAAATGGTACATTTATTCTTCTAAATTACCTATGATCTAGTGATGGAATTTCATTGTTCATATGAAAATTTGAATTCTATTGCTTGTAGATACCATGGTACGACAGGCAGCAATGGCTTTTAAGTTGGTATTGCTTATGTACTATAAAAATGGTAGGGGGCATAGTTTTCGTAGGCAGGTAATGTGATCCAACATGATAATTCGTAATGTATACCATATGCTATAACAATTGAGTTTCAGATGTATTTTTTTTTTGCATTTCAGGGTCAAATCTTGACTCTGGTTGAGTACGCCCTTCTACTATACCGTGCATTTTTACCCGCCCCTGTGTGGTACCGATTCTTTTTGAACAAAGAATATGGGAGTCTGTTTTCATCTTTGACTACAGGGTTGTATTTAACCTTAAAGCTCACATCAGTTGTTGAGAAGGTATAAGTTGCCCCTTGTCTTTTAATTTTCAACATTATGCATCTGGAGTGAATTAATTTATATATTCTCTTGCTTTATGTATCAGATTGGATCTTTCTATGCTGCATTAAAGGCACTATCACGAAAAGAGGTCAATTATGGAACACATGCAACTGCAGAACAGGTGAGCGAGGCAGGAGATGTGTGTGCTATTTGCCAGGAAAAGATGCAGGCTCCGATTTTATTGCGTTGTAAACATATCTTCTGTGAAGACTGTGTTTCTGAATGGTGAGCAATTCATATCTTAATATTAATGCTTTACAAAAATGCAAAATTCTTTATCTTGAAAAGTTCGGGTGTTGAATGATGTTTTTTTTCAGGTTTGAAAGAGAGAGAACTTGTCCATTATGCCGAGCTTTGGTAAGACCAGCAGATATACGATCATTCGGGGATGGGTCAACGAGTTTGTTCTTCCAGCTGTTCTAGAAGTTTCTGTTTGACTGTGTGCTTTCTTCATTGAGTTTGATCTTCAACTACCCAAGTTTTTTGGCACCTTTCCCCTTCAAATGTACAGTTGAGCTTTACTTGTGGCTCTAACATAGCAGTAATATATCGATACACACAATATACATACAACAATCTAACACTATGTTCATCTGGCATGCCTTGTATTTTTGAGTTTTTGGTCAAAACCTCTTATCATAAACAACCTCTTGATTATTACCTTATATATGTTTGATAGTATTTAGTAAAAACAATTACCCATTATGTTCTTATTAGTTAGTTGTGGTCAAGTTTCAAATCTCCCACCTGGGGCGTTGCGACTGTTATGCGCCAAACCAAACAGCCGGGTGGGCGGGGTAGGTTCGATTGGTAGGTTTAGTAGTTTGCAGATTTGGTTTGACGGTCCGAGAATTTGAAAAGATTTTTTAAATTCTTTTTTTATATTGTTAGTTGGATTACAATTTTAAACGATAAAAGATGCTTGACATAATACAACATACATATTTTCATATTCTAAAATTATTAGAAAGATGATTAAAATAGAAAACGCTCATGTTCGGTTCACATCGTAGGTGTTAAGTCCCAAACTAGCGCTAAACTCACAAACCGTCAAAATCAAGTTGGATAAATCTCAAATCAGTTGATGTTTTTGCTTTGGGTTGTTCAGTTGTTACAATGTCAATGAACACCCTTACATTTTTGCTTTAGGTAGTTTGGTTGTTTTCAATGTCCATGAACACCCTTATATGTTAGTTCTCAAATCGGTTGACCTTTTTTTGCTTTGGGTAGTTCGGTCGTTTTCAGGGCCCATGCTACCGCATTTTATGCTTCTTAAAAAAATCAAATGTCCTTATAAAAACCCATCAAACCATATTATAATTGATTGGTTTAATCCATAGTTGAATTAAAATATAGCGGTCGTATGTGACGTTTTAGATTGGTTCAAACAAAACTGGTTCCTATTGGGTAGTTCATTATATGATGGTACGATAATGGTTCTATTCATACTATGAAGACTAGTTTGACATGAAGACGTAGTGACAGTTATTTCAATTCATGGTTGTTGGACTGGAAACAATTGGGTGGTGGTTATGGACAAGAGTTGCAACTATTTGGTTCGTTGTGACAGTTGGCCAATATGACTAATCACCATAAGTTATGGCCCCGTATGACAAACCACACGCTCCGGTTTATACATTGTTCGAGATGACATAACCAACTGTTCTAGTTTGTACACTGAACGCTGCTTTCAAACATTCCAATTTAAGAACAAAACCGCACATACAAGAACTCATTAACCTTCTATTTATACCAAACATATATATACTACTCATAGCCTAATACAAACATTATTAAATAATCAAATAAATAAACATACTCAATCTCATTATACTATAAACTCAACTAAACAATTAATAAAACTAACAATAATAATTATCACATATATTTAATCCAAATTCTTCACAAAACTAAGGATTATGTTAATAAAATGATTCTTAAAAGAAGTATTGTCTTTGCCTCCTACACTAGATCATTTAATTTTGCCTCTAATTCAACTGCCGCCTTTTTCTTCAATGAACCGATTTAATCACCATTTTCTTTAATGTTCTCGTCTTTTCGAACCGATTGATGAACTTTATCAAATTGATTTTTCAACAATAATCGATTCTTAAAAAGGGTTTTTTGACTGGATCGTGTAAGACTGCGCGCTTTGATACCAATTTTTGAGATGGGTTTAATCACATACTAATTCTTAGATTCATATACATTTATGAAGAAATATGGACATGAATGTTTGATGTTAATAGAAAAAATATTATGTACCGAACTTAACAATATTCATGAAGAAATTAGGTTTTTCAAAGTGTGAATTACAAGGTATTTATAGGGGAATTTTGGCTACTAAAGGTGGCTACCCAATTCCTAGCGGTGGGTCATTTAACCATCACTAACACAATGATACAAATTGTTACACTAACTTAAGATAAACATCAAATTAATCTATTATACTTTTGCTTAAATTCTAATACGTAAATCAAGTCCATCGAATTATATGTTGAGATTAAAGTTTGTCATGATCATGATGCACATACGACCGTGATTTAAGATGTACTTCTTGATGTCTTACATCTTTATATATCTTTTCTTAACATCAACTTTTTACTATTATATTTCAATTTTATAATAATAAGAATTTAAACTCATATTATTTTTTAAAAGATGCAAAGATCATAACTTTAGACCCCTAAGTCGTGAGTAGTTGGTATATATCTATCTACATATAAGAAGACAAACATGTTATTAGTATAAACCAATAGCCTACCAAATTATTCGTAAGACTATGATTAATTAATCAAGTCTTCTTTTATTATTGTTTAGGAAATTATAAAGAAATGAATGATGAAAACTAAACTTTATTGTATATTTTTTCAAAGATATCTTATCTATATGTTGAAAACAAATGGACAAATAATTGGGAGCTAGTAAATGTGTTGGTCAAAGGGTCAGAAGCAGCAACACACTGACACTCATTTTTGCTGCTGACATCCTCTTCATTCATCTCTATATACATCTCCATCCAGCCACCAATAACTACATCTCTCTCTAGTTACTCTCTCACATATATAAAAAAACAAGCGTAACCCGCCCGCGACACCATCTTCACAGAACGTTGTAACAAGCAACCGACTCGATCACGACTCCTAACCAAAGCCAAATATAAGGTTTAAACTGCTATCTCTAACTCACAGTCACACAATGTTAAAAACTTTAACTTGACATTCACCATCATAGCAATATATTATGAGTGTTTTTCTTCATATGTTATGAGTGTTTTTCTTCATATGTTATGAGTGTTTTTCTTTGTGGAGTGAAAGATTTGGGAAGATCTTTGAAAGCTTTTTTTTGGCTCAATATTTGCGTCTTTTTTATACTTTAAAAAAATAAAAAGATCTTGACTCTGACTCTCATGATAAAAGCGACCCATCAGCTGTTTGTTTCCTTTTCCATAATTACAAACTCTCACCTGATTCCTTCCGTAAACATTGCGACCCACAAACAACAGTCACTGTTGGCCTTCATTCTTAATTTGCAGATATCATTTCAATCATCTGAATTTATATATGGATATGGAGTATATAGCTAGATACACCCAGTTAAGCTCTCTTTCTCTCTATAAAACACACACTTCACTGTTGCATATTCAAGATTTCAATTCTTGATACTTAACTGCTGTTTGATATTGAATAGATACACCCACTAGTCAATCTCTCTCTCTCTCTCTCTCTCTCACACACACACACACACACTTAAGAGTTGCATATCTAACTAGGTAGCTAGGGCGTCTTGATGTATGATCTTTTCAAGATTAGGGTTTCTTGTAA
Organism: Flaveria trinervia; assembly: GCA_025506515.1. Taxonomy (NCBI): domain Eukaryota; kingdom Viridiplantae; phylum Streptophyta; class Magnoliopsida; order Asterales; family Asteraceae; genus Flaveria; species Flaveria trinervia. The sequence goes on along the minus strand of CM046450.1, from coordinate 1,682,210 downwards.
CTCTTTGATTTCCCCTTTTTTGTTGTTTAAGTTTTTGTTCTTGAAATCTTGAAAATAAGTGTTGTTTAAGTTTTTGTTCTTTGTTACTGTTTCTAGATCTGCAGTAAGGAAACTGATAAGATTTAAATACCATATTTAGCTGTATCATATTTCAAGAAAAAATGAACATAAATGGAAGGTTATTAATGTGTTTGCTGCAATTTCTTTTTATGCTCCCAAAAGGGTTATTAACGTACAATGGAAAAGATAGATCTTGAAACTGAAAATGGTGATCTTGAATCTTGATGTTATATATTATGTATGCTTAAACACCCACTCATGATTACACAGCATCAATAATTTGTTTGATTATATATGCTTTAATTATCATGTCAAAGATGCATAACCAGTAGTTTTAATTGGTATCAGTGAGATTTATTTAGTTCGTTTGTTTGTTTCATGTCAAAGATCTAGGTTGATTATTTCTAACAAGACTACAAGAAATAGAGGAGATTTAATGTTAGTTTTTGTTTGATTGATTTAGTATTTGCCATAACACTTGTACTCTCTTTACTATGATTTCTGCACATGAGTATGCTAGCAATCAATGAGGACAATAAGTGCAAATAGATTTTCAACACAAATTCTACTGTTGTGTACTCTGTGTACTATAACAAGTCAGACTTATGCAAATATACAAACCTTTTTCTAGATCTACTTCACAATTCGTTTCTTTTTTGGTTCTCTTCGTTGAAACATGTGATTAACGAGCTGATTATGATGACGGGAGCTCCCTTCAGCCCACTCATGGATGTGATTAAGGAATTGAATTAGCTGCCGACTCATTCATTTAACCACTAAGTAGAAAAGGGTTCATTTTATGCTACTTTGATTGACTGAATGATGCGGGAGATAGTTTTCGTCCCTTGCTAATCTGTGCTTGGACTGAAGGGAGCTCCCTCATTCAACTTTTGGTCACCTTGCAACATTACCTATTTATTTTATGTCTTATGTGATTTGATATATCTATGTATGAAAGTTAAGATTATGAATGTTTATATGCATCTATACCTATATATATATGCATGGGTTGATTTATAACAACTTAGGGGATGAGAAACCCTCCTAATTAAAGATGGTGTTGAGCCTCAACATTTTTAACAAAATTATTACTATTAATTTAGCTCAAAAACAAGTAGACATCCCCTCCAAAACTCATAAGACAACCCGTCATTTTTGGTTTACGTTTGAGAATCATATCGGTTGTCTTAATTGTCATGTAAAATGAGTTTGTTGCAAGAATGTGTAGACAGTTGAAGTGGCAACCTGAGTGAGCATGATTGTGTGAAGAAGTGAGTGTAGCATTGTGAATAGTCTTCAAACCCTAATGATGTAGTCATGGTTCCTATATATATATGGTTAATGATCCTTAAAAGTAAAGAAAAACCGTGCACGAGGATCCCACATTGTTCTAAGGTGTGCATGAGACCACTTGGGCCTGATGTACTTGTTATTATATTGCATTTATGTATTATGATGTTTTTACATCTCAAATTTTACCCATATATGGCCATTAAGTCACATGATAGTAAGCTTACCGTACTCTTCATTCTTAAGTAGTTAGATGTATACATGTACATGCATATTCTTAATTATGGCCTATATATCATCTTAAACGTGTGTGGTCTTGATGTTTGTTTTTGTGGACAGCCTGTATATGATCTTATCCAATGCCTAGATCCAAGTTTTCAAAGTTTAGCATGTTGTTTTTGATTTAAGGTAATAGCTTGATTATAAAATAAAGCATAAGATCGACTGTTGAACCACATGCTTATGTCATTCAATTCTAAGTAGATACCCTTTTGAACCATTATTATATTAATTGATTTGGTACCTTTGATAGCCATTTGTGGATTGTTCACTATGTAACATGTCTAGAAAGGTGTGCTTTTAATTAGTATGCAACTGTGCATGGAAAGATTCTTGAAGACACACCTCATGGAAATAAGCCCAACACATGTGCTTTTAAAATACAAAAATCCATGTGCACAAGTGCCTATAGGAGTATAGGACCAAAACTGTCACAAGTTCTCCCTAAATCAATTAAAGGAACTGATTAAAGTGATATTTAACCATCTTTTATCATGTGACAGATAGCATAGATGTTATATTAATTAGGTTAATGTGATAATATCTTTTGATGCACATTTTATTAATAGTTGACATGAAGGTTGACACAGGAGATTCTAATCGAAGATATAATATACATGCTTTGATATTGAATCATGTATCATTTTATTTTGTGATTAAGTTGTGATATTTTTTGTAGAGAGTTATTTAACTTGGAAAGTATCTTATTTATACGTTTTCAGTTATATATGTTTATGTAAGAAGAAGTAGCTTTATCTTTGATGTGTTATATGTGAACTAATGATATATGTATCGAAGCTTGGATTCATATGCCATCGATTTGGGATTTTATACAACTGATAATATGTAAATGGTCGTTTGCAATGTTTATTTATTATAGTTTACACATTGCAAATTGCAGTTTACAAACATGTGATGAAAGTTAAATTTGTTACTTTTGTTCATATTAAATAAATTTATATTTAATAAATATATAATTAATATTAATTTATATTAAAAAAATACAATAACATATATTTTTTATATTTAAAATATTAAAATAAAGGTTTATATCAAAATTAATATAATTATATTAAATGTATAATTCATATAGTTATAAATTAAAAATACCACTTCCATCATCGTGGATAACATAAATGCACGTAGTAAAATATTATGGATACATTATTTGAATTCAATATTTTTAAGGCTTGAGTCAAGTTGGTAACATACATATCCCCAAAAATATGTCATGTATTCTTTGCACACAGGTAAGTAGTGAGATATTTGGCAAAATATTTAGTGGGTAAGATACATACCCTCACAAAATATACCCACCATTGCGAAGGTGGTATTTACGATTTATAGTTATATAATTTATACATTTTGTATAATATATTAATTTCTGTTTGAAGTTTTATAGTATATTATTATAATATATAAATTTTATATTCATCTAATATACGTTAATATTAAATATATGTTTAATTAATATAAGTTTAATTAATATAACAAAAGTAATAACTTTTTGATCTGGTTATATATTTATAAACTTTACAAGGGTAAATTGCAGTTTACATGCATAAAAATGCAGTAAACTATCATTCCGACTAGTCAAACTGATGTATTATATGGGTGTAAAATTTAATTATATCAGTTTAATTGACCAATCAAACAATTATATAAAAACCAGGTCATTCTATACATGGGTGTAAAAGTTAATTATTATTAGTTTAATTCCTTTCAGTGCTTTATAAAACTAAGTATTTTTTATGTGTCACTAATTACTAGTTTCTAAGGTAAAAAAGTATGTTTGTGATAACAAACGTGCAAATAATCTTTCTGAACCTCATTTAATTCTATGTCTCACATCATATGAGTGTATGAAAAAAAAATCTTTCAAACACCTAGGCTGTGGTTTGTGAGATGGGCAAGTGTGTCACACTTTTTAATTAACATGTGAAAACTGAAAAGATAAAGGTGTTAAAATTTGATCAAGTCATTAGTTTGTGATGAAATGAAAATTTAGAAAGATGAAAACCTTACATCGTTGTCTCACTCACGCCGATGAGGCCCACACTCTAGGCCATGCCTTGGGAGTGGTGTTTGCCTTTCTGAATAGTTGAGGTGACACTAACGTCACTACACATGGCTTTAGCCTAAGTTAAAAAGAGTAATGAAAGTTTTAAGCATCTATAAGGATCAACACACATGGCTTTAGACTAAGTTAAAAAAGAGTAATGAAGATTTTAAGTATTGATAAGGATCAACAATCTTATAGATGTATAAAGTTACTTTGAAATTTAACTGATGTGTAAAGTATTTATGAAAATTTATATTATGACAAGAATTCCCTAAATATAAAAATCAAAAGAAAGATGTTTTAACGATCTTGAAAATCATTTAGATTTTAAATTCAAATAGGTAGTTGAAGTAGATCACAAGATTAATCATCCATAGGATCAAATTGATAGAGATCAACAAAAAATGTATTAATGAATTAAAAATCGATAAGTCCAAATCATTGACATCTATTTATATTCTTTTTTTTAACGGTCAACGAATAATTTTTAAATCCGGTCACCCGGGTAAATCCATTGGCGAAAGGCCACCCATGCTCGCGAACACAGACAGCGCTGGTGACCCGGCTCGCCTACCATTCCAAGGGAAACCCACCACCCAAAGACACACTATGATAAAACCATTGACTCACTTAAAACATATTGTAACTAGTGAGACTCCAACTCATAACCACCACTTTAAAAAATCATGAGATGCATCCTCCTATATCAGTTGATCCAGGACTTGTTGATATCTATCTATATTCTAGACCTTATGGATGAAACACCGAATATGTTGATCCTTTCCATTATGTCTCTCGACTCAAATACAGTTTAATACTTTTAAATGTTACACTATGACCCTTGACATTTTACAAATATACAAATAGACTCAAAATATACTTTAGACTAGTTACACTTTAAAACACTAATTTTTTATTCAAACTTGATCACACAATTAAGGCCACCAATTTATAAACTTATAATCAACTGCGTTTGGATTACTATATGTATGTTAGTTATTTTAAAACTCATCATCTTGTTTCAAGCCTTTTTTACTTTGTAAAAGTATTACAATTCGATCTTAGTGTTTGATGATAAGATATAAAGTTTTTAAAAATAATATCACGATTAAAAAAGAGAAAATTAAGTTCATAACTTAATTGGTAATTGATCACAAATTTCGCATGCAAGCAACTTACCATGAAAGTGGCTACAACAGTTTGCTGGAAGAGATCCTAATGCTGGAATATCATAGCTCATTAGGAACTTGTATAGTCTAATTGTTCAAATTTACCTGGTTTGACATTGTGAATGGTGTGCAAAAGTGGACAAGAAGACTAATACGATTGATGTTAAATCCAGGACAATAGAACGTGTTAAAAATTCATTTATCTAACAGACAAACTATAACAAAGTGTGATATTATGCGCTATATTTTCAAGAGAAAAATGATTAAAAGATTTGCGGTAGGGCTGTTCAAACAGCTCGCTGCTCGACGCTCGCTCGACGTTTGTTCGGAATTTGCTCGAAAAATGCTCGTTCGATTTTTCTTTCGGTTGTAAACAAACCAATTGGCTTGGTTCGGTTTGGAAACGAGCCAAGCATGAGCAACTGTCTGCTCAGTTAGGCTAAGCTCGTGAACAACCCTAATTTGCGGGTTGCTATCAAGGCGGGTTTAGGGGAGTCATATGAACAATTGTGGAGCTTGAAAACATAGGAAATGTGTTAGAGATTTATTACATGCTAATCCTTAGTCCATTTTAAGTCCTATTCCAGGGACGGTCGGGAGAAATCTCAAGAGGCTCTGGGCTCGGGGCAAGAACAAAACATGGGTCCCTATTATACGATTTTAAACCGAATAACTTATATATAGAAAATTTATAATACTACAATAATTGTCATAACAATAAATAAAACGAATGTTTTGTAGCAAAATGATTTAATTTACTTAATTAAGCGAATTAGAAGGCTCTACTAATGTTTTTGGTATTATTATATTAAATTAGGTTTAGATTGTGTAATGTCATTAGGCTAAAGTGCTAAACTATTTAAAATATTAATGGGCTTTTAGTAAAGTTTAATAGGCTAAAACAATCAAAATGTCATTGGATTTGTTAATGGATTATTAATAGTTTATATTTCAAAATAAATAAAAAATAAACATATGTATATATAATATATAAAATTTTATAAAATATTAAGACCCCTGAGAAGATCGAGCCCTGAACGGACACCCACTCGGCCCCCTCTCTGGAGCGCCCCTAATGTTAAGGAATATCAAGTTTTGGGTTGACGGGTTGCACCAATTCACGAATGTAAGACAAATAAATGGAAAACCAAATCATCCGAACAACAAAAACATATAAGGAAAGCAAAAGGTGGCTTCAATTGATTATGATGCAAAGATATGTGACATGTTGACAAAACATGATAACAGGTGTTATAGTTATTAGGTTATAAAACTGTGTTGTAGGAGTAATTAAATTCTAAACATTTTAAAAAAACTAGAGAAGATCTTTAAGAGACATTGTCGAGGTTTAGCAGGTCGGTAGCTTCCTAGTTTGGAAAACACTCGTAGCGAACAATAAGTGGGTAACTAAATTCTAAAGAGACCTTTTAAGGATAATGCAACTCCTCTCTATCCAATATTTGAGAATTCAAATACTACAAAATTCTATGTATGAATGATTAAATAAAATAAAAGTTGTTTTAAGAAAAATAAAATAAAGACTCCTCCCATATTACTATAAAACTTCCCACAAAACACCCCCACAAACCCCGTTAAGTACTTTTGTTTTTTTAACAGCAAATACAATTTGTGTAGTGTTTGAAATATCAATAATAACAAAATGTTAATTCCCATGTTTTTATAACATTCTTGAAGGGACTTAAATTGCATATTTATAAAACAACAGGTGCGTAACAAAAAACAAAAACCGTTACGAAAACAATAGTAAAAACTAAAAAGCGATAACCGACATAAATTCCCCAATTTCCCCTATTTGGAACTCTTAATTCTGTAATTAAACGCAAAGATTGTGCAAATTGGCGGTGAAAGCAGTTCGAATTTCGTATCCCCAATTCAAACACCATGAATTTCCTTCTTGGGTTCCTGAGGTTTAGGGTTTTCATGGAATCTTGAATTTTTTTCACACTCATTTCTTGATCGATTGTGCCCCCAATAACGTACACAAATGCATACAATCAAATGCTTTTTAGGGTTTTGATTCGGGTGATCGTTCGGTTGAAGGGAAGTGTGTATTGTCGGTGATGGACGTAAGGAGGATAACGGCGGATCCACGGCCGTTTAGTGCTCGGCGAGTGGTGGCGAAGAGGCGATCGCGTGGTGGTGTTGATGGGTTTTTCAATAGTGTTAAGAAGATTCAGAGGAGGGAGATATGTTCGAAGAGGGTGCGTGCTTTTAGTAGGTGTGATGTTCAGGAACGGTTTAGAAATATTCGATTACAGGTTAGTTTTCAGATTTCTATCTCACTTCTGTGATTATTAGTCTTTTTATGTTTTGACTGGCTATAGGTTTTGTTGTTTTTGATTTGTTTACTTCATTGATAGTGAGGAATATATGAAATTGGCTTTAGGTTTTGTTGCTTCTGATTCAGACAGTCAGTGTAATCAAACAGCCCCTTGGCTTTTTTAACAAACTGTGATAGAACCTTAGTCTAATCAGGTATTAGTAATGCTTATGGATGTAAAATGAAATGGAGTTTTGAGCGCTATGATTGATCTGATCATGTTGTTAGCAGAGTGTTGACGGTTCCATGAGTTATCATGGGCACAAAACTCAAAAGGGGAAATATTGAAAAAAAGGTGAAATGGACTTGTATAAGGTTTAAACTTGTGTGATAGAACTCGTTTTATTTTGATATATCATAGCCTTGATAAGCTCTATACTGTTTGCAAGTATTCTATCGTATATGATGGTAGCTATTTAGTGAAAAATCTTATATGAACATGGATGTTTCAAGAGTTATGTTGATTAAAGATGGTAGAGAATGATTCTTAACTCATGATGCGTGTGTACATTTTCTAAACGAGCGTTTATCTTTTTTGTTTTAAATTGTGTCCAAATACTTTCTTGCAATGTATCTGCTTGACCACTTTGTCAGAATGTATGTTTGAAACTTTGAATCATGGGCTTTGCACCGAGAAAAGTAACGTATCAGGATTTACTATGTTTTTCTTTTGGCTTGTTATGATATTACTTTGAGTTTTTACTGAGATGCAAATGCCTCCTTTTCGTGATTTAATAATTGATTCAGGAGGAGTATGACACCCATGATCCAAAGGGACACTGTTCTACAGTATTGCCATTTCTTAAGAAGAGGTCAAAAATCATTGAGATTGTAGCTGCTCATGATACAGTGTTTGCTCTTGCACAATCTGGAGTCTGTGCAGCATTCAGCCGGGGTATAGTCGAGAAGATATAAATGAAATTTTAATATTTTTACTGAAGATGGTGATTGACATGTTACTTGTTTGATGCAGAAACTAACAAGAGGATATGTTTTCTGAATATCAGTCCTGATGAAGTTATAAGGAGCTTGTTTTACAATAAGAACAATGATTCGCTAATTACAGTTTCTGTGTATGCTGCAGACAGCTTTAGCTCTTTGAAGTGTAGAACAACAAAGATTGAGTATGTGACATGTTGATGTTTACCTCATATCTTACTAATTATCCTTATTCTGTAAGTCTTTTTGCTGAGTTTATCTTTGTTCTGATGTTGGCAGATACATAAAACGAGGTCAACCAGATGCTGGTTTTCCTCTTTTTGAATCAGAATCTTTGAAATGGCCTGGATTTGTAGAGTTTGATGATGTAAATGGGAAGGTACTCACGTTCTCAGCGGAAGACAGGTAAATTGTTAATGATGGTGATCCTTTATTTTCCATTATTTTGTGATTCTTCCGTTTGCCACTAATTCATTGTCGTGTATGTTTTTGGCCAGCATTTACAAGGTGTTTGACTTGAAAAACTATATGTTATTGTACTCCATTCCAGATAAAAATGTACAAGAGATTAAAATAAGGTAAGTCTAAAACATGTGTTAAGTTTGAAAGTGACCTTTTTATTGTACCTTTTAGTAGTCTCTATGGTGGTGAAATTTAGATTTCAAAATATTCGCTTTTCTTTCTACTTTCCAAAACAGTCCTGGAATCATGTTATTGATATTTAATAAATCAAGCGGCCATGTCCCTCTCAAGATTCTCTCTATCGAAGATGGAACTGTTCTAAAATCTTTCAACCATCTCCTTCATCGAAACAAGAAGGTGGAATTTATTGAACAGTTCAATGAAAAGCTTCTTGTAAAGCAAGAGAATGAGAATCTTCAGATTCTTGATGTAAGGATTTCGTTAGTTTTTCAATATCGATTTTATATTTTTAGTAAATTGACAGTCTAAAGCCTATTTTCTGCATAGGTATGTAATTCTGACCTAATAGAAGTTAACAAAGCAGAATTCTCGACACCATCAGCATTCATATTTCTCTATGACAATCAGTTATTCTTGACGTTCAGAAACCGAACAATGGCTGTTTGGAACTTTAGAGGTCAACTTGTGACCTCATTTGAAGATCATTTGTTGTGGCATCCTGATTGCAACACCAACAATATACACATCACAAGTGGTCAGGATCTTATCATTTCATATTGCAAATCTGACTCTGATGATCCATCAACAGATGGAAATGGTAATTTGCTCAACTCATAACTTCAACTGTACATTTAAATGCTAACAAACACGTATTACATGCATATTCAAACAAAAGCAGATAACCATCAAGAATAGATGATACATTAGCATGGGTCACTTTTGGTGCATGCCAATATCCCATAAAGGTTTACCAATGGGCTTGCTGTTTTACATATCTATCAACATTTGGGACCGTTTCTCATTGGTCACTTTTGGTGCATGCCAATATCCCATAAAGGTTTTCTAATAGGATTGCTGTTTTACATATCTATCTACAGTTGGGACCGTTTCTCCTTTTATTCGACCTCTATTGACATGTCTGGCCCATTTTTCAGAATTTAACTAGCTGTCCAATATGGGCCTTTGTGTGAGAGAATAAAATATTTTCTTCACACCGCTAACCACTTCATTGATGCAAGTTAACTGTTTGGGCCTTTGTGATGTTCTGCCCAGGTTATGATGTCTTTTTCTTCTTTCATACTAAGTTTATTCTTCCAAATGGACTGGTAATATTTGTTGAATTAATGGCAATTTCCATTTTATAGGTTGAAGCATAAATGAAACTATTTTTTATACAAGTGCTTTGAGTTGTGGTTTGATCCTAGAAATTTATTTTTTCTTCTAATGCAGCTGGTTCCCTACATATCAGCAATATTCTAACAGGAAAATGCCTTGCTAAAGTAAAGGCAACAAACAACCTCTCCATCAATGAATGCAATTGCAGTAATAGTGTAAGATGCAACTGCAACCCAAGGAGACAGATTTCAAGCTCTGTTACCGAAGCCCTGGAAGACATTACTGCCCTTTTCTTTGATGAAGGCCGTAATGAAATATATACTGGGAATAAGCTCGGTTTAATCCACGTGTGGTCTAACTGAAGGTTTGGTTTATTATTTTATTATTTTTAATTAATTGTTTGGTTGATTGGATGTATAGCTAATTAGAAACCATTCATGTGTAGATAGTACTTAAAAGTTTTCTGCATCATTAGTTCATTAGTGTGTTCCATTATGAAGTGGTGGATTTACTTTTATCAGAATGTGAAATTGATGTTTTATGGTGATGACCCACCACTTTTGCAGGTGGCATTAGGTGGTAGTGGTGGTGATGGGGCTTATAAGTTAAGATTGGTAAAGACACCATAAAGATTGAAAGCTTTCATTACTGTGTTAGATAAGTGTACTAATAAGGAATTGTCAGATTTACAGCACATCAGCAACATGGGTTTTGGAAGTGTGTGGCCTAAGCTGATGCTGGTGGGTGGTGTGGTGGCCCTCACTTGACCCTTGCTTACAGTATTCTACCACCCAACTACCCATGTTCATCATTCACATTTTTATATATTGTGTCACTTCATATCCTAATTTAAAGAGTGATGACATACAAAAGTTTGAATGCTATGTGGAACATTATTGAAGGTTGAAAACTTGGAATCAGTTGGTACCACAAGTCCAATTTAATTGAATTTATGAATTGATGTGGACTACTAGAAAAAAAAATAACACCCATGGAGAGGCATGTTTATGTCATTGAATTATTAAAGCAGATTGCTATAAAAATTGTATAAATACTTGTAACTTATATGATAAATAAAACAGTTATATAACCCATGTACCTTATTATTTTTGTCAAAGAATTATGTATAACGGTATTGACTATGGAGTGGTTTTCGTAATTCACTATTTAAATTGAAAGTTATTCACAATAAGCCAAAGAAATAAGCAGAGGGAAGTTTCTCTAAAATTTGAATGTACTCTCTTTGAAAGGAACTAATTTTGTGCTCTGGTACGAATAAAAGGAGATTTATTAATGTAAAAACTTAGAAGGAAGTTGTAACAAGTTAAAAAAACAATATTTAAATTATTGGCATGACTTTTGCTTCACTACAAGCCAGTCCTCTCGTGATTGCTAATTTATTGGCTGCTATCCTTTTTTGACTATTAATTAATCATTTTGCAATTTCAAATGTTTCCGTCGATATTTTCTTGACTATTAATTTAATCATATTTTCAACCGAAATTTTAAATTATTAAATTAAGCAAAGACTTAACATATACAAGAATTTCAAACAATAAGGCCAATTGACTTTTATTGCATTCATTTTTCCATGTATGGTTTACTACACTGTGTACACGAAAATTCCTTTATGGAATAAGTAATTCTCTACAACCACCAAAATTCATTACAAGCTTATAATTATGAGGAAGTCTGACACAGATAAACTACAATGAAGTCTTAACAACCATGTTAAAAAGAAGATATAAACATTATGTATTTGACAAATATAATCATGAATTTGATAGCTTGATATTGATAAACTTAAGAAAATTCATCAAACAAATACTGGCTAAAAATGTCTTCTAACAATTGTTAACATGATAAACAAAAAAAAACTAATAAATAACATAATCGTATTTTAACATCAGCTATAAATCATCGCATCTAGGATTAGAATGCATATCTCTCGATTGGAGAGTACATTATTTTCTATTAGTATATCCCTTTAGAAACATATTTATAATAAAAATATTTGTTTTTCTTGTACTAATTATATAGTATGAGTTTTTTGTTTTATAAGCAACTACAAATTATGTTGTTATTTTTCTTTAGAAAAAATGATAGAATACTTTTTGATCGATTATTAAAGGTTTGTTTAGGCTTTTTTTATAGAACTTGTTAATGAGTGGTCATTTGAGAAGAATAACTATATATGTATTCTTTTTCAGAAATGGACAATTACTTCAAGACATGTTAAAATGGTAGGAAAGGAATATTCTTTTGGTTTGCTTACAATTTTCTTTTTAAATATTTATATTATAATTACTTGAAATTAGTAGGAATGGAGTTGTGATGTATGAACCTAAAAACAGACCTACAAAATGTTTGAGACGAATATGACTTAAATTTTGAATATGTATCAAAATTTGAATGTATAAAATCATTTTTAGGTTCATATATCACGTTTCCTAATATTTTTGTTATATCAAATATAGAACAAAGTGAAGGTTGAAAAATCATATTATGAACCCACAATATAACCAGTCAGATAAAATATATTATAAGCACTACTAAAGATATTTTAATCACTCTCATTTAAACTTGATCTTTTATATCTTTATTTACCATCTTAAAATTCTTAGTCATCAAAAGTATAAGATGAATGATGCATCACGCCAGTCGGTAAACTAGATTTAACCTCTTAATTTTACTTCAAACTCTTTTTTATTATTTGTTTACAACCAGCTATTACTAAACTAGTTACATATAACTTTTTTTAATCATTCATAACATCATTCGACTTTTAAAACCAATTAAAATAGATCGTAAGACGACCAATATCATATTCGATTATAAAACAATAAAACATGATATTAGTTTATAAAAAAAATACATTGCTTTCATGCATATACAATATATTAATGCATAAAAAGGAAAGTGACACCCACGCGCCGCTTAGTGGTAGTGGTCTAAAACAAACACTGGCAGCATAACGTCACTACACTACGTGTCCTCATCTTCTGTTTATATCTCCATCGTTAAAACTTAAACCGAAAACCAACGCGCCTCCACGTCCCCTGCTGCTGCTGTTGTCTCTCTCACAACATAAAGCAAATCACCAGAAGAAAAAACTCACACTCTTTTATTCAATTCATTTCAATTTCGCATTTAACATCCACCAACAACTCCGACCACCGATTATTATTTATAATCGTCTCTACTTCAATCATACTATTCACACACGTTCACATTGTCCATTTTTTCGTGTGTTTCAGTCGTATATATTGAGTTTTGATGTTAACAGATGAATGCTGATTGACTTGAGTTGTTGCTGTGAGTGTTGGTGAAATTGCGTTTTCAGTGTCGGTGAGTGCGGTTTTTGTTGCTCAAGTGTAGGGAGTTTGCTTGGATAGATCTTATCTTCAACGGTAGGTGGATGTTATGTCATTGCATTATCACTTTGGAAAGAATTTTGAGGTGTTCATGATGAGGTTGTGTTGTTGATGTATGTTAGTCGGTGCGCTCTTGTGTGAGTGATTTTGAAGTGGAATTTACGATTTAAGAGTTGAAGATGATACTGTGTTTTTTTTTTAATTTTTTTGATGTTGTAAGTTGTATAATTATGCGAGGATCAGAAGGGGTGTTTAACGAATTGAACGAGATAATTAAATTAAGTTAGGGTTTTGATGCAGTTTTACAGGTTGGTGGAGATGGAGGGAGGCATTAATCCGGATGTGAGACTTGATTATGTGGAATTTCACCTCTTTCCAAGCCAGAACAGGTTATTTCTCTTTGAAATTTCTTTAACAGAAAGTCTACTTAAAGAATGTTTTCTAACATTCTAGTTAGTGACTGTTTTCTGTTGTGTAAATTGATGTTATTCTATATGCAAGTATCAACATTTTGAAATTTAAAGCAAATTAGATGAATTTTGTGATACACACTCGTATAAAATAAGAGGTCTTTTAGAATCGGAAAGGTGCTGTCTCAATTGATCTTGAAATTTTGCTATACATGTATTAGATGGAATCTAGCTATCATGATCAATAAGAGCAAAATCGAACTCAACAATCGTATGCTTGTCATTGTTTAAATGTTATCTTTTTTTCTCTTTTGTAGGTATGAGGCAAGCGCATGGAGTAGCAATGTAGAAGAGAATGTAGCATCCGGACCATTGGAACAACTGCTGTTCTTGGATTCTCCTGAAATCAAAACTTTGCCCACCAAAGGATCCAACACAAAGGTTAAGATTTTTCCACCTGAGAATGTAAATGACGCCAGCTGGTTTACTACAGCCACATTGACAAGGTCCATATAACATGTATCTCACTTCCAATTTCCATTTTTTTATTTTCATGGTATAAGTGCTGCCACTCTCTTTCTGCTCACCTGAGTTTGTTTTAATCTCTTTAGATTTCTACACGTTATCGGTTTGCCAGACATCCTTACCATTGGAAATGAAATTTCTCAGTTAGAGGAAACCAGAAAGTTTCAACTCTTATTATCTGATAAGGTATGTCGTGAATTATCCCCTGTTTAACATCTCATGAAACTCAATTTCAAAGCCTAATGCATGTTTACATCTGTGTTTTATGTGTTAACAGGCTGAAGCTGATATATCTACATCAACCGAGTCGAAGTATTTTTATTTTTACTGTCTTTTTATATCTTGTCTTGCATGTTTTCTTACCAACATGTGTTTTGTTTTCTGATAGGAAGGAATTACTGGAAGCAGTTGATTTGAGATTAACAACATTGCGAAAAGAAGTAGCGTCTGCGTTTAACCAGGCTGTTGGTTCTGAATCCTCACCTAAGGAGGTTTCTGACATAAAAAAATTCATCTTTCATTTTGGAACCAAGAATCTAAGGTGTCTTTCCCACATTGCCCATATGACTTGTTGGCATTCATTTTCTGTCATGAATTTCCATTAACAAGATTTGTAGCATTAAGATTGCAATCTGTGCATCTGTTTCAGGGATTCATTACAGGGCTCTGTTGAATTAAGCACAATATCAACAGAAGATGAAGATTCAAACATTTCAAGTGAGGATGATGAACCATCTGTTGAAAGAAGTCGGGGTCTTACAAGATCTGCAATGCCTAGAAGATCAGCATCTCCGATGAGAAGAGTCCAGATTGGGCGATCTGGTTCTAGAAGAGCAGCTTCACTAAGTATTAAAAGTCTCAACTATTTTCCAGTCAAGGAAAAGTCAACATCCCATAGAGATGCAACTGGTAACAGTAGTGAAGAAGATGATTCACAGAGACCCCCTAAGAACAATGTATTAAGAATGAGTGTTCAAGATAAAATCAGTCTATTTGAAAGCAAACAGAGAGACCAAGGTGTAGTAGACATTCACAAGACAAGAACAAGTGTTGTTGCAAACAAAGCTGTACTTAGAAGATGGGGTTCGGGAATTGGTGAAAAGACTGAGATTTCTTCTCCAAGCAGTCCTCTAAATGTAGAACTTGATAGTATAATTAATAAAACAGAAACTTGTGTTGAGACATCTGAAAACATCTCATTAGTGTCTGAAAAGGGAGCATCTGACAAATGCATTGTGGAAGTTGGCACACCTGAACCTGAAAGAGATGAAAATTGTGAAAAGAATCATGCCACCTCTGACTGGAGCCAACAAAAGGGAACTGAACTGGATGAGTTGTTCAACGAACTGATGGAAAGCAAGCCAGTTGGACATCAAAATGTGACCGATGATAATAGCAAAAACAAGAGTCCTAAAGAGCAGAGAGGAGGATTTTATGATCTTTATAAGAAAAAGAGGGATGAAAAACTCCAAGGGGAAGCTTCTAGAAAAATAGTTGAGAAAGAAGCCAAGATGGCTTCTCCCAAAGCGATTGGAGCTAATAGAAGAGTTAATGCTACAAATGAAGTTCAAAAAACTCAGAAGAACTCAACTCAATCGATATATTCAAAAACAAAACCTTCTTCTGTGAAGAAATCTACATCAAAATCATCACCTTTGCCTGCTACACGCAGGTCATGGCCTTCAACACCATCACCTGCTAGAACACAAATGATCCCCACTTCGACTAATTCTACACCAACAAATCGAAAACCTCAATCTGCTTCATCAGTTGTTCGCTCAAGTACAAAAGCTGAAAATTTACAACCCAAATTCAAGACTCTGAAGGAAACACAACAAGATGCTAACAAGACAAGCAAAGCTATAAATGAGAAGAAGCAGCCTAAAGTGACTGAAAACAAAAGGATGACCAAAACCAATGTTCAGAAGCCTAAGGCAGACACTACTGCTACTGCTAAATCCAGTTTTCATAACAAAGCTACTAAGAAAAGCAGTGTGGTTCCATTGGAAAGCAAGCCATTTCTTCGTAAAGGATCTGGGATTGGTCCTGGCGTTGGTCCAGTTATCAAGACCAAAGTGGCGGCCCAGAAAACTGAGGAGAATAAGGTGGTCACAAGGACTAATATAATCAGTCAAAAGCAGGAGTTTGAGTATGAACCACAAGAAAACTGTGCTAGCTTAGATTTGAAATCCCAGGTGGTTAGCCATAGCCGTCTTAGTCCCACCAAATGTGAGGAATCAGAGAGTAATGGCGATGGTGGCTGTTCAAGGGCAGAAGTGTCTGAAATTAATACTCTGAACGAAGAGGAATTAGAAATTTCACCATCTGCATGGGTGGTAACTGAAGAGCATCAACAGGATGAGATAATTCCATGCGAGGAAAGCCCCGTTAAGACTTTATCTCCAGCTAATGTTGAAACACCAGCTGGATTTGCCTGTCCGCGTGTTCGTCACTCTTTATCTCAAATGCTTCTTGAGGAAAATAACGAAATTGAAATTGGTGAGTGGGGAAATGCTGAACGGTCTCCCAGTATGGTCTACCAAAAAGATGCCCCAAGAGGATTGAAACGACTCTTGAAGTTTGCACGAAAAGCTAAAGCTGATTCACATTTAACAGCTGGTTGGTCCAGCCCATCAGCATTTTCTGAAGCAGAGGATGATGCCGAGGAATCTAAAGGTATACAATTATATTCAGTCTACTTTACTATCAGCAGTATAAATTTTAATGTTTGAAAGCATTTGAGGAATTTATTGATTATGCTTAATAATGAATTATTCATGCAGGTCAATCAAGTTTGAGTAGATGTAATGTGCAGAATCATCAAAGGCAACCAGAGGGTCATGTCTTGGCTTCCATGTATGCAACAAAAGGTAAAGCCTGTAATTCTCCTACAAGTTCGTAAACACTTCCTTTTCTAGGTCATTGTGGTGTAATAATACTGGAGGTTGGCCGGATGGGCAAGTAACTGGTCGAAATGGGTTCGGATTGAAATTGCTCATTTGTTAAGTGTTAGCATGGACGAATGGGCCTGGTTAACCCACAAGCATTTTTTTGTCCATTTAATATTTTGTACATTACCAATGTATTAGTTATGATTACAGAAATTATATTGTTTGTAAGCTAAATCTTTGAATCTTAGTTTTTATACCCTTTGTAAATTCAAATATCCTCTGATACTTTTGTGTTTCAGCAACAAGGTCATTCTTCTCTCTTTCAGCATTTAGGGGCAACAAGACGAATGAAACCAAGCTTCTTCATCATTAATGGATAATCAAAGAAACCAACTGAACTTTAAACTACATATTCTTCCTTTCACCATACAGGTTGAACTTTGGTTTGCATTTTTAACTAGAGGTGGCAATTTTGACCCATTTACTCATGAATAGGTTGATTTGGGTTGTGTTTTAATTCTAGATTGGGTCAAATAGAAAATAGAGTTGGCCAAAAGGTGAACAAATCAAACTATCTAAAGTCCGCCATAGTCGATTTGTCATGAGCACTACCTCTTAATTCGTTTTATTCAAAAGTGGACCAATTTTTAGAATCAACCTATAACCTGGCCCGTAACATATGATATGTTTTAAATTTTAACCAAAACCAATTACCCAACCTGCTCGGGACGCTATCTTGCCATCTCTACTTGTTACATTGGTTTCTTACAAACAAATTCTTTCACTAAGACCAAGGAATGATTGACCTTTTTCAGCGCCAAGTGCTTCAGGAACATGTTAATTACAGGGTGCAAGTAAATAACCAGTTGCATCCTTCACAGAATGGCTATGGCAGAAGTCACCTGGGATAGAAGATGAGTGTATAGAGCTGCACAGAACTCTTGTTATATAACTTTTGTGGTTATTTTTTATAGTAGTTTGGGAATATCTCTGTATTGCTTATTGTGGGTGTTCTTTTTGTAGAATGTTGGAGTGCATGTTTGATGTAACTTGGTGTCTTAATGTAGAATGTTGGAGTGCATGTTTGCTGTAACTTGTTTGTAGTTTTCTGTGGTTAATTTTGTGGGAGCTTATAAATATTATATTTATCTGTTACATGCCTTTTTGATAATTTCAAATATGGTTTTTGGTTGAAGGTCTTGTTTTCTTTCTTCAAAGTTATGTGCAATCCCCAATTTAAATTTGAGAATCACATAATAATGATAGAAATATAGACAGCTTTAAGGCTACATAATTGTTTATATATCATATTTAAAGCAAGAGTAAAACAATAAAAAAAACATGCAATGAAATTACACTCTTGATCGTGTATCAAATCTGTTTATTTTGTTTTGATGGAAAATAAAAATTAGAGTTAATTATATGGATGGTCTTATGATTTGGACATTACACTTTTAGTCTCCTTTGTAAAATATAATCCTTACTCACATGATTATTGAGATTGATGTCTTGAAATTCTTGCTGGTAAAGTTTATGTGTGATTACAGAAATGTGGATTAAGTTTATGTGTGATTTTAGAAATGTGTAAAGATGCAATATGTCCAGACGTCTAGTCACAAAGCCTACCTATGTAATTAACTCTAAAATCAAAAACTTTTTACTAGAAATTAAAATTTATAATTTATTCAATTTCTTATCTCTTAAATCACTAATAAACAACAACAATTTATACTGTTAACTTTATATTACATCGTCCAAAATCTAGTTTTGTACATTATTCAACTCGTACAACCCAAATTAGCCCATCATTTTATATACGTTAAAAGCAAGTGAAGTGACTCTTGTTCTGTTGAGGCACTCTGTTTTACAAACCCAATTTAGGCGCCAATATCATGAACAATAAAGATGTTCTTTCTTCCACCATAATTCATTCCAATGCTCAAAAAATGCAATTGGAATTGAATTCAGACCCATTAAAGGATTGGAAACTGCAATCAGATTGGTACTCTCCAACTCGCATCCACAACAGCCCGATCGAATACGATTTTCCGGTGATCATGCGCTCATCATTCACTTCTGTTTTATCGATTCTTGATGATCTAATCTTCATGTCGTTTGTGGGTTATGTTAATTTAGGGCGATCGTTTCATACCCAACAGGAGTTTGATGGATCTTGATCAAGCATACACCCTGTTGACCAGCAGAACCAATTATCCCAATAGATGCAATTTCAGTGTCAGTTTACTTCCTTTCTAATTTCTGCAAATTTGTATTTGAAGTTGTTAATGGGTGTTTATGAATTGCACGTGTTCTTGGAGTCATCTTCTTATTTCTTCTTCTGTATTTTTTAGGGTTCTTTCAAATTAATGCCATAAGATTCCAATTTGGTCACTTTTGTTCTGGATTTTGAGTGTTTTTGGCATTAGGGTTCTGCAAACCTTGATTCAAAGATCTTATCTTTTGTTTAATATTTGGTTTACTCTAAAAATTTATGCAATTTGATACTGGGCATTTTCAATTTTGGGTGCTTTTGGTATAAGGGTGATGAAAATCTTGAAATTCTTCAAATGGTTTTCATGTTTCTGATAAATCTTTTCTCTGTAACAGGCAGAATACAGAAGAATAATGGATGGAAATCTGACTTTGGATAGCGAAGGAAGACCTTTTAGAATGCTTGTATTCAGAGGAAGCCCGAAATCAAGTAGAAAATCGATCCGATATGTCGATGAAATCCGTCGTAGTGATGACGAAAATTTCAATAACAAGAACAACAAAAACCAACAAAGAAAATTACCAACGGTAATCTCCATTTTCAGCTTATGATAAAGATGTTTTGAAGTTCTTTTCTAGCACTGATTTAGTTATGGTTTTCTTCAGAAAGAAACCAAAATACTAGATGCACCTTTAATTCGGGACGATTTCTACATAAATGTAATGGATTGGGGGAAGAACAACATTCTTGCAATTGCATTAGGACGAGAATTGTACCTTTGGAACCCTGTGACTGAAGGCATTCATCGTGTACTCGAAACTGAGAGTTTAAACGACCATCCATCCAGTATTTCCTGGTCTCAAGATGGCAACACACTCGCAGTTGGTCTTATGCAATCACAGATTCAGCTGTTTGACACGCAAACCTGCAAACTCGTAAGAATCACTCTCTCCATATGCTTGTGAATTATGGAACACCATTAAGTACTTATTCTATATCACACAGATCAAAAGACTAGAAGGTCATCATACAATGGTAGGAGCAACATCATGGAATGGCCACATTTTATCATCAGGCAGTAGCAATGCTATTTTGAACCATGATGGTATTATTACTTAAATCATTTTACATATTCCATGAAATAAAGTTTGTTTATTGAAATGAAGAACATGTGTTTTGGTTGGCAGTGAGGGTTGGAAACAGTTTGGTGTCACGTTTAAAGGCGCACAGTAGCCAAGTTTGTGGTTTGAAATGGTCGAATACGGGCAACTTACTGGCTAGTGGTGGTGATGATAGTGTTGTGTACATATGGGAGGCTTCTAGGATGAGCTCAGCCCGGTTTGTGCACCGGTTCACGAATCATGTGGCTGCAGTCAAGGCACTAGCTTGGTGCCCTTATAACTTTGAAGTGTTGGCCACTGGTGGTGGCACAAGTGATGGTTGCATTAAGTTATGGGACACCCAACAAGGTACCTGTATCACTAGTGTCAACACAGAAGCACAGGCAAGTCTTTCTTGATTTCTTTCACTCCTTTGTGTAGTTGTAACTTTTGCATTAATATCTGTACTTTTTGCAGATTTGTGCACTAGAATGGAACATGCATTATAAGGAGATAGTTAGCGCAAATGGGTATAGCACACGCGATGAACGTAAAAACAATCTGTCTCTATGGAGATACCCTTCAATGGTTAAAACAAGTGATTTCACCAGCCACTCGGCGAGGGTGTTGCAGCTGGCTCAGAACCCAGATGGGTTGACATTGGTTTCGGCTAGTGCAGATGAAACCCTTCGGTTTTGGGACATTTTTGGGCCGCTACCGCGGTCAAAGAGACCATATACGAGTGTGTTGTCGTTAAATTCATGCTCTATAAGATGATAGATCCTTGTTTGTACATCATTGGTACTACAATTAATAAGATAGAACTTGGACATTATACATAAACAGCAAAAATCAATGAGACTGCTACTTGCTAAATTTAGTATCTTTTAACATTAAACTAAAACCATTTCTGGATGAAAAGAAACGTATAACATACTGTAAAATTTTACAACACACAGACACTCCAAAGTCCAAACCATTGCGATCATCATCGCTGGTTCCATGATTCAAGACATGCAGTATGATTGGACCACTGAAACTCCGATGAACCATTGTCGGAGGAAGCCTTAAACTTCTTCCAATCATGAAGAACTTCGATCAAATCAGTGACTTTAGCTTTAATACTCCGGCAACAATTGGCATGAACAGTTGAAACATTTTTAACATCTCTACTATTTTCACAAAATCCACTGAAAAACATCGTGTCTAAGAACCTAACTTGAAGGTCTAACCTTTTAAAAGCCCCATTTTGCATCAAATCGTATAGAACATCTTGTTCTTTCTTCCCTGCTGAATTATCTTTCTCTTTGTACCATTCCTCATACAATGCAATGGTTTTGTTGTTTGATCTGATCATGTAGAAACCCGTGTTGATTGGGTTGTTATCGGACCATTGATCACCGTTAAAATGATCGACGCTGATCTGAAGGTCCAAGCTTTCATCTTCGGTTAGGTGTGGGAATGGATTCCTTAGCCACAATACATCCATATCCTGTGAATTTGAAGAACACAGCTTGAGTATCAATTTGTTGAGGAAAAAGTTATTTACATTAGCATGTATTTTTTTAACCATTCATGTATACAATTTACGTTATTTTCCATTATTTTTTTTAACAATCTAACTATAGTCTATTCAATACCTAAATTTAGGTTATGTTTTAAGTGATACTTACTCAACAACTATATATTAGATAGAAAATATACACGTTTAGCACCAGAATATGCTATTAGGTTGTCATTGTTTTTCATAACTAGATGAAACAAATGTGAGTAACATCTGGTAAGAAAGTAAAGTTTTGTTATTTGATACGGCTATTAAGCTCGTAACGTAACCTAAGTTAAGGGTACTGTTTTACGTGGGTAGTTACTTTGTTAATAAATAAATGAATATTAGCAACAAAATTTATTAGTTTAAACATAAATATATGTCGTATTCGTTATTTAACTTTATGAATGTTTGTTTATTTTTGTATATCTACGTTTGTTACTTTTTTGTAATCGTTTAAATTATTATTTTTAATTATTAGTAATACTAATTATTAAGGTAATCAAGTAGCCAATGTACAAGCCAGAGCACGTTGATATTGTTCTATCTATTTTCAATCACATAAATTTGCTTATTTATGCTCATTTATGTTTTGTTAATAATATTAATTAAGTGGGTTACGAAAACGTTCATTTTCTCAACGATCTATAAATGAAAATTTGTTCGTTTAGTTGTTTTTTTTGTTCATTTGTTAGTTTAAAGTTGAGTTGACTAGTTTACCGTGAAAATGAAGTTGTAACCATGTTTGAGAACATCTCCTAGAAGAAGTGTTCTTCTCCACATCATCTTTATAAAATCCTCCGACATGTACATCTTCTCATCACCATCAAACTCGACGCCCTCGGTTTCAAGCTTGTAGCAGTGTAGTTTCATAAAGATGCATTTGTCGTAAGCAGTTTGATCAATTGCAACGATCAAAAGATGTTCCTTAAGCGGGTGAGTATCTTCCCCTAGCCACAAGGCATCTAGAAATATGTCGAGCATTGGTTTATCGCCTTCAGTGTAGGCTTTATTAGCAACGGCTATGATCACAGTATTGTTTTCGGTTGAAGCTCCTGCCAATGCCTCTTCTAACTCATCACCATCAGTCTTTTCGTCCACGTTGGGCTGCAAAATATTAATATGCATAAACACACAAAGTTAAGTTGCTAAAATTAATCAGATTTTTTGAATTAATAGGGGGTTTACGATTTAACCAAATGCTACTAGAAGTTTTTTTACAACTTCTTGTGCTTTTTGACGGTTTTTTACTCTTACGAATGAACTCATAGAAATATGACATTGCTATTTAAAGTTGTGGTGTGAAGTTTGCTAGAGTGACGGGCAAACTAGGGGGAGTGAACCCGATTATTGGTCTCGAGTTCATAAGACTTGTAATAGTTAAACGTCTAACGACACTTTACATGGTTAGTAAAACCAAAATTTTATGTTTTTATAGATGAGTTTGCTCGTATTAATAACAAACTAACTATAAAAGTCTAAAAAATTAAAAGTAACCTTAAACCGCATAGTAATTAAAAAAACTCTCTAAAGATCATAAGGAACCCAAAATTTGAACCTAGGACCTATAAACACATTGACAACCTAATGTTCAATATATACGGCTTGAGGGTAGATGAAGGGGAATCTCACCATTGATGATGGTGATGGTGACAACGACGGTGACAGCGATGGGGACGGTGATGGTGACGGCAATGATGGTGGTGAAGGTGATGGTGGTGGTGGTGGTGGTGGCGGTGGGGGTGCTGGCAATGGTAATGGCAATGGCATTGGCATTGGTGGTGGTGGTGGTGATGGTGGTGGTGGTGGTGACGATAATATTGGCTTGAAACGGTAAAATTTATGTGTTATATTTGTTAAGGACACAGATCCATCTTTATTTGATCCGAGATAAATGATGAAAAGAGTAAAAAGGGAGAAAATCCAAAGGCCGAGGAGAATTCGAGCCTTGGGGTGTTGATCCACCGGAATTTCTTTTTCTAGTGCTTTCATGACGAGGGAGATGGCGTTTTCCGGAGGATACGATCGATTGTTATGTGATTGATTATTATGTGATGTTAGATTGATAGAGTATCATGAATGATCATGTGATGAAAAGAAGCAAAAAAAGCTGAAGAAAATGCACAAGTTTGGTTGATAAAGGGGAGAAAAGAAGTTAAAGAAGGAATGCAAGCCGTTCAACGTGAAACTAACATGATTAACTTAGGGGTATTGGGTATATGCATGGGATGAAGGTGAATGGACAAGCGACTTGTACGTGTGTCTATTTATTAAGGGGGATATCTTTTCAATTTAACTTTTTGACCCTTCGTGTTTACTCTAAATACACAACGTTCTTTGCCTAAAGTAAATGATGTATCTCTTCATAAAGTTAAAATAATGTTTTCAAAACCAGATCAGAAGTCGAACCGTTCATCTTGCTGGTTGAATCGGATTTAAGAATCGGATCAGACGTTGAACTGGTCACCTTATTGATCAAACTGGATTTATGAACCGGATGACGTCATAATTATGTGTGTGTGTGTGTATATACACACATAACTTTATAGTTTTTTTAGGATCTTTTCTCTCTCTCTCTCTCACTCTATATATATAAGAGAGTGATCCTAAGAAAACCATTAAATTTTAAAAAAACTAAGAAAACCATCATCCACCAATCAGATAAATTCTAATTAAATTTTTATTTGTTTTATCAAAAGGGTATGTTTGTAAAATTACATAATCTCTATATTTGGTAAATTTATCTCCAAATTTGAATACTTTTATTTTATTATTTTATTATAATCTTCATATTAAAAAGGATAAAATCTCCTCAATCAAGCAACTCATATTCTTATTTTCAAAACCCTAATTTTCTTAATCTTCAAATAGCAATTTCTCATGGAGGAAATTAGTTTAAGAAAAGGAAAGATGAGGCTCTCATAAGAATTAACCGGGTCCTCTACATATGCAACTCGCCATTCCTCATCACATCCGGAGAGATACGTACCAGAATCAACTAATAATTATGTGAAACCAAATAAAACTACGAAAACCAATAACATAATTTAACTTTTATATTATTTTAATTGTCAAAAGGGTATTTAAGTATTTGTAACATATATGTTGAACATAAATACGAGAATAAAGAGTTTTACATATGCGTAACACTATGTTAAATGAAAAATGATTACGTATGCGTGACGTATATGTGAAACACATTTGATCCATACCTTTATTTATATATACACATATACAAATATAAAGGGTAGTAATAAAAAAATTATAAGTTATATGATTGATTTAATTGTTTTCTCTAGTTTTCACATAACATTATGGTTTTCTTAAGATCTCTATTATATATGATTATATATATATATATATATATATATGTATGTATTACTCTAGAAACTAATTTCAGCCACTTATTTTTTATCACATGCCATTTTTCCCATTTTTTAAGACGTTCGTAAATTTTTTTACGACATCATTTTTCAACAAAAATTTATCATAAAATTCAGTATTTTTTATCTTTCCAACGCCGATCGTATCCATTATTTACATATGTGTAAATCTAGTTATACACATGTGTAGTACTGGATTTACACATGTGTAAATCCGATATTACACATGTGTAAAACGAAAACGAGATTTTTTTGTAGTTTTTTTTATTTTTTTATGAAAGAGGGAAAATAGGAGAACATTTTTGTGTTTTTATTTTTTATTTTTATGTTATTTTTTATTTATAAATTTATTAAATATGTTTTTGTTATTTATAATTTAACATTGAGAACTAGTGGTTGAGTTCTCACAAAAAAAGCTAGTTCTCATTTGATCCCTCTTATATATATATATATATATATATATATATATATATATATATATATATATATATATATATATATATAGTTATCTATAATTCAATATAACTATTTTATACGTGTATTTATGGTTACATATAAAACTCAACAATAAACTTATATCCAACACTTTAATTCATCAATTAACACACCCATTAAACCCATTAAAATCCAAACAATATTAAAAATAAAAAAATACCTAAAATCCGGTCCGACTCGATCCCCGGTGACTACAAAACTTTTCGATGTTGTTCGGTTCACTCCCCCATCCGATTTCCGGTCGGACCTGCCAATCCGATCCGACCTTCAAAACCTTGGTTGAAAGTCTCATGGTCTCGTTGTGTAAAATGATGCCCATCTCTAGGCTAATTTGGCCTAATCTTGTTTTGTTTATGCCCCTAAGTGTATTAGGTGTTATTAAATTGCTTTGTAGAAAAAAATAATAGATGCAAAAATATGTCGATTAAATTTGAAATTATTAACACTAATAATTACACATTTATTGACTATTTCTTTCTTAACGTCTTACATTGTGTAATTCATTAATACTCTCAGACTTGGTCGATAGACAGATCAGAAGTTTTGTTAAGTTCAAAACCTTGACATTGACGAATAATTTCTAACTTAATAATACTAGTAACTAACTTGTTGTTTTAAGAAAAAATACTTAGACTTGGTAACCTTTTTTACTATGATTTGAAATACAAATTGCAAGTGTAAGCCACACTATAAGAAATATATATGATTTAACACATATTTAATGTAATAAATAACCAAACATTAAATCTCACTTTTTCTCAACGGTTACTTACACACTCGTCTACTTTATTTTTAATTCTAATTTACAAATTCATCATAGAACTTGAACATAATTTACAAACTCATCGTAGAATTTGAACCGTTGACCTTAGGGTAGGAAAAGCTATTTTACACATAATTTAAGTACACACTAATTAACAATCAGTGTATCACTATTCGTTCCATTTGGTTTATAAACATATACGTGAATTAATTGTGAACTTTATGTATTTTGTTTACTATGCAGGGCCAACTTAATATTTTTGGGGGCCTAAAGCGAAATAAAATTTTAAAGCCCTCACCTATATGTTATTCTTAAAGACGTTTGCCTCAAATCGGCGACATAAACAAATTTATTTATAGTGTGGTAGAAAACAACTTAGGGAAGCAAATAACTTAATTAACTTATATATCATCAACCGTAAAAAGATCATATTAAATGATAAACAAGTAACAACTGATTAAAGTAAAGAGAATATTCAATTGCAAATATAGATTAAAATAAAAACAAACAACAATAAATTACATAAGCAAAAGAACACTGATAGATTAAAATAATTGAACATGAATTAAGATCAGACAATAATAATTAGTAGTTCAGATGATTAATTGCAAAGAGAATTTAGAATTGATGAACTTAAAAAAACCGTCAATATTGAACACTCAATGGACTTTTGGTGAACAAGTTCGTAAGTCAACCTTGATGAATCAAGTTTTATAAGTTGAATTCGATAAACCTTCAATAATTTTGTTATCATTCGATAATTTTGTTATCCTTCTCGTTTATCTTTAAAAACATATGTTTTTATTTTAAAATTTGGGATATTTAAATTTTAGGGACCTAAAACAATTGTTTTATTTTTTTATACTGTAACGACCCCCTTGTATTTTTTATTCAATCCATTTTAATCCATCTTTATTTTTAAAACACCCATTATGATCCAAAATCATATTTTTAGACTTCTTTTATCACTTCTGTGTCGCCACAAAATTAAATCAAATTGAATGTTGATTTCAACACTTCTGTGTCGCCCACAAAATTAAATCAAATTGAATGTTGATTTCAAGCACACGAGAAGTTTAAACTAAGCCCATTAGAACATCTATCCAATTCTAATAATTAAGAACTTTCAAAATAAGGCCCATAAATAAGAGTTTATACGGCAGGAGGACGTCGACTTTTGACGGTAGGGGATCTACAACACCTTTGCTCAGAGAAAAAGGTGCAGCCTTTTGGCTGCTGGTACGTCGCACAATGCATTCAACCGCATCAAGATTAGAAGACTCAATTATAAGTATAAGCAGTTAGTTTTCTCATGATCATCCTCGGAAGTAGAGTTAGTGATAAAGCTACAATCCAATGAAATTCGCTACTTTAAAATCAATTTAAGAATATTTCATTTTGAACGAGTTAAAATCAAACTGTACCGAACCAAGTGTTTTTTTATAATAAAAAATGAAGTGTTAGAGCCAATACGATTCCCACCTTGTGAGGCCTTTTTGGTTGATTTGTTCATGCACTCCTTTTCTTTAGGTCAAAACATCAATTTGGTTCCAACTTGTCACGTCAGCTAAAATATATATGGACTCTTTTGAGTTTACTTGGAATCAGATGGTTCTCAATTGTTGAAATATATATGATCACTAGTATTAACCCCTCTTACCCACGTGTTACAACGAAAGACGTAAAATGGTACCAAGTAGTGTCAATGTCACACCATCGTCAGTGACCATTAACACCGAAAAGCTCGTATAAAAACGAAATAAAATAAAACCGAACAAAAAGTAGACATAAAAATTTATGAACTATTCAAACAAACCGTAAAACATATGAAACAATAAGTTAGGGGTTGTTTGATAAAACTGACCGAGTAAGATCTGACTGAGTCAGAAGCTGATCCAGTAAGAAGTTCTGATTAAGTCTGCATCTGACTGGAACTTGACTGTGTGATTATGTATTTTAGTAACTCTGCTGACTGATTCTACATCTGAAAATAAATTTCATTATTTATGTTTATGTTATCATTATTAATAAACAAAATAGAGTTAATATTCAGAGATCACATGTATGAGTGCTCTTGTAACAAAATTCAAAGTCAAAGTTCCTTTACACACACACACAAACACATCACCTCTACACACACACACAAACACAACACCTCTACACACACACACAAACACAGCACCTCTACACACACACACAAACAAAGTCTTCTTCACAGCCCCAAGAGGCATCACAATCCTCCACTTCATCCTTCTCCTCTTCATCTCCTCCCTCTTCCTCCACCACATCTCCGCCGATTCCCACTTCAAAAGCTTCGACGCCGACACTGATGACCTCCTCCTTCGATCAACCTTCTCCTCCTTCCCCCTTCCTGCTCCGTGGCGTTCAAGGGGGTCCCCATGGGTGGTTGTGCCGGCTGCCGAGGGGTGGCCGTCGGTGGTCGCGTAGGATGGTGGGGTGGACCTAGTCAGCCTTTTCAATTTTCAGGTCCGGGTCAACTATCTTGGACCCGGTCACAACGCATATCAAACGGGTTGACCCGCTGACCGAGTCAGCCAGTCAGCCGGGTCAGCCTGGTCAGCCAATATCAAACAGCCCCTTAGTTGATCTATGACCAACACATTGCGACGAAGCTGTTAAATGAGAAAAAAATAAGTGTCAAAACATTGAATCGCACACGCATGTTGTGGCTTGTTAACTCCCAAAATTTAGATCGAAACGTAAAACGAAAAATTTGTAAAATATAAAAAGTATTGGGGACTATAACTGAAAGTAAAAAAAATATAAGGGCTAGATTGTAAAAGATGTAAAGTATTAGGTTCAAATAAAAATATTATAGATTAGGAAAATAAAAAAAAACAAAATATGAGTACAACCAACAAAGCATATAGTACAACTCTTAATGCATATTAAAGTTGATAATTAATGTATATATAATATATAATATAAATTAGAGTTAATAAATGATCTTTGTGTTATGAAAAATAACAAATTTTGATACTAATAGTTTTAATAACATATTGGGGTATTGCGCTTTTAATTTATAATAATTTTAGATATCAAGACTAACTTCCGTTAATTATTATGTTACGTTTAAAGGTAATTTTGTCTTTTAACTTTCAAGGACTAAATATGTAACTTTTGAAATAGATTTAGAAGGGATTGTAAATGTAATTACCAAAAATAATTTATGTACTTGGTATATAAATTAAAAAAACAAATAGGAAATATAACCCAAACCTTCTACTTTCCCCGTCTTCAACCATTAAGCCATCAACACCACTATCTAGCCACCATCTTACCAACCCTTTCCTTAAAAAACTATCATGTCCCAACCACCATATAAAGGGGTCTTTTGGTGATGATAGTGGCGTATGATTACGATGGTCGAGCGATGAAACGTCGACAACTAAGGTTTTGGGAGGAAGAGGCGATGATTGCAGCTATGGTGGGCCATGGGTGGCTGGAAACACTAAAAAAGAGTGTTTCAGGTGCAGCGGCGGCACTTGAACATTCCGTGGGATGCAGGAGCGAAATTAACTTTTCTTAAGGAGGCGAACTCGATATTTATATAAAAATTTAAATTACCGGATTAAAATTTTACACTACCGACGAAAAAGAGGCACCCTCGGGCCCCACTATCTTTTGCCAGTGTTCAGGTGTCGCCGGAGTTTGTAGTAGTGGCCAGAACCGCTGATGGTTGAGATTGAATGAGAGGCGTCAGGAATGGTTAAAGGAGTGGGCGTAGTCCTAGACATTGCAACGAAGACGTAGGTGGCGTGAAAACGCGCGGCGCGGTGGTGTGTGAGGCGGCGATGGTGGTCGTAACTCATACACGAGTGTGTGTGATTGTTATGCTAGCTTTTTAAATCTTTTTAATTTAATTTGAACGACTTACAAAGGTGATCAGTTAACATTGGTAGTTACATAAATGATCCTTTCTAAAAGATTCAAAGGATAATTATGTTATTTTATTGTTAGTTAACATAAAATCTAACAGACATTAGTATCAATACCTAAACTTATTGCAAAACTAAAAACACAATGTTCTAACTTGTTATTAAAAACTTTTAATACCCAAACTTGTTATTTTCTGGAAACCACATGGATCATCTACGTACTTAACTCTATGAATTAATTTAAAAATTGACACAATATTTAAGAACTAATTGATCAAATGAGAATTAAGAATACAACTTTTAAATGCTAATGAATGTAATTTTTGAATCATTTAATTATTGAGTTTGGCGATAATTGCATGATGACATGATGCATGTCCACTCATTGTTTTTCATGAAATTATCCACATAAATTGGTATTCTAACTTGTCCTGAAAGTTGAGTGATCGGTTTTTCATGAGCCCATTTTGTAAAGCCTACAACCACTTTTGTCATGCTAAAAGGCTAACCTTTTTGGTGCAACTAAACCAAGTGAAAGTGAAAAACAAATGTAATAGGCTGTAAAAACCAACAGTTAGTCAGCTGTACCAAGTTACAATTTATGTATATAAACATTATCAAGAGTATACATCTATTGTAAATAAGACAAAATATGATGGCAAGGTTCACGTGGACACCATTACTCGTCAACACTTAATAGTAAAGAGGAGAAATTGGAGAATGGTGTGGGTCTTCGATGAAACTGATTTTGGGGTTTTTGTTTTTACTTTATCACGACTAGTAATGGCGGGCCTTTTATCGTCCTTCAAAGTTCAACACCAATTCGAATTAACAGGGTCTGAAACTAGGTTACGTGGTTATGTGGATCAACTATATGGGCCCACATAACATTGTTAATAAACTAACTAACTAAAAACATATGTTTTTTTATTTATATTATTCTACTTTTAAAATCATTACATTCTACTTTAATATTTGGTTAAAACGTACATTTCACCAACAAAAATGTCCCTAACATGTAGTCTTTCTGTCCTTAACATGTAGTCTTTCTATAAAAGTGTTTGGGATAAGATTATAGGGGTGTTAACGGGTCGTGTTCACAGGTTGGCAGGTTCAATTCGACACAAACTTGAAAATTTTATACAAAATCGAACATGGTATGAGCCCCAAAAACGTATCAGACGTGTAAACCCAAACACGACACGGAAATTAATGTATTGACATGAACAAGACCAATTTAGTCCTAACTTTTTATTTTTTATATTTTTTTTGCATATATTTATATAATACTAATTATCAACTTAATTGTGCATTGTGGGTTGTACTTTATGTTTTATAAATATATCTCATTTTGATTTTTTCTTTATATTTCATATTTAAGCCTATAGTTTTCATATTTTACATATAACTTTAATACATTTTTTATTTTCAACTTTCGTCTCTTATACTTTATTATTTACAATTATTTTTTGTTTAACGTCTTGGTTTAAAATTTTCAGGTTAACATGCAGGCACATGCATATGTGGTCTAATAATTTTACATATATTTTTTTATGTTTCACGACCGCGTTGTGTAATACACTTAGTTCTATTTTATACGCATTAACATGTCGTAATGCACATGTATGGTTTAAAGTTTTATGCTATTTTTATGTTTGATTTTAATTTTTTTTGTTTTAGGAGCTTTTCTGGTGTTGGTAGTCGCTAGCGACAGTATGACATTGATGTTATTTGATACAGTTTTACGTCCCAAAGCAACGCGTGAGATTAATACTAGTTAATACTTAATTACTATTTTAGAATTAAAGTTACAATTAAATTAATATAAATCAATTTTGTAATTTAGCTATAAAATCTTATATCAATTTTTATTTTAACTTTTAAGTATTGAAATAAAACACACGATAAATTTTATTTATTATATAAAGGCTTAATTACACGGGTGGTGTTTGTAGTTAGTCCCGATTTCACTTTTGGTCCTTAACTCTCTTAAATTACAAAATTGGTCAAAAATTTTGCGCAAACGTAACAACGATGGTCCCTTAAACAGATGAACGCTAATTATTGTTGTTAAGTGCATGTGAAATGACAAAAATACCCCTATTCATCTTTTTTCTCCATCAACCACCACCCTCACCACCTTCAACCACCACCACCACCCTCAACTTTCAACCACCACCAACACCACCACCTTCAACCTTCAATCCCCCACTATCTTCAGCCACCACTACCACCCTCAACCTTCAATCATTACCATCTTCAACCTTCAACCACCACCACCTTCAACCTTCAACCACCACCACCTTTAACCTTCAACCACCACCACCCTTAACCTTCAACTATCACCACCTTCAACCACCACCACCACCCTAAACCTTCAACCACCACCATCTTCAACCTCAACACCAACACCACCTTCAACATTCAATCCCCCACCCCCCACACGACCACTTTCAACCACCACGACCACCTTCAACCACCACGACCACCACTACATTTAACATTCAATCCCCCATCACCACCACCTTCAACCTTTAATCACCACCATCTTCAACCTTTAACCACCATCACCTTTAACATTCAACCATCACCACCTTTAACTACCTCCAACGACCTCCACATCCATCATCGACCATCCACCTCTGGCGACTCTCCACCTTCGACGACCCTCGACCCTTCGTCATCTGCATAGATCTGATAATGGTTAATGCGATTCAGATCTGCTCAACTCATGTCGCCACCATCGCCATAAACGTCTCCATCTATGGAGATGGTAGGTTTCGTTGCAGCGGTCGGTCGTCGGAGTTGGAGGGCTGCCATAATCAATTGCAGAAGACAATGATACAAGGGTATTTTAGTCAGTTTTAAAACATTAACTGAAAAACTTAACAGACACCCGTTTTAGAGACCATCATTGTTATGTTTGTACAATGTTTTGGACCAACTTTGTAATTTCAAAGAGTTAGGGACCAAAGTGAAACCGGACCTAACCACAAGGACCACCTGTGTAATTAAGTCTTACATAAAACATACTTAAGAAAATAAAATAAATAACAAATAAGTTAAATGGGCCAACCAACGAACCAAACTGATTGACCCGAACACGACACGTTAAGCTACATGGGTTCACATGTTCATGTCAAAACTAACTGGTACCGGTTATACTAAACCGAAACCCATAAATTTCATTTCACGTTCGTGTCATATTTTCATATCATGCGAGATCCTTATATACTATTTAGTATTCCCCCTATTTACTGTTTAGTTGTTCGTAACCTTACTCATCAACATATCATTATCAGGCATATAAAAGGTGGCCCTGGATCAGAACCCAGGTTATATGGATTAACTAAATGTATAAATGGGCCTACACAATTTTTCCATTTGATTTTGGAAGCCTATTTCAAGAATTGTGTAAAAGCTAGGGCTTAAAGTCTTAAAACTATAAACAAACCCAAACAAAGCAATCAACCATTTAACTTTTGGGCTAGAGGTGCACATTCAAATCACTTTGGGACCCGAAACCGGCAACCAATATGATCCAAAATAAATAGTGAAACTAGTTTGTGCGAAACCGTTTGCAATCCAATCCAATTCGTCAGTTCGAAATCAATTTGAGAATATTTTGTTTTAAACCGGTTAAAACCATACTAAACCGAGCTAGGTGTTCTTTATTATAAGAAAAAAATGAAGTGTTTGAGCGAACATTGTGAAGCATTTTTGGTTGATTTGTTCATGCACCCATTTTCTTTATGTCAATTTCAATTTGTTTCCAACTTGTCATGTAAGCTAAAATATATATGGACTCTTTTGAGTTTACTTGGACTAAGATGGGTCGCAATTGTTGAAGTATATAGTATTATTAGACATTGAAATTTTTGGATCATTCAATTATTGAGTTTGGCGATAATTGCATGATGCATGTTCACTCATTTTTTTTCCTGAAATTATCCACATAAATTGGTTTTCTAACTTGTCGTGAACGTTAAGTTGGAGACTTTATTCCACCGGTTAAATTGATTTTTCAGACTTAAATTCGAATCGTTATAAGGCAAAATGAAAACTACATTGGGAACATTAAAACAACTATATTGTATAATATACAATTATCAACATGATGACTTGATCAATAGTCATGTACAAATGTTTATATAGGATGTACCAATTTGTTATGCATGACTTTCCTTACCGACAACGGCGAAGGCTTTGGAATCTATCTTCGTCGTCTCGCGATAATTTACGTCTTCTTAAATCCCTCTTACCCATTTCAAGATAATGGGTGTTGTGTGTTTTACTTTCAATTGCTTCGTAAATCAGCACAAATAATTTTGTTGATAATGAGATTGGTTTAATTTTGTGTTTTTATATGATTATTGCAAATGGCTACTCTAATCTCTAATACTTTTTATCATTTTATCTCATGGTTTTTTGATTTCTTTCACTCATGTCTTCATTATATAATGGTTTGATAGTGCAAGGTTCCGATCCTGAAATGTGTTTTCTGAATAGCAATTCATAGGGTAATTATTTTTAGTAGTTTTTGATCTTTGGAGAAAGTTGGATCTATTAATGTTAAAATATCATGATGGATCGTTTTATTTTAGATCAGTAATTGTGTTTCTTTGGGTTCTAATTCCGCTTAATACTTCATAACATTTGTTGAAGATCATTAGTTGTATTACGTCTTAAAATGAAACCTGAGATTTACCTTGATTTTTGCATATCAACTATGTTGAAGTATACATATCAATATACGAAGGTTATTTTCCTGTACGTATTTATAAATATTATGTAATTGAAGGTGTATCTTAATATGGATATCATGCTGCTGCTATCAATGAAGCTTGAATTGTTTATTTATTTATTTTTTTGTTACGAAACTAAGTTCCTATTCATGTATGCTTTTAATGGATTACGAACGTGCATGATATCGTGTCATACTATCACGCCATGCGGGCAATAAATCTAGTTAAATTTAAAATTAAACATGCGGTCATCTTATAACCCTATATCAAGAAAATAACATATTTAGGAATATTTTAATTTTAGTAGGTATAAATAAATAATTATGGGTTGATACCATAAAATAATATAAATATATATATATATATATATTTATATATATACATACTAATTTTTATTTTTGTAGTAATCATTGGGTGTTTATCATTATGGATACATTTTTGCATTGCGGGTATGTTGTGGACTCCAAGAAAAGTGAAGGAAAGGGCGTGAAACAATATCGTCTTATTCAAATACTACAAGAATATTTTGGAAAAGAGAAAAAAATGATCCTAAAGCGTGGAAATGGGAATGGTTAACGTATGTGATTCATCAATACTTATAATTGATTAAAAATGAATTTCTCTACTTTGATTTGAATAAAATGTAGTGTTTGCAACAAAAAGGTGATTGGGAATGTGGCTTAATGGTTATCAAGCATATGATGGACTTTATCAATTATGTTCAGCATGATTTTCCCATACGTGTAAGTTTTTGTATATTTTATTAAACATAATAGTAAACTATATATACTTACAATTTTTTACCGCTTACTCATCGATCGATATGAGCGTTGGTTTATCATGTTGTCGTTTCTCTTCTTGCTACTACTGCTTACTTGTTGTTGTGGCCTTAGTTCGTTTATGCTCATCGAGTCATTATAAAGTGGATGAAGTACGGTGCATTGATGATGAGAGACAAGCACTTGTTGAGTTCAAGCATCGTCTCATAGATGAAGGAGACCGACTCGCTTCATGGGTTGAAGAGAAAACTGATTGTTGCAGTTGGAGTGGAATTGTTTGTAATAACTTGACTGGTCATGTTGAAAAGATTCGTCTTGCTGGTAATTGTCATATTGATGATCTTTCCACAATCAAAGAATATGAAGAATGCCATAAGCAGAGACTAAAAGGGGAATTAAGCCCATCCCTGTTGAATCTGAAGCAACTCATGCATCTTGACTTAAGCTCCAATGATTTTGGAGGAATCCAAGTTCCTAGGTTCATGGGTTCTATTGGAAACTTGAGATATCTTAATCTATCGCATTCCCGTTTTGGTGGAAGTATCCCTCCTCAACTAGGGAATCTCTCGGAATTGCGCATCCTCTGTCTTGGAAGTTTTTATGATGCACTTTACAACCCTGAGTTAACTAGCATGAGCAATATGCAGTGGTTATCAAGTCTCCGTTGGTTGCAACACCTGGATGTGAGTGGCGTAAACCTTAGCAAAGCAATCGATTGGGTTCAAGTGATCGACACTATCCCTTCTTTGGTTCAACTACATATGTCTGGCTGTAAACTTTCGAGTATACATCCCCATGCTCCTACTCCTAACCTCACATCTCTTTCCTTGCTTGATCTTTCAAGTAACTTTTACCACAAATTAAGCTTCATGCCAAGGTGGATTTTCAATATACCTAATCTAGTTACACTAGATTTAAGCTGGTGCAATTTATACGATCCTAATCGTAGTAGTACTGATGCTTTTCGTAACTTGACTTCCCTTGA
Organism: Flaveria trinervia; assembly: GCA_025506515.1. Lineage (NCBI taxonomy): Eukaryota > Viridiplantae > Streptophyta > Magnoliopsida > Asterales > Asteraceae > Flaveria > Flaveria trinervia. Next base: position 1,645,205 of record CM046450.1, on the reverse strand, counting down.
GTTCCTTCGCGTCCCTGGTAACAGTTTCATGAATTCTTCACTAGCATTAAAAGGGTTGTCCAGTAGTATAGGCAGTAACCTCCTTTTGTTAGATATTAGCTTTTGTGGTGTTTCAAGTTCGGTTCTTGATGCCCTTCACAATTTGACCGCCTTGCTCAGCCTTGATCTTTCAGGAAACCAACCGACTAAGACAATCCCTAAATCTTTGGGTAACCTTTGCAATCTAAAACATCTTGATCTGGCAAGAAACAACTTCGCTAACACTATTTTAGAAAGCCTTCTTGAAAACTTTTTGGAGTGCAAGCCCTCTAGCTTGGAGTCGTTATCTGTCGAGTCCACCATACTTTCTGGCCAACTGCCATATGCACTCGGAGAACTGCTATATCTTGTGGACCTCCAACTTGGAAACAATCGTATTTCTGGGATGATTCCTTATTCAATAGGAAGAGCATCTTTTCTCAGGTCCTTGTGTCTTCAAGACAATCTTATTTCTGGTCAAATTCCAAACTCAATTGGAGAATTATCATCATTAGAGTGGCTAGAACTTTCAAATAACCAACTCAAAGGAAGCCTTCCTGATAGCCTCGGTCAACTTTCAAAGTTGGTTACTTTAGATATTTCTAACAATTCCTTGAACGGTGTGGTGACAGAATCACATTTTGCAACACTAGCAGGATTGAAAATCCTAAATGGAGGAGGCAACAACTTAACCATAAGATCACACCTAAAAGATTTGATTCCCTCTTCCAAGTTGTTGTTCTTGTCTTTAAGTTATTGGGATTTAGGGCCTCAGTTTCCAATATGGTTGCAAAAGCACAGGAATTTAATATTTTTGGATGTTAGCAACACCAGGATTTCATCACCCATGCCAGAGACGTTTCTGAGATCATTAACCGAGCTCTCATATCTAGATATGTCCCAAAATCATATTCGAGGAATGATGCTTAGTATCCCTGCATCACTTCAGGTACTTGACTTGAGTTATAATGATTTTGGTGGGCATTTACCTGAACTCTTGAGTGGTTCACCAACAAATGTTCTGGATCTATCATATAATTCTTTTGAAGGATCCTTGCATGATTTTTTGTGTTTCTCCAGTGGTGAAGAGCTCGAAGTTCTTAATCTGGCAAATAATCATCTGTCGGGTCTCATTCCTGAGTGTTGGATGATGTGGCCAAATTTGGCGTATATAAATTTGGATAACAACAATTTGTCTGGTAGGATTCCAACAACTTTGGGGTCTTTATCTTCCTTAGGATCATTGAATATGTGCAACAACAAGCTCTCTGGAAGACTAGATGTTTTTATAAAGAAGTTGAAAAACTTGCAGATCCTTCAACTTGCTAGGAATGAATTTTTTGGAAGCATCCCAACATGGTTCGGGAGAGAACTTTTGGGTTTAAGAATACTCAACCTCTGATCAAACAACTTTGATGGAATATAAATCACCAGCTCTGTAATCTTACCGAGATCAGATCTTGGACCTTGCTGATAACAATCTATCAGGAAACATTCCAAGATGCTTCAACAATTTCCATGTCCTTACTGGGAAAGAATCCACCTCAGATGTTCAGTTTGAGTTCTCACCAGTTGAAGATATACATGCTCTGGGCAGTGCTTCTTTGGTTACAAAGGGGCAAGAGTATACATATAGCACTATTCTTGGACTGGTGATGATCTTGGACCTTTCAAGTAACAATTTTTCTGGGAGCATACCTAGTGAGCTAATGGCCCTTCAAGCATTGCGATTTTTAAATTTATCAAGAAATCAGTTGACAGGAAAAATACCAGAGAATATTGGAGACTTGAAAGTACTTGAATCCTTTGATGTATCTCTGAACCACCTCTCCGGTGAATTTCCTGTGAGCTTGTCAAGATTGAGTTTCTTGAGTAGCTTCAATGTGTCCTTCAACGGTTTGACTGGAAGAATCCCGATGAGCACACAACTTCAGGGCTTCAATGAGTCCAGCTTCATGGGAAACAAACTTTGTGGAGAACCACTCATCAAAACGTGTGAAGTTGCTGCAATGCCTGATAGAGACCAAGAAGAAGAAGATGCATCAAATGGAGCAGATTGGGGACTGATTATTAGCATAGCGTCCGGGTTCATTGCTAGTTTTTGGGTTGTGTTGCTTCCTTTGATAGTCAGCACCAGGTGGAGGACTGCATATTTCTGTTTCTTGAGAGAGTTGTGGTATATGGTCTGTGATATTATTCATAAGTACTGGTGTAACATGTTTCATATTAAAAGAAAATAACAAAACCAAAGTCATCAAGGTGAGAGTTTGGTACAGTGCAGCTGCCATACAACAGAACAATTATCATATATTGAACTCCATGCAAGAAATTTATTCATAGTCATCAACAGCAACCAACCATACAAGAAGTGTCCATAAGGATTTAATGTGGTTGGATTTCTATGTTACAAACACAAGAAGTGAAGTTTCAATCTACATACTTATCTAATCAAAGGGGTCGATGTGTAGATCGTGTTCACTTGCTGTTGTATAGCGTAATAAAGTCTCTATTTGTTAGTACAAGGAGTAATCGTGTATATTCTGTTAGTTGAGGCCTGCTTAGTGATGTTTGTATTAAAGTTTAGGTGAGTAATCTGTAATAATGTTGTTAATAGTTAGTTGACAACAGTTTAATAATGTTTGTATTAAAGTTTACGTTGTTTATTTCAACCACCATCAAGGCTGAGATCACACCAACTGCTCCTCCAGAGAAGGATGCCAGTACTATGAGATCAACTTCACTACATTTATGCTACAAAATAAAACCCCACTGAGTCCCAAAGAGAAGTTATATATCAACTAAATGGATGAACTTTACTGTATCAACATAAAACACGCAATAAATTTCTATTTTAACTTTTAAGTATTGGAATAAAACACACAATAAATTTTATTTATTACATTAAACATGCTTACGAAAATAAAATAACTAGCAAATAAGTTAATCGGACCAACCAACGACCTAAACGGATTGACTCGAACACGACACGTTAAGCTAAACGGGCTCACATGTTCATGTCAAAACTGACCGGCACCGGTTATACTAACCGAAACCAATAAATTTCATTTCAGGTTTCTGTCAGTATTTTCATATCATGCCAAATCCTTATATACTATTTAGTATTCCCCCTATTTACTTGTTTTTATCCCTTAGTCATCAACATATCGTTATCAGGCATATAAAAGGTGGCCCTAGACCAGATGGATTAACTAAATGTTTAAATGGCCTGCATAATATTTCCATTTGATTTTGGAAACCTATTTTAAGAATTGTGTAAAAGCTAGGGCTTAAAGTCTTGAAAACTATAAACAAACCCAAACAAAGCAATCACCCATTTAACTTTTGGGCTAGAGGTGGACATTCAAACTGAGTAACTTGGGACCCAAAACCGGCTACCAATTTGATCCAAAATAAATAGTGAAATTAGTTTGTGCGAACGGTTTCGCAATCCAATCTGATTGCCAGTTTGAAATCAATTTGAGAATATTTCATTTTAAACTGGTTAAAGCCATATTGGACCGAGCAAGGTGTTCTTTATTATTAGAAAAAATCAAAGTGTTTTAGCAAAACGATTCCCACATTTTGAGGCACTTTTGGTTGATTTGGTCATATACCCATTTCCTTTGTGTCAACATCAATTTGTTTCCAGTTGGACTTAATTAGATGGTTCTCAGTTGTTGTAATGTAGTCTTATTAGACTATGAAATTTTGGATTAAACAATAATTGAGTTTGGCGATAATTGCATGATGCTTGTTCACTCATTTTTTTCATGAAATTATCCACACAAATTGGTTTTCTAACTTGTCGTGAACGCTAAGTCGGAAAGTTTATTCCATTGGTCAACTTTATTTTTTAGAGTTTAATTCGGATCGTTATAAGGCAAAATGAAAACTATATTTAGAACACTAAAAAATTATATAATATAATGTACAATTATATATCAAGTGGATCAACAGTGACATACAAATGTTTATATAAGATGTACCAATTTGTTATGCATGACTTTCCTTACTGACAACGGCAAAGGATTCAGAATCTATCTTCATCATCTCCTGATAATTTACGTCTACTTAAATCCCTTATTTCAAGATAATTTGTGTTTGTGCGTTTTACTTTCAATTGTTTAGTAAATTAGGGCATATAATTTTATTGATAAAGAGATTGGTTTAATTTCGTGTTTTCTTGATGATTATCGTAGATGGTTTCTCTAACTCTGGTATTTTTTTTATCTTTTTATCTCATGGTGTCTTGATTTCTTTCACTGCATGTCTTCGTTATATAATTGTTTGATAGTGCAGGCTAGGTTCCAAATCTGAAATATGTTTTCAGAATAGTAATTCATAAGGTAATTAATTTTAATAGTCTTTGATATTTGGATAAAGTTAGATCTATTAATGTTAAAACATCACGATGGATAGTTTTATTTTAAATTAGTAATTTTAATAGTCTTTGATATTAATGTTAAAACATCACGATGGATGATCAATTGACTTTGACTTTTCATTAAAGTTGGTGATTGTTAGCTCAATGAACTGATGATCACTGATTCCTTCATATCCACATAAACTGATTTTTGAACCTGTGGTGTCAAATTACTCAAATATGAACATGATAACATACTTAGACAGAAATATTTATTCCTTAATTCTTCAGATTTTGAACCAGGGTCTAATTAATCTCATCACACCCCATTTTAAGCTATAATTCGTTTTAATTTATCAAACACCAACATGGTCGCTGTATTTTCTACCTTTTGCATACTTCTTGTTACAACCTTGTTTCACGTTTGTGTCTCCAATCAAAACTTGATGGTCGGTTATGCATAGATGATGAGAGACGGGCACTTCTTGAGTTCAAGCATGGAATCATTTATGATGCAAATCGGCTTACTTCTTGGGTTGGTGAGGAGAGTGACTGTTGCACATGGGCTGGGATTGCTTGTGATAATACTACGGTCATGTTCATCGGATTCATCTTCCAGGACTTGATGGTCATTGTGATTATCAAGGTTTTAGCGCGTACGAAGCATATGAAGCAGCCTCTAAGCTTCATAGGTTGAGGGGAGATTTAAATCCATCCTTATTGCATTTGAAGCAACTCAGGCATCTAGACTTGAGTTGCAATGACTTTGGAGGGATCCAATTCCCAACCTTCATATCATCTTTTGGAGAGTTGAGGTATCTTAACCTCTCAAATTCCGGATTTGTGGGAGTGATCCCTTCTCAGTTGGGGAATCTTTCAAAACTGCACGTCCTTTCTGTTGGATCATATGAATCAACTAGCATGTCGTCAAACATGCACTGGTTGTCAAGTCTTCGTTTCTTGACTCACCTGGATATGAACGGCGTGAACCTAAGTGAAACAAGCAATTGGCTCCAGGTGATTAACACCCTTCCTTCTTTAGTTGAATTGCATCTGTCTAAGTGTGAACTCCTGCACGTAGATCCCCATGTTCCTATTCACAATCTAACATCCCTTACATTGCTTGATCTCTCTTATAACAATTTTAGTAGTCCTGTGCCATGGTGGATATTCGGTATTACTAGCCTCGTTTCTTTGGATTTAGATAGGTGTAACTTTCAAAGCCCTGTTTCCGGTAGTACTAGTATTAATATGTTTAGTAATCTAACTGCTCTCAAGTCGCTTTCTGTCTATAGCAACAGTTTCATGAATTCTTCTTCAGTATTAAAAGGGTTGTCTAGTAGTGTAGCTAGTAATCTCATTTCCTTGTATATTGGTTCTTGTGGTATCTCGAGTCCAGTTCTTGATTCCCTTCACAACTTTACCTCTCTTCTTAACCTTGACGTATCAAAAAATCAACTTACAGAGACAATACCTGAATCATTGGGTGACCTCTGTAATTTGAGATATCTTGGTATGTCATATGCAAAACCTCTTCAAAATAGCTTAAACCACATTCTTCAAAGTTTTTTTAAGTGCAAATCACCTGCCCTGGAGTCATTATTCCTAATGTCCATTGGACTTTCGGGTAATTTACCAGATCAACTGGGAAAACTTATACATCTAAAGCACCTGCTACTTGATTATAACCATATTGTTGGTACAATTCCAGATTTCTTGGGAAATTTCACTTCTATGAGGGAACTTTCACTTTCTAGGAATCTTATTTCTGGTCCTATTCCATTCTCGATTGGACGATTGTCGTCGTTGGAGTCCTTATATCTTTCAAATAACCGACTAAATGGTAGTATTCCTGATAGCCTCGGTCAACTTTCCAGATTGATTCATTTAGATCTTTCTTATAACTTGCTCAAAGGAGTCATGACAGAAGCTCACTTTGACAACTTAGTGAGCTTGAAATATCTAAATGGAAACAACTTAACCATAAGACCTCGGCTTTCGAACTGGATTCCCCCTTTCCATGTATCCTATTTGTATTTGAACTCATGGGGTTTAGGACCTCAATTCCCATTATGGATTCAACTGCAGAAGGATCTGATAGAATTGGACATAAGCAACACAGGCATTTCAGAATACATTCCTGAATCATTTTGGAGATCATTCACCAACCTCAACTGCTTAGATATGTCTCAAAATCATATACAAGGAACATTGTTGAGTATCCCATCAACACTTCAATTACTCGACTTAAGTTTTAATGCGTTTGGTGGAAAGTTAACTCATCTCTCCAATGACGGGCTTCCGATTTCTTTGGATTTATCAAATAATTTCTTTGAGGGTTCATTAGATCATTTGTTGTGTTCCAATGGTGTGAAGGAGACGCAATCTCTTGATTTGGGTAATAATACTTTGTCGGGTGTCATTCCAGAGTGCTGGGAGAAGTGGCCGAGATTGAGATTCTTAAACTTGAATAACAACAATCTTTCTGGTAGGATTCCAAGTACTTTGGGTTCTTTATCTTGGCTAGGATCATTGAGCATAGGCGGGAACAATCTCTCGGGAAGATTGCCTGATTCTCTAATGAACTTGACCGGCTTAAATATCCTCACACTTGGAAGAAATGAACTTGTTGGAAGCATTCCAACATGGGTTGGAACACAACTCTCTTCTTTGAGATTGCTCAACCTTAGGTCCAACAATTTTCATGGAAATATTCCTCAGGAGCTTTGTTATCTTACAAGTATTCAGATATTGGACCTTGCTGATAACAATCTATCAGGAAATATTCCAAGATGCATCAGCAACTTCAGTGTACTTTCCGGAAAAGAAAATATCTCAGATGATCAATTTTCCTTCTATGTGGTTTACGGTGGAGCAACTATAGCTAGTGATTTACTCGTGACGAAGGACGACAGGACACATATAGCACTATTCTTCAATGGGTGTTGTTGTTAGACCTTTCGAGTAACAATCTTTTTGGGAACATTCCAAGTGAGCTTACGACCCTTGTAATGTTGAAATCATTAAATTTATCAAGAAATCAATTGACGGGAAGGATCCCAGAGAAAATTGGAGGCATAAAAGCCTCGAATCCTTTGATTTATCATTCAACAATCTTTCTGGAGAGCTTCCCATGAGCTTATCAAGCTTGAGTTTCTTGAGCAGCTTCAATGTGTCCTACAACAATCTGACAGGTAGAGTTCCAACAGGTACTCAGCTTCAGGGCTTCAATGAGTCTAGCTTTTTCGGTAACAGACTTTGTGGAGCTCCTCTAACTGAGCGTTGCGTAGTCGAGGTACCTGATACAGGATACCAAAATGAAGAAGGATCACATGAAACAGACTGGGGCTTGATTATTTGTACGTTGCTTGGATTGTTTGTCGGTTTTTGGATCGTTATTGCTCCATTGATAGTCAGCAGATCATGGAGGACAACTTATTTCCGCTTCTTTAGTAAAATGATGGGTACATAAAGTTATCATCAATAAGTATCGTTGAATATCTCGCACGTAATATGTTTGATAACGTTATGCTTAAACTCAATATGTCTTGCGTTATGGCTTTATTATAATATGTTTCCTCTAAAAAGATTGATGAAGAAAATAATAAAATATTTCTTAAACGTGGTGCTTTTTAGGTTGAAATTAAAACAATATATTGTTGAGTTTAAAGGTAGTTTACTTTAACCACTCTGGGTGGTTATTTATCCGTAGTTCTATTTCAAAGGTTCACCACTGAACAAGTGAAACTGTAATTGGCATGACTCCTTAGTGTTAAATGGTTGCATTATCCTGCCGGGTGTAGATGACAACTAACAACATAACAATCATCAGTAACAATCATCAGTAACAATCATGCCTCTTCAAATAATAACATTATTCCACGAAAAGCGTTTAAAAGCCCGTGAATCAGGTACAACATGCTACATTACATCATGCCTCTACAACATGCTCAAATCTGAAAGAGTGCATCCACAATAGTACCTATCATTTTAAAGAATAACAAAACCAAGTCATCACTGTGAGGGCACTCGGTGCAGCTGCTAAACAACAGTACAATTTTGTATTTTAGTTGTGAAATCTTATGTCAATTTCTATTTTAACTTTTATGTATTAGAGTAAAACACACAATAAGTTTTATTTATTACATAAAACATGCTTACGAAAATAAAATAAATAGTAAATAAGTTAATCAGACCAACCAACGGAACCAAACGGATTGACCCGACCACGACCCGTTAAGCCAAAAGAGCTCATGTGTTCATGTCGAAACTCACCGGTACTAGTTATACTAAACCAAAACCCATAAATTTTATTTCACGTTGGTGTTGTATTTTCATATCATGCCAAATCCTTATATACTATTTAATATCCCCCCTATTTACTTGTTCGTATCCCTTATCATCAACATATCATTATAAGGCATGCATATAAATGGTGGTCCTAGACCAGAACCCAGCTTATATGGATTAACTAAATGTTTAAATGGGCCTGCATAATATTTCCATTTGATTTTGGAAACCTATTTCAAGAATTGTGTAAAAGCTAGGGCTTATAGTCTTAAAAACTATAAACAAACCCAAACAAAGCAATCACCCATTTGACTTTTGGGCTAGAGGTGGACATTCAAACTGAGTAATTTGGGACCCAAAACCGGCAACCAATTGATCCAAATAAATAGTGAAATTAGTTTGTGCGAATGGTTTCGCAATCCAATCGGATTGCCAGTTTAAAATCAATTTGAGAATATTTTATTTTAAACTGGTTAAAGTCATATTGGACCGAGCAAGGTGTTCTTTATTATTAGAAAAAATCAAAATGTTTTAGCAAAACGATCCCCACATTTTGAGGCAATTTTAGTTGATTTGTTCATATACCCATTTCCTTTATGTTAACATCAGCTTGTTTTCCAATTTGTCATGGTAGCTAAAATATATATGGACTCTCTTGAGTTTACTTGGACTTAGATGGTTCTCAATTGTTGTAATATAGTCTTATTAGACTATGAAATTTTTGGATCAAACAATAATTGAGTTTGGCGATAATTGCATGATGCATGTTCACTCATTTTTTATGAAAATATCCACATAAATTGGTTTTCTAACTTGTCGTGACCGTTAAGTCGGAGAGTTTATTCCATTGGTTAACTGATTTTTCAGAGTTTAATTCCGATCGTTATAAGGCAAAATGAAAACTACATTTAGAACATTAATAAAAATTATATATAATGTACAATTATATTATCAAGTGGATCAACCGTGACATACAAATGTTTATATAGGATGTACCAATTTGTTATGCATGACTTTCCTTACTGACAACAGCGAATGATTCAGAATCTATCTCCATCATCTCCCGATAATTTACGTCTTCTTAAATCCCTTTTACCCGTTTCAAGATAATTTGTGTTTGTGCGTTTTACTTTCAATTGTTTCGTAAGTTAGGACATAAAATTTTATTGATAATGAGATTGGTTTAATTTCGTGTTTTATTGAAGATTATTGTAGATGGTTTCTCTAATCTCTGATAAATTTTTTATCTTTTTATCTCATGGTGTCTTGATTTCTTTCACTGCATGTCTTCATTATATAATTGTTTGATAGTGCAAGCTAGGTTACAAATCTGAAATATGTTTTCTGAATAGTAAGTGGTAATTAATTTTAAAAGTCTTTGACATGTGGATAAAGTATGATCTATTTAGTGGCGTAACTTGAACACTTAAGTATTTAATGGGGTGGGGGTGAAAATAATTTTCTTCCCCCGTCTCCACTAACCTCCGCCAATGGATCTATTAATGTTAAAACATCACGATGGATATTTTTATTTTAAATTAGTAATTGTGTTTATTTTGGGTTATAATTTGCGCTTAACACAATAACATCTGTTGAAGATTATCAATTGTATTACGTCTTAAGATGAAACCTGATATTGACCTTGATTTTTGCATATCAATTATGTAAAGTATACACAATTAAATATTAATACTCATACGAAGGTTCTTTTCCTGTACGTATTTATAAATATTATGTAATTGAAGGTGTATCTTAATATGGATATCATGCTGCTGCTATCAATGAAGCTTGAATTGTTTATTTATTTATATTTTTGTATACGAAATGTTTTTGTATGTTAGAATGGACGTTGGATAGATGTATTCAGACAACTAAACTAAGCTTCTATTCACGTATGCTTTTAATGGATTACAAACGTGTATGATGACATGTAAGTTTAAAGTTAAAAACCCGGTCATCTCGTAACCCTATATCAAGAAAATAACGTTAAGTAATATTTTAATGTTAGTACGTATAAATAAATAATTTTGGGTTGACACCATAAAAATAATATATTTCTTCTTTTTAATAAAAAATCACTAAATTTGTAAACGTGTATGATGCCGCATGCGCTTATTTTTAAGTATGTTTTGAATTGGTTTATGTTTTGACTTAAACTTTGTTTGAAAACGAGTGGGTAAAATATATTACATTTTTTAGTCGACGGTAAATTTCAACTTATTCTATATATATTCTGTTGTTAACTTAATCAGAAATAAGTACGATCAATGACAGCTATACTTTATCATTTACCTATAACCGAGCCTTGCTATTCCTTGAAAAATATCAACAATGAAAAAAGATTGTAACCATAAAAATTGGGTAAACGATAGGCTTTGACTCGGCATCATGTAAATGAATGATATCGTTTAGTTCATTGAGTGATTCCGATTTGTTCTAGTTGAGATAAGGTCTGTTTATAAATAGCTGTTTCCTTGATGTTTCTTAACATGATCAGTTAGGTGCTCATATTAAGAACATGATGCATAACCACAATTAGATCGAACCCAAACACGAGTGACTATTCGATCTTGTTCGATTCTCTTCGTCATTGATCAATATGAGTTCTTGTTTTTCATTTTCTCGTTTCTCTTCTTGCTCCTTTTGTCTACTTCTTTTCATGGCCTCGTTACATTTGTGTTTTTCTGATACAAGCTCTGATGCCATGCTGTGCATGGATGATGAAAGACAAGCACTTCTCCAGTTCAAGCATGGACTCATAGATGGTCCAGGTCGACTTGCATCTTGGGTCCGTGAGGAGAATAGTGATTGTTGCAAATGGGCCGGAGTCGTTTGTGATAACGTGACCGGTCATGTTCATAAGATTCATCTTCCATGTAATTGTCGTATTGATATCGATTATTACAACGTGGTGAAATCACTTGAAGAATGTTCAAAGCAAAAACTAAGAGGAGAATTGAGTCCATCCCTACTGAATCTTAAGCAACTAAGGCATTTAGACTTGAGCAATAATGATTTTGGAGGAAAGCAAGTTCCGAAGTTCATTGGTTCTCTTATGAACTTAAGGTATCTTAACCTCTCACGTTCCAAATTTGGTGGAACAATCCCTCATCAGTTAGGGAATCTATCGGAATTACGGATCCTCAGTCTCGGAAGTTTTCATCAAGGAACCTACATTTATCCTTATGAATCATATAGCATGATGAATATGCAATGGTTATCAGGTCTTCGCTTCTTGTATCACCTGGATATGAGTGGCATAAACCTTAGCAAAGCAGTCGATTGGCTTCAGGTGATTAACACCCTTTCTTCTTTGTTGAACTGCATTTGTCTGATTGTAATCTCATGCATATACATCCACATGTTGCTAGTCTCAATCTTTCATCCCTTTCTTCACTTGATCTTTCTGGAAACTATTTCAATAACAGCTTAGTTCCAAGGTGGCTTTTCAGTATAACTAATATGGTTTCACTAGATTTAAGGGGGTGTCATTTTCGGGGACCTATTCCTAGTAGTAGTGAAGGCTTCCATAACATGACCTCTATAGAGTTGCTTCATGTGAGTGGGAACAGTTTTATGAATTCTTCATTAGTGTTAAAAGGATTGTCTAGTAGTAATCTTGTCTCACTAGATATCTGCAATTGTGGGATTTCAAGTTCAATTCTTGATTCCCTTCACAACTTGACTTCTCTTCTAAGCCTTGAACTTTCAGATAATCAACTCACAAAAACAATGCCGAAATCGTTATGTAACTTTTGTAATTTGAGAGAGATTGATTTGTCATATAACAATTTTCTTAATATTAGCTTAGGATCTCTTCTTGAAAGTTTTTTCGAGTGCAAATCACCTAGCTTGGAGTCAATATTAATTATAGAGTACCCGGGATTTCTCTCGTTCGAAAACAATCGTATTGTTGGCACAATTCCAGATTTCATAGGACGACTGTCTTTTCTGAAGCATTTACATCTTGATGGTAATCTTATTTCTGGTCAAATTCCATTCTCAATCGGAGGATTATCGTCATTGGAGGTGTTAAGTGTTTCAAATAATCGACTGAATGGCAGCCTTCCGGATAGTCTCGGTCTACTTTCAAATTTGAAACATATAGATGTTTCTTATAACTTGTTGACCGGTGTCGTGACAGATGCTCACTTTGCCAACCTAATCAAGTTAAAATACCTAAAAGCATCAGACAATAACTTGATCCTCAGACCGCGTGTAGCAAACTGGTATCCCCATTTCCGGCTGGAGGTTTTGTCTTTAAATTCATGGGATGTAGGGCCTCAAATTCCATTGTGGTTGCTACAGCAGAGCAAGTTAGTGCTTTTGGAGATGATCAACACAAAGATATCATTAAACTTTACTCCTTCGTTTTGGATATCATTCCCCAATCTAGAACATCTAGCTATGTCACAAAATTATATTCAAGGAAGGTTGCTTGGTATCCCTAGAACGCTTTTTGTACTCAACTTAAGTCATAACCAATTGAGTGGACACTTACCTGAACTCCCAAATAATTCATGGATATCTTTTTTGGATCTATCATATAATTCATTTGTGGGATTGTTACATCATTTGATATGTCCTTATGGTGGAGAGCAGCTCCTGGTTCTTAATCTTGAGAATAATCAACTATCAGGCGCCATTCCTAATCAGTGTTGGGAGAAGTACCCGAGTTTAGAGTTCTTGAACCTGGAGAACAACAATTTGTCTGGTGGGATTCCAAGAACTCTAGGATCTTTATCTTCAATGATGTCATTAAACTTGCATAACAACAAGCTTTCGGGGAGATTACCAACTTCTCTGAAAAACTTGAGAGGATTAGTTATCCTTCAACTTGCTAGAAACAAACTTAGTGGTAGAATTCCAACATGGTTGGGGACAAAACTCTCAGCTTTGAGAATTCTCAACCTCAGATCAAATAGTTTTCAGAGAACTATAACTCATGAGCTTTGTTATCTTACTGGTATTCAGATCTTGGACCTTGCTCATAATAATCTATCAGGAAATATACCAAGATGCTTCAACAATTTCACTATCCTATCTGGGAAAAAAGATATTATTTCTGAAGACAAAGGGGTTCTTAGTAGTGCTTCATTGGTGATAAAAGGACGAGAAGACATATATAGCACTATCCTTCGGTTTGTAATGCTCGTGGACCTTTCAAGTAACAATTTTTCCGGGAGCATCCCAAGTGAGCTCATGGCCCTCCACGCATTGACATCTTTGAATCTATCAAGAAATCACTTGACAGGGAGTATCCCAAAAAAGATTGGAGATATGAAATCACTTGAATCATTTGATGTGTCTTTTAACCGGCTTTCTGGAGAACTTCCTGTGAGTTTATCAAGCTTAAGTTTCTTGGATAGCTTCAACGTGTCCTACAATGGTTTCACAGGAAGAGTCCCATCAAGCACACAACTTCAGAGTTTCGATGAGTCGAGCTTCTTTGGCAACAAACTATGTGGACCTCCACTGAATGAAAGTTGCATAGTTGCGGTACCAGATGCTACCCATGAAGAAGAAGAAGATGATGATGAATCGCATGGAACAGATTGGGGACTGACAATTAGCATGGTGTCTGGATTTATTGTTGGTTTTTGGGTTATTGTAGTTCCTTTGATAGTCAGCACCACATGGAGAATTTCATATTTTGGTTTCTTGAGAGATTTGAGGTATATGGTCTGTAATGTCATTCGTAAGCATTTATGTAACATATTCCATAAGTGATAGAAGAATGTTGTAATTAAGTTTTCCTTTTTGAAAAGATAGCAATTGTATTTGTAATAAGGTCACAACCTTATCTTCCTAATCTACTAATAAGCTTTTCTTTATAACGACAAAACTATAATACTCATAAACTAAACCATCATAAATTACTCCCTATCGGATTCAGTTTTTTTTAACCATCATAAATCACTCCCTACCGGGTTCAAATTTTTTTCGGACGCAAAATCTTACCACTGAGCTAGAACTCTAGTGGCACTAATGAGCTTATTTATCCATATAAATGGATAATGATAAAACCCATTTTACTTTTAGTTTTAAAAAACTTTCTGAATAGACTACTCGGGAAAAAATGTGTTGTGTAAATATTGTATATATAATGTTTAGAAATTGATGAAAAAACTATTAATGTAAGTGGCCAAGGGCTACTTTTATCATTGAAATCGGCACTCCCAATGGTCAAAAGGGCATTCACATTGCAACCATTACGAAACACAGCCATCGTGCCCCTACCACGCTGGGATGGGGGTTGGGGGGGTTGGGGGGGCATTGGTTTGTGTGTTTAGAGAAGTTGAAGGTTAAGAAAAAATATATTTGTGTATCGATGATTAAAACATATATTAGATAATTACACACAAAACTGAACATAGTATTGTGTGATGTATTATTAGAGAACTGGGCAATATTTGACGTGAAAAATGTATAAATGCAAGACAAAGTCAAAGAAAACTTTAGAGATGTTGTCTTTTTTGTGAAATCATCTATTGTAAATTCAAAAACTTCAAAAGCTAAATAGAATTGAAGTTTATTGAGCTTATTTTATAGAATTTATACTAAATTGATTTTTTAAAGTTATTATTTGAAAAAAAAACTTGTTATACTAACCAAATACTAGTTAATTGAATCAGTTATAAACATTTTTATTTCACATGTTAGGGCTTGCTAGTAGCGTAAATCAACTATTAACCGGACTAGTTAATGAAGAGATTGGTTTGATAATTCATTGACCAAACCAGTTTGGTGTTGGGTGGTTATTCGATTGTCCAAAAATCTGGAATGGTTTCCAATGAACAAAGTTGCCTCAAAATAGTCCCAAAATATACAGCAACAAACTAGGCGGACGAATAGGGCAACAGCCAGGGGCGGCCCATAGACCTGTAAAAACAAGTTAGGGCTTTAGGCCCAATCAAGATAACAGACCACCAAAATATGCCTGTAAAAACAAGTGAGAACGCGATTCTCACTTCGGCCGTTGCAGATTCGCACACCCACAACGGGACGATGGATTTGAAAAGGCTTTGGTTGTCACTAAAGAAATAGCTATATATATGAATATGAAACCTAAATTTTGTAAGAAACGTATTATTATAGAAATAAAAAGTATGATGAAAATGTTGATAATGAAACTATCAATACTCTTATTGAATATTTTAAAATTGATTATTTTTTATATATAGTAGACTAAGCTACTTCTTCACTTCAAACTAGATTTGATCAATATAAAGAGTTTGAAACTAATTTTGGTTTTCTATTTAGTATAAAAAGATTAAAATCCGTAAATGAAGAAAGATTAAAAGAAAAATGTATTCATCTTGAAAATGTTTTAAAGCATGATGATAAAATGGATGTTAATGGCTTAGATCTATTTCAAGAACTAAATTTTTTAAAGAGAACTTATAGATATAAAATGTAATACACTTTTAAAGATATTAAATTACATTAAAAAATTAATTCTTTTTCAAATGTATTTATTGCATATAGAATTATCTTAACTATTCATGTGACCATTGCTTTTGTCAAACGAAGTTTTTCTAAGTTAAAATTGATTAAAAATTATCTAACATCTACAATGTCACAAGAAAAATTAAATGGTTTACCTATTTTAACGATTGAAAAAGAATTTTACAAAAACTTTGATTACGACGAGTTTATTAAAGAATTTGCAATAAGCAAAGCTAGAAAAATAAAAACTTGATTTAAAAATATTTACTCAAATAAATTAAAACTTATTTCTTTAAGTAAGTTTATACCAACATCATAACATTAAAAAAAATTTAACTCCGCCAATTATAAAATTTTTAGTTTAATATTATCGGTCCCTAGCCGGATAAAAGAGGGGGTTTTTATAATAATGTTTAAAAAGACCTTAAATTTTAATTTCGGTTTAGACCTCCAAAAACATTAAGACGTTGTTGCCAACAGTGGTTGTTTGGTCAAGACAAACACATCAACCACAAGAATATATGTTCTCAAAGTGATGACAGTGGCCCGCCTGTATTTACACATAAAAAAACACGAACACAACAAACAAAAAACTAAAGCAGAAAATAAAAACACTAGATTTTTAATGATTCGGTTTAATCTAACCTACATCCATAACTCCAAGTAGCAAGTCAATCTTATTACTTTTGAAGTGATTAGAAACTACAATTACAATGCCCAAATCAGGAGTATTTTTAAAAAAAGGTGTAATTGTTAATTTTATTTACCAAAATGGTTTAGTTGGTAAAATATATTCTAAAATAGTGTAGTTTTTATTTTTTTTCTCACTCCTATTATTATTGCCTACTCATTAAATTTTATTTAATACTTATAGGATAATATCTTTAAATTTTAAAATTTATTTTTTATTTAAATTATTTTTTTATAGTCTTCCTGAAGTTCCTTTTGAGTTTTTTCTAAACTCTAAAAACCTTTTCTGAAATGTTAGATTATAGTATTAACTAGTATTATGCATCACTTTACGGCCGGGCACAAAACAATGTTAAGTAGCATCAATGTCACACTGTTGCTAGTGATCCCAACACTAGAAAGACTCGCAAAACAAAATAAATAAAAACAAAAAAAACGTAAACGTAAAAACATTGAACTATTCACGCCTGGTGCGGCTTGTTAATGTGTAAAAATTAGATCGAAACGTAAAACGCAACGGCATCATTAAACAGAAAAATAGAGATAAAAACGTTGAACCACATACGCATGTTGCGACATGTTAACTTAATAAATTTTAGACCGAAACATAAAAACGAAAAACGTATGAAATATAAAAAATATATAAGATCACAGTTGAAAGTGAAAAAAAATGTTTGTGTTAAATATAAAAGATGAAAGCTATTAAAGTTAAAAGTATTAGTTTTTTTAATAAAAAAAACTACAACCTATTAACATGATGTACAACTAAATATGCATAACTAAGTAGAAAATTATATATATATATATATTATATATATATATATAATATAGATATGTTAGATTATGTGCAAAGTATAATATCTATAAGAATATTTTCTAAGTTGTTACACGAATGGAAAAAAATTTTGGAAAAAGAGGATATAGAAATGGTAAAAAGCAAACGAAACTTAAATAAAAATATAGAGTAAATTACTATTTGTATCCCTGATGTTTTCTTATTTTAACCATTTGTATCCCTACAGTTTCAAAGTCTTGATTCGCCCCCTAACGTTTCATTTTAGTTCAATTTGAATCCAAATAACTAACTCCGTTAAGTTATTCTGTTAACTCTTTATGAAAAAAACTAAATTACCTTAAGAGTAAAAAAATAAAAATAAAAAACTTTGTGGGACCACCCACATCATCTTCTTCTCCTTTAACCTACACAACCTCCACACCTCACGCACAGTACCACCACCCACTACCACCGCCCTCCACAACCCCCACCACCCCTATTACCACCGGCCTCTACAACCCTTACCACCCCTACCATTGCAGGCCTCCACAACCCCCACCACCCTTACTGCCACCAACCTCCACAACCCCCACCACCTCCACTCATGTAGGCCTCCATACCCCCACCACCTCCACTCCCACCTACCACCACTGTCTCCAGCCATCTCAACCCACACCACCTCCACTGTCGTCGCCCTCCACAACCCCCACTACCTCCACTGTCGCCATCCTCCACAACCCCTAAAACTTAATCGACCAAATTTATGATTCGAATCTACCTTGAACCGCAATCTGAAGATCAATTGCAAAAAGAAATAGCAATCAGATGTTGAATAACGAGGGCGAAACTTCTAGAAGCCTTATGAAGCATAGAATAACAGAAGCCCCAGTGTGGCTCCGGCAGGATCTATTTCTCGGCCTTCTTAGTTGCCATCTTGAGCTTCAAGAGAGGGTAAAAATCGTCCGGATGCTTCAACACTACCTTTAGACACCCATTTTCTCGCTGATTTGATCGATTGCAATCAGATCGCAGGAACGTTTTCTTGTGGTGGATCTACAGATATGTGTGACACTAACAATTGGAGGTTGTGTGGTGTGTGCGGGCCGGGATGAATGAAGATATATATAGTAAAAGACTCGCGACCTGATGGTTGGGTGGTTGTGTTGGCGGCGGGGTGGTTGTGGTGGTGGTGATGGGGCTGTCATGGTGATGACCGGGTGGTTATGGGGATGGGGATGGTTGTGGTGGTGGTGATTTGAAGAAGATGATGGTGATGGATAGGACCCACAAGGTTTTTTATGTGTTTTAATTTTAAGGGCAGTTTCGTCATTTTAATAATAATTTTAACAGAAACATTAACAGTGTTACTCATTTGAACTCAAATGGAGATAAAAATGAAACGTATAGACTCAAATGAAGATAACATGAAACGTTAGAGGCTAGATGACAATTTTGAAACCGTAGGGATGCAAGTGGTTAAAATGAATAATTGTCAGAGATGCAAATGATAATTTACTCAAAAATATATTACATTTTAGGTTATAATGTTGCATGAAATAAAATACATTTTTATATTAATACAATATTCTTAACATTTGGATTATTTTCTTATAGTTTTAGGAAAAAACTTAAAAGAATTTCTAGAAAACTATAAAAAAAGTTCAACTTAACTAAAAACAGTTTTTAAAATTTAAATATATTATTAATACAAGTATAAAATAACATTTAAATAAGTAGGAAATAATAATAGAAGTGAGAAACAAATAAAATTAAAACTACACTATTTTAATAAATATTTTACCAACTACACCATTTTAATAAATAAGTTTTTTAACTACACTACTTTGAGAAAAAAAACTCCCCAAATCAGCCTCCACATCCAACATTATTACCTATATTAAAAACCAACTCCTATGCTACAATTTATTATTTTTAAAAGGGAAAACTTCTTATGATAGTAAGCAAGTTTTAATAGCGTTCCAATTAAGTCACTCATATTTTTATTTGTTCTAATTAAGTCATTTAAGTTTTAAGAGTGTTCCAATTGAGTCACTAATACTTTTATTTGTTTCAACCAGGTTATTAAAGTTTTAAGAGTGTTATAATCTGGTCACTAATATTATTTTTAATTGTTTTAAATATTTACAATTTTTTTTAAAAATAATTCAGTTTTTTTATAAATATTATTAATTTTTAAAGAAACTTTAATTTTTTTAATCTTTTTGCAACTTATGAATGACCTAATTAGAACGATCCTGAAACTATAGTGATCTGATTGCGACAAAAAAATTTACGAGTGACCTGATTGAAACAAAATTTTTTATGAGTGACCTAATTAGAACAATTCTAAAACTTGATTACTATTTTACAAAGTTACATTTTTTTAAAATTGGCAAGTTTTATTTTTCTTTAAAGAGTTAAATGTGTTTTTCATCCCTGAGGTTTTATTGAAATTATCATTTAAGTCCAAAATTTTTAATTTTGTTATTTGCATCCAAATATTTCACAAAAATTATCATTTGAGTCCATTTAACTACTTCTAATTAACACCATTAAGTTTCTTATTTAGGAGTATTCTTGTCAAAAGAATTAAAAAAAATAAAAAATTAACTCTACATGAGGAGTCATATAAGTTAGCTTTGTTTGGTAATCATCATTACGATTTGAATTCACCTATTATATAAAATAAAATATAATGATAAGTACCTAAAGTGACTAATCTTAAACTTTATAATATATACATCACAAAAAATACATAAATAAACAAACAAGTCATATGACACAAATCATTTGAATCGTAATCATAAAAGACAAATCATTATAAAAATATAAAAAAAATAAACAATATGAGATTAGCAGTCCTCGAATTATAATCATAAAATTATCAATCATCATAATCAAAATCAAACTCTAACCAAATAAATATATTATTTAATAAGATGGGAAAAAGTAATATGACTACTCATGTTGACTTTATTTTTTATTTTGTAATGTTTTGACAAAAATACCCACAATGTAGGAAACTTAACGGAAAATATTAACGGTGTTAATTACAAGTAGTTAAATAGTTTCAAATGACAATTTTTATGAAACATTTGGATACAAATGAAAAAATCATAAACTTTTGGACTCAAACGGCAATTTTTATGATACCTTAAGAATGAAAATCAAATTCAACTCTTCTTTAAATTAAGGCGCAAATCAAAATTAAGATACAAATCATCTGTGATTAAAAGAGTGAGATGTTAGGCTTCAAAATTATCAACAAGTCTTAAAGAATATTATATTGCTTTTCAAAATTTATTTAATAAAAATCAAACATAACTTTAAGAAATGTCACTTTAACATCCTCAAATTTATAAACTTCAAGATTTCCTGTTGTACATTTTTACTTAACAAACAATTTTTTTACGTACTTATTTTTTTATATGTCGGTGTAAATTCGAGTTCGTCTACTTTTTACCTTAAATTTGCTCTAGATAAAAGTTGGATCAAATCACTTTAACATCCTCAAGTTTATAAACTCCAGGATTTCCTGCTATACATTTTTACTTAACAAACAAATTTTTTACGTCCTTACTTTTTTATATGTCGGTGTAAATTTAAGTTTGTCTACTTTTTACCGTAAATTTGCTCCAGATAAAAGTTGGATTATATATAAAACGCTTTAGTGATAATATTTACATATGTTTTGAGTTTGACTACATTACGACGTAGATTTGTTAGAAAACGAGTAAGGTCAAATAAAACATGTTTGTGTTCGACGATACAAATTCGAGTAACTTTACATTTCGATGTAAATATTTTAGTTCAAAAACAAGTTAAGACGATTATAGTATATATTTTATCACACGCGTACAACGCCGCTGCAACATACAAATGTATTTACTAGTTTTATTAATAATCGAACCGATCATTCTAAAACAGCCGATATGTACACTTCTTACTACTATACAGTGGTTTGGTTAACCATAGCCAGAAGAGAAATTATAATAAAATACAAATGTTTTAACTAAAGCTCCTATAAGTATGAAAATCTCGTCCCCAAACATACCCTTAAGTGGCGGTTGATTGTTGATAAACTATCCCATTTATAAGATTAATCCTTTGTTTAAGAAAAGTTAAAAACCTTGACATGGTTAGCTATAAGTCACAGGAAAGTAGGCACAACAGATAGTTTTATTTCATTTGTTTATGTATTTGGTGGTGTAACAAACATGTTGCTTTTGAAAATATTCTCCGAGAACTTTGTTATCTTACACACATCCAAATTATTAATCTTGCGAATAACAAACTTTCAGGAAATATTCCAAGATGTTCAGCAACTCTAGTGTTCTATTCCGGAGAAAACCTTTATGGAAAGATCCATTTGCCTTCTCTCAAAGTAATTTTGGAACGGATCATACAAATAGTGATACACTAGTGATAAAAGGATGAGAGAGCTCATATACCTCTATTCTTAATCTAGTGGTGCATATAGATCTTTCGGTTAACGATTTTGATGGGCACATCCCAAGCGAACTAACATCCCTAAAGGCATTAAGGTCATTGAATTTATCAAGAAGTCAGTTGACAGAAAGGATACTAGATAAGATTGGGGACATGAAAGCACTTGTATCTGTTGATTTATCAATGAACAAGCTTTACGGGGAACTTCCGATGTGCTTGTCAAGCTTAAGTTTCTTGAGCAACTTTAACGTTCCTCACAAGCACTCAACTTCAGAGCTTAGGTGAGTCTAGCTTCTTTGACAACAAACTTTGTGGTGTTCCGCTTACTAATCCTTGTGTAGGAGTCAAAGTACCCGATACAAACCACGAAGAAGACAATGACACACATGGAAAAGATTGGGGCATGATTATTAGCATTGTGGTTGGATTTGTTGTCGGGTTTTGGGTCGTGTTTGGGCCGTTGATAGTGAGCAGAACATGGAGGATTACATATTTTCATCTATTGAGTAAACATGGTTACATGATTTATGATGTTATGTATAACTATTGTGGTGTCCTGATCACTAAGTAAGGTAATGATTGTGTAATATGTTTCAAGAGTTTTTACATTTTACATTGTTGAAAAGTAAATTTATATCTTGTTAATACTCAAGATGACCATCAGGGTACTAGATGATGTTGATGTTATCAAGATTCCATTCTTTGCTCTGTTGTTTACTAGGCTCCAAACCTCGGTTTTATTTTACTGAAACTGTCGTGCTGAAATCACCAAGGTTTTAATTTCTATGTTAGTGTATGAGGAACAAAAAGTTGAATTTAATGCACTCTGTAAACTGTTAAATGGTGTGATAAAGGTAGATCATCATAATTAACCTAGAGATTTTGAAGTAATCCCCTATTGTAAAACATGATGGGTTGTAAGTAATATTACCAGCCATCTACTCAGGACCTCTAAGAACTAATCGTTTGCTTAGAGTCGGGTGCTAATTCATGTATCTAGTTATAAATTGTGAAATTTGTTGCTGTTAATTGATATCGATTCGACTAAGTTGTTGTTCTGCCATAAGACCTGTTGGTATTGTTGATCTTAAACTGCTTATATATGATTGAGAGTCCAATTGGCTTCAATTTTTTTCTGAATTCTGTGATTTTTACCCTGTGATACATTGGTTTGTCGGTCTTATAAGATTCGAAGAATGAAACAAAACCTTGTTTCTCCTCTATTGGCTCCAGCAATCGATCCGTTACTCTTCCTGCATCATAGCAGTTCATCTTTGAAGTTGCAATCACTCAAATCTGAAAGAGTTCATCCATAACATACATCTGAAGTTCTATAACATTAAAGAATAACAAAACCAAGTCATCACGGTGAGGGCTTGGTGTAGTGCAGCTGCCATACAACAGAACAATTGCCATATATAAACTCATGCAAGAAATGTATTCATAGTCTTCAACAGGTTGCACCGTACAAGAACTGACCATAAGGATTTGATGTGGTTGGATTTCTATGTTACAGACACAAGAAGTGAAGTTTCAATCTACATACTTATCTAATCAAAGGGGTCAATGCGTGGATCGTGTTCACTTGCCATAGCCATTCCTGTACAAAGACAAGTTGGGCACATAACCTGCAAAGTTCAGATTAAAAACATGCATAAGATTCAAAATCTTGACGACGACTCTTGAAACAGAGGGAGAGTGTATCAATAAGAACAGTTGCAATTAACTTGGAATTTTGTACACGCTCATAGAGCAAATGCATATGAAAAATAATAATAAACTCTTACTTTTCCTGCACCAGAGCAGTTGGAACATCTTTCAGTTTTAGGCGGTGACAGAGGTTGATTACCACCATTAGCAGATGCAACTGGGTCAATAAGTACAATTGCCCCCGTGCTAGCACATCGAGCACAAGCTAGATACCCTGCATCAGGTTAGATGATAAATAGCTTCTCTTTTTTCGCTGAGTTATGCTCAAAAGTCAAAAGTGACCCCTTAAAGACTGTTTGCCCAGCGTAAGCTACTAGGTTGTGCTTTACCTGGTCCCACTAGTTAGCAGTATAATGGTGGGCTCATGAGTTATTCCTAAGGGTCCACATGGTTACCAAAATAATGAAATTCAGTGATAACATTAAAACATGGTTACCTGTTCCTAAACAATACTTGCATCTTTTATGCTCCTGCTGTTTTACGTTGTTTATTTCAACCACCATCAAGGCTGAGATCACGCCAACTGCTCCTCCAGAGAAGGATGCCACTATGGGATCAACTTCACTAAATTTATGCAAAAAAAAACTCACTGAGTCCCAAAGAGAAGCTACATATCAACTAATTTGATTTATCAATATAACGAAGCTTAACCTATTAGTATCATGTCATACATTTCTCACTTCACAACTAACTCTTTAACCAGCCACGATATAGAGGGCCTATGTCTACTATTGAATTAATTTGCTAGAATATTTTTGGATTAGCGTAAAATGATACAAGACTATCAACCAAGGCCCATATTAGTCCCAAAACAATATGGGAAAACAAACAAGTGCCTTTTGGAGGTCTGACTGATTATATGTCATAAAATAATAACTGATCAGTTGCCATGCGTTAAAAAGATTATTTTAAATGTTATAGAAATCCCTCAATGGAGCAGATACACATGACTCATTTCATCATCATAAGCTAAATTTATTACAGTTGATCCATTACTTTCACCTGTTTGCTGTTACCAAAGGTGCTTCAGGGATCAAATACTTACACTAAATAACGTTCAGAGTCAAATATTTACTTAATATAAACAAGAGAACAAGATACTGTGTTCTATTCAAATTAGCAAGCACTAAATGTCAAAATAGAAAGCACAATAAAACACACGTTTGCCTATGTATACCTCAACTGCATTGGAAGATGCATGCTTGAAATAAAATCAGCATATGATGTCCCTCCTATTCCCAATTTCAGCTCCAACTGAGATGAGATTTCATAACACAAATTAGGGTAAGGAACTATATCAAGCAAATGTCTTCTAAATATAAGAACAACGTGCTCAAGTGACCAGTTCTACTGAAAATGTTGTTATTAGCTGAATGAAATATAGTACTAACAGGTGAGATTTCTCTAGGATAATCTCTTTTTACCATAGGGCACAAGGTGGGACATAAGAGATATTATTACCTTAGTTAAATCATAACTACGGGTAGCGACAGCAAAACATGTGGGTCAGGTAGACTAATGGATCAAAACCAATTACATAGGTTGGTCCATTTGGGGATCTGTTCCAAGATTTAGGTGTGACCAATTACACCTATAATATATAAAATCTTACCCAAATTAACCTACCTTTTACACAATGAGTTAAAAAAACAACTAGTGCCAAATCTAACTATGGGCAACATGATGAACCTAGTTCAATATTTGAATGCGTCTCGCTGCCTCTTCTACAATCATTACCTCTAGATAACCATAGCATAGTTCTTATTCTGTCGACCTAAAGAAAACTTAATAAGGAAGTTGTTAAAACACAAAGAGAACTTGTCTTCACTAGAGAATTTTTCTAGTTTTTAAAAGCTTTAAGGCCTCGTTATAAACTCCAGTTGCTTACTCTATTATTCTACTGTGAGAATGTGGCGGCTGACATAGAATATGTCAATATGATCACAATTATAAGGGAGAATAATAACAGGAGCTGATTAACAAAAAGAACTTACAGTAGGTGCGAGGAGACCACCAAAAATGATAATTCCAGATATAAGAGAAAAACATGTGGCATAGTATTGTTTGAGATTTGCTGATGACTGATAGAAAGAAGTAATATATTAGTTACACTTGATAACCATAATAATGAAAAGAAAAAACAAGAAGACGCCAATAACAGAGTTCCTATGTCTCTAATTGCATAAAGATATAGATAAAATAATATTGCCGCCAATCACCAATATGAAAAGTCAATTAACTTGCTATCGGAATATCAATGAAATAAAAGAGTTAAAACTTAATACCAGAGGAGGCAAAAAGGGGATGAACGAAGGAAAATTTGGAAGTTCGTTGTCTTGTTCGTCGTTTGAGATTCCAAGTTCAGCACTTTTTATTCTTTGTTGTATCCTAAGCCGACGAACCTGAGAAATTATGATATTATGCAAAATTTATAAACACCAACTCTGTTAACAGGAAGCAATTAACATGTAACTACAAAACAACTAAGCAAGTACAATAAGCGTACTTAGTTCGAAATAAAACATCCCTTCTCCTGAAGATAAACTAGCAGTATGCTGAAAGCTTAAGGAGTCAAATTAATTTAGGAAAAAACTAGTTGATAGTTATTGACAATGCAGATTCGAGAAAGTTACATTTGAATGAGTAGGAACCATTTAAAACATACTAAGCAATGGAGGGTAAAAACAGATTTCATGATCTTTTATATACTCTAAAGTGTTTTGGATGTTTTAACTATGGGTGAAAGGATAACTTCATAGTTAAAACGTGTTTGGTGAGGGAAAAATTTTAGGATGGGTGACCTCATGATATGTCTCCAATCATGTAACAAAATTATGAATCCTTGTGGGCAAAGTGGACAGGACTGGTTTATATGAGGTGCAGATGTTACAATAATGATGTTCAATGACTACAACATATTAGTAAAACTTGGAAGTTTCAGCGTCAATAACCTTACTTTTCTTTGGTTAGATCAGATTTGCTTTATGAAAACCAAGGCTTTAACACAACTGGAGAACCAACACAATACTACAGATGCAAATTAGAGAACTTGCTCACCTCCTCCATATGCAAAAATATCTTATTCCGACGACTCCTAATATTATCCTGAATCTCCTGTATATCCATTTTATCAAAGTCCTGAACCGTCTCAGGTCCTTCAATTATACAAACCTGTGCCAATCAACTACATCAAATCAATAACCACAGCAATTCGAACCACAGAACAGGTTCCATCAATTACGTCAGTAGGTAACAAAAACAACAAATAAACTACCAAATCAACAACTACAAGCGTTCAATTTTGGCCAAAACGCACAATTAACATGCAATCAAAGAACAATCGATTAGTCGATTACCCTGCCGCGTTTTTCCCCGATGAATCAGCATCAATCGAAGCAGCAGAAGCATACATAGACGCATCCGGATCAGACGACGACATCAAACGCCATCTGACAGTGGATTTCACGTTTCTACATAGATACCTGAAGTTATGGTGTGCTGCCGGAGCATACGAAGAAAACGACGGTGTTAACGGATACGAAGCATCCAGTATTCGACCCGAACATACCATCTCCTCCGATTAGTCGCCTTCCTCAGGGTAATTTCTCTTTCAATTCAACACTCAACACTGTGTGTTAATTATCATCGTCTATCACACACACTAGTGTGTGTGTGTGGTGTTTGTGTGTGTGTTCAGATAAAGACAATACGGAATCGTGAGGGTGAAACAATTTATGCAGCATGCCGGATCTCTAATGGAAGAAGGTAGGTTGTTTGCCACGTGTGTGGGCATTATTTCTTTTCTTTAATTATTTTCTTTTTGTAAATTACACTAACTACCTTATAGTTTGTCAAAATGACATTACACCCTATGCTTTTAGCTATTTGACTGTTTTCAACTAACTTAGTTTTTTTCTAAAACGGCAATGGTAAAAATTCTATTATCGTTAAATCAGATCCCTCATTCTAGCAAGGTGCGAGAGAAAAAGAGTATCCAAGTACATACATAGCGTTACATTTTTCTAAAATTAATACTATCCCAATTTTTCTGATGCAGTCGACTCAGTTTTGTTTATTTTTTATCCAAATGGCCTTGTATTATATATATCACTTAATAAATAATTATAGTATATCTTGTTGTAAACTATAGTTTTTTATGTGTTAGTGGTGCTAAATGTCGAATCGGTGACACGTAAATCTTAAGTTTACGCCTTTTTAAATGATAAAAACAGAAAATCATAAAATAATAACTAAGTTTGTATATTACACAATTATTGATCTTTATTGAATTTGTTATTTGTTTGTAATTAAATGTATAGCAAATCTACATAGTATGTTTAGTTCGAATGAGTTCTTTGACGATTATAACTAGTTACTTTACATGATCAAAGCATTTAGAACGTGCGTGAATTGCAACATGCTATAACTAAAGGTGTGTTTAGAATTATTGGATAGTTGATATGTTTGTTGGGGCCCTTGCTTGGCATATCCGGTGGTAATGTTCAGAATAGAAAATAACATGTGGCCTCCAACGCAAAATCCAACAATTGGTGGAATTGAAGTTTGAAAGTATCTTTCAACTTATCAAATGGATTATGTTTGATCTTTTAAAGGATGAAATTTGGATATTTAAAAATAAAATTAGTGTTTATAACTTATGGATTACAACCGGAAAAATATTTCTTTTAGCTAAAAGATAAATGACAACATGTACAAAAGAGCATCCACACGGTTTACATAGATGGCAAATGAAGTTATTTTTAAAACGTTAAAGCTTATAAAGATAAAATAAAAAGAAATTAATAATAATAATAATAATAATAATAATAATAATAATAATAATAATATTATTATTATTATTATTATATTATTATTATTATTATTATTATTATTATTATTATTATTATTATAACAATCAACATAGAAACATAGATATTAGAGGGAAAAAAATACGTAAGTACTTAATTTGAGAAAAGAAATTTAAAAAAACTTAAATAGATGAAAAGAAAACAAAACAAAACAAAAACCATCACATGATCTAAACAAATGTTTTCTTATTTATCAAGAGATTAATGTTTAATCAAGTTTTGATAAAATGAGAGTCGTAAATATTACTTTCAGATTGAAATTATTCGGTGGTTCACCCGAATAAATCAATCGAATACAACTCAGACGAGATCAAAATTAGTATGTTGTGTTGTGCGAATTTTGTGAACCATAAGAAGAAGAATTCGAAAGAAAAGTGACAAACATTGATAATCCAATTCGATTTTGAAGGAGAGAAACGGGAAAAGCTGTCATCTAGCACCTTAATCATTTTTTTATTTTAAATAACCATTAAAAATACATATTTTCCCACTTGAAGCCATTTTTACCAAAATAGAAAGTTTCCAAGTTAACTTGATAGCTCGACTCAAAACCAAGGGATGCCCTTTGGACCACGCTATCAGGGGCGCTGCCCCCGGACCCCACCAAGGAGGAGTTGCCCCCTTGGAACCCTCATTGTTTAGGGGTGAAGCCTCTGAAAAAATTTTCAATATCGAAGATCATAATATACTCAAAAAACATACACTTCGTGCCACTAAACTTGTCTAATAAATATTATGATTATATCAATATAGTTACTTAAAAATATGTAACAATTATAAGGAGCGCAGTGGTAAAAAAATTCACCATGGGACGCAAATCTAAGTTGTTTGCGGGAGGGGAATAAGAGTGCACTACTAGAGTTGTGTTTTATTTATGCTAGATTTCCATCATTCATATTTAAATTATAAAAACATCCGGTTAAATCTTATTGTTATGGCTACTATTTATTCCCTTTTAATAGCATTATGGTTATCCATTTTAGTAATATAAATATATTTTAGATCAATATTAGTGATGCTGAGACTAGAGCTTACTAGTATCGTGTCAAATTGCCCATATGGTAAAATAACGCATCTTATATGTTTGTACATTTAAAGGGAGAAGTGGTATCAACATGTTTGTATTTAAAAGAAGTTGCAAAATTTAGCGTAAAGTATGTATCTGGGTATGTATGACTATATTTAAATCTTGTATGGTATTGGTTTGCCTGACATGATTATACTCGTTGCTTGAAAGAAAAATAACTTGTAATTTAAGTGGATGTTGTATTCTAAAACATAAAAATAGTAATATAGAAAAAGATAGCTCCATTACAAACACACAAAGTCATGCTTGCTTCAAATGAGATACATTATAAATATGAGTGTCTACGTAAACCTACAAGCAAAGCCGTGCTTGTGAATCATTGTCTTTAAGTTTAGTTTAATATTGTCATTTGTGGTCGTCTTTGTAATCTTAATGAAAAATTAGACAAGACCTTTTATGTTTGTTAGTTTCTTTTTGACGTAAGTTATACTGAAATTTCTCTAAGCTGTAAGATGAGTTCACGTGCAACTTATAGTTTTCTTTTTTGAAAACTTGTTTGTATGTGCTCATCTATATAAACATATAACTGTAGCATAAAAAAAAATTGTTATACATACCACTCTCTAATGTTGATCAAACATGTTATTTTCCAAAACGTATTGATTGTTATGTGAAAATAAAAATCGACCAATAAACAACGACAATATGTGTAGGAAATATAACAAGTTGAAAGCAACCAGCTACATATTTTCATCAAATCAAATCATACGGAAAATTAAATTTACTTGAAACATACAAGAAATCAAATCAACTAAAGGTTTAACTCAAACGTACATATATTATATTTTAAATTAAATTTGTCATGAATACACGTGAGTTTCTAACACTTGTAGAGGCCGATATGATTTTTATTTCTAATTTCAAATCTGTTTATTAAATAAAACCAGGAATAACCAGTGTAACATTTGCGTTTAACCCATGATCTTGTTTTACGGTTTTACCGGATATGTGTGCAGGCCAGCAAACAAAACCCTAATTTTCACATTATATAAACCCGATACCACTCATATACAACAATCGCCACCATCTTCTTCGATTCACACTTCTGCTTACACTGTTTTTGAGTTTTATTTGTTCACAGTTTTACTAACGTTTAGAGATAGATCGCCATGACGACTTGCAAATTTCAAGCTCAACAGACCGGAATGCAGTCTTATCTCTCTACAGAGATCTGTTTGCGTGTCGATTATCCCGCTGAACTGAGCGATCTTCTATTTCAATGATTCAATCGATCGATTTTCTAATTTGCTTTTGTTGATTTGATTTATGGTTTATTGTGATTGATGTTTGTGGGGATTGCAATGAGGATAAAAGCTCCCTCTTCTGAGTTAGTATGAGGAAACTCTGCTGGCAGAATCGAACCAAATTAATTATCATGCCATCTGAGTGATTTTCTTCCCCACATTTGTCAATTGTTTTCACTAATTTGTTAATTTTTAAAGTAGTAGTCGTTTGATTGGGTTTTTTTATACTTTTAAATTTATCAGTTTAAGAATGATTTTTTTAGTGGAATGATGGATTGCCGTGATGACTCTATAAATTTCAAGCTCAACAGACCGGAATGCAGGATTCTTGATTGAGTTTTGCGTGTCGATAACCCGCTGACTGAGCAGTCTTTCATTTTGTTACTATTATTTTTTTTATATATGCTAATTCAGTGGTTTTGGATGTCAAAATCAAATGTTTGTTTTGAATGTGTATTATTGTTGTGTTTTCTTTTCAAATCAGATGCTTATTCATATAAGATTTTTTTTAAGACAAAATTTTTATTCAGCAAGAAAAACCCCAAACCAGCAAGGGAAAAAAGGAAGCAAAGAAGAAGTCATAAAGAAACATAAACAATGATAAAGAATTACTAATTTTGTGATACTAATAGTTACCTACTAACTTGTTTAAAAACATGTGATATCTAATTCAATTACTCCAATTTAAATGTTTGTATTCTGGACCCATAAATAACTTTAAGTCCCATCCTTTTCTAGTGGATAAATGAATGTTACTGTTAAGCGACCTCCAAGTATAAAGTTTTGTATTCCAAACTGATAATCTAGATTTAATTTTTTTGGAGGATAGATGCCCATTTTTTTTCTAAGAGAAAGGTAATTCACGCATTTTACGCTTTATCAATGTAGCCATATTTAGCCTTTGGTAGCTTAATACCAAATAGACTACATTTCTATGCGTTGATTTCCAAGCTAGACGCCAAATAGAAGCAACACAGCATCCTAAGTAAAATCTTAAAGTTCGCTTTTGACAATTCGCCCAATATGATTACATCATCAGGCTCCACTAACAAAAGGTGGGAGAGTGTAGGGCTATTATTTGTTAGATTAAGACCACAAATCACCCTCACACCACTAGCTTCAGTTAAAAGCTTCCATTGCAATGAGGAAGACGAATAGTGTAAGGGGGCTGTCCTGTCTAACCCCTCACATCACTAGCTTCAATTACCTTTTACCCATACACTTTATAGGGACGAAAACCCCATCTGATCAAGAATTGAATCTATGAACTCCCATGAGACGGAGTCAAATGCTTTGTTAAAATCTACTTTGAAATTGAAAATGAGACCATTGGATTTTGACTTCTTAAGCCAATATATCACTTTGTTAAGAACAAAGGGCCATCGAGTATGCTTTTGTTGGCAATAAAAGCAGTCTCGTTTTCAATTAAAGCTAATACGCGGCCTTGGCATTAGCTTTTCTGTGAATCTTTTCTCAAAGAACCACCGAGCTTCATCTTTAATAACAAGGGTATCGTTGATCCAGCAGGCACCAACCATCCCTAAAGATCCTTGCCACTTTTCTGCACAAGATTCCATTCTTTGACAAGAGCTTTTACGTTTCTAAGTTTGGTAGCGATACTCTTCCTATAGCAACTTCCACATGGAGCCACAAAGTGTAGAACTTGAAAGACTTGGGACCAAAGTTCACACCTGATCTGATCTGATCTGAGTTAGTGGGTTGTGATCCGAGGTTTTTTTTCAGCCAGGTTATAAGTAAGGCAACCGACCACTAATTCATAGAGTCGCTACAAACAAAATTTGATTGATCTGGTTGGCTTTGAGACCATTTTTGGACATATGTATACTTTGCTCCTCCCATATTGTATTCTTTTAATCCAATTCATATATAAATTCATTGAAAACCTCCATCCCCACATGATTGTATTCCGTATTCATCCGATATTATGGTTGCCTCAAATCATTAAAATCACCAAGAAAAATTCACATTCTAGCATATAACTCTTTGCATTTTGGTCTTGTGAGCCATAAACAACATAAACGAAAGAACAAAATAGATTGTCTTCTAAGCAACTCATAATGAATGTGCACATTAAAAACTTTCTCAAACAAACAAATATTCATCATCATCAACGCAACATCATTTTGGGTTGTTCATCGTCATCGACACAACATTAACAAGGATAATACACAAAAACAGGACCACACAAAAAACATCTACGGTTCTGGTATTGCAAAAATGTAGTGCCAATTGGTTTTTATAAAACCGAATTTCCAGTGTCTTGTTCCTCAAACGCCAACCGTGAAGTTTTTGCTAATTTAAAGTCTTGATCCTACAACAGATTATGTGTTACTATCCATCTACATCACACATACATAGCACCACAGCAGAAGCTTCAATCTTATTTCTAGCCAATGCTTTGCAAGTTACAAGTATTTTCATATTTAATTATAAACTTTGAACGTTAAGCTTTATTCTGATCCTTTTTTAGGATAACTAGTAGTCATATTATTAGTTGTAACTGTGTTCATTCCATCTCCCAAACACATATAATTACAGGTGCTCTTGTCATGCTACGATGAAATAAGTAAACCAGCCATATGTATATAATAATTTAACTTGATAGTACAATTGATAACAAAAATAACAAAAGTAAATAAAAAACACATAATATTTAGACATTAAATGCATCACATCTCAGACTTCACATGTTCAACCATCTTGCTTACCTTGGTTACAATTTCTTCCTTAGTGTCTTCAGGTTTTTTTCAGCCAAGTCACAAGTTTTGTCACAACCATACTCTCCTACCTGAAGCTTATATTGCAGATCTAATATATAGACTTTGGTTATTGACACACTCAATTTTGGTTATTAGAACACATTTATCTCTCTATCTTTCTCTATATATGTGTATTTGTAAAGACATAAAAAAGAGGGTGTTCCAATAACCAATAAGTCTACGTATGACACGTCCCTATACGTATATAAAGTAATTTGTGTTCTTACACAACAAAGAGCAGAAACTCCGTTAGAATAAACAGGTAAGTTAGTTATTAAAAACAAAACTTACAATAAATATATCTAAGTATGTCATCTCGCTTTTCATTTGACTTTTTACAGGTCACATAATTCTATCAGAAAATCCAGTGAATGAACGATGATCGACAAGTCAGAATATCAATAAGCGTAAATGGTGAAATTCATCAGGGGGACACCCTTCCCATATTAAAAACATCGCATCATTCTTGCCGTTCGTCCATTAGAATTTTAATTTCAAAACTAAAAAAACAGACAATTTAGGAACAAAACTACAGACTGAAAAATAATAATGTTTACCGCAAGAACAACCGAGGCATACATAATCACCATGAAGTCTAAAATTCTTAATAATCTGACACACAAAAACGATACAAAAAATACCGTTAAAATGTTGCAGAAGATAAGAACGTTATCGATTCACAAGACAGTGAAATTGCCTCAGATAAACTGATTCTTGCAGAAGGAAGAAGAATCTCAATAGGATAACCCTAAAGAGAAACCCTAAAAATGATTTAATGTAGCGCGGCTATGACTCAAAACGCTTCCATTTAGATAATTGGAAGGCGATCTTAAGGGCTGCGCATCAACAGATTAGTATAGAAACAAAACGATTTGTGATTACATCTTCTAATTGTGTAAAAAAAATAACTTTAACTGAACAAAATAACATATAAAAATCCCTTGATGAAGATGATATGAAGACAGAAGACTCACTAGATGATGATGGTACTCTGATGGAGACGATGTGTTAAACCCTAGACGACGATCGGTCTATTTGATAGTTCAACAATGAAGGAGATGACTGCCTTTTTAATAGGTTAAAAACTTAAAACCCTAGACGGTGATGTACGACCCTAAACACCTCTTAGTTGTGCCCTATATCTGTTTTATATATTAGACAAGCCCAAAAGGCCCACGGACCAGACAAGCCCAAATATCCAATTGCTGCATCAGCCGAACTGCTACATTCTTGGCCCAGATCAAATATATGCATATCCAAAAAAATAAAAAACAAATCGATTACAAAAATCATAGTAATAGTAATCCATATGTTTTGAGATTGAGTTGAATATTAGAATCATATTTCAACAGTAAACTACCATCATCTATTACATAAAGTAGTGTGTGATTATTGATAAATGCATATAAAGATGATACAAAGTATGAGGGCGGAACGATTTATGCAGCATGCTAGATATTTTTTAAAAAAACTTAGATTGTTTGCCTTGTTTGTGGGAGTTATTTCTTTTCTTTAATTGTTTTCTTTGTATATATTACACAACCTACCTTATAGTTTTGTTAAAATGGCATTGCACCATAGACTTTTAGCTATTTGACTTTTTTTCAATAAGTTTAGTTATTTGATCAGAGGTTACATTCATCATTTGACTAGTAACCGTAGTTTATCTCGTTGTAAACTACAATTTACAATTTGTCAGTAAGTCGATTGCTTGATCAGCGGCTCATGAATCCTAAGTTTACACCTTTTTAACATGATAAAAATATAAGATCATAAAATAATAAGTTATATATCTATACAAATTATGTGTGTATATAAAAAAATCTATATACTATATAAATTTCACCACTATTCACTAGTTATAAAGTCACGAGAGATCCTCTATATTTTGATTTGACTACAAAATTATCTAAAAAACTTAACATCCTGTAATTTGTTTTTTTTTCTAGTTAATATCTTTACAAATTGACTTATTAGTCACGTGGGTTTTATTCATGTTAGTTGTTATTTAATGAATGGTTATAGGCTTATAGCTATTTATTGTTGCTAGTTGTTTGGTGTGATAAAATGGAAAGTAGGATGCAATGTGAATTGTAGCATGTCCTTGGAATTAGTTGATATGTTTGTTGGGGCCGTTGCTTGACATGTATGCTGATGATGGTACTTCTAAAATACAAGAGTTAACTAGAAAATAATATCAAGATGTGTAAAATGAGTTATTTTACCATAAGGCCACATAGATTGATAAGAACGTAAAGATTTCTATTCATTATAGCTTTAACTTTTAGTCCCTAACTCGATAAATATCTACTGGATTTTACTGCTATCATCATGCCTCTTTCAACATTTATTTAATAATGTGAGGAGGTCGGAGAAAAGGTGAACAAAAAATCTATATAACGTTAATGTGACAACCCGAAAAACTTAAGAAACCTGGGACGCTTCTCTTTGAAGAAAACTGTATATTATTATAATATTAAAAATAGATTAGATTGTTTTTCGATACATGAGGCTATAGTTATTAACAATAATTTTCACATACTAGTCTAAGTAAATATAACTATTTAATTTTAACCGAAAAAATATAAACGTAGCATAAGTGTAAACATGGGCACCACACGTCCTTCCAACTCGACGACAATCTCAACATATGGCTGAGAAGCAAGGAAATAAACACATAACAAAATAAGTGACGTGTCACTTGTCGATAAGTCCACGTGTGCATGATCAGATTGGATATGTGATCCAAGAATCCACTAATATTACTACTCTCATTATCCATAGGTATTTTGTTGGCCCCACCATATAATAACATATTTAAAATAATACTCATAATCGTAGAACTTTTTATAAAAAATATATTTCTAACACTTTTTATGATTTTTTAGAAATTAAACGTCTTTAAAAAAGCGAGAAAGCCCATACATACAGTCATACTCAAACTACCATCACCACGAGTTAACCACGGTCTCCATATCTCTGTCATAGATCTCTTTCGAATTACAGCAGCAATCAGCTACATCTGTTAAGGTAATCGAAGAGCTTATTATCATATCGTTTAATAATCTGTGTTTTAGGCGTCATTTCGAGACGAAATCTATATGTTATGGGGAAGTAAACGTCAAAAAAAGCATTTGATTCTGTTTATTTGCGAGTTCTAATGGCGTTGAAGTATTATAATCTAATACTGGAAGTGTTCGGTTATCAGAACTGTTAAAATATTCTGAAATTTGGTTTGAAATTTGGCTTGATTGCGTGTTTTTGACGAGGTACATGTAGTTTCTTAAAATTTGATGTCGAAATAGTTGAATTGGGGATAGAAATTGGGGAACCGTTAGGAGATGATCTATTCAGTAGTTTCTTCAATCTTGAGTTGGAATTGTGTTGATTGTTTAGTTATAATACGGTCTGAATCTATGCCAGTTAGACTTATGATCTTATTGCACTCTGATTTGATGTCTGATTGGTCATTACCTTCGGTACATTATTAGTGCCTCTAGTAACTTATGGTCGATGTGAATGCAGTCACAACATCTTAATTGAATTACCAGTAATGTAATAGCATATAAGTATAGATGATGATGCAAGCCTGTAGCTAGGTTAGGGTTGAAGAATAAGCAACGTTCTTATTTATGTTTATGTTTTTTGTAACTGGCAGGAGTTAAAAGTGATCTTTAAGAAACCTGAAGTTCGGCATATCCGTTTATGGTTGCTGCGAAACAACATTCTCAATGTATGTGGTACTATTTCTGTTAAGTTAACTCGTGTGACATATATGATGGCTACAAATGCAGTTGTTGGATTAAGAGCAGGAGAACGGTTATTAGGTTCAACTTGTTATTACTCTGAGGTCAGTGAAAAGCTGTCCTGCAGTAGCAATCTTGGGTTCATTTTTGTTCCAACTACAAGTTCAATCACTTCTAAGAAGTCACCCAACTATAGCCATAGTCTTGTGAACAAACGAGATACTCACCCTACTAGAGCCGTGAAGGAACATGTAGATACTACTCTTGATTCTTCAAGTACAGATCAATGGGATGATTGGGTTCAGAGGCTTGACTATCCAAATGAAGAAGTTTCTGAACATGAGCTTCCAGTTGATGCTTTACTCTTATTGCATAAATCTTTATTAGAAAAACAGTGGACACTCTCAACTGAGGAGATAACAACTACAGAAAAAAACAGCAAAAAGGTAGTCACTGGTTCAGGGATATCAGCTCGTACGCGTCGATTAAATGCTCAGAATAAAACACCTGCCAAAAATTCTTCTGTAAATCAAGATGGCAGAAACAAGCAGTTGCGATCCATAATCAGTCCGGAGCTCCTTCAAAATTGTCAAAAAGGGTATCTTAAAGGTATAAAAACGAAGCGTTGTTGACTCATTCAGAGGTTGTTGCTTTATCAGAAAAGATCAAAATTGGTCTACAGTTAGAGGAAGAGAAGTCAAGGTAATGGACTTTCTCAGCCTCAGGGACTGTAATATCATGTGCAATCTTAAATTTATACTCTTGTTAAAACACCGAAAATTTGAATGATTTTCAGTTTGAGGGAAAGATTGGGATCTGAACCATCGGAGAACAACTAGCAGATTTTCTAAAGATTTCGCAAGTAGACTTGCAAACCAAACAGATGGAGTGCGCTTTGGCAAGAGAGAAGCTGACTCTGAGCAACATTCGTCTGGTGATGTCTGTTGCACAAAAATATAAACACATGGGAGCAGATATGTCTGACCTAATTCAGGTAAATGTTAGTAATGTTAGCATCTATAACTGTTTTATATTTATTCTCGCTCATAATTTGACTTGTACACATGTAGGGTGGTCTAATTGGACTGCTTAGAGGGATAGAGAAATACGATTCATCTAGGGGACACAAGATTTCGACATATGTCTATTGGTGGATACGACAGGTGAGGACTACAAAGTTACATGTCTTGAATTTTAAAATGAACCAGTATTTGTTTACAATATTTTATCATGCCAGGGTGTCACGAGAACCTTCTTTGAAAACTCTAAAACCCTTAGATTGCCTACACATTTGCATGAAAGATTGAGTGCAATCCGAACTGCCAAGGCCAAACTGGAAAGAAAGGGAATAACTCCATCAATTGATGTAAGTTGAACATTACATATATTTTAAAGTCATGAAATTGGTTTATTTATCTTACTTGTTGAAGTTAATTTTTTTTATAGAACTGTATCTTAGGTCCTCTCTCTTTTTCTTATGTTATATTGCTTTTTTTTCTCAATTTGTTCCTATAGAGAATTGCAGAAAGCCTGCGTATGTCAAGAAAGAAAGTTACAAATGCCACTGAGGTACTCAGATTATTTATGTACTTGTATATTCAATTTCAGTTTTAATACATTGTTATGTGCTTAGTCTTGTATGTCTCTCCATGTAGGCAGTCTGTAAAGTGTTCTCGCTCGACAAGGAAGCTTTCCCTTCTCTAAATGGTCTTCCTGGAGATACGCTTCATAGTGTAAGTAATGTTTCTTCAAAATGCTGACTCACTGATTCTGTTTTTACCTTTTTTGACATCTCTTCTGTAATTTTTTGCAGTACATTGCAGATGATTGCCCGGACAACAACCCATGGCATGGAGTAGATGAAGGGGCTCTCAAGGTACTTAACATTTATGC
Source organism: Flaveria trinervia (assembly GCA_025506515.1). Lineage (NCBI taxonomy): Eukaryota > Viridiplantae > Streptophyta > Magnoliopsida > Asterales > Asteraceae > Flaveria > Flaveria trinervia. The sequence goes on along the minus strand of CM046450.1, from coordinate 1,605,843 downwards.
TGAACTTATCTTTTTGATTCTTTTGATCTTGTTGACTGAAATCATGCTCTTCATTAAACAATTTTCTGATATGAATTTAATACTACTATCCTGATTGAATAATAATGAATCTTTTATCGATACTGCAATAAATTACTACTTTCTTTCTTTTTTGCAGGAAGAAGTTAGAAATCTCATTAAAAGGACTCTAGGGAACGGGAGAGAGAGATCATATATCTTTACTATGGTCTGGACAATGAATACCTTACTTGGGAGGATATCAGTAGAAGGTATGACATATCCACTGCTCTATGATGGTGTAATTTGGTAGTTTTAAAACTATAAACGTGTCAATTTGATGTTTAATCTCTAACGGGTCAATAGGCACAACCACAGCTAAAAAGGGGGGTTGATGTCGACCTAAGTGTAATTTTAATGCATATAACCTTAAATCATTCTATTTTTAAAAACCTAGTATCATATGAGACACACTATTGTATACAAAAGTATTTATGACATCTGCAACCCTACATGTTTATTCTGAGTACCATACTTATCCTTTTTATAATGTTACTCCCACCCGTCCATTTTGTCACCTCTAGTCACAATATACGCATCAATGGTCAACACTGCATTTGAGCCCAGAAATTAAAGTTTTAAGCTTTTTGGTCTGTTAGCACAAGATGTAAACGGGTTTTGCACCATGGAACCTTGGTTAACCCATTTTTGCACAACTGAAATAGAATTGATTTTATTTTATTTTACCTTTTGCATTCATTCCACTTGCGCCATGGATATCATCTAATCTGATAGACAATATTAATTTGTTATTTCAGGAAGGGGTTGTCAAGGGAACGAGTTAGGCAGGTTGGTCTTGTTGCACTTGAGAAACTAAAACACGCGGCCAAAAATACAAAGTTAGCTGCAATGCTTGTCTGTGATTGATTTTTGGTACACTTTTTTTTGAGAAAAAATATCCCTGTACATATTAATGGTCATTATTTAAATTTTCACGTACTAATATTTCTAAACCAGTATACATTACTGACTCGAAGGGCCTGTGTTTTATAAATTTGGAGGGCAGTGTATAGAAAGCTTCATACTGCAGGAAAGTTAATCAATTTGTTCACATTTGTGCAATGTAGGCTATTGCTAGCTCACCATGGTTCCAATTGTTCCCATGGTTCCAATTTGTAATGACTTTGATTCAATATCTAATGTGGAGTCGCCCCATGCTAAGGTTGAACTTGTACTTGATGTTCACTTGTTTATTAGTTACTTGTTATTTAAATCTTTTTTATGTGTGTGTATATATAACTATTTTGTGCGTGTATGATTAGGACTATACGTCGAACATCATATGTATTATTTAGTTTTTCTAACATAATAGTAAATATAATAACATTTGTTATGTAATTATATATTACAAATAACGTGATGCTTGCATAATAATAGGTTCAAAATCATAATTAAGCTCGGTGTATGAACTCGGTTCGAGCACATATATCAAATTACTTTCTATTTAAGCTTAAATATTGTTCAAGTCTCTTTGAAATCAAGATTTTAGCGATCCAACTTCAAACAGCTCGTTACGGATACGTCTCTAGAAAATGCATCTTTTTAGCTCAATTATAAATGCTTATTTTTGTATAACTTCTAATTTATATAATACTAATTATCAACTTTGATATGCTTAGTAGGTTGTATTATGTGTTTAATTAGTTGTACTCAACTTTATCTTTTCCTTAAATTTTAATTATATATATTCTAATTACCAACTTGTATGTATATATTTCTAAGCATAAAGTACAATCATCTAACTTTTAATTTTTTTATTCTAAACCCAATAATTTTACATTTAATACAATTTAAACCTTATAATTTTTCACTTTTAACTTTGGTCTCCTGTACTTTACAATTCTTACAAAATTTTCATTTTACATTTCGTTCTAAATTTAAGAGTTAACACGTTATAAGGTCGCATGTGATTCGACGTTATTACGCATATTATTTTCTTGTTTAACGGTCCATTGCAACTGTGGGTCTTAGATTAACTTATTTGTTGTTTTTAATGTTTTACGTTTCACGTGCGTGATTCAACGTTTTATATCTATCTTTTGTTTGGATTTCTTTTTTTTGTTATATTTCATTATTAATATGTGATTTTTCGATCTTGGTGGTCGCTGACGGAGATGTGACATTGGTGTTACTTGATATGGTTTTACATAGGGCTGGCAATTTTAGACACGAACACGAATACACAACACGAACCTACACGATCTTAACAGGTATTGGTATGACCTTAACGGTTTCGTGTACGAAACAGGTAGACATGAATATACCTGTTAAATTTCGTGTCTAAACATGTATTTTACCTGTTTACCTGTTATGTACCCGTTAGTACCTAATAAATATTTTTTTAAAAAAAATATAAATAATATAACATTAAAAATGCTTTATGTTTAGATCTTTCGGATGATTTTTGTATTATTAGTATTGCTTGCTAAAAACTTCCTAAGGTACCCCTACTCTAAATCTTTCTGATGATTTTTGTATCACTAAAATGATTCCTAAATATGTGTTATTAATAGTTCTTATCGTGTATACCTGGTATTAACAGGTTCGTGTTCAGGTTTGAAAACAAGTACACGATAAGTTATCGTGTCGTGTATAGATATAAAGGTTTCGTGTTTGTGTCTTATTGTGTTCGTGTCTTAACAGGTACAGCTATACCTGTTATGTCAGCCCTAGTTTTACACCTCGTCACAACACGAGAAACTTAATATTTATTTATTTCTATTAATCACTTATACATTACAAGATTTAAAGTTTAGACATTTCAAAAGATTGAAGACACGTTACCATTTTCTCTTACATAGTTACGCTTCTCCAAGTTACAAGTTGTTACGGTATAAAAAATTTACCATGACAAAGATATAACAATCCCATTGTCCAAAACAACTTAGACACATGCAATACAGTCAAACCTCGAGACCCTTTCTAACATAAACTAACAATATCCCCAACTCCATGCCGCACATTATGAATTAATCTTCCAATTCTCCCTTTCCCACAAGAATTCCACATTTTCGGTTCATCTCCATTCTCAATTTTCATAATACAAATCACCAACATTCACAAATCTCAAAACAAAAATGTTCAGATCGGTGAGCACCAGCAGAGTTTCCGACGACTCTTACTACAGCATCTACAGCCATTCGCCGACGTCAAAGGCGGTGTCACCGGCGCTCAGAGCATTGGCTCTAGAAGCCAACGAATTGCCGCAAAACGAATCGTCATCGTTTCCGACGACGCCTAAGAAGGATAAGTTAGGGCGCCCTAGGTTTTCGGAGAAATCTGTTCATATCATCCCTCTCATCCTCCTCGTATGTGCTCTCGTTCTCTGGTTGTGTTCAAATCCAGGTGAGATTCATACGATCATTCATATCTCGAACTCAATTTGCAGAAATTAATTTGAATGCGGTGATGTACGATTATTACAATCGATGAATGTAATGGTATGGTATCGATCTGAGATTAACACTCGGAGATCAAACATTGATTTGAATTTTTACGAGAAGAAATGAAATCACAAATCAATTTCCAGAAATTGCTTTGAATGCGGTGATGTACGATTGATACAATCGATGAATGTAATGCATGGTATTGATCTGAGATTAACATTCGGAGGTCGAACATTGATATTAACCGGAAGAAATGAAATCATGTCGATTTTAAGAAGTTTAAATTTGTTATTGAGTTCTGATTGTTTTTACTTTTTAGGTCATTGTATTCGATAGTTGATGATATCTTTCAATCAGTCGTTTGTTCTTCGATGTTTGTGATTTTGAATGTGCTTAGGAAAATTGATGATAACGATAATTGTTTTGATATGCAGACGTTAACATGTCGATAACGAATGATCTAATTGGTGCAAAATTGAAGCGGAAAGCGGTTAATAGAGATGTTGATACGATTCAAATAGATGGTTCGCAAGCAGATGGTGTTTTTGGGATATCGAAACGTGAAGAAGGTAATAAGCTCGCAACAAGTATAGGAAAGTAGTTATATCTTGTATTGTAATCAGAAAATTTAGACATGTAAGTAGCGAGTGTGGTTATGCTACAAAGGGCCACACTCATCTCATGTTTTGGAGTGTCGATACATTCCATGACCATATGAAATTATTAACATTTTTTTTAATATGAAATTGGTTATTTTGTTTTTTTTAATTAGTTTATAGTTAATACTATATATTCGATAAGCTTCACTAGCGTTCGTAAGATTCGTTATGTTTATCACTTTCTGTCGTATTTACTTAGAATTATAGGTTTCGATCATTATGGCAAGATGAATTGGTCTGGTGGTTGTTTAAAAGGTGTTATTATTTTCTATCATATTTTTTTGTTTTATTTAAATGCATATGCTATAACAAATTACAAGCTAAATAATACATAGAGAGTTTAGTCTCGAAGCCACATCAAAATATAAAAAACATAGCATTTTACTAATTTCATCAGCGGGACACAATTATCCGACCTCTTCACATATAGTCACAAAATCCATAATATTATGTTTAAGGGAACACGATTATTTATTTATATATACTGTTAATTAGTAAATTGAAGAAATAGTATAGTTGTTAGGTTTAATGTTTCGGCCGCTTTATTTTTCATGTTTTACATTCTATTGTGTTAGCAGTTAGTAAAGAGCAAATGAGAGTAGTTTGTTGTTTATTAGAGAGAGAAATGGGGTGTGAGAAGGAGACAACCGCGGGACCCGGTGGTGGGTTGGCGGTGAAAGCTACTTTTGGTGGTTTTGAAGTGAATTTTGTTCAGAAATAAACCAAGTCAAATATAAAATGTTTCCGTGTTTATTTGTTTGTACAATTTGAGTTGGTCTATGTTTCAACGTAAGTTTTTTAACACATTGTGTCGAATATAGTACGTTTTCGATCGACGATATACATAAGAATTACTCTATGTTTCGATGTACGTTTAGTTCAGAACTAAGTTGGGGTAATTGGAATCTATATTTTATCATGCTACACATGGTGTTGTTGTATGTTTTTTTTATGTAATTTGAGTTGCTTCACATTTCGATATAATTTGTTTAAAAAATAATCGGCTCAAATGATTTTAGCCTATACTTTTACGCTTCGCGTAGGATGCTGTTGCGACGGTTAAAAAACTAGTTAAATATATAGAGGATATGTATGTATATGTTGGACTAAAAGGGTGGCGTGGTTGTAGTACAAGAATCCTTTGTTCTGACAGCTTTCTACACCAATGAAAACATATATCCAATTGGGAAAATTTCATACTGTATTTTTTTTTTGTTTTAAGTAGGTTATAAAATTACAAAAGTGTTTTAGTTGGGTCACTAATATTTTTTATATGTTCCAATAAATTTGTTAAAGTTTTAGGAGTGTTATAATCAAGTCACTCGTATTTTTTAAATGTTTTAAATAATTCACAATTTTTAAAAATAATTCATTTTTTTATAAATGTTGTTAGCTTTTTTTTAACTTCTATTTTTTTGCAATTTATACATGACTTAATTAGAACAATCCTAAAGTTTTGGTGATCTGATTGGGACAAAATTTTTACAAGTAATCTGATTTTAACAAAAACTTTACGAGTGACCTAATTATAATAATTGTAAAACTTGATTATTATTTTACAAAATTACCCATATGAAATTTCCAAACTTTTAACCAATTGTTTAGTCTTTCTTTCGTTGCAAAGGTCCATGGATAATGTAGAAGCAAACAATTAGTTGTTTGATAGACAATATACCGATCAAACAAAAGCATTTTATTTAGTGGCACCAATATGATTCTTAATCATTAGATCATGTTGTTGTTTAGTATTTTGTAGCATCTACTTGTCATCTAATACCGTTGTGTTTGTAATATCATCAATCTTACCATACTTATTTTTGGCCATCGAAGTTATATTTGAATACTTGGTGGATTATAACAATACGTTGTACACGTGGCTTACAAAATTCATCATATTTCATTTTTAGTATTGTTCACATGATTTAGGGGTTCAATTCGTTACTCTTTTGTTGTTTTAAAAAATTATCTTAACTTACAACTAACATTACATATGAATTTTCGGTGTAGGATGAAAAACACACATAATGATTGCCAGAAGTGCACAAAACTATATATATACTATATATAAATAATATAAGAAATATATTTTCAGATACTATAAATTTAAGAACATTTACTGAATTCAATGTATAAGATACAACTACTTTTGAGGGTAAAATAGTATTTATAAAATTATTTACAAATTACCCTTTATAATTAGTTACCTAATAATTTTATACTTACTTATACTTGCATAAATTTTTATATAATCTACCCATAAACAAATTTTTTTTATTATATTTTAAGATTTTAGTTAAATCTTTTAATCTATCACATTAAAAAAACGCTTTGAGACTACAACTTAACATGTGTTTATTTTAAACGTTTTGGTGTAAACGTTTTGCTGAAAAGATCTGTATTTTGTGAGATACAATAACTTAATACATATATGTACAAGTAGTCATACATAATCCATTTATTTGTTGTTTAAAATTTTAGTTTAGATCAAATATAATAGATTTTTATAAACTACCGTAAGAATAAGAAAATATTAAATTCACGTTCCCAATGTAAAACGACACTCTGTAACATTACGCGAACACTCTTCTACTAATGGAAAAAAAACGTATCTGTTTTAAAACCAGTTCAAATCGAGCCGAAGAAAGACAATTTGATCAGGCCAAACTTATTCGGATTAAAAACGGGTTTTGAAGAGGGAAAACTGGTTTACGAGCCCTGTTTTAAATATTAATGGTTAAACCCCTTTGACCCCTTGTTTGATTCGGGCTGCACGAAAACTAAACATATAAGCCCAATTAATACGATCGCAAAACACGAGTCGGTGACAATATCACCGTCACGGCGTCACAGAAGTCATCAAACTCTGTGGCTTCGCCGGAAATACACATCACCATTAGGGCTACTTACATATCAGGTAAAAACTTATAATCATTCTCTGTTTTGGTTTTAATTTTTAAACTAGGGTTTTGCGACTTCTGTCGTCTATATTCATTTTGTTTTTGTTTCTGCTTTAATTGATTTTACTCCACCTGAAGAAGAAACTGAATCATCTGTCGAATATCTTATTCATCTCCATCAACCATTCTATTGCCCTAATTTTACGTTGTGATTCTAGAGAATGTGATGATGATTTTTTCTGTTTTAGGTTTATTTTTTGAATTTTGCTAAGGATTCATACCGCCAAAGTGTTTGGTTGGTCGAAGACGGTACGCTTTCAGGTAAGCACTTGTTCACTTGATTACTTGATTATCATTATGGAATTCTGCAGCAGTTGTTGACGCATATCTTACATTATAGAAGATAATGCCACTCGTATAAATATACGTTAATTGAATATCGAGATGCATAAGAGTCTGGAAATAATAATAGGTAAGACAACAATAACCTGTGATCCCTAAACTGAACACTAAGGGAGCGTTTGGTTGGAAGAATGAAATAGAATTGAGAAACTAGTAGAAATTTCAAGTAAAATTATGTTTGAGTGGGTAATAAAATGTAAAACCCAAAGAAATGTTTCACTTCAATTCCCTTGATTGTGGGATTTCAAATTCCCTCTATAGATGGAAGGATTTTGAAATCTCACAATCAAGGGAATTGATGTTAAACATTCCCTTAGATTTTACATTTCATTACCCACTCAAACATAATTTTACTTGAAAATTATATTAGTTTCTCAATTCCATTCCATTTCATTCCATTCTTCCAACCAAACGCTCCCTAAGTAAGAACATACAAAATTTCTACCAATTTTGCAAATAACCACAAGTTGAAGCATAAATCTGCCCATTGCAAAAGAGGAGAGAAATGAATATAATAAAACCATTATAGAATGATAATCTTCGTATGCAGTACAAGTAACTAACTATAAATCTCAATATTAGCACTTAATGAATAAATTTTAGCTCCATGACTGATATCTCTCAAATTGAATGATATCTCCAAACAATTCTTACTGGTTAACTAGAACTCCTCCCTGAATTAACATTAGGTTTCCCGTGTAGACTTTTGTTCATTCAGATCTCACTTTCTGCTCTATTTTTCATCTTTAAAGATTCAACACCGCCGTTTTCTTTTGATTGGCCCTGCATACATTTCAAATGATCTTCCTCAATCACAATAGATGCAGATACACCATTGTCTTCTTTGATTGGTAATTCTGCAACAAGAATCGAGTAAATGACACACTTTGTTAATTGCTTGATTTCATGATAATAAAGCTTACAACAACAGTTTTAAAATTATGTCCCTGCTATGGGAAGTTAAGGGGCCTTGTCTTTTGTAAGTAGTGTGAGGTTGTTTATAGTGCTGGTCTTTGAACTTCTAGGTTCTGAGTCCTAGATGAATACTTTTGTATCTGAGATATATCTTGTAAACCCTGTATTTAGTGTTAGATATTGGGGTTAAAGTATCGTTTTCCTATCTTCAGGGGTTATAGTGCTTTATTTATCAATTTGAGAATTGGTTGTAAGTTGTAACCTAGCAAGGTATAAGAGGTTAAGTTGTAACTTGTACAATTATAAATAAGGTGTTAGATCAGCAATACTAAAACCTAATCCATACATTTGAAGAGGGGAGAATTAGGGCTTGAAGGAGAATTATATATGGGGAGTATAGAGTTGATGATTGCAGCAAGCAAATCAAGGTACTGGTTCTTTTAATATTGTTTTAACATGTTGGTTTGATCTTCAATGTGAACTAGTTTAAGATCTGCTACATATCTCATATCTTGTTCAGTTGATTCTTGATCCTCGCAAACCATGGTGAAGTAGTCCAAACATTCCAGTTGAATGGGTTTTCTCATAAAATTCTTTTAGATATACATTATATTTCTCTTTTTGTAAAGAATTGTTGTAAGCTTTAGAGTTCAAGCTTTAGCTAAAAATGTTGCATTCTCATATGCACCTCTATGATTCTTTCAGCGGGCATTCTACATGAATTGTATTCCTGAATTTGTGTTCTGTTTAGCGTGTTTTATATATTTGAAATTTGATTTGTGTAATTATGTGGTATAAATTTGAAATTTGATTTGTGAAATTATGTTGGTATTGACTCATGCTGTTGTATTTGAGTCCTTACCATTTCAGGTTTAAAGCTAATCTTCAATTTGATTATGAAATTAAATAGTTTTTAGAAAGAAAATGTGTTCCACAATAAAATTCGGTAAGCCATGTTTTCCTCCTTTTCTAAGGTCATTTGTTTATTATGCGTTTTATGGAAAATTGACTGGTTAACCGTGTAACAAGGGAGTTTTCGACCTATGAACTCTTTGATATTCATGGAGCATATCATGTTTTGGATATTAGGATCATTTCCATCAACTGATTTTCATATTTTGAGGTAAGCTTATTTTATTATGTGTTTGCATGTGTTGTGGCACACTGGCACATGTTGGTCTAGGTGACCACTTATGGGGTATGGTTTGTGGTGGTGTGATAGGACATGGTCTCTACTATTCCGCTATGAGAAAATGGATCAATTTTGACGTGTGATCTATGATCCAGTAGGCATATGGGTCAACGGTAGGTATTTTGCGAGATGAGTAATTTATCTAGGGCGGATGCGTCCTAAAGAGAGGAGGCTTCGTCGTCTAACTTTTCATAAGTTATGTTAGGATGAACTTTTTCTAAAAAGAAATAATTCTAACTTTCTAAGTTAGTATTGTATTGCAAACCCCATACACTACCTATTACTGGCTAAAAGCAGATAGAACACTCTTTCCTATTCCAGGCAAGTAGTAAGGTATGGATATAGACTCTTATCTCTAGCCTACTGCTCATACAAAGTAAGGATTCAGGGTCTATAAACACTCTAATGGACGTTCAAGGCCCTTTTTCATCACTTTTGCTCGTGGCATACTATGCTCCCCAAATGTACGATTGTACGACTAGCATTTCCTGCTGCAGTTTACATGACTAATGGCGTCCCTCTTCTTGTATCCAGAAATCCACAAGTACTGGCAGAATCCAAACAAACCATCCAACCCCTTACATCTTTAACAGTCACAATGGTATTATTAAAGCTTGCTTGAACATGAATAGCAATCCACAAATAATTTCTCACTGATGGTGCCTGTTGCTCAATGAATGTCTTAATGGGTTGTCGACTAGGTTTTGGGTATGAAGATTTAGTATTCAGGGTATAAAGGTATAATTTAAAAATACATGATTAATGGTAAAGACTAAATTGGGACCATGATTGGAGTTGAAGTAATATACTCATTTTGCCCGGGCCCTTCCTTGGTCAGCCTAGAAATATCCGGTTAAAAAAGGTTAAAAAAGGTTAAAAAAATCACAATGCTAAAGTAGTTATCTTAATAGGATTCAGTGAGGATGAATGTTACGTTACGTGGTGATGAACTGAATGATCTGCTATGCAAATTTTGCCTTTCATCTACATTTATGTTACTGATCAATTTTACACTGTATAAAATGCACAGGTTGGCAGGGGCCCAAAGTGACCCTGTAGAGTTGCAACCCTGGATAACTGAAGAAATCAATGGGAGTGTGATTTGGCGTCCTCCAACAAAAATGCCAGGCATACCTTTAGTTTCTCGTGAAGCCAAGTATGTTTATCTTGCATTTTACGCCATTTATCTGGACAATTAAGCCTTTTTTTAGATACTTTGAGGTGTCCAGTGCATGCATGTCAGTAGTTTGCGTTTCTTATTTATTTATTTATTATTATTGTTGTTATTTGTTGTCTTAATATTTGTGTTTGATGGCTAAAGTGCTAAACTATGAACTATCATCCTACATTTGGCGGGGAAGTGATTTATCTCCAATATTCCAAACCTCTTACTCTCTTTATTTTCTGAAGTAGTTGCCAGAATTGTTTACATCAACAAATATTTTTGTTTTCAAAGTGAAGTTACAAATCACTCATCTGACACAACCTCAAATGAAGTAGTTTTTGTCGGAACCATATGGTATTTACCTCTAGGAAGCAATGCATGTTCTATTCTTCTTACCATCCTTTCAAGTGCTTGTCGCATTATAAAGATTACAATATTGCCGTGTTCATTATGAAGATTATATTATACTGTTTGTGGATTATATTGATCGATGCAAGTTGTATTTCACTTCTGTTTGCAGTTATTCTAGAGACTCGGAACTTCGAGTTCATTTGTCTGAAGAAGAACAAAGGGCAGCTGAGGAAAGCCTCTCGGTTTATTGCAGGCCAGTAGAATTTTACAACCTTCTTCAACATCGGGCTAGTATAAATGTATTTTACCTACTTTGTATCATTCCCATTTTCATCATCTATCTAACATTCTTTTATCACAAAAGATGATAAACATACATACATCGTATATTGACTTAATCTTTGCTGGTTCTCAATTTATTTCTCCCTAGCACTCGGCCCCTTTACTTTAAATAACATTCTTTTATCACAAAAGATGATTACAATACACATATGCTAGGTTATTATCTATTGGTATGATTTTCATGCAGCCATCGTTTCTAACAAGATGTTTGGACTACAAATTAAAAGAGAAGCACAAAAGAAGGTAAGGCATAATACATAATCTCACAGCCTTTTCTACTCACTAACTATTCTTTTTACCCACTGTTGATATACGTTGTCTTGTTTTTTTTTTCATAAAGTATTTGACATCCCAGTGGACTTTTGATGTTTAAGCTTTTTGTAACATCTACTTTTCTGTGGATATTGTAGTAATGAAGGTGACATGATCATTGTTTGTTTATTTGCCTTTGTTTTTGCTCTAGGTTACAGATATCGGTATCTATAAGTAGACTTCTTGATGATGGACTGCAAACCCAGTCTCTTTTTCCTTTGTATATACTGTTGGTAAGACCAGTGCTTACTTCAAATGGAGAGGTAGTTCTATAGATATACATATTTTTGGGTTAATTCTTTTACTTCACTTTATAAGTGTTAAACTCTACTAATCTTTTTAATTCATGTGTACAATTTCTGACTGATTTCTAGACGCTGCGATCTAGCTGTTACCGGTTCAAACGAGCCTGCAAGTTGACTGCTTCTACAGGAGTTCAGACAGTTGGTTCTGGTCAAGCCAGATTTATACTTCCTGAGATAAATAAATTATCAACAGAAGTTAGAGCTGGTTCTCTTGCTATGCTGTTGATTAGCTGTGGTATGACATAATTGCCAGTTTGATTTTATTCAGAAGAATATTGTGTTTTATTTTGTATTAGTTGTTAACATCTAGGAGTTTCGCAGCTGATATAGCAAATCCAACAGCGATTGATCTAACGAAGGATCATATGTTTTCTCCCTGTAAGATATACTTTATATAATTGATATCATGGCCATGTATCGTCTTCAGTGTTCAGTTTCTTATATCCGATGTCTCATCCATAATATGTTCATGCTTGACAGCAACTGAGGGTTACTGTTTAATGGGGAAGATTCCAATTGATTTTCTTCAATTTTCAATGGAGAAATTGCCTAATATAAGTCTAGGAGAGAGAGCTCAGTTTATGTCAACTGTTAGCTTGAAGTCATGTTATATGAAGGTAAGCCTTCTGGATATATTTGGTGAAAATCTGTTAACCCTAAGAACTTAAAAGCTCCCCTAAATCATTAAAAAAAATAGTATGAGAGTGCAACATAGGATCAACTTAATGTTTACTGTGTTTATTTTCCTCAATGTCGTTGATGGGTGTTGGGTTGCTTTTGCAGTTGAGTTGTTCAAACACAGAGAAATGCATATCTTTTCAATTTCCCCATAATTCTGAAGCTGTGGTATGTCACCTTGACTTAAAGTTTTGTGGTGTGATTTTTAAACTTATTTAATGTTTACTGACTGGCCATGGTGCCATTTTATGGTTACCACAGAGTATATTGCAGCAAGTACCAGTTATTATAACAGCAGAAGAGGTTGGGGCAAAAGATATATCACCTTATGACTTGTATTCATACAACAACATTCCTACTGATAAGCTGCCTCAGGTCGTAAGGTGATTAATGTTTTAGCGTAACGTGTATCTTTTCTAACTGCTTTCCTACTTACGCTTATGTTACTACTACTTTATCGGCTTGTTCCCATTTGTAGCTTCTGGAATTGAAATTACAATCTGTTACGATTTTTTTGTCAGGCTGAGAATAGGAAATGTAATATTCAACTTCAAATACTACAATAATATGCTGCACAGGAGCGAAGGTACCTCATGCTTTCTGGATATTATCTCTGATATAATATCTTGTTTGTGGCTATGATGGAATTTTTCTGTCACGTTTAGCATATCTGCTATCTTAGGGTTCAAAGTTTTCTTCACTGGTTTCTTGTTTATTGAAATCTAAACACCTTTTTTCCCTTCCTTTTTGCAGTTACGGAAGATTATTGTTGTCCATTTTGCTTGTTAAAATGCGCAAGTTACAAGGTACATACGGTCCTGTTTCGACTGTTTTATTATATATTGTAATGTACTTATGCCTTTTGCCTGTATGGTATGATGTTGATATGTATTTCTTGATGTCTTTCAGGGACTAAGATCTCACTTGCTCGCATCTCATGATCTCTTTAACTACGAGTTCTGGGTTGATTAATAATTTAAATCCACCATGATTATTAGTTTCTGCATTATACTAGACTACTAGAGTACTTACCCTTATAATGCTGTTTAGGTTGATGAGGATTATCAAGTTGTGATAGTATCTACTAAGACCAATGCAACCACTTCTGAGGTAATAATTCTGTTTCCACTCTTCTAAATTTTGATTCTCGAGATTCATAAAATATCGATTTCATATGATAATAGTATATTTTTCCTGGAACACAGATTTTTGGCAAAATGGTTGATCCTAGAGAACAGTCCTTTTACTTTTGGCAAGTGTCAGTTCTTTGTTTTGTTAAGTTTTTACTTTTTAATTCACAGGAACACATTTAACGTTCATAAATGTAACTCCAATTTTCAGTCATAAGCCTTTGAGGAGAAGAAAATTAGAGACACACAATCAAATTAGAAATCAAGTGGGTCAACTTGCATTGGGTTCAAATTTGCCTGCAGCTCTTGGTGACTTTAGAGGCAAGATCAATTGTATAGTTTCACTTGTCACTTGCAACTTTTATGTTAGTTTCCTATGAAAATGATAAATATTGATTTTTCTTTCTAAGTTTTAGGTGTTACTGAGCGTATGGATTGTGAAATATACAGTCCTAATGCTGTAGCCGCGTCAAGTGCTGCCGGTATCACATCTTCTGGACCAGAATCTACTTCCCATTCAGTACCTGGAAGTAGCAGCATTGCACCAATTACACTGCTTCAGTTTGCAAAAACTAGAAAATTATCAATCGAACGAACAGATCCTAGAAAGTATGTGCAAGGTTTGCGTTTTATAATCTTTTTTAAGGATTTAAAATTCCTTATTCTTGTTGTTTTGCAGTCAAGCGCTGTTGAAGATACACCGTTTCTATCATTCTCATAAAGCTCAGGTTACAATTTTTCTGAACATTTAATTTTTCAACTCACCATCACTATCTAAATCTGTGTCTTCCTAAACCATCTATATTTAGCCAATGGCACCAGAGTACGTGTTTGGTGAGGAAGACAGTGAGGATGAGGTCGATGATGATGTTGCTGATCTTGAAGACCGAAGGGTATGTTCTGTTTGAACTCACAGCAATATAACAATTACTAATAACAAATGATAAATAATATCACTTTCAATACACTTCAGATGCTTGATGACTTTGTCGATGTCACCCAAAATGAGAAGCATATGATGCATCTCTGGAACTCATTCATAAGAAAGCAACGGTAATCCAACTCTACTTGCATAGTTATACAGTATATAACACCATAATTTAAAATATATGTTTTTAACTTGAAGCTTGTTTGTGAATTGTGATGGTGGTGTTAGGGTGCTGGCAGACGCACATATTCCCTGGGCTTGCGAGGCGTTTTCAACCCAGCATGGCGAAGACCTTATCCAGACCCCGAATTACTCTGGTATCCGAAACCGATCAAGATAATTTTTACTTGAATAAAGTGGTTCTCCACTGCTTTGGTTGATTATAACCATGTAAAACCTGTAAATTGTGGCAGGTGTTGGAGTTTATTCATGGTCAAGCTATGGAACCATGGTCTTCTTGATGCTAAGACGATGAACAACTGTCACTTGATACTAGACAACTTTCGGAACCAAATTTAGGCCGAGTAATTGATCTTCTGGAAACGGAAATTAACGAGGGCGTTTTGAATACAATCTTTTAAAATGGTGCTAAGAACGCAGCATGTTTTGGCAGTTGAGCAGAATGCCATTGTTGGTATGTTATGTAGAAGAGATGAATGACTTCTGATATATTTGTTAGCATTCTTTGGTTCCGGTGGTTGTAATCGCTCAACAAAGATATGAAACGTTTGTTGTATACTTGTATGGGTAGGTTCTTTCACATAGGTTTCCCACCTTTCAGTTGATCGGTTTTTGATACAAAGAGAACATGATGCTCATCGATCAAAAGTTTTTTCTGTTTAAATTTTGTGGATGAATTTTTTCAAGTGATTTCAAAATTATTGCTCATGGAAGTCTTTAATCTATTATTATTAGAGTAAATTATTATTTCTTAGTGGTCCCAAACGCTGTTCAAAAAAATAAAAACAAAAACAAAAATTATCTAGAGAACATGCAATTCTCAACATCATCTCAACTGCTAATGGAGTCTCATTTACATTTATTACTACGTACGAATCCACTTACACATTCACCTTCCTCACCTCTTTCCTCTCCTTGCACATATATATATATATATATCAATAAAAACTAAAACTCATTCACTCAAATATATAGATACCACTAAATCAATCAACTCTGGTTATAAAGACCAGCTCTGGCTCCAGTCGTAAGCCGGACCCCACCAGTCGCATGGTGACCCCTCCCATGCTCATCCCTCGCTCGACCCTTCGAACCCATCGAACCCACCGAACGTCTCATCCGGTCCGACCACTCATCGTCCCCGGTTCGATCCCCACCGTCACGAACCTATACATCCACGTGAACACCGTCGCCGCTGCAACCCCAAACCCACCAGAGGTCAAAAAGCCAATGGCTATAAGAGATACTGTGATCACCGCAGGCAAGATCACCGGACTAAATATCACCAGCAGTGGTGTAGCCACCGTCAGTGATATTACCGTCGCTACAAGTGTTAAAGACGACAGGAGGAGTAAGGACCCACCGGCGGTTGCTGCGGTGGCTGCTTTTACCACCTGGTGGGCCCGTGGTTCACTCCGGTGGTGTTGGTGGTGGTGAAGTTGCATTTCTTGGGCTTTTTGGTGGTTGTAAGAGATCATTTTGCGGTGGTGGTGGTTATTTTTATTATGGGAGTGATTGTGGGTTTATAAAGAGGGAGGAGGTGGTGGCGTTGTGGCACGTGTTGGAAGAGTGATGTCACGTGTACGAGACTAGCAAAATGTAGGTTGCATGTTTTTTGTTTACGACACGTGTTTTTGTCTTTGTTAGGCTTATTGGATCCCTATGTTTGGGCCTGGGTTCGAGTTTGGTTTAAAAGAATCAAAGGCTTTTTTATAAGGACACACATGTAGAGATGGGCAAACTGGGTATTGGGTCGGACCCGGAACCGAGTTCAAACTGGGTACGGGCCGGACGGTTTTTGAGACCCGGGTATTGATGAACCCGGGTTCGGGTACGGGTCGGATTGGTCATCTTTAAAACCCTACCCGGCCTACCCGGTTAGGGTCGGATCCGGACCGGGTCGGTCCAGAACCGAATACAACCGGGTTTTTTTTTTACTATTATAATTGCTATTAATATTAATATTTTTAGTATTATTATTATTATTATTATTATCATTAATTCATTATTATTATTATTATTATTATTATTATTATTTATTATTATTATTATTATCATTAATTCATTATTATTATTATTATTATTATTATTATTATTATTATCATTAATTCATTATTATTATTATTATTATCATTAATTCATTACCATATCAACCCACACCTATATATACTTATTTTAGAGGCAAAAACAACAAAAAAACGATCAAATTTGGTCCCCAACGGCTATATAGCCGTTAAAAACGGTTAGTTTAAAAAAAACGATCGAAACCGGGTCCAACCCAGGTTCAACCGGTTCGGGTCGGTTCGGGTCGGGTCCGGTTTCTTATGAATTCTAAAAACCCCAAACCGGGTACAACCCACCGGTTTTTTCCGGGTACGAAACAGGTACACCCGGTATCGGGTTGTATCCGGACCCGGGTCCGGGTCGGGTATGGACCCGGTTATTCTGTTCAACCCATAACTGCTATTCATATGCAAATAAGGTTAAAATTAGGTTTGGAGCTGGTTTAGAAATCGGTTTAGGTTGGATTAATAAAAGTCATGACTAGTTTTTAAACTGAATTGGGTTGAATCAACTTGAATTGGTTCTGTTCGGATCTTATTAGGTTGAAATCCGGTTTCACCGGATGGAGTTTAAAATTGATCTTATATTTGCAGGTTGGATCGGGTTAGAGTGGATCTGGAAATCAGATCGGAGCAGGTTTCTTGTTTGGTTTTTAATCTGATTTCTTTCTTCATCTCTACACCCACTACCCGTCTCCTTTCACGTCTAAACTATGCTGACTTTTTATTTTTAATGTTTTTTTTTTCCGGATTTAGTGGGTTCATATTAGAATTTTTTTTTGTTAATGTATAGGTTTAATAGGTCTGATCTGATCACAACTGATGACAACGTGAAATAGTTTTTCTTTTAATAATTTTATATGGTGTAATTATTGCCACTTTAATCACATGTTCTAATCAATAAAATATAATTAAAATATGCTCCTTGTAAATAATGTGGCTGCTTTATGATATCTAAATAATAGCAAGTTGCCACTTGATTTGTCGGTTTTCTATTTTATAAAATATTAGTTAAGGCTCAAACTAGTTTTATATTTAAATTTTCTATTTGTAAAATATTTTAAATAGGTCTTCAACTTTTGACACATAAAATATATGGGACCATTGCATATATATATTGTAATTCTTCCAAAATAATATTTAACATGCTTCTTTCAACCTACGTATTTAATTAAGGTTTAATTAATGAGACTCCAATGTTTATTAGTTTTAAAGGGTTAATATAACAATAACCATACCTTATGCATTTTATTCATAGCAAAACTACTGTAGAGTCTGGGGTGGTAAAATGTAAACAAAACTTACATTTATTTAATATGTTGATGAAAAGTGAAAAGTTTATCCTTCACAATATGGATTAGTGGATTAGAAGTGTTGGTATTATGTTAGGTGATAAATCCTATTTAGTATTTTAGTTTATACATCCCAATTTCAAATATAACATAATATAATTAAAAGTAATTCTATACAAAACAACTGACTTAAAATATAACTCATAATAAAGACAAAATATAAAAATTGATGTGACGAAGAAAATTAAAGCTTTATACATTTCAACATTCCAAGTGCCATTTTGTCTTGAAATGAAATATCAAAGAAACTTTATGTCTCTTTTGAATAAATATATAATATATAATTTGTACAGCTAAACTAATAATATTATGACTAGCTACGTATTTATTATATATGATTAATCTACTATTTAGATATTATACTACACTCAGAGATAGATATACCATACCAATATTTGAGCAACACCATACTGATATCATTTATAACAATAACATAATATCTTGAAATGATTTTAATAAATTTTGTTAATATCTTTTTTGTATTTTATAACAAAAAAATATTAGTATCAGAATACATTAGTAATAGCATTTATGATTTTTAACGAGTGTATAATTGTTAAGTTATCATCGAAATAAAGAAAGGGACTACAATAACGATAATAAGATTGCATTGAAATATTAAAATTTAAAAATAGTAAATAAAAGAATTAAACAAACTCTTTCATCCACCCAAAGGGGCAAAGGTCACACACTTTAACAGTGCACCCAAAAGGTGGACCAAATTTGCATGACAGCAAATTTCCTTTTATGACCTCACATCTATGTACATCACCCTCACTGGAAGCAGGGCATATTCGGTATTTACTGCAATCCATATCCAATAGCCATCGGATCCGACCCGGTACCATCTTCTACTTTACCCATGGGCCCCATAATTTGCAATCGGGTTGGCATAAAAAACATGCTTTAACTATTAACGGCTTCAATCACATTTGCTGATCAGCTTTGCACTTCCGGCTCCGGCTCCACTTTCGTATTCCTCCTTTTAGGCGAGCCACTTACCGAAGCCGAAGACGAAGGCTCAGGTGACCTTCTTTTAGACGTCACTCTTACCGGCTCCGGCTCATTCAAGCCGATCCTATGCGGAAAGTTCAACAAAGCCTTGGAGCCACGCATCCTATACGCCGCTATATCATACGCCGTCGCGGCTTCCTCAGCCGTCTCATACGTCCCAAGCCACACCCTCGCGCCGTTCTTAGCCGGATCCCTTATCTCCGCCGCGAACTTCCCCCACGGCCGCTGCCGTACACCCCGGTAGTGCTTTGACCGTTTGACCTCCGGCGAATCTCCGGCGACGGACGTCAAAACCCCTTCTTCCACCTTCGCCGGAGCCTCCGGATAAAGAGTCACAGTCTCCGGCTCCGTCACTAACTCCGGCGACTCAACTTTAACATCTAGATTAAACGGCGTCCATCCAGCAATAACGGCGTCACGTAGAATACCGTAAATCACCATATCCTCTGAGTCATCAACCTTTAACGGTAAGTCACCCCAGTTTTCCGTTAAGCATGGGATGAGGGTGTTAAAGCTTGTGCTCCGGCAGAACACCGGAACTTCGCCGGAGTTGATCGCCGGAAAAGGGTCGACGGCGTGTGTCGGAATCTGCATCATTTTGATCGATTATTTTGAGTTGTAAATTAAGAAGTGAAAGTGAAGATCTGGGAAGAGAAGAGATGATGGGGGTTTATATATGAGGTGTTTGGATGTGGTGGAGGGGTGGTTGTGTAAATATGGGAAAGTTGGGGGTGTGGGGGAGTGAAAGTTTTCACGGTGGGCAAGTGGGCAAGTGGAGAGATGATAATGATATAAACAAATGTTTTGTCAAAAGCACGTGGTGAATGTACCAGCCATTATTTGATGACGTCATGGCTTCTAGCATCACTTATCGTTACATTTTAAGAAATGTGAAATAATTAATATCGTTTTATCATATTGTGTGTTGGCACGTGTTTTACATTGATTTTTATATTAAGATTGAATATTTCCTCTTCCTGTGTATAGCAAGTATTATTTTTTTGGGTTGATAAAAAGCATAATGACTTCTTTAATTCTTTCATTTTTAATTTGTTTCTTTGTTTGAGATACGACGCTGGAGGTTTTTTCAACGACACACGTTTGTTTCAAATTAAATTAAAGTTCGTGTGCTGATAGTTTACCGGTAAGGCGGTAACTAGTAAGAGCAAAAACTTTTTAAAACCTTTGGGTGCTAGACGTTTTCGTGGTTCGCGAGAAGGGAGAGCTTCATCTATCTATGAACAACGGATTGACGGAGCTATTGGCATTGATTTGTTTTTCTATCATTTTTTATCTGCGAGTTCCGACCTTTTTGTTTGAAAAAATAGCATTAGAATGTTTAATCAGTTATGGTTGTTTTATGGAGTTCTTTTGTAGCTCTCGTTTCTTTTATTTTTTTAACGCTTAGAATTAAGGTGTTAAATGGATCGTGTTTCTATGCAAGTAGATTAAACACAACATGAATCTAAAAAACATGTTAAACACATGCAGTAATCCAAACACAACACGAGTTTTAGCGGTAATTAATACGAAGAACAACCCTATTATTCAAAAGTTTTTAATTCTTTTTTACATAATATTATTCTAAAGTTACAAATTAAACAAAATGTAAATAAAGTAATTACGTTTAAAGTATAAAAAAAATTATGATAGTTTCTCTTTTATCATTTTAACTTTAAGATACAAATTTTTAGATTATTTTAAGTTCATATATAATACACATTTTAAAAAATGAAGCGTAATATTAAATGGTTAAATATGTCAACGTGTGGACTTGATAAGCCGCCCATGACCTATTTGGCTAAATTTGTCTGTGGACTTAGATCCGGAATTGAAACTGAAACTAAAACAAACTCATTTGAACTAAACATAACTTTGTAAATTTCATGTTGAGTTCATATCATGTTAGAGAATTACACCCATATGTTAAAAGATAAAATTAAGATACAATAACGGATCAATAAAAATGTTAAATTTTACAATAATTATATATTCAATTCAATTCTTATTTTGTTATTTGTTTTTTTATTTTCCGAGGTTTATTTGTTCAAGGGATTGGATGGTATTTCTTTATTGTTAAAGGTTGCTTCTATATATGAGGAGATGTGTTGGATTAATGCTGTTGATTTTCAATCTTGGCCAGCTATATATTCATCGCTTCGGGGCTTTCTCTAAATAACACACAAAATATTAGGGTTTCTCTCAAAAGAAGGAGGGTTTTCTGCTCATCAACATCTTTGATCTTCTGTGTCAATCTATGATGACAAGTAACCTATTGTTGCTTGTCCTAGTGGTCTGATTGTCCAGTTTTTATTGTTAGCGAGTACATTGTTTTGCTTTGTTGTGTTTATTCATATTAGATTCACAAACATTGTGAATCTGTTGATTTGTTCATTGCGAATCCTTGAGATATTGAATCCATTAAACATGACATGGTATCAGAGCACTGGGGGTGCTCTTGATTTCTAAAATCTGGTTGATCTCCTCATCAGTTTGGAGTTAATCTAGGGTTTCATCTATCGACTTGTGATTCTGGGCTGGATTCGTGTTTTACCACCGATTGGTAATCATCCTGGGGTTCTCTTGTTGCATCAGTGGTGCTGATAATCGTTGCATTCGGTTGCTTCTCTCCAGATCTAGCTCTCTTGTTATTTTTCTGATCTGTTAGTGGTGCTGATAATCGTGGCATAAGTAAGCTGTATTTTCGCTGCGGGATCTCTGGTATTTTCTTCTACTTTCTGTCTGAAATCCTTGGTTAAGGTGCTTCCACTGTAAGGTTTTCTTAACCCTGTTTATTTTTTGTTCATCTTTTCATTTATAGGTATTCTTTGGACTGGGCTAGATGGACCATTGTTGATAATACCTGTTGTGAGTGTTATCCTTGTTCTATTTGTGCATATCTTTGTGTTGCATTCCATATGTTTCATTTGTCTGATTTGCTTCTTGTGTGCCTATGAGTGTTTCTTGTTTTCGCTTGTATCTGCTACTCCTTTAACACCTGTCCGGTCATTATATTGACCGGGTATTTGCTCCTTGAAGGAGTTCGTCTGTAGATTGCTTGCCTATGTGCTTTCTTTATTATCTATTGTTCTTTTTGTCCTCATTATGGCTGTTGTGAATACTGGTCCCACATTGATTAGTAGTTTTGACTTTGGTGATCCTTTATATCTACATGCTAGTGATACCAGTCTTAGTCTTCTTACCATTGTGTCAATAAAACTTAAAGGAATTGAAAATTATAATGTTTGGGCCAATGCTATGGAACTTGCTTTGCATGTTAAGAATAAGTTTGGTTTCGTTGATGGTTCGTGTGTTAAGTCTGCTACTGATAATGTTTTGAGTAAACAATGGGACAGGTGTAACTCTATAGTTTTGTCATGGATACTCAACTCTGTGTCTGAGGAATTGTTTATGGGTCAAATATTTTCTAAACTAGCATCTAAAGTTTGGTAGGTAGTTGGCTATGTTATTTTCAAACTGCATCAACAAATTAATTGTCTAAAATAAAATGGTAATACTATTTTTGAATACTATCATAAATTTTCCTCCATGCGGAGACAGCTAGATGTTTTAATTGACTTATCTGCTTGCACTTGTGCGGTAGCTAATAAAGTTACTAAATATAATCAAAATTTAACAAAAGGATTTGACCTTGTGCATGAGGTTTTATAAAGTTTTAATAGTTTGATATAGTGTTATAATCTTTAGCTTTAAAACTCATCGCAATAGTAACTCAAACTTGTAGCACTGGGCAATCGTTATATGAATTGACGCACTTAGTACTCATTACAATAGTAGCTCCCCATACAACGTTGGGTCAAATATTTTAATGAACTAATGCTTTTCAATTATTAAAACTTAGTAAAAAGTTAAACGGCCTTCAAAGTTTAATGCAACGTTTCTAGATAAGTCTCAATACTCATTATTATAATGAATTATAATTGTTTTAATATATTTAAACACCATTATAAAATTATTTATGATGTACAACATTGTCTACAATGAACACTAAGCTGATAGGAAGTGTACTTTGCTGTGATATAAAATCTATGACTACAAGTTTGATCTACTATTTTAATATGTTTTATGATTGAGTGGTTGATCATTTGCTGACTATATTATCTTCTCAAGCGTCATTAGACAATACTCTCAACTTCTAATTTGTTATGCAGTATTGCTTTTAGCACGTTTTTATGCACCTCTTTATTGCACATGTTTTTCATACACTTCTTTATTACACATGTTTATGCATTTTTTTTCATTGTTTCGGCAATAAACTTATATATATGTTTTATTGTCTTATGTTGGTCCATTTAAAAAAAGTTTTAGGCAGTTGCTTTCCTTATTGGTTTAACTTCTTAGCTGATCTGTAATGAACATATACATTTACAATTATTTTGATGTTTTTATTTTTCCGTCTAAATAGAATAAAGATGAAATTAAAAAGCAATTCTATCATGTATATAATTAAAAGTTTAGAACTACTCGAACATCTCATGTCTTTTGAAATGATAACTTTGTATAATAATTAAGTTTTAAAACTGTTTTAATTATGTCACTTAAGTTTAAAAGATATTTCAATTAAGTCATTTAGCTTTCATATTATATATAAAATATAGGTTTTCATATGTTTTTAGCATGTTTTTATTTTTATTAGAAATATTTTTTTCTTTTTCTTTTTCTTTTTGATACTGATGTGTAGTTGTAACGTAAATTTTAGGTATTTCTTTTTATTTTAATATAATAACATGTTTTTAATTTTGTTAATATAACTATATATATTGAAAATTCCGACCCTCGTATATTGATTTGATTGTTTAATGATCCAATTTTTGTAAAAATGCATTAGTGAAAAAATATAAATACTATTGAAATTTAATTACTATTCTATGATATTTTTCAGCTTATTTCAAAAAGTTACGTGATAAATCAGATTGGCTAACCTTTAAAAAATTTCATTCCATCGTTGTTAGTTGTATTAGTTGATTTCAAACATTGTTTTATTCATTTTTGTTAAACTTTTCTTATAATAAGTCTAAATAATATTTGAATAAACAAGGCAATTTGGCATTTTTAACCATAGTATAAAATATCCAATAGACATTGACAACTTTTGCAGCCTTTTGATTGATTGTCGTCTTGCTGATTAAATTATGAATAAACAACCATTATCTTCAAAATAAAGATTTGGGGACATTAGTTAATTGGATATTGTCAATGTAGTTGCAGAAATGATCAATTAATCTTTTGTCGTTTTCAAAAATTAGAAAACATTAGTGAACAGCGACGTTAACTTTAGGAAATTAGCTGGAAACACCAAAAATATCTGTCAAGCGAAACAAGTGGCCAATTTGTGTTTCTCAGTGACTCTACTTGAACTCTTAGCCAATAAATAATCATAAGCTTTTAAATGTTAATCTAAAAATTTATTGGTTGTTTTCGTTTTAATCTAAAAATGTAAAACTTTTAAAAGTAAATTACAATTTATGTCATTTATTAATACATGAAATTACACCGTGTATTCTTTAGTTTTAATAATTACACCGTATGTTCTTTTTATATAAAATTTGCACACATATTGTCTTTTACATTAACGTTTGTTAAAATTTATAGTTAAGTCATGCAAGTACAGCTCACATGAGTGGCATTTAAGTATTTTACTTGCCTACAATGAGTCAAAAGAATTTTTACGTTATTGTATTCCCGTCGTCTTCATGTTAGGTGTTCCAAGTTGGATGTTTGAAATTTTTGGATTATAGAAATCATTATTAGTATTCGGATATCTGAAATTTCGGATATCTAAAATTCAGATATCCAAAACTTTGGATACGAATACGCATAATGATTCGAACAACTGAATTTCTTCTTTGTTTTTTAGAATAACTGGATAATTGTAATTATAAAAATAATGTAAAAGCAAACACGTGTTAACAAAAGTTTCAATATACTGTAATATGTCTCAACCAAAATAAAAAAACCTTTAACACTTTAAAAATTATAACAAAAGATATTTTTTAAATTATCTAAAAATTTAATTTTTTTTGTTATTTTTTAAAGTGTTAAACGTTTTTTGTTGGCATTTGTTAATGTATATTAGGAAATTTTTATGTGTGTTGTTTTTACATTATATTTATGATAATATATATTTAATTATTTCAAAAAAAATCCATATATTCAAATTGCTATTTGTATCCATGTTTGAAATTTTGAATATCTAAATTTCAAATTTCTGAATACTGATAGTGATTTCTATTATCTGAAAATTTCAAACATATAACTTTGAACACCTAACATGAAGACGACGAGAATGAAGCAATGTAAAAATAAATTTGACTCATTATAAGCATATAAAATACTTAAAAGCCTCTCATGCGAGGGATACATGCATGACTTAATTGTAAGTTTTAATGAATATTAGTGTAAGGGACAATATGTATGCAAACTTTATATAAAAAGAACATATAGTGTAATTATTAAAACTAAATGACACATTGTGTAATTTCATGTATTAATAAAGAACATAATTTATAATTTACTCAACCTTTAAAGTAAAACTGAAATACATAATAAAACTTAAAAGACTGAAATTGATGCTTTTATATTTGAAGATTTATGGTTACTTTTGTCAAAAAAAAAAAACATTATTAGTCACGATGTTATTACTATTTTTATTAAAAGCTTTGGTCGGTGGGGGTGATTTTTTTCTTTTCTTTTCTTTTTTATGTTTGTCTGTGTTTTAATTTTTCTTTTGTTTTTGTTTGTTTGTGTTTTAATTTTTCTTTTGTTTTTGTTTGTTTGTGTTTTAATTTTTCTTTTTTTATTTGTTTGTGTTTTTATATGGTTTGTTTTGGGTGTGGGTTCGAGATTTTGGGTTGATGTTTTTTGTGGGTTTTTGGTATCTAGACATGTGTCTTTGATTTGTAGGGTTCATTAACGTTATCTTTCTCCGGGTTCCTGCTTTTTTTCTTTCGTTATCGATACCCTGACGATTCTCACTATTAAGGTTTGGGTTTTCCTTTTGTTTGCTCTTTTCGGGCTTTGATTTTCGTCGGTTTTCTATTTTAGACCGTGTCGCTTTCTTGTGGCTTTGACTTTTCGCTTGTTTTATGTATGGTGGTGGGCTTTGATTTAGTTTTTGGGTTCTGCATGTTCTGGTATGTTATGGATTCGGGGTTTTGGTGTGTTTTACTTTGTGTATTTTACTAATTTTGTGGTTTTGAATCTTCATCTTGATTTTGATTTAGTGTTACATTAAAACTCACATACGCGCGTCAACACGCGCACCAAATTCTAGTTATTATTACTCTTGCAACAGTGGTCATTGAATCTGCTTTCTATCAACTTCTGCACAAATTTTGTCAGGATTATTTTCTTTCAAGTTTTACTTGTTTAAAGTTATATAAATAGTAATGCGTGTAAACAAATTGTAACTGCAAAAACAAATGAGTATAAATATTAAAAAAAAAGTAAACTAGAATAGTGATAACAAATATCGAATGTTTTATAGCTATAACTACAATAAAGATTAGAAGCAAAAAAATGTTACAAAAGTAACAGTTTAGAATATCTTCATTTCCTCGCAAGTCGTATCCATGGATTTAATCTATTATGCAATGTACGTAGTTTCGTAGAACTAAAGGGGTGTACTTGTTTACAAGTCATTTTAATTTTTAAGTGTTTACGTGATACTCTCAGTTCGTTATAAGAAATATCAATCATCGACGTATCTCTTTGTGAAAATTTGTACAAGAAGTAGACCAACAACTTTTCTTTTATATAAGGATACATCACATGTGTAGTTGAAATGACACACCGATAAAAAGGTGTTTCGGTTGGCAATTAAATAGTTAACGTCTAATTCTAGTAATTAAGTAGTTATCAGTAGAAAGCTACTTACTATTGACTATTTCCTTCCATCAACAACAATTCAATTACTTCTACAATATTGCTCTTTCTACGAGTACATCCTCAGCACTAACACAACCAAAAAACATTATTGATATTAACTGATTAGTTCTCATACGAGTTTATTCCAATCATAAAAAAATTGAAAATAAACCTCGAAAACTTTCTACTATTAAAATCGAAATTTCATTCATTGTGAACGTCAAATGTTGATCAGTCAGCGAGATCCTACAAATGAATCAACCCTTAAAGCCCTTCTTTGGACCTATCACAAATCCCCTCTAGCCTCTAGGGGTTCTGTTCCCTGGATCTCGTCAAGAAGATATTGCTCCCTTGAACCTCGGGGTTTTTGGTGCGAGATATCAAAATACTATTGAACAAGAATGCATTTCATATCTCCGACTTTATATTAATGTTTATTAAAAAAAAGTTATTTAAAGTAAATCCAATTATCTAAAAGAGAATAAAATCACAAATAGTTTAATATTATAACTAAAACATAAAAATAGAATATTTGTATCCTTTTGCAAGAACATTTACTTAGTGGTTGTATCAACTAGTACTAAGCCTCTCGCGTTGCAGTGGGAGGCATAAAACCGAGTCAAATAACATTAACGTCACATCCCCATCATCGATCACAAAATCGGAAAATCTCGTATTAAAAAAGAAATAAAAACGAAAAAAGAAAACTAAACAAAAAAGTATATGTAAACACACTGAACCATGCACGTAAAACATAAAACATTAAAAAACAATAAATAAATTAATCTAAGACCCGCATGTTGCAACGAGCCGTTAAATGGGTAAAAATAGGATTGATCACCCTTGAACCACACGCTCATCTTACGACGTGATAACTCATAAACTTTAGAACGAAATGTAAAAGAAATTTTTTGTAAGAAATAAAAAGTATAGGAAAATAAAGTTGAAAGTGAAAATTTATAAGAGTTAAATTTCAAAAGATGTAATAATATTTGGTTTAAAATAAAAAAAATTAAAAATTAAATGGTTGTATGTTATACTTAAAAATATATACATATAACTTGATAATTAGAATATATGTGTAGTAAATCATAATATATACAGTCAATCAGAATACTGAACTGATGGAATAGTTTTTAGAATTTATATTGTTTTTGAAAAACAAATGCAAATCAAGTACTTGAATCAAATATAAAAATGCATGCATTTTTGAAACTCGAAACCGATCCACATATTTTATTTCGAATCGCACAAGCGGACAAAAAATAAATTATGCTCCGTATTTTATATAGATTTTGAGTTTTGAATTACGAAATTTGATGATTGAATATTTGATTTTGAAAAGAATAACATGGTGGAATACATTGCATACACCAAAATTTGTCTATTTTAGAAACCAAACTAACAAAGGCAAGAAGATTTATATGAAAATTCAACTTCTTGATGAGAATCTAAGCACAACGGGTTGGTTTTTGAATATTTGTTTTTTATTTAGTTGTTTCCTTAATAATATTTTATTTAAGATTTAATATATTTATAAAAACTATCTATTATAACAAAACGTTTCTTTCTATAAACATGTAAGAGATTAGAGAACCTGAATAGATGACGAGTTTCTAATCAAAAGGCTTGTGCAAACGTTGTCTTCAAGGATAGTGATGTAAATTTAGAAGCAGAATTAAATGAGGAAGTGTGTTACCGTTCTATAAAAAGATAATGAGATTTTAAAATCCGGATATATTAGTTTCATGAATGTAATAGTGCAACAATTAAGCATATTTGTTTTATAACCTGTCATTGGAATTACATAATAAAAAATCTATAATCATGTTATAAATAAGGATGTTTTAGAGAAACGCAAATGACCGAACAAATTTTAGTTCAGTTCTAATGTTTACGAACCATCGGTGTCACTATGTTAGTGACGCTTTGTTTGGTCACTATACAACTATCATTATATAACTTATTAATAGGCTTTAATTTAAATAGAAAAATAAAATATGTTTAAAAGTAATTATATTATTAAAAAATTCAAAATCAAAAAATTCAGAAAATAAGAATTAATGTTTGGATGCAAAAAAAAAGCATGCATTAACTACTTATTATATGTGCAAAACAACAAACGTTTGGCATGCTTTCAAAAATAATTGCTAAGACTCTTAAACCTTGGTCTACATACAGAGAACATACAATTTGTTTTATGTCATTTCATATTAAAAAAATTAAAAATGTTTGTGTTGTTGTTTTCATAGCTTTTCTAACTAAATGAAAAACCTTGATCGAACTTGGGTATATAAATGCTTCATGATCATCATTATTCAAACTTAACACCAATTTAAAATTCATGTCGTACGAATAACCTCATTCACGATACTCAAAATTACATATTAATATGAATATGATTAGTTTAACCCAAACAAAATATACAAATGCATGTAAAGTGTAGGCTACAAAATCAGAAAAATATTTTTTTTCAACATAAATACTCAGTTAGTTTATGGTTTAATATACAATATATAATTTTTCGAAAAATATTAAAAATAAACGAGTAAAACAAGTAAACCTTTGAACCTCGTGAGTCGACCTAAACAAGTTTTTAATTAATTTGTTTGCAGGTTTGATCTAAAGTTTATTCCAAGTCATTTAGAGTGAATCTAAACCCATGAATTTCATTTTAAAATTTTATGTCATGTAAAAAATACAAACTTTTATGTAACCTGGATATGATCACTATCTTTTTAAATACATGAATGCCGAGCTTTTCTATAGAAGAAGGTATGCTTACGAAAGACTTTTTATTGACAAAGTTGAAGAAAATGAATTACACCTTTTGTACCTTTTACCTAATTTTTTCAAAATTTCCTTTTCAGTTGTTAAGAATAGTATACTAACTCTTGAATTTGTTTACCTTCACACTAAAAGGTCGGGAAAATGGTTGTTGCTACTTTATTGAAATTCATAAATGGCTGTTGCTACTTTTTTGAAATTATATACTTTAACATATCTTCATAATTTAAAGCAACATTTTATTTTTATTTTTTTTGAAAAACCTCAAAAACATACATCAGAGACAGAAACAATCAAAATCTCACTCAACGGGCACCTTAAAAAAAGGAAACCATACGAGCTCGAGATGTTGAAAAGAAAAAAACGTAAGGGGTTGCAAGCCGAAGATGAAGTGATTCGTCTTCCAAACCCAATGATTGGGTTTGGAACCCCAGATGGTATTGTAGCAATATTTTATTACTATGGTAATTTGTAGCGGATGTCATAGTTATTTAAAATTTTAATTACACTTTGATGACTTACGACTAATTTGACACGTTAATACATAACTAACATTTTTAATATTATCACCTTTATAGTACAAATGTTAAATGAGATTATGATCTCATAGGTGTAGACGTTTCGGTTTTTTTATATGTGAAAAGAACTTAGAAGAATGATGATCACTTTACAAATCAACCATGAAATAGATCGACTTGTTTGTCTTAAAACAATACGTAACGTATAGTTATTTTAATATTACAAATCAATTTTTTTAATTATGAAAGACATCTTGATAAATATCTGTAGAAGGAACGGGTGTTGAATAAACAAGTATGGAGCAGAATAGACGAAATCTTATCATTATTAGATATTATAAAATAATGGAAATGCAACTTAGAGAAAAGTCAAACGTCAAACTTTTGAACATGGAAGGCTGGAGTGGTCTTCAACTTTGACCATATGTGTCTAACCATTTCTTTATTCGTATGGCATATGTCACCAAAACAAATTTTAAAGATAACATTCCAATCCGTAAATTCTAATATCATCTGCATAACTATTTTGGAGTTCGCTAGTTTTTATTATGCTATTCGAATTTAGAAAATCTAATCAATACAAAATTAGTCATTCTAGCATACCGGTATTGTTTTTTTGTTGTCACTTGTTATATGGATTGTTAGATTCAAGGGTAATTTATTTATGTAATGAATTTTTAAAGATATTATTTTAATCTATATAACTTTATTTTCATTGCGCCGTTTAATGCACACGACTTCTTATAGAAAGTAGATATTCTATCATCTTTCCCAAATAATCTTTTCTAGCAAGAACTCGTTTCTTTGCGAGATCGTTTTCCTGAAGAAATGTGATTTAACCGAGTCTTTTGCATTGAAATGTTGAATAAGTCATGTGTATGTGGCTTAGGAATTTTGAACATTTCATTTTATTTTTCGAACAAACCCTAACGGTTGTGTTGTTGGAGTCGGTTGATTTAGTAGGGTTGTTGAGTCTTTCTCGTATTTCTTTTGTGTATTTAGTATGCCTCGTAATCCTTTGAGTAAAGCTTGTGTCTTGTAGTCAATTCTTATAGCTCTAAATACCACTGATTTGGTATGAGAGCCA
Organism: Flaveria trinervia; assembly: GCA_025506515.1. Classification (NCBI taxonomy): domain Eukaryota; kingdom Viridiplantae; phylum Streptophyta; class Magnoliopsida; order Asterales; family Asteraceae; genus Flaveria; species Flaveria trinervia. The sequence continues at coordinate 1,574,236 of CM046450.1, read as the reverse complement.
AGCTCATCGCTCTTCAGCAAAATATGATCCATCATACCAAATTATATTGTATGTTTTGCTAAAGGTTCACTAATTTTTTTGTTGCTTGACTAGTGTTGTGATCCTTTAGATCGCTTGTGGAACACTTGATATCTCATATTAACAAATGTTGTTTGTTTTGTCTATAAAGAGATCGTATTCTTTGTGGTCAAAACCTCCCATCATGGATTTCGATCTTCCACTCAAACCTTTTTAACTATAAATTTCTTCTCTTGTTTAAAGCCAATACATATTTGAGACAAAATATTCTGATATGATATTTCTCATATGCACTTAATAAAATCACGGGATTATAATAATTTTGATAATTTCATTAATAAAAACAACAATATTACAATAACAATAATCCAAATAGAGTTGAATTCAAATGTAGAGTTTCAATGAAATCTGCAACCTCAATACATCATGATTATTAAATAACTATATAAAATATAATAAATATATAATATAAATACCTTATGTAATAATAGAAAGAACATCAACGGTTACTTATACGATATGGTGGTTTTAATTAATTAATAACTTGGTTGTTGAGGAGCTCACCTATGTCCTATTGTGAGTCTGTGACGAATTATTATTATTTTTATTATAGTATATAACATGCCATCTTTTTTTATTATATAATACTTTAGAGTTTGGTGAGACCAAAATCTCCTCCGGTCTGTGATCATCTCCTTCTTTTTGTATTTGTTTTATTTTTTACTTTTATAGATTTATAGTCTTGTATATAGATTCGTACGTACTATGGTTTTTTTGTTATATGCTTGTGGTTATGGTTTATTTTTTTAGAGGTTATATTAGTGATCAAGATATCATTTCATACTTATCTATTCGAGTTATTAGATTTGTTGTTCTTTACATAAACAATCATTCATTGTGTTTTAGAGATAGTGAGAGATGGATTATACAGTTTAAAGTTTAAACGACAAATGTGGCTATGCAGCTATCTAAAAAATATATAATTAATATATTAAAATTATGTTTATAGACTTTTTCATGTCAACTTGTCAAGTAAGAAATTGTGTTAGATTGTTAACTTGTTATATAATACTTAACCTTTTTATTCATGAAAAGTTATCGCATAACTAGTTGTTTCACTTTAATGATTTAATATCTAATCTTTTTATGGAAAACATTAGAAATATTGATTTTATAGTTTTAGCGGTGAAAACATAACATTTTGATTTACATGAAACTTGTATTTCTAATTTACTTAACCAAATGATATTACATCGGTACATTTTTTGAAATTAGATAAGTTCATACAAGAGTTCAAAAAAGCAAAGATGATATTTAAAGGATGAAAACACTAAATTAAAAATCAAATCCAACCTAAGTAAAAATAATAACTAGTATTAAGCCTCACCTTGTTGAGATAGGACGTAAAACCGTGCAAATGACACCAATGTCAAGCCACCATCAGCGATCACCAACACTAAAAAAGTTCGTATCAAAAAATGAAAAAATAAAAACCGAACGGAAAGTAAACGTAAAAACACAAAATATTAAACACAATAATTAAGTGGATCCGGTACCCGCACGTTACTACAAGGTTGTTAAACAGAAAAAAGGCATAACAACGATGAATGATACATATTACGACGTGTTAACTTTCTAAATTTATACCGAAACGTAAAACGAAAAAATTATAAAATATGAAATGTAAGAAGAAATTTAAAAGTGACAAAATTTAAGGATTGAATTATAAAAGATGTAAAAGTATTGAGTTTACAATAGAAAATTAAAAGAAAAAAATAAAAAATATGTACAATAATTCAAGCTAATGATACAAAATCAATACATTAGAAAGTTAATAATTAGTATATATTAAATAATTTTTAACGTATAAAAGTGTATTTCTTTTTTCTATAATCTCCGCATAAGGAAGGACCTAATAAGGGAGAAAAAAGTGGTTAAAATAAAAGACAACAGTGATATAAAATAAGTCATCACCATTCACCAACAATAATCCTTTTTGGTGACCACCCCACCCCACCACATAGAGAGTTATCATTTTATGCTTTAACTATATATTTGTTAGATATTTGGACCCAAATCCTTAGCATCACTTACTTAAAAGTATAACTTAAAAACATCAAGGAAGGAGATACTTTTCTTTTCCATCTCTACAATTTTAATGCTTTCTATACTACATGTCCGTCACATTTGATTTTTATACTTGTTTAGTTTCATCTTTAGGATGGAGTCCATCTTTCTCTAAATCATTTTCTAATTATTCAAATAATATAGTGTATTAACAATATTGATTTAATAACAAAACAAATATAGAATAGGGAGTTGTTGTTTAAGGGTCATGATCGCCTTCTACTACCCATCAAAAATCAAGTTTTTCTAGGAATACAAAGGTGCAAGCGGTGTTCCGTGTTCATGCCTACCAAAAGGAACCCGTATTATATAGAAAATTTAAATAAATAAAAACATGTGTGCTCTCTTCTCTTATGACATCAAAAAACATCTTATTGCGAATGATAATAGCATAATAAATAGAATTAAAATCGCATAAAATGCCAATTATCTAAATTTGACTGGCCTAAGCCTCTAAGCACTTTCATAGTTTCATATACTCTGAGTTAATTTCATCCGCGTAGCTAATTTTATTTTTAGTTATTATTTTTATAATTTTATCTGATACAAATAAAGTTAGTGTAGCCCCTTTGCCATGGACCAAAAGAGTTGAAAAATAAACCACAGGGCCAAAGTAATAATAGTTACGAAAGTTTAGGGACCTGTAATGTAAAATAGAATCTGCAAATAAAATAAAATAAAAAAAAGTATGCATTTTCCCTTTGGTCATCATCTCCGATGCTTCCTCTCAGCATCATGGAACCACCCTCTGTATGTCCTCTATCATCACTTTCTTCTCAAACTCTATCCATTCTTCCATTATATATATCACTCCCTTCACTCCATCTTTTCCACTCAAAGATTCCTTTCATATAATAATTCATCTCTTTGATTTCTTCACTTAAATTCCAATGGCGTCACTTGATACATCTTCAGATATTGACTTCTTTTTCGATGATCTCTCCTTCCTTCAAACAGACTCTATTCTCTCCGATAACGATTCCAACATCACCCACCAATCTGATCATGTTTTCCCCCAATTTTCATCTACCAATTCACCTTCGTCGTCGTCGTCATCATCATCATCTGTTTTTGATGAACAATTTGAATCAAACGTAACACCTGAACCAATTGTCAGCTCAAATTCATTAAAACAGAGTGGTGCTAGTTTTAACGAACGGAAACCGTCGCTAAACATTTCGATTCCGTTTCCTCCGGCGGTGGTGGAGAAATCGACGGCGGCGGTGGCGGAGGGCGGTGAAAGGCAACATTACAGAGGAGTCCGACGACGGCCGTGGGGGAAGTTCGCGGCGGAGATCCGTGATCCGAACAAGAAAGGAACTAGGGTTTGGCTCGGGACGTTCGACACCGCCGTGGAGGCGGCGAGGGCGTACGACAGGGCGGCGTTCAAGCTCCGCCGGAGTAAGGCGATACTGAACTTCCCGTTGGAAGTCGGAAGTTTAAACGATACGGCGGAGATGCCGCCGGTGGTGAAGAGTAATCGCCGGAAAAGGATGGCCGGAGAGGCTGACGTGGAAGAGAGAGAAGCTCTGAAAGAGAGGAAAGTTGAAGCGGAGACGACGGTGTTCGACGGTGGTAGGACGACGGACGCCGCCGTGGGGCCGTTAACGCCGTCGTGCTGGACGGCGGTTTGGGACTGTGGTGACGGTAACGGAACGGGTATATTCGAGGTACCTCCGTTATCACCTTACACGACTGCTGGCTTTTCGTCGGGTTGTATGGTCGTTTGAAAATGATTTAACGGCGTTAGTTAAATATGAAAGCTGCAGAACGAGACGAATAACTGTTAGTTATGTACCGTTAGTATTATCCACACCCACATCTTTTGTTGAGAAAATGAAAAATAGAAAGAAGAGGTGTTTAGTCTAAAAATGTAAATAGAGTAGAGTAGTAGATTCTATTAAGTGGTTTTTTATATATATTCTTTAAATGTTTTTGTTGTTAAGAAAAATAATTACACTACAGTAATTTGTTACAATAAGAGAAGATCAATAGCCGATTTGTAACAATATAATCAATTGTGAACAAACAATTGACGTTGGCTGAAAGGGCCCGGTGACTCACGAAATGCTCACCCATTAGTTTGAGGGTATGGGTAATTGGGTACATGAAATGGAAGCCTCTAAATGCTAATGATACGATCTCTATGCATATAAAAAAATTCTTATCATTCTACCGATATTTATTTTCAAAACAAAGTTTGTTAAACCAGTACTTTTTATGTTTTTACTCCAACATCCAACACTTGTGAAAAATTGTTCCACGTAATGCATTGGTTTCAAAAGCTCGTAAATATACCACGTCTGTTAAAATCAAATTTCCTCTCATTCTTCAGACACGTTCGTTCTCTTAATACTATGACCACTTTCAAGCAACTTTTTCAAAAAAATATATTAATTATTGTATAAAGATATCATGTCTGTGTGTGTTAGAGAATGAAAACCACCCTCCCCATATATCCATTATCCATTTGGAATTCTTGATGAAATCCCCAATAAGGTTGTCCTCTTTCGTTGTCTCTTTTTGTGTCATTTATGTAAATAGTTATCTTTGTGATTTTTTTTTTGTTTTACGTATATATGCACATAATCAGAGAAATATACATGACTGAAAATATGGTTTGTCTTTTTCAGGTCAGTTATAAAAGTGTTTTAAACACATCAACGTTACCACATTGTCTTATTATTTTAAAATATGATATGTTAGATCTTTCTTTTAGATACATATATAATTATATAAGCCAAGGAATACCCAAATACATTAGCCATGGTATAAAGTTTTAGAATATTGTGCTGTTTAGGAGGGTGATAACTTAAGTCTTATTATAACATATTGTTTAAATTTACATGTATGTTTAGTAAGTGTAGGTATACACACTGCACACACATAATAGTCATACAAATTTAATTGTACCAATAAAAACATGTAGGTCCGCTTGGCCAAGTGGGTATGTGATTAATGGTACACGAGTTGAAATCCAAGTGTGGATGGTTGAATCGACTGTTTTTGTAAAACCGGTGGCTATTATCTTGAAAGATAAGTTAATGATGGATAATTGAGCTAATACAGAAAGAATAAGCTAGTGACAGAAACTGAATATTATTCAAATGAATGAAGTTCGATGGATACTTCAAGTGCATGCCGGACTTATAAATACATAAAGCAAAGAGATAAAAGAGGAACAACCCTAAAGACTAGGTAACCCTAACAACTTAGCTGTTACCTTTTATTCAAATACAAACAAATTAATAAAACACGTGCACGTATGCAACTTCTAACCCGCGAACAATTTGAATCATATTTCTTCACCCTCCCTTGATTCAAATTCCATGACTCCTAGCTTGTATCGAAACATCACAAACTTATCCTTGGCGAGAGCTTTCGTCAATACATCAGCAAGCTGATTATGAGTATTACAATACTCCAGATGCACTTTCTTCTGCAATACCATTTCTCTCAAAAAATGAAACTTCGGCTCAATGTGTTAGATCGGCTATGTAACACCGGATTCTTGGAGAGATTAATTGTTGACTTGTTATCACATAAAATCACAGTTGGTTCTTCTTGTGCAAAACCAAGATCTTCCAAGATCCGTTGAAGCCACACCGCTTCACAAGCAGCACCAGCAGCTGCAATATACTCTGCTTCCGTACTAGATAATACCACAGTGAGTTGCTTCTTTGATCTCCAGGTCACAGCTCCACTGCCTAAAGAAAACATATAGGCTGAAATGCTTTTCCGATCGTCAATGCAGCTAGCCCAATCACTATCAGTATGCCCAATCAATTTAACCTCTTGACCCCTTTGAAACCAGATTCCAAATTTTTTAGTATGAGCAGTATACTTAAGAATCCTCTTAGCGGCTCCAAGATGAAGTTTGGATGACTGCTGCATAAACCTGGACATAATTCCTACAGAATAAGCCAAGTCAGGTCGCGAATGAGTTAAGTAAATAAGGCTACCAACAAGACTTTGAAACAATTCTTCATCAACTTTATCAGCCTCATCTTCCATTTGAAACTTTTCATTGGCATTCATGGGAGTATTTTCTTCTTTGCAATTCAACAATCCAAATTGGGAAACAAGAGCAGTAGCATATTTTTCTTGGCATAAGAAAATACCATCTTTAGTTTGTTTAACTTCCAAACCCAAGAAATACTTGAGTTTGCCCATATCAGTCATCTCGAATACATTCATCATACCATCTTTAAATTCTTTTAGCATATCATTGCTAGAAGATGTATATATAATATCGTCCACATACAAACACACATAAATAGCCTCTCTTGGATTTCTTCTTTTAACATATAAGGTAGGCTCATTAAGGCTCCTTGCATAACTGTGTTCAATGAAGTAACCATCTATCTTTGAATACCATGTTTTAGGAGATTGTTTTAAGCCATACAATGCTTTATGTAATTTGTAAACCATATCAGATTTACCTTGAACAACAAGGCCTTCAGGTTGTTCAACATAAGTGTCTTCGGTTAACTCCTCATTCAAGAATGCAAACTTTACATCTAGCTGAAAGATCATCCATCCCAACTGAGCCGCTACGGCTAATATCACCCGAATGGTTTCAAAACGAGCTACAGGAGCAAACGTCTCTTGAAAATCCACACCCGGTTGCTATGATAGCCCTTTGCCATCAATCTTGCTTTATGCTTCATCATCTTACCATCCGATCCCATTTTAGTCTTAAAAAGCCATTTCACACCAACAATGTTCTTGCCATGAGGTGGAGCAACCAATTCCCATCTATTATTCTTTTTGATGGCATGTAGTTCATTAATCATGGCATCCGGGCGGCTTGTTCGTAAGTGATAGTATCAGAAACAGTGAGAGCAAACTGACAGTTAATCACATCATCATCGTCAGACAAGCCTTCACCTGTGTAATAGTCTTGAAGCCATGATGGTGGTTTAGGAATACGTCGATTAGAAGGTATACGTGGTGGATGAGGGATATTAGTTGTGTGAGAAGTTGGGTCAATAGTGTTTGCAGTGGTATTTAACGAAGAAGGTTGAATACTAGAATTGTTAGGTGAATGAGTAGGTATGGTGATATTTAGTGGTGATGCGTGAGATGGAGTAGTGGCATGGGTACTTGTGCTTTGAAAATTACTATTATTATCCACTGGATAAATGGGTGAGTCACAAGGAAATGGGTCTGAGAATGTATAGGTTATAGGCATGGTACTTTTATCATGTGTTATGTTTTGATTATGTTTCCACACCCATTTATTATCTTCTAGAAATTGTACATCTCTGCTCACCTTGAACTTTCCTGTATCTAGATTAAACAGCCTATAACTTTTAGTCTGAGATGAATATCCGATAAAGCTATGTTTCTCTGACTTAGTATCCAACTTTCTGCGAAGCTATGGAGGAACCAAAGCATATGCTACACATCCAAATATTTTAAAATGATGGATAATTGGTTTTTTACCTGTCCAAGCTTCGTAAGGAGTAACATGCACCAGGGCCTTTGTGGGGGATCGGTTAAGAACGTACATTGCAGTAGCCACTGCTCCGCCCACATGTAGTTGGGTAGTTCTTTTTCTCTCAACATACTCCGAACTAGATTCATTATGGTTCGGTTCTTTCTCTCAACTACCCTATTATGTTGAGGAGTATAGGGTGGAGTGAGCTCTCTTTTGATGCCAACTTGATCACAATAGTCATCGAATTCTTTAGAGCAAAATTCGCCTCCTCGATCAGACCGTAGTACCTTAATAGATCTTCCGACTTCCTTCTCAACAAGTGCTTTAAAAGATTTAAACTTTGAGAATGTCTCATGCTTATTAGATAAAAAATAAACCCAACACATACGAGTTAAATCATCAATAAAAAGCAAGTAATACAAGCTTTTACCTAAACTTGGTACATGCATAGGTCCACATAGGTCTGTGTGAACCAATTCAAGTTTTGACTTAGCACGCCATGAAGTTGATCTGAATGGGCTTTTTGTGAGTTTGCCTTGTATGCAGGCTTCACAGGTAATAGGACTTCTTAACTTGGGTAGTCCAATCACCATACTCTTGTCATGTAGTAATTTCAGTCCTTCAATGTATAGGTGACCATACCTACGATGCCATTTATGGACTTCTTTATCCTTTGATTGAGGCTCCTGTACGGTGAGGAAACTGGAGGCATTAAATACAAACATGTTATTGCTTTCCACATTTACTTTTAAGAGCACTTGACCAGAGGCTTTGTTGACAATAGAGCATTTATCATCATCAAACATAAGGGAGTAACCTTTTCGCATCAACTGACCAACACTCAACAAATTATATTCAAGCTTAGGAGCATAGTACACATGCTCTAAGAGTTTGAATGAGTGTTGACCCGTGAGAATTTTAACTGTCCCTTTTCCTTCCACATTGAGTATCTTCTTATCACCCAATCTCACCCCCAATTTGAAGGATTCATCTAGGCTCACAAAGCTGCTTTTGTCACCTGTCATATGGTTAGAACATCCGGAGTCTAAAAACCATAAGTTTGAAGGATTACCACATGATTGAGAGTTTGTCATCAGCATATAATCTTCACGTTTCTGAATACTAGTAGCAATTAATAAGTGATGGTCCTCCGCAGCCTCGGCGCCATTCTCAGTTTCTTCATTCTCTACGACATTGACTTATGCCTTATCGTTGTACCAGCAGTCACGTTTGAGGTGACCAAACTTCTTGCAACAGTGACATTGAGGAACCTTGCTGCGATCTGGTCCTCCTCTACCACGGCCAACCCCTCTTCCTCTGAATGATGACCTGCCTCGTCCCCTTCCACGTGGTGCTCTGTGATCTTGGAATACTTGTAGAGCTTGATCGTCTTGTCTTTCGATTGGGTTGCTTGCTTTGTCGGGGGAGTTCCTGCTGTTGATTCTTTCTTCTTGGGATTGTAGCAATCCCATAAGTTTTACCGGTGTGATTTCAGATGATTCGTACACCACCTCAATAGATGGAATGACATAATCAAATTTAGGAGCTAAACTCCTAAGGACCTTTTCAACCACCTTTTGATCGGATAGCTCCTCCCCATAAGATCGTTGTTGGCCAACATTGTTCATGACACGTGAGAAGTAATCTCCCACAGTTTCATCATCTTTCATGTATTTATAGGGAAAGATTAGGGTTTGAGGAAATGGGTAATGCGTTTGTCCGGTGGGTAAAAGGGTGCACTTTGATTCTTTTATTTAAAATAAATTTTAATTTAAATAAATTATGACCAGGTATCTACATGTTTGGAGGGTTCTAGAATAGTTATGGGTTAGGTCTTGGTTGGTTTGGATGGTTAAAATACAAGTTCGGACCTTAAACGAACCGAAAACGTTAAAAACTAATTTTGCTTAAACGAACTGTGGGTCACGCCACGACAAGTATGAAACATGATTACAACATAAAATCCATCATTTTATTAATATTCAAAGATCCGAAGACCAAAACGAGTCGGGTTTACAATACATGATAACAAATACAAAGCTAGTCGAAAATGACGAATGTCACAAGGAGGGTGAGGTTGGGCTGAGGGAGGTGGGGTTGGGTGTTGGTGAGTGTTAGGCTTGGTGCGACGGGTGTAATATTGGAGGTTTGGCATTTGTAATTTAGGATTTAAATGAGAGGTGGGGTTGAGTGTTGGTAATTGTTTAGGTGAGTTAAACTGTGACCAAAAGGAGGGGTGAATATCCGTCGGGTCATTAGGGGTGGTTAGGAAATGGTATTCGCTTGGCACTTGATTTGGTGCTAAAAATGGAAATATGGTCTCGTCAAAGACTACATGACGCGCAATAATGATAGTTTTAGTGGAGAGGTCATAGCACTTGTACCCCCTATGATTGGAGGGGTAACCGAGGAAAACACACGGAGTGGATCGTGAGTCGAGTTTGTTGATGGTGGTGGAAGGAAAGAGGGGATAACAAAGACATCCAAAATACGAAGGTCATCATAGGATGGGGTTTTGTTATAAAGTAATGATGTGGGAGATTTGTTATATTTAATTTTAGAAGGAAGAATGTTTTGTAAATAAGTTGTCATTTGTAGTGCATGGTGCCAAAAGTTAGATGGTAATGAGGCTTGTTTAAGCAATGTTCGAATCATGTTATTTGTAGTACGGATTTTGCGTTCCGCTTTTCCATTTTGAGGGGAAGTGTAAGGGCATGAAAAACGAAACACCATACCATTGTTGGAGCAAAAAGTATGAAAAGCTTTGTTGTTGTATTCCTTACCATTATCACACTGGAATGTTTTTATGTTACGCTCGAATTGAGTGTGAAGATTATAAAAATTTTGGAAAATTGTGAACACACTGGATTTGTTAGTTAACGGATAAGTCCACAAAAAATTGGTGAAGTCATCAAAAAATAGAATGTAATAACGGTGACCTCCCGAGCTTTGAACCGGGGAGGTCCATAGATCATTATGTATAATATCAAAAGGCATAAATGTAATTGGGCGAGAATCATAAAACGGAAGTTTAACATGTTTCCCAAAAACACAAGACTGACACAAACGTTTAATAGGAGAATTCTTGACGGAAATTAAATTGTCTTTATGCAGAACTTGTAAGGAGTCGGAGCCTGGGTGACCCAGACGCCGATGCCAAACGTCTTGAGAAATGGCAGCAAATGTGGAAGGAGATGTGTCAAATTCAATAGCAATATCATTGTTAGTGCATAAACAACGTACAAATAGCAGGGTTTTAATAAGGTTAGAGGCATCATGTGTATATAGATACAATGGAATAATACTAATTACACTTTACATCCTCTAACTACTGAATAATATAATACTAATACTCTAATACTTAACTTTTATATTCACATATCGGTGAACTCAAGTGATAAAAATATTTTTATGTATTAGATGGCACGTATCATTGCTCAGCATACCTTGACCAAGTTTTACCATTGAAGCAGAATACTAGGAGCCACTCTGCACCATGAACAGTTTTCTGTCTACCCTTTTTAAATCATCAAGCTTTTTCTTAACAGGTTTTCTCTCTCTGATTTGTTTTCAGCGGTTCAAGGGTCGTTGAGGTTACATATATGTTGTATTACAGGTAATAGTTTTAAACTTTAGATAGCCGATACTACTATTTATGTTCATAACCACTGAAATGTCATAATTAACATGTTTAGTTCTCTTTTCTATGATGAGATATATTTGGTAACATATTTTCTTCTTCTCTTTCGGCTATGATTATTGTTGCCTGGACCGGTGATGGAAATCGACCTCAATCTTTGATTCCCGACGCTTTAAAGGAAAGTATCACGTGTCTTTTATAAATCCTTCAATATTGAAGCTTGGTCAAGGTATGTCATAGTTTAATTTCTCTACATCTTTCATCACTTGCTGCATGTAAGTAAAAAAATGCTAAGAGATGTTCTGTAGGTGTTTTGGATTTAAAGCTTAATTATGCATGTCATCTTTTGTTAAACTAAGATGCCTTTTAAGGGCTGTATGGCTTAGATATCCAGCTGGATTCGCAAAGACCATTCAAGGTAGGTTTGGCGTTTGGCGACATCTAAGATCCTATGTTCAGTTTGGCGGTTATTGTCTACTCGTCACGAAACATGATGGTTGTTGTATTGTTTCTATTCCTCTTCACGGCATTAGCTTGAAAGTTGAGACTACATGATTTTCATGCTCATAATGTGATGGCCTCAGGTATGTTTTTTCCTCATCTGTTTAGATGTCTACAACTTATTTATTGGTTAAGGCAATGCTAACTTCAATATATGATGAAATATACATGACAGCCTTGGCTCTATGTTTGGAGGGGAATATGTGAAAAAACTTTTTCACTTTCCAAGTAAGATATTAAAAGATGAATATGTATGTAATTATTTGAGAGCCACTTTGCCGTATACATGAATCACGATTATGGTTAATTTAAAATTTTGCTTGCACAATCTTTGGCTTTTTGTTATTACTTAGAGGTTCTATTCTTGCTCCTAACTTTAGATATTTGTTTCCTGTAATATTATTACCAAGAACACTTAGGCATTTTAGGTCTTTAGATTCTACTTTTTAGGTTGTCAGTGCGTGTTGATGCTCATATTAAACTCAAGTTTGAGAAATCACATATATATGAAAAAAATTGGGTAAGCTTCAATGGACACCTGATCTACTTTAACTTTATATTTCTGTTTTGTTGAACTCAGGTTCATATGTTGTCGAAATCAAGTATTTTTTTGAATCAAATTAGTAAACGCGTGTTAATTAACGAAAAATCATGTTAGTTGGGTAATTGAAAAAACGCTATGCACGTGAAGGCGTAGTTTTGGTCAGACATTACAACTTAAAGTACATCCAAGCTCAGCAAAGTGCTATTGACAAGGCAGGTGAGCGTCATATGAAATACACCACCTCTTGAGTGACAGAGACCTATCTCCCATTGTTTTTCTTTACTTATTTTTATCATTTTATACAGTTTTCCTATTAAATTTGGTTTGCAGATTCAAGCTGCAGTTGTTGCTCTTCGTAACATGAGGGGTCTTCCTCTTCCATGGCCATGGGATTACTAGAAGAAAAATGAAGAAGACAAATTCTAGATTGGCTTCAAGTTGGGTAAACATGCGCTGCTATGAAATGCTGGTAGGAAAACGTTACAACTTTGTTAGTCTTGAATGAAAAATCCTTCATGAACAGGAGGTACAATAAATTTTCCAGCATCATGACTGATATTTGAGTCTTCTAGTTTGCAGAAAGTTAACATGGGGACAGGAACTTGAGACGGATGAACGATGTTGTGATCTTTAAGTGGCTAACACGTTGGTAATTGTTATTCACATTTAACAAATAAGCGTGAGTACTGGGATAAAGTTGTAATTCTGTTTCTAGATATGCTTGAAGTGGTGACCAAAGACATTTAACAAATAAGCATGAGAACTAGGACTTGGTTGTAACTCTGCTATTGGAAATGTTTGAAGGCGGTGACCAAAGACGTAATGGAAGAAGTGAAGTAAGTTTTTCCTGTATCTGTTTGTATTTCACTTTCTATAATGTTTACCTTGTTATTTTCTTTTCTTATAGTTTGAAGGGATGGGAATTTGAGGTGGATGAACAATACCTGTTATTTCTGCCTGCAGGAGCAATCATGTTCCCAACTCCACGTTTAGAACCTTGGAAGGTAAGTAATTTTAATAAAACAGTGTTAATTTGTAAATAGATAAGTTGTGGTTATTGCTTATGTAACATCTCGTATTTTTGTTAACTAAAAATTAACTCCGTTTACTCTTACAAGGGTCATTATTGATAATTATGAAACTCATGTGCTTATTCTTTTTTTAGTTATCACTAACTTTTAATATATGAAGGTTAAAAATAAAAATATCAAATAATATTAATATTAATAGTTGGGGAGATGGTTCTTCTAAAGGTCTCACCGTGGAAAGGTGTTGTTCGTTTTGAAAACAAGGGCAAATTGGCTCCAAGATTTGTAGGACCTTTCAAGATTCTGAAAAAGATTGGGAAAGTGGCTTATAAACTGGAGTTACCTTCCGACCTTAGTGGAATTCATCCTGTGTTCCACGTCTCAAATTTGAGAAAGTGTTTGGCCGACGAAAGTCTGTATGTTCCGCTGGAAGACATTCAGATCGACGAGTCCTTGCATTTCGTCGAAAAACCTGTTGAAATCATGGATCGTATAATGAAGAAGACTAGAACCACAACAACCCCAATCGTCAAGGTTCGTTGGGAAAATAAACGTGGCGCTGAATTTACTTGGGAACGTGAGGAGCACATGAAGAAGAGATACCCATTCTTATTTGTATAGTTTCATTTCTTTTAATTTCGGGACGAAATTCTTTTAAGTTGGGGAGACTGTAACATCTCGTATTTTTGTTAACTAAAAGTTAACTTCGTTTACTCTTACAAGGGTCATTATTGACAATTATGAAACTCATGTGCTTATTCTTTTTTTTTAGTTATCACTAACTTTTAATATATGAAGGTTAAAAATAAAAATATCAAATAATATTAATATTAATAGTAGTAATAATAATACAAGTTATAATTAGGATAATAATAATAATAATAATAATAATAATAATAATAAAAATAATAATATTAATAATAATAATAATAATAATAATAATAATATAATAATAATAATATAATAATAATAATAATAATAAAAAAAGAAACTTAATGACCTTAAATTAGAGCTAATTAACTTAAGGGGGGTTAGTTGTCATTTTTAAAACTTAAAATAAAGGTTTTATGCATAAAATGATAACTTTTGAAACTACAGGGGGTAATCCTGTAAATAATTAAAAAAAAAACCAAACCACCACTCTTGACCCCCGTTTTTCCGGCAACTTTTCCGGCCAAGATCCGGCCGGCTCCGGCCACCTCTTAAACGTTGAAAAATTGGTCGTTTCTTGATTCCGAAACTGTTCCAAACCGTCCCTGAACTCGATTCAAACACCATTATGAACTTTGATTGCGTTTAAACGTCGGTTACGAACCCAATCGAATGATTAACCGAACGTCTTTAACCATATAGCCGTTCGACCATTAAAACTTAATAATAACCAAATTAAATGATTCATAATCGAACGTCTAAGTAGTCTAAAGCTTCTGTCAATTCCAATTGCACCTGAATCAACACAAATAACGAATCCAATTTCCTTCTTTTCCGCGACCTGTAACCTTACCAAAATCTAATCTCCGAACGAATTGAACCAAAATCAACATAGGGCTTCGTATCTGGATCATCATTCGAGGCTATCTGCAAGTTTAATTGGATTATCATTGGGGATTTCTCATCCATTGAGTACTACGACTGCGAATTGTTCTTCGATTAGGATCGCCTTCAATTCGAACTGATTCGGGTAAGTTACATACGTGGATATGCTCGATTAAGCATGGGAAACAAAAGCCCCATGGTTAATTTGGCTATCATCATCGTTTAGATGATCAATTTGGTTCGAATCTAAACTAGGGTTCATCCAATTGGGGGGTTTTGTTTGGGTTATGTTTAAAAGGTATTGAAACGGAGATAAACCGCGGCTAAGGCCTTTGGTTTACTGGTTGTTGGCGTGGAGTGTGGACTTGAGGTCCCGGGGACCCTCAATCCTCTCCTTTTGTTTTTTTTTCGAAATTTAATTATATACAAACTTCTGTAAATTATTAAAAATAAATTTATAAACTTTGTGTATTTTTAAAATCACTTTATTAATTTTATAAATTTATTTCCTAAATAATTTAAACATTTTATAAAACAATGATAATATTTAATTTATATAATATAGATTCTAAAAAAAATTTAAAACTTTACATTATTTTTTTTGACTCAAACATTGTTTGTATGCTATTGTTTAAAACATTAGTATAAAAAAATATATTATTATTATAAAAGATTGTTTAAACTGATATTTAAACCTTATTCCCCGTAAGTATTTTCGTTGCTTCATAATAAAACGCTCGACTATTATATTTTATTTTCATGGAATAAAAATAAAATCAACTATATCATTTTAATGAATTTAATTGTTGAAACCCCAAAATGTCAATTCAAACCTAGCTTCCGTTGAATCGTTAAACTCGTTAGTAAACTTTAACCTTGTTAATTTATATATTTAGGTGCCTTGTGACGTTTTATCCTGGAACAACATATATTATTCTTATTGATCTTCATTATATACTTATTTGACAAGTGAGTTTTCCTTGTCCCCTTTTTTTATCTTTTCACACTAATTTGGGGTGAAACATGATTACTTATACATAATGCACTTGTAAACGTTTAGACTTGTAAGGCACTTGCAATTCATATTTTTTTTGTCATGGTTATTTGTGTGTTGTAAGTGTCTATATGAGATACATATTTTTGTTTACAATCATTAACTATTGCTAGCCTGACGACGTCTTTGATCATTGGGCCTGACAAGTCTAATTGGTGCTAAAGTCGATGTATTGCCGACTCCTGATGACGTATGCTTGTTCATCGTGGGAACCAAATACACTTAGCCAATCTTTTATACTTGTAATCAAGTCGAGGTTTGGTTGTGACGATATGTGTTCTATAACCTTACTTGCTTATTATGACCTATGACATGAATTGCTACTTGTAACTTTATCATATTATGTATAAAAACCTTGGAAACTCACCAACTATTTATAGTTGACCTTTTATTTTTATCATATTTCAGGAAATCCCCAAGTTTAAAGTGGACTTTTGAAGCTTGGAAATAAAACTAGGACTTGGACCTAGTTTAATAATTAAAATGTTATGTCATGTTTTGTGATATGTTTAAACTTATTTCACGTTTGATACTTATGTTTGTATTTTTTTTTTAATCTTATAAATTTAATATGTTCATCTAAAAAATAGCGTTATGTGGTTGTGAACAATCTTAACCCTCACATCTCGACGTTTCCGCCATCAAGGTTGGGGTGTGACAGCTTATACTTAAGGAATCTGCTATGGATGTGCTTTCAAACTTGGAACCTAGAAGACAAATATTCTTCTGCTCCTATTCATTGTTTATGGATATGCCCTGGACCCCCAAAGGTTTGCGATATGATTTCCTTCTCATAAGTCTATTTTATCTTAAATTTTTTTACAGCACTTACATTAGAACATTGTTGCCTTTAGGGTTTTCTGCAATTTGTCTTCTAGCCAGCTAATCAATTCAAAGGTAAATGAAATCAAGAACACTGAACAGAACACAAGTAGAGCAATAATGCTGCTTCACCTGGTTTATAGAAGTGGTTTGGTGACAATAGAGGTGATTTCAATGTGTAGGTTTTTTTATAAGATGAATTTGATAAGATTCAGAATCATGCTATCATCTTCAAGTGGGGAGGGCTTGCAGGCTATAGAAGTGGACCAGGTATGTCGTCAAAAACATCTACTTCTGTTGTTCGTGTATGTCACGCTTCATTTTGTACAAATTTTAATGTTTTTGATTTGTGGAAGTCGTGAGATGAAGTCCACTTCCTTCTATCGGAACAAATATATATTTGTAACTGTTTTTTATAATCTTTAAGTAGCGTATAAGGATAATAATCTAAAGCTAACACAACATTATTTGCTATTCACATTTAATAAATAAGCAAGACTGGATCAAGTTTGTTGTTTCACTTTCTAACTTTTTTCTTTTAGTTTAGTTATTTATTAGCACCATGACTATTACTATCTAATTTTACTTGTCAAATCAGCATCTGACTTTGTTGCCTGCAAATGTTCGTATTTGGCAAATTCCAAAATTTGTTCAGCGGCCCAAGCTCTGTCAATTATAAGTTCATTGTGTAGTAAATGCTTGCGTTAGCTAATATTTCACACTTCCATGCCATTTAGATTTTACTTTAAACACTGTAATGCTTCCTTCGTTTTCATGTTTCTTCTTATTTTTGCTTGACTAGTTGGATGCGGCTATATTCTTTTATGACATCTGTAATAACTGTTATGGAGAATCTTGGAGCGCATAAAAGTAGCACACAAGTAAGAGATATATCTCCCCATACCATATACTACCTCTTGATCCTTATTTATGTAACCAAACATGTCGGCCGCTTTATTGATTCTATTCCTCTTTGTAATGTGTTAGCTAGAGAGTTTAGACTACTTGACTGCGATGCTATGATCTGGTGGTCTCAGGTATGTTTTTCCTCTTTTCTTTAGATGTCTACAACTTAATTATTGGTCAAGAAAATGCTACAACTTCAATATATGATGAAATACTACGGCCTTGACTTTATGCTGGGAGGGTACTTGCAAGCGCATTAACGTTATTTCTACTCGAAGTACATCCATGCTCTGCAGAGTGCTGCTAACATGGTAGACAGGTGAGTTTGCAAAGTGATTCTAAGCAGCGTTTTTGCTGCTTTTTGCATTTTTTTTAATTCAGAACTTGACTGGTATAAATGTTCGGTGCACGACTTACTGAAGCGTACCAAACTGATTAATCAAATT
Organism: Flaveria trinervia; assembly: GCA_025506515.1. NCBI lineage: Eukaryota > Viridiplantae > Streptophyta > Magnoliopsida > Asterales > Asteraceae > Flaveria > Flaveria trinervia. The sequence goes on along the minus strand of CM046450.1, from coordinate 1,556,171 downwards.
TTAAAACGTTAAAGTAATTAATTTCCTAAAATCTCTCTCCCTCTCTCTTATTTTTTTTATTTAAAATCTTATAAAATCAATTTTTTATTAAACATATTTTTAATTAATTAAAAACTAAATGTTTTAATCAAAAATCCATTTTTTGAAAAAAATAAAGAGTTTTAGAAACTATGAATATTTTTAGACAAAGTATATTTTTACACATGAAATATTTCAAAATCGATCTTTTATTTAAATAAAAGTTTTATATAAAACCATTTTTTTAAAAATTGAAAAAATAATTGACACTTGGAGTTTTTAAACAATAAGATATTTATAAAAAGGATATTTTGTCAAATTCCGTTAAATACGAAAAATTATTTATAGAACAAATATAACTAAAACCATATTTTTGAAATAATGATTCTTTATTAAAAATGATATTTTTCAAAAACAATAATCTTAGAACGAAATGTTTCTTAACATATTTTAAAAACGAGAGTTTTAAAAAACACTATTTGAAAATGAAGTTTCTTCATATTGTAGTATTGGTCCCAACTTTTAAAAAATTACAGATTTGGTCTCAATTGTTTACCAAATCGTAACACGATTGGTCCTTGACACTAACTTATGTATGTTTTTCAATTAAGTGGAGGTGAAAAAACTAATATACCCGTAAACAAAAAGACAAAATATCTCAAATATAAATTAGTTTATATGGGTCCTATTTTTTAGATTAAACAATTATATATATATATATATATATATATATATATATATATAATAAATCCGGACACTTGTCACTATTATATGCCATCAATAATTAGTTTTTCTACTTCTTTCTCCTCTTAATAATGAATGCTATAATAGTTATAAATAATACTAATTATCAACTTGTGAATGCTTTATTGTGGTACTATATGCATAGAATGTTGTACATACTTTTTTCTTTTAGTTTTTTTTGTTTTAAACCCAATAATTTTACATATTTCACAATTTATACTCTATAATTTTTTCACTTTCAAATTTGATTCCTAAAACTTTTAATTTTTACAAACTTTTTAATTTACGGTTTAAATTTTGAGAGTCAACACGTCGTAAAATCTATGTTTGGTTTAACATTGTTAGGCTTATTTTTCCCCATATAACATCTCGTTGTAACATGCGGGTCCTAGATCGAATTGGTTATTATTTTTAATGTTTTAGGTCATACGTGCGTGGTTCAACTTTTTACGCCTAATTTGCGTTTGTTTTTATTTTTTGGTGTTAATTGTTGCCAATGGTGGTGTGACATTAATGCTACTTGGTATGATTTTACGCCACCCGTCGCAACGCGGGGGGCTTAATACTAGTTTTTTAATCAATTAATAACTATCCATAATTAAAATTTTAAATATGTTCAACTTTAAATTTTTAAATTTGTAATACATGAGTTTATTCAATCTGTATAATACATAATATTTAAGACATAACTTCTATATTATAAACCATATACACAAATGAGGGGAAATATTTGATGGATGATGAAGTGGGCCGCAACGTTGTTATGCTTATTTTTGTCGTTTCAAAATTTCTAGCAGTTCTAGATTCATATACATAAATGAGTTCGGGTAGTAATTAAAGCCTGTCCATTTCACCTCTCGGGTTGCCATTTATGGGTTTCATCAATATGACGTTAAAAGATTTGATGGATGATGAAGTGGGCTGCATGTATAGAAAGTGAAGGAGGCACGTGATGTTGAAAGTTCTCGAAACACAACAAGAAAACATCGATGTGTGCATGTGGATTGTGAAGAGGGGAAATATTGTTCTTGGAAGGACTACTTTTCTGAGTCGGTGTACCCTAAAAGCTATTTTCGACAAAGGTTTCGATTGAGCAACCAACTTTTTAATTGAAAATGTATATCGCCATTTTTTATTTTGAACAAAATGTGATTATCATAAACTATAATGCTTTTATACCTTTGTTGGTATATGGCACAACAGTTTTCCTATGTAATGCATAAGGATCAATGAAGTTAACTGTTGAAATCTCTTAAAAATTATATAGATGTGTGAAGTTTTTTCAGAATCTACACCAAACGTTTCGACTATACAACATTACTAGAAGATACATTTATCGAAATAAATAACTTCACTTGATGAATACATGTTAGATATAAAGTCAAATTAATTAATTAGCTCATTTTTTCTCCTTTATTTAAAAACACTGATATTTTACTTTCTAAAGCTATAAAATAATTTAGAAGTGATATTTTAAAAAATAAATTAATTATAAAAACAGTTTTTTAGAAACAAATCATTTTTATAATATAACTAAAAACGGAGTTTTTAAGCAAAACGTTAATAGAAAGTGGAATTTTTTCAAAGCAGATTTTCATAAGATGAAAATAATTTATAAAGAAAAAATTATAACAAATCATAGTTCTTTAATGATTTTTTTATATAAAATAATAGTTTTAAGTTCGGATAAATACCATAAAAATCTAACACACTGTTAACTTTTCTCACGGGTGGTTGTTTTCATGATTTCTTCCAAATTTAACACGTTATAGATTTTGATGTCTGAATTATTGTTGAGGTATCTTCACGAGATTTGTTAACAAATAGAAACTTTATTGTTGAGACATGATGTTAGTTTTTTACATGGAAACAATTATATGTAAAAGAGTTGGGTTAGCGATCAAAGGGACCGCTATCTAGGCTTTTCAAAGGATGAATTCAGTTTACGGTGTGATTGCCTGTTATCAAAGATTAAAAAATACGAGTCAAATAATTTTTTTTCGATTTTAATAAGTGCACCTGATACGATATTTTCATGATTGAATAATATTTCATTCTACTTGTTTTTATAGCTTCTCACTCTTTTTTAATAAATACTTAATTATATTTTAAACCGCTTAAAAATGAGATTTTAATTTAGTAAATTATCATAAGCTCACAAATTGATTATCTCCTTTCAAAGTTATAGTATTTTTAATCGTCTTTTTTTGGTGTAAAAATGAGACAATGCCCCACCTCTCCTCTTCTCTGTCTGCTCTTGAAAATTGAAGTTAAGAAAAAGAAGAATCTAAATGCTTTCTCTCTGTCTCTTCTGATAACACCATACAAATTTCATATTCCATACCAACATACATAAACTTTTATCACCAATATGGGTTTGATTTGAACTTCGAACCCGACCCAGATCCTGTTAATTTCATCTTCACCCACAAAAATCTGTACCTTTCTACACCAACCCAAATGGAGAGAAGTCACATGATTATACTTATTGTGACACTATCTTCTTCTTTTGTTTTATTTGTTGTTCTTTTCTTGATTTGTGTGTGTAGAAGAAACAGGTCAGCAAGAAATGAATCATGGGATAAAGAAGCAAACCATGAATTTAAAGAAAGTGGAGTTGAAGAAATAGAGATGAAAGGGGATTTGATTAGGTTTGAAGGTGGGGAAGATCTCACTTGTTTTGATATATTGGATGCTCCTGGTGAAGTGATTGGGAAATCAAGTTATGGGACTTTGTATAGAGCTAATTTGTCGAGTGATTCAGTTTTGTTGTTGAGATTCTTGAGACCAGCTTGTACTATTGAGAAGGTACAAGATGTGATACATATTGTACAGCTTTTGGGGTCAGTTAGGCATCCTAATTTGGTGCCTCTTTGTGGATTTTATTCTGGGCCTAGAGGTGAAAAGCTTCTAATTCATCCATTCTTCAGAAGAGGAAATTTGGCTCAGTTTATCAGAGGTGATTTTCTCTGCTCAATCTCATTTATCTTTAATTCTTGATGTTCATCATTTAAAAAAAAAGATTTTTGCTTTTGGGTTTTCTTTAAAGATTTTCAATGAAATATGCTGCAATGATAGTTTTGTTGATGTGCATTATTAAAAGGAGATTTTGTTTTTGCTTTTGGGTTCTCTTTAAAGATTTTGAATGAAATAGTGCCTTTTTATGATAAGTTAACAAAAAAAACAGAAAAGACAATTAATTTATGAGAAAAAAGATGTAAATAGCTCATCTGGGTGGTTAATGTCCAAGACTTCAAGCTAGATTTATGTCAGTAGGGTAAACCTTGTTGCAATTTATGCATGGGTAACGCAGCAAGTGATTGTACTGTACAACCATTATATGCAGTACATGATGAACTAGCTTATAAAGCACTGGCAGTGGTTGTAGTATGTAATTGATAAAGATCCAAACTTTATAGTTTTCTTGTACCTGTTTCTTTCCGCTTCTGTATAATCTTTAGTTTCATATTGTTTTCTATAAAGAAAAAGAAAGAAATTCTCTTAGATTCATATTTGTTTTCTGTTTCAAGATATTGTGGATATCTTGAGGATTAGGACTCTGTGATGGGTAGCTGTTTGTTTGTTATTCATATATAAATTTACCATTGTTTTCTTTAAATCTTTATTGTCTATCAATTTCATATTCTGAAATGACTTATGTGACCTTAGAAAGTCAATTTTTGGCTCTATTGACTACAATAATACAATCATATTTAACCCTTGAAATTATTAATTATTCATCTGAATTATAACCACCTAGCAGTTTTCTTCATATAGAAAATGGAATTATATTCTTGATTTGAGGGACTTTTGATTGGAAATAATATGCTGCATGTGGTGAGGGTCTGCTGGGTCATTTTGGTCATCAGTTTAGATCTTTGTCTTTATTAGATTATCCTTGTATATTTATCTCCTTCACATGCTTGCTTATTTGAATAATTCAATTATATTAAATTAGAGCCGACATTTTACTTGTAATAGTCAAATCAGTACAACCTTCAACGGTGGTGTAGTGGTAAGCACACGATCCTGTTAGCAGTATAGTTGCGGGTCAAAGACTAGAAAATGATTATTATGACTTCATGATAAGTTTTAAAACACAAAAATCCGAACACTCAGTTAGATCTTGCAAAGTAGATTTCTTAGCTTATGGTTCTTTGATTTTGATTGAGCAGATGAGACTGGTGGCACTCACAAATGGGAAATCATATATAAGATATCAATGGGTATTGTTAGAGGATTATATCATCTTCATACAAGCCTTCCGAAGCCGATCATCCATGGAAATCTCAAGTCGAAAAATATATTATTGGGAAGAAATCACCAACCATTTGTGTCTGATTTTGGCATACATCTTCTCCTGAATCCATCAGCATCACAAGAAATGCTAGAAGATGCTGATGCCGAAGGTTATAAAGCACCCGAATTAACTCAAATGAAAGATTCTAGTACTGCAACTGATATCTACAATCTAGGGGTGATTTTACTTGAACTGATTACTGGTAAGGAGCCGATTAATGGGAAAGCAAGCAGTAATCAAGATTTCTATTTGCCAACATCGATGAGAAATGCAATCTCAGATCATCGGATAGCAGATATATACCATCATGATGTTCTCGAAGATGATAATGGTGGATCAAGTTATGTTAATGAAGATATTATTATCAAATATGTTCAGCTGGCATTAGCTTGTTGTTCACCTTCGTCTTCTCTTAGGCCTGACATAAAGCAGATTTGCAAGGAGCTTGAAGAAATTGGACGAAAATCATGAAGTTTATGTTTTGACTTTGGTATTGAAGTTTTGACATGATAGAGACAAAATGGGTCAAGATGCTCAAAATCTTGAAACAATGGGATGCGGGTGCTACTGGGTGTAAACGAGTTAAAGACTGATCCGACTTAGCTTGAGCTTTATTCGTTTAACGTAAAGAAAGCTCGAGCTTGTGCTCAATATGCTTCAAACTCATTGTCTAATGCTTGAGCTTGGCTAGGGTAGCTCATTTATTATTTAACTGTTTTTCATTGTTATTTTTGTAACAGTTTTTTATATATTATAATTATATATCTAACATAATATATGTAGTTTAATGTTTTTTTATTAAATTTTAAGTATCAAATTTTTATATTTATGCAAGTAATTGACTTCTTTATGGCCAAAGAGTTTAATCAGATTCGATGTACAGACCCGAGCTTGTTCATTAAACAATCTCTTAAACATAGTTTAAGCTTTTAACGAGCTGATTTCGAGTAGCTTACGGGTTTCTTAACTTGTTAACACCACTACTGCTGTCATTGTGATTTGAAAGTTGTATGCAGATGCAGTAGAGGGTTGTACTGTCATAGTTCTCCTTTCTGGTTTAGTATATAATGGTGATGACCAACCAATTCTGCATTGAAGAAAATGGGTTTGATATGGGTCAGACATGATCTTGAAAGCTCAAAGTCAGTGCCTTTATTGTTGGTTGACCCATACCCAACTACTGCTGTTCTTTGTTCACCAAGAGAAACAAACATCAAAATTGCCAATTATTGATAATATTTAAATTGATGAATTGTTTTCAATACAACTGTTAGATATGACAAATCAAGTATTCTATTTATTATAATATTTTTGTCTCTCACACACATTACACATACAAAGAGCAACTCCAGTTCATTCTCTTCACATATTTAGCTGGCAAAGATGGTTGAGAAGTTATATGGGCTAATCTGTTTATTAGATTATGTAAATTGTAAAATATGATTAAATTATGCAAAGTTATATTTTGCTAAAATTATTGATCATGATATCATGAAGCTCAACCTTGGTATCTAATATGTGTGTTTAGATCTTGCAATGCTAGAAGTTCTGTTTCTCAATTCTCATGTTATAATGCCTACAGGCTACAGCGTAACAGCCATACAGCTTAATGCTTGGGCTTAGGCCCAAATAAAGCCTGGGCTAGTAGGCCCAATCCAGCACACTACACTCTTCCTATAAAAGGGACTTGAACCCTTGTTTGGGGTGGACCTTTCACTTCATATGCTTCCACTAAGCTTTCATTAGACTTCAAAACTGATTTAAGAGGGTTTTTATGTTTGTTTTACGGGGAGTTAGGTGTAGAGCGTTAAAATCATTATTGATGGTTGCCTTCTCGTCTCCAAAAAATTCACTCTGGTATTGAAGGTAGTTTCAAACTACGATAAAAAAAAGAAAAAAACTTGTCCACCTCTCTTTACAATCATAAATGTTTTATGCACTTAAAAATATGTTGAATATAAGTACATCCCTTGCTCCCATCCTTTTGATTTAACTAAGAAACATCATTTTTAAAATTTCTTTCATTTTTTTAAAAATCATTCACGTCTCATTCCACATATATATATCTCTATTCAATTAAATAATACTTATTTATTATTTATTTCTTTTTAGTTTTCTTTTTGTTTTCTTTCACTCGTAAAATATATTAAATAATAAATACGATGGATGAATATGATCCCAAAGTACGAGGGATATGCTTGATAGCAAATCATACGAGCAATATAAAAGAAAGAGAAGGAAAAAGTTAGCTATAGTTACAAACCAATTTAAAAAAAAAAATGTAACAAAGGTAAAGAAAAATTATATGAGCAGTTGTAAATTGTAATAATAGTGAATCACCCCCTCCCCTCCCTTAAAACATTATACCCCTCTCCAAGAAGATATTTTTAAACACTCTCAAAAACTAATGTTTATATGTGTGGTGCTTAGCGTTTGACGTTTTAGTGTATCAAGCAAAATCGTATTAATCAACTTCCTTTTGAAGATCACATGGCACACGCGTCAAACAACGTACGAAACCGTGTATTGTTAAATGGCCAAGGGTCCACACATTTTTTGTGCAAGTTAGCAGCTGAATATTAATCCTTTCATGAAAGTAAATAACTATATAAGAAAATTGTTAAGAATTGGTGATATGATTGTATATATGTAATCTATGGAAACATAAACAAAAAAAGGAAAAAAAATGTTCAAATTATATGCCTTTGGTCAATGGTTTTTCTACCTCCGGTGCTTCCTTCATTAATGGTATTTAACGTAGAGAATTAGAAATCAACAAACCGGATTTAAAAGTCTCGGAGTCGTTTGTACGCTTTCTTAACGAAATTATTCAGTGATTCACCCGAATATCTCAATCGGATACAACTTGAATGCTAATCAATATCAAAGTATGAATTTTGTGCACTAGAAAAAGAAGTCAGAGCGCAATGACCAAAGGAGAACCCATTCGATTTTAGGAGTGAAATTGTCGCCTGGTAGTTTTCAAAAAAATAAAAACGCTTAAAATTTGCATCTTTTTCCACTCGAATTTCACATGTGAAATGCTAGGGAAAAAATTGTAAGCATTTTTAATGAAGCTAATTTTACCAATATAAGTCAGTTTAACACCAGCCAAAGGCTCTGCCTCTTGGATCCCACTGGCTGCTACCAGGGGGTTGCCCCAACCCCCACGAGGAGGTTCAAATATCAAATATCACAATAAACTCATATAAACGTACGCTTCACAGCTCTTAACTTGTTTGATTGATATTATAATCACATTGGTCGACTAATTATTCCAATTACTCTAAAATCTCTATCATTTAAAATTTTGTTGTTACTTATTTAGTCCTCTTCGTTTTAGCTTTTTTTATATTGCTTTCTACTCTTCATATACTTATAAACCCGCCGCACACCCAAACCATCAAGTTTTCATCTTCATTGCTTCCTCCTTGATACATAAATGATCGGGTGCAAGTTTTGTAAGATTAAAAGAAAATCCTTTAGCTAATTTTTTGGTGGTTCCTAACACTCATGAGGCATGTCTCAATATAGGCATACTTAAGTTCTCTAACAAGTATTTATCAACCTATTATAGTTAATTAGTTATGATTTTGATTAGCTATATATTTAGACAAATAATTAAAACCACCATACATGGTTTTTAATAACAATGCTAAAGTATTAAAACTAAACAGGATCCCATAGTACAATGACTTTTACATATGTATTAATAAAAACTTATTTTGAAATTAAAAAATACACAAAAGCTGATATATGAATACAAAGCTCTCAAGACGGTTTAAACATAATGTACACGCATCAGACCGTGTATCGTAATTTAAAATCTAATTGAGATTGAGATATAAAAATAAATAAAAACGACGAGGACTTTTGACGATGAGTCGATGATCAAGTCAGAAGTGGCGGTTGAGATTCTACTGCCAAAAATATTGGCTTAAGTCAACTTATTCTCAGTATGAATTTATTGCTGAAATTTTGGTCTTCTATTCTGAACTAAACTTGCCATTTTCAAAAGTCAAGCAGGCCCCACACTTGGAAACGAATATTCCAAAAACTGAAGACTCAAACTTTTGGCTCTTTTTAAAAGTTATTTTGTAAACTTGTATTATATGTCACGTCCAAAGAAATTATATGTTTGAACTTTTATAGTTGTAAAAGTAGGGAATGTTATACTAGGTGGGTGGGAGTATCCTGGATGGGAGAAATAGGGAGATGAGGTGGAGAATGATAATTGGGGGTGAAGGTGAAGAAATGATGGTTGTGGATCGGTGAAACTTAATACATTATTCAAATCGGAACAACACGACCAGAAGCACATAAAATTGGTCTGGTCCTCAGTCCTTGTTTTTCATTTTATTTGGTTTCACTATCAGGCCAATACTGCTCGGGTTGGTCCGGCTTTTAACCTATGATCACCTTAACCCATGATCACACAAAAAAGTAAACAGTATGTGTCAACTTCAGAAAACCGATGAATCGTCCTGGAACAAGCCGAGACCAGCCCAAAACACAAAAAAAATCCGTTTTTCACCGTATATGGTTTTGATCTTGGGACGGTCTGGTCTGGATCAGTTTTCTTTGATCCTTGACCATGAACACTCCTACTAATCACCAATAGGATGATGATTGAAGGAGAGTAGCATCAAGTTAATAAATTTAACCTAGTGTTAAGCCTCTCCTGTTATGACGGGGGCATAAAAACCATGTCAAGTAGCATCAATTTTATACCACAGGCAACGACCATCAACACTATAAAAACTCGTATAAAAAGAAATAAAAAAATTAACTGATCGAAAAAGTAGACATAAAAATGTTAAAGCACACACATAAAACGTAAAATATAGAAAATAATAACTAAGTCGATCTAGGATCTACGGGTTACGATGGAGCCGTTAAATGAAAGTGGCGTAACATGTTGCAGCATGTTAACTCTTAAAGATTAAACCAAAACGGAAAACAAAAAATTTGTAAAAATTTAAAAGTATAGATGATAAAGTATGTGGTTAAAGGTAAAAAAATTTAAAGTTTTGAAAGAAAAAAGAGACCAATTGGAAAAAACCAAGCATGCTAAAAAGACAATTAATAATACATAACAAAGTTAGAAATTAGTATATAATAAATTTTGATCTATTGCGTGTAAACAATAAACATTATCATAAGATTAAGATAAATTCTCATCACATTAAATGTATAGCTTTTTGTCAAAAGATTGTATTATACACCAATTCCAATATGGATGATTTTCAGTATCAAGTTTGATAATCTTAAATAATTGTGGATATAACACATTAAGATCATATGTGACGGAAGGTTAAACACACACATAACGCCACATAATGTCGCTATCATCATTACGTGGAGCTTTATGTTTAAAAGGGCATTATAATTGTAACGTCATAAATCACTAAATCTATAATGATGAAAGGGTGTTATAGGGACATCAACCGTTACTTATGTTTTTAATAAAAAAATAATGATGATTTGACGCTGATGTAGTAGAAAATGTCTCTTAATAAGCATTAATCATTACTCATGGTCTAATAAACAAATCTTAAAATGAATATAAAACAAAAAAAAGAAAAAAAAAGAAAAAAAAAAAAAAAAAAAAAAGAGAAAACAGTTATAAGACTCATTCGAAACATACCATATTTTTAGGATAATGAAACTACAACATATTTCGCTCTTCCGATAATCAAAGATAAGTATTATAAATAACGCAACTCCGTATTTTAAGTATCAAATACTATGATTTGGGATATGAGAGTGTTTTAAGTTATTCAAACAGAAATATAACGAAACAGAAGGTTACAAGCAACAAACAACACTTTATAAGATAAACAATATTAAAAATTGTAAATAAATATAAAGTCCTTGGAATTTTACATTTTAAATGTGACAATTAGAAGGGAAATAATATTATATCCAACGAACAGTGTCACTTGTCCTTATTATGTCAAATTGCAATGAATTAATAGCTTGAAACTAAATTGAATCTTATTAAATATTTAAGTTGGGTATTACGTATTAATTAATCAAAAAAATTATTTTTTTTTATTTTTAATGAATACAGATAGGCTAGGCCTTATAAGAAATCATTTATAATAAAGTAGGGAAGTTTCACTTGAGATAAAAAAAAAACTTATTATAACAGGCTGGTATAATTTAATCGTGTAAAATAAAAACAAGTTAGATATCTATCGTGTTTTAAAAATTAATGGTGAATAATAAATAGGCTATACTAGGGTAGGATAATGTGTAATTATCAATTTTTTGGTGACCCTCACCCATATATCTATATCTATTAGATATCTAATAAATTCAATAGTTTGTTATATTTAAAAATGAAAAAAAATCTGTATCTATTAAATTCAAGTTTGTTACGATCTTTCTGCGATATCTTCAAAAAGAGAAAAAAAGATTACAGAGAGAGAGAAAGTAGAAACCTGAGTTCAAATGATTGGGTATGGTTTTCTGGGCTTCCTTTAATCTTGAAATTCACATCATTTTCTGGGGTTTTTACCTTTCTTGATTTCCAACGCTTTTTTCAAGAATCTCGCTTATCGTGTTATGAACTCTGTGGGTTTTAAATTTTGGGTTTAAATCATTTTTATGAAGTTTACGATTCCATTGGGTTTAAAATAACATAATCTGACATGGGTAATTATGCAGAAACATGGAAGACGATGAGATGATTCAAGGGGTAGATGAATTAGCGACACCTTCATGTTTGGTCGTTGCTGTAGCAGTCAGTGGAAGTAGAAAAACCAAATATGTTGTCAAATGGGCATTGGATAAATTTGTTCCTGAGGGTATGCTTCTCTTCAAATTGTTCTTCATCCGCCCCAAAATCACTAGAATCCCAACACCAAGTAAGTGTCACTAAAAAGATTCATCAATATTTCATATATGATTTATAAGTATATGTTTCAAGATATATAAAAATTGCATTTTTTTGCAGTGGGTTCTGTTCTTATTTCTCAGGTGCGAGAGGATGTAGCGACTGCTTACAGGGAGGAAGTTGAATGGCAAACTTATGAAAAGCTTCTTCCTTTCAAGAACATGTGTGCTAGGAGAAAGGTTTAAGCTTTTCTATATTTATATTATTATATAGATCGAATTCAATTGAATGATGTTAAGATGAAGTTTGTTTATCTGATATGTATATGAGTGCAGGTGGATGCAGAAATTGTCCAAATTGAAGCTGATGATGTAGTAGATGCAATAAAACATGAAGTTGTAAAGAACAATATCAATAAACTTGTGATTGGAGCTTCGTCAAAGGGCATATTCTCGAGGTACCAAATTATTTCAAGGCATTTAGTTTTTATCGCGTGTCTAATTGATGTTCTTTTTGGTGTTATAGGAGGAAGAATTTGTCGTCAAGAATCTCAGAAAGCATACCAAGCTTTTGTACTGTTTATGCTATTTCGAAAGGGAAATTAACTTCACTCCGGGCTTCTGATTCTGAAACTATTGGATCCAGTAAAGATGACAGCAATAGTAGTGATTCAAGTTCTATCACAAATTCTTCAAGCCTTGTAACAAGCTCAAGAACAGGTAGCATTTGACTTTTGAGGTCAACGAGACTAACTATGTATTTCCAATTCCATATGAATCTTCTGTTACTTTTAGAATGATTACACAAATAGAAAGAAATCGGTGTTAAATGTGAACCACACTTTCATATCTTCATTTCAAAAAGTTTTAGGTTTGATGTCAAAGTCAAAATGACTATTTGATTGATAGTTAGTTACTTTTAACTGTGTGACAGAGTGGACAGACCAAGGATCAACCCCTTCATACTCCAAATTCTTTTCAAATTCACTACCGAAGCCAGGTTTGAAGCATTTTCATCCATTGACCGCACCCTTCACAAAGAAATGAGTTCTTCAGGAAGTTTTGGAAATAAGTATCTTGATAGCGGTGAGGGAGATAAAACAACCGTATCGTATGCCAGTAATCCTGACTATATTCATGCAAATAGTACCGTTTCAAGCAACAGAAGTTTCTTGACTAAAACCCATTCTTGGGCGTCTGATCAAGATCCCATACCTTATGCACCTTCAGAAATTTCATCAGAAATTCAGGCATCTTTCTAACGTTGTCAATTTTTAATGTGTTTTTATGTTCTTGTAATCTTTATAACATGATAAACTCACTGTACAGGATAATAATATCAACTTTGAGCTAGAAAAATTAAGAGTTGAAATCAGGCACTTTCGCGGGATGTATGCAATGGCACAAAGTGAGACATTTGATGCATCTAGAAGGGTCAGTAACTTCCATATTTCTCTTGATTTTTAGCTTTTAAAGTCAAATCTTGACTAACAAAGTCATGTAAAACTAAAATTAAAACATACTGCTTTATCTCAGCTGAATGATCTTCAGAAACAGCAGCTAGAGGAATCAATCAAGCTCAATGATTTAAAAGTTAAAGAAGAAGAAGCAAAATCTTTAGCTCAAAAAGAACATGAGCAGCACGAGGCTGCTAAAAGACAAGCTGAATATGTTAAAGATTCTCTGAGAAGAGAAGCTGCTGTAAGAAAAGATGCAGAAGATACGGTTTTACATGAATCTAGAGAGAAACAAAAGCTCCAAAACGCCATAACAGGAGCTTCATTGCACTATCAGAAGTTCACATGGGAAGAAATCGTGGCTGCTTGTTCTTTGTTTTCTGAAGATCTTAAAATAGGAACAGGAGGGAATGGAACTGTTTATAAATCAAGCTTTCATCATACGGTTGCTGCTGTCAAAGTTCTTCACTCTCAGGAAGCTCGTAGAACCAAACAGTTTCAACAAGAGGTATGAATCAAGATTTTGCAGAAATTGATATCTGGGAATGCTTTATATTCAAATGAGATATTTGATTTGCAGATTGAAGTATTGAGCAAGATCCGGCATCCCCATTTGCTTATTCTTATTGGCGCGTGTGTAGATCATGGCTGTTTAGTTTATGAGTACATGGTAAATGGGAGTTTGGAAGAAAGACTATTTTGCAAAAACAACACACCACCAATCCCATGGTTTGATCGATTCAGAATCGTGTGGGAAGTAGCATCAGCTTTAATTTTCCTGCATAATGCAAAGCCAAAACCAATCGTTCATCGTGATCTAAAACCTGCAAATATATTGCTTGATCAAAATCTGGTGAGCAAGATTGGAGACGTTGGTCTCTCAACAATGCTTCAACCGGACCTTTCTTCTACAGCCACCATGTACAAAGACACGAGTCCAGCTGGAACCCTTTGTTACATTGATCCAGAGTATCAACGAACCGGATTAGTTTCTCCAAAGTCGGATGTTTATGCTCTTGGTATAGTGATTTTGCAGTTGCTGACTGCACGACCAGCGATTGCAGTGACCCATGTGGTGGAAACTGCTCTTGAAGATGATGAGCTAGCCAATGTGTTGGACCCTGAAGCAGGCGAATGGCCGGTTGATGAAACCAAGGAGTTAGCCATTTTGGGGTTGAGTTGTGCTGAGCTTAAACGAAAAGATAGACCAGATTTAAAAGATGCTGTTCTTCCAGTACTTGAACGACTGAAAGCAGTAGCTGATGTAGCTCAAAGAACCACATCCAATGCTCGTATCACCACACCTAACCACTTTAAATGCCCACTACTCAAGGTATGCTGGTGAGCAAAAGCCATAATTTTTTTATACAATGTTTGATAATATTATGATGCTTTTATAATTGCAGGATGTTATGGATGATCCTTGTGTTGCTGCTGATGGGTACACTTATGATCGCAAGGCGATAGAGAAATGGTTTGAGGAGAGCGATAGCTCTCCGATGACGAATTTGCCCTTGACTAATAAGATCTTAACCCCTAATTACACACTTCTTTCTGCAATCATGGAGTGGACATCAAGAACACAATAATGGTTTAAGAATTTTGTAGGCAGCCTGATTTTTTTGAATTGTTTGATGTACATGTGTTTTATTTATCTAGATGGCATTTGGGTCTGACATAACCTTGAGTTTGAATTTTATTTTTTATCAGTGTTCATGTTTGCACAAGGATGTTACCACAATAATTATTTGAAAGAATATAAGACTAGTTTGTCTGTAAGGTTGTTTGCAGTCTCATTTTTTGATATTGTTTATCATATTCTGTCATTCTTAATATCAAAGTATATATACAACACATAAGTCAATATACACATACCCTTCATGGTTTAACTTGATACGAGAGGCAAATTGTTTATAAACCGTCATTAGATGTTATGTCACAGATCATTTCTCACTAGACACGACGACCTCCGACAGGATACAAAAAAGCCTTTGATTTAAACCAACGTGGTATTTAAACCCTAACAACCATGAATATCCAACTACTAAATTTCTCCTTTCACGGTTCAAGCTGTACTCCTAGATCTCTCTTTTACGATCTAAGCTAGAGGTCATCCCCGTCCTTAGCTTGTAGACGCATATTAGATAAGTTATGCATTTAACTATAATTATCATAATGTAGGTATCTATGTGTAATATCATCACTCAAGGTATATGGGTCTAATGTGACCTCATTATTCACGTAATGAATATCCAACGTGTTTATAGTTTATCTAAGAAAGAGAACATGAAGAGTGAAGTACATGTTGAGTACATATTAATCATCCATTCGTCTTCGTAAACTGATACTCAATTTGTTGTCAAAAAGAAGACGATGATAACCACTTTCACAAGCTAGCGTCCATCTAGGCGACGGCTCCTACCATTGAAAGCTCCTGCATTTGGTTGGTTCCTTGTTGGAGCACTCGAAGATCCACCAACCTTGTAGCTTCTACCTTGGAAAGCAGCTCCGGTTGACGGGTTCTGCTTAACTGGACTATTCATCTGGTATCCCCGACCCCACCGCATGACGAGCTTGTGACTACAGAACAATGTTCAAGGACAACAAAAACAAAATAATCTACTAAAGTTAACAAAATGGACAGGGTCCCAAGTGTTAACCCACACGTGTTAGGTTGGGTTGACTCTGACGTGGTTTTGTTATATTTAAAAACTTAAAAAAAAAAGTAGAAAGTAACGTGTTAGGTATAAGGACGACAGTTTTCCAATATAGTGATTTAAAAGTTTATATGCATTGAACTATTTGACCTGATTAATTCATTCGACTTGTTACCATTTAAATAAAGTCTTTTATTTTAAGTCGTTTTAGATAAAACATATCCTGATTCAACCTTACCACGAGTTAAAGGGTCAAAATTGCAAATCAACACACACGACCTACAATGTGATGGTTTTCGTTACTAGAAACTTAGCAAGGATACACCCAAAAAGGAGTGTCGCAGAAATTGGTGCCACCAGCAAGAGGGTAAAGAACTGTCAAGAAGTAATACAAATGGCCAACACCAATTCCTAATAAGCTTGGCATCAATTGATTTCCAAGCACCAAATCTATAGCAAGCATAGCCCAAGGCAGATAGAACCCCTGTATCATCGTTACAAAGAAGATTATCAGTTTTTCAATTACCGAATTTGCATAATCACATGATCACTTTTGATACCTTCAACTCCACGAGACCTTGAACATTAATACGAGTGTTAGGGAGCTCACGACTCCAGACATAAATGATCATGAAAACCAACGAGGCTCCCATGAATGGAGACCAAAGAAATGGAATGGCAGATACAGCCTATCAAAATATGTCATATGTCAATGTCGGTAGTCTAAACTAAGACAAAAAAGAAAACTTTTTTTAAAGTGTTATGCTAGTATACCAGTAGCGCGAATGATCCAAAGAAGAACATCCATACATAATCTGCAGTTCTCTTGTCAAAAGGACCCCTCTCTAACTGAACCCCATATTTTAATCTGGAATACTCAACACGGACTATAAAAAAGTTGTTCTTAAATTAAATATAATGGCAAGTGTATGAGATCAGGAAATGTTTACATTATGAAAAGCCGAAATGCGAAAGTAAAAGAGAAGGATCCGATGAAGATGAAATTAGTTATAAGCCTCCAAATCTGCAACATGGAAACTTCAAATTATGTTTCCAACATGTGCTTAAAACCAGTAGAAGTGGCAAAGGAGACGGATCATGGGTCAGGTTGACGTGAAACACCTTTTGTTCAGAATCTTTAATAAGTTCCTAGATAGTTTGTTTTAAATATGATTACAAATGTTTTTTGGTTATGTTGATCGAGTTCTTTGAATAAATCAATTTATTAGGCTACATGTACTAGAAATAGTTCTAGCACGAGTTGAACTCAACCTGTTCCTTCTACACCAATTCTCTTTCCGTTTACTCAATTGACCCGTAAGAAATACAACATAACCTAAATTGTCCCTAAAGTGATATTTACCTGAAAACGCTTAAACACATCTTCATAAAAGAGTCCTATAATCTCGGGGTGGTAAAGCTGAAGATGACGGCCCAAAGACATCACGAAACAGATGGTTGCATACGTCTTTGCAACAGGAGGTAAGGAGTTATAATACCTGATTATTATTGAATGAACTCAAAGTCACATAAAGAAAAAAAGGACTGATCTTTTGGAGAATAACTTCAAACAGACAAAAGATTCATAATTCAATACATTTAACACATAAAAATGATAAATTTGAAAAAAGGGTCTTACTGAGCAGGGGTAGACATTGTTGATGATTGTAGCTGGTTCTTGTATGAAATCAACGAAATCGATATATATCTCAGAAAAAGCTTAAAAAGATAATTAATTGTTAAATTAAGAAACGGTGATTCCAATGAAGACTTTTGGAGTCATCACAGGACCCCCAATTGAAGTCGTGCAGTTTTATTCACGGCAGTCATAATTTTGGTGGAGCACTAAGAAGAGATGAGACTATTTCAGTTGACTTAGGGTCAACCTATACATTATGTAAATAATTCACAAAATAACATAAACAAATTCTACAACTTCTATAAAAATTTTAAACGCAGTGCTACTTTTCACAATGCTGTCTCAAAAATGAGTAATTATCTAAAAAAGATATGAAAAAAAGGGTACAGTAGCTGTATTTATATTTACAAATAAACACAAGGGAAGGTAAATACATCAGGGTTAAAAATTTTGATCTCATGTTTCGGGCCCAGAAGCAAACAAACTAATAAGACCACGAAAGACTTGTGCAGAGAGTTTTTGTGCACGAAGAATCTCACCATCCACATTCCACACGCTTTCTTCCCCGGAAGAAGTGAATGTGAAAGTTGTAGTCTGGAAATAAACAAAATATTTTTACAATTAGAATGAGCAAGGTATTGGTTTTATTCAGCAAGATGAAAATAAATAAATAAATAAACATACTTTATGGCGTTCTACAAAATCAAAATTCAGGGGGGTCCCACCCTTTCTTGCTAACTGAGTGAGATGCCTACAAATGCCAATCAACGATCATTAGTCAGATTTTTAGGTTAAAGTTGTGACACAATTATGAATAAATTAGTCATTTTTGTTATAAATAGGTTAAATGATAATATTTGGAATATTAACTAAAAAGGGAACGGGTCAAATGGGTTGAAAATCAACTAAAATGTGTCAACTGTCAAATGCATCCCACATGCATGTAAGATCCTAAATTAGTCGGTAAAAAAGATTACAACATGACGGGGTCAAACAGGTGGGGTATAGGTTGAAATGATTGGGTTGGGTTGACCGGAATAATCTTTGTCCAAACTTTCTCTATCCATTTTTTATAAGTAATTAGTTGGTTAAGCATGATTAAAAAACATACCTTAATTCAATGATGTTTTGTTGTCTTGAATAAAATGATTTTAGGGGTTTTATGCATTAAGAATACCCATTTGATGTCTTTCCGTTTAATCTAAAAAAATCTGTTTGACCCATCTGTCCCTTTAGATCTTAATGGAAACCCAAGCAACACATTCAAAAAACCTGACTTTGCCACCCATGTGTGCGAGTTCAGAACTAAATGATCAAATGGCTTTAAGCCAAGTTCAAGTAGATCTTTTCTGCACCCCTTTAGGCGACGGAGTTAACAAAAATAAAGAAAGTACATTAACAAGATAGAAAGAAGTTATTTTACCATAAATAGAAAGCACGAGGGCACTCTTTGATCAGAACAAGATGCAGAAAACCATCTGAAAGGTGTGCATCAGCTACCAATCCATCAGGTGCTTTTTCATTTCTGCAGGAGATTACAGCAGCCCCAATGCTAAGAAACCGTCCTTTAACGCTAACCCAATCTGCCTTTTGTTTTGAGTCACGGTTTTCTATTTGTGGCGCCACTGATGTCGCGTTACATATATCACATTTGGCCCGACAAGCTACTCTTTCTGACTCTTTAGATAAACCCCAAAATTCCTTTATCCTTCTCGCATTCGCACCCACATTCATCTTTTCTGATCCAGCTTTCATATATGATACTTTAGCCTCATATGACCTTAAAAATATGAAAGAGGCCAATTCAAATTAGATAAGAAAAACTATTTGCTATTGTGTATTGAAAAGAATATTTAGGTAAATACCTGTGCCTGAGGAACACTTTTGTTCCTGCATAATCATATCTCTTGGCCCCATCCACCGGTATTTCTCACTCTCTGTAATAACATCTCCATAGAATCCATAACTGGTGACATTTAAGTAACAAAAAAGAAAAGTCATTACACTTTTTTCCCCTTTGTGTTTACTCTTTAACTAGAGGTGGCAAAATGTGTCGGTTGGGCAACAGGTCAAAACAGGTTCTGCAACCTATTTCCCTGTGAAAGGGTTCTGCAAACTAAACAGGTTCTGTGACTTGCAAACACAACTTTTTGTCCATTTTTTGAAGAGTGTTGACATGTAAAATATGATTACCAAAGCAATGCCATTACAATAATAATGATCTAACTTTGTAAAGTAAGACAATTTAGGAGACTGCAAGCATTAAAACACACTTTGGGCAAGTTTCAACCTGTTTGACTTGTTTCCCAATAGTCCTATTTTTCTTAATTGGCATGTTAAGGATAAACCATAACCCAAAGTCCCAAATCAACCTGTTCATAAGTAAATGTATTGAAACTGCCATTTGTAAGGTTGTACTCTTAATTCACATTTTCTTTTCCCTCCAAAGCCCAAATCAAGAAACAAAGCAATAAAATCGATAAAATGATAAAAATGAGTCACTTTTTTTAAGAAAAAAAAGAAAGTCAAAATAAGAGTCTACCCAGCAAAAGAAGCTGCATAGCGTACATGAGGCTCGTTCTTGGACGTGTGTGAATTTTCCCATCTCACGACTTGAGCTATATCAAGGCATACCCTCTTACCCAAGATAATTTGCAGCACTGATGTCATTGGATCCCGCACCCCAGTTGTGCTGATGAAAAGTCAATGTCCAAAGGGTATTCACAGAAAAGTTGTAGAAGAAAAACATATGCTTATACTGTCAAATAATGATGCAAAGAAATTACCATATTACAATAGCATCAGTGGAACCAGAAGGAATAAGCCCGAACCGAAATCGATCATTTGGGAAAGACATTTCAGAATCTTGATCTGCTTAACGGTAGACAAAACTAGTTGTTACACACTATGAAATGAATTAAAACTACATAAATAAAGACCAGTGCAGAAAGGTGCATACTGAGATTTATGGGTTGTGATCCATTGACTAATGACATTTTAAGAAGGGGAGACTCATCATCATTAGAAACCGTAGGGTCCACAATGGTTACCGATGGGTCATGAAGCAATACATCACTTTCAGTTACAACAGTTGGATCATCATCTGGAGGGGAAGGTGGATAAGGAGCTCTATGTCTTGACAATAGAATCCCATTAAGAATCTCATTAAAAAATCCATCACCGCCCTAAATACCATCACATAATGAAAGAACAAAATCAATAAGGTGTAAAATTGTGTGGCTTTGTAGCATGCGTGGACCACATGGGAACCAGGGTGTACTTCTAGTGTTAAAAAAAGAACTTTAGTCAAAAATCCAATAACCACCAATATCGAATAAGTATGCAGAAGTTTCAATGTCAAGAAAAATACTCACAACAGCTACAATTCCATCATATAAGTTAAGCTCGTGGTGTGTAATAGAAGCCATAGCATCAAAAGCTTGCCCAGCCCTTTCTGTAACAATAACCTACAGGAAAAAAATCATCAAAAGCTGATAAATGTTTAAACTTTGGCTTGGAAATTTCTAAAAGAACTGAAAAGGATAAGTAAGCCATAAACCTTTGTTTTCACTTTAGCTTGAGAAAAGATTGGAGCTACACTTCCCATGTTCGACAACCTTTTCCTTTTCCACTCCTGGATTAATATAAACCTAGTATACGTAAACCAAACATGTAGTCAAAAAATGTATCGTCAAGCAATACTTTTTATAGATATTTGGGACAGCATAAGTACAACTAGTGCATGTATGAATGTGCATTTTGAAAGTGATTATGTGATACTGAATATTTTGATAACAAGTTGTAATAGAATTTACTAATGGAGTGTTGAAAATAGTGTTTGGATGTGTTTAAAGTTTCTTGAAGTTGTAATAATCAGATAATCAAATGTTTGAGTGTTCAAAAACTCTGGTCATCTGAGTAATTAATGTGTAGAATGACCCAAATGACTTTTGTTACAAGAAAAGTAGACACTTTGTAAAGTGGGGGAGTAAATAAGTCGGTAATCTAGTTTTACACTTCGATAATCAGTTTTATTGTTGCAGGTACGTAAACTTGACTGTTGAAAACTTATTTGTTGACCCTAAATGATCAGAAGTAGAATTTGTTTATCCAAAAAGTAGATGCTGATTACTACGACTTGAAGTAAAAAATATTCACCCCTAATAGAACATACCAGAAGATTCTTGGGTCGGTCTATTTCCAAGCTCAAATAAGAGTTCATCCTGTTAACCCACATTTGACATGTTTGCTTATCTACATGACCAAATGTAAAAACAGTTGGAGCCCAGAGAGAAGGTTGGCTCTTTGACCTCTCTACACCATGCACCGTGAACCGATACATCTACAAGCAATATATGCACACAAAAGAAAAGTTATTACTCTCCTAACAGAACTAAAATCCAACAATCCCTGTACTCACAAAAAGGAGGGGGGTCACTAACCTCAGATGCATGACCCAATAGGAATCCCGGGTTTGTGAGAAGTGTTTCATGCACCAAACCCCAATCTATAAACTCAACAGCATAAACATCTGATATGTTGATTGAGGTATCATGTTTGGATAAAATTTGTATTCCTAAACAAGTTGAACGATCCTCGTGGTCCTTCAATATAAGAAACAATGACAAAACATGCAAGATCAATCTCATGAAATGGTTAGATTAGCAATGTGATGGATGCTAAACTTGGGAAAAAGAACAAGAAACAAAATACTGTATGCTTAAAAGTTAAAACTGCTGTTAATTTTTTTATTGCAGACATAAAGAAAGCACATTAAAGCACAAAGTTTTCTGCCATATAATTACATAAACATTATGAAATTTCAAAAACTGTAAAACAATAATATTCAAATTTGATTTTGCTGGGCAATTATGGTGAAGGGAGCAGTCCTTGATACCAATTTTACTACTAATGCTACTTGTGCAAACCAACAATTACACACATAACAATCAATCAGAACTTAATCAGTTTAACAGGAAATTAAATTGGTGATTTATTCAAAGAATTAAAAGACGAACAAAAGCAGTTAAATGTAACCTGGGGAAACTAACATTGCAAAGGGAATCCATCAATTTCCAAGATAACCCATCTGGTTTAAGGGTAAGAAACACTTCTCCAACATGATCCAAGAAGAAAGTCGAAGTCAAAATTGACGGTTCTTCACCACCAATACATTGCATAATTGCTTGAGAATCATCATCTCTCATGTCAGAATCTCCGATTCGATCCATAATAAACCCCACAAAAGCGAAAAAGATGATAAAAGATAATCAAAATCAAAACTTTCTGAAATGGGAAATAGTAATATCAAGATCTCTTGAAAAAATCAATCTTTAAGTCAAAACAAACAGAAGATGGAGGCGCCATTTGGGTCAAACCCTTGATCTGTTATTTAAATGGATCAAGGTTTGCTGCGGATTTGCAGGAATCTTACGGGGGGTAGAGATCTAGAAATATATGTGTTTTTTATTCGACGTGAACAAATAACAACAATAAAGCAAGCATAAACATGTGCTTTAAGGTATCGTGCCGTCGCAAAATAACAATGGTTTCTTTTCTCGTTTGAGCGTGGGGTAACACGTAGGAATAATAATTGAGAATCTTGGTCCTGTGAAATTTAAAAGATATTTTCTAACTTTTAAGAAAATGAGATTAAGGGGGTGTTTGTTTTTAGAAAAACTTCTTCTCCGTCTTTTTATCTGCGCGCTCGCAGACGCGGGAAGAGGTTTTTACTTCGCAGAGTGTTTGTTTTCTGAAAAAACGTCTTCCTCACCTCTGCACGGAGATGAGGTGGAACAATGTCTTCACACCTCTTCTAACCTCTTCTCTTCCATCTCATTCCCCACTCATCTTCACACAACCATCTTCATCTTCATCTTCACAAGCATCTCGCCCCCCCCCCTCGGTCGCCACCGCGCCACCGCCTCCCCGTCGCCACCCACCGCGCCTGCTCCCCTTCGTCCCCCTCCCCTTCGGCCCCCTCCCCGTCTTCACAACCATCTTCACAACCATCTTCATCTTCATCTTCACAAGCATCTCGGCCGCGCCCCCCCACCAAATGGATTGATCGGAACCACAATCCGCCGCCGTCGACCGCCATCTCCACCGCCGTCAACCACCGTCTCCGCTGCCGTGACCTCCTACTTTAGTAAGTTCTATCAATTGCTTACTTTCTTCGGCTAATCGTACTGTAATAATCGTAATGCTAATGTTCAGTAATCAGAACCAAGTGCTTTCTTCTTACATATGAAATCATTGTTTGTTAGTTGATCTAGTTTTCGAGGTCGCTATTAATGTTAATTGATATGTAATTAAACATATGTTAAGCGTTTTGTCGTATAATTCAGTTCGGATGGTGATGATACTACATAATTAAGCATCGATTTGGCGTTTTGTTCATGAAATTCAGTTTGGATGGTGATGGTGCTACATAGTTAAACATCCAGAAGTGTTTCGTTTTGTCTAGGGAAGAGAATCAGAGATTGAGTTCATGTGTAGTATCGCAATTGTTTGGTTTTAAGGTTTGAGTTCTATGAAATGGTTTTAGTTTGAATGTTTATGAACCTTGATTTCAACAGGTGTTCATAGTGGATGTTGTAGTTTAATTGTTGTATCAATTACTTATATCAGTTTTAGGTATATTTGCAATTTCGTTTGTTATAGTGTTTGTTTTGGCTGTATTTGAAGGTTTGTAGTGATCACTTGCGATGGAAGATACGGGTTCTATTGCTACACTTTTGGAATCTACGAACTCGAGAATACAACAACTTCAAAAAGCGTTTGCTGAGTTAGAAAGTCATCGGGTTGTAACCCTGAACCTGAAGTGGAAGCAAATTGAGGAGCATTTTCATGGGCTCGAGAAATCAGCTCAGTTTGATTATTGGTGTTAGGAATTGGATGTTGTCGGTGTTCAATTTTGCATCCAATTTCACTTATGTTTCACAATTGAAGCTCGTTTTTGGGAACCAAAGGGGTTAAATATCTGAAATTGCTTCTGAATTTGGTTATTTTAATTTATTTTTATGACTTTTATTTATATATTAATGTATTAATTGTTTTTAAAGTTTAAAAATAAATTTAATTTAATTACAGAATATTTCAGCATTCTGCAGATGTTAAACAAAACAAACAATTTTTTTCTTGCAGACTGCAGATATTTGGTCCACCTCTTCTGCTGCAGATGTCTGCATGTGATCCGCAGACTATAGACGTTTTTCTGCAGAAAAAACAAACAACACCTAAAACGTAATAAAAATCATAATATAGAATAATGTTGCGTTCATCAAACTACACAATATTCCGGCTTCTACTCGAATCTTATGCGAAATAAAAATTAAGTCAAACACTAGATCGTATAAAATTAAGTTAAATTGCTACCAGCTACGTGATTGGACATTTAGTATATAATGTTTTTGAAAAATTATTACAACTATAATTTTATAACATGTTAGTTACTTTTACAAATATAACTTTATTGCTTTCATAAAGATTTACATTTTAACATATAAAAATATTGTTTTAACAAAGTCATTTACTTTTTATAACTTTATGCTAATTTTATTATTGAATGTAGAGATTTGTTTTTATTTTTTTAAATTTATTTATCTAATCATGTTCCTCGTTGTGATTCTTTAAAATGGCATACACAATAGTTCCCCTTAAGCCGGTTAAGCGTCATCATTGACACCCGTGACTATTTGTGTAATTTCTTTTTTTAATCTACTTATTAAGGGTGAGCATGGTCGGTTTAGTTCGATTTTAAATTAAAACTGAAATCAAAAACCGATTTTTGGTTTCTAGATTTTTAAAACCGTTTGGTTTTTGTTTTTTCGGTTTTCACTTCGGTTTTGGTTCGTTTTGACTTTTTCGGTTTTGTTTTTGGACTTCAAGTTTTTTTTGTTTTTTTTTATTTAAATTGGTTCAAAGTAATAAATTTAAGCTAAAACCTTTGAGCTTACATCATTTTGTTGATCTTTAACATAATTTATAGATTTTTATAATTACTTAACATTAAAATTAATTACAATTAATAAAATACAATAACAAAAAGTTCAATAAAAATAATAAATCTACCAAAACTAAACTAAAAAATTATGCTCGAAACCTAAACATCTATCTATTTTAAATAGCATAAATTAAATAATAATTTATAGGCTAGTCATGTTTATAAATGTATGAATATACTTTGAATTTTAAAAGTTCGGTTTTATGGTTACGGTTTGATTTTTTCGGTTTCTATTACACGCAAAACCAAAACCGAACCAAAAAAATCGGTTTTTAAAAATCATAAAACCAAACCATCAGTTTCTTATTGGTTTTGGTTTTTCGGTTCGGTTGTGTCGGTTATTATGGTTGCGGTTCGGTTATTTTGCTTTCTTGCACACCCCTACTACTTATGCTCTTAAACTACAATAACTTTTAATTTATTTCATGTCAGGATTTAAACTCTGATTTTTTTAAAACTTATTGACTTTTATCACTGTATAACCAATTTAAGTGATGAATATTTATGTAACTAAAACTTTATAAAGATATGTTAAATACACAACTTAATCACAAAATAATAGATTACAAATTAACTTGCCAATGTGTAAGAAACAGAGTTCATAAAGAGCAAATGTTGATCCACAGTGCACATTCTCCATATCCATCGTCTTCTTTATGGCAAATGTTATCTCAATTTTTGAGCATTTAAACTATGAATCTAACAGTATTAACAAAGATAACTCACCAATCAAGAGCTTACCCAACAAACGCAAATGTGGTTCAAGTAGAAAAACTTCCTTTTCTCTTTTGTGGTGTCGATCATTCCTCTTATCCAAGTGGGACCAACTGTAACATGATCATCTCTTCCACCATACAAACAAATACAAATCTACAAGCTTAAGGATATACGGTGATGACCTCCACGTCATCCATACCTGGGCTTCTCACCGAGTACTGGAATGTCCACCCATAACACGCGCCAGCATGAGTGCCATTCTTGTCAACTGCAAAGACGGCTCCAACAAAATTTGGAAACTTTTTTGCTATTCTTGAGATTGCATCTTTGGCGGCACGCCTTGGATCCATTCCTAATCGCATACTCTCCACTACTTGATAACTAAAATCAATTAAAACAAAGATCAAGACCATATCAAACTAAAAAGGATCCAAGGGATAACGCGTCTGTTGATCATTCAAAGGCAAATTGTACATATCAAGGAACATACTTTTGGTCAATTTCTACTAGGATACTTGCAATTTAGGGCAAGTTAAGTGGTTTCACACAGGTAATTGGGTCAAATATTTTATTATAACTTATAGCAAATGTCCTTAGAAGTTAATTTGAAAGTATGGCTCTTTACTTCTTTTACATGTAAATTTCCACTAATTTATTAAAGGCTAAAATATTAATCTTCGTGTTGTGGGTCCATGGTGTGAAAAGAAATGGACATTTGGGACCTGTTCACTAGGTACGAGCAGCAGTGAAGATCAGATCCACAAAATAAAGATTACATAGCAAAAGCTTATAATATAAGATTACCATCATACCATGGGAGAAAACGCATCATGATATCACCATCACCTGTCGCACCACAAGCTCCAACTTCATCATCAGCATATGCTGAAGATCCAGCAATCGGTCCATCACCAACTCTACATTCCATAAGCGAATAAAACAGAAATAATGTAGGTAAATTCTTGAATCTAAACAACTTATAAGCTATTCAAGTGCAATCAGTCAAAGTCTCCTCTTATTGCCAAACTTTATACTGACCTGCCAGGGATCTTAAAACTAGCACCATTCGTTGATGTACCAACAGCTATGTGTCCTGACTGAAACGAAAACTAGATTTAATGGATGGAAAGATTAACTTAATGAAATAACCTAAGAAAACAGGAATCAAAAGGAACATACTTTATCAAATATTGCCATGGAAATTGTGTCGTGATTGTGATAATCCACATGAGATGGGTTCATTATGATATTTTCACAAAAATCGCCCACCAAACACATCTTGTCACCAGCATTTAGATCTTGTCTTAGATGATAAGGACCACAGCTGTGGTGGGTAGAACATTTTTCCTAAAATTAGGCTGACATTGATTTTCCCTCCATTTAGCCCACTTTTCCATTGATTCTGTTGAGCTAAGATTTGAAGGTCCTGGAAGACCCATTGAAATGGCAAAGGCTGAGGCTTGATCACCCGCGAGCATTGTGTGTTCAGTGTAGAGCATCACTAATCTTGCAGCTTTGATGCCATCTTTCACATATCTCATCACAGCAACAGCACCAACCTCCATTGTTGCCTATATAAATCTTAGCAGTCACAATATACAATGCATAAGATTCCATTCTATGAATCTATAAAGTGTTTTAAAAGAATTGTAACATCTCATAGAAACACGTATGGTATATGTATTTATTGTTGTAGAAACAAAATGCAATGTTATGCGTTGATACCCCATTCATGATTAAGGCATCAATTGTACTTTCACCGTTCTCATCAGGACTCCCACCAGGTCCAACTGTTCATACATACATTCATTTAACAGTTTTAGTAACAATTAGCACACTAATAAATTATGGTCAGTTAGCATCGGTTAGAAGAAACTTACCGGTCCCATCACATCTAAGTAGCTCACAGGCCGAACAACCTTCCACAACCGCATCAATGGAAGATAATCCACCATTAATACCCCTCCATCCTGCTCTAACAGCTTCTAAGAAGGGCCAAGTGCTCACTACTAATGGAAACTTACTTGAATTCTCAACCTCATGTCCTGTTACCTACGAAAAAAGAAAAAGATAACATTTGGCATTCCAAAATAAAACATGGTACATGCTGCTACCTCCCTCATTTCTTAATGAATATATCAACATAATCATCATACATTTGGTTAAATTTTCACAGCATTACTACACACCCGTGTGCAGAAAATATGATCAACACCAGTATAGATATTAATCTAGTTCTATATAGTATATACGCAATAAACACAGGCCCATAAGTAGTACCACAAATAAATTAGAGTTTTTGAAGTATAATCGTCAAAATCTTAAATATGTATGATCAGATTAGAAAATGAAGATGAACGATATTTGCTTACTGTAGTTCAATTCATATATTTAACTACATATGAAACTCATAACCTCTGATCGGTTACAGATCACGTTGACTGTACAAACGTAGCACTTATCAAATACTGACAACAAAATTGACCGACTAACAGAATCATTCGCACCGATTATGTGATTCGGAGAATCAGACAACATAGGTTTAGGTAATATGCTCAAATCGAGTGATGTTTTTGCCTATAATTCATACAACAGTAGTTCATGTTCAGAAACATAGAAATGATTCGAAAAAACATGTGTATATAGAAGCAGAATTAAGGATTTTACCTTGGAGAGAAGGACGATGATAATGAGAGGCAATACGGACGCCATTTTCACGGCCGTCGTGTTGCCGGATAGATGTGTTTAAAAAGATTCGCAAAACTCACAAAATTGGTACACAGAGTTAGTTATAGCTTTTTTAATTTATGGTGGGTGCGTTTTCACACGAAAAATAAATAAATAGATCCGATTAAAATAACATGAATTGTTCAAAGCAATGTAATATGTTTGCCGTTTAAAAAAAATTAGGTCGCATAGTCCCTAAATGTTTAGTTTTTCAATTGATGTAAAAGGAACGTCATAGCATCTTACTATCATATACGTATTTGTTAAATTATCAACGTTGTTATTCGATCTGCCTCTGTTTTAAAATCTTTGTAAATAGTTGCATATACATTTATATGTGTGTTTGCATACATGTCCACTCTCTTATACATGCGTGCTTGTTCTTGTATACACAAGTTTTCAACTTCGCATATGGTGGGTGTCGAATCCAGCAAATAAATAATAAAAATGTAAACTTACCGTACACACACTAAGGATAGTATGAGCGAAAGTAGAGTTCGTGTCCTCAAGGATACGAGTCAATATTTTTTACAAAAAATATTTTAGCACAGTTACTTTAATTGATTATTAACTAAGAGAGGTGGGGGGTTTTAATTAAAAACTAAAATTAAAAGTAACTACAAAAAGTAGAAAAATTCCAGTGACCCAACACGGCCGTGTCAAAACTGTAAAGTAAATTTCACGCGGTCGTGTTAAGGTTCTGCTGGAAAAACGAAAATTGACATTTTTTTGTATTTTTTAATTATGAAGAATAGATTATTGAAAACGTCAATTAAATTATGAAATAAATTCAAATATGAAGACTAATTCCAACACTAAGGTAATTCCTTGACTCGATTTGGCTTACGATCATTAACGATTACGGTGCAATGACAATTTTCAATTGATGATTTGTATCGATACTAGATATCATGCAGTTCGGATATCCCCTCTATCTAATGTCCAATCAATCGCAGTTCGTTGATTGGAGCCAACCCGCTACTCTAAGCTCACGCCGTTCGGATCTTAGCGTGCGGGTTGCAATAATAGAAGTATCAATTATAATTAAACACACACGCCGTTCGGTATGCTTAACTAGATTGTGTGATTCTGTAACGAGAATGAATTAATAGACAAACTCAAACCGTTAATTGTTCCTTGTATCAAAAATCAAAACTTGATTAGGGTTTTAAATCTTGAAGAACTTTATTAGAGAACTTAATAAAGTGGCCAATTTTATTAACAATCTAATATATACCGAATTAGATCCGGGTTTAAGATCAAGAATCAAACAAACAAACCATCAAAATAAAAACGCCTCATAATTGTTTCACATAAGTTCAAACCAAAATCATAGAAATTAAATCTTAATGTTGAAATCAAAGATTGTTCTAGCCGGACATGACGACTAGATCAATCAAAACTAAAATAAAATAAAACGTACGAATCAAAAACCAATAAAGAAACCTAAATTGTTATTGTTCATTGTTGTTTCTTGAACTTGATTATTTAAAATAATGTCTTCAAAATCCTTCCAAGGTCCCTTTTATCTTTTGAGTTCTTCTCTTCTTTCAACAAACTCTCCTATTTTTTTAGCTTTTAAGTTTTAATCTTTATCATTTCTTTTCCAGCCATTTAATTAACCTACAAAAATAAGAAATATACAAGAGCAGATTTCATCCTACAAAAAACTACAACTTTATAATTAAAATAAAAGATGCATGTAATTAATGTAAAATATATACAGAAATACAATCTAAAATTACTAAAATTTATGTCTTAAAATATAACTAACAACATACACCCTTGTATGTTGTATATGCCTTATTTGAGTTTTTAGGTTTTAGAATACGAAACAACTTACCTAACAAGAGCACATTTACTAAAATATATAGACCTAGAGATGCTGTGTTTGAGATGACCCTAAAACATATACATATATCATACAAGAATCACCACTATCTTTTATCAATCCATGTATATGAACATGAGACCTCACATCAATTTATTTTTGGGAGTTAGTGGGGAAGAACAAATACCTCAAAAACGTTCCTCCCCAATTATGAAGGACTTGATAAATGTTCATGTGGCCCACGTGGCGGTGATTAAGGCATGAAAAACACCTACCGGTTTTAGTTTAATAGTTTTAAATAATTAAATTTTTATCACAAACAAATTCTACATAGATGAATACAATTGTCTGGAACATTTTTTACGACCACCCCTTCTATAAAATCTAATTCTATATCATCATAATGATCTCTTAAGCATGTAATGACAAATTACCATTACCAAATTATTTAAAAAATATAGCTAACGATACTGATTGAGATGGAGCATGACATCTTGACTTTCATGTTCATGCCTTGATAGTGAATGCCCACAAGCCTACAAAAGATATACCATGCACAATTCAACTCCAAAGACTCTAAAATACAAGTAATAAATGACCAAATTATCTTCAATCCATGTAAACTAACCATCACTCAATCCAGGGCCCTTAGACTTCAACTCTTTTCATTTTGATAGCAACTGAATTGAAGTGATCTAAACATATAAAAGGGTTGTTTCATTTCTCTCAACTTGGAATGATTCTTTTCGATCTTTTTCGATAATTTAGTCTAGAGGTGGCAAAATTGGTGGGTTGGATTGGGTTGGTTGTTAGGTTAGGATGGATTTCGGTCTGGATGGATTTGGGTCTGGATGGATTTGGGTTAGGATAGATCATTTAGAAAAAAGGTCATGATGGGTTTGGGTTAGAATGAGTTCGGGTCATGATGGATTCGGGGTCTGGATCATTTTTTTAAAAAAGGCAATACTATTTTACCAATTTTCTACAA
Source organism: Flaveria trinervia (assembly GCA_025506515.1). Taxonomy (NCBI): domain Eukaryota; kingdom Viridiplantae; phylum Streptophyta; class Magnoliopsida; order Asterales; family Asteraceae; genus Flaveria; species Flaveria trinervia. The sequence goes on along the minus strand of CM046450.1, from coordinate 1,524,248 downwards.
TCCAACAACACATATAGACAGGTGTTTATACAAGCTCAAAAAGATACATATACAACTTCATCTATAAAGGGTGGTATCTTCAATAAAGCGATGATGATGGTGCGATGATGAAGCGGAGGCCCGATTGGAGGCGTGGTGGTGGTGAGCGATGAAACTCAACGAAGGTGGAGACTGATGCGGAGCTCGACTGTAGGTGCGGTGATGGTGCGGTGGTGGTGCACGATGAAACTTGACGGAGGTGGGAGGATTTAGATGCGGTGGACCGGTGGTGATGCGGAAACCCATCTTGACTTATGTTTATTTGTTTCCAAATAAGTTTTTAACCCATCTTGACTCCCTTGTATTTTTTATTCAATCAATTCTAACTCATTTCTATTTTAAAACACCCGTTGTGACCCAAAATCATATTCATGAACTTCTTTTGCCACCTCTAATTTAGTCTAATTTCGAGTGATGACCACTGTAATGTAGAAAGTAACTGCACCAAAAGATCCATTTTCAAATGCTTTGATATATCTAGCAGTCAGGTTGGACTTGTTTGTAACATTTAGCTGTCAAGTTGGACTAGTAACTACTACATGTTCTTTCAATATACTATATATTGCATACATACACATATATGCATTATGTATACATATACGTACCCCCCCCCCCCCCCCCCCACTCCTCCTCAATCTCTACCCGAGCAGTGAAGTAAGCAGAGATCAATGGCTGTTGGGTCAAAAGTAAGCAGTGAAGTACGGAAGTACAATGGCCAGATTACATCATTCGTTTTGTTATCTTGCATGATTGCTGCAACTGGAGGGATCATTTTCGGATATGATATTGGAATATCAGGTTTCTACCTTAAAATTTTTGTCTGAATTGATCTGTTGATACTTATAATACTATGCAACTTTTATGTATACAAATTTAGTTGCTTTAACTTTCAAAACAAGTAACATGTTATAATGATCAATCTGAAGGTGGAGTGACTTCTATGGAGCCATTTTTAAAGAAATTCTTCCCAGAGGTGTACACCAAGATGATAAAAGACACCAGCATAAGCAACTACTGCAAATTTGACAGCCAACTTCTAACATCCTTCACGTCATCGCTATACGTCGCTGGTCTAATTGCTACCTTTTTTGCTTCACCTGTCACCAGAGCCTTTGGGCGCAGACCCTCGATTCTCATTGGTGGAGCCGCGTTTCTTGCTGGTGCAGCCCTTGGTGGTGCTGCTTACAATATTTACATGCTCATATTCGGTCGTGTCTTGCTTGGTGTAGGAGTTGGTTTCGCCAACCAGGTGAATTACTACTCAATTTGGGCGGGTTGAGTAACACGTCGGTTTAGCCCAAACAAAGCATGCACTTTTCAAATGGGTCGGTTTGGTTAACTCGGCCCGAGTCATTTTCTTGCACACTTTCATATAAAAATACATTTTAGGCTGCTTTTGACCTGTTTAACTTGCTTAATTCCACAGTCAGTTCCACTATATCTATCAGAAATGGCACCATCACAATACAGAGGAGCATTCAACATGGGCTTCCAGTTTTGCGTCGGCATAGGCGTTCTAACCGCAAATCTTATAAACTACAGCACCGAGAAGATCAAAGGCGGTTGGGGATGGCGAATCTCGTTAGCCATGGCTGCAGTTCCTGCTTCAATGCTAACAATAGGAACTTTGTTCCTCCCAGAAACACCAAACAGCCTCATACAACACAACAAAGATCCCGACAAAGCTAAACAAATGCTACAAAAGATTCGAGGCACACACGACACACAACAAGAATTCGACGATCTCGCAACTGCAAACGCAATCTCAAAAACCATCAAACACCCGTTTAAAAACATCTTGAAGCAAAGATACAGACCCCAGCTTGTTATGGCAATTGTAATCCCATTCTTTCAACAGGTTACAGGCATCAATGTCATCTCCTTCTACGCACCAATTCTCTTCAGAACAATAGGGTTTGGAGAAAGTGCTTCACTCATGTCAGCAATGGTAACCGGAGTAGTGGGTCTCAGCATGACGTTTCTATCGTTATTAATCGTCGATAAACTCGGTCGCCGGACTATATTCACGATCGGAGGGGTTCAAATGTTCGTCTCACAGATGCTCGTAGGAGCAATTATGGCAGCAAAACTTGGGGATCATGGGGGGTTAAGCAAAGGGTATGGGTATTTGGTGTTGATTTTGATCTGCAGTTACGTTGCAGGATTTGGGTTATCTTGGGGTCCGTTGGGATGGTTGATTCCGAGTGAGATTTTCCCGTTGGAGATTCGATCAGCTGGGCAAAGCATCACTGTTGCAGTAGGGTTTCTGTTCACTTTCGTGGTTGCTCAAACGTTTTTGGCGATGCTTTGTTGTTTGAAATCGGGGACGTTCTCTTCTTCGGTGGGTGGGTGGCGGTGATGACGGTGTTTGTGTACTTGTTTCTTCCGGAGACGAAGAGTGTGCCGATAGAGACGATGGATCGTGTGTGGAAGAAGCATTGGTATTGGAAGAAATACGTGGGTGAAGAAGATGATGCAGAGATTCGTTCTGATAATACCAGAACTTATACAGGCGTACAACAGAAGAAACCATAGATGTTACGATTCTAGTTTTGATGTATACTGTAATCGTAAACAACACGACCGAAAGGATGAAAATCTGGTTATGAATATCCCTGTTTGGTAAATGGATAACAGCATGTTAATTAACGTGTTGTTTTGTGTGCATTCGTCTATGTTTTCTCCATCGATTTATTATTTTATTAGTATGATTTATTTGCTTATGTGTTGATGTTGTTTCTCTCAAACGGTGAAGACTCGAATCTTATTCTGGTTGTGTGTCGTAGGCATAAAAGAAGTTTATTGCATGTTGCATCTTTCAAGTGATTGTGTGATTCATAGTAGAATATTTAGGTTTATTTCAATACTACATTTAGGGTTCAAACAATTAAGTTTTGATATACACGTTATAGATTTATGAACGGTAGACTTGTAGTGTACCTTTACTTACTATTAGTGTACATAATCAAAATATTTAAGTTACCTAAAATTTGTATGATTGTATATAGTATTTCTAAAGATGATCCAACTAAAAAAATTCTATTGTATGACTTCATTTAATACATAGGTCTATAACGAAGATCATGTGTGTTTGCTTGCATATGAATTTAAATTCTTTATGTGTTATTAGTAAGTTATTTATATGTTATGATGTTCCTTTCAAGCGTTGAAGACTAAGATCTTATCATGACATATGATGCTTTTAAAAGAATATTACAGTTTACGTGAGTTTGCCGTTAAAAAATTATTAAAAAGTTATTACAATTAATTGAACTCGGTAGGCTTTAACTCAATATTATGATTATCGTAGTTCCTAACTATTATCTTGTTATTTATTGTTTTGGTCGTTAACTTTTGTTTCAACACCGTTATTTGTTATTATTATTATTTTATTAACATTAATGCTATTAGTATATTATTATTATTTAATATATAGAATTTTATGTTGTCTCTAGGTAAATAATCCAACATATTTACGAACTTTGGCTTAGCGACAATAAATCATGTCAACAGTACGTTTTTTACTATCAACTCGCTCATATAAAGAGTTCCTAACTTTAACCTAAAATACCATTGACTTTTCATATTCATCTACAAACAAACAATAAATAAAAATGTTAAAAATAAATAAAGTAAAACTAAATTTTTAGTAAACAAAAAAACTAATGAACAAAAAACATGTTCAACAATTTTTAGATATATTAATCCAAACACGACATAAAGCTATTTTATCATATTTCGACTAGTGGGTCCTTTTTTTAATGAGACCATGACTCTTTTATTTATAGAATTAAATATAATATTTTATTTTTTTATTTAAATGAGCCTAATAACTCTATCTCCCCCAACCTAGAGGTGTTCAAATAAACCGGTTCGGGAACCGGTTCGGCCAAAAAAACCGGAACTGGTTTGAGGCTCAAACCGGTTTCAAACCGGCCCCGAACCGCTGGTTCTTAGGCGGTTTTACCTTTCCAAGTTTCAAACCGGTTTCAAACCGAACCGGTTTTCAAACGGTTACAACCCGGTTCCAAACCGGTTTTAAACCCGGTTTTCAAATCGATGACCGTTGCCTAACAGCTATATAGCCGTTTAAACCCTTTTTTGATCGTTTTTTTGAAGTGTTTTTACCATTATACCCCCACTAGGTTAGTATATATATGTATGTGATGTTTTGGTTGAATCACAACAACTTATAACACTCTCTACTCTCAAAAATCTCAAAAACACTCTCCACAAATACTTTCGTTTTAAATGCTCTCAAAAACGCTCTCACAAAAATCTCTGAAATGGCTTCAACAAGTGCTCAATCATCTGTTGGTTGTGAAGCGTCTTCAAGCAACGTGGTGATAGCAATCCTTCATACGAATAGGAACCCCGAAGTATGGTGCAATTACGATTTATGTCAAATGGCTAGCGGTCCAAACAATGCTCGTTGCAAGTTTTGTCATAACTTTTTCAAAAAAGATGCAAATACAACGTTGAAAAACCATATTGCAAATAAATATTGTAAAGCGTTAAAAGGTGAACCTTCTCAAGGTCAAGCTTCGATGACAAACGAATGAAATATTTGGGCTTATAACGTTGATGCGGTTCGGGAGCAAATGGCGTAATTTGTAATTCAAGAAAGCTTGCCATTCAAACATTTCGACAACGAACGTTTGACTCGACTCGTTCAACGAACTCTCCAACCACGTTACACCAATGTAAGTCGTGCTGCTCTTCGAAGAGATTGTTTAAAAATGTGGAAAAAAGCTAAAAATGAATTAATATCTTATTTTGAAAATTTACAAACCGGTGTTAACTTAACTAGTGATGTTTGGTCGACACCTCGCGGTTCACCGGACTCGTACATTTGTGTCACCGCCCATTGGGTTGAACCCGGTTCGTGGCAAATGATGAAACGTACGATTGCGTTTGAATTGTTTGATTATCCTCACACCGGCTAAAACATTATTTTATCTTATTGATAAAGTTATTCAAACGTATAAATTAAAAAACAAAATATTTTCTATATCTTTTGATAATGCGTCAAACAACACTCTTGCGATAGATCATTTGAAATTAAAATATAAATCAATATGTGAGGGTGTGTTTCTCATAGTCGATGTGTTGCACACATCATAAACTTAGCAGTTCAAGACGGTTTAAAAACAATTGAAACAGTTAAAGATTGTTTTAAAAGAACGTTACGTGATATTTATAGTAACAACCAAAGATATACTAAATATTGCAAGTTTTGTAAAGACGCAAGTACTAAATGTTTAGGTCCGAATTGGGACGTACCAACACGATGGAATTCACATGTAACATGTTTGAAAAAGGCTATTGAACAAAAAGAAAGTTTAATAGCCTTTCATAATAGTTTGGTAAGTCGGGGAAAGATAAATTCTTACCATCCATCGGGTTGGGCCATCATCGAAGAAGTAACAAAAATGCTTCAAGTTTTTAAAAATGCAACTATATGTCTTTCTGGAGTTTATTACCCAACGAGTCCGTTGGTACTTCACCAAATTTATTTAATGACTTCAAAATTAAATGAATTGTCATGCAAGGGTAGACCTTATTCCGATATGATACCCCCAATGAAAGAAAAACTTAAAAAGTATTTTGAAGAAATGTCTCCCGTTATTACATGTACCGCTGCTTTAAACCCTTTTTTAAATTTGTCGAGGGTTGAAACTTTACTTGATAAAATTATTTTTAATTTGGATTTAGAAGTTGGTAAACCAATGTATAGTAAAATTTTAAAAGCTGCTTTCAACAAACAATTACAACAAATGTATGATGTTTATTTATTAAAATACGGGGAAACATCACAAATCCATGATGCTTTAAGGCATGCGGCAAATGCCGAATGTTCGAATGATCCAATGTTTGATTTATATAATACTTTAAGGGATGAATATAATAAACGTCAACATGGTAACACTCCGAGTAGTGAACTCGGGAGGTATGGTCTTACAAACTTTTTATCGACCATGATTCCACATGAATTTAAAAATTTTGACTTGTTGGCTTGGTGGAAAGGTAAGGAAGATCAATTTCCCATCCTATCCACCATGGCCCGAGATTTACTAACCGTCTAAGCTTTTACGGTAACTTCGGAATCTGTTTTTTGTTAGTGGCAGGGTTATATCAATAAGACGAACTCGACTCACTCCACAAGCAGTTAAAATGTCAATTTGCTTGAAAGATTATTTGGATGCCGCGAAAAGAGTACAAGACAAACGATCGATTGAAGAAGAACTGGAATACGAAGCAGAATTATACGAGGACGAGGTAGAGAGCGGATTGACACCAGGAATGACTGATGATGAAGCGGCATATGATGACTACCTTCGTAACAGTTCGGTTCTGATGACGAGGAATAAACGTACAAGTATAATACGAACGAAGAAACGACTATGTTAAATGTTTAGTTTGAAGAAACGACTATGTTAAATGTTTAATTTTAAATGTTTAAATTATTTAAATGTTTTAAACGTTATAAATTGTTAAAATGTTTAAATTGTTTAAATGTTATAAATTGTTTAAATTGTTTATAAATGTTATAATTGTTAAAATGCTTAAATTGTTTATAAATGTTAATAAATAGTATATATATATATATGTTTATAAATGTTTAAATTGTTTAAATGTTTAAACTGTTTAAAAATTTTAAATGTTTAAATGTTATAAATTGTTTAAATAATATAAATTGTTTTATATATGTTATAAAATGTTATAAATTGTTTAAATTATATAAAATATTATAAATTGTTTAAATTATATAAATGTTTATGTTTTAATTAAAAGTTTAAAATTTTGTTTGAATATAACAAAAAAACCAAATTTTCAAAAAAAAAAAAATCCGGTTTGGGCCCGAACCAATTCCAAACGACCCAAACCGGTTTGATAGATTTGGGTTTTTATTGATTGAAACCGGTTTGAACCCGAACCGGTTTGGGGCCAAACTGGTTTTGACCGAGTTTGACCAAACCGGTTTCGGTTTGGGACCCGAACCGTTTGGGCCCCCAAACCGGTTTGTACACCTCTACCCCAACCCAACCCCAACCTCAATGAGCCTAACGAGAGGTTTCTTATGCGATTGCCCCAACGGCCTGCTGATTGTGCCCGCATGTTGTGGTGCGCGCAACCAGAATGACCGGCCAGGTTGCTCGCGCTTTGAATTGACGACAACACTCGGTCCTAATATAAAACACAGAATAAAAATATTTTTGTGCATATAAGCGGTGTCAAGAAGAAGTGATAGAAACTACAAACACCAAGCAATAATAATCGGGAATACAAATTACAAACCAAAAACAAGCCCTATTTGTACTTGTGTCCTCCTTCTCTGGTACCTCCAACCCCATCGCCGCCGCTGTAGATTCTCAACCGTAATCTCCACCGCCGTCGCCGCCTTCACCACCCCCTCAATCCAACAATCTCATGGAGACTCTCGATTCGAATCCCGTCGATCATAACCATTCGTCTCTACAATCGACGAACCCTAATCAACCTCAAACCCTAGCTTCCAATCCACAAACTCAAAATTCGGATCCCCAGCCTTCAACGGGCATACGATTGATACCTCATCGATGAATCCTTTGGTTAATCAAAACGGTCTCACGAAGAACACTCACAGTGGTAAGGATAAGGATTTCTCAGGCGGTGAAGAGGACACAACCAGCCGGAGACGGAGGAAAAGCCGGTGGGATCCTCCGCCGAGTGAAGAAGGTGGTGCGGTTAGTGATGGCAATGGGACAACGGGCAGAAAGAGGAAATCGAGATGGGCGGATGATGCACCTAATCCGGTGGTACAGCTGCCTGATTTCATGAAGGATCTCACTGCAGGTATGGTGCTTGATCCCAAAATTCAAGCTCTTAATAATAGGCTTCTTGAGATAAGTAGGAAGTTTCAATCTGGACTGCCTTTAGATGATAGACCTGAAGGTGCCAGGTCACCTTCTCCAGAGCCTGTTTATGATAACATGGGAATTCGGATAAACACACGAGAGTTTCGAGCGAGGGAAAGGTTAAACAAAGAGAGACAGGAAATTATATCACAGATTTTGAAGGAGAATCCATCTTTTAAGCCTCCAGCTGACTACAGGCCACCAAAGGTTTCGAAGAAGCTTTACATACCTATGAAAGAATACCCTGGTTATAATTTTATTGGACTTATAATTGGGCCAAGGGGGAATACGCAGAAGAGGATGGAAAGGGAGACAGGTGCGAAGATTGTAATTCGAGGTAAAGGTTCGGTGAAAGAAGGCAGGTTGCAGCAGAAAAGAGACTTGAAATATGACCCTTCAGAGAATGAAGATTTGCATGTTTTTGTGGAAGCTGATACGCAGGAAGCAGTTGATGCGGCTACAGTATGGTACAGAAACTTTTGCAGCCCGTTGATGAAGTGCTTAATGAGCATAAGAGACACAGTTGAGAGAACTTGCTGCTCTTAATGGAACTATAGAGATGAAGAGTATTGTAGATTGTGTGGTGAACCTGGACACCGGCAGTTTGCATGTCCTTCACGCAGTTCGACTTTTAAAAGCGACGTGTTGTGTAAAATATGTGGTGATGGTGGACATCCAACTATAGATTGTCCAGTCAAAGGGTCAACTGGTAAGAAAATGGATGATGAATATCAGAACTTTTTGGCAGAGTTAGGAGGGACAGTCCCGGAATCTTTGATTAAGTCAAGCTCTACGCCTCTTGCTCTTGGTCCAGGCAGTTCTGGAAGTGATGTTACTGCTGGAGCAGCTGGAAGTACAACACAAGGTGGATTAGGGGCAAATGTGTTGAAGCCCTCAAAGGAGTTTGATGAAACAAACTTGTATATTGGTTACTTGCCACCTACTATGGACGATGATACTTTGATTCGACTGTTTTCTCCTTTTGGTGAAATTGTAATGGCTAAAGTTATTAAAGACCACATTACGGGGCTGAGTAAAGGCTATGGTTTTGTGAAATATTCAGATGTTAACCAAGCTAATACTGCTATTGCGAACATGAATGGTCATCTTTTGGAGGGAAGATCAATTGCTGTAAGAGTTGCTGGGAAGCGCCCTCAACCAGTAGTCCCTCCTGGTCCTCCTGGACCTCCTGCGGTGGCTCCTGGGTCCTATCCAACCCAGCCGCCTGCGACTGGTGCCGCTATTGGCGGCGCACCACCTGCAACATATCCTGGTAATCCGGTTCCATGGGGTCCACCTGGACCTCCCACCTATGCACCTTACCCACCTCCTCCTCCCCCTCCAGGCTCCACCATGTATCCTCAGGTTATGAGTCAACCCCTACCCCCATATGCCATGCAATATCCTATAACTGCGCCGACAGTATCATCTGCTGCAACTTCAGTAACTGTCCCTTCTGGTGAGATTCATCAAAGTGTTCAACCTGCATATTCAACGCCTACATTTGCTTATGCGCCATATTATGGCGTACCTGCTACTGCTAATATCTCAAGCATGCCTCAGTCAACTATTGACCATTCACAGATCATTGCAAATGCTCCCTGGGCACCACGTCCAGATGTTCCACCATCCAGTTCATCAGCTGAGACAAATAAATCTAGTGCAGATAAAGAATTTGAGAAATTCATGTCGGAGACTAAGTGATAGTTATTAACTTATTGTCTCTGAGATGAAAGGTATGGCTTGATATTCTAAACCCTTACTGGTTATTAACTTATTATGTTTGATGTATAGATCCCACTTGCATTAGTTTGCACAAGCACTCACGCATCTGCAAATACATTGTCAGCTATACTATCCGAGTTTCTTGCATTTGACAATACATAGATACCTTATGTCATGAAAAAATATTATTTTTCAACTACACCAGGCACCAGCCTATCAGCTTGAAATTTTGAATAAAGTATATGTAGGGTTGAAATGAAGTACTAATTTTTTCTTTAGCTTGAGCTTTAAGATGTCAATAACTCTGCCTGAAATCTAGTTGCCAGATGAGACATATAGATGTATTATATATCTTACTCCTATTAGTAATGGCTGAAAGTTGCTATTATCACGGTTCTATTGTGAGGATGTATATAGACTCATACAAACATACATTCACACTCTTATGTGAATGTTCTGTTGTAGCTGTATCTTTTTCTTTGTGCTTGGCTATCCAAAGATGATTGTTTTTATATTTGTAGAAGTGACTTGTAATAGCAACATACCTCTACAGATGTATCGTCTCATGCTACATTTTTTTGTACACCCTGATTCATTGTACTCGTGAAGCACATTCAGATTGGTTTATTTGGACCTGGTTGAGCAGTTAAGTAGGCGATGACTTGACGTGAAGGTTATATGTTATAGTTAAGGTCTCACCAATGTGGCTTTAGTATTAGTAATTTAATTCAAATAAGAATTGCCATGACTGAAACTTTGTTTAGTTTAATTTTAGAAGTCCGTGTCAGCAACCTTGTTAATAAAAATATCACATAGCTGTTTTAAGGGGTCAACTGGCTTAAACTTTTTACCAAATTGGGACACATTTTATGAGTACTTTAGTTTAGGTGGACTTAATCCTCAATATTTAAACAAGTCTTTATCTTTATTTATTAAGTGGTATCATGCAAGATGTTACTAGTCATAGACTGGTTTTAACTTTTAATTTATAGACTAAAACTCCAAAATTTCTCCTTCTTGGTTTGTTGGCTGGATATCTAGTCTTTTGCGCAGCTGTTTGTCTAGTGGGAAAATATCATCTATGAAAAATCTTCTAACTGTGACGGAAATATTTCAGATGATAATTTTTTTATGTGTTTTGCTACTTTAGTATGATAGTATCTTTTCTTTTTAATATTTAACCTTTTTTCTTTGTCATGGTATCTAACTTTTGGCAGGCATGATTTCTTGGAGCAATTTGTTCATCTGATCTCTTATCTGTTGCAGTGTTGGAAGTTTGAACTCACAACTTTAACTTGCTATGCTGTTGTGACATGTGCAGAGAGCTGGTTTCTAAATCATTCAGTCAAATGTTTTGAAGCTTTTCTACTTTATACGTTGTTGTCGTTATTGTTCACCTTTCCCTAAAGTGTTCTCATGGACGTCTATGGACTAATTACTGACAATTTGCTATTCTATTTATTACCTTATGTTTGCTGATGTAATAGTTTCAGTTACAGGGGGAGCTCTGTGTTGACAGTGAAGTCATTAGAATTTCAAAGGGATAAGGGCTTACTCCAACCATACAGGAAGAGTAGTGGCAGATTGCATGCATAGTTGGCTTTCATCTATTAGCTCAATGTTATTGGATCCTTGTAGGATATTGTTTAAGCCTATAGGTTACCTTTTTGAATCTGAAAACTTAAAACTATTAAAGTAATAAACTCATCTAATAGGCAGTCCGTTATTCCATTAAAACTTAGAAAGGCCTTTAGGTATTCCCATCACGGTCGAATTTTGGTGATCCTTACGGTGCTTCTTCTTCATGACGTCTGATGATTTGACATGCTAACCTTTCATGTTTCCTTTCTTTGTACTTCCATGAGATGTGATTAATCTCTGTGCAAGCAGCATGATGATCGGTTTTCGTGTCTTTTAAAGAATCAAGGGCTCGGAAGTTAGAGTTTGATGATCAGTAGCTTGTTTGATGGCGCCCTGAGGGTTGTTTTTGTTCTCGTTTTAGCTGTCCTGAGATAGCAGGAACGTGAAATGAGTCCTGGTCTGGAAATTGATTAGTAGTTGAGTTCTGGTTTTCCAGATGTTATTATGGAACCCTTTGCAAGCAAGCTATACATAGTAGCTTATCTAATGATGCTTGTGTAATTTAGAGGTGTTCATTGGTTAAGTTTTAAATCGAACAAGAACAGAGCAGTAATAAACAGCCAATTTGAAAATTATGGATGTGAAAGGATGTCATTTATAAGATTGGCTTAAAAAGTCATAATCCAAATTGTTTTGGTACGGTGAAATAAAGACATTGATCTGTTACGTGTGAATCGGTTAAAACAAGAGACATGATATTTGTTATTAAAAATTATTTTCTTTGCTACAATTATGGAAAACATAAAGGAAAACAAACGAACATGTTTAACACATCATAATCCATCAAAAAGCACAAGTAAATTAATATTTCAAATATACATAATTTATCCAAAAATATGATTATATAAAAATCTGTAATGATTCTGCAAAATTATCTATAATGACTCATCCTTGCGTGAAAGATTTTGTAAATCGAGAGAGAGAGAGAAGATGGAGTGGCTGGAGGAGATCTTGTTAGTGATGGTTAGTGTTTTCTAAATCAAAAGATTGTAATCTCGCTTTAATTAAACCAATCAACTTCTATAATTAAGGATTCCTCAAAAACCATAAATTATCTGCATTTATAGCTGAAATACTGTACCTAAAATAAACCATCTATTTGCTATAGCCTATTAGTGGGTTTGTAATTTGTATTGGTTTGCTGGTAAGTCTAAAGTCGAAAGTGAATCCAAAATCCCGTTATTAATGGGCCGATTATTATTCAGATGGCCCATACGATCACCATCTGCAACCACCCTCTAAAACCCTAATTCTGACCTACTTTATTGCGTTTCGCTTTGATAGCAGCACTCTTCACTCGCAGCTCAAAGCCACAAGGAGTGCAACCATGGGTAAGCATCCTCCCCCTTAATCTCCATCTCTACAATTTCATTAGCTGTGAAATCGCTCCTGTGTTTGGATCGTGTGATTTAGTTTTTTGATATGTTATGTGATCTGTTGTGGATGTTACAGGTGCTTACACGTATGTGTCGGAGCTATGGAGGAAGAAGCAGTCGGATGTGATGAGGTCCATGTAAAGGATGAGGTGCTCGGAGTACCATCAGCTTCCTTCCATTATTTGTGTCACTAACCTGACCTGACCCGATAAGGCTCGTCGCATGGGTTACAAAGCCAAGCAGGTATCTCTTTGTGCGATTTGCTTTGGACTGTAAATGTGATTGATCTGTTGATTTGTAACATTAGGTATTCAAATCAGTTATACATGTGTAATTGGTCTGTAAATGTAATTTATGTTGTTGTGTGTTCGGATCATTGATCAAACGGTTTTATGTAAGCGTAATAGTTAATGTTTTTCAAAATAAGATTAGAAGGAATGATAGTTAATGATTCTGAAACCATCTATTGAGAATCATCTTAGTTTGCTTATAAAACTTGTTCTGTATGTTGGTCTACAGACAGGTAGAATGTATTTGATAGTTAAGCTCTTCCGTAAGAAATTATGATCCTGCACCTTGTGTATATTTAATGGATACTTTTTTGTGTTTGTGTTATTAATATCTGTGTATCTTGTGATTTGGTGAATTAGTTTGTAACTTTTGCTGAATGGTGGTTGAGTCTATATGTTTTCTTATTGGTTCAAGATTCTGTTGTTTATTGTTAGTTTGCTGGGGCTGTCGTTGTGTGTAGTTTTTTGACCATGTAAGCTGTTATTTTGGCCTATTTTTTCAGCATTGGATTGCAAAGTTTTATGTTTGCGATCTTTTTTGAAAACAATATGTAGCATTGCGGCGTTTGTGTGTTGATTATGCTTGCTATGATTGATTTTCATTTTCCAAATGCACTACATAAACAGAGTAACTTTACTAATCACAAGCTACATGCTTCTTAAAGTTGTGATGCTGATAGTGGGAAAATTTGTAGTGTCACCAGACATTCTATATGGGAATTTACTATTTTTGTTATGGTTTGGTTATGTGCAAGTGATTACAGTCAATTGTTTATTTTTTTACTTGTTACCATTTAATAACAAACAATTTATAGCCAGTTTTGGCAGTTATGTCCTTTACTTTTAGAACATGTAGTATTGAATCTTTTACCAGCAAAGTATACTTCATTGGTTTCTGATTCTGCGTATTTCATATTTTTAAACTGTTCATAAACAATGCTCTTTGTAGTTATAGAGTTGTAGACCTCAGAAACATAACTTGGTACAAGTACAGGAAAATGTGGTAGATATTATGTAAACAAAAAAACGAATTACTTTATAATGCTTCTATAGTTCATTCAAACAGGAAACTGATAGTAGAAAGTTGTGCATGTAGATATCATGTTGAATATTATGACTGGTACTAAATTCAGTATGATTGTAGGGCTATGTGATTTATCGTGTACGAGTAAGACGTGGTGGAAGAAAGAGGCCCGTTCCCAAGGGTATTGTTTATGGAAAACCCACAAACCAGGGTGTGACTCAGCTTAAGTTTCAACGAAGCAAGAGGTCTGTTGCGGAGGAGAGAGCTGGAAGGAAACTGGGTGGTCTTAAGGTTCTCAACTCTTACTGGCTTAACGAGGTACACCACATCTTTCTGGCATTTATACTTGAATTTTAGCATATCATCTTTATGTTAGGGAGTTTGTGTTCTAAGCTCTGAATCTGGAATTTAACCACAGGACTCGACATACAAGTACTTTGAGGTGATCTTGGTTGATCCTGCACATGCTGCTATCCGTAATGACCCACGAATCAACTGGATCTGTAACCCTGTGCACAAACACAGAGAGCTTCGTGGACTAACATCTGCTGGAAAGAAATACAGAGGTCTGCGTGGAAAGGGACACTTGAACCACAAGGCTCGCCCGTCAAGAAGGGCTACATGGAAAAGAAACAACACTCTTTCACTCCGCCGTTACCGTTGAGTGTTATATTCTATGCAATTGTTTTACGAGGTATCCATCTTTTGTAGGGATTTCAGTTTCGGTGGTTGGAGACTTGCAGTTATTGTTTCATCAAACTTTTGTTTTTGTTTCGTCAAAACTTTGTTCTTTATTATCAAAACCATGATTTTTGTTGTACCAGAGATTATATTGCAGCAACGCTTTTTTGTATGGCTGGTCGAGATATATTGGCATGCTCAGTATAAATTTTAATCAGTCTTTAAAGTCTCAAACAATTAAAAAAAAGTAATATTAAATCTCAAATTATATCTGTCAAATAGATGCAATTGATAATAAATCATACTTATTTTTTTTGGCTTGAATTTGTTTATGTGTCCTGTTTAAATAAGCTTGTTTTTTAAATTTGGGATTTCAATGATTCAATTAGGTATTAAAAAAATAATTCCATTAAATGGTCACTTGAAATCAATTCATCAAAACAAAACTTATGTCATTGTTATTGATATGAGCATTTGACGCTAATGTCACGTTTTCATAGACCCATCTAAATAATAAGTAAATAACACATGACTTGGTCTGTGCTTAATGAGAGATTTACATATTGTTTTAGAGATTTTTCAAAAGATAAGATCACCTCTACACCCTACTTATTCTAGTAAGCTAAAGATCAATGTTTATGATCTTTTTAAAAGGATAATTTAGATTGCGTATTTTAACATCTCAACTATTTAGTATTTTCTACAAACTTCCACGAAGATTTCTGACCGTTCTAAAAGAACCAGAGAGCAAGAGGGATTTTCACATCTTTCTTATTGTTGAGTCTTCAAGAACGTTGTGAAAACTTCCATAGCATTGAGCACAACGATTCACATCGATCAAAATTTTGATGGATCATTACACAACTTTATCTTGAGGCCATCAACGATGTTTGCCACTATTGTGTCATATAATACATTCTCAGGTTATAACACATGAACAATAGAATATTACACTTTACAAGACGAGATCAAATAAAATCAGATTTTATAATTTGATGGCACTACCTTTGCTTGATTTGAATATATGTAATGAAGTGGTATGAGGATTGGAGACCACCACAAAGATCTTCACCCGCACCGCATTCTCCACCCATCCCCCTATAATGGACCACTAAGCCCACTAACTCTGCTCTGCTCAATACTCAATAGTCAATAGTACTACCAATCTTACCCAATTGACTCATGTCACCATGTTTTATGACAATCCCTTGTAATACATGCTTAGAGACAGTCAAAATGTATAACACATAAAGCACAATGTACAAGTTAGATGAGCTTAAATCTTAATACATATAATAACAAGAAAATATCTTACTTTGAGACGGTACTAACTTAGGCGATATAGTTATCTTTTTTACAAAGAATAATAGTAAATTTAGTGTTTTATTATTTTAAAAAGATATTCTTACCATTTACGCATAATAACAACATACTATAGACAGTTCGTGGAGATGGAGGGATAGGAGTAGTGAGGGAGCTGATTAATCAGGTAGCGCTGACGCGGTCTTTCGTCTGATGGATAAGGTCTAACTAATATGCACAGATCAAAGTATAGTGACCGACATTACATTTCTTATAATCCTAAATGGTTTAAAAACATTTACAAGAAAATATTAATTCAATAACTAAAGGGGGCCAAGTGAAGTGGACACAAAAATAGGGTTGATGATTTGTAGGACTCCCTAAAGGGCCAATGGGTCCATTGGCCATTGAAGTGAAAACAACTCATGCACTTGATAATTATATGCAATTGAAATCTTCCCTTTTAATTTTGTATGATGATTAAAATGTAGACTTTTGTTTTACCATCATCCAACAAACAAATAAAAGTTTCAAAAAGGGGACGAAAACACTTCCAAGACAATATCATTATACCTTTGCTTCACATGTTAAAAACTCAATGCCCTTTTGAGATTGGCATCTTAAGATATTCATGCATTACATTTCAAGAGATGAACCAAATATATTTCACTCAAGAAAGGTTAATTTATAAAAGTGAATAAAATCTAAGATATGTTGAAGACATTACATATGTGTTATAATCTCTTTAAGTTCTTTTAAAGAAAATTGAATATATTGACACATATATAAAAATAAATAAATTCAGGTGTGAAAATGGAGTGGGTTTATCTTAACCCATGTTATATTTATCACCCAAGACACCAAAAGCAACTTTCTTTCTTAAGATGCCATAATGGAATATGACATAACATTATCGGACCCACTATAAATCCTCTCTCTAAATTCTCCAATATTCCATTATTGCTTTACACTTATCCAATTTTGTACATTATTTTATTTAATTTTAAAATATATCTTAAAATTTGATTTATCTACTTCTTAATAACCTACAAGTTTTTTTGAAAAGCAATAACCTTACAAGTTGATTACATAATCTAAACATTGTACTGACCATAAAAATAAACTGAATTAAAGAAACCAAAATAAATATAACATAAAAGATTAAAATCATGTCTTTGAGCGAATTGTGCAATTAAATAAGTTATAAAGGAATAAAAAGTTGACAATGTAAACTTGACTTAATTTTGAAAGAAAAAAAAAAGAATGATGGTGTTTTCCACTATGTTACTACTAATAATAAGTGTGGTGGATAAAAGTCCATGAAGTCATCTATGATTTATGTGTGTGACTGTGTGTGGGTGTGTGAAACAGTGCAAAAGCAGACCCACACAATTGCTTTTACAGCATCATGCTGTTAAAGAGTCTCATCACACATTCCCTCACCTTCTATTCTTTATTTTTGGAGCTATACATCTCGTACCATCGTTTTCAATGTTCCATCTTTCACTAGCATACATTAGATGTTTATTTACAAAATTACTTTTTATATTTATGAACATCGAGATCTAAAATGAAGCAAATGAATGCGTAAGCTGATTAATTTTGATGTGTTTGATACTTTAGATGATGATTCAGTGTCTGCTAAAGAGTTTCTTTATGCATACGTTACTCTAGTACGCTAGTTTAACGTTTTCTCTAAATTTTGTTGTTTATAAAAGCTTGTAATAACATATAATATAAAAAAAGTCATATTGTATGTTTTATCAACTAAATTATTGTTTTTTATCATATAAGAAAAGCGTAGTAAATATCTGTTGTTATTAGAAAACTAATGATAGTAGCATGAATAATAATAATATTTGTTTACTTTTTAATTGGGGGTTGGTTTAGTGGTGGCCCTTGGAGAAAGAAACTAATGGACTTGAATGAAAATAGTCCTCTTTGATTGTGTTGCCTGCCACATGAAATACAAAGTAATCCACCTCTCTAGATTGCAGTAGACATTTTATTTCTTGAATTATTTTTCATTTCCTATTAAATTTATTTGGTATGTCTTTATTTTATATAGTGGGCAAAGTGTGTGGCTGTTTTCTTGTTGAATTATATTAATTGATTGAAACAGTTGAAGTAGGAAGAGTCACACATCAACAAAAGATTACAATTGTTATTCACATGCTGATAAAGACCCTTCAATGTCTCAATGGCCCATTCTCTACATGTATATAATCAACATATGGACATCAATTATATCCATTGTGTATTGCATTATACCATCACTATGTATATTGTGATGTAGTTGAAGAGAGAGAGCTGCAACACAGGACCATTTCATCCATGTACATTGAGGCAACCATGAAGATTCTTTAAAGTGTGTCGTTTAATACTTTTCACGACCTGTAATCATGCTTTGTCTTCGTTTAGTTTTAAGTTTTAACTGCTTTATGCACTACTAAAGCAAAACAAGGCCATATACCCTAACTTTGGATCAAAACCAAAACGAAGCCCACAAATATTGATTAAAACAAGGTCATATTCGTGCAATCTACCCTAACTTTGGACCAAGTATCTCTCATCTAGAGCTCTAATTTTTTTTCTTCTTTTTTAATTTTATGATTTTTGAAATTGTGGATTTCATTAACTTTGGCGTTTAGTTAATCACTTAATTTTATTTACTAACCTTCTTGTTTACTAAATAGTATTGGGTAAATTTTGTACCCTTTTCTTAAGAACAATTTCTAATCTATTTCCTACTGACTAGTACATTTGAGTTATTTAGAGTAATTGGTTATTTAAATTGTTACTACATTTGAGTTGATTAGAGTAATTGGTTATTTAAATTGTTACAAAGTCATAAAGTATAACTCATATTCACCAAGGAATATTAAGTGGGTTAACGTAAAACACTACACGACAAAGTCATAAGGGTTGTCTTTAGGTTTACCTATTCAAACGCATCATCCTGAAATTCTTCACCTGTCAACCCTACACGATTTACCCCTCTAATATTATTATACAAAGATTTAAAAGTGATACGGGAAATCATCTCTTAAATGGTGTACATTGGCTTGGTATTTTTGCCACTGGTACAAGAAAATTACTGATTGCAAAACATCAAATCTTGCTATAACATAATCTATTACAAATTGCTTCAAATTTATTGATCTTCTTTCAC